>OU342673.1:20000000-21250000 GCA_910589285.2 Mythimna ferrago | reverse complement strand
AAATATTCTTTTTCGTATATTGGTACGTAAGTACACATATATATTGTTTTTTATCTTGATAAAACGCTTGAGTAACATGGTGCGTGCAGGATATATTAAGGGTCAACGGGTTATCATAATTTAAATGACGGGTTCCGCCCCACCAGGTTTTTTTGGGGTCAAATATCAACAAATAAATTCTCCCGCTTTGGGTGGAAAAAGAAGGGGTATCAAACTTTTACTGAGTAGGACCCCTGAGCTTTCAGTAGCCCGCATTGTCGCCTCGGTGAGCTCTTCGAACCATCCCTCATCCCTAACAGTCATCGGCACTAATGGGCCTTGTTAGGCTGGCATTTCTTTGAGATGTATGCAGGACGCAACGCGTCGTAGATCTGGCTCTGGTTCATATTGGATGATTACCCATTGCTCGCCAACCGCAAGCCCTCGCCTACGATGATTGGGAATCGTCTTACGCTTACGACCTCGGGCATGAGAATTCATGCTTTGCATTTCCTCCGTCGCTAGCATTATTACTTCGCAGAAGAAGGTGACGCCTCCCTTAACCTCGTGCTCTGTCCTCACAGGTATTATCGACATCTTTGCTGGATACCTACTGACGTCTCAAATCACGCAAAATATCAGGAATCGGGAGAGTTACGAAACAAATCCTGATCATTCATCCTACGACAAAGTTGTATTAAATTTGTTTTCAACAGATTTTGCCGGATCATCCGAACATAATGTCTTTATATTTTAAGTTTAATGTGGACCGTTTATAATAATGACGTTAAGGGTCGTATACACCGGCGCCATTAGACGTGTTTATGGGAATAAGTAATTAAATACAATACCAGTCCCCTTTGAACAACAGAACAAAGATGGAAAAGATTGATAAGGTCACGAACAGTGCAGGTCTTGACATGAATGAGCTCGCTAAAAGTCTACTATAAAAGCATGTAACGTCGAAGGTGTTACAGGTAAGGCAAGTCACAATACCTCCACGATATTATCATTATTATATCTACAATGCGTTTCAAATTAGAATAGGGTCGATTTTGCGCCATGTTGTGACGAAGTTGTCAAATCGAAGAAATTGGATAGGGTTTGCAAAACACGAAATTTTAAAAATATATATTGACGAATCATGAACGAAAATAGTTTATTCTGGTCATCTCTGCGTCATTGTGAGAAATGACGTAGTAGTGGAAAATGGAACAAGGCGAATTGTTGCTAACAATGAAAATTTAGAAAGAAAATAGTTTTTTCATCCCCCCATCTCGCAAAGAGTATTTTTGCTCTCTGTACATTTTTAAGTTTATTTAGGACATTACTGACACCTCGTGCACGTAAAGCCGTTTGATTTCGGCTGTCCTTCGTAGATCCTTTAATCGTAGGTAGTCAGACGCCAGGAAGTCAGACCATCCGTCTATCCAAGGAGTATGGTATAGCCCAGTTACTGTGGAGGTCTGATAGGCAGTCGCTCCATGTAAAATTTTGCTATTCAGCCTCATCATTTTAGACAGGAAGCCGACCCCAAGCTAGTTTTAAAAGGCTAGGGATATGATGATGATGTGGAACAGCCACTACCAGGTAGTAGTGGCTGTTTCACATCATCAGGTACTCCGTCCACACTTCCCAGCTCTGGGCAACTTATTGCCGATTTCTAAGTCATCTCTAACACAAAATGAAATCTACATAATTATTTATCATTTTGCCTATTCTACACCGGTTTGTCCCAACCTTTTTAACTGTTTATTTCGGTTAACGTCTAGTTTTATTCTGGTTTCATAAATAAAATGAAAAATGCGTAAACAACCGTTGTTTTGAGAACTGGCTCAATACCATTATGGAGGCTTTTGGATCAGAGTGTAAAGTCCCGCACCTTTGAAAAGGAAGGTCAGACGGATATTATGAACCAAACCAGACTGTATGACATCGATATAAAACATTATTTTTAATATGCGAAACCTGAATATAATTTGTTCAGAATCAGTAACTGAATCGATTCCAATAATGTTTACACTATGTTAGATTTTATCCCAAAAACATAAAAAGTGTTATGATGTCAATACCTAGAGAAGAGTATATGTCAATGCCGAGAGATGATTTCGGTCTGTCGTATACATTTGTTATGTCTATGGTCGTATATGTTCAAACCGCGCGGAAAATTCTAATTGTGTGATGCAGGATTTCGAGGTGTTAGTTCATGTGTGGCGCCATAAATATCGCTACACCATGAAAACTCCATTAGGTGCTACAATACAATAACTCAGACTTTCCATACTGACTTTGGTTTAGTTTATTTGTTCAAAAGAATCGTGAAAAAAGGCTAGTTCACTATTCATGCGGCACGAAAGCTCCTCAGAGAGAAAAGCCATAAAAAATACGAGCAAAGTAGGTATAGACGACCCGAAGATATTACACTCGCATTTCCGATAAATCATGCAGCTGTAGAGGTGAATGGAATCATATATTCTGTTCAGTTCACCCTTTATTGAAAAGACGAGTTTTTTTCGTGTTGATTTGAAATCAATAATATTTAATTTCGACGATATATAATTACAACGATAATTTTAAAATAGTACAACAAGTTTTTTATCGGATTCAGTTTTTTTCTGATTCAGCTGAGTTTGATTGAGTTAAAAACATATTTATTGTTTTAAAAACATATTGTTTTTAACTCAATTTAAAAATGTTAGTTGTGCCTTTTTTAATAACAACGGCAGTACAAGTAAGAACAGAAAAACTAAGAACTTACTCAAAAACAATCAAACAAGAAAAAATGATATTAAAGAAGACACTTAAAATCTGAAAAAATAAATAAAACAGATGTAGGCACTTAGAAAAGTAAGAAATATAACAGATAACAATACGGTGTGCATATCAATGTTGCACTCAGTTCCTCAGAATATTACTCATCATCCTTTTTTGTCTAACTATCTTGGGGTCAGCTACCGGTCTGAGTGCGGCTGAATACCAATGTTTTATATGGAGTAACTGCCTATTAGACCTCCACAACCCAGAAACTGGGCAACACAATACTCCCGACCAGGCTGAGGGTGGCTATGTCTATGTGACTGGTGTCTGACTGTATTGACTGTCAAAGATCTACGAATGACAACCGGAACCAAAGGCTTTACGTGCTTTCTGAGGCACGGAATGCCAGATTCCTGGATAAAATTTTAAAAAATACACATATAAATTGAAAAATTCACATTGATACGTCCCTGGTTTCGAACCCGCAACCTTATGCATGAGATGAGGGTGAAGGCATCCGCCTCTCATGCTCAGGTCCAGTGGTTAACGAGCCACTGAGCGATCATGACAGTCCAGCTCAGCTTGTATCAGCCAAATATACCTGATGCTGATATCCTGCTGGATCTTTGCGGTGACATTCGGACCTTCAGCAAATTTAGAGACAGATTTTATGTGCGGAGTGAATTAAAATAGATAATGTATATTAAAATAACATAATTATTGAAATCGACATTTGAAAGGCAAAATGATCTAAGGGACATTGAGTTTTTTTAACTTTTTTTAACAAACAATTTTTTATCTAAAAATGTTAACTTCACATCACTCTCTTGTAAAGTTTACTCAAATGTCGCTTAGATCCTTTTGCCTTTCAAGCGTCGAAATAATATAACGATATCCCTTCATGCCTCTGAAAGCACATTAAGCCTTTGGTCCCGGCTGTCATTCGTTTGTTAATTTTTGACCGTCGTTAAGCTTAGTCAGGAGTCCTTTGTACATTTTACAATCACTGAAAAAAATGGGAATCAGTGTTAGCTGGACTGGAAAATCGATACCAATATTTTGTTTGGGAAAAGCTACAGTTTTATTTTATTCTTCTTGAAAGGCTCACTCTGGACTACTGTCTCAACTGATGGTAAGCGATTATGTAGTCGGCGATGGAGCACGCTTGCCTAGAAGTAACCTATTCTCTCTTGACCTGGTCTTTAGGTCAAGAGCGAATGGCTACTTATTACTTAAAGACGCCTTGGCTTTAGCTATCTGGAAACAATCTGCGGCAGAGAATTCTACTCTTCAGTTGTGCAAATGAAACTCTACTCCTTAGTTGAAGAAAGAATGTGTTCCCTAAATGTTTAGTGCGTGTGCCCCACTACGCTCCGCCTACAACTCGAGCTCGACCCGGACGGTTAACGGACGGCAGGACGGCGAGCTACCCATTGTTTATCGTCCGCAACCTCACGCTTACGAGTGTGTATGGATGAAAAGTTCGCCATGTGGCGCATCACCAGGTAAAAATTTTCTCAAACTTTTCTTAACATGTGCAATGATCAAAGTAAAATTTATTTTATTTCTTGCAACTTTTTACAGTAGGTTCCGTCTATACAAATATCTAAACAAGAAGACACCTTTTTTTGTGAATAAAACATGCGAGATTCCTAAACTTTAAATAAGCAAAGTTACAATTTGAATTTTACAACAATACTGTAGAATTTTACTTACGTCGAAAACTTCCGCCATGATATAATTCTGGCTACTGCGCATTTTATTCCGTTCAATTATGAACAGATGTAAATCTACCTCAGCTGTTGTGAAAATTTTGAGTGGTATGCAGGCAAACAAAGAGAAATGAATCAAAGATAACAATTATACGTAAATCCCGCTTTGACTGCCTCAGTTTTTTTTTTATTTATATAAACTAGTGCTTGACTGCGATCCCACCTGATGATAAGTAGCGATGCAATCTTTGATATTTTTTTTTTATGGTGGGAAAAAAGTCATGCATTGACATCCCCCGCCCTTGGGCGGAGCGGGAGATAGTGTCAGACTCTTACTGACTAAAAGACCCACCCCGTTCCTTCTAGCCTTCATACCGGGGCTCGAGCGCCCTTTCGGATAACCCTGGCCCCAGTAGGCTTCGACCCGGCTGAATCTTTGATGGTGAGGCGCACTAGTTTATTAAGAGCGTATTCACTCTAGCCTTGAAGACACTTAAATACACAACTACAAAATAGATCGGCACGTGAGTAAATCTCATGTATGTACTTAACTTTTCATGCCTACGCTCGACGGTCGCGCTAGGGTCGGCGCCGCTCTATCCGAGCCCGCTAATATGAATCGTAAAAATATTGCATGACTTATTTTGTAAAAATATTATTGACATTACTGAGGTTGAGACTTACCTACCTAACCGTTCTACGTTACTTTAAAACAAACCATCAAAATACAAGCAAATACCTAGGTACTTCTGAAACAACTAATAGCTTAAAAAACGACAATTCACCAATTTTTGTTGACTTTAAACAACCGCCCGGTCAGATGTTCAAGGAAATATAGCCTTAATATGATTAAATAAAATGTACAAAATCTGAACGGTGCTATAAAATTGTTAATTATTTTAATGGATTTCAATGAAGTGATCAACAATTTTTCATAGGTAGATGTTAAATAATTCCAATATTTTCACGAAGAGAAAACCACTTTTATTTCCTGGCATTAATTGGAATGATGATAGCTTAATTTGTCGATTACAACTGATAGGTACGTGAATAAACTGGTTATTGAAATACTACGAAACCATTAACTGTGAATACAAATACGAATACGTATTTATAATTAATGTTCAGCCGATTTACTGTTTGCTTTGACTAAACTTTGAAATTAAAAAATCTTATCTCACAGTTCAAATAAATAATGCAGAAACACACACATAACATCTTTCTCATATTTTATTTATTTATTTTAGGATCGCCAACATTACTTGGAATTTACAGGATCATTTTATATAACTATTCAAGTGCTGTAACACTTATAGACAATCACTACATTAATATAGAACATTTGATTTCAAAACACATATAGTAATTTTTTCATTAAGTATAAAATTAGTAAGTTAATTTTCAATTAATATATTTATTATTTCTTTTACATTACTCTATTTACATTTTCACTATTATAAATTAATTAATTATCTACACTTATAAACAACTTAATAACTACACTCGAGAGCAAAAAAATCGCACATCATAACTCTTTTTGTTCAGGACAGTTTTTGTTATGAATGTGTATAGATATTGAAAACATTTCATACACTATTTGAAAGCCTTATTTAATTACCTTTCTAATGATATGAAATACAGTGTAAAAAAATATTCTTGAAAGGGTTTGGTGCACAAAATCCAACATATGGGAAAAATGACCAAATTTCACTTAAGAAAGAATGAGAGTCAAACTTATAATTCTTGGTCCTCCTGATTGTCAATAAAGTGTATTCCCTCCCTTAGCCCTATTTACAGCTGTTACTCGATTTTTCATCAACCGTATTAATTTTTCCATGAAATCTTAGGGCATAACGTCCCACTCCTCGTCAATGACAAATTGAAGCTCTTGGAGGCGTGGAGAGCCAGGCTTTTTGCACTAAGTCTTCTTTCAAGGTCATTCCAGATATTCTCAATTGGATTGAGATCAGAACTACGAGCTGGCCTCTTTATCGCAATGATTCCAACGTCTTACATGTAGTCGCAAACTGTTTTAGCGACATGCGATCTGGTGTTGTTCTGCATTAAGGAAAAAAAATCTACCACAAGCCACACAATCAGCTTCACATATTCTTCGAGCACTTTTTTGATATATCATAAAGCCGTCAACCCTCTCGATATTAGGCCAGTAATGGCCCAGTGATGAATACAATGTCAGTTTTAGTGTCCAACATTATGCCACCCCAAAATGCCTCCAATACCTACTTGTTCGCTTATGCAGCATTGTTAAAATTACCATGATGACCTTCTGTAGACCTTATAGCATCTATCATGGTCATCTAAGTCATTCTACACTTATCAGAAAACACAACAGCCTGCCATTAGGCATACACCCAATTTAAGTGTTTCTTGGCAAATTATTGCCGGGCTTGTCGGTGAGCTGTGGTCAATTTGGTACCATTTGCTGAGAGATTTACAGTCAGGCCTGCTTCACCCAGTCTTTTCCTAATCGTCCACTGATTTACACTGACATTGGGAACTTCTTGAAGCTTTTGTGTCAGTTCAATCGTGTTCAGTAGCCGATTTCTCAAAGTACTTGGTACTGGAAAACGATAATCACACCCTGATCCTATGCGCCAACGGCCAGATCCTGGTCGCCGAATATACCCACGGGTCTTTTGAAACCTCTGGTATACCAGAAGAATAGGAAAGCGGCTAAAATTTAGCTATCGAGCGACTTTATTTTGATTATAGCCTGCTTTAGGCAAGGCAATACCTTAAACGGCTTCTTCGGGCAGGGAAAATCCACCTGTTTCTAATAAAGACGTTATCACGTTACCGGAAACTGATTAAAACTCCAAAACAGCACCCTTTTTGTAACTCTAGGTAAAGGTGCAAGTAGTGAAATGCAAATGGGTGAATTTGGGGAATTGGGTATACCGCTGGTTTTTGTGAGTTACGTGAGGTTCAATGGTCTTAATTTTGTGTTTTTATAAAGCTATCTTTGTATGCTTCAATTTTGCTTAATTATTTGTATTCAATATCTTTAGATTTAAGAAAAAAACAGTATTAAACGAAATTACAAGCCATGTGCGATTTTTTTGCTCTCAAGTGTATAATTACAGTAAATTACAAAATAAATAAATAATAAAACCCTACGCTAAAATAAATTTTCAATTGTATAAGATATCTAGGAGAAAATTAGTAATTAAAATTACGTCAGCAATAATAACAACACAAAAACACAGAACAAAAAATATAAATGGGAATTCATAATAATTTAATGTTATTGGTAACCATTTAGTCGATCTAGTTAAGATTCCTTATGTGTTTCCCTCTGCAACAGTAAAGGATAAAATATGGAAACGTACAATAATTTCACAGACGCATTTCCAGTATTGCGCTATATTTTCCGGCTTTTTACGGCCTCTACCAACGCCAATTTGAATTTATGTTTGTATTATAGTCTATGAAATATTATTAGAAGTGCCGTATACAATTTGACAGTAAAGCCCGTATTGGATATAAAAATTGACATTCGCTGTTGATACTTGTTTCGGGGAATGAAATTAGCGTTCGGTCAATTTCTTAATAGATTCATCGGGCCTTGAACTCTTTATATTTGCTTGGTTTGGGATCTAATAAAGACTTTTTACTTTCCACAAAGTAGACGATAGTCAATTCTCGCCGCGTACCAACGTTCCTCTCATATACTTTCAACGCTGCATTCAGTAAACTTTTCATTTAAAATCAATTTCCTTTACAGTGAAGATGTGGAAAAGTGTCATGAAAATCCAATAGGATTACAATATTTCCTGTTTGCTTTGGCGAAAAGAGGAGAATATCGGCTGTAATCCCAAATATTGAATGGATAATCCTGTGGCGCGATACACACTAGCAAGCAGCGTGCAGTGAGCGTGGCCCGCGACCGCTTCCCACATTACACTGTCAGTTTACCACATATATTTTATTTATTTATTTATAGTTAATTAAACCGGTACGTGCCCACTTACATTAATTAACATAGAACATAATTAACCTTCCTCGGAACTATAGATGACCATATAATTCGAATATGAAATTACATAATTATCTCAGGTCCGAATTATAACCAGGGCTAGTTAACATATTTAATAAACCGGATAAAAATATTTTTTGGAAAAAAAATACATTTAAAAGTCACAATATCTTTCAATTAATAAAATACTCAGTTGTGTAAACTATCTATATATGACTACAATTAATTCATTGCATAAATAAAATAAAGTATCTACCCTTCCCTCCTCGCGTCAAACAGTTGTCAACTTGCTGAAGTGAACCTTTTCGGCGCAGCTACGAGGCACTCACAATGTTATTGTTTGTTTTTTATCGAGAGTCACTTTTCATTTTGTGTGTGGCAACTTTCGCTAAATAAATATTTTTCTTTATTTCTTTCTATTCTCTCCATTTTACCAGGCTACACAACCGACGGATGCAAGGGCTTACTTTACAAAAAGACTTCCCCTGGGATAGTTTTCCACTTTCATGCTGGCAAAGTCACTAGCAAAAGCTACTTTTTTTAATATTTTGGAGTTGACAGCAAAAGTTTTTATATCCAGCCGGTGAATAATTTCATACCCCGATTGTCAATTAATTAAAAGTCACCCTTTGTGTTTCCTTGTTCTTTCTAGAACCATCATCAAAGTACGTCCTCACCTTGTATAGACCTGGTACAGTTTCCGGTTTGTTAGCCTCAGAACGACCAGACCTTCCTCGGACCGTCTGCAGAAGGGACCTGATTTATCGTCTAGAGACGGGAGATAGAAAATTATAGGGTTTGCGACAGTAGCGTAGCGAGGTGTGGGCGACGACCCTCGCTCACTGCCTCGCACCCAAAACGGCCTCCCACAAGCGAGTGCTCTTTAAGAACGAGTTTTTTTTTTATAATTGAAAGGCCCGCGTTTGTCTACTATTTCACCTGATGGTAAGCGACGATGTGACTAAACACTGGGTTACTTGCAACAATCGGTGTCTCGTTATCGAATTTATTTATGAAAGAAAAAGGCTTCGCTGATGTGCCTTTACCCATGTCTAAATCAGTCCACGCTACGCCTCTGGTTGTCGATTACAAAAGTACTTGTATCTAGCTACAACTGAAACTAAGCGGAAACTAGGTACTTGTGAAGATGTCTTTGGTTGCCTTATTTAGCAAATAACGCTGTTTGGTGTTATGTTTAGTTAATTGGTTAATTATAACTTGAAATAATTGACTATATCTAAGACACTGCTTCAGTATTTAATTGGAACACGAAAGCTTATTCAAAAACGTAATCAAAATATCTTTTTTTAGCCTCTAAGCTGAAAATGAAAAACGGAAACTCCGATAAAACGGGTTTCTGACATTCAGGAAAACAGACTTTCTGACATTGATGAGCTGATAATAGATGTCAGCCGAAAAGTTATTTCCTTGATAATTTCCAAAAAAAAAATATTTTAAAAGGTTTATGTCGTCATGATAGACACGAATTGGTACGATAAGAATAAAAAAAAAAGAAGTTTTTTTTTGTATGCAAGAGTAATCTCTGGAAGTACTGGTCCGATTGCAAATTTTTTCATCGATAGAAAGCGTTTTGATTGAGTGACATAGGCTATATATGTACACAAGCGAAGCCTTGGGCAAAAGCTAGTAGGTTATAGAGTAACTAAAGTGCTTCATTCTGCTTCTCGAAGAAATATTATGTACCTAATGCATATTAAATATTTGCGTTTTCTTCCCATCTTCCAAATAACAAAAACACTAATATCAAACTCATTTGTTACACTTTAAGTTACTCATTGTTACGAAGGGTAAGCGCAAAAAATTGTTGGAACACCGTAAAATATAGCTACCATTCTCTTCGTTTGGGGAAATGCCCGGAAAATATCTTATCATTTCGGTTGACATTAATATTTCTGTACCCTAAAATAAATACGGTATATTTAATCGTTGTGTAGATGATACTTATTACTTAATATAAGCTTAGATACTTTACTTTACAAGGGAATGTTCTTTTTGGTGGCAAATTCAGGTGAAGGTAGCGAGAGGCAGTGTTAAATTTTTACTGACTTTTAAAACCCACCTATGTTCCTACAGTTGCCGTTTGCATTCCAGGGCCGTAATACTAAAGGAATGTTTTAACTGACCCGTTGGTCAAGTGGATAGTGACCCTGACTGCTATGCCGGGAAAAATCACAAACTTATAAGCTTGTTATGTCGGCAAAAATACATAGTCACCGGGCCATCCGGACGACTGAGGGGTTCTTTGCACTTGTACCCAACTTTTTGCTGGCTCCTAACGTTCGATATGACCTGCCGTGACCTGTTTTGTACTTAGTGTCGGTGGTGTCCACCTTGTGACCTTTATAAATATTTTTAGTGAAAAAATATAACACGGTGTAAACATTATTGGAATCCATTTAGTAACTGACTCTGAACAAACTACATATATATGTATGTATGTATATATATGTATATTGAGGTTTCACTTAAACTAAAACATAATGTTGTTAATTATTATACTAGCGGCCCGTCCCGGATTCGCACGGGCAATAAATATAGCCTCTGTTACTCAGGGTGAATGTAGCTTTCCAATTGTGAAAGAATTTTTGAAATCGACCCAGTAGTTTTTGAGTTTATTCATTACAAACATACACACAAAAATACAAATTTATTTTCACTCTTTATAATATAAGTGTAGATGTGAAGAATGTGATACCAAATCACACAGCCCATAATGCCACAGCAGTACGTATTGTTTGAAAGGTAAACAATCGCTTACACGAACTCTGATCATAGATTACCCGCAGATTGCCTTCCGGCTGAGGTACGACAGTTAATATAGCTGTGATAGCCGCAGACATTGAACAGCATCCGCTCTCCGTTTATCATACATAACTACCAGCACAGCAGGGCATAATGTGGCTCCGAACTGGCACGATTGCAGCGAGCCTCCGTACTAAACGTCTCAACACACCAGGATCTTCTCGTATTAAAAACTAACAAAAAAATGCCTTGGTACTAGTTTTAATACAAGAGTTGCGACATGTCTATATTGTGGTTGCCTAACAACGGGGCTTGTTTGTGTCAATCATTAACATTATTTTTCAATATATGTCATACAAAATTCATGTATTTAAAAATTCATATCTTCCAGATCTGTCAAGCCAATCATATTACATATTAATATCCATTTTTGTCATTTTTTTTCTACGGTCTATCACACAAAATCAAAGCTAACCTTAAATAATAATTCTACTTATTAGTATCGAAATTGGTACCATAGTCTAACTAGGGGTTTCGGCGAACTTTACTACCATAGATAGTTCAGAAACTAGAGGTAAACTTCATTTTTTATACGTAAATTCCAAATTCAAAACCTATCTTTGGTCTAACCTAGTAATAATCCAGGAACTAGACGACATTTAGATCGCGTTTTGGAATAAGGCAGAAAATGTCGTAACTGCAGCTTTTGACGGCAGTTTTTCTCTCATTGCTTGAACATCAAAATGTTTTAATATTACTGAATATTATGACCCCGATTTAGAGGCGATTTCGCGCAACATAAAAGAGAGATTTAATTTAAGATTTGCATGTTACGACTTATTCTTTGATTAAAAATATAAGAATCGTCTCGGTTCGGGCAGGTACTATCGCGATTTTACATATCAGATGCGGCTTACTGCTGTATTTTACATACGTGAGCATAAGGTATGCATGTAATGTCGTCCTCGGGTTTCAGAAGGTACCAAAATATTTGTACATGTATGCATATACTGTGACAAAATTTTAGAGGAAGAATTTGTTTGGTATGAACCACATTTTCTACCGCCAGCAGTTTAATTTAGTATTCAACGTTAACCGCTCGAAGTTCAATAAAATAAATTAATATTATTCCACAACTTTCAAAGCGGAGCTTGTTATATGAGTATTAGACAACTGATTAACAAACTTATATATTTCTAAATACGTACATATACATATCAAAAATTAATTAAACCCAGACACAGAACAAATGATCGTGCTCATCACACAAACATTTGTCTTGGGTGTGAATCGATTCCACGACTACCGCCATAGCAGTTATGGGCACTAACCACTTGACCAACAGGCCAGTTAAGAAATACTTTGACCTTACGTCTATTTCTATCTTATCGCAAAAACTCCAAATCGTTTCAGTAATTATCTTTAGGGCTCACTGACCTACACGAAAGCGCCCAAGTCATTAGGACGACGGCGTTTTAGGGTGCTTAGTTTTATTTATAAAGAATCGTCGAACCTCAAGGTTACAAACGAATTTCAGTTTAGTAGACACAAGTAACAATCACTTATATTATATTCATTCAGTTCCGAAAATAGACTGAGAATAAATTGCAATCTAAAAAAAAACAAAGTAGAGTAAACTACAGCAAATCTGTCCATTTATTAATTTACAAATTTAACTTTTTTTTTTACACCATGTTATGACAGGACAGAATGGAAGAAAAAAAAACGTGTTGTGCCGACGCCAAATAAAATGGGACAAGGGCAGGAAGAAAAAGAAGAAGAAGTTATATTTTTTCCCAAAAATATTTAAAAAGGTTACAAGTTAGACACAACCGACATTTTTTTTTTAAACTAGTTACTAGTACAACATAGGTCACGGCAGGTCATAGCGGGCATCAGGTGCCAGAAAACACCTGGGTTCAAGTGCATAACAATCTCAATCCCCTGGATGTTCCAATGACTATGTATTTTTGCTGACTTAACAAGCTTATAATTTTGTGATTTTTTTATGATACAGTTATGAAAGGGGATTGCCCAGCATCTATGGTGTTCCAGGCCAAAGACGGACATCAAATATTACTATCAATGATAAAACTATTGTTTTTTCCATAAAGTTACTTTTTATTTACCACTTGTTTATTATAGTGGCGCTCATTTGGAACTAAAATATACATATTTTTTATGGCAAAATTAATGCACAAAGTATTTTTTCTCTAGTCAATTGTCCGCTCATGGCCTCAAATGGGCAATCCCCTTTTGTACATAAATTCTTTAAATAAAAATACTAAAAACGTGTTTCGGGTTACGCATATATGTACTTACTAAAACTAATATTGTATACAATTATACACGGTGTCTACATCTCTTTTTTTTTCAACTCTAGTTCTTAGAGATCTTTGAAACTAAGCATTACCTTTTGTATTTATTTCTGTTTCCTTATTTTATATTTGAGCGCACACTAATTGTTAAATAAATAAAGTTCCAGCAAAGAGTATCTGACTCTCAAAGCAGTTAGTTTACAGTTAGCAACCAACCCAACCGCTAATTAAACGTAAGTGTATATTTCTATGATTGTTAGCTTTGAAAGCATATTTAATAATATCAAAGCTAGCCTCGTTTAAAGTTCACTGCACAGTCATTTTGATTAACACGTTGCCGAGAAACTCTGCAATTTAACTGCCACGCGAATACACTCGTGCCGAATTAGGCTAAAATAACTTAGTCTAAGTTAATCTAGGGCACCTCTAAATCGGTTAATGATGTAACTGTTTTCAAATGGCTAAACATGTATCTGCATTCAGTGCTAACTGATCATTTGTGATAAATAAAGCCGTAAATATAACTGATGGATCAAACAAAATAGTACATTTTGATACAAGTGGAGATAGTTTGTCATTGCAACTGAGGTGGAATTCACCCGAGCCATACAGGCGACGTTGTTATGGAGCCGAGTCCTGCAGTGATGAATCTCCACGTGTATCAAACGAATTTTTTCAATACACTTACGAAGAAGTACTTTCTCTGAAAATTACGACGCATTTTTGTTCATTTTGTACTGAAGAAAATTTTTCAATGTTTTCATATATTTTAGTTTTGATTAAGATGACAGTAGGCTATCGCAAGTATTTTTTTTTTACCTCAATCACAATATTTAGCATCTAAAGAATTCTCTTCAAATCTTAAATTCGGTTTTTTTTTTCACAAATAACACAAAGGAATAAGTTAAATAATAATACTTAATAAACGTTTTTCCCGCGCTTAACCTTTGCAGTTTGAAAGAGAAGCAAAGGTATCAAAGTGTCATATATCCTAAGCCCTTGTTGACATAATAAAAAAAAAATAGGTGATAAACATAGCATATTGAACCTAATCGTAGTGCCTTAAGAGCCAGCTTTCGAGTAAGTGTATTGATAAATGTTTATCTATGATTATTCGTAGCCTGCCTACGGCGTAGCGCTACGCCGGCTACGAAAGCTGAGCAACTCACCGTAAAATCATCGTCGAATGCACAACGTAATTACTTATCCGCAAAACGCAAATAGCAGCAAAAGCAAAAGCGTCCCTATACCGAAATAGTACTTAACGAATCTAACTTATAACGAATCGATCACATAATTTGCATTAGATATAAGGTTTCGACATGAGTTCCATAAAAGTAATGTCAAAAATTGTTGACAGAAGACAGATCGGTTATTGAGATAACGGAAAGTAACATACATTTAAGTAAGTATTTTCGTTTCATTCTCTAGAAAGGAAATAAGCCTAGGTCGTCGTCACCGGATACAAAGCAGACAAAACTTTACCACCTCAGCACTAAGTAAACAACAGTCTTCTTGAGAGTGCTGCGCAGTATTGAAGTGTACAACTGCCATTGACCGAGTAGGTACCACTCAATACTCATTCACCTCTCGGCTCAAGTGCCTTGGAATGTGTAGTCTGCAAACAAGTGACGATCATCCTACTAGACTAGCATCCTAGGTATTACTTGTCTTAGTAAAGTTGTGCTTTCAACCGAGAATGAAATGTTTAAAGAATTTTTACTAAAAAAGAACTCTGGGAGGCCTAATCTGCTTCTGGAAGAAGCTGCAGTTGCATTTTTGTCTTTTTTTTAGCTGGATGAAATAAAAGCCACTATCCATCAAGGATTGAGTGCAAAAACCAGTTCGTAAAGAAATCAAGAAATCATCTATCTGCCTTTTCAATAACTATCGGTGTGGGATTCTTTCTACCTGGATCACTTTCAGTAGATGCCTGTTTCACATGAAAAGCCTGGCCTAACTGTCAAAAATCTCCGAATGTCAGCGAACCAAACGCTTTACGTACTTTTCAGACACAGAGATATTAGACTTATGTACAATATAAATATAAGATTTAGATTTTTTTTATTGTTGATAGGTTCGCGCTTGACCGCTATCTCACCTGAGATAAGTAGATAAGAATTATTATATTATAAGCAGATAAGTAGGTTTATTTATATTGTGCACTGGATCCTACCCTTGAATAAAGAGAGAGAGTAAGGGAGAAAATTCATTGCGGCTCGCCTTTGTACATGAACTGTCTGTATCACCGTGTACTATGTATGTTTTTGTGTACAATAAAGAGTTAAAGAAATTAAAGGAGTTAGGTTATCAAGTGCATGGGCACCCACTGACAGTCAAACAGCCTGAATTTCTAAACGTTAAATATCGATCAATGCGGCTGATATTATTCAACCAAGAGCGGTTTCGAAGTAGAAAAAGAAAAAAAACTCAGTCGAAACTAAAATTACATTCCATAATAAAAACAATGACGCAGCCGCCACGTTAATAGCTATACTTAATCACCAAAGAATTCTCATTAAAAAGTTTATTCGCGTTTATAAACCTGCGCTTTTTATTTCAAAGGCAATAATATTAAATAATGTTAAGTGATTTGAAATTTAGTAAAATTTAATTCTTGAATAAAAATAAATAAATTATTACGTACGTCCTGCTAACTGACCTGACAGACGTTGTCCTGTCTAAGCAATAACCAAACACTTAGTAAAGATAAACGCAGTTCTAACACACAATTTTTTTTTAATTATAACTTCAAAACTAATCAAAGTAAAACATCGTGAAAAGA
The DNA here is from genome assembly GCA_910589285.2 of Mythimna ferrago. Lineage (NCBI taxonomy): Eukaryota > Metazoa > Arthropoda > Insecta > Lepidoptera > Noctuidae > Mythimna > Mythimna ferrago. The sequence continues at coordinate 21,233,689 of OU342673.1, read as the reverse complement.
GCGCGTAATTCTCCGTTCAACTGCCAAAGAGATAGTGCGGGTGCCATAATACGCGACAATACTATGCGCTCATTTATCTCAATACTTTTTAGTATAACAAAATAGATTTATTTATCTTAGGATCCTTGGGTCTTGAACTTTTGAAAGGTGTACGGGGAGCCGAAGCCAACTCGCCCCCTTCGTTGCGGCAAAAACCTACCAACACATACCTATGGTGCGTAGGGGCGCGCAAGTCTCACCACGACGTCAACGTAGAGATATGGCGGTGGGTTATTCTTTATTCTTTATTGTACACTATAACAACTTATAAAATAAGTGGATAACAAAGTTCATGTATATAGGCGAGCTTAACTCAAAGTTGAGTTTTCGTCCAGCAAACCATTGAGCGATAAAGAGAGATGACAAAGACAATAGAGGGTAGGATCCAGTGTACAATTTTAAACTTACAAATATTATGAATATTTCAAATTTTTTTTATATTATGAAGTTATTTTTATTTTTATATATGAATATGAGCATCTTTTCCATTTATCATTTCGATATTCTATAAACATAAAAAATCTAAAATTTCATGCGTGTTTTTCTTAAAGCAGCTGCGTGTTGGTTAGCATAACTACTTATCAGTGCACACTTCTCTAGCAAAAATTCTGTATCAATCTATTTTAAAGTTCCCTATTCTTCAAGATATGGGATATTCATTGTTTGAAAATCTAATTTAAGTTAAATAGACTCCATTTTTGTAGTTGTCAACACTGCGGTTGCTTAGAGGCTTTTTTTGTGAATATAAATCTATAAGTACTAGTATTATAAAGATGTAAAGTTTGGTTTTTATTTGTGCAAGGTAATCTCTGAAAGCTGCTTTATTCCTAGTGGCATAGGCAATATTTTTTGTTTTTTTATGTTTGCCGGCGAAGCGGGCAAAACCTAGTATTTAATACAATATTAGCCTTGATAATCCATGCGTGATTGGAATGGCTAGCAGAGGCTTTGATTGAGCTGTATGTACGTTTATCAGTTCCACAAAATATTTGAAAAACAATTTGCACTTTTATTTCTATATTATGTTTACCCATTTTTTCCATCTCACTGTGGAGCACGTAAGATTAAAAAAACCGGCCAAGTGCGAGTTGGACTCGCCCATGAAGGGTTCCGTAGCAGCAAGTAACATAATATAAAAGTTCTTGTAATGTGTTGTAACTTTGATCGATGTTTTAATAATAGTGTATTTTTTTCGATTTATGACGCATTAAAAAAAACTATTTACTAGATTTCGTTCAAACCAATTTTCGTTGGCAGTTTTTATAGTAATGTACATCATATATTTTTTTTAGTTTTATCATTCTCTTATTTTAGAAGTTAGAGGGGGGGGGGGGGACACACATTTTACCACTTTGAAAGTGTCTCTCGCGCAAACTATTCAGTTTAGAAAAAAAATATTTTAGAAACCTCAGTATCGTTTTTGAAGACCTATTCATAGATACACCATACGCATGGGTTTGATGAAAAAAAAATTTTTGAGTTTCAGTTCTAAGTATGGGGACCCCCAAAATTTATTGCTTTTTTTCTATTTTTGTGTGAAAATCTTAATGCGGTTCACATAATACATCTACTTACAAAGTTTCAACAGTATAACTCTTATAGTTTCGGAAAAAAGTGGCTGTGACATACGGACGGACAGACGGACAGACAGACAGACAGACAGACAGACAGACAGACAGACATGACGAATCTATAAGGGTTCCGTTTTTTGCCATTTGGCTACGGAACCCTAAAAACCGGCAAAGTACGAAACTAACTTGCACACGAAGGGTTCCGTACCATCCGTAGCAAAAAACGGTAAAACATCACGTTTGTTGTATGGGAGCCCCAATAATAGATAGTAGATTATGTGACTAGGGGATAAAGCAGAGTCTTTAATTCGAGGGCGGCATTTTGAATTCCGAACGAAACAAGGTTGCTGATTCTAATCCCGAACGTCAGTGAGGGATGTATACAATTAACTCCCGAGCATTGCGAGGGAGTTAATAAAGAAACCTGAGTGAAGTGAGGAATTCAAGCCGCACAAGACAAAGACAGCTTTATCCCCGTGTTGCATACTCTACTTTTTACACCATCTGTGAGATAATTAAAAGACAATTTGGTCGACTAAATCATACATTAGAGAAATATAAGTATAATATTTACAAGTTCATCAAACAAACAAAATTCAGTACCTACTCTAATATTCGATAGTTTGATTTTTCTTGCTCCCGTCAGTAAGCATGTTTTGTTCTATTTTCTTTTTTTTTTTTTTAGTTGCCAGTTTGAAATTCGAGTCAACTTGTTCAATGCACGTACATTTTAATTCACAATGTTGACGATTTTTGATGTTCTAAATTTAAATCTCATTATTCCCTAGGGATCGGCCATACTCCATTATCTTCCTAAGGATAGAATGACTTGCTTTAAGTGAGATTTGTATGACGTATAAAACGACATTATCGAGCAGGTGGTATAAAAAATATTTGTTTTATTCTGTTTTAGTAAATTTTGTAATAACGGCATAAGAAATACATCATCTGTGAAAATTTCAACTGTCTAGCTATCACGGTTCATGAAATACAATCTGGTCACAGATGGACAGACAGACAGACGAACGGACAGCGGAGTCTTAATAATATAGTCCAGTTTTATCCTTTGGTTACGGAACCCTAAGAAGGGAAACTTTCTCAAATGGAGCGGTTCTAGGCGTATCAAAGGGAACCGAAGCATATTCCCGCATATCGACAAGCGTCCAACCAAAACACGGCGACTTTAAAAAATCCGAAACAGTTTGAGTTAGTTATCCCAAAACTTGAACGAGGCGAATGAGTGACAAGTGATAAAACATTATTTTTAGATATGCGAAAACTGAATATGATTTGTTCAGAATTTAATTTACCAGAAACAATCCTTCAAGAATTAGTTGTTCTAGATAGAACAACGAAATCTTGAAGGTTTTCACATTTCAATTCTGTATTTTGCTACATCTACCTACGTCTGTATGACGCGACGCAAGCGCATCAAGCACCCCCGATCACTGCTCCCCTCCGCTATTGTGCTATACATAGCTTGCATCGCATAGACTCCGTAATATTTAGAACGTTCAATTTAAATATTTTTATTTTTGTATGAAAATCTGATCAACGAATATAATTATGATAAACTTTTAAAAGTCCTGGAACAACAGTTGTTGTTTATAATGTTATTAATATAGTCTTGAGAGGCCAGTGTTTTAAAAATAATTCTGTATAAATTTCCCAGAAACAGCAGCGACAATTTCTATACAAATTCACATGAATTTATTAACAACGAGCGGTGCGAAGTTCATAAAATAAATTGAATACATACTAAGATATGCGGAGGGCACGTTTTTACAAAAAACTTCACCCTCTCTCGGGTTACGTGTCTCTAAATAGGTCTTGTAAAAACTTTTCTCTGTTCATTATAAGTCACCTACTAAAAGCGCGTGTGTTCCCGACAAACAAAAAGAATACGGTTTACTCAACACAAGCACTGCTATTTTTACTTTTAGAAATGATTAAAGCTTACACTTTTGTAAGACTTTCATTGTGTTTAAATAAAACTTATAAGACTATGTTATTCAATTTGCCTGCTGCGATCTTCCCGTCCGATTATACTTTGGGTTTCTTCAAAGCTAGAATGAATAGGCTCTTAAAAAACTAGTGCGCCTCACCATCAACGATTGCATCACTGCTTACCATCAGGTGGGATCACAGTCAAGTACTAGTTTATAACAGAAAAAAAAAATTGTGCTGCTACCAAAAGCTACCCACCTAATCGCATCATCGCACAATTGATAATACAAAGTAAATTTCTACACCGCGATAAGATATAAAAAGTTACCAAGCCAAACTAACGCCATACATATTCGCAAAACCTGACGATGAGATGCAGTACGATCGAACAGAAAAGGTCTATACGTCGCTATTACAGTCCGGGAGCCCGATTGTCAATAACTTTTGTTCTTCGACTACCCTTTTACTGCAAAAACATGTCAGGCACCGCTCAGACTGGGAGCGTCGGTCGCTTGCTAAATAAAAGAGACGACATACGTATCTGTAATGGAGAGATTACGTATAGTATATATGACTCAGCTCTGAGAACACGGTTAAGTACAGTCAGTACATTATTTCCAATACTTCGGTAAGTGCACGTTGACATACAATTTAGAAAACAGCACTGAGCTGCTACTCGCCTGCGGTTAGTTATTAGTTCCATTTTGTCCTTTCATTCTCCGGACCACTTTCTAAGCGGTGACATTAATAAATATTGTCTCTGTAAACCGTTTTCAAGAGTTGATATTTTTTGGCTCGCTTATATATTTTTTTGTAGTGGGAAATAACTTCTCTCACTTTGGGTAGAGTGAGAGGGATTGTCAGACTTACTTAGTAAACACCAGCGGTGTTCCTTCAGTTGTTTTTGCATTCCAGTGTCACAAACTCTTTCAAATGCTTTCGCAACCCTGGGTTAACACCCAAAAACAATTGCTGCCTGTTGGTCTAGTCATTTAATGGTATAGTGACCCTGATTGTTTACCGCAGGTCGCGGGTTCGATTCCCAACAGGCAAATGTTTATGTGATGAGCATGATTATTTGTTCTGTGTCTGGGTGTAATTTATCTATAATATGTATGTATTTATAAATATATAAGTATGTTTATTAGTTGTCATCTAGTACCCATAACACAAGCTCTGTTTAGCTTGGGACTAGACGACGTTGTGTGATAGTTGTGGTATATTATATATTATATTATATTAATTTTGCTGTTACTTACATCGGTTTTGATGAACTGTTTTTTATTCCATAACGAAACAATATTAAAAGATTTAAGAATCAATATTTGAAAAGCCACTTAGAAAAATCAATGGCTTTGGCTTTCAAAATCAATCAATATGACTCTATAGTCATATTGATTGATTTGAATGCAACTTACTCTTGAAAGTCGGAGTATCACTTGAGCGATCCACATTTTTCAATGCCGAAAGCAAACTAGGGATCTCTTTTTGTGGAAAAATCGCGAAGTACGCTCCAGAAGGGGGATAAAAGCATAAAGTACGTGGGTGAATGTGGTGGATCACATGTGGGAATATAGTGGCAGATACAAGCATACTCCAGATGCGAATCAATCTGGAAGCAGGCAGCTAGCCCATTGTGTTCGAGGCTGGCCTGTCACTCCCAGTGATTGACGACATTTCCGACTACTGACTGACCCGGCCCCTTACATAATCAATGTTGAAAAACTATATATTTCCTTAGAGTTGACGCAACTTTGTTACAAAATTAAGAGCGCAGTTTTTATAGCTAGTTACTTTATTCTCCTAAAAGTCAGACTTGGTTTTATGGGATATGTAAATACCTATAAAATTCAGGCTTTATTAATGATGAATTAAAACATTTTGTTGAAAATCATGAACTGAAAAATGTAACACTAGACTCTTTAACAACAGATGTAGTTGATTAATATATTTATAGCCTGAAAAATCTTTACCAGTTAAATACGAGGCGTGGCGCATAGTAACTACGACTATCACAAAAGTAAAAACACCTTTACCGCACAAGTGCTCTTAGGTTTTATCATTATTATAAAAACATGTACGAATATCAACGGCGGCGTCATTAAAATTGTATGCTCTAGCTAAGTTAATGACGTTCTGTTTTGTTTTTTAAATGTGTTACCGTGAAATCGTGATGTGGGTCATAGAGCTCTTTGGACCAGGACCACGGTCCGAACTTTTATCAATAAAAATATTTTTTTGGTAGTGTTTTTGAACAACATATAAAATAAATACAATTTTTATGGCCTTTTTCCTTGTGGTCCCAAAATACTACTCAAACATATTACTATTTTTATAAGTGGAATGTAATGAAAGTCGCTAGGCATCGGCGCTATTAGTGATGAAAGAGACACTGATAGTCTTGTAATGCAGACCACTGGATAGAGTGCTAGAAAAAGACCACTTACAACTCAATAGCTTTGTCTCACACTCAATATTGTTTTTTGTTTGTGCTCAGTTGTAAGCTGTGTGTGTTTAGAGGTATACGGAACAGAGTGTAAAGTGTGTGGGAACATAACTCCGTTGAAAAGAGAGGTTCCTCCGACCAGAGAATGTTTTATCTGGCAACTGTCGGATAGATGAGGGCCGTTGTATATGCTCAAATCGCACGGAGAACTCTTAGGGTGTTTTTAATATTGTGTGGTTTTGATCTCGCATGCGGGTTTGCCCACCTACAAGTTACTTTTTATACCTACAAGGATTTATTGCAATGCGTGGAAAACGCACCCGGGACGCAAGGCTTGATCCCGGACAGCGGCTCCGCACGGGGCCTCCGCGCTTGTCGTCCATTGCACACAACCACGATGCACAGCTGCTCGTAGAAAACTATATCGTAGGCTAACGTGCATTTTCCTGCACGCGGAGCAACCCCGCATGTGAGATGAAATCTGCACTATTTTAAAATAGTAGTTTATGTGACTAGGGGATAAAGCAGTGTCTTTAAGTCGCGGGCGGCATGTTGAATTCCAAACGAAACGAAGGTTGCTGATTTTAATCCCGAACGATAGTGAGGGATTTATAAAATTAACTCCCGAGCATTGCGAGGGAGTTAATAAAGAAACCTGAGTGAAGTGAGGAATTTAAGCCGCCCAAGACAAAGACAGCTTTATCCCCGTGTTGCATACTCTACTTTTTACACCATCTGTGAGATAATTAAAAGACAAAATTGTCTTTTAATTATCTCACAGATGGTGTGGTCGACCAAATCATATATTAGAGAAATATAAGTATTATGTTTACAAGTTCATCAAACAAACAAAATTCACTACTCCAAGATTCTATAGTTTCAATTTTCTATAATGCTCCCGTGTCGTCAGTACGCACGTTTTATTCTATTTTCTTTTTTTTGTTAGTGGCCAGTTTGAATCATAGTGATAACATACTCTTTGGTTTGAATTTCGAGTCAACTTGTTCGATGCGCCTACATTTTAATTCACAATGTTGACGATTCTTGATGCTCCAAATTCAAATCTCATTATTCCCTAGGGATTGGCCATACTGCATTATCTCCCTAGGCATATAATGACTTGCTTTAAGTGAGGTTTGTATGACGTGTAAAACGACATTATCGAGCAGGTGGTGTAAAAACATCCTTATTGCGCGATGCAGGATTTCGTAGTTAAGTTCATATGTGACGTAATAGATGTCGCTACATGTGTTTATTAACGCACTCGATGACAATGAGGTAAACGTCTGCTTCTGTCAAATTGGAGAGAAATAAAAAGAATTACTATTATTGCCACCAGACCGCGCAGTTTTAGCTTATTATTATGAAATAAGCAACCGAGTAAGTACGGAAGGCCACCGATCTTCATGTCCGTGAGTTGTACACTTGTCGATACAGCCAATAATATTTTTATGACGTAATAGAAACTCATTTCTGGAAGGCACCTACAAACGACAGATATGAAGAAGCCATTCAAAGTAATGTCCACACTTAAACGAGACGACGCTTTTATTGTTATTTATTTATTTAATGAAGTTATTAACCCACAGAAATAAGTCACAGTTTAGGATAATGTCTAACAATCTTGTCTCTTTACGATTTCCTGCCCAGTTTCGACGAGAATTTCACAGTGAAATGTTTCATGTTAGCGTCAATTTGAGGCCCAGTCTAGACGCATAAAACTTTCGAATTATTCTATTCAAATATGAATATATTATCAAGAATGGGTTTGAATAGAGGACAATAAGTCTGAAACGGTGAATAAATATTCCAATATTTTGAAGCCAATTTTTTTTAGAAACGTATAATTTATTCACGTAATCGTCGTTATAAATAAAATTGGAGTGTCTGTTTGTAATATTGAAATAACTGCTTTTTGCTACATGCATATGAATATAAATAAGTACGGTACATACACCAAAATAACATTTTTTACAATTTATGTCTGTCTGTTTGTCCGGGCTAATCTCTGAAATGGCTGGACCGATTTTGACTGGACTTTTTTTGGCAGGTAGCTGATGTAATAAGGAGTAACATAGGCTACTTTTATTTTACAAAAAATAAATTCAAAATCCTGTTATAAAATATATTTTTCCGATTGGAATATTTACCAGCTTATAGCATAGTTAAGCGAATATAGTCTAATAAAAGTAAATGTATTCCATTTATGTATAATAATACAAATGCAGGTTAAATTCGCATGAAACCGTCGTAAACACGTATCTACATATATCGATGAACCCAACGTCCACGCCATCCAAATGTGTTTACGATGCATACTACGTAGGTACTGGTAATATAATAAATCACAAGCTACGTAAAGTCAGTTAAAAACAAATTCGATTGATTGAACAATTACAATGTACTTGCCTATAATATCATTAGTCGTAGCGGTCTGAGGGAACCTTAATTGGCGCTAGTAAACAGGCGCAATGGAGCTGAATGTATCAAGACATAAATGGCACAGTAAGGGCACCGCCTAACTAGGACGCTTGTAGGGGTTCAAACATTGCAAATGTAGGTAACTACCCGACGGGTGTTTTAGTGCATTCGTCTACTTGGCTCGCAGTCAGGTCATTACGCGAGTAGCATCGATTTTCCAGACGTTAAAAGATATGGATGCTTCACAGCGCGTCTTTTCACGATCTTAGTGTTTAGATGCCAAGTAGTCATTTTTCATAACTTTGTCTTTGTACTTAAGGACACACAGCACCTGCTCTCACGAAAGGTTCGCTAAGGTCGTTGAGGCGAGAACGGCTACTATTTGTTTAATAGAGGTATCTTGTTTCTCTTCTAGCAATGACAATAAATGGTCCACCCGCCTAAGTATACTATTAATGTTATTTGGTATCACATCCCTGTCATCAATCATCACATTTTGTGGTGTAAACTTGCTTCGAATAGAACGAACATTCAGGTTCCTCCTAGGAACTTACGTGAATTCCACATTCCATGTCATGTTTATTTCCAATGATTATTTCCAACTATCCGGTAACATTTTTCCATTTTTCAATATTCATACGTGAGTACAAGCGACCGAGAAAAACAATAGATTTCCACTCGTGCCGGATTGCGATCTTTATAGCCAATATCAGCTCATGCAAATTTTTAAAGGCTATTGTTGCAAAAATACGAGGAACACTCGTGCTTTCATGAGTTTCTATTGAAATGTCTGCCATACATCAACAATACGAATCTGCTATGAGAATGATTCGAGTACTGTAGTTATAAATAACAACTGAATCGCTTGCCGTTGAGTGTTCATCGCGTAACATTTCCCAGCGTGTATTTTTACGTGATCATGCAATATTATACATTTTTCTCTGTTAATAATGTGTGTAACTGTTGTCAAACATTTATTGTACATGCGGCTTTTGCGGCGATTATGAACCGAATCAAATTGAACCACTTCATAGTCTTTAATATTGGATTATGTCAACATTCCCGGCGATACATCGACGTCTGTGTGAATAAACACTATGGAATTATGGTAAAGCGAATTAACACTTTGTTACTTTAATATTAGCATAAATCTGGTATTGAAGAGAGAGAAACATTTTAAATCGAGTAAAACTGGAATTTAATTATACTTTTACAAATGTTTACGGCTGTTGAGTTTTCAAAACGGTGTGTCCCGACCTGGCGAAAAAACCTGGCCGCTTGCGAACGACGCGCGTGCGTTTCGCGCACTGCTCGTTCATACGAAGCCCCTGCGCCGCGCGTGCTTCGAACGAAAATGAAACGCACGCGCGCAGTTCGCAAGCGGCTCGCGAACGTTGGCGAGCGGTGTATTCGCCAGATCAGGAATTCAGGACGTACCATCAGCAGTTGTTTTGATCTTGTAAAATTGATTCGGACTGCAACACGGAACGAGCTGTTTGTTTTTCGGTAACAAATTAATAATAATAATATTCCACAACTATCACATAACGCTGTCTGGACCCAAGCTAAACAGAGCTTGTGTTATGAGTAGGTACTAGACAACTGATAAACATACATATATATTTCTAAATTCACACATATTATAGATAACCACTAGACTAACAGGCCATTCGATCCACAACTGCGACTCATTCAACTATTATATCCGATGGACGAGCAAATGTACGTCCCTTCAATAATTACGTAATCATGGACTTAACTATCGAAGCGACATTTCATGAAATTGCTACAATTTTCTTTCAGACTTATGTAACTGACTTATGTCTTTTAAAATTAATGAAACGCAACATCGAAGTATTCCAAGTGTCTAGTTTTAACTTAAAACTTTCATTGAAAGGAACTTTAAACGGCTTGCAGTTTAACTTAGTTTCGGCTGAGGCGGGAAGGACTTTTAAAATTCGTTAATAAATAATGTATCATTTCGCCTTTGATATACGGAAGCGAAGAAAAGAGGTATACTGGGAAACGACTGTGAGTTAAAGATGTTATTTTCATTCGGTGATACATTTAATCAAAATACATTGTTCTATCGTACAGGATATGTTTTATTTTTTTATGTTAGAAAAAAGTAAATGGAGGTAACCTGTTGCCAGTCTGAAGCACTGTCATTATTCTTTTTTACACTCTGCTCCATAATGACCATTGCAGTATTTCTTCTTCTTAATGCATTTTATATTCTCTGATAGTACCTACTCACTTATTTCAAAGCAACTAAACGTCTTTAAATGTACGATAGCTTTTTCTCAGAGAATTTAAATTTTCATTATTTCTTTCGTGTAGTCTCTATTCAAATTATTATCAGTCGTTAGTTACAAAAAAAACCAAGTACATTTTTGTATTGTATTTTCTGGAAACTGTTGAATCTAAAATTTTCCAATAAATACAACACAAAATTGGATTTTCTGAAAACTGTATGTTGTGGACTGAACAAAACATAATCTTTTCAATAACATTTCCAGCTAACCGAGATTATATCAGAATTTTTATAAAATATTCATCATCTTATTAGGGTTCCGTACTCAGAAGGAAAAAACGGAACTCATACGATCACTTTGTTGTTAAAAATATATTTCGACAATTTCAAGGGAATCTAAATTCTAGTGTAGGTACTTGCCGTTGACCTAGAATACTAAATTTGGCAAGAAGCATTCTTAAATAACAAGTATAGGAAAAATTTTGAAAACTAAAATTGTAGTTACGTTACAAAAAAAAAATGATTTCTGCGATTCGGGACTTCAACTGTTTTCATAGGTAAGTTTGTACAGAACCCTCAGTGCGCGAGTCTGACTTGCAAAGAATAAAAATCATTTATATTCTCAGAAAATAATTTACTTGTTTTGATTTTGTGGGATTACTTGTATCTATTGAATAACAAATTAACAAAAAATTCCAAGAATCAGCTAAGTAGTTAATAACTTATAAGTAGGTACAAGTTACTTCTAGTGATAAGTCACTTGAAGTTTTTTTTTGTAGGTTAAAAAAATCATTCAATGACATCTCCTGCTCTTGGGCGGAGCGAGAGGGTGTGTCAGACTTTTACTGACTTTCATAGAAGAGCCGAATTTTCCTTTCAGAAGCAGACCCTTGGCTCCAGTAGGCTTCAATCCTGCTGGGCCCCTACGATTTGCTGACATCGCTTTGAGGCGCGCGTGGAACAGTACGCGCTGTCGACGACTTGGGCTTGGTCCGGACGATTACCGAACGGTCGGTCGGCGAACTACTCATTGCTCGCCATCCGCAAGCCCGCGCCTACGGTGGCCAGAAATTGGGATCGGGATCTCGCACGCATGTGCGGTCTTCTCTTTTCTTAGCTTTACTGCTTCGCAGAACAAGGCGACTGCTTGTCACTCCTCCTCGCTTCGGACCATGGCCCGTACCAAGACCCGGCGCGCGATATCGTTGCCGCCGATCTCCCCCACGAGGATACGGTGGTGTCTGCCCAAGCAGGGCACACCTCTACCATGCGCTCCTCTGTAGCCTCCGGGCGGTCCACACAATGGTGACGCCCGGGCGTTCCTTACTCACGAATCCGGTGCAGGAACTTCCCAATCTGATCATGTTCGGTAAGAACCTGCGTCATGCGGAAGTGGAGGACGCCGTGAGGCCTTTCCAGCCACCCCTCAAAGAGGGGACTTACCGCCATAATGCAAGTCACTTGAAGTCAAGAATTACAATTGAGACATACAATAGACCAAGAAAAAGCTTGCTACAGCAAAAGTTACACAAAAGTTACTTAAATTGCAATTGTGAACTATGGATTGTACCATAGCGGTAATTTCTGACTGATTACTTAAAAAAAAATATTCGCTTGAATCCTGCGACGACGTGACGCCAAACCAAACCCAGAAGTTTTCGTTTCGAGTGCAAGCAAAAATGAACTTAGCGATCGTCAGGCGGTCCTTGATGTTACATTTTTAGTCTTTTTAATTGACAAAATATAACAGAACCGAAGGTTGTTGAGAACTATTGTGTATTGACTAACAAAACATTGTTTGACTGGCTCACTGGAATCTATCGTTTCTGGTTTCGTTTGACTAATTAGAGACAACTCGGTTCTGTTCTAGGAGTGGCACAATTCAGTATAAAAAAATCTCGAAATATATTTTGTCATTTATTGGTAAGCCTTCACCTGTTCACCAATTGCATGAGGAACTTTAACGAATTCGGCAAACCTGTATTAAGAGCTTTTCCACTCGTCTATCGTCAACGTCGAGCGTGGCTTAAAAGCTTGTTGCATCTACTATCGCAATCCAACGTGATGTTTGATGATGCAATGCGAAAAAAGAGAGATAACGCTTGAAAACTCTATTGGCATTCGGTAATTCCGTGATTTACTCGAATATTTCACAAAACTTGTTCCAGAAAATACGTGTTTTTTTAAACCCTTAAAAGATTTTCATTCAGAATCTCGAATGAATGTTCAAGGCTTCATATTGATGTACTTTTTTATATTTTTTTATATTATATGAGTACATAATGGAAAGCCACAGTTCACGTAAAATAGCAAATTTTCAGAGGTCTTTACTTGATTAGTTTTATACAAATTTGATTTCTATAGAAGCCTAGATAATATACAAAAGATAGCTGTGTATCGAACATATCTAGAGAAAGATGTGTAATAACATCACAATCACGTAAGATCGGTTGAACCGTCGTATGCCTCAGGTTGAGGCATGCGTGACGAACCATTCGCGACGCACGCCTCGCGATGTCTGTACGCGGCTTTAGGTATATGTACAAACGGAACCATTCAATGGTTTATCTTACAAGAGTTAATAAAGCACCCAGACAGGTCAATATGGCTGACTACCGCTTTTGTCTCACAAAGATGAAAAAACCCGCCTTGTGGCAAAAATAGCAACGGGATTGCAATTAGACGTGATTACAACCTCCTGTGCTCCACCTCAGACAGATCTAAAGCGATTTAAAACAACGACAATAGAAAACTTTGCTTTGATGTCGAGATTAACAAACAACGCAATAATTAAAAACGACAAGTCAATCTACAGTAATATAATAAAGAGATAAAGTTTGTGTTTAATTTTTTTGTTTGTAGGAGGTAATCTCTGGAAGTACTGGTCCGATTGCTAAGATTTCATAACCGATAGAAAGCTGCCTTATTCCTGAGTGACATAGGCTATATTTTATGTCCGCAGGCGAAGCTGCGTTAAAAAGCTAGTAACTAATAGTAATAATGAGGTTAGCGACAATCAATAACATGGACGACGATTCATTATTATTTACTACACGTTATGAAATAAACATACGTTTTTATTAACGAACTTAAATGTAATTAGTACTTTTACAATTAGTTCGTGTTCCGTTGTACACGTTAAATGGAGATAAGTATCTACAACATATATACAAAGTGTATTGAACTGTTTATAGACTTTGTATTGATTACGGTTAAGCATTTATTTATTTATACCCCCTTAAATTTTGATCGTTATAATCCCGTGGAGGGTCGATCCGGTACACGAAACACTATCGATTTGTAAATGTACACGTACGAAATTAATTTCTTTAAGATAACGTCAGCTGAACGAGTTCAATGACCTATAGGTAGTAGTCGGCGTTGCGTACTAATTACCTACAGGTTATTGAACTCGATCAGCTGACGTTTTCTTAAAGAAATTAATTTCGTAAATGCGTAAATTAATACGAGTTTAAAAAATGGTACTTTATTGTTTAATTTCACCTTTACAAATCGATATTGTTTCATGTACCAGATCGACCCCCTATGAGATTAAAACGATCAAAATTTAACGGTGTATATAATTCACTTATGGTGTCACCCGGCGCGCCCTGCCATAGTTCTTGCCACTCCTGTTCAAGCGGAACAGCTATAATACCCGGTCACGTCAGGTTGGACGCTAAGAGCTACTTTATCAAGAGGAAAATGCTATCAAGGTTACAAGACTCGATTAAGGTATTTTATTTTCATCGTTTTATATTCGGAATAAGAAATTTCACTATTAGCCCATTTTAAAGCTTGCCAAGTTTAATGCCATTTGCTGGAATGACTCCGTTTTATTTGAATAACATAAGAAATGCTCAAAAGATGCATTTCATGCTGTTATTTAGATACAGGTTTTTTTTTCATGACATCCTCCGCCCTTGGCTGGAGCGGGAGATAGTATCAGACTTTTACTGACAAAAAAACCAACCCCCTTCCTTCGTTGCCTTTAATACCAGGGCCGAGCTTTCCTTTCAGAAGCAGACCGTTGGCCCCAGTAAGCTTCGACCCTGCTGGGCCCCTACGGTTGCTGACAACACCTTGAGGCGCGCGGGAACAGTACGCGCCGTCGACGACTTCGGCTCGGTCCGGACGGTTACCGGACGGTCGGACAGCGAGCTACCCATCGCTCGCCGTCGGCAAGCCTGCGCCTACGGGGGCCAGAAATTGGGATCGGAATCCCGGCGGCGGCTGGGGCGTGAGCGCTGTTGCCTCTTGCGGTCGGCCTCTTCCTTTGCTAGCATTACTGCTTCAGAAGGAGGCAACCGCCTGCCACTTCTCCTTGTTCCGGACCATGACCTGCTTAAGGCCGGCGCGAGAGATCGCTGCCGCCGATCGCCCCTACGAGGACACGGCGGTGCTCTGCCCAAGCGGGGCACACCTCAACCGTATGCTCCACCGTGTCCTCCGGGCGGTCCACACAGTGGTGACATCTAGGCATTTAGATATAGGTGATTATTCCAAGCATTTATAAATGTTTCTTTCTGCATTTAAATACAGATACAAGCATTATACTGCAACATTATGTCCAAACAAATGCACTACCACATTTTTAAATAAAAATCCAATTCGAGAACCCAGTGACTCATATCTCTTTAGCTCTTTTATTTACTTTCGTATAATGTTCCCTACATTTCAAGATCATACAGTTACGAGTATTTTGTCTATAAATTCTGGAAATGAAAAATGTTACGTCCAAACTTTGCAGTTCGATTCGTAATATCTCTCCTTCGCTACTTTGTCACTGCTTGTATGTCAGCATTTTGATGTTATGGAGTTTGTTGTACAAGTGTTGGCGAAATATCTCTACTTGTAGAAATATTTAGTTCTTTCTTTTGTACTTTAGTGTTCATAAAGAAACATAACAAAGAAAAACTTAAAGCCCGCGATCTCTTCCAGGCAACCTCGAATAGACACTCACTGTCAGAACATGAAAAAATATCTACAGTAAGAAAGGATGACATAATTTTAGGGAGTGTACTGTTAACAGTGAAAAACTGGTACCATTGGACCAGCTGTTCAATTCGTATGGCTAACTCTGGGTTGCTCATCATCACGGATCTTAATTTTGATAACAAGAAAATTTAGTGAGTACAGTGGTGGCCGAATGGTAATGACCCCGACTTACGAGTTGTAGGTCACGGGTTCGAACCCAGCCAGGTACATTACTTTGTGTAATTTATTTCATTACTACTGCTCTCAAAACGGTGAAGGAAAACATCGTGAGGAAACCGGCATGTCCTAAAACCAAAAATTCATATGTGACATTCACCAACCCGCACTGGGCCCGCGTGGTGGATTACACCCCATTCCCTCTACTAGAGAGGCAGTAGGAACATTAAAAAGACTGATGATGATGATGAAATTTTCGTGTTATCAAAAAAAGATCCGTTTCAGCCACACGTTCAATTCAAGTGCAACCTACACCGCACACTAATAAAAGAGCTGATTTTTTAGGGTTCTTTATCTCAAACGGAAAAAACGGAACCCTTATAGGATCATTTTGTTGTCCGTCCGTCTTTCTGTCTGTCTGTTTGTCAAGACCCTTTATCTCGAGAACACGTGGAGGAATCGAGTTGAAATTAAAACCATATACTCAAGTCTGCAGTCCCTTCTAGCTATGAAAATAAGTTAACGAATAAAAAAGATACGGCCGTTTATATCGCAAAAAAACGTATATTTTGATACTCTCAAAGATCGAAATTCATAAGATACTCCCGTTGACTCAGGTTCCTGAAATTTGGCACAAAGCAAGGTCATATAGCACAGATATAGGAAAAATCTAGAAATAGTAAATTTGTTATTATTTAGACAAAAAAAAAAATTGCATTTCGGAAAAATCTTCGAGACGACTCGCACTTGCCCAGTTTTTTTTTTTATTGTTTCAAATTAGATTGAGATGGTCCAGGGTTGCAAGATTGGTGCAGGGTTGATAGAGTAGGTCGCACGGTCCTGGAACGCAAAAGGCAGCTGAAGGAACACATTGGGTTTTAGTCAGTAAAAGTTTGACACTTCCTCTCGCTCCACCCAGCGAAGAAGAAGTTATTAATTGATGATTATCCACCTAAAGACAATTGCACCTCTCCAATCTCACCCGGTTTTAATTGTCGTGTTAAAATCTGACGATGGGGACGATAGGTTCTGGAGTGGCGACCTCGTACCAGAATACGCTACGTTGGAAGGCCTCCCATAAGGTGAACCGATGACCTAGGAAGGGTCACGAAAAACCGATGAATGCGAGACGCACAGGACCGGTCGTTATGGCGACACTTGTGGGAGGCCTGTGACCGACAGTGGACGTCTTTCACCTGTAGTGATGATGGTGAAATTTCTGACTACTACAATTTATTAGATATAAATAAATATGTAGGTGAGTCCCTAGTGAAATCACTGTATATCAGAGCGTAGCGAGAATGCCTTAAAATAAACGGTTGCAACCCAGACGTGTCGTCCTCAAGAAGTCCAACCGGAGCACATAACTATATTGTTACGTACGTGGGTAATTAAATGCCGATTTACTAACAGAGAACTTTATTCACCACAAACAATAACAAATTAGTCCAGTCAACAATAATCCGAATCGCAATTAACACTAGATAAGAGTACCGTTACACTATCGCTTAGGTCGTTACGTAAAATCACTTCACGCACTTAGGTGGTTCGCTCTTGATCGCAGTCGAAATCACAACTGACTCGCTTCCGGTCGAGGGCTCGTATTTATATGCGGAGCGAAGAAAATTCTAGATACCGACATCTCAAGATCGATCCAGAACAATAGCGTCGCTTCGCGGAGCTATAAATCATTTTTATTGCACGATGTACTAAGAGTCACTTTCATGCGAATTTCGACTCTATTGTTAATAGCGGAGAGTACCATTTCCCTTATCGGTAGATACATACCTACTTACTAGTAGTATGTACTTTGTGGATGTTTCGAGATTTTTCTAAGCCTGGCTAGTTGGCTACGTACCACCATTCTAGATCTTTCGAACAGCAATGCGTTTTAATTATTACGTGCTACTCGTTATTTTCTCGGAGATATGGCGTGTTCACGTTTAATGGCGTAACAATATTATGTCCTCGAGAGTGAGTCTGCAACTACGTCACAGATTTACATAATTTATAAGGACTTTCCTGCAACAGAACCGTACCCCTAGCCAACTTGATAATCTGCAATTGTTAACGCTAGTAGTAAACATCAAATGTGGTCAGAACAAAAGAATCAGGGGCGTGGCCTACTCGAAGCGTTCGACGCAAGAGAATCGAAACGAAACGGTTGTAAGTTCGCTAGGACTGCACATTCTGTTGGAGGTTCTTTTAGAAATTACAGTCCTCCTGACTTTGACATCTAATTATAGTCGTTTCAAATTGGCGTTCTTTGAAGATTTTCTGCGCTAAAATAAACTAATGACTTTTATCTCAATCCAATAAGGTTATTAGTTGACGCCTGCTGTTCCACCCGCGACTTTTTGACTGCTGCTCTGTTCCATTAATAATAGCGCGATATCATAGTAGATGTTAGCCTATAACCTTACTCGATAAATGGGCTATCCAACACTACATTTTATTTTTATTTTGTAGCACTAGTTCCTAAGATTTGTGCGTTGAACCAACCAAACTATTTAACATTATAATATTATTTATTAGCCACCTGCCCCCACTTCGCTCGGGTGTTACAAGTCTTTGTTTAAATTCTCGGCTTTTCCCTACTGTAATATGCACGTATTACACACTTAAATCTTTCATAAGAATCACTCTGTCTGTTGGTAAAAACCGCATGAAAATCTGGCCAGTAGTTTTGAGGTTTATCGCAAACATGCAGAAATACAGACGCAATGGGGGGACTGTTTTCTGCACTAATATTATTAAGAGGTAGTATTTTTTTATTTGTTGGAGAAAATCTCTGAAAGTACAGGGCCGATTGCTAAACATTTTTTACCGATAGAAAGTTGCTTAATTCCTGAGTGGCATAGGCTATATTTTAAGTACTTGTGCGAAGCTGCGGGCAATAGCTAGTATAATATATAAGAGTATAAAGTATTTAAATATAGATTGTTGTTAATAACTGCCATTAATATCAAAGATAAATCTACTCCTACAAAAGTATAAAAGATAATTGGGCTATTTCGTCGTGTAACTGGCAACTGACAGACGACTAGATTGAAAACAAAGTGGAATAAATAAAACGTTGTGAAAAGTAAAAGAATTCGTCTTCTCTGAATGTATCTACGGCAGAAACGAAGGACCGCGACAGGTATGACACCTCTGTATCATATCGAATTCGTAAGTCTGTGCATGGGAATAAAAATGGCTGTCTGTCTGTAATAAAAATCTTTGAAATATCTGCTTTCCTAACATTTATTTTATTTGGCTCTCCAACAAGGAGTACACTATTACATTTAAAGGAAAACAATTCGACCTTAAGTCTAGGTGCCCCATCACCTACATGCACTATTTTATACGCCACTATTCAGTACCCGGTATGTATAGTGAATAACGGAAAGGTTTGCTTATTTTCGAGCTTATTTTCGATCTACAAACTACTTTATGAAGTACTTCTTATTTACATTCTTAGGTAATACCCTATAAAAAACAGCTAATAATAATTAAACCACAGAATAAGTAAAAGAATAATCACCAAAACAGAACAGAATGAAAACAACAGAACATTAAATTTGGACAAACAGAAATAACACTTTGTTAAATCATAAAAATATTAAGTTACCAATCGTAAGAATACTAACAAAAACATCACACAAAAACAACCGTTCTAAAATGTATTCAGAAACTATGGCACTGTAATAATAATCTGTTATAATTATTTACGTTAAGCACCGTTACATTGTTCATTGGCTAGAAATTATTGTTCAGGGAGACGTAGACAAACCCTGTGAACTCAGTTTGTATTCCAGCGAACGAGTGCGGCATTCCGTGTTCCAATCACGGCGGCACCTGTACAAGATCAAAACATTTCTACAAACCAACCGCTGTCAAAGAGAAACTTTGTGCTAATTATTATTATTTAACAAGCTGTGCTCCCAGTTTTACCAGCCACATTACTTCGCTTTCGATAAGCATTCTTTCTAAATTTTTTTTTGTTCTCTTTGCTCGGTTGCTGAAAGAAAAATGCCAGTAAGTAGTAGTATAGTCAATAAGTTTCATAGCAAATAATTCTGGGAATTGGCGTGTTCAAATGAACAATCTAATCAGGTTCTATTCAGGAAAAACTCCAGAACTTTTCCTGAAAAGTATCAGGAACTCTAGAACTATGCTGCATGCGAGTAGAACTCTCATTTTTTTATGCTCTGCTGGAAAATGATCTGCTAAGTACACGGTCATGGTTTACTATTTACCTACAATGATCTACAATACTAATGACCCGCCCCTGCTTCGCATTGGTGTTAGATATCTTTGCATTTTTCAGATTTCACTACTGTAAAATTTGTTCATGTATTATATATTTTGCATCACTTCACTATTACCTTACTCGTGAATTTTTACGTCTCTCTACGTCTAGGTAAAAGCTGCATGAGAATCCGTTTAGATTTTTTTTGAGTTTATTATGAACAGACAGTCGGTTGCGGTGGAAGATTATGTTTTATAATACGTACACATATGTCAAAAAATATATAATAACGTGAAAAATATCGTAGAGTGGAAAAAGCTTCGAGATAGGTTTACTCATTCAGCACACGGACGCTGACTACATCTCTTTATGAATTGAATGGAAATAGAACTTTTGATATATGTGACGGTCAGTGAAGTTACACAGCTAATTTAGCTGTTGTGATTGATTTAATAATAAAAGACACTAAATAATAATGTTCATAATAGAAAAGTCAATTTAATTTGACTTCCAGTCGATTGTAGGTCATAGATCGTCGGTAGATAAATTTCATCAAAGAAAATTACTCAAACAGTTTGTATCTGCGCTGACTCTAAAAAAGTAACTAACCGTTGTCACAGTAATGGCAGCTGTATCAAGTAAATGCGTAAAGAAAGTCGAGTAACCGCCTGCAGTCAGAGTGCGAAGTAGGGGAACGTTTCTATGCTATTTGTTCCAAACGAGTGTAAGCCAGTGCAAGCTGTCTCGCGAGTAAAAGCCATTGTTGCTCTAATTGGCGCCTGTCCTTAACTATACCTCTGCGGGCCTAACGAGACGGTCTCTCTTCAGACGTCTTTTTACTGTCAGCAAAAGCTGCTTTTAACCTACCTGCAACCAATATACGCTGCCTTTTGCCTCTACTCTAACGATGCCCTCCATATACACTTTGACTACCACTTTGACTGGCTTGTTGATCTAGTGGTTAGTGGCCCTGACTGCTATGCCGGAGGTCGTGGGTTCGATTCCCACTCAGGACAAATTAATGTTTGTGTGATGAGCAGAACATGATCATTTGTTCTTTGTCTGGGTGTAATTTATCTATAATATGTATGTATTAGAAATATATAAGGACGTTAATCAGTTGTCTAGTACTCATAACACAAACTCCGCTTAGCTTGGGACTAGACGGCGTTGTGTGATAGTTCTGGATTATTATTATACATTACTTTTTGTACACAATCCAACGTGTGATGCAATATTGATAAATAATGCTACGTTAACTGGTGGGCTTGCAGAAATTTCATGTTTATTCTCATGAACATGCATGTGAATATTTCCATTTGTCAACGCACTGCAATTGTGCTGATATTTATTCTCAAAATATATGGTCATGGAAAAGATTTGTGAAAAAGAAAAATCTGTCTTTTGAAAGTTTGAATGACGAGCTCTATAAATGTGAGAATCAGGGACTCAAACTGTAACCGTAATAATGTGTTTTAACACTGTTTTTTAAAACAGTTTTAACAGAAAAACACTTTTAAATGTAACAGACACAATAATGTTACCGAATCAAACTGTAACCTGTTTATATGTGTTAATAAGTGTTAATATGTGTAACTTAAATAATCAGTTTTAGTATAGCTTTATGTAAATTGTAACTTTGGCAACGCTGCGTTTACCTGTTACACTTATTAACACTTTTATATCTGTTACAGATATGTTAGGGTTACACTTTTGTAAGTGTTTTGGGTTAACACATTGAAAACACATAAATAAGTGTTACATATTTGATTCTGTTACCAATTCAACATGTAACACTTATAATTCTGTAACCTTTATGAAGGTGTTTTTAAGTCCCTGTGTGAGATAGCCGTTTTGTCCTCAAAATAACCCTTTCGTTCCTAAAATAAGATCGACTTGTTTTCATATTAGTACAGTATGAAACAGAATACAGTTTAAATGTAAGAAAATAGAGGTCATTGAGCAATGCAATTTATCATCATGATTATATGACAAGATAACTTGATTCGTTTTATGATCAAATCTAACTCGTAATTTGCGTTTTTGGCGGGATATTTGAGTGAAGCACAGTAGCTGCAATGGTTAATTATACGCAAATTGTGGTACTCAAAGATGTAAAATTGACGTGGTTTTTTTTATCTCAAGTGTATACACAACTGTACAATATGTAGAATCATTGAAATAGGCCTGAACTCGGTAAAATGGAGCTGAAATTTTATTGTTATAAACTACCTTAGCGGAGCTTGCCGAGAATGTTCACTCAATTGTTACCAAATAGTGCAAACACATTAGAATGTAATACATCAAAACTCAAAGGGACTGAAAAAACTACATACTTCATAAGGAATTTTTGACGGGGTGATTTAAAATTGGTGTAGTTTTATCTCTTTAAATATTGCAGCATATGCTGAGTTGCGATATTTTTGACTTTACACAGATTTTAAAGTTATCCAAAATCCGTTATCTGTTGTTAAGTTTTTTAATGTATCCTAATTGTGTTTTTTTTTTTAATTTCAATGTATGTGTGAGGTACAAATAAACGTTTTTCTTTCTTTCTTTCTATATCTCAAGTGTCTTCACAACTGAAAAATATGTGGAAACATTGACACAGGCGCGGTCTCGATAAAATGGAGCTAAGAATCTTATTGTAGTGTCGACTACCACAACGAAGTTTGCCAAGAAGGTTGACTTGATACAATCATTTGTTGCCAAATACTGCAAAAACATTAAAGTAAAACATCCGCATTCTAATGAAACTCAAAATGACTGAAAAAACTAAATACTTACTAAACTTAGCACTGGTTATTTCATTAGACCCCAAGCGAACGCCGGCGTTTGCTCTGGCATTGTCTTTCTATTGTGTCTCTAATTGACACGATTGAAAGGTTAAGTGCACAAACCGTGCAAAAAGCCACAACAAAATAAAACTCATAAATATTTTTTTTTCAATGCTTACTGCGACTGAGCAGTGGTGGCCGAGTGGTAACGGCTCCGACTTATGAGTTTGTAAGTGGCAAGTTCAAAACCAGCCAGGCGCATTGTTTTGTGTAATTTATTTCATCTCTCAAAACGGTGAAGGAAAACATCGTGAGGAAACCGGCATGTCCTAGAACCAAAAATTCGAAGACATGTGATATCCACCAACCCGCACTGGGCCCGCGTGGAGACTCAGGCCGAGGAGGCCTGAGTCCCAGCAGTGGGAACATTAAAAGGCTGATAATGCTTAATGCTATGCTATTTTTTTTAAAGTGTTGCGACTTAGGTCATTAGAGTGTTAATTACCTCGCTTTCCCTTCGGTGAATACGTCGTTTAGTGAATAGCTACTTGTTTGTATTCCTGGCACGAGCGATTCGACTATAAGTAATATTTCCACAAATGGGTTTTCATTTGACATTGTGGACCTTGAATGAATACTGTCTGCCTCGTAATGTCAGATTTTATCGTATAAATGTAACTTTTGTTCGTATGGCAGTTTCGTAATATGTCCTTTGGTAGAACTTACTTCATTTATTTACTACATATTTATTTACTGAAAGAAAATAATACAAGAACAAAGATAATAGTATAAGTTTCTCGTTGCCTTCTCAATCCCGACTTCCTAAACTAACTACTAGACCTGTTATAAATGTGAAAGTATTTTGTTTTGTTTGTTACGTGTTCACGCCTAGACCACTGATCCGATCATCATGAAATTTGGCATACTCTTTGTCAGGGGTACTGGAAAGACAGTACATCTCAATTAGAAAAAAAAACATTGTCCCCGGGGGAAAGAACAATCACTTCACACGGCCACAGATGTCTTAAAAGGCTAGAAATAGTGCTACGTGTCAACGCGTGTACAGCCATAGGCAAAACCTACATATATCTATTTCAATAAATATCATTTAATGAAGGATCAGGGTCTGATATGGACTTCACAGATGTAACTTTTTTTTAATCTGTTATTAACTAGTACTTGACTGCGATCCCACCTGATGGTGAGCAGTGATGCAATCGTTGATGGTGAGGCGCACTAGTTTATTAAGAGCCTATTCACTCTAGCCTTGAAGACACCTAAATTATCGGACGGGAAGACCGCAGCAGGCAAATTGTTCCAGTCCTTCGATGTACGCGGTACAAATGACGAAGCGAAACGATTAGTCCGGACCGTAGAGGTTTCAACAACGTAAGACCTAACAGTTTTTTTTTTATTCTTGTGTTTGTACTTTTTAAGTTTGTATTACATTAATATTATAAAGGCAAAAAATTTGTGCGTGTGTGTGTATGTTTGACCATAGGCCATGTCTTGGAATAGTACATAGGTTTTTTTTTTTCTCCTTTAAGATAATTTTCTAACGCCAGTGCCGGATCTAAGGGGGGGCAAACCGGGGCACTTGCCCCGGGCGGCAGTTTCATGGGGGCGCTAAATCCTTGAGACGAGAATTCGAAATATCGAACAAATGAAGCCTCTTTTCCTACAATCTCATAGGTTTTTATCAAGTAATCGAATCTTATTATAATATGTTTGAAAAACAAACTTTTCTATTTCCATACGCCCAGTTAGTTTTTGAACACATACTAAGTGATTTATAAACGTATCTTAACAGATCAAGTAAATTTTTGAACGCGTGCGTAGGGTCCGTGATCTTTCTGCCAAGGGGAATCCCCGTCACATATCTATACGAGCCGAGCCGAACAAATTCAAACAGTTGAACGTCAAGTGACAACACTGTTTGTTTATGTGGTTGATTGCGTTTGCGAGTAATCAGCGTTAATAAAATAAGTAATTTATTAGTGAAATCATATATTCTAGATTCTTTCGCAGAAAAGAAAGCACGCCGTGTAAAGTTGTAGTCTTTCCTGGTTATATATTTTTTCTGTGTTTCTGTTTTATGTTACAAATGAAAGTTATTAGTTATTGGATAATAAAAAGTTTAAATTTATTAAAGGATTATTATTTTAACAAATGGTCACAAAAATGCTACTCATTGGCAGTATTAACAGTTTTTCTCAAACAGTGAAGGTAGGGGGCGCCAGTATCAAGGTTTTGCCCCGGTTCGAAACAATCGTAGATCCGGGGCTGTCTAACGCGAGTGAACCCGCTGTCAGCAGCTAGTGAAACATATTTTTTAAATATTTTAAATTAGATTATTATATCTATAACACTTTATGTGAAGGTTTTTAAATGTAATGAATATGAAGGAGATTAGTGGAATATAAAGCTAATTTGATCACATTCATGATTTTATTTATGGCAGTGGCTGTTCCTAAAGCAACCGTAAAACAAGAAAATAATTAATCAAGTTATTTGCTTCTGTAATTATATTATCATAGTCGCTGCCAATGATTATTATAACATAAGCATCTCCTCGGTTTCGTTTTTGACGTAAAAATACATTGAAAAATATTTATTTTATCGAATTTCGATGGTATTTTCTGTTAAAATCAGCCATAAATTATATTTATGTACGTACAGGTTTTTATTTATTGTATACTAGCGAGCTGCCATAGCTTTGCACGGGTCTTTTATTTTTATTTTTTAATTCTCAGCTCTTCTCTACTAGAATATACATGTGCGAGTATTACACACCCATACCTTCCCCATGAATCACTCTGTCTATTGGTTAAAACCGTGTGCTAATCCGGTTAGTAGTTTTTGAGCTTATAGCAAACATATAGTTCGACAGATCAACAAAGGGTTTAATATGAAATAAGATTTAAATCTATATATATATATAAGCGAAATACCTACCACTCACTGATTAATCACGAAATCTCAGAAACTATAAAACCTTCAAACTTAAGGCAGGTAGGTTCCTTATTGGGTGTAGATATCCGCTAAGAATTTTCCAAAATTTACCCCCTAAGGGGATGAAACGGGGATCCAGTTTGTATGGAGAAAACGACTTTCACGCAGGCAAAACCGCTGGCAGATGCTAGTTATCTTATAAGCAAAAGGAGAAACGTCCAGCTAAATCTTCTGGGACTAAAAGCATGATATTTTACACAGGGTTATAAACTAGTGCGCCTCACCGCAATCAAGTACTAGTTTATATAAAATAAAAATCGGCCAAGTGCGAGTTGGACTCGCCCATGAAGGATTCCGTAGCAGAAAGTAACATAACATAAAAGTTCGTTGTAACTTTGATCGATGTTTTAATAATAGTGTATTTTTTTAGATTTATGACGTATTAAAAAAAAACTACTTACTAGATCTCGTTCAAACTAATTTTCGTTGGCGGTTTGCATGGTAATGTACATCATATATATTTTTAGTTTTATCATTTTCTTATTTTAGAAGTTACAGCCCCACACACATTTCACCACTTTGGAAGTGTCTCTCGCGCAAACTATTCAGTTTAGAAAAAAATTATATTAGAAACCTAAATATCATTTTTAAAGACCTATTCATAAATACCCCACACGTATGGGTTTGATGAAAAAAAATGTTTTGAGTTTCTGAAAAAAAAGTGGCTGTGACATACGGACGGAGAGATAGACAGACAGACCTACAGACATGATGAATCCATAAGGGTTCCGTTTTTGCCATTTGGCTACGGAACCCGAAAAAGGTATTATTTTATTATGTGTTATTTATTATTTATTTTTTTTTGTTATTTGCTGTACGAATCACACATAACCTTTTTTCTTTTTACTATGTAAATAAACTGTATGTTATTAATCAAGCATACAATTGAAGTCCTTTTTAAAGACTTTTTTTCCACTTCATTCGTTTAATGTCTTTAAATAACAAGCCACAACTGTTTTAGTCTAGTGGAGAAAATGACTTAGGTCCAGAAAGTGTTATATAAGGCTTGAAAACATTTTCTATGCGATCTCTACATAATTATAATATGTAACACCAATGTAATATGTATAATATGTAATAAGCTTCCTGCGGGACAGGCCTCGCCTAGTGCAGGAAGACATCGGAAACTATATTATATTATGATAACTATATTAATTAGGAAACAATATCTTATAGCACTACCTACATCCTGTAACCTCATTTTCTTTAATAAATTATTACCCTACTAATATTATACACCCGGGTGTCGCCACTGTGCGGGTCGCCCGGAGGACACGGTTGGGCACACAGTGGAGGTGTGCCCCAGTTGGGCAGAGCATCGCCATGCCTTCGTGGCGACGATCTCTCGCGCCGGGCCTTGGTACAGGCCATGTTCCGGAGCAAGGAGGAGTGGCAGGCGGTAGCCTCCTTCCACGAAGCAGTAATGCTAGCAAAGGAGGAGGCCGACTGCATCAGGCAACGGCGCTCACAGCGCGCCAGCCGCCGCCGAGATTTCGATCCCGATTTCCGACCACCGTAGACGCGGGCTTGCGGACAGCAAGCAATGGGTAGCTCGCTGTCTGACCGTCCGGTACCTGTCCGGACCGAGGCCAAGTCGTCGACGGCGCCCACTGTTCCCGTGCGCCTCAAGGAGTTGTCAGCAACAGCAGGGTCCCAGCTGGGTCGGAGCATACTGCGGCCAGGGTTAGTTCCGCAAGGTAGCTCAGCCCCGGTATGAACGGCACGAAAGAACGGGGTGGGTTTTTAGTCAGTAAGAGTCTGACACTATCTCCTGCTCCGCCCAAGGGCGGGGGATGTCATTTGGATGCCAAAAAAAAACGCGAAAATTTGTATGTATACTCGTAGTTGTATGGGTGTTTGTTATTCTTGCGTGCAAAAACTACTGAATGGATTGCGATGAAACTTGGTATTTATATTTCCATAAATTGAGTGACATTTTGGGATATAAACAAACGCTAGCAACGTTGCTGTTTAAGAATATTATTGATTGAGACTTTACTTAAATAATAACAAGACCTTTTCTAATAAACCCTTTAAGTATTTGTACTAATTAAAAATTAGTGGTGTATATACATAATTGATGATGATGCCATCTAGCCGATTTCGGCCACAGCGACCGCATTCCCTGGCTCTTCATGGTGGTTTTGAGCTCAGATCTGATACATAATTATACTATCAACGACTTGATATTACCTATTTCCTATTCATGGAAACAGAAGATAATTTTAACGGATAGTTAACTACTACAGGGTTGAAAGTTTCGTATAATTGTTCCAGAACATAGTGCATGACCTATTATGTGGCTTTCGTCGAACTATGTACGGTCGTGTTTACCGTACGTGTATGGTCAGCGCACTAGTGGCTTTCACGATTAGTGAAACTGAAAGGTACGGCTGTACCTTAGACCGACAGCCTTTCCGTGCAATGGCCAATATTTTGACATAGCACGTTCTATTTTTAAATAGTTGGTTCCGACACGAGGAAAGACGGTAACTGAAGCATGCAGAATACAGTGCACAGAATAGTACTTAGCCAGCTAAATATATACGAGTATATATGTTGTTGAAAAATAACTAGGCCCTTAAGAAGACAGGGCTGACTTCGTAGTTTATTTATTTATTTAGCCAACCAACAATTGTTTACACTATATTATATACGTTTCTGAATTAATGACTAGAGTAACATTTACAAGTGCTACAATTAATTACAGGTTAACACCACATGCACAAAAAACGGCTTTATATAATCTATTTATAAATATCTTATTGAACTTAGAAGTTTATACATACAAAAAATACAACAATGATGCAGAAAATTGTCATATCATTCAGTGCTGCATACAATATAAAAAAAATCATTGGCATGTTGAGTTAACGCAGGGAACATAGAAAAAAGAATAAAAACCTCTCATTTGACATAAAAGAGCAATTATATACAATACTCAATTCAAAAAACCGGGTAATAGACAATTACGAGTCACAAAAATGACGCCCTAGAAAACCTCTTTTGTACATCTCCTTATACAATATATACATTCTGTCAACCGAACAAGTAGGTGCTTCAAGGTGCTACACGTGTAGACTCAAGTGCCCCCAGAGTATCACATCCTCCCTGCCAAAATTGGAACAATGGGTAATCTTTTAAATTTCCGTTCGCACGCAAACCACAATAGAAATCGAAATCGGTATCAGCCAAATGTTGCCAAGTTAAACGAAATCTCGGTGACCTACATGCCACTCCTTATAAAACGTCAGATTTTCTTTAACAAGACTTTTAAAAGAACTGGGTGTGACCTGATTTATCATTCTCTATTATAATTAATTAGTTCCATAAGAAATTAACGGTAAGAAATAATGATTAAATCTTTATTAGTCTACTTAGCCCACAGTCTTTAGTTATATTAAGACTAATAACGGTAGTCTACAAGAAAATATCCTGTTTTCAAGAGGTCTACGAGAACGCCTACGGCGTAGCAGTAAAAGTCCGTCTTACGCTACGAAAAGCTCTACGGCGTAGGCGATAAATTCCGAAATGTTTGATATTATTTTTTGATATTTTGTTATAAATTAAACACTGTACTTTATAAACCAGAAAAATTAAATTTTAATCAATTACTTGTACAAAAGCAAAATCCTATTAACTTTTGGACCATCATATTAACACGAGTCTATTTAAATTCCATTATAATGAAAACGACCTTACAATTTTTAAATAAACAAGGAGAAATGGCAAGTAATGAGAAGTTAAAGCTTTTAATTGAAATTGTGTCGTTGCTATAGTTAACAGGACCATGATAGTAACTACTTTATATTAAAAGTTAAGTGACGGCTTGAAGTCATGTTTTTGCCTTTCCACGATTTTCAGATTTAGATTTCCATTTTCTGGTAAATGATAAAGCCGATATTAAATATGTATTTATTCTTCAAAGAGGATTACTTTCACACTGTGAACTGAGAAAAGTGCATTTGATAATATGCAGTATATTGCTTTGAGAGCTCCGTTTTAAAGAAATAAACGGAACGGGCATTGAAATATTACATTTTCTAAAAGCTGAATTTTCAAGCACTATATAGTTTATAATGCCTTCAAAAATTTAATTGCAATTCTAAGTTGCTAAACGTTTACCTAGAATTTAACTTAGTCGTCGTCTTAGCAGCAAAGCAGAAACATTAATTTTAACCAGTGTCCAGTTCTGAAAACTCAGACTTGTATCAGCTTCTGTTAGTATAGTATTGCAATTGAATTACCATTAATGCGGATTTGGTAACATGTCAAAACAACTAAAACAGTCGTAGTCTACCTAAGCAGACCATGAGGTCTATTTTCTTGTATTTCAATGTTAAAATTGCAATTAAATTGTAAGTTCAAAAACTCTTAAATACATCTTGGAATACCATCTATATGCGTTATATAAATTGTGTCAGAATCGCAATGTAGGTGTCTATTTCAGTTTCAAATCTGGAAGGTCAGTTCCGTTGAGAAGCGAAAATCAGCAATAGTGCGGAAATCACTCGAGACTTCTCTGGACTTCATTTCTTCCCAAAATGTTCAAGCAAACGCCAAAAATGGTTTTGTGTTTGATAATATTTTAAAAGAGATATCTTAATAGGTATACTAACTGAAAATATTAATATTATCAAACGGATTGAAAAAGACAGGGCATCAAAAAAATCATCCACATTTATGTCAATGGGAAAAGTGCCCACAGGGCTGGCAGCATTGTAACGTTCTAACGTTCAACAAATCAAGATTGCTATATATAGCAATCCTGATTTGTTGACCGAATAAAAGCCCAGCCCTCTGGTCACGCGAAAAGTCGACCAGCTGTTTGCTGATATCTCGAACAACTCGATGAGTGCTCGGACCCCATGGCGCTAGTATTTCAACCCCAAACGATATAACTTCTAATGAGAGGTTTATTAGTTATAAGTAGGTACTTTATTTGCTAGCTATCTGGATTATTTCTGCATAGAACACAGTGGCTTTTCCACCAAAACCGGTAATTTTTCCATAAAAGTGTTTTATAATACCGTAGTGGAAAATGACAGCGATGTGGACGAGTATTTCGACGTTCAAGCGTTATGTTTCTGAATATACATATACAATGTATGTACGTACTTAGATTATAAACATTCGTAATTAGTTAATATTTTAGTAATTTGGTTTTTTTTTATTTCCCAAAAAAAAGCAGTTACTATTTGATATATCCATCAATGGACGTTTTCAGGCTGAATGATAATGACTTTGATAGTAATAAACTCACAAATGAGGGAGAGAGGTAACAAGCGCAAAAATGAACATGATGATAAAAGGAATCAGCCACGTTCCATAATCGGCAAATTTAATTCATAGGGATACCAGGGTGTCTAATACCCGAGCTACGAATAGTACACGGATGGGAAGAGCACTTAAACATAATTAACATGGTGCAAATATTCCAAAGGGTAGGGCAGGGTATCGAGACTCAAATACGTCGGAGTTAGCTGACCATGATCGCAATCGTAATACGACGTTATTTTTAGAGTAGGGAAAAGCCAAAATGTAACGGTCAAAATTTTTAAATTAAAAGATGTGTATATTAAAAAAAAATCTATATTACGAAAATTGAGAAAGCTGCCCGAGCTAAGGGTAAGTATAACGGAAATTTTACAACAAATAAAAAACATATTTTTGGCAAATGAAGTCAATCTTAATTAAACTTTAATCATTATCATAGTTTAAGTTCGTTCAATCTATCCAAAGATTGTCGTGTAGGCAGTCAATCAGTCACTAGCGATCCGACCGGCTTCGTAAAAGGGTTCAAATTACATACACGAACCTTCATCGGTAATCTCTCTTTCTATTTATGAAAACCGTATCAAAATTCGTTACATACCTAGTTTAAGGCGTATAATCCTGTGAACATCCGGCTGGAGTTAAATGCACACATACTCGTATAGCCACCTGCGCCCTCATAGAGTCCCGCTGAACTTTAAAACCTTTTTCTTTGCGAAAAATTGATTGATTTACTTATGCATTCTGAAGAACACTTAACAAGCATTTTTTTTTGTATTAGCATGTTTCTAAATATCAAAGCCGTTTGAAAAGAGTAGAGAAAACAAGCGAAAAAATATAATGTTATTATTTTTTTTTTGGTAAATCTATCACCCATACGAAAAATATGTACCTATATAATAAATATATACTTTTTAACCCAGTCGATACCGAGGAGTAGATTTCAGAAAATCACTGTTTTATGGCACTAAACGGGACTAAGGAACGGCCTTAATATGAAATGTACACAATACAAGGCAACAAGATAATTATTTAACATTCATAAAAATAGAAATAACTAATATTAAAATAATAGTACAAAGGCACTGACAACCCCTGCTTCTTTTAGGTTTTTAACTTGGACACTAGTAGTATAAGCAAGAACTAAATAGTTTATTTAATTAAAAGCCTCATAAATTCAGAAGATGGTTAGTTCAAATGCTTTCACAAGTATAACAGTTGGTATATAAGTTGATTATAATAAATTCAGCATCAATCTTAACTGTATTAAAGCACAATATACATATAATGTACTTTTATTACAGTGTACCCTAAAACAACCTTTTTTAACTTCTGTCTAATGCTATCGCGAATAGAATATATACACGTCCAACATTGACGCGTGCGCCGTACGAGAGTGTTGAAACCTACCAATTAGGAATATTGTAAAATAACTGTGTTATAATTTTGATGTCATCATCATCATCATCAGCCTTTTTGATGTTCCCACTGCTGGGACTCAGGCCTCCTCTCTAGGAGCGGGAATGAGCCGTAATCCACCACGCGGGCCCAGTGCAAGTTGGTGAATGTCACATGTGTTCGAATTTGAATTTTGAAATTTGGATGTAGGTAGGTACAATAAAGTTTCTATATCAACAATTCAGAAGCTTACTTTAATTCTACACTAAATATAACGTTTTAGGCGTTGTATCTAGTGAGCCGACCATTTGTGGGAATGTCTGTTTCTTTATTACGGACAAGGGTTATGGGAAACTAGTGCGAAGTCACGCTCGGCTGGATGCCCAGGGACCTCCGTTATGACACTTTATGAGGATACTTGCAAATGTTTGTTATGGCGATGGGTCGGATACGCCTAACTTTAAATAAATAAACGGCATTCTCTGACTGAATAAAAATATTGCTTCATATTAAATTATAGTTTATAAAAAGTTACTCACATTATATTAGTAACTTAATGCAGTCGTGGATAGAGACGTTTTTTCTACGGCAGCTTTATGAATTCTATGCTAATTTCCAATACATCGAAAATTTTATCATTCCATGAAGTATTGGTACTGTAAATAAACATGACTTATAAATCTTTATTTATGCTAGTAGGCCATTTGATGTGTAGCTTTATATTCAAGAGGGCATACGCGTAGGTACTAAAACTCCTCCTAAAATATTAAGGGGACTGGTCGTATTGAATTTTATACTTTCAGCGAAATAACATGTCTTTTAGGGCTTTATGTTGACTGAGAAATGTCGAATGCGAGCTCATTTAAATGTCGGCACTTGATATTCCTCTGTATTGATATTTCACGTAAACCTTAACGACATGGTAATTATATAGATATTTGCTAGATTCTCCGAAGTAAATGTACGAAAAAATCTATCTAAATAAAAATGAATCCCTATGTCCCTTGGTCACGCCATCACGCGTGAACGGCTAGACCGTAATCGCTAATTCTTTTTTTGTTGTGTTGGTTATTGTCAGAAGATACTTACGGAAAAAAAAATAGGGTAGAGTAGAGTAGGGTAGTGTAGGGTTAGTATAGGGTAGAGTACGGTAAAGTAGGGTACAATAGGGTAGAGTAGGGCAGAGTAAGGTAGAGTAGGGTAGAGTAGGGTATAGTATGGTGGAGTAGGGAAGAGCGGGAGCGAAGCCGCGCGGGCAAAAGCTAGCCAATAATAATAATCGTCTTTCACCATCAATTCATTAGCCATTACATATTATGATGCTGAATATAATAAAATGAAAATAATTCCGAAAATCAATTTGAAATTCATGGTATCGGCCCCAATTGGGTTTATAAATAAACATGAATGGACAACACATTTACAGGAAATATATAAAAAATGTGATGATATCGACTTCGAACCATCGACATGATTCCATTCAATTCTACAACCCTTTTCATATTCCTTTTTCTACTAAAGTGACGAACTGTGAAGATCCGTCGGACTCGGATATTCTCCCTTGTACAATTTGCATGTGCCGGAAAATATCACGACAATTGACGGCCACGTGGAGATATTATGGTGGAATATTTATTGGTATATTTCCTGCCCAATTGGCGAGAAACAATTTGTACTCGCATGGAGTTCAGTGAAATGGTTTGCCTTTTCATGTAATGGACAGATTTCGCTTTCGTTATTTTCATTCGGTGTTTCGGTTAGTTAACAAGTATAGTAATTGGATTTAATTTAAGTAACATTTTTAATATGCACTTTATCCAATTAATTACTTTTAAGGGATTTGTTCATTTTCGATGCCGTCATATTAATTTATCCACCAATCTTCTTACGCAAAATACTGAAACTATTTTCATAATTTCAATAAAATATATTTGAAGTGTAGAAAAATACCATTTGCTTACGTAAAATACTGAATAGGTTACAAGTATTGAATACAAAGACGTATTGTAGTGGTAGCAAATAGGATAACTCCCACGCATTCCTGCTTACATGACTAATAGATTTTATTTATTTTGTGAAGATTGTGTACAGAAGAAATATTTTCACACGTAGAAAATGTATTTAGCACACCCGGGTTTTTTTAGGTGAGAAATTCAAATACAAATACAAAAAGTTTATTTGTGCACACAGGTAAATTAAGTTGTTACAAAATATTTCTACGTGTCTCTGTGTTCTTTTTCATCCAGTGACATCCCCCGCTCTTGGGCGGAGCGGGAGGGCGTGTCAGACTTTTACTGACTAAAAACCCACTCCTTTTTTTACGTTGCCTTTTATACCGAGTCTTCTAAGACTCTTGGCCCCAGTAGGCTTCGACCCTGCTACCATACGGTTTGCTGACAACTCCTTGAGGCGCGCGTAAGCACAGCCGGGTTAAGGCTGCGTCCACATCTCGTAACGCAAGACTTGGCCTTGACGATGCGTGATTATTACTTTATAATTCACGTACTTGTGCAAGACGTAGGGTACCTACCTACGTCTACATATCACATCCTTATTGATAAAATCAATTATCTGACATATTAAAAAAATATATATTTACATAGACACCAGTCAAGAATGAAGCTTAGTATATTAGTACTAAGTATGATATATAGTATAAGTACTTCGTTACTAATATTTTAGAAACAGGAAAGTTTGTAAATAATAAACTCAAAACTAAAGAACTAAATTTAAAAAATCATTATGATTGAGTGACAAAGATGATATATTTTGTATTTTTACACGGATGAATCTGCTGGTAGGAGTTAGTTTAAAATAAACATAAATAATAGAGGACACGATTATGAACGACCTTCACCGGTCTGTTTAATGGATGAAACGTATTTTATGATAAATTAAGTATATTAAATAATATAACGCCGGTGGGTTGCCTAAGAAATTCCTGGCCAAACATTTTTTTTTTTTTTTGTAAAATGCACCGGTGTGTTTAACGAATAAATTGAATACTATCCGAAAGTATGAAGCCTTCAGAACATAAAAATGTTGGGTTGCCTATTTGTTTCCTGGCATAACTATGGGTTGCCAACTTGCCAGGTATAAACAGGTATGTATAAACAATTTATTGTGTTTATTTTGATATACAATAAATTCTATATCAAAATAAACGCTGTTTCATCACGAATACTATGATATAGGGTTGTTTACAAAAAAATCTGGTATGATAACGGTTGTGCATTTTTCTAAAAAAATGTCAATTTTCAATTTTTATTTAATAATAGTCTGGCCAGGAATTTCTTAGGCAACCCACCCGCGTTACATGATTTAATATACTAAATTTATCATAAAATAAGTTTCATCCATTAAACAGGCCGGTGAAGGTCGTTCTTAATCGGATCTTAGACTAAAAGTGAAAAACAATTTCATCATAATGCAAAAACCTCGTTCAAAATATACCTACAGCATTTTGAACGTCGTTTTTGTGCTATTACTACGCTACTGTAATATTAATATCAGATTATCGGTTTTATTAGTAAGGGTGCGATATGTAACAAGCCGCTTGTTATGTTATTTAGCATTGCAAATGTCACGTTCGTATCATTTTGACGACAATCCGGTTAATCTTGCTCTGTAGTTACGGTCACTGAACACAGAACTACCACGCTGGGTGCTTCTGGAGATTCTGGGCGCTGAATGTGCATTAACCAGTTATTTTTTTGAGATGTATAATATAATATAATAAAATACTCATCAAATAAGTATCTTTTCTCGCTTTAGGTGGAGCAATTAACCGCAGCATCTTGTGCATAAACTCTTCTTTCCACATAAATGATCTTTACCAATTTTAACACCGCAATACCGACTAATTTACCACCTCACTTTATTTTGAGGGGGAAATCATCAAATAACTACCCCAGCTGTACGCAGAACGACAGAGAGCCAGACTTTTGCTGACTAAACCTACCTCTTCTTTCAGTTGCCCTTTGGTTTCCAAGGCCACGGTAACTCTTTCGTTAGTTACCAAGAATTTTACTTCTACCAAATTATTCAGAATTTCGTTTGACATACAATTTTAGAC
The DNA here is from genome assembly GCA_910589285.2 of Mythimna ferrago. NCBI lineage: Eukaryota > Metazoa > Arthropoda > Insecta > Lepidoptera > Noctuidae > Mythimna > Mythimna ferrago. Next base: position 21,197,087 of record OU342673.1, on the reverse strand, counting down.
GTGATTTCAGAACCTGTAGATTAACAGTTGGGTAAGGATACAATGAAGTGCATCACGTAAACTAAATTGCCAGGATTAAAATTATTGCCATCTCTTTCTAGTTCTAACGACGTAAAAGAGAGCGAGAGATTGAAATAAGTTTAGAGTACAAGAGAATTCGCGCCATTATTTACATACTCTCACGCTCATGCTCTCATGCTCTTCTTTTCTTATATAAGTTAAGTGTGTACATGAATTGTTAAATAGATAGATAGATAGATACCTGTCAACCATACAGCTAAAAAGTGTCTTCATCTACCTAGCCGTCAGTCTCATTTGTGCCACAAAACGATAGTTAATGGGATTTATTAATTAAAAACGATTAATTTACATTTTAAAAATATTTAACTAACTATAATTGCAGTAAAACATTAATAAAACCCTACGCTAATTACAACAACTAAAATCGAACTAAAATATGGCGTCAAAAAACTCTTCCACATCGCTGTCGACAGGTAATGTGCCCAAAAGACTGGCGGCATTGCTACACTGATTGCCATACAGCGTGGCAATGCCGCCAGTCTTATACTCTATTACGATAGTTAATAAATTTCATGTTGACGACGCTTGATATGGAAAGTTTTGGCAGTGCGATCTCTAGCAATCTTCCTTACTCTGTAGTTATGATAGTTACCTCAGTCATAGATACTACATATATCCCTGTTAAGTAATCAAACCAGCAGTGTTCATAATGCTCATAAGCCTTTCTATACAGAAGACTTAATTAATACTTAATATACACTTACAAGTGGCGTTAATTCTTTTTACAGATTCATTTTTGACAATGATTCCACAATACATGGTAGAAAAAGGCACGTAAAACTTTCCAAACAACAAAAAGGCGAGACTTGGAAAATCATAAATTGTAAATCATTTTATAAAAAATCACACAATGCCTAATCCAACAATCTTTCCTGTTTATACTCCACCCACTTCAGCTTTAGACAAAAGAGGTAAATAGAAGCAGGTGTGCACCACATTTTATTTTTCGAAATAAATTCAAACAACTTTAATTGATAATGGTATCAATAAAAAAATTTAAAATTACCTATTTTGATAAATTTGATTATTGTAAGGCTTAATGAAACGGTTTATTTTAAATAAACGTAACTTTATTTGGTGGCGCATCAAAAAGTTTCCTCCTTACATATAAATTGTACACAACACAAGGCAACAAGATAATTATGTAACTCATACAAATAGAAACAACTAATATTAATTATAATATAATTAAACACGTTCCAGGTTTTTAACATAAACACTAGTAGTATAAAAAGAAGATGGATATAGTACAAATGAATTCACTTAAGTATAACAGTTGGTATATAAGTTGATTATAATAAATTCAGCATCAATCTTAACTGTAATAAAGCACAATATACATATAATGTACTTTTATAACAAAGTGTACCCTAAAACAACCTATTTTAACTTCTGTCTAATGCTATCGCGAATCGAGTATAGAAACAGGAAAAGTGTTCGCTTAAATTTCAAAGATTACGTTTCTTTGTTATCCGGTTACCAAATTACGACTTTTTGCTTTAGAATGAGCCTAAATAAATTCAATGGAGATAATCGATTGTTATATCAAAGCCTGATGCTTTTTTTTAAATTGATTTTATTGATATAAACCAGTGCTTGACTGCGGTCCCACCTGATGGAAGCAGTGCTGCAATCGTTGATGGTGAGACGCACTAGTTTATTAAGAGCCTATTCGCTCTAGCCTAGAAATTAAATTAAGTCAACAAAAAGAAGCTTCCAGAATATTACGTAAATAATGACAAAAAAATTCCCTTGACAAAGAAAAAAAAATTGTTGCATAAACTTATGTTATGCCGTTGCTTTGTTAGAAAAACAAAAGCTGTGACCATGAGAACGGTTTGAGGCGGGGCGCGCAAAATGCTAACTCCAGTCATTTCCGGTCAATCATTGCCACTGTAATGTAGGTCCACCGATCATTTCAACGGGAACCAACCAAATTAATAGACTGTTCAGTTCGCAAACGTGATTTCATAAATACAAATCAATTTATGTAAATGTGTCACCTTGAGCTCCATGACTAATGAGCGACTTGTCTGCCGAAATCCCTTTCAGTTCATGATTGTCGTTTTTCATTTCATAGGCGTGTCACATAGGTCCTGTAGATGTGAGTAACTGGGTAAGAGTAGCTTTGTTAAGAGGATTAACAGCATTCTGTTATTTTAATACGTTGATATTATTATGTAGGGTAGGCCGTGTAAGCCAGGGAATAACTTATCGGGCCCCAAGATAGGCTGTCTACTTTTGGACAAATTGGCATTGGGTATTACACGGGTTTTATTATTTACTAGCTGTGCCCGCGACTTCGTTCGCGTGGACTACAGGATTTTGAATTTATTTTCTCTAAAATAAATGTAGCCTATGTTACTCCTTGTTACATCAGCTACCTGCCAAAAAAAGTCTTGTCAAAATCGGTCCAGCTATTTCAGAGATGAGAGAGCCCAGACAGACAGACAGGCCAAAATTGTAAAAAAAATTATTTTGGTGCATGTACCGTATATATATTCATATGCATGTAGTAAAAAGCAGTTACTTCAATATTACAAACAGAGACTCCAATTTTATTTTTATATGTACAGATTTAACTAACTTCAGCAAAGAGCGGAGGTCCTCACTCCTCAATTACTCTGTATTTAGGTACTATTTTATGTTTGTTACTTCAGAGCTTCATCTTCTATGAACCAATTCGCATTTGTGTTTTTTTTTTATAGTATGAAAAATAAGTTCATATTTATTGCCATCCGCATATTCGTTTTAAAAACAATATATCTAAAAAATATGGATTATTTATAAAAAAATTACGAAATAATCTTTATTTTATTTTACCTAGCGCCATGTTTTTGAAAGCGGTCGCTATTGGCTGAATCTATTTAAACGACACAAGTCTGTAAATATGTCTGTCATTTGTCAAATATGGCGTTTTGGCGGCTTATTTGAATAGTACAACTTTATATTATATTTTTTTATGTTAGACAATATTTACAGGAATTGAAATAAAACACTTTTTCTGGACTCTATAAACAATACTTATAAACAAATTCAGTCAAACAGCCTATTCTAATAGAAACAAAAGAATTTGGGTTTCTCAAATCGAAATCTTGAAATACATATTTCAGTCTCTCAGTTAAATCCCGGTTAGTTAATAATTTGGAAGTTTTATCTTGTTTTAACACGTTGACAGCGGCACTCATTTTTGTAATATTTCCTGCTGTACGGGGCTTATTACACCCCGTATCGTTTAAGTGGGGTACGATGTCAAAGTGACCCCGTAATAAAGTAGATACACCTCTGCATTCTATTTTAATATCTTAGATCATCTCTTTTCTAAACTAAACCATATTGGGGTTACGGCCTACGCTCGGAAGTGAATACTGGTTTTACTGGAACACATACGAGGTCCCGCACTGAACGTGTTAAGACGTAAACCATTTTTAAATTTACAAACAGCTATAAACTAATCTAATATCCGTGATAGACAAGGAGTACACTTGACTCCACATTCCGGCCCATATTGTCGATTCAAATATACTTCTCCAGTTTTCTTACTGTGAATTGGCTGCTTCACAACGTTAAGGGTTGTAAGTGGAAGCTTAAGAATTATATCAAGTGGCGCTGGAAAATTCGCCGATATTTCTACAGCTCGTCGACTCTCTTGACATTATTCTTTCAAGATTTTTAACGGTTTAAAAACCAATGTGCGTGTGCATTACGTTTCTACCAGGTCGTATGTTACAGAGGGTCGTTTCTGATTCCGAAAACTCGGAAAGCCTGATTGATTTTGCACCTCCGATTCCGATTTCGGTTCCGATAATCTTCCGGTCGAATGTTATATCGTAACGCGCGGGAATCTTCCCTTCCCGTGCCTTCTGTCGATTACTTTTTCACTTGTTATTTTGTATCATATTTCGAATGTGGTAAATAAATTTGCCCTTCATATATAGCTACTTAACCGAGCTTTTGATTTTACCTATTTCATTTGATGTTTCTGCCTCCGCCTCCGATTCCGGTTCCGGATCCAATTCCGGTCTGATCATCCTGATAAACCAAAACTCCGCTTCCCAATTTGGTTCCGATATAACTACTTTTGTTACAAGCCTAGAAGTACTGAAAAGGATCTTTTAAAAGAATCAAAAATATACATATTTCACAAAATCATCGTCGAAATCGTTTTAAAGTCGTTTTCCGACTGTAAAATTTGATTAAAACTCGCAACATTATTTTATTTGGACACTGTGTTCCCTTTTATTTCATAAAACATTTTCGTTGGAACGCTAATTTTAAAAATTCCTGACTAAAATAATTTTAATTACGAATCTTTTGCATTCAAATACTACCTCTCCACATTTATAATAGAACGAGTCGTATAATGAATAAAGCGAAGAGACAAGCGAATTAATTGTGTCCCTAGACACTTAAACGTGACCTAAATTACTTGAAATAGTAAACGTGGACACTAGATTAATGCCCCAATAAATTATTGATGGAAAAATTTACAATCTGTGGCTATTGTTGGATTCACAGATACAATGCCAGATTTATTGCGGACGTGTAGTTAACACGGGAGAGAACCCTTGTCACAAGTAATCTACAACAATGTTCAGTTTGCAGCGATTCCGCAACTATGTCTTAACACGTATTAACTATTAATTGGTGCTACAAATCGTACAGAGAAATAGTTGCTGGGTTGATATGAGTATCGGGGTGCGATCGGAATGCGTGAAAACAACGATTTGTCGTCAAGGCCAGGGCCCGGGACAAGCTAACATTCTGCAAATTTATCAAACATTCAGATCAAACGAACATTTTGACCCTAGAAATATTACTGACAGCTCTTCGCGATAAATGGTCGCACAAATATTTGTAATGGAGATTTATAACCAAAATTAAGGCGAAAAACGCCCTTATTTATTAGCCTCTGCCAACTATGGACGAGTAATCGTGGCACTCAACATAATTGTGTTAATAAAACTGCTTTCCCTATAAAAGTATGCCAGGCAAAATACATACGTAATCCATAACAGCATAAATATACCTACTCAGAATTTATGTCACAAGACATACGACTCACCGATTTGGTTTTATTCATATTCTGTGTCGTTCAAATAGCATGTTTTTTTTTTATTGTTGATAGGTTCGCTCTTGACCGCTATCTCACTCGATGGAAAGCGATGATGCGGTCGATGATGGAACGCGCTTCGAACGCAGAATCCTATTCACTCTTGACTTAAAGATTCCTGGGTTGTAGCAATCAGGAAACACAGACTCCGGCAAGGAATTCCAGTCCCTAGCTGTACGCACAATGAATGTGGTTCCAAAACGTTTTGTGCTTGTAGGTGGGATGTCCATCATATACAGGTGAAGCATCGCCGTACGTTTTGTGGTCCGATGATGGAACGGGCCCTGAAATAATTTTCTAACAAATAACGTTTAAAAACTAAAGTACTAATATATTTCTACAAACTGGCCGCCTAACACGCATCCCAGCCATAAAATAAGAGTCGCATTTAAAATGTATATTTCACGGCGATGCAGTAAAAACCATCCGCCCTTCCGCACTAGAACCCTCGGAGAAATTCAGCTGAAGCTCAATGTCAAGTTGCTTTAAAACGATGCTTTTATTCGTGCTTCGTTATTTTTAAATATGGAAAAAAAACGTAGGTCACGCAAGTAATGAGCGAACAATTCTCAACCATGTTTTTTAATTAAACTCAGATTTGAGATGTAGATACTTTTGTCTGTTTTGTGGACGCTCTAAGGAATATCTACCTGTAATTAAAGAAACGCGAAACGTTCCGTATCTCTCAGTTATCTATCTATATATATAAAAATGAATTTCCTTGGTCACGCCATCACGCTTGAACGGCTGGACCGATTTCGCTAATTCTTTTTTTGTTGTGTTTGTTATTGTGAGGAGAAGGTTCTTATTGAAAAAAAAAATGAAAATTAGGGTAGTTTAGGGTAGAGTAGGGTTGAGTAGGGTAGTGTAGGGTAGAGTAAGGTAGAGTAGGGTACAGTAGGGTGGAGCAGGGAAAAGCGGAAGCGAAGCCGCGCGGGTCAACGCTAGTATATATATAAAAGAAAGTCGTAGTAGTTACACTATTTATTACTCAAGAACGTCTGAACCTGTTTGGTTCAAAATTGGTGGAGAGGTAGCTTAGAACCAGGAGACGGACATAAGATATCCCATTCCGGTGGAATGTGACATAAAATGTGGTATAACAAAACGCAACTGACATGGAATAACAAAACGTAACTAACAGCTAAACGTAATGTTGTCTAAGTATGGTTGAATATTTAACAATTTGAAATTTTGAACTTGACAGGTTGATGTGTTAAATTAATGTACTGTAGAGTAGGATAGAGTAGGGTAGTGTAGGGTAGAGTAGGGTAGAGTAGAGTAGAGTAGGGAGAGTAGGGTATAGTTGGGTAGAGTAGGGTAGAGTCCTCGTGGAGGCGATTGGCGGCGGAGACCTCTTGCGCCTGGCCTTGGTTGATGCCATGGTCCGGAGCGAGGAGGAGTGGCAGGCGGTCGCCGACTTCTGCGAAGCAGTGATGCTCGCAAAGGAGGAGGCCAACCGCCTGATGCAACGGCGTTCTCACCGTCGCCGCCGGGATTCTGATCCGGATTTCCGGCCACCGTAGGCGCAGGCTTGCGGACAGTAAGCAATGGGTACCTCGCTGTCCGGCCGTCCGGTAACTATCCGGACCAAGCCCAAGTCGTCGACGTTGCGCACTGTTCTCGCGCGCCTCAAGGAGTTGTCAGCAACAGCAGGGACCCAGCTGATTCGAAGACTACCGGGGCCAGGGTTAGTTTCGAAAGACAGCTCCAGCCCCGGTATGAAGGCTAGAAGGAACGGGGTGGGTCTTTTAGTCAGTAAGAGTCTGACACTATCTCCCCTCCGCCCAAGAGCGGGGGTTGTCGTTGGATGATTTTTTCCCAACATAAAAAAAAGATAGAGTAGAATATAGTAGTAAAGCCGCGGGCAAAAGGTAGTTTGTAATAAAAATGTAGGTATACTTTGTTTTAGATCTAGTACAAAAGGGCATGATAAAAGCATGGAAGATTTAGATAACGATAGGATAGGCCTTCAGGGATCTACAGAGGGACAAGGGAAGGGAACATCGGAGGCGTGATGGTCCGTGTAATTAGACCGTGACTCGCTCGACCTTTCGCCCATCTGCGCGGCCGGGCCCTTATTCCACTTTTATTTCAACTTTCAATCTCTTTTCATCATTCACCCTTTGCCTACACAAGCCTTATGACTTCCAAATTGAATGGGTTACATTCCACCGTATTTAAATAAGAACGGTTAGCTTTTCAAAGTTTCGTAACAACTTTGTTTCTTCTGCTAAGTGCGAACTATAAAAAACACTTCATCTCCAGTATTTATAAATCCGATTAGGTTTGATAAGTCTATTTCTAGACAGTTATGTATTTTGTGCTAGAATAAAGTCGTTTTATTTTAGTTTAAAAAGTCATTAAGGTCTTTTTTCAAGGTTTTATTAATTCTGAAGGTGCAATGTCATGGGTGGATCGCAACATTTCACGCAAAACAAAAGAAAACTGGTCAAATGTCTTGTCTTCTCCATATTCAGCTACGGGGCTGAGACTTGGACTTTGAAAAAGGCGGACCGTGACCGCATTTATGGTTTCGAGATGTGGTGCTGGAGGAAAATGCTTCAAATTCCCTGGACTGCTTCCCGTACAAATCTCTCTATCTTACATGAACTGAACATCAAAATCAGACTGTCAACTACCTGCATGCGCAGAGTACTACAGTTCTTTGGCCACATTGCCAAAAAATGGCCACAACCTTAAACGGCTCATCGTAACTGGCATGGTTGATGGCAAACGACCAAGAGGCCGGAGCCCAAAAAAATTGGCAGATCAGGTCCGCTCCACACTGGACACTCAATTGCACGTCGCACTTCATGACGCTAGATGGAGATGGAGAGACACCATCAATAAGAAGCTAATCCAGCGGGAACTTCACGGGAACCCTCAGCAATGACGAATACGACTCGGATTAGTTCTGATGAGGAGAGCAGCGCACACCTGAAACCGTCAATTACTTCCATAGTTTCATAACAGCACGCGACTTAATTACAACTTGGCATTTCGAAGTTACATGGTCAATTCAATACTTAATAATTAACTACGGGGGGGAGTGATTCGATAATGATAGACTCGTTAAATTTATATTCTTTCTTTTTAAGTAACAAAATTATAAGTCGGCCAGTAATGAGTCGACTGGTTTGTTGCTTTTGTGTTAGGTGGGTAACGGACGATCTTTGAACAAATTCCTTAAGGATCATTGTCGTTTTCAAAACTTAAAGGTGGATCTAATCTAGAGGAACCGAGCTCAAGCAGAGCACTAGCTGAGCCCAAATTTGCGTAGTGTCACTTGTGCTCGGCTCCTCTAGAGCCGGTCCACACCACACGAAAAGTCTCACTGATTCTTAAGTAGGTACAGTATTTCTCGGTTTTCATAATTGTAAATAAATATTGTTTGTATTACGTGTTTATGTAATTTATTACTTTATGTATTGTATTGTTAATGGTACACCACGAACTACCTGCGTTTCTTTTTGTCCTTCTCTATCAAATTCATCCAAAGGTTGCCTGTAAAAAATCGCTTTTGGCGATATATAATTTTAAGTTCCTCAATAATAGTAATTTTTATTTTTGGTGTACAATAAAGAATATATCTGTCTATCTATTCTTTTCATATCTCACTGGCATGATAAATAATGAGAGATTTGATGAACAAACGTAGCATTACTTTTTTTCTGTGTGATAAATATGAGTAGGTTGCTTGCTGCTGACATTGGAAAGTCACGCGAACGAAGACACAGGCCTAAGCCAGTAGTAAAATAAAATGCTTAACGTTTCAATATTGAGAGCCCGCATTATAGAATATAAAAATACATTTTTATGAAAATTGGTATTGGCAAAAATGAAAAACTGGAGAGGATAATCATTGCAATTTTATAGCTCCAGGCAAGTACCACCGTCGTTCTGTGATTTACTAGGAATTCATGATCGAGCGAGGCTGCACGTCTCGGCGACAGCGGGGTTAACGCGTACACTGAACGTAGCCAATATTACGTATGTATACCTCCATCACATTATTTATAAGCATGGATGACAAAATATCCTTATATTCGCAAGATAAAATTAAGGCTTGGATCGCAGCTTCAGCCATTTGTTGTACGACTTTACGTCAACATTTCTACTTTAGGTCTAAAAGTTGAAATTGAATAAGTACTTTCATATTTGAAATTCGTGCGTTTTACGTGTCTACCCACCAGATTACTCCGGAAAAGTTACGGTTTTTGTTGAAGCAGCCGATGTCAGCTACATATTACACGTGTATTATGAAGAAAGAACAAACGAACAACTTGTAGTTATTAATGTCGAACGTCTTGATAAAAATGTTGGAATTTCCCTACGATTGTTTAGTTTTGTAACGTTTAGTTTTTATGTTGATAGGTTCAGGTTCACATAGAGATACAAACAAACATAGTTGTTCGTGTTTCACTTTATGATAATAACTAGCTTCTGCCAGCGGCTTCGCCTGGGTGAAAGTAAGTTTCTTCTCGCAAACTTTGGAAAATCCTCTCTTAGTGCTCACCAGTGACATAAAAGGAAACCTTGTGCATAACTTCACGCTCCTGGTCCCAGTAGTTGCGGCTGTGCATTGATAGGTATGTCAATCAAGCAGTTTCTCCTTATATATACACATAGTTATTTGTAAAGCACTAGCAACTTCTCAGGAACATCACAAACGACAACTTTTGTTCTATGACTTTTAAAAATTTAATATATTTTAGCTCATCAGATTTTCATACAAAAATAAAAAAAAAAATTGAACGTTCTAAACATTACAAAGTCTATGCGAAGCAAGCGATAGTACAATAGCGGAGGGTAGTTGACCTATAATACGGGCGACCCTCACTAGTCGGTCGGTGCGCTTGCGTCGCGTCATACGTGTTCTTGTAGCGAAATTCGGCAGTGTGGACGTAATTATCTTTACATGATGGTGTATCAATATTCTTATGTCGAGTACACGGAAATAGTGCTTGGTGTGATGACAATGTCTCGAAAGTCTGCTTACTATGACTACGAGAACAGTGCGCGGGAGGCGTAAGTAGATACGGCAAAATACAGTGTTGAAATGTGTTAGATGGTTCAACGAAATCTTGAAGGTTTGTTTTTGGTAAATGTATTATGTTTTGTAAAAAGTCATAGAGCAAAAGTTGTTGTTTATGATGTTAGTAATACAGTCCTGCAAGGTTGTTACTGTTTTACAAATAACCCTGTATACATATAGATTTATAAATCCTCAAATAACTCCTGTTGTACATGTCTCAAAACTTCTGTCCTTAATTTATATAAATATATTTATGTAGTATATATATTATATTAAATATATATGTATGTGTATTTTATCTATAATTATGTATATTCTTACTCTTGTTTTAATACCAAAATTTTCTTTTTGTGCGCCTACCATATTGTCTCTTCACCACCCTAGGTTGACTGGTAGAGAATGCCTAAGGCATTAAGTCCGCCTATGTACTTTTTGTTGCATGAAGATTAAATAAATAAATAAATAAATAATACATTTTTAATTTTATTATTTCTGGTGGTCTCTGATAAGATATTATAAAGCAATGAGAGAATTAACAACAGTGTTCGCGATATCGATCCGAGAGAATGAGCCTATAACCGTCGCTCAACAACTGCCTTCTGTGTTTTTTCATTTAGGCTACAATTTTTTATTTAATTTGAGAGTAATATATTACTCTCACATAAATAGATACTATGATACTATTAAACATAGCATAGCTTTTTAATCCAAATGACATTTCAGTAATTAATAAATTCATTAACAATAAACAACAAAATACACACTGGGGCCCACTAACATTGCTTCCAGAAATTCTGTGTTTATTTTATTGTTTTCATTAATATATCATGCAGATCATATTATTCAATCGTTAAATTATTAAATGTGAATATTAACCCCTACTAATGACCTTAATCTTTTAAAATGTGAATAGTGAATAGGTACCTACAAACAAAAGTGTATTCAAATTTCAATCTAATGAAAGTGCAACAGTCTTTGAGTAATTACTGTTTAGATGAGTCTAGTAGTAACCCTGACCTTTATAAACGTGAATACATACACAAATACATAGGTATACATTACACATGAGTGTGCGAATTTCGCTCAAATAAAGGCGCAACAGTGTTTCATCAATTTGAAATAGTCTCAGTAAAGTAAGCCCCAAATCCGAAGATTGACAAACAAAAAACCTCATTCAGACGTTGCCAGTAGCTTTTCCACGAAAAATTCGCGTGTAGTCGACAGGTCGGCTTCAATACGTGTCGGAGAGGAAGGCGGCCGACGCCGTCCTAATGCGGTGATTTGTATGCAAGTCTGTTTGTTTTCCTAGCCTCCCTGTGAGCCGACCCCGAGACTCCAGAATACAGCCCCCACTGCGTACAAGAAACAATATTACCTACTAACTGCTTCACTGAAACTACCAATCTGATTTCGAATTGTTTTCCGAACGGCATACGTTTTCTTTACTGTCCCGACACTACTTTTTCCACCCTACCGAACTATTATCACAAGATTAAGAAATAACATAATGCCCGTTCCGCGTGCGTGACGTTAACATTATTTACGGTTAATTCTGGATTCGCGAAAAACAACTTTCTTTTGTTTAGTATTCCAACACACAATAAAAGTATGGATTTTCATTGTCAACTTACATAACGATATTCTTCGATACTATTTTTGGTACTGCTTATGTTGTAACCTACTCACTTAGATATAATATTTTTAATGTCATCGGGGTATTTTTTAGCGTAATTATACCTACAGTTGCCAAAACGGATCTTGAGCGTTCGGCGCCAGAGTGGGGATCGCTTTGCGCATTCCATACATTGGCGAGCCAATCGTCTTCGTTGTTAGATACATGCAGCAACGCAGGGAACGAATTAAGGGTGACGTCTATACGCGATGGCGGGGTGAGCCAATCAATGACACTCCCCCCGCCCCCGCGTCTCAGTTCGCACCACTAAAGAGACCGAATCTTTGACTTCTGCGCAACCGCTCAAGATCCGTGATGGCAACTGTACTTACTGTAAGTAACTTACTTTGAAGTAGATACCTACACCTCAGCTAAAACCTTTATAAAAATAATACGTGTGGCCAATTCCCGGCCATAGTAGACCCGGACATGCGGATGGTGAGCAATGGGTAGCTCACCGTCCAATAAAAGCCAAGCCCGGTTCGGGCGGTCAGTGCTGCACTTTTGTTCGATAGAGTTACACGGCTCTGGAACGAAAAGGGCAACTGAAGAACACCGCTGGGTTTTACGCAGTAAAGTCTGATACTACCTCTTGCACCAAGTGGAAGGAGAGATTATTTATTTTAGATGATTTCCCTCCTATAAAAAAGATATCTAATACACAACGTTCCTGACTGTACAGGATCATAGGATTTAGAGCCCAGTAAAGTTCAGCAGACGTTCCTAAATAAATATATATATATGTATGTGTCATATACTACCTTTGGTAAGTTGTTCCTCCAAGCGTTGGCGCTACTCCTCAAGATTGCCGTACAAAGGCAGTTTACTCTTCAGACTATAAATATGTAAGCTCTACTTTTTCTTAGATTACCGATTACTTTTAGACAAGCCTTTTGCAAACGTTACTCTGGTTACTTTACTTTTAGTATTACTTCGGTAAGTTATTACCAAAGTACTAACTTACCTAGAAACTTAGGGATCCAAATCCAAAGTTTTCAGACCAAAATTAGTATTAAAATACCTCTGAAATATTTATATTAAGTGAATTAGTTTTTGTATGCACTCGGCTAATGCATTATCAAAATTAATGTTCACGGTAATTAGTAGCATTATGCATATTCATGTATCAATTTCGGTATTCCATTAGCTAACATAAGGATTGACGCAAATATTTTGGTTTACTGACCAATGACGCACCTATTAAAACGGTGTGGTAACTAGTTTAATTTTCTATTATTAGTTAGCTAAATTCATTTATTTAACAACTGACTAACTTGGAATTCTCAATTTTTCTCTACTATTATATGCATGTAGGTTCATATTACACACTACACTTTAAAAATTCCTCATGAATCTCTCTATCTATTGGTGGAAACCGCATGAATTGCCGATCAGTAGTAATTGAGTTTAACGCAATTATAGATACAGATAGATGCAGTTCGACTATTGATTTATAACAGTAGCGATAGACAACGCAGAGCCTTAATTCTTGGCAACTCTTCTCTGTCGGTATCACTTGACAGAGTGGTCGTGGTCATCACTTCTGGTGCCACTTCTCTCTGATGGCCGCCTTCATCGTGCATTCATGTATTGATGATGAGCCATTCACTGCAGCTTTTATTTGGTCAATTCACCTCATAGGCGATCTTCCTCGTGGCCTGGTAGCCTCAAACTTTCCCTGGACCACAAGTCGCTCAATAGCCACCTCCCCTCGGCGGCATACGTGACCAAAAAAGAATGTAACAACGAGAATGAGACTGTAACAAAAATGATAAACGCTGCCTGATGTCGAGTTCTCGGAGTATAGACTTGTTATCGTGTTTCTTGGCAACAGAAACATCAAATTGTGTACAGAAGTTCCTTAAGCAATTAAGAAGTCATTTTCCATACTACGTAATGTACTAATAAAGTACTAAATGTGCCAACTTTTCGTCCATGATCATTTTTTGCCATTGGTGAGTATCATTGGTCGCACAAAGATATAGTTGTTAAGTGTTTTATTGAACCGGAACATCCTGATTTAGCAGCTCCCATTCCGATTTCGATTCCGATTCAGATCTGAATTTGTAACGGAGGTACAAACAAGTTTATCTACATAAACTTTTCGCTCGAAGAAATTCCCCTTCTATCGATTACTCTTTCACTTGTTATTTAGTTTCGTATTTGGCATGTTGTGAGTTCGCGCTTCATTTAACCGGGTTAACCGCGTAAATTACCTTCTTAACCGAGTTTTTGGTTAGTTTTACCAGTTAGTGAAACATCATTTGACGATTCCGGTTCCGATTCCGATAAATCAAATTTAAAAAATTCCGTTTCGAATTCGGTTCCGTCAAAACGACTTCCGTTACATCACTAATAGACAGTATCATATTATGTAGCTATTATATAAACATGTCGAAGTAAAAATACCTGCTAGTCAACAAGGTTACAGCAGGGTCGACTGGCCAGGGTGCGGCGATCAGAAGCATCGCCTCAAGTGGCTGACATTTTCATATATCACATATTATAATTATAGCTTCCATTTAATTCCCTGAAGGGTACAAATATAAGCCTGATACTCAAGGTCCTAAAACTCAAACGGCAACTGCAGCAATTTTAAACTTTAATAGGTAAGTGAAAAGTCTGACACGCATCACCCTAGAGCGGGAGACGTCATTAGATGATTTCATCAAGACATCTAATGACGAAGAAAAAAAGTCAAAGAAAAGTCTCCGCTGTCCTTTTCAATTTCTCTCTGTAGAAACATCTATAATATCCTTCCTCCATCTAATCTACCTTTACAATATTTATTATATTTTTATTTTTATTCTTCATAATCATCATCATCTTTCTCTGCCTTCCAACAGTTATTTTTCCTAATGGGCCGCGCCATTTTGTTGTTTGAAAGCCATCTTTTATTTTCTTGCCCATGTCTACTTCTATATAAAGTTATACAGAAGAACATCTATTACTTTCGTTTTCTTATGAATAATAATAGTAATAAGTTTTGAATTCAATTTAATTCATTAATTTTCTCGCCACAAAATTATCAAATACATGTGTGTACCTTTATTACTTAATAGTGTGAAAGACTGGTGCCTAAAGTAGGCTCAAAGTACCTAACCTATTGCATTTCAGGACACCAGGATCTCCGCCATTTACGTTTGCTTAAAACATTTACTATACAGGATAATTTTATAAAACACTAGTAACCTGTCAGGATCATGTTTCCAACATCATAAACAACAACTTTTGTTCTATGACTATTCAAAATATATCACATTTTAGTTGATCAGAATTTCACACAAAAATAAAAATATTTAAATTGGACGTTCTGAATAATTATTACGAAGTGAATGCGAAGCAAGCGATAGTACAATAGGGCAATCGGGCGGCGGAGCTGCTTGATGCGCTTGCATCGCATCATACAGACGTTGGTAGGTATAGTATAATACAGAGTCGAAATGTGTTAAATAGAACAACGAAATCTTGAAGGTTTGTTTTTAGGGTTCCGTATCTAAGGGTAAAAACGGGACCCTTTAACTAAGACTTCGCTGCTTCTCCGTCTGTCCGTCTGTCTGTCGCCAGGCTGTATCTTAAGAACCGCGGTAGCTAGACAGTTGAAATTTTCACAAATTATGTATTTCTGTTGCCGCTATAACAACAAATACTAAAAACAAAATAAAATAAATATTTAAGGGGGCTCACATACAACGAACGCGATTTTTTTGCCTAAGCTCGCAGTTGGCCAGATTTTAGTAAATGAATTATGTTTTGTAAAAAGTCATAGAACAATAGTTGTGGTTTATGATGTTAGTAATACATTCCTGCAAGGTTGTTACTGTTTTACAAATAACCCTGTATAATGTACTCGTAGACTGACCACATAAAATACAATATCTTAAGGATATCTCTGTTTCTTGTTTACTGAACTCTTCTCAGCTTCATCAGCTTCATAACATAATATGATTTAAAAGAGTGTCCATGGAGTTTCTTGCACGTTCTTCTCCATAGAGATCTACGCTTTGGAAAGTGCAATTTAGCTTCACTTTTCTTGGACTGACCGACATTTGACTGTTCAAAAGTGCCTGCAAATGGTCTATTTGAAATAAACGCATTGATTTTAACTTCAAAGATGCTTTCTTTCCATCACAACTTAGCATGATACGATCGTGTTCAATTAACAAAACAAAAAATAGTACATATTAACTGTGTCTATATTTGTTTGGTTAGAAACAAAAAAACGTACGACGCGACCTACTTAAATATTTGTACCTAACAAATGTAAAATTATTCTATAAATAATATATGTGTAGTATTCCTGAGAGCCGCTTTTATTTCAATTTTGTGGCAATAATGTAAACTTTGTCTAAACAATGGCTATTTTTATGGAGTGAAAGACATGAAAATATATCATGTTTTCATTCGACGGCACAGTTGGTGAGCGATCTTCTGCTGCGCTGCGTATCGCGGGTTCAATTCCCGCACGGATCAAACATTTGTACCGACTTATTACAAAAAAATTAAGCGATATCAATCTATATCTTTGTTTTCCCAAAAAAAAAAAAACAGTTTTTTTTGGTGATTACGTAAAAACGCGCAATTACGTTATAATAATACCCCGTATAGGATACAATCTAAAGCTCTTTTTCTGGAGCCATGTAATCAAGTCCGTTAAATGCCTTATATCTAGAAGTAGGAGAACCTCCACTTCACCTGAGAAGCAATATTTATCTGACCGATTTTTATTTAAATCGATGCAGTTTTCCAATCATTTACTTTATTAAAATTATTAAAACTCGATAAACTCATAAAAATTTCTTCCAATTGGTGTCACGAAGATATTCCGTGTTTAGTTAAAATTCTCAGAAAGTTTAATACTATATCATTAAATGTACATAGCTCACTCTTCCTTTATTTTAATGCGAAACCTTAGAACCATTACTTTTCTCTCCGGCAGTACATTATGATCTCGGCATAGAAAAAAGTGAAATATCGGCCGACAAAAAGTTTAATGCAGCTGTTGGTGAAAACATTATAGCCTGCATTACTCTTTGCGGATTCATCAAATACCCAGAATACTTGTATGGGAGTTGGTATATTTCACTCCCAGTATAAAATTGTTCAGATGGTAAAACTTCCTCCTGAACCGTCAGTTTTCACTGGATAATGCTTCGGTTTGTTCAAGGCAATTAGGGTATGTTTTGATCGCAAAACTTACAAATGTTCTGATATTAAACGACTTTATAAGTGCGTTAGAAACCATTAAAAAATTACATTTAAAATGAAACCTTTTTATCCCATTATATTTGACATTAGAAAACTGTTGCACAAATGTAAACTGTTATATATTATATACATAATTAATATCCAATTTGGTACCATAGTTAAACTAGTGATTTCGGTGGTCTAACTTTACTACCATAGATAGTTCAGAAACTGTTGAAAAACTTCATTTTTAACCGACTTCATTATACCTACATTCCAAATTCAAAATCTATCTTTGGTCTGAAACCTATTCTAGTAATAGTTCAGGAACTACACGACATAGCGTTTTGGAATAAGGCGAGTATAGTCTACAGACAGTTGGTCCGAGTCTGGGTACCTTATTTAGGGAAGTGAATTGACATTTGTATGTGAACTCACCCTCGTCGATGTAAGAGAAATTCCTAGTGTGGGGCAAAGCTTATATAATTATTATATCGTGGCCAAATCATAGAAATTGATCACTTCATGATATGGCCAAGTAAAACTAGCCAGATCGTTTTAAACGTTAAAGTTTGATCAATGCGAGTTCGCAACGCCGACTACTACTTATAGGTCATTGAACTCGCTCAGCTGACGTTTTCTTAGAGAAATTATTTTCGTACATGCGTAAATTAATACGAGTTTTGAAAAAAAGGTACTTTATTTTTTAATTTTATCTTTAAAAATCGATATTGTTTTATGTACCGGATTGACCCTCCACGGGATTAAAACGATTAAAATTTAACGGTGTATACAATATGAAAAAAGGAAACAATATAAACATTATTTAATATTATTTCTCGATAAAAGTAATGATTGACATGGCTGATTTTGTTTCGCGATTTAAGAATTGATTTCTTAGTAACAATTTCACCATACAGGTATCCAACATAGAAGCACAAAATTCCTCCCTAGCCTACCGCTGATTTACTGTTTCTAATACTCAAGTACGTTGGTAATAATTCATTGCTGGCAATAAACGTCACTGGTGGCCATAGCCTGCCCCATAAATGGGCACAATGGTTGAATGCTTCGTAAATGGATTATGCCATAATCAGGAAGAGATGTCTAGCAGACTGATAGGTACAACATGAGGCACACGCAAAATAATATGTATTCAGTGACTAATGATATAATAGTAGATTATGTGACTAGGCATAAAAAATTTCTATAGGCCGCGGGTGGCATGTTGAATTCCGAACGAAACGAAGGATGCTAAGTTTTAATCCCGAACGCAGCGAAGGATTTTTTATAATTAACTCCCGAGCCCTGCAAGTGAGTTAATATAGAAAATTGAGTGAAGTGAGGAATTCGAGCCGCCCAAGACCAAGACAGCTTTATCCTCGTGTTGAATACTCTACTTTTTACACCTGATATATATAGATAACTAAATTAAAAGACAATAATTCTGAACGACAGTTGACTTAATATTGTCCAGAGTTAAGTTACTATCAATTTCACAATCATTCGACATAAAAAGAAAAGAAAGTAAAATAATTTATTTGGTACAGCACAAGGCCCAAACACAAAAATAAACAAAAACACGTATCAAAAGTAAAAGAATCAAAAAAGCAATAAAATAAAATGAAATAAAAAATACAGTTGTCGTGTGCCTCATAGCTGCACCAAAATAGGTCCAGTTCATCATGAATGCCAGACAACTAGTGCCTGAGGCTGGTTTGGCTGGTATTACTCGTAGAAACAAAGAAAATTCACAACAAAATTGAAATACACTTTTAATTTTCTATAATGAGCCCGCTGTTTTATTACCTACTAGCTTTTGCCCGCGGCTTCGCCCGCGTGGCATTAGGTACTTAAGGAAGCGGGATAAATGGTAGTCTATGTTCTTTTCCATGTCAAAGGCTATATGCATGCCAAATTTCATCCAAAACCGTTCAGCCGTTTTTGCGTGATTAAGTAACAAACATCCAAACATCCACACTTTCACATTTATAATACTATTTCGATCCCAACGCCATCTATCGAGCATAGTGACAACTCGGATTATTTATCTATACTCCGTTCGGGCATTTTCTTTGTACTAAAAGTTTTATTATATTGATATTATTTTTTTCATACCTTTTTACTATTTATTTACTTTTTTCCGATGAATTAAAACAATAACATGAACCGAACTCGTGTAACGATCGACACCATTGCGCGATCACCAACTATCTATACTCCGTTAGAGCATTTTCTTTGTACTAAAAGTTGTATTATATTATATTTTCATACCTTTTTACTATTTATTTACATTTTTCCGATGAATTTTCAGTACTGAATTGATGACGACTCTTGACCAATAGATGGCGCTGTATGTCCGGAATAAATTTTATTTTTTATTTTATTTTTTGTAATATAAGCTATCCTATGTCCTTTCTCAAGTTCCAAACTATGTCTGTACTAAATTTCACACAAATCGGTTCAGTAGTTTAGGCGTGAAGCAAAGACAGACAGAAAGACAGACAGACAGAGTTACTTTCGCATTTATAATATTAGTTTGGATTTGTATTTTTTAGAGACGCAAAAGCAATTCCACGTTTTGTTATTTTTTTTTTTGTTTGTTAATGGCCAGTTTGATTTTAGAATAAATTCATTTGGTGCACGTATTTAGTTCACTAAACGTTTCTTTTTTTCAAATGGTTTTGGCGTTCCAAATTCAAGTCAAAACGCTATACTATTTATTTAGATCCTTAGGAACAGAATGATTCGCTTTAGGTGAGGGTTGAATGACATGTAAACGGGCATTATCGACCAGGTGGTGTTAAAAAGTTATTTAATTTCACAACTTTAGAGGCCACAGAAAAGAAGTCAAATTACGAGGTAATTGGGTAAATTATCAAGCAAAATATACTCGTAGTAAAAAACTGTCAATTCTAAAATTCTTTACTAGAAGGAAACATAGAAACAAAATTTTGAATCCTTTCTATGTACCTATATGTGTGTGTACATAAATTATAAAATTAATAAATAGAATGATTAAAAAAGGCAACCTCTCTGTCTCTTCGTTTCGTATCTCAGAAAAATAAAACAATAAAGTTGTTACAAAGGTTTTAATTGTAATAACGTAAGTGGAAGTGAAAACAAACGGTACCTACCCAGAACAAAATGTTTTGCATTCCTCGAATGAAATACACTCTAAAAAAAAAAATCTTTGTAATCCTGTCTGCATTCTGTTTTCATTAAAGAATGATTCTCGCAAAAACATTGTAGTTTTCCAATAACGGCTTAGTTGACAACAACAAATATCGGAATAAATGTTGAATTTCCCAGAATTAATAACAGATATAGCAGGAACAAAAGCTCTGCCCGGGCTCTTAACGCGATCCATTTTACGACCTAATCTGAACTGTTAAAAGCATGGGGTTATTTGGGATGTACAGCCCTCTATTTCGCTCAGACGCCTGCCATTTTACCCCCTGGTTGCCATACCGAGCCTTTTCAGTATACATACGGAATTTATTATAATATTGTTAATAGGAACTGTTCTACTAGATCAGAGGTACGGTAAAATGGGGTGCATGGAAACAAAACTTCAAAGGGTTTTTCACGATATTTGAATATTTTTTGCAGCATTTAACTATATAAATTTATTAATGAATCGATATTTTAACTAGTCGATGCTTTGTTAGAAGGCGATGATATGGTATCAAAGTGAAAAACGAAACCAAAGTTTTGTTTCTATTGACCCCTGCGTTTCTATTCACCCCGTTTTATGTATACATAACAAATAATATTTTTTTAGAAAAGTATTGTCATCAATACTGTTTTTATTAGGGGGGAGAAAATCCATTCCTGCTAAAAATATGAAATCGTCGAAATGTTTACAAGACTAGCACAGAAAAACACAGACACACAAGACACAGTTGTACACCAAACTATTTAATAATACATTAACAGAAATGTAGCACACGAAGTTTTAGAAAAGACTTTGTAAATAATTTTTATTGTACTCTGTCAGTATTCATTGAGTGAACGGTTCGCTGACGCTCCATTTTTAATGACAAGAGGGAATTGACAAAGTGATATACTACCAGTTATTTGTCAGAAAGTCCTAAATTGATGGTCCTTACTCTACCGCAGCACTTATATCACGTTACTTGGATTTTGACAATCGTTGTTGCAATGTCTTTTTGTAAATGCCTGCCAGTGTTTTTTTTGAGGTGTAAAATCATCAAATGACTTCACCCGCTCTAGGGAGGAGGGAGAGGAAGTACCAGACTTTTAGTAGCCGGTCCTTTAGTTGATCTTTGCATTCCAGGGCCACGGTAACTCTTTCGAACGTTCCCGTATCTGTAACGGGCACACCCCGCTTGGGCGGAGCACTGCCATAATATGTCCTCGAAGAATGATGCTAGCGAAGAACGCAGCCGCACGTGTGAGGGAATGAAGTTGGAAATCGGTGTCGGGTGGGTGTATGACGTGACTCAAGCGCATCAAGCACCCTCGCCACCCGATCTCCAGGCCGCTTCCCTCCGCTATTGTACTATCGCTTGCTTCGTAATATTTAGAACGTTCAATTTAAATATTTTTATTTTTGTATGTAAATCTGATGAACTAAAATATGATACATTTTTAAAAGTCATAGAACAGAAGTGGTTGTTTATGATTTTACATATTGAGAGGTTGCCAGTGTTTGAAGTACAAATAACTCTGTATAATTTTGCTTCTCTTTGAGGCACACGTAGAACACTACGCGCCATCAACTCGGGCTCGGTGCCTAATTACCTCCTTCCTGTTTTTAAGCAAAAAAACATCAAATACATTGTTAGAAATCTAGCAGAAACTCCCTTAATAGCCTGTTTTTGTTTTGTGGGAGGTGGGGAATCATTTAATGACTACTGCTGCTCTGAGTGGAGCGAGAGGGAGTCTTTAGACTATTATTGACTAAAACCCGCCTGTATTCCTTCAGTTACCCTATGCGATCCAGAGCCGCGGTAACTTTAGAACATAGCTTCAGATTACTGTAATGTATTTAACTTGAACTTTGGCCCTACGTAATATAGGTACTCGTATATTAAAAACTAGCTGTGCCCGCGACTTCGTCCGCGTGGACTACAGAATTTTGAATTTATTTTTTCTAAAATAAAAGTAGCCTAAGTTACTCCTTATTACATCAGCTACCTGACAAAAAAATCCCGTCAAAATCGGTCAAGCCATTTCAGAGATTAGTCGGAACAAACAGACAGACAGACAGACAGACAAAAATAATAAAAAATGTTATTTTGGTGTATGTACCGTATATATATTCATATGCATGTAGTAAAAAGCGGGGCACCGCGAGGAGGAGTGGCAGGCGGTCGCTGACTTCTGCGAAGCAGTAATGCTCGCAAAGGAGAAGGCCGACCGCATCAGGCAACGGCGCTCTCGCCGCCGCCGCCGGGATTCCGATCCCGATTTCCGAAAGGGAACTCGAGCCCCGGTATGAAGGCTAGAAGGAACGGGGTGGGCTTTTAGTCAGTAAGAGTCTGACACTATCTCCCGCTCCGCTCAAGAGCGGGGGTTGTCATTGGATGATTTTTCCCACAATAACAAAAAAAAGGCCTTCCAACACTGCGTCTTCCATTACTTGGTCGCCATTCCAAAACCTTTCGTACCCATCGACCATCAGGCGTCATGGTACGAAAAGCATAAGTAAGATTAAAACAATACTGCTATTAGAGCTTGTGGTCGCCCCCCTGTTCTGTGTACAATGTGTCGATTTTTCGAGCTACGTCGGTAACCTCGCGGTCGATTATAGATACTAACTTATAAATGTTTTTTGTTTTATTCATTCATGTGTAGTATTCTACCAGATCGTCACTGACGTCAAAGTGCTTAAAAATAATTCCTAAATGTCAATGTAAAGTATTTACAAACACTGAAGTTATAAAAGAGGTAATTTTTCGATAAATTCAGCTGAGATACATTGGCATTTCGCCGTCGAAATTAAATAGTGAGCAATTAAAGTAATTAGCAAGTCTTTGCAGATGGCGTAGAGCATGGAAACTATCATACCAGGGTGTGTTGACCTCGCAGCTATAATTGCTTGAAGTTTGGACTTTTTGCTTCGTTTCTCTTCTATTCAGCGCTGATATTTTTTTAGATTACTTTGCATAACTAAGAAAAGCGTCTACCCAGTTTGATATAAGCGGTACTTGTATATGTGCAAGATTAAATATCTTACAAAGTCAAATCCTATAGAATCACACTAATATATTTATATATATAATTCCTCTGTACGTGTGTTTGCCACCTATCTCCTCCTAATCGGCTTGACTGATTTGGATATACTTTGCGTGCATATTTGAGTGAGTCCGTGAATGGTTTGAAAATACTTTTGGAACCGGTAGGTGGTGCTACAGTCGGCGTCTTAATTTTTTTTTTCTGGCAAAATACAACATTTTCCATTACCGCTATTAAAATTGTATATTTGTTACTTCTTCTAGCTCGAATAGCTAAATGCATTTCGACGAAACTTGGTGCCAAGAATAGCATACATAGGATACTTTATGCCGTGAGTGTGTTCCCTCTTGGGACAATTCTCACTTTCACGCGGGCAAAGCAACGGGCAGCAGCTAGTAAAATCCATTTTGTTAAGCAACGTTGCAAAATTTTAAACTTTAATTAGTATTCGTGTTTGTTTTAAATTCAAGTTAACCATAACTTAGAGCAGTCTTTGTTTAACTTTGCTAATAAGGAGGAGGTCGGAGCCTCTTTCATTACTACCTCTTTAGAGGGTTTAGAACTGGCCCATAATATACGTATTTAAAAAAATTAATAAACAGGAATTCGATTTTTTTTTAAAGAATCTTGTCCGACGAGATAAGGTGCGAGCAAAAATCTCGTAGGATATGTAAGATCTTTGGGCGCGAGAAATTTAATACAACATTAGTTTTAATATATAAATGTGAATCCCGAAATACGTGTCTAGTATTTTAATGTAAAGAATCTATGTACAAATTTTCATAACTGTATCATGAAAAATAGTTGTCCGAACAAATATACCTATGGTCATCGGCCATCCGAGCCACTGTGGGGTTGTTTTGCTCCCGAATCTAGGTCTTTGCTGTCGCCTAATACCCACTATGACCTGCCGTGATCTGTATTGTACTTTATAGTGTCGATGGTGTCCAACTTGTGAACTTTTTTAAATATTTTTGAGAAAAAATATATGTCGCAGTAAGATAGATAAAGCCGTAATATAGTTATATCCCTAGGGATATAATCATATACCGTAACATAGTTATACGAAAGCGATTCTTTACTATTTCACTAGGAATATAATTATAAAACCGTCGAAGTTTAGTGATATACTTATATTACTAGATTAAGTTCAGTGTTATAAATATATTAGGGTTTGTCTCAAAAAAATCACATTTATATCATATTGTCATCATATTGTAGTATATTAAAGCTTATTTATTCTCAAACATTTTCGAAAAATTGAAAAAATTTCAAAAGTGTGCCAGTTTTTTGAGACAGACCCATTACTTGATTAAGCTTAATGAAATAGAAATCTACTATATATAATTAAATAAAACAAAATTTTATCGGTTTTATCTTTATTAATAAATCAACTTTATGTATCCTGCAGTTAGTTACAATACTTTGTGACATTAACACGTATTAAAGTAATTATAATTAAAACGATCATATTGGAATTTAAACATTAACAATACAATTAAAACTAATCAAAGATTAAAAATCTTTTAAACCCAAACAGTTTTGAGATATCTTTATTTCTTATCAACAAGTTGAGATCTTGGTTTCTTTAAAAGTATTTTTTTAATTTTTGTTCAGACAAGAAGAGGAATCATGAAATCTAGAATTACATAGCACTGAATGCTTCTTACAGGCACATCTTTTAGTAGAACACTGTATATTCGATTTTTTACAGGAACATTTTAACAATTTTTGGCATATTTCTCTCAGTGACAAGTTTTCATTTGGTATAGAATCATTCAAAGTAATATAAAGCGCGCCGCCTGCGCTGCACACTCCGAAAGCTATTTCACTAAACTTAATCTAGTAATATAAGTATATCACTAAACTTGGACCGTTTTATAACTATATTCCTAGTGGATAGTAATGAATCGCTTTCGTATAACTATGTTACGGTATATAATTATATCCCTAGGGATATAACTATATTACGGCTTTATCTATCTTACTGCGACATATACATGGTGTAAATATTATCGGTATTAATTCAGTTAATGATTTTGAACAAACTATATTCAGGTTTTGCATGTACTAAAAAAAATTTACAGTTTGTTAGGAATAAATCTTATAGTATAATTATCGCTTAACAGTCTTTCATTATCTCACTCCTAACCTTCATTCTTGATCGAAGGTCCTAACAGGACTTTAGAGCCAGAATACGCAACGTCCAGCGTAAAAATGACAAGACATATGTAGCGACTAGCTTCTACCAGCGGCTTCGCCCGCGTGAAAATAGAGTTTTCTAGATAAACTTTCGTCCCCTCATCCCTTTAGGGGTTGAATTTCGGAAAATCCTCACTTAGTGCTCGCAAAGGAAATCTTGTGCAAAATTTTGCACACCTAGTCCAGTAATTTGAATTTGGTGTGCGTTGATATTATGTCAATCAGTCAGTTTCTCCTTTTATATACACCGTTAAATTTTAATCGTTTTAATCCCGTGGAGGGTCGATCCGGTACATGAAACACTATCGATTTGTAAAGATAAAATTAAAAAATAAAGTACCTCTTTTTCAAAACTCGTATTAATTTACGCATGTACGAAATTAATTTCTTTAAGAAAAAGTCAGCTGAGCGAGTTCAATGACCTGTAGGTACTTTGTACGCAACGCCGACTATTAACTACAGTTCATTGAACTCGCCCAGCTGACGTTTCCTTAAAGATACTAATTTCGTACATGCGTGATTTAATACGAGTTTTGAAAAAGAGGTACTTTATTTTTTAATTTTATCTTTACAAATCGATAGTGTTTCATGTACCGGATCGACCCTCCACGGGATTAAAACGATTAAAATTTAACGGTGTATATTGATTATTTTAGATTGAAATAATTTTCCAGAACACGACACGACACGTCGCAGTATACCACTATACAACACCGTATCTTGAGTATATGCCCCACTGTCACAGCAATTCATGATTGGAATGAGTAAGTAACAGTGCTTGTATACCTATAATTGCTTTAAGTGCCAAAGCGCTACGCAGACGCAAATCAATTAAATATTAATCGGATTATCTCGTGTGTCAGCAACTCATTTGTAGTTACGAAACCGTCTTATTACAAAATAATGCCGTAGTACTAGCTGTACAAGAGTTGTGGCGGGTCTAATATGTCAATCATTCAAATATATTTCAAATCATCTAGACCCGTCAAGTCAATCATAATTATTAATATCCATTTTTAACAATTTTTTATATGAAATAACAATATAAGGTTAGCTGTGCTTTTGTGTAAAAGCACAGCTAACCTTTTAAACAATAATATACATATTAGTATCGAAGTTGGTACCATAGTTAAACTAGGGGTTTTGACGGTCTAAAACTACCATAAATAGTTCAGGAACTAAATCAAATCAAATCAAAAATATTTTATTTCACATAGGCCTACATGGGCACTTATAAAACGTCAGAAGCTAGTGCACGGTTCCAAATTGGTGAAATAAAAAACTAGTGATATACCTACTTCATTTTTATACCTAAATTCCAAATTCAAAACCTTCCTTTGGTATTAAACCTAGTAATAATCTAGGAACTACACGACATTTAGACCGCGTTTTGGAATAAGGCGGTTAGAGTCCAAACTAACAGATATTACTAGACTGTAATCTATTTATCTGGTAACACTGACATGAACCTAACAGTTTTATTGCGTTGTTTTTGTCACTATGCGTTCCATTTTAATACGAAATGGAGGTTTTAAGGTTGATTTTTTCGAGTGCAGT
Organism: Mythimna ferrago; assembly: GCA_910589285.2. Taxonomy (NCBI): domain Eukaryota; kingdom Metazoa; phylum Arthropoda; class Insecta; order Lepidoptera; family Noctuidae; genus Mythimna; species Mythimna ferrago. The sequence continues at coordinate 21,170,033 of OU342673.1, read as the reverse complement.
TTATTTTTATGTAAATTCTTATATTGCAATTTTTTTTTAATAATTTGTAATACTCTTGACTGCGATCCTACCTGATGGAAAGCAGTGACGCAGTCGTTGATGGTGAGACGCACTAGTTCATGAGGAGTCTATTCACTCTAGCCTTGAAGACATTCAAATTATTGTCATTAAAATGTCTCATTATCTTGGAAGCTATAATGTCATTACTTGTTATACACAAATTAAGTGGGATTGTATAAAGGAAACTTAACGATGCTTCTATTTATTTACCTCGTAATCAATTGCTAGTAAACAAGCTCACAGGGATCGATAGAGTTTTTTTGTTGATTATTGTAGCATAAAAAAGTAAACCCGCCAAATGCCAGTTAACAGTACAGCACGTAGAACCGATGGCCGAAAGGTTAGAAGGCCTCCCACTAGGTGGACCGATGACCTGGTCAGGGTCGCGGGAATGCGGTGGATGCGAGACTCACAGGACCGGTCGTAGTGGCGACGCTTGGGGGAGGCCTATGTCAATATATGAAATGATGATGAGTATAGGTTAACCCAACGTTAGCACAGTTGAAGTATGTATATATAATATACATATAACAACAATACTAGGGATGGGTCTCAGAGACCTGTATAAAAAATAGAAATAATTTCAATATTTAAAAGAAGCTTATTAACAAATTGTATCTACTTAATAAATTGTATCTATTTAATACAATTTGCAACATTTACTCTGCAAAGTGTTTCATTTTATTATTGTGAGGCTAAGGACTAAGTGGATTACTTTTTCCTTTTCTGTAATTTTGACATGAAGTCTGTCAGTTTTGATTATTTTATCGGCCTACCCAAATGTCTTTTTGAGTGTGTCTAATAAGTCAACCGACTTGTGTAATTATTAGGGTAAAATAAAATCTGATGTAGGCAACGCTGGTTCAATAATCAAGGTTGATTAAGAGATATTGATCATTGTTTACTACTAGAAGAACCTTATAAAAAGTATCGAATATACATAAGTATTTTTTAAATAATTAAATTTTATACTAAATTCCCAAGTCGGTTGACTTTTTAGACAGACTATACACGAATATTGATAAATGCTTTCACTGACTGGACAGGTCTACTGAATTATGTATCTATGGTTCTTTCCTCAAAAGACCATCTGCTCGGTTCTCATATGATTTGGCCATTACTTGTTTGCTGGATGGACTTTAAAAGAGCATTGACCGTTGCGTTTATTGCGGTGTTTCTTCTCTTGGTAGTCAACTAAGAAATACCGGTCTAGTTTAAATTGACGAAAATAACTATAACTATAAATAGCTATAACCTAGGCGTCTTTAAGTCAAGAATGAATAGATTGCTTCTAGGCAAGCGTGTTCCATCGTCGGCCACATCATCGCTTACCATCTGGTGAGATTGTGGTCAAACGCGAGCCTGTCCATAAAAAAATGATTTGCAAAATAAATATCATTAATTAATTTATTTATAATAACTGGTTAAAACGAATAACCACCCGACACGAAACTATATTTTTAACCGACTCCAAAAAGGAGGAGGGTCTGTATTCGGCTGAATGTATTTTTTTTATGTAAGCCGATATCTCGGCCAATTGTGGACCGATATCATTTTTTTTTTAAATACAACCTATTTCAATGTATTCAAGTCGGTTAATTTTTTTGTAATTTTATTTTTTATGTTTTTTTTTTTATAAATAGAAGTCTTTGGTCTTCTTACCTTGACTTTTAGGCTCTGAAGATTATGCAGTGAATGTCCTTTCTGTATCGACACAATTTAATATTCCATCGCTTTTCTGCTACAATATCTTCCTATCTTTATTTTTTTTATTTTTAGATTGACTCCTATCTAAAAATATAAAATCGTTTCTCGCAAAACGGAAAGGTTAACCGATCCTTTCAAATAAAATCTTCTCAAGGTAAAAAAGGTGACATGCCATCGTTGCTATTTTTTTATTCTTATATTGACGACAAAACCGGGTTTATTGTGTTCTTTTTTATTGGATAAAACCAATTCCTATTACCTTTAAATAGATTAAGTACTAGCTTTTGCCTGCGGCTTTGCCTGCGTACATAAAATATGGCCTATGTCACTCAGGAATAAAGCAGCTCTCTGTCGGTGAAAAAATTTTTGCAATCGGACTTTCAGAGATTATCTCCTACAAACAAAAAACATAAAAACAAAAAAAAAAACAAAACTTTATCTCTTTATTATATTAGTGTGTCTTAACCGTATCGTATAATACACCCCATTAGAAAATATTTAGGGCTTACAGTCACTTTGAGTTCCATTAGAATACGGATGTAACATATTCTAAATGTGGGCTTGCGGACGGCGAGCAATGGGTAGCTCGCTGTCCGGCCGTACCGTAACCGTCCGGACTGAGCCCGAGTCATCGACGGCGTAAACCGTAGAAGGACCAGCAGGGTCGAAGCCTACTGGGGCCATGGGATCGCTTCTGAAAGGAAATTGCGTGGTCCTGGAGCGCAAGGTAACGAAGGAACATAGGAGTGGGTTCTCGTTAGTAAAAGTCTGACACGACCTCCCGCTCCATCCAAGAGTGGGAGAAGTCATTGAATGATTTCCACCTAAAAAAAAATTTTTAATTTTGCAGTAGGTAAGTAGCAAATGTATCGAGTAAGCCTTTGGCAAGCTTTGCTGAGGTGGTCAATACTTCTCGTATATTAAAATTCTCAGCTCCTTATTACTGAGATCCACATATTGCCAAGTTGGGCAAACACTGAGATACAAAAATACACCAATATTACATCACAATATCAGCTACTGAACTTCATTCGAAAAATCACGCCAAAAACTTTTTTTTTTAACTTTTTTTACTATCGTAATTTTTCTAAGAAACTCCTGTTATAAAATGACATAATATCAAAGTGTCATAAAAACTGAATCCAGAATAAATCCAAAATGGAATTATGTAAATTTTGCTGATGAATAACTTATTTAAAGCTGAAATTAATGGTAAAGTAAATTTTCCTCGGCGACAACGCCTTCAAAACACCTGTTATTTTCTCACCTGCAGACAACCTTCAGTAGTCAGGACTATCCTGTTATTAAGGATTCCACTTCATCATGCCTTCTACACGCCCCTTCTTACCCGCTCATAATCTATTATGCACTTTTCCATTGAAAATTCTGCACGTGTATAGTTATACACTATAATTTCGCGGTCAATTATTATACGAGTAGAATGCGAGTAGGTACCTATAATTTTAATTTAATCAAAAACCCTATGCTGTATGTCAACGCAACTACTCACATGGCTTATTTTGACATGTGATAAGTTTGAGCAAGCTTCTTTAGTAAAAAAAATAATTATGTAGGATATACCTACATTATTATTTTTTACTTAAGTACCTCTAAAGTATTTCGTTTTTATTTTATGGCAAACTATGGTATTTAATACAGTCGCATTATTTAAATATTTATACACTATCCCTTAAAAATTCTGCAAACCATGTGTATATTATACGCTCATTTTTTTAGTATCTCCGACTTTTAATGGCTCAATAACCCCAAGCTGTATGTCAACGAAACCAATTAGGTACATGCTAATGTTTGGCTTATGACAAGTTTGGCCAAGCTCCTTTAGTCGAAAAATAATTATTTTATGTATATCGAAGTACCTCTAAAGTATTTCGCTTTTATGTTATGTCAAACTATGGTATTCAATACAGTCGCATTATTAATTATGAACTTTACCCTTGAAAATTCTGCGAACCATATGTATATTAAACGCTAACTCTTTTAGAATGCGAGCACTTAAGCAGCAGTCAACTAAACAAATTACTTGCTACTATTTGGCATGTTATAAGTTTTGGGCAAGTGCCTTTACTTGCAATACAGTCTACATTATTTCGTTTTAATATTATAGTTTTTATGTTTTTCATTAAAATAGTAATTAAATGCAACCTGCATCAAATGAATTAGCAATATATATTTTGACAAAATAATACATATAAAGAATAATAACATAATGAGAATACGTCAATACCCAGAAAAGTAACGCGAGACCGAGATGATTAATTAATATATGATTCAGTATGTATCTTAATAAACACAGAAAATTCATTTTTCTACTTTGACCTTATTCCTAAAAAAATTAAACTTCACGATCTATTTTACGACCTAAACTGAATTGTTAAAAGGATGAAGCTATCTATGGTGTATAAACTCCATTCCTCTTTCTTGCTCGCACGACTGACATTTTAACATCTCATGGTAAGGCCCCTAATCATCATCATCATTTCAGCCGATAGACGTCCACTGATGAACATAGGCCTCCCCCAAGTGTCGCCACAATGAACGATCCTGTGCGTCTCGCATCCATCGGATTCCCGCAACCTTCACCAGGTCATCGTTTCACCCTGTAAGGTTGAAACTAAAAAGTGTTCACTTATACAAAGAAACTGTGGCTTCAAAAAAATTCATTGATTCACTTAAAGTGGCAATAAATTTCTCTGACTTTAAAATCAACTTTATCTATCTTACACATATAAATAAAATGGGAGTGTATTTTTGTAATATTGAAATAACCGCTTTTTACTACATGCATATGAATATACTATAAATACGGTACATACACCAAAACAACATTTTTTACAATTTTTGTTTGTCTGTCTGTTTGTCCCGGCTAATCTCTGAAATGGCTGGACCGATTTTGACGGGACTATTATCGGCAGGTAGCTGATGCAATAAGGAGTAACATAGGCTACTTTTATTTTAGAAAATTTCTTTTATTTTAGAAAAAACAAATTCAAAATCCTGTATTCCACGCGAACGAAGTCGCGGGCACAGCTGGTCACAAATAAAATGCGAATCTAATGCTAAGTCTCCGTTAAAATATCTTCGCTCCACTATTTTAATGGTTATCAGCTCTTTTGAATACAACGAACCATTCTCATTCCTTGATTGAACCCGACGTCAACCGCTAGCCGAGTGGCTAGAGATAAGTAGTACCCAACAAACTTTAAAATAATTAAAGGCTGTAAAAAACTTGAGCAATGAAATAATTTCGCTAACAGGAGTTCTGTTTAGTCAAGTAAACTAACTAATTTAGTGCTAACTTTAAGTTGAAAACACACAACACTGTTCAAAAATTAATACCAAATCCAAAGTAGTCGTAATAACTATACACGTACTCGTTTTGTAAATTTTAGTAAACTGGACCAAAAATAAATAACACAATATGACGATTTTTACGCCATTTGTACTGGAAAGAGACAGACGTCTACTACAAATGGCGTAAAAATCCAAAATCATCTAATTACTTCTACGGCTCTAGGGCGAAGCATCACAAACTTTTACTTTCTAAAACCACACGTTTGTTCCTTGAATTGCCCTTTCCATCCCACGACCACGACTAATCCCTTCAGAAGTCGACCCATGGCCCCAGCAGGCTTCAGTCCTACTGAGCTCACCTCCTACAGTTTTGCTGACATCTCTTTGAGACGCACTTGGAAAGTGTTCACGTTAGCTTAGTCCAGCACTAAACGTAGTGACGCGCAGAGCCGCGTGGGGCCTGTAGCAAATTCTACCATCCTACCTAAATCTTTATAAATGACACCGAATTAAAGCTCTTTTAACATATTTCCAGACAGACTCAGCTGTTAGTTAACGATGGGTCCATAGGTATTGTCTTTTTTCAGTACTGTTTGAAATGTTATAATAAAATACCACCCCAAATATTAGACCTCAATGAAACGAAATTTAAATCTTGTATTAAACGCACACTATGCAGACAAGCATATTATAAGTTGGAGGATTATATTCAAGATAAAAATGCTTGGCTCAATGCTGGTCCAGCTCCACTACCACTAGGGCGTACTAATTAGTTGATTAGTTGGAAACTAATATTATTATTTTTTAATTTGAAAGACAATTGCATTGTATAATGTAGAAGCACTTTTTTCAAGTTTGTGAATGTGAAGCACCATGGAGCATTTTTATTAGGTTACAACTTTTTTTTTTTTTTTTTGACATTACGAGCATGGCAGTTGAGAGTTTGTCATGCTCACTCAAATGTCTCGCTGTTGGTGGCACGTGTTATTGGGTCGTTCAGTTCCCTTCAAAATGGTTGAGCTGAGTGGGGCTGATGCACGCGTCATGCTCGTGAACGGGTGCCGTCAGATGGGACTGGTCATCTCTTAGCTGCCAGTGGCTTAATTCAGTTTCTATCTTTTAATTATTTTACATTTTTATTTCATTATAGACATTGTGCTCACATGATAGAAGCAACAAGTAATATGTAACCAAGCATTATATGTAACACATAATATGATTTAAAAGAGTGTCCATGGAGTTTCTTGCACGTTCTTCTCCATAGAGACCTACTCTTTGGAACGTGCAATTTAGCTTCACTTTTCTTGGACTGACCGACATTTGACTATTCAAAAGTGCCTGTAAATGGTCTATTTGAAATAAATGATTTGACTTTGACTTTGACTTTGACTTAAAATTTGGGACTGGTTAGAATTCATATGACACAGGTATCTTGATATGTTTTTTACGTCCAAGCGAGCCTCCCAGTGCGCAAGGCCCGTAGCATTTGCTAATCTTGCTAATACGCCACTGACTACGCGCAGTCGACGACTCAAAAGCAATTTTGGGATAAGACTTTTTGGTGAGCTTTTACTGTTTTTATGCTCTTTCGATCTGAAAACCTGAAATAGATTTTTACTACCTAACACTACCTTAAAGTTACAAATCACTTCTTTTAAAAACAGTTAAAATTTTTGCACATTGTCAAAAGTATGAGATTAGAAGTTACACTCTTTGTAGTGAAAAGGTTCGATATAATATGTAGGTAACGTATATTTATTAATCCGTATCCCTTAAAACCGACTGCGTCACCGCATTCTGGATGGAAGCCAGATAAGGTACTGATTCAAGAATTAAAGTGACTCAATTTTAAAATAACTCAATTACTTAGGTATAGTTCTAGCTGCATTGCTACGTCATCAAAATAAGTCAAGGGAATGGAAAACAAATCGCGATATAGATGAGTTGTTAAATCCAGACAAGCAGTGATCGACAGCCGAGGAGAAACAATGCCTGCAAAAATAAATCGAACTTGATCGAAACCAACCGATGTCAACTCAGGGGAACGACAACGTTATTTTTGTTTTCTTTTCTAAAATCTGTTTGAATTTCCGCTAGACGTTTTACTCGATGTATTTTTAAAGCACAGTGACTTCTGAATGTCTCTCCTCGTTTGACCCCGCACCCTTTCTCTTTGTTCTGATTTGCATAATCAATATGCAAAAACAAGCTATCCAAAGATTTATGACGTCCTGAGCAGTGTTGTCTGCTATAAATTAGACGCTATTCATATCGAGCGGCCATTATGACGATGGATGACTACCGGACAACATAACCCATAAAAATACTGAAGAGCTTTGTCGTTTACAAAAGAAGGCACTGCTACGAGTCGTTTAAGAAACATGTTTAACTTAATAAAAATAAAAATACTCTCTGCTACCAATTGATCTGTAAAAAGGTTAAATTTAATTAAATAGTTTACCAATTGAAATATTGTTTAAAATTTGATTAAAAAACGTTCCAATTTCAACACAAAGGAGATTTTATTGGGCAACACAAAACTGAGCTGCCCTATAAACCAGAAGAATTGTGCAAATGATAGTAGTGTGCCAGTCAATGACAGAAAGTTCATGGTTCCAAATCGTATCACACGGTTTTAAACGTGACATTACGCTAAAAACGTAATGTCACGTTTAGCGACTCAATAATAAATCGATAGAAATAATATATAAATATATATAAATATAAAAAATAATAAAAATAATAATATATAAATATATCTATATATATTTATTTATATTTATGTTATTTTTTATTTATTATTTTTATTTATTTATATATATTTTTTTTTATTATTTTTTTTAAGTATATTTTTTTTTATTTTTTTTTTTTTAGGGGTGTATAATGATACACCCCTTTTTTTAATTAGTACAAAAACAACGGGGCTCTATGCGTACTCGTTATTGATCATAACTTTGTAAGTAGTCAAAAGTAAAAAAAAAAACGAAACCTCAAAATTGTCCACGAAAATTAGTCATATTTGGTAAATTCATGATAGAATCAATCATTCATAAAAATTGCTACTAGAAAATTCTACGCGCAGTGTTTTTCCATTCTGATCGTCATTTATTCATTCATATAATCAACAGCCTGTACAATATTTCCATAAATTGAGTGACATTTTGGGATATAAACAAACACTAATAACATTGCTGTTTATGAATATTATTTATTGAGACTTTACTTAAATAATAACAAGACCTTTTCTTATAAGCCCTTTAATTCATTAAACCCCAAGCGAACACCGGCGTTCGCGCACCTATTGTCTTTCTATTGTGCCTGTGATTTCCACGATTGAAAGGTTAAATATTAGTACTAATTAAAAACCAGTAGTGTATAAAGTTTGATCGACGAAGCTGTTTCTCAATATGTATATAATTATACCAGGATCAGCCTCTGGACTAAAACTAACGGCGAAATCCGCATTTACAAGAACTGCCTTCAAACTGTCATCCGCAATCCAAGCCAGTACCGATATTCGAGAAAACAACGATAGATATACCCTAAGTGTGCACACGGACCACAAAAAAGCCGCTTCCTTTTTGTGGCGGCGTTTTTTTGTAGCCCGTGTGCAGCGGTGCCGCCACAAAAAAAAAGCTAGAAGCCGCTTCTAGCTTCTCCGGCTACAAACTGTCGCGCGCTTCAGCTTTTTTTGTGGCCGGTTCTATGTTTTATTTTGTGGCCGCTTCTAGCTTCTTTTGTGGCGGCTTTTTTGTGGCCCGTGTGTGGGAACACTATGTTGTATCCACTTGAGATTGAAGTAGAGACTGCGAAATTATAGCTGATGTAAGTTCCGTATTGTGGTGAATGCGGTATTCTCTATGGGTCGTTGCGCTAGCTAATATTCCTGTAAGTTAAAAAGCATTCCTTCCATATCCAGACTACATTTTATACTCCCCTCCCACATTTCCACTCCCACATTTTCATGGCACCAATATGAACTAAATACAATTTACATCTAAATATTTCAGAACACGGTAACATTTCATCGAAATGCAATATTAATTTGAGGAATTAACATAAAACCAATATCTCTAATTGAGTAGTGCGAAGGTCCTCATAGCTCAGCGGCCAAGGTTACCTATCCAATTTAATATCAAATGGGAAGACAATTTATCCAAGCGATTAACGATGCATTCTTGATCGTTAGCTCTCCTATATTCACTCAGCCTCGACAACTTCATTCGTTTTTAAAATTCAGTTTAATTGAAATTCAATAGCATCCAATTTCTGAATTAATTTTAACTGGTGTAACATCCGATCATGTTTTTTGTGGTTACTTTTCGATGGAAGCGTGAATATGGAATGAACGTAAAACACCGATCATACACACAGAATTGTAAACAAAAAAAAACTTTTACTAAAAAGCACTGAGACACACTTTATTGTACTGTGTTAAGATTTTTCTTTTAATTTTCCATTTTTTAGCTGTATACACAGACACACAGTGAAACCAAAATAGTGCAAGTTTTATAGTAACGTGTACATATCAGATCAGTACGATAGTGCCATTATATATTGACAATACAGATGGCACAGTGGTTAAGCGATTGACTGCTGCGCTGCCCGTCGCGGGTTTGATTCCCACACGTAACAAATATTTGTGTGGCCTACAGATGTTTGTTTTAGGTCTAAGTGTCTTGTGTATATTCGTGTATTGTTTGTGTAACCTAATTCCATGTGTTGGACAACTATAAAGAAAAATTGAGATAACTGTGTATTTCCAGATCCGTTGGCCATCGGATCTTTGGAATCCAAATGCTTGACTTCGAAAATAAAAATTTGCTGTATACTGTATACACTGTCTAAGGTAAGTAAACCTATGACATTTGAGAGAGTTCCTTAATCCTATAGCAGAACAAAATTTTGATAAAAAATTGACCAATCTGAAAGAAGGTAATATCCTTTCAAATAAAAAAAAAACATTTACGAAATCGGTTCATAACTAAGGGATGCTTTAGTAACATACACAAAAATACAACTTATTTGAGATAACCTCGTCCTATTTTGAAGTCAGTAACAAACGCAGCAATACATCCGATAATTGGAATAATTATTCTAATTAATAAACGCTTCATACATTGGCCGTGACCCCACGTAAGATAAACAAAAGGTTAATTTATGTATGTGTGATTTATGCATCACTGCTTTTATTGGATGCAACCCGTTATTACAAACTATTTTATTTATCAAAACATTAAATTTTACCTATAAAAGTCCCCGCAAATCAGATTAAAAACAGCTGAGAGCAAAAGGCTTAACCTCTGTAAAATTGCGTAAAAAAGCCAAAACGTTCACGTAATTTTAATTGGAACCTTGCATCGGGATTCGATTTATAAATAAAAAAGCACTGATCGAAGGGCAAACAATCATGAAGAGACCTAAACTAACAGAGTCTGGCGCAGCGAGCGAGAGATACTTCCACGTGAGTGAGCTTTAAGTGATCCCAAGCGCAGACCTCTCCTGGCAACCCGCATTAACCAATCGGCAGAATTTAATTTCATATTGTAATGTATTTGCACAACTTGAACCTTATTCTCAAAGGTTATCGCGACCCGAAATCACAATATTATGTTATTGTATTAACACACTCGGTTTAAGTTTGAATATATTCATACGTGTGCGCGGTTTAAGGACGGCGCCAACGGGAATGCAATTTACTACCCTCGGTGGACACGAACCCAACTTCTTACTACAAATATTCATTACTAACTTTTGTGTAGTTTGGTATTCACACACACATGTTTCTCAGTTACCACTAAACATCTAGCTCAGTTTGCCGAGTTGTAAACTGCGTATATTCATGCCAGCATCCCGAAGCACACGACCGACACTAAAAATATCTAAAACATTACGAGGCACCCATATTCTTATGCACGACACCAAACATAATCTACTTACACAATTGCTACAAATAATACACGAAATCCGAACAAAAAAGGCTGCAAATAAAATCATTCAACAATGAAATGATAACTCGAAAGTATTATCCTTTTAGAATTTTCATACGTAGGTATTTTTCCTATGAGCACTTTCCCAATTTAGAAATTCATGTAGCGCGTAATTACTTTAGGCGAATCTGCTGTGATGCTGAATTTCCGAATTTTATTCGTTTAACTTGTATTCAGGACCGGTTGAAATAATCAGTTTATTTAATGAAGCGTCTCCGTCAGGGCTTGAGTGCGGCACGCAAGTTCCGCGACAGATAAACACGACTTAGACGCCAGTATCACAAATAAAATCCAGAAACAACATGTTCACCTAAAAATGGACTTGATATTTATAAACTTAAGCGTGGGCTGCAGTGGTCTGTCTGTGGTTTCTAGCGGCCCGAAGCCGAACCAAGCCATCGGCTTCCCTCAAATCTCGGAAAGCTCGTTGTGGTTTAAAGCATTTAGATTGATGCGATTAGTTTTGCAAAATACTCGTCCGACAATAAGCGAAGTGCTTTATTGTGGTATATTTGTGGTCGAGGCGACAAGCCTAATGTGAAATGGTGCTTGATAAAACGGAATGAAACAGGAAGCTCTTGAGAAATATATCAACAATATAGGTATAGCGCACTGTGGAGCCTGATAAAATAAAAAAATATTTCTTTGAAATGGAACCTATTTAGGACGGTAAATGTTTCCGTGCGTTTTCAGAAATGTCCCGAAACTGCTGGTAATTCACTCGGTATTTTATTTTTCTGCGTTTATTTAAATTTTCTTTAGATTATGTCTTCAAACGAAACGTTGAACTTTCAGGTGGCTTTTGTACAAGAAATGTTCATAGTTATCTCTGGTGGAAATATTAAAGTAAATAAAGTTGAGGTGCTTTACATAAAGTGCAGTGTCTGGGGGACTGAAGCACATAACGGCCACTCTGCGTCGCGTGTTATCTCACTGTTTCTCATTCCAACGTAAACAAAAGAACAAAGAACCGTTAATTCAATAAACTGTATTCTACAAAAGTGAATAGCTACGCGTTTGATGTTCGTGATAAGCTACCATCGATGTGTTGCACTTACGATTACTGATCAGATATCATCCGATAACTAAAAGCATGTTTATCAGAGCAGCAATATTTTCACGAAGTTATTTTCATATACGTAAACAAAACCACATATTTATATCGCCATATGCAACTGTTCTTGTCACAGTTTAATGGATTATCGAGGCTTAAGACCATGCTATGCTTCCAAAAGGCTACGCGACATAACCATTCGGATAAAATCCTTTTCTTTTGAAGAGGATACCGCAGTGAACTAAGCTTAAAACCTTCTCTTAAATTGTTCTGCTAAAAGAATATAAAATCTGAAGCGCAAGGCTAATCTATTTTCCATACAAACGGAGGAAAAGTATTCATTGGGGCCTAGATTAACGATTCCTTTTAGTTAGTTTTTTCTAGCTCTGAATACGGCCGGTTTAAAAGTTAAACTGCCACGGGTAGCTCGAAAATAATACACAAGTAGCATTGTTACCGTAAAATAGAGAAACAGTATTGAAATAAAATGCAAGTCAGATCAGCATTGAATAGTATGCAGACGCTATGCGGGCTTCAATTCTTCTCGCGACTTTCTTGCCGAAACAAGAAGGTCTGTCCTCAGAATTAAAATTCTTTGCCCATTGCAAATAAAACACGGCGCAATCGGATTGTTCCAAAGTTTACAGTCAAGTTTTATAAAATGGTGATCATGTTGGATACGCACGCGGAATAACATTATTTAAGTTATATACGAGTATCATGGACGCAAAATGCGACATTAATGCATATTTATTGTCGTTCACATTTTAGTCGGCGAACGTAACAAAATATGAAGCATTTTTCTGTTCGGTTTTTACTTTGTTGGCGTCGTTTTTTCCTAAAGAATTCCTTAGTGGCCGGGTAAATTTAAAAGACTTTCACGAAAATACATTTTTTATGCTACTAAAATATTTCGACCGAAGAGCTATTACTTTTTTTTGTAAAATAGACGACCATTTATGATTCTAGATATTTTTCGTTAGTATTCAGAGGGGATTTCTAATAATATAAAAGACTAACTTCCTTGGACATTATGATAACAATGGTCGTGCCGTCCACATATCTATGAGGTGTAAAGAGAGTCGTGTATCTTGCAAACAATAACTGTTGCCTCTATGAGATAATATGTCGGACATAGATCAGTGAGCAGGGGACAGGCTCGGAGCAGAGTATTCATCGCGAGCCGCCTCCAGCCTCCACACCGCGCCGCGCTAAGCGATACACGCTTTATTAGACATCTAAGAACTTACTACGGAGCCACGACCGCAGGCCCGCGCGACTTTCATCAACTTTTTCAAATATTGACACGATTCTAATCTTTCGTTTTTCTTCATGTTTCCAAAACGAAGCTACTAAATAATTTTTAATTCACAAAGTTTTTCATAGAAATCTAGGAACGCAATTTCTTTAAAGATTTTGGAACGTAAAACACATTTAAACTTAAGGCGCCAAAAGGTTTTCGCCAGGCTTCTTAAATATTTTTTCTCACTTTTATAAATTCCGAAAAAAAACTGGTCGTATCTTTTTTAAGAAATATTGGACGTAATTCATATAACTTTTAAAAACTACGAAGAAAACTAACGCGCGTAATTTGAAAACAAGATTACTGAAAGTACACGTTTTGACATAAAATATATTTTAAATAATGGAATAAAATAATTTAGCAATTTAGTACTATCCTTTCGCTGCCAGCTGCAAATTCTAAACAAGATGAGAGCAACAAAAGCGATGTCAAAATGTTATATAACATAAGATGATGCAGAGCTGATGAGAAAACAAAAGAGTAACAAATGATTGTAAGTAAACAAATGGCTTACCGCCTTAGCTGGGAAGTTTGGAGCCAACAGCAGACTTAAAGTTTAGGATTTAGACTTGGAAAGTGTTGAGAACAAAGATAGCGAAGTCGGCGGAGGTCGGTAGCGCGGGAGCACTACCGTCGCGGCACAGACGACGCTCTAACACGCCACGCGCTCGCTCGGGGTGAGTGGTGCGAGTGCGGCGAGGGTGCGAGCTCGTGTGAGCGCTGAGCGTACCACGGCAGGTCCGCTCTCCAGGGCGGCCCAACTTGGAATCGGCGTCGCCCTCCGCCACGGTTATGTAACACGCGCGGCGTAGCGCAGCGCGGCCCGGACCCCGCTCACCCCGCTTTTAGGGAAAAGATGAATGAGTAAAGTTTCCTAACGGACGTTAGTCCATGGATCGCGCTCGGTTTCAGATCGGCCCGCGGTTACATAAAGCCTCCGCACATGCGCGCTGGCTGCTGAGCGCTGAGCGCCGCATCATCTGCTCGCGCTAACAACGCGCGCGCCGATGCTCTGCCGATCTTGATGCTACGTTTTATGGGCGACGCATACATCAAGCGCCCACCTACCCTCGCCGGATACACGCATCCGTCCCGACCTTCCATGCACAGTTTTATAACGTACTACAGACGTACCGTCATATTTCTCGCCGGTAACGTAACTATGACAGTTCGTTCGAATTTATACGTAACGATATTTTATGGTCGCCAGGAGCCATCCAGAGGACCCTTTATCCGCAGCGTCATAATAAAAGTGTTATTTAATTAATGTCCTTTTACCGGGAGCCACCTTTATTACAGTTTATATGGATCCCATAGGTTTATGTTTTATGGAACATAGTATGCAAATGTGCTAGACCCTGGTACTTTAATAGATAAACCTGCCATTATTTTCACGAGAGATTAATACCGTTTTTAGCTATTATTAAAGTATTCCATCAAAAACTAATAACTATTTTTTTTTTTTTTGATATTCTATTTGACGGCATTTAGGTTAAATATTCAAAGTAACTAAGTAGATCGAGGAATTTTTTTATTGGTATGCTATGATGACCACAGAAGGCTGAACTTGAAAACGTGAAGTAAAAGTCCAGCTTTCCATTACTTAGAAAGCGTACGCTGGTTATGAAACTACTAACTTTGCACGAGTGCGTCAGAGATTTATTGTCGACTTTTCTCTACTAACTTCCTCATGACTTGTCCTATTTATTGATGATAACCGGTTATATGTACGGGTACTGTCTTATTACACATAGCGTAATATAGTCTGTCTAATAAGTCAACCGACTTTTGTATCATATTTAATTATTTAAAAAATACTAATATTCGATACTTTTTATAAGGTTCTTCTGTTAGTAAATAATGATCTCTATCTCTTAATCAACTTTCATTATTGAATCCGTATTGACTACATCAGATTTCTTTAAATCCTAATAATTACCCAAGTCGTTTAACTTGTTAGACAGACTCTAGTCACGAATTTTTTACATATATTTCATTCTAAAAAACACATTTTTTTTCTAAAAATAGCAGTTTCTGTAACCAGCTCATTTCAAAAACCCCACAGGCATCTATCCCAACAATAAGTTATTTGTCAAGTAACACTTCGCTTTTTCGCCCGTATAGAATGGTAGTTTTTATAGCATAGCGTAGCCTCAAGGGACCAATTCATCCATAGGAATAAAGTTCCCAGCCGAAGCTTCACGAATACTTCCGATCGAATATTCGTGACTGCGGCATAAGATTACCTTGGTTTGGGACAATGAGTTGCATATATCGCGGTCAACGTGTATATACAACATTATTTTTGGTATATATGAAACCTGAATATACGAGTATTTTGTTCAGAATCAGTAACTGAATGGATTCCAATAATTTTTAACACCATGTCATATTTTTTCCCAAAAATATTTAAAAAGATCACAAGTTGGACACCGATACTAAGTACAACATATGTCACGGCATGTCATAGCGGGCGTTAGGTGCCAACAAACAACTAGGTGCAAGTGCAAAACAACCCCTCAGTCGCCTGGATGGCCCAGTGACCATGTATTTTTGCTGACATAACAAACTTATATATAACTGTGATTTTTCATGAAGCTTTGTATATAATAATATAATATAACTAAGTACATAGAAATACCAGACACGTATTTTAGGTTTCGCATATACTAAAATAATGTTGTATATAGATCCTTTTGAACTTGAGCTCAGCCATATTATTATTATTTTAGCTATTATTAGCTGCTCTCAGTGGCTCCTGCGTGAAAGTAAATAAACATCCCAAGAGAACATACTTCCGAGACAAAAAAGAAAGAAAGAAAAGAAAGGACAGATATTTGAAACTCGCACAGGACAAACAACAGAATAAAATAAAAATGTTAACTAATTTTTAATGAGTACCTACATAACATACATACATAATCAGCCTTTTCAATGATCCCACTGCTGGGACTCAGGCCTCCTCTTTAGGAGAGCAGCGAGTGGTGATGACAAAATAAGGCTGGGTTTGAACCCACGATCTACAACTCGTAAGTCGGGGCCGTTAACACTCGCCCACCCCTGCTCTTGGTGACATGACATGGTCTATCCGTTTATAAATTTAATCTAAATCTGTTCAGACATTTGAGTATGAGAAAGTAACAAACAAACATACAAAACTTTATAATATTAGTGTGATTAGTATGATATACTTTATTGTACACTCACAAGAACACAGAGAAAAACAAGTGTAGAATAGGTCATTTCACATTCTTACAGATAAGTTGTAGATGAATTGAACGAAAGGAGATACATATATATATGTTAAGACTTCGATAAAGTAAAATAGGTAACCAATATTATAAAAGCGAAAATTTGTGAATGTGTGTGTATGTTTGTTACTTCGTCACGCTCGAACGCCTGAATTTATTTCGGTGAAACTTAGTACATAATAATAATAAATAAAATAGCTTTATTTATTTCACAAAAATAAAATAACATTATTGCCAAATAGTAAAAATTAAATCATTAATATAATTGAAATAATAATTATATATCAAGCATGTTTAATTTGTGGCCCCCTCAGGGAAGGCGACCCTAGCGGAATAAAAGCGAGAGTGTGGTCGGATTTATCCGAAGTTAGCTTTTAAATGGTTAAAATTGTCCTTTGAGTTTTCCAGCATTTTTTGTATGTTGTCAGCGTTTGCCAACGCTCGCGTTTATGGGTTCCAAATGCATTCAACAAACGAACTGCTTGAATTGTGAAAGATTTGTCAAAGATCGCAGTGCAATGCAAACGAATCTACGTTTCAGATATTCCTATGACCATAAAAATGTATGTCACAGAGGAACTGAAAGCGATCATGAGCGAAGTTTAAAAAAAAAATAGAATAAAGAGCGTATTGTAAAACAAAGTAAGTATGTGAGCATAAAGATATACCTACAGTTGCTTGAAGATTTAAATCATACATACACTTACACTGTAATATAATTTAATATTTTATTTATAATATAATAAAGAGGTAAAATTTGTTATTATGTTTTTTTGTTTGTAGGTAATCTCTGGAAGTACTTTTCCGATTGCCAAAATTTTTTTACCGATAGAAACTACTTCGTACCTGAGTGACTAGATTATATTTTATGTACACAGGCGAATCCGCGGGCAAAAGCTAGTACTATATACTTACATTATAGAAAATGACAAAAGAAATTGATTTGATCGAGACCACGATAATAGTTGGCGAAATTCTGAAATGTTTGAAATTCAGTAAATGACCACGTGACATTGCGGTGGCCCACATCAATCCTAGTCAATCTCGTGTATTTTGACAATCGTCACTGATAAAGTGTCCATTTGACCAGTCAGCCCTTTCATTACTAAAATGTTAAAGATAAACTTAGGGTAAGGAATGCTACCGAATTTATGGATAACCTACATAAAAAAGATAAATACCTAAAGGGTAGTATTTAACTGTTCCTCAATTTGTTCCTGGTTTCTACTCCAAAAATATGCCTTCGTTCAACTAAAAATATTAATTGTGCAAATATGATCTTCTGAGTTGTTTAAAAACCCATACCCTTACGGGGGTCTTTTTTCAACCATCATCCATTGACTTCTCCCGCTCTAGAGCGGAGCAGGAGGGGGTGTCAGACTCACTCGCATGTTCCTTCTTTGCCTTCGTTCCAGGACCCCAGGATTCTCTTTCACAAAACCCATGGCCCCAGTATGCAGACCCTGTTGACATCTTGAGGCGCGCGTGGAACAATTAATAATTAATTAGTATTTTAGTGAAGATTATTAATGCACAGTTAAAAATATCTCGTACATATAATTAAAATAACGGAGGCCTCTTAGGCTGTGATCTACCTGGCTAATTAGACTGTAACTACAGCTATATCCTACAAAAAGCCCTAAAAATACTAATAAAAAATCACGGGCTTTTTAAACGTCAGATACTACCTAATGTACAATTCAAATTAGTCGTTTAGGGTCGATGTAGAGGAAACGGTAAGAAACTCCGTGTTACCTTTTTATTTAAAAAAATAATACTTAGACTCTTGATCTGTGTTTGAACTTAATTTATCAATATATCTAATTTATACGAGTATAATTATACAACAATGAATAACTGTTCGTTAGTCTCGCTAAAACTCGAGATCGTCTGGATCGACTTAGCTAATTTGGGTCTTGAAATATTCGTGATAGTCCAGGGAAGGTTTAAACGTGTGGTGAGAAAACGTGGAAAAAAAACAACGAAATAAAAAGTTTGACTACAACGCCACCTCTAATTAAAATGTCCATTTTGACATGAATTTGAACTGACATACACACACACAAATACATACAAACTTTTCCGTTTTTAACACTGGCATGTATGATAGCTACGGAACTATTTTACAACATTGTAAGCAATACATGCGCTACAGTGTCGCGTAGCATGTCGCTGCTACGAAACATGCTACGCGGTCAAGTCAACCAAAAATAGTAGATTATGTGACTAGGGGATAAAGCAGTGTCTTTAAGTCGCGGGCGGCATGTTGAATTCCGAACGAAACGAAGGTTGCTAATTTTAATCCTAAACGTTAGTGGGTTATACAATTAACTCCCGAGCATTGCGAGAGAGTTAATAAAGAAACCTGAGTGAAGTGAGGAATTCAAGCCGCCCAAGACAAAGACAATTTATTTCCGTGTTGGATACTCTACTTTTTACTCCATCTGTGAGATAATTAAAAGACAATTTAGTCGAACAAATCATATATTAGAGAAATATAAGACAATATTTACAATTTAATCAAAACAAACAAAATTCACTACTCCAAGATTCTGTACTTTAAATTTTCTATAACACTCCTGTCAGTATAAGCACGTTTTATTGTTTTTTTTTTTTTAGTGGCAATTTTGATGACCGAGCAAGTGAACGATTTACGCTCGTGATTCAGAAATTAGAATCCTGAGCGTTAGCGAGAGAATCAAAAGAGCACGAGGTGAAAAATCTTTGCACTCGAGTACAACATGTAACCTTTCATCCCACCTCAGCGAAGAAATGACGAAAGACAAAAAAAAATACAGAAAAGTATAGTAGGTACGTTTCACGCAAGAATACCCATCGCCGTAATGTTAGCAATAGTGATGCTATACGATACGGAACAACAGTGTTGCTATATTTTTAGCAATAAAGTTACTTAATACTAGGGAAATTAACTGACATTTCGTTACTTTTAACAATTGCCTTATAATTTTCTTTTTTCTTCTTTTGGAAAGTGTAATAGTACATTGTTACACTAAGGGTGAAAGTAACTTATTACGTCCCGAGAAGAAGTTGGCGGGCGAGAGTAGAGAAGTTGCTAATTCGAGGGACTAAATAAGTTACTTTCACCCCGAGGTAAACACTGTGCTTTTCATTAAGAATACAAGGAAAATAAAACAAAATAAAAAGTTTGTAAAATCTGAGTCGTCGTACCTATGATTTTAAGTAGGTATCTTTCTTCTGATTTAGGCGGTAAAAGGTTCCACTACTGCTTTAGCCTCTTCTCTTATAAAATTAGGCGTTAAATCACTATTTTAATCTGATGAACTTATCGTGTTAATACAAATCTCTGATGTACGGAAATGTAAACAATATTCGAAAAAAACAACGACTGATTGCCACTTTCCCGCCATTTTGTTTTTTTTTTCTGTGACCTGCCAGTTATTCAGCCTCATTAAAGAAAAATTAGAAATTAATTGTAATCTTTTAAAAATAAAGTATTTTAAAGAAATAGTTGAACAACTAGGTCACTTAAAAATATAATATTATTTAATTTATACTTATCTATAAGTTATTTTAATTTTATATCGCGCTGTGATTGACTGGCTGTATTGAAAATTGGAACATGGTTCAATAGAAATGTGAAGATAGAACTAGTTTTTTTTTTATATATAATTTGACAGCTGTCAGTTGAAAGTTAAACTCCCAAGGGATGAAAAGTATTACTTTCAACCCGCTCCTCAGGCAACTTCATCCCTAGGGAGTTTCAAATGGAGTTACAGCTGTCAAATGAGTATGAATACTAAAAAAACTATTTTTGAATAAAGTATAATATATTACAGAAACTCAGAATAATTCATAGCTTTATTGGAGTAGGCACTCACAGAATATAACCAGAGATAGTCGAGTGCACTAGGAGCAGTTAGTCTTAATACGTCTGTTGACCAGGTAATGTTTACACCTTGGCATAACCATACCTACTCTTTGTAGACACAACAGAAGCGTATATGATTTTTTAAGAGTATTTGTAATATAATCAAAAGAATAAGTTATTATTCATTAAAAACCAGAAGACAATTTACTTTTTAAAATAACTAACAAAATAAGATCCGATTCCTTTAAAATTCTCCATAAAGTGATGCGACTACCGTTAAAATTGATTTCGTTTCGCATTTTGTGCAACAATTTTGCTAGAGTAGGCAACTCTTTTGTTTTTTCTTTTGACAGACAGGGGAGCTAACAATACGACGAAGGGAACTCTTACGCTTACACGCTATACACCATGGAGGTTAAAATTTATAAGGTTAACAAATATAAAAAGTTGGCACCATGGAGGTAGAAGTAAATAGGCACAAACTTAGTGCACACGATGTGTTCTAAATTCAATTTGCTTTATTCTCTAGTGCATAAAAACGGCTTTTGCACACAGATATCGAAGAGAAAAATACTCTTTCCAAGATGGGGAGATGAAAAATGATTTTATTTTTGTACTACTCCTATAAACAAACATTTTCCAGCAGTGCCAGGAATTGGCGTCCATTTACTGCAGGAATAAAAATGTCCTGAACCAGAATATGGGCCCGTTTACCGAGTTTCATCTCAAATCCGTTTATCTGTTATGACGTGAAAAGGTTACAAACAGAATGATAAAGTTCGTTTCACATGACACTATTGTAAAGATGTAAGTTTGTGTGTATGTGAATTTTACTTTCAACTGACAGCTGTCAAATTATTAAAAAAAAAACTAGTTCTATCTTCACATCTCTATTGAACCATGTTCCGATGTTCTATTACAGCTTATTTAACTATTTTTTTCTGTCTTTTTTTACACACTGTGTCTACATTTCCCATCAAACTCTTCTATCGCAAGACCAACACCTTTGTTTTCATCTATCCGAAGGATATTTCGAAAGAAATAAACTCAGGATGTGCAATGTTTATTTCGGTGTTAACAAGTGAAGTATCATCAACACTGAACACATTACAATATACTAATTATATTGCTGATTACACGCGTTAGTGCTATGCGATATTTATCAGGCATTGCAACATTGAGAAAGCTTCAATGTTGCCTCAAAGTATTGATGCAAGCTCATGATGATAATAATGCTGATGCTTCAATACTATCTGTAAGTTTTTTTATCAAGGTTATCTAATTATTTTATTTTTTTGAAGTTTCTGGTTCAATAGACAGTCAACCTACATCAATTCGAAACCGCTTTATGCTAAATTTCACAAACAGGACGCAATGGAAAATCATTGTCCCCCCCCGCCTGTGCCGCCATCGCGCACACACGTACTTTCGTGCATCTCCGCGTTTTATAATTGTATATCGAGTAAATAGTGCACAACTTTTAATTAAAAACACTCAGTATTGACTTATAAGTGTATGTGTTTGTTTGTGAGCACAAATTGTGGTGAACTTTAAAATCTAACTACAAAAAATCGTTTTTATATAAATCACAACAAACTCCACTACGGTGTACCTACCTACTCACTACAGTGTAAATAGTTTCTACTGTTTTTATAAAACACAGGATTCGAACTGCAACCGCTTGTGAACTTGTGTGCAAGAAACTTAGTGAAAAATTTAATCACTCCAGTGAAAATCGTTTTTTATCAAACAAACTATAAAAATTTTAAACGTGCAACTAATTTTTGGACTTTGAACCTATGCACGTAAACAAAGAGATTTGATATTCGTGCTAATGTTAACCGGTTGCTAATTTCGACAGTATATATCAGCGTTAACTTGGCGAGGTTGGTTACCGCCTCGTATTTGACCGCTAGCAGTCCCGAGTTCGAGCCCAGCCAGCTGCAATTTTATTTGTGGTTTTTGCTGTAGACTTTTTGTAGTTTTTTTATTATGGCCACTCTTCAGAGAACCCCACCCGAAAAATCCACCCAAACATTATTGAAACCTACTTTGATGACACAAGAGTCTGATACAGCTTCAGATTGCGTCGGTTCAGAAACTGAATGTGTTGGTCAACGAAATATTACGCGACGTTATAAACGTGCATATGATGAGTCTATGCTGAGCGAATTGAAGGATATGCTAGCCGATGTTCAGCTTCAACAAAAAAGTCAGGCGTTGAAATTTAACGAAGAAATGGAAAAACTGATTCAACAAAATGTCAAAATTACCGAGTCGATTCAATACATGTCGGACAAATATGATGAAGTCTTACGTCAACTTCAACTAACTAAATCTGAAAACTCTGCCTTCAAGACTCAAATTAAAACGCTGGAACAAAAACTTGAGATTTTCGAACGCAATTCAAAGGCGTCGACTCTGGAACTAAGAAATGTACCAGAATCAAATTCGGAAGATAAATCTGCGTTAATCAACTTAGTTAGAAATATTGGTGACGTATTGAATGTCAAAGTACTCGACACAGATATAAGAAATATTTTCAGATCTAAAAAATCTCCAAATAAATCAGCGCCCATAATTGTCGAATTTTCTTCTACCTCACTTAAAGAAAATATAATAACGTTTTCTAAAAAATACAACAAGGACAAGAAAAATGAAAAACTCAATTCGTACCATTTAAAACTAAATGGCGATAAGAAACCTATCTTCATAGCAGAGTCCCTCACCACTTGCGGTCGGAAATTGTACTATATGGCCCGTCAATACGTCAAAAGTCATAAGGGTTCTAGTTGCTGGACCGCCTATGGAAAGGTTTATATACGCCAGAAAGAAGGAGGTCCGTCTATATTGATTTCACAAGAGGAAGACATTTTTGAGCTTAAAACGCAATGACTAATATCTTCATCATTCCCTGCATGTTATTTTCATTATATTTTTTCTAATCACTTTTATTTTTGTAGAAAAATTAGTTCTAAATCACAGTTTATTGTTATTCAATTTGTCATGAAAATGTTAACAGTGTATAAATATTGTAAAACTTACCTTATAATCACTCTGAATTTTGAACAACTTTATACACCAGTTCCATTAAAATATAATTATTTACATAACTACACTCCCATATTATTCACTACCATAATCAGTTATTATCCTAAATTACATAATGACATATATATATACATAATAAATACACACAAAACTTTATACATAACAATAAAATATAATTACTTACCAACGTACATATCTATAATTTTTTGTAAAACGTGTACTTACGTTTCTCAACAATATATTAATATACATAATTATACAATAAATACATATAATATTCTATATATACTCATAAAATACGCTACTATCCAACAACAATCTAGAACTGATGCTACCAATCACATTTCCATCGTATCGTTCCTTATAACACAAAATAGACTACCTACTTCTACCTTATATAACGTCATCACGCCAAAATTTTTTTCACGAATACCCTACACTCAGTCACATTCGATGCCACAACGAACCTAATTAGGGAAATTGACGAATTTGATGTTTTTGTCCCTCTCACATGTGAACCTGAGCAATGCAACTCATATCTTCAAAAACCGTCACATTACTTAAAAGTACTACAACAAAATATTCGTAGTCTAAACTGTAACTTTCAAGAATTACATGTTTTACTTAAAAGACTGGAATTATCATGTGATATTATTGTGCTTTCCGAATGCTGGTTATCGCGTGTTGTTAACTTGCCATTACTCCAAGGTTATAATTCATACAAAAGTAATGATAATTACAACCAAAATGACGGTGTAGTTGTCTACACAAACATTAATCTAGAATGTAGTGTGGATGAACCTCACCTGTCAGAAGCTAATTGTTTGACTATCAAAATAAAAAATGAAACAATAATAATTGCAATCTATAGGCCCCCTAGTTTTAAATCACCTGATATTTTTCTAAATTCATTGCATAATTTACTAATGACCGTGTCATATTTTAAAAATATAATCATAGTCGGTGATATAAATATTGACCTCATCGGAACCGGTCACGTGACTACCGCGTACCTAGATACCATTGCTTTCCATGGGCTACTCCCAGCCATAAATACTACCACCAGAGGAAAGGCATGTTTGGACCATGTTATATTGAAAACAAAATTAAAAGCGTTCACGTTTTCCTTGGGTACCACTATTACCGACCATGAGTCAGTTTTATCCTGTATAAAAACCCACTTGACTAAACCGAAAGCAATGACCTTGAAAGTAAATTATAAAATTGACATAGACAAATTAAAATCTGAATGTAAAAGCTTAAATTTTGACTCAGTGTATCAGGAAGAAAATTTAAATACCGCTATGAACAATTTCATACATATAATACAACAATTGATTGCAAATAACTCAATGAAACGATTAATCTCTAGAAAGAAAGTTATAATTAAACCTTGGATAACTGCTGGTATGTTGCGCTGCATTCGAACCAGAGACAGGATGCATAAAAAATTAAAAGCAAATGATAATGATGCCATATTAAAATATCGTACTTGCGATATCGGAACTATTGCAATAACCTTCTAAAAAAACTTAAAAAACAATATGAGAGAGATCAACTCTTAAAGTCTAAAAATAATTCTAAAAAGCTTTGGTCTACGATTAAAACGATTACAAACCGCAATAATATAAAGCAGTTACCGCTACAACTATTAGCTGCAGATAAATCCCCTAAAGAATCGGTAAATAAAGCGAATGAATACTTTTCAAACATCGGTAAACGATTGTCAGACATGATTCCCTCACATATTTCATCCTTTACTAAAGCCACTAAGCCACCAGTTAACTCTTTTGTTCTCCTTCCGACTGACATCGTAGAAGTTGAAAGGACGCTTCAACTATTAAAAAGCGACTGCTCACCTGGTTGGGACCAGATCAGTGCTGATATATTAAAGAAAATATCTGTTACTATAACACCTGTGCTTACAAACTTAATAAATCGCTGCTTTCTGTCTGGAATATTTCCCCTCGCATTAAAAAGAGCTGTGGTGCACCCTATTCATAAGGCGGGGGACAGAGGCAGCGTCTGTAACTATAGGCCGATTGCGATTCTAACAACTTTATCCAAGATATTTGAACGCATAATCAACAGCAGGTTAACAAAATACCTTGAACAATATAACTTGTTTTCTGACGCGCAATATGGATTTAGAGTAAACCGTTCAACTGACAATGCAGTACTTGATCTTGTGAACTTTTTAGTTCATAAATTAGATAATAAAGACAAATGCTTGACCATATTTCTCGACCTAGCAAAAGCCTTTGATACTGTCTCTGTTCCACGCCTTGTGCAAAAACTAGAAGATTTGGGTATCAGAGGTGTTCCACTATCGCTACTATCTGATTACCTAAACAACAGAACGCAATCAGTAAAGGTTGGAGAACACATTAGTGACGAACATCCAGTTGATTTTGGTGTGCCCCAGGGTAGTATATTGGGTCCTACTCTTTTTCTCTGCTACATAAATGAGCTATGTTCCCTTAAAATAAAAAAGTGTCGCATCTCCGCTTATGCTGATGACACCGCCCTAACTTTTTTCGCAGACTCGTGGGATGAACTTTTTGATCTCGCTCAGAAAGGTTTTGACACAGTGTGTCACTGGCTATCATCTAATTCTCTCACTTTGAACGATGATAAAACTAAATATATTTTATTTTCTATACGAAATCAAAGGGAAGTCTCTAACCTTACTAATTATAATATCCGTGCACATAAATGTAACTTTCCTCCAACTCCAAACTGTAAGTGTCCCAGTATTAATCCCGTTAAATGTCTAAAGTATCTTGGAATTCACATCGACGCAAATTTAACTTTTGGGAACCACATTGACTTCTTGTCTAAAAGAATACGAAAGCTCACATACATTTTTAAAGAACTACGGGGTGTAGCAGAGAAACAAACGATGAGGATGGTATATGAAACCCTGGTGCAATCAATCATTAGCTACTGCATCACTACTTGGGGAGGAGCTTGTAAATCTAAACTGATGATTGTTGAAAGAGCCCAAAGGATGATATTGAAAGTGAGCTTAAACAAACCGCGTCTTTTTTCCACCACAACACTTTACGAAGAAGCCCAAGTGCTAACTGTTCGTCAACTTTACGTATTGCTTACTATACTTCTTCAACACTCCAACTTACCCGAAGAACGGAGGAAACGCATAGCACACTCCAGAAGAAACTATGCAATATGTAGGACGACTGCGGTTAATACTTCATTCGCGCAAAAATATTTCCCATTTCGTGGTGGCGAATTGTACAATAAATTAAACAAAATTATTAATATAGCCAACTGTCGTAAAAACGAATGTAAAAATAAACTGATCAAATTATTATTAACTTTAAATTATAAGGATACTGAAAAATTACTCGATGTAGCAAAGTAGAATTATCTATATTTATCTATGTACTGTATAAGTTCATATTTTAATATATATTAATAACATATATATAATATACCGTATTTGTGTATTTATGTATATACACATTATATTTATGTGCTCGCACCCATGCACACACACGCATGTTGACTATTTTCAATTTGTGATGTAATGGGGGGGCTGGAGCTCTAAAATACAGGCCTTGGCTTAGTTTGGACTCCAGATCTCCCACAAATTACCTTCTTTCTTTTGTCAAACTACCTGTCAACTTTACTGTGCTGTAATTTGTTGGGGATAAATAAACGTTTATTATTATTATTTATTATTATTATTAATTATTGTATAATCCCATAGCATACCGTAAGATGCTGAGGGATTTTGAACAAGCGGCGGCGTTCAAACCTCAGACGTGCTGAGGAATGCAGGATTCTGCCACAACATACCATCGGCGATGTGAGGAAGATTGTCTTTTACAATAAATATAATTTATACGGTATCGTAAGGGAGACCGAGGTACCTATTACAGATTTCCTGTACTAGATTCTCCTCTATTACGTTTTTAGTGTATTTATCAGGACTTTTGAAAAATATGATAAATAATAATAACATATTGAGCAGTGTTTTAAAAAACGAGGTGAGTTGACACACACAAGCTGTTTCAACTCACCTACCTCGGCGAAAAAATTACTACTTCTTGCACTTAAGCAAGAAAATAAGCTAGAATATCACAATTTTAACAGAAAATGACCTCTTGGTGTTAAAGTTTGATAAATATCCTAAATTAAGTAGTAACATTTGCCATACAATAGCGAACACTACCTAGTACATGCTATGAAAAACTCTAACAATAACTTAGTTTTGTTCAATTTTTGGGCACAGAGTTCATAGTGGCAAAATCGCTATCGACATGTACCTACTGGCAATTTTGTCCGTGAATTCACGTGGTTCAAAGTGTGCTGTTACTAAACTTCTAACGGTTATACTTATCGAGTTATAGGCGCACAGTCTCTGTGTTTAACTCTCCCAGCTTTCCCCTATATAATTTTCATTATCATTGTTGTTTCAATTTGAATTTTATTATGATTTTAATTAGCCTTATATCTGGTACTCACGCTTGTTCTCTAGGAGCGAGAAATAGGCCATAATCCACCACACGGACACGGTGTGATATTTTTCAATTTTTATTCCGTTTGTAATTTATTTGTAATTTTATATTAATTACAGAAGTTGTTAACTAGATGGAGTAGTCTATTTTTTTTCCAGATTGCGTCCTTCGCCGAGCAGTAGGACGCAATGTTAGCCAAAAAAAAATGTTTAATGTATTTTGTGTATACTGTGGTCTCCTATAATTGAAGGGAAAGGGCCAGTAAATACTTAAACGTGATACGTATTGTGTACATCCTTTGTTGGAGATCCTAAATAAATGAGCCTCAAACAACACACATACAGTTGAACAAAGAACCTCCTCCTTTTCGAAGTCGAGTAAAAACGGACCAAAGCAGAACATTTATAATAAACACCTAATTTGACATAATTTCGAAAAAAATTAAGAAAATGTTAAGAATCTCCAAATGTTTATGCGGTTAACTTGAAAAAAAATTACGAGTAGGTATATTCATTTTAAACCAATCTTGACCAGTTTCTTAGAGTTTCGAGTTTGGTCAGCAAACGAGCACTAACCATATGGTTTTAAGTCCATCATTACCTAGCAGTAGGTAATGTCAAATGAGTGAGAATGGGACTCGGCGTTATAAATAAAAATATACTGGCCTTTACGTAAACTCTACACTACGCTACACACACTCACATACACACCGTCACAACATTACATACTCACCCTGATGTTTTTTTCTTTTTTCGCGTTGCATCTTCATCAAACATCGTGTTGGATTGCGTTAAATGAAGCAACAAGCTTTTAAACCATGCTCGGTGTTGACGATAGGCGAGTGGAGAAGGAGCCTCTTAAATAAAGTTGTCAGTTAACGCGGTCGGCGAAGGTCCATGGAGTCTCGATAAATGATGGCTGAGCAGCCTTAGTTTCAATCATACTACTATATTATACGGTTTTCTGTTCAGTTTTTATAAACTTTCTTTAATTAAAACCCACGTGTCTTCTTTCAATCGGCCCTTATTTCATAAAAATTCTGTGTTCATTTTTAATTTGCTCTATGAATTATATTTCTAATCTTAGCGGTTTTTATACCGTGCCATTTCTATTCAAATGTATTTAGGAGTAATTGCAAGTTCACTCAGAACTTTTGATTTCCAGGTACAGTCAGCCAAGCCATATAACAGCCAGTTCGCAATACAAAAATAAATTGCAAAAATAAAACAATTGCCAATTGTTCAAGTCAGCTTGTAGTTACGTACATTCACAGTTGCTTCATAAAATGCTCCTTCGACTTGGAAAAAGCCATAGTAAGTCCTATTTATTTCAGCATAAAAATAGGTTCCTAACTTAGAAATATTACAATTAATTGCCCAAGTAGGCCAGTGGGTACACTCGTCGAAGCACTTGGTCGGGTTTATATAAGGACGTTGCTCCACCAACTTGCCGAAAGCCATACAATAGGCCCTGTATTGAATAAGTTTTAAAGTAAGTCCCCAACAGCAAACACTGAAATAAATCAAAACAATAATTGTTGCTTGTGCAAGCAGTGTTGTTGTATTTTGTTGGGTTTCCTATTTTATTACAAGCTTTTTATTAACTTGCAATGTTTACAGTATGAATGTATATATGTAACTATGTATGTTCGGCTCAAATCTTGCAACTCAATTTTGAAGCAGATATAACCGATTGAGCTGAAATTTTGTATATATGTGTAAAGTGCGTGACAATGCAACATTATGATAACATGGAGCTGATCTGATGATGGAGCTGAAAGGTGGCAGTAGGAACTTCGCAGTGAAACGACGTAACTCTATCGAGTTTGGGCTCGTTTGATGTGTATTGACGAAGGTCTGATGATGGAGCTGGAAGGTGGCCATGGAAACGGCGCAATAGAACGCCACAACCCCATCAAGTTTGGGCTCGTTTCCTTTGCTTTCACGAGTACTTTGATTTTCTATGGTAACCCAGGATCTGATGATAGAATTAGAAGGTGGCCATAAGAACTCTGCAATAAAACGACACAACCCCATCGAGTTTGGGTACGTTTCATTTGTATTGACGAGTCATTTGATCCTATATGGTTACCAGGGTCAGAAGATGGAGTTGGAAGGTGGCCATGGGAATGTCACAATAGAACAACACAATCGCATAGAGTTTGGGCTCGTTTGATTCGTATTGACGAGTACTTTGATCCTATATGGTTATCAGGGTCTGAAGATGGAGTTGGAAGGTGGACAAGGAAACGTCACAATAGAACGACACAACTCCATCGAGTTTGGGCTCGTTTGATTGGTATTGACGAGTACTTTGATCCTAAATGGTTACCAAGGTCTGATGATGGAGCTGGAAGGTGGCTATGAAAACGCCACAATAGTACGACACAACCTCATCGAGTTTGGGCTCTTTTGATTTGTATTGACGAGTACTTTGATCCTATATGGTTATCAGGGTCAGAAGATGGAGTTAGAAGGTGGCCATGGTAACGTCACAATATATCGACACCGTCCCATCGAATTTGGGCTCATTGGATTTGTATTGACGAGTACTTTGATACTATATAGTTACCAAGTTCTGATCATGGAGCTGGAAGGTGGCCATGGAAACGCCGCAATAGTACGACACAGCCCTATCGAGTTTGGGCTCGTTTGATTCGTATTGACGAGTACTTTGATCATCTATGGTTACCAGGGTCTGAATATGGAGTTGGAAGGTGGCCATGGGAACGTCGCAATATAACGACACAACTCCATCGAGTTTGGCCTCGTTTGATTTGTATTGACAAGTATTTTGATCCTATATGGTTACCTGGGTCTGATGATGGAGCTAGAAGGTAGACAAGGAAACGTCACAATAGAACGACACAACTCCATCGAGTTTGGGCTCATTTGATTGGTATTAACGAGTACTTTGACGTTTTATAAGTGCCCATGTAGGCCTATGTGAAATAAAATATTTTTGATTGATTGATTGATTGATTTGATCCTAAATGGTTACCAAGGTCTGATGATGGAGCTGGAAGGTGGCCATGGAAACGCCGCAAGTACGACACAACCCTATCGAGTTTGGGCTCGTTTGATTCGTATTGACGAGTACTTTGATCCTCTATGGTTACCAGGCTCTGAATATGGAGTTGGAAGGTGGCCATGGGAACTTCGCAATAGAACGACACAACTCCATCGAGTTTGGGCTCGTTTGATTTGTATTGACAAGTATTTTGATCCTATATGGTTACCTGGGTCTGATGATGGTGCTGAAAGATGGCCATAGGAACTCCACAATAAAACGACACAACCACATCGAGTTTAGGCTCGTTTGATTCGTATTGACTAGTGCTTTGATCTTTTATGGTTACCAGGGTCTAAAGATGAAATTGGAAGGTGGCCATAGGAACTCCACAATAAAACGACACAGATCCATCAGGTTTGAGACCATTTGATTAATCTTGATGATGATAATGAATACTTTGGTCCAGATAATCATCCATCTTTGGAAAAATAAGTTCATTCCATTTGGTATGAATGTGGAGTAAGTATGTCAGGTTAGATGAATGACACAATATTAATGA
Organism: Mythimna ferrago; assembly: GCA_910589285.2. NCBI lineage: Eukaryota > Metazoa > Arthropoda > Insecta > Lepidoptera > Noctuidae > Mythimna > Mythimna ferrago. The sequence continues at coordinate 21,138,400 of OU342673.1, read as the reverse complement.
GAGCTCATGCCAGGAGGAGCTGAAAGGTATGAGAGTGTGTAAACATGTCATTGCTAACGCAGCGACTCAGGGCCCCAGAGCTCGAGTTCCCTTTCGGATAACCCTGGCCCCAGTAGGCTTCGACCCGGCTGGGTCCCTGCTGTTGCTGATAACTCCTTGAGGCACGCGGGAACAGTGCGCGCCGTCGACGACTTGGGCTTGGTCCGGAGAGTTACCGGATGGCCGGACAGCGAGCTACCCATTGCTCACTATCCTCAAGTATAACAACATCATAGCACAAAGTATTGGAGAAAATCTGAAGGCTTTTACAGACTTATAATTTATTGTGTTATGAGAACTTCATGACAAATTTCAGGATTCTAGGTCAACGGGAAGAACCCTATAGATTTTGATTTCCTAGTGAGTGTCAAATTATGTGCCTAAACGGAGCATAAACGGCGTTATGTTTAGATTCATTCACTTTTAAAGTTTGATTTTTTAAATAAACTTTTATTTAGCTTGCACTCTATGTTAGTACGAGTAAGTACATAACTGTTTGGATGAAATCTCACAACTCAATTTTGAAGCAGATATCTGCAACCGATTGAACTGAAATTTTGATTTGGTGGACTATGTTTTACACACCCTTTTATATGATAAAAGTTGGGTAATGTCGTTAAAGTTAATATTGAAAGTTTTAAAGGAAAATTCCATTTTATTCTTTTTAGCGTATTTAATTAAAATCTGGTTTCTAAAAAGTTTTTTCATTACTCATACTCTGAAAGTAGGTCTGAAGTTGCCTGAGGAGCGGGCTGAAAGTGATACTTTTCATCCCTAGGGAGTTTTACTTTACAACTGACAGCTGTCAAATTATTAAAAAAAAAAACTAGTTCAATCTTCACATTTCTATTGAACCATGTTCCAATTTTCCATACAGCCAGTCAATCACAGCGCGATATAAAATTGAAATAACTTAAAGACAAGTATTAATTAAATAATGTTATATTTTAAGTGATTTATTTGTTCAACTATTTCTTTAAAATACTTTATTTTTAAAAGATTACAATTAATTTCTAATTTTTCATTAATGAGGCTGAATAGCTGGCCGGCCGCAGAAAAAAAAAAACAAAATGGCGGGAAAGTGGCAATCAGTCGTTGGTTTTTTCGAGTTTTGTTTACATTTCCGTACCACGAGATTTGTATTAACACGTTATGTTTATCAGATTAAAATAGTGATTTAATGCCTGATTTCATAAGAGAAGAGGCTAAAGCAGTCGTGGAATACCTTTTACCGCCTAAATCAGAAGAAAGATATCTACTTAAAATCATAGGTACGACGACTCAGGTTTTACAAACTTTTTTTTTTATTTTTAGTTTCCTCGTATTCGTAATGAAAAGCACAGTGTTTACCTCGGGGTGAAAGTAACCCATTTAACCCCTCGAATTAGCGACCTCGCTTCGCTCGCCCGCCAACTCCTTCTCGGGACGAAATGAGTTACTTTCACCCCTAGTGTAACAATGTACTATTTCATTACTCATACTCTGAAAGTAGGTCTGAAAGTTGCCTGAGGAGCGGGCTGAAAGTGATACTTGTCATCCCTAGGGAGTTTTCCTTTACAACTGACAGCTGTCACATTATTAAAAAAAAAACCAGTTCTATCTTCACATTTCTATTGAACCATGTTCCAATTTTCCATACAGCCAGTCAATCAAAGCGCGATATAAAATTGAGATAACTTAAAGACAAGTATTAATTAAATAATGTTATATTTTTAAGTGATTTATTTGTTCAACTATTTCCTTAAAATACTTAATTTTTTAAAGATTACAATTAATTTCTAATTTTTCATTAAGGCTTATAGTCCTTTGAATCATCTGGCCTAAATTATGTGGACGCACCTCTCGCACCCGCCTAGGCGGCAGTACGCAAATCTGTGCATTTATTTGCGGCCAACAACGCCCGGAAAGCGCGCGGCTGACCTTTAAATCCATTTTCTTTGCGAAATATTGATTGATTTACTTATGCAATGTTCACTTTGAAGAATATTTAACCACCAATTTTTATGTGTAAAAATGTTTCTAAAGATCCAAGCCGTTTCGAAGGATTAGGGAAAAGTTGCGAAATTGCTAAATATTGTTTTTAGGCAAAAGTATTAATAGCACGAAAATATCAAATGTTGATAATGTTATTCATGAATCTATAATAAACATATATTTTTTTCAAACCTATTAACCTGGCCTTTACCGAGGAGTAGGCTTCAGAAAGTCACTGTTTTATGGCACTTTTCGGGCGCTTGGGCCTTAATGAGGCTGAATAGCTGGCCGGCCGCAGAACAAAATGGCGGGAAAGTGGCAATCAGACGTTGGTTTTTTCTAGTTTTTTTTTACATTTCCGTACAACAGAGATTTGTATTAACACGTTATGTTTATCAGATTAAAATAGTGATTTAACGCCTAATTTCATAAGAGAAGAGGCTAAACCAGTAGTGGAATACCTTTTACCGCCTAAATCAGAAGAAAGATACGACGACTCAGGTTTTACTAATTTTTATTAAATTTTTAGATTCCTCGTATTCGTAATGAAAAGCACAGTGTTTACCTCGGGGTGAAAGTAACCCATTTAACCCCTCGAATTAGCGACCTCGCTACGCTCGGCCGCCAACTCCTCCTCGGAACGAAATGAGTTACTTTCACCCCTAGTGTAACAATGTACTATTTTACTATTAATTTTATTTCTAACAGATTCCTCGATAAGTGCTAATTACAGGTATTTTTTAGGTGAGAAATCGTCCGATGACGTGAGCGTGAGGGCGTGTCAGACTTTTACTGACTAAAACCCACTCCTGTTCCTTCGTTGCCCTGCATTCCGGGGCCCCGGGTTTTCCGTTCTGAAGCAAACCCGTGGCTTACAAAAGGGTAGTTTCCAGGGTCAAAATAATTACATTTTATTTAGTCCGTATTTTAGATTATAAAAAAATATTGGACATGTATTTTTTCTTTTTACGCTTAAACAAAAAAATAACAAAGATATAGCTCATTAAAGTTACGTGTGACGTCACCCCGTGCGAAAAAACGCAGCACGGCCGCGGCGTGACGTTACACGTAACTTTAATAAGCTATATCTTTGTCATTTTTGGTTTAATTTACAAATAAAAAATACGTGTCCCTTATTTTTGAATAATCTAAGAGACGAGCTAATTACATTTTTTACGGCAACTAGACTATTGCCCAAGTAGGCCAGTGGGCACACTCGCATAAGCACTTGGTCGGCTTTATCTGAAGACGTTGCTCCACCAACTTGCCGAAAGCCATATTATAGGCCCTGTATTGAAATTAGTTTTAAAGTAGGTCCCCAACAGCAAACACTGAGGTAAATAAAACAATAATAACTTGTGCAAGCAATGTTGTTGTATTTTGTTGGGTTTCCCTTTCAGAAGCGAACCCGTGGCCCCAGTTGCCCTTGACCCTGCTGGGCTCCTACGGTTTGCTGACATCTCCTTGGCGCGCGAGGAACAATACGCGCCGTCGACGACTTGGGCTCGTTCCAGAGGGGATTACCGGACAGCCTGACGGCGGGCTACCCATAGCTCGCTGTCCGCAAGCCCATGCCTGCGGTGGAAGTACCTATCCTAGTGGCAGTAGGTACCTAATTGTAGGTCTACCTACCTAATAAATAAACACAATAAATTTTAAGGCTATTAAAACAGATATAAAAGATGCAAGCATAGTGATTATGAACTGACCCTGCACCACCCTTCAGGATGGTATTCTAACTTTGTAGCAAAGGGCCGCTCTGCCACTGAGAGGCTGTTAATCCATTTATATCTATAACATAATAAAAATGAATCGCTAAATGTGTTGCTAAGAGTAAATCTCGAGAACAGGTGAACCCATATCGCATTATATAGGGTAGTGTAGATTAGTGTAGGGTAGAGTAGGGTAGAGTTGAGTAGAGTAGGGTAGAGTAGGGTAGAGTAGGGTAGAGTAGGGTAGAGTAGGGTAGAGTAGGGTAGAGAAGGGTAGAGTAGAGTAGGGTAGAGTAGGGTAGAATAGGGTATAGTTGGATAGAATGCGGTAGAATAAGGTAGAGTAAGGTATAGTAGGGTAGAGCGGGAACGAAGTCGCGGGCAAAACCTAGTTATAAATAAAAGACGCGCGACTGCAGCGCTACACCTGCGCTGCAGCCGCGCATCAGTACAACAACATTATCACGCTCTTACCTAGCGGTTGCAGCAACGCGCTGCCACCGCACGATACTTTGCGGCTAATTTGGAGGCGCCCTTAGGCGATTATCACACTGCCACGCACCCCGCAGCGTAGTGCGTGAATGCGTGTCTTAACGTTGCGTGTAAGTATCTCCGTTTGTATAGAAAACACGCACAGTCCAACACACTGAAACTGTATCCACGCGCGTTAATGCAGATCACGCACCTACATGTGGAGAAACACGCACTCACGCGCGTGGGTGCGGGCCGACACGCATGCTATGCCACACTGAGTCTCGTAGTACCGTGCGTGATTTTGTATGAAATGAGTGCGTACCTGCGTGAATTTACAAGACGCACCTACACGCGTGAGTGCACTCCCGCAAGTACGTGCGTAGGAGCGTTTTCACGTCACTGCGTGGTGTGTGGCAGTGTGATAACCGCCTTAGTTGAAACATTAAATTCGTTCCACAATCGATGACCCATATAAACAACCTTCGAAAGAGTCTTTACATGGATCATCGATGCGTTCCACGTTCAATTCTGTTTTCATCCTGAAAATGATCCAATACATGTGTAGCGCCCTCTAGTATCACGGATAGTAAACAATACTGCCATCTAGAGCCAAGAAATACAAACTGTAGGTAACTAAATCATCAACCGAAAGGTAGCGCTTCCTAAAACATAAACTATTGCAACAAGCGCCATCTCATCACGGGTAGCGAGAAAGCAGTTTGGACTCGTGGTTACGAGAGCAAAAATTCGCATCCAGCTGAAAATTGGTATAGTGCGTTTAGACATACAGCGATAATTCTTTCGCCCGAGGAGATGGCGACTTGGAGCTATGGAAACATCCGCAGGAGAGCCACTGTTACCGATATAGCCCGAAGAGTCACCAAACTCACATTACATTATTAGTACATTACTCTCAGAAACAATGGTCGTTGGGACCGAAAGGCATTGGAAAGGTGACCGTTGCAAGGCTTCCCACAAGGCGGACCGATGACGTGGTAAGGGTCACGGGAATTCAATGGATTCAAAACCCACAAGACAAGACGGCTCATTCTGGCGACACTTGGAGTGGGACTATGTCCAACAGAAGACGTCTTTCGGTTGAAATGATGATATGACCATATCGGAATATGACATAACATAGCACAAAAAACATACGGCATAAAGAACTATGCAGACCTTTTTTTTTCAGACCGACTTTTCATTACAAAACTCAGGCGTGGAAACCTCTGGGTTTTATGTAAAAATTACCCACATTTGGCCAGGTCTCCGTTGCAGAAAATAAATCGACACATATATAAATTTCGTCATTACTTATTCACACAAAGAGTGGCTCAATTGCGATTTAATCTACAAAGGAAGTAACGCGAAGACACGCACTGTGGAATCTTTGAAACCGAATCGATCTCGTTATAAAGGAACTGATAATTGTAGTATTTATTGTAGTATTGAGTTTTTCGTACCTATCTCCGTATAAATATTATATCCCTGTTTATTATTATAGGTACCTCCTACCTATCTAACTCCATAAAAATAGTGAATTAAAAGGCTAGCTAGACAGAAAGTTACCCTGTAAAACAAACAATAGGTTCCCCAATTCGGGGTTTTTGTACTGAATCGTAATTTGCGAGTCCACTAATAATTTACCCCTCGAAATGTGGAACAATGGACGACTTGGGATCACTACGTTCAGAAGCTTGGAGCGAACTGGGCCAAGGGAAGCACTTGATAGTTTATGCCTATGTATAGATATAGATATATAAAATATATAATAGTAATAATGTATTAAATAATAATTACAATAGATATTTGAAAGATAACGTTTAAATTCAAACTAAAAACCAACGTTCAAGCGGTAACAAGCAAGTGACTCACGGTTGTTTGTTACCGCTTATAAAAGCCGCTGCGCCGACCGTCCTGGGTGATTCTCGGTTCAGACGTCGGACGGTGCGGAGCTCTCTCTACAAAAATAAGTTACACAGTTTGTGTACAAGTGTGGAAATTGTGAGTTAAAAGATAAGTATAATTATTATTTTATTAAATTAATTGTTGTTGCGATATTATTATGGTTGTAAAATATCTAAAGACTTTGTCTACTAAAATGTAAGAAGTTGTGTGTTGTGCGACAACCTGAGATTTGTAGAAGGTGGAAGGATATTTGATGTTTAGGTGTCAACCCACAGGTTTGACACTTGAGCGTCAGGACTTTCCTATAAATAAGATTGGTTTCTATTAAAGTCCTTACGGACTACCTAAGTTCACGTAAGTTATTTAATATAATAGCTTAATATTATTGCTAATGTTGTTTTGATTCTGTGTATTTGTTATACAATGCTTCCGAGGTGTTTCTTGGCCGTTCTTCACCTCGAAGACCTAGATTCCGAACGAGCCAGTAGTTTATTCGATTAACTGACAAGCCAATTGAAATAAATACTTAGTCTTGTCTTTCTGTGCTTTTCTTCATAAAACCCTTTCCTTACACACCAGTCATAGGAACTTTGATACACAGTAAATAACCGTTATCCATCTTGACATTTTATTATGATATATGGGTAGTTATAAATATATATATAGTTCATTCCTAACATCAGAAGTGGGACAGGCCTCTGGCTTACACAACTGATTTTTAATGCCTTTTGTCTTGTTATTTTCATGAACTATAACCGTCGAGTCTACTACCATCAAGAAGATGACGCCACGATGTCACCATGCCGTCCCGGAAAACGGAGCTGCAAATGAGCTGTGGATCTTCAATCAAGCTACTGCATCTGCATTGGTAAAATATAGCAAGTACCTTCAGTAGCTAAAAGATAAGATAAGATCATTTATTTGTATAAACATGTGTATGTTAAGATGGTGATAAAGTGAATACAGTTCAACATGTTTTGCCGTAAATCGGCGTACAAAATTAATTAAAAAAAAAAGCAAAAAAAAAAATCAATTCCTTAAAAAAGCATTCAAAATTCAGTCAATACAATAATAGTCAACATATACAAATAAAAATATTTAAAATTCAGTCAATTCAATAATAGTCAACATGTACAAATAAAAACATTCAAAATTCAGTCAATTCAATAATAGTCTACATAATTTAGTCAAAATTCAATCAATAAAATATTAAATAGTCATGGCTCAAAATTTTTCGTTTAAAAACTCCGCAACATTATAATAAGCCTTACTGAGTAGCAATTTTTTTTTATTTAAGAGGGGAAACAAATGCGGATTAGATTTTACAAATACCGATATCTCTAATATGTAAAGTGACGGAAGTGTTAGAATTCTGTGCTAAAGTCTGTAAGACCTTCGTTAGCATTGCTTTTTGTTTTTAAAGATAATGTTGAGTATCTTATGTGTTGTAAAGGGTTTTTATAGATAAACGTAAAATTGGTCCCAATACAAAGCAAATCCCGATTCTTTTACCAGTAACATAAAAGGCTACATGATTTTGTAATCATAATTATAAAGTTGTACAAAAAGATTATGCATATTAATATAAAATGGGACTATGTCGATATTAGTTACATCTAGGATGGCTATTTGAAACAAAACTTAACACTTTGCTAAAGATGTCTCACTGTAGGTGATGGGCTTTTAGCATTGTTCCTATAAAGCCACGAGATAAGATCGTTAGATTTTTATTCGGTATAAAATGTTCATAATTATTTTGATCACCAGAGTGTATTTTTACAAAAAGTGTACTTGACATAAAATGGAAATAGTTTGTACCCATATTTTTGCAAGTTTATTAACGTAATACCGTCAATAGTTTAGTTAGGTAGCGTAGGTATTGGGTTTAGGTAATATTTCAATAAAGTCGAATAGATTTCTATAAACGCAATTTTATTCTTGTTCACAAAGAAAAAGTAATATTTTCATGACATGACGGTGACGGAAAAACAACAGCGCCACTCGTGTTCGAAAATTAAACGTAAGAACAGGTTTACGAAGACACTCTTCCACAAGGGTGTTTACAAAGGCATCTATCAATCTTATGAATTTATATTTGCTCAACAGTAGGGTAGTTATTTAGGTTGCGTAGGGTAGTTGTTAGTTAGGCAGCATAGAGTGGTTGGTTAGGTAGGAAATCATATTTATATTTTATTGAACTACCATAATAAATATTAGAAATATTTATATTTCAAAACAATGTTTGCCGAATCGGCTGGTTTTCTGTAATATTCTCACGTTTAGAAGAAGCTAGTCTTTGGGCTATGGTTTCTTGGCGTGTCTTGTTTGATAAAATTTTAAAGGGAATAAAATTAGTGTGCTGGTAGTTCAAAGTTACTCGTTTTAAATAAAATTAAAAGTTGATGTGGAACAATAAAGTAAACAATCTATTTCAAAGTTTCGTGATCATAGATTTTGATATGTCGGAAAACAAATTGAGGTCAGTGAGTCGTCTTAGGGGCGTGAAAACTATTTTACTAAGATATCTTTTAAGAATTGCAAAAATAACTAATGATAGTTAAGTGTAAATTTTATTTACCCTCAGTTTTAGTCACAAGCTGTGATGGTAACTGATAATATCAAATAAAATTTAATGTTGTGGTCTGAAGTAAATAACTGATATAGTATAAACAGAAATTCAACGTTAAGAGCAATTTGCAATAATATTGTCAGGTTGACCGAGCGATGTATTGTGTTGATTATGTTGCTAAAACGGGTTAGTGTGTTGAATCAACTGTGGAATAGCATTGAATTATTTATTTCCCGGTTATTTTGAAAAGTCAATAATACCGACTAAAACGATCATTCTGTTCTAATAAAGTAAAATAGAAAAATACAATTCAAAATTATGCTCTGTAATTTAGTGTTGATTAATCTAATCTTACCGTAACCAGGTGTATAGAATCAACATAGCTGTTACAATGATTTAGTTATTGCTTATTAGCTGCTAGGCCTTCTATTTGGCGCTAATGTGTCTCACCAGCAGCAGGTGAATGTGCTTGGCGTGACTAGATATTTGGCTCAAGTATTAGCTGCTAGGCCTTTTATTTGGCGCCAATAGGTCTCACCGGCAGCAGGTGAATGTAATTGGCGTGACTAGGTATTTGGCTCAAGTAGGTTTTGTCCGGAATGCTTTTGTGTCAGCTGTGTCGGTTATCTGCAAATGTTTAGGTCACAAATTAATGACAAAATATTGTAATTAAATATGTACTAATTTGTGATTGAGGTGTATAACCTCAAATGTGAAACTACTTCTACCTTGTCATTGCCATATTTTAAAGTCAATTCAAGGTTCAATCTTATTGATTTGTATTAGAAATTATTTATCAACTGTACAATGTTTTGGTTTAAATTAAGGCTTTTATAAAAACATGAGTTGCCAACATAAAATATTATTGGAAACATATACACGATACAAAAAATAAATACCCAGATTAACTTTCTAACTGTCAATGTTAGAACCAATGTCATATTGTGAATGAGTAAAAAATATTTGAGTACCGCTGGTCGGCCTACTATTTGGTGTCAATTATCTCACAAGCAGCGGGTGAATGTGATTGACATGACTATGTAGTTGGCATTACTCAATAACCGCTGGTCGGCCTACTATTTGGTGTCGATTATCCCACGAGCAGCGGGTGGATGTGATCGACATGTCTATGTAGTTGGCAAGAATACTCTGTTACCTATTTTAAGAGGACCATCGTGTCCATACAATTGGTTGACTCGAAATTTATGAAATATGAATTTCGTTTTTGTGTTATGTATATGTTGATTAATGAATCGAATGTACCTACTTGTATGTTATAAACAACATAGTAATACTTCGAGGACGAAGTACTGTCAGTATGGCCGTGATAGTTTATGCCTATGTATAGATATAGATATATAAAATATATAATAGTAATAATGTATTAAATAATAATTACAATAGATATTTGAAAGATAACGTTTAAATTCAAACTAAAAACCAACGTTCAAGCGGTAACAAGCAAGTGACTCACGGTTGTTTGTTACCGCTTATAAAAGCCGCTGCGCCGACCGTCCTGGGTGATTCTCGGTTCAGACGTCGGACGGTGCGGAGCTCTCTCTACAAAAATAAGTTACACAGTTTGTGTACAAGTGTGGAAATTGTGAGTTAAAAGATAAGTATAATTATTATTTTATTAAATTAATTGTTGTTGCGATATTATTATGGTTGTAAAATATCTAAAGACTTTGTCTACTAAAATGTAAGAAGTTGTGTGTTGTGCGACAACCTGAGATTTGTAGAAGGTGGAAGGATATTTGATGTTTAGGTGTCAACCCACAGGTTTGACACTTGAGCGTCAGGACTTTCCTATAAATAAGATTGGTTTCTATTAAAGTCCTTACGGACTACCTAAGTTCACGTAAGTTATTTAATATAATAGCTTAATATTATTGCTAATGTTGTTTTGATTCTGTGTATTTGTTATACAATGCTTCCGAGGTGTTTCTTGGCCGTTCTTCACCTCGAAGACCTAGATTCCGAACGAGCCAGTAGTTTATTCGATTAACTGACAAGCCAATTGAAATAAATACTTAGTCTTGTCTTTCTGTGCTTTTCTTCATAAAACCCTTTCCTTACACACCAGTCATAGGAACTTTGATACACAGTAAATAACCGTTATCCATCTTGACATTTTATTATGATATATGGGTAGTTATAAATATATATATAGTTCATTCCTAACACACTCATTTGTTTTTGTACAGATTCAATCTGAATAATTCGGACGGTTTAATTAATGCCGCAGTAAACTAGTGGCGAGAATAAGGTTTCGGGTCTTTATGTAGTTTATCTATGCAGGCGTGGGCTTGCGGACGACGAGCAATGGGTAGCTCGGTAGTGATAGCGATAGTCAATAGTGTAGCGGGAAGAGCCCGAATCACGTACTGTTCCAAGCGCGTGTCAAAAAGATGTCAACTAAACCGTAGGGGCCCAGCACGACCGAAGCCTACTGGGGCCATGGGTTGTCCGAAAGGGAACTCTCCAGGCCCCTACGGTTTGGTGCCAACTCCTTGAGGCGTGCGTACAGTACGCGCCGTCGACGTCTTGGACTCGGTCCGGTCGGTTACCGGACGGTCGGATGGCGAGCTACCAATTGCTCTCCGGCCGCAAGCCCGCGCCTATGGTGAAGCATCTCATTATGCGATTTTCCAAAGTATTTTATACTTATCTTTATTTTTACATTGTTTGAGCCTGATAAGACCAACTTTTTTAAGAAGAGCAATTATAGAAGCTCGCACCAGGCGTTTAAAAGGCTAGTTACGGCACTGATTACTACTACACCTACCTTAAATTGAACGCCTTAGAAGTGGCAGGTTTTAGACTCAAGTAGTCTTAAATTCCTCGTACCAGCAGGATGAATAATTAGACCTTGGTTTAGTCAGACACAGATAGTTATGGCACTAATAACTTTAACTTGAAGCACTGTGTGGGCGTCCAACGCTCCGCATCACTTGCGACTATACCTTTTTTGTCCTATGTTGAGTTCCCTGACAGTTCATTTTTTTCCTTGGCACGTATACTACTTTAGATTACTAAAAAATAAACTGGCAAAAAAAAATAAAAATGAAATGATAAAAAAAATATTGTCTTTCGTAAATTAATAAGTAAATTATTGTGGTTATAATTAACTGTTAATAAATTAAGTAAATAAAATAAAAAAGTATAGAACTTAAAAATGTGTAATGCGTTAAACGGAACTTCTGCCAATAGAGATTGACACTACTCGACGACACACTAATCGACAAAATCGGAGCGGCCATCTTGTAATCGCATGTAACGGCAGAAAATTGGAAAAAAGTAATAGAAAAAACTCAAAAAACTATAACAGAGGACTGGAAGGATAGGTATAATTGTCAGACAAGAAGTGTCAGGGAACTCATCATAGGACAAAACAGGTATAATCAACAACGCGTTACGGACCGATTACGAATTGATATCGATAGTAACTAAACGTGTATCCATTCAACTATTAGTGCCGGGAGACGGGGCTGATCGGTAAGACGTACAATGCGTTCCAAATGAGAATAGGAGCGATTGCCATGTTGTGACGTCACGTCGAGGAAAAATATTTTTTAAATTAATTTATTACGAAATTTATTATTTATTTACAAACTGTGAACGACAATAGTTTAATCAGAATCCAGTTCTTCAATTTTACTCATCTCTGAGTTTTTCAATTTTGCCAAAATTTCTTCGATTTTACAGTACGACGTGACGTCACAACATGGCAATCGATCCTATTCTCATTAGTCAGTTGGAACCCACAATAGGTACCTACTTTGTTGATAAATCCAACGAGATGTGATTCGTAGATGTACCATCGCGGTCATTTATGCCTGATCACTTAAATCCTGCAGCGCGCTGCCAAACCAAACCCTTTGAAGTTTTCGTTTCGAGTGCAAGCAAAAATGAACTTAGCGGTGATCAGGCGGAAGTGTCTTTGATAGCAACTCGGTACGTATTAGCCTTGCGGCACACGGGTGACCGATCACATCCACATAAAGGGGCCACAAATCTATTTCCTTTAATTTTTTTTACATTTAATTTAGGCTCGGCGCATACGATGACGCCGCCCAGCAGTCGCCACACGCTACAAATCGTCGCTGCTCGCTTCTTGTGGCGGACGGGCTACAGGGTCTATAGATACCAACGCCAACTCAAAACTATTACCTAATACCCCACCACTCTCTCCCTTTGCTTCAAAGTACTTACGTTCAAGCACTCGTTGATTGGAATCATCATCATCATATCAGCCGGAAGACGTCCACTGTTGGACATAGGCTTCCCCCAAGCGTCGCCACAACGACCGGTCCTGTGCGTCACAGTGTGTTGATTGGAATAATAGCTTAGTTAAAAAACCGGCCGTATAAAAAATATTTCTGTGTGATAATCATTCATAAGTCATGACGAATGGTATCTATATAGTCAGTTAGTTTCTCCTTTTATATATTATCTATATAAAAGAACAAACTAACTGACTGACATATCAACGCACAGCCGATACTACTGCCCCCCTAGCCAAGTTACAACCGTTTCGCTTGCGCCGAACGCTTCGAATTGACCTTGCCGCCAATTCTTTTATTCTGACCACGTGACTGAACGTTAAGACGACGTCATTCCCGTACATTTGAAGATTTCTACAAGCGTTAACTATTGCAGATTAGCAACTTGGGTACTGGGACTAGGACCGTAAAATTTTGCACAAGATTTTCTTTTATGACGTAGGCGGGCACTAAGAGAAGATTTTTTTAAATTCAAACTCTCAGAGGATGAAATGAGGATCTAAAGTTTTTTTGGAAAAAACCCATTTACGTGAGCGCAGCCGGTGCAAGTGGCGGAAGCTGGTTGCCTATACTAACCTCACGCTACAACTCACGGAAGCTAGACATTCTAAGATTTTTCCTGATATTAATGTAGTTGTAGTTAGTACCATTGTAAGAACATTCACAAACAACAAAACAACAACAAAATTCAGACATTTAGACAATAACGTAATGTAAATAAACTGAGTAACTATATATTTACCTAAATTACCTCCTTGAGCGATGAAGGTAGGTAGATAAAAAAATAACTGTGAATGCCTGTGTGTGTGTGCCTACAAGGTGGACCGATGACCTGGTGAAGGTTGCAGGAAACCGATAGATGCGGGACGCACAAGAACGTTCGTTGTGGTGACGCTTGGGGGAGGCCTATGTCCAACAGTGGACGTGTATCGGCTGAAATGATGATGACGATGATGAACCGGTGCCTCGGGAGTACGAGGTACGAAGGACCAAACTGAAAACTGACCGTTGAACTGATGTGATGTGACTGTATGGGTGAAAAGTCACTCACAAGACCACGAAATAACGGCGACAGCGGGAAACTTGGAGAGACGTATGACGACATAGTGCCTCTTATCACCAACACTGGATAAAATCATGTCCTAGGTAGGTACATCCTTACTTATTATAAAGCAAAACCCCCATCGCGTGTCTTTCTGTATGTTCACGATAATCTCAAAAACTACTGAACGGATGTTCATGCGGTTTTCATCAATGGATAGCATTGGTGAAAACCACATAAAAATCATGAATCACTATTCATGAGGAAGGATAGGTGTCTAATATTTACATGCATATTACAATAACGAAAAGCCAAGAATTTCGAAGTTTGTAACACCCGTACGAAGCTGGGGCAGGACGCTAGTACTTATATTTCAAGTCTGAGGAATTGACTTAAGTAGGTCATTTTTGGATGCTTGTTTGAAAATTTGAGTTTTTTATGCGGACCAAATGTTTTTACTAAAGTATCTACACTAATATTATATATAAAGGTAAAGTTTGATTTTTTTGTTTGTAGGAGGGACGTAATCTCTGACGGCCAACGTTGCGCCCGCGCGGGCTCCCGTCGCGTGATGTCGAACATGTATCGTATGCGGCGGTCCCCGTTACGGAAACCGGACTATTACCTGCGCAGTGTCGCTAATTCAAGTAGGTATAACGGTGTTCATGTAGTCGTGTCGATGGAGAACTTGAATGTGTTAATACGTAGCAAAACGGGCGCGGGGTGGGGCTTTTTTTTTTACCGATGGGAAAAATCATCCTATGACAACCCCCGCTCTTGGGCGGAGCGGGAGATAGTGTCAGAATCTTACTGACTAAAAAACCCATCCCGTTCCTTCAAGCCTTCATACCGGGGCTCGAGCGCCCTTTCGGATAACCCTGGCCCCGGTAGGCTTCGACCCATCTGGGCCCCTGCTGTTGCTGACAACTTCTTGAGGCACGCGGGAATAGTGTGCGCCGTCGACGACTTGGGCTTAGTCCGGACAGTTACCGGACGACCGGACAGCGAGCTACCCATTGCTTACTGTCCGCAAGCCCGCGCCTACGGTGGCCGGAAATCGGGATCAGTATTCCGGCGCCGGCGGCGGCGGCGATAACGCCGTTGCCTGATGCGTTCGGCCTCCTCCCTTGTGAGCATTACTGCTTCGCAGAAGTCGGCGACCGCTTGCCACTCCTCCTCGCTCCGGACCATGGCCTCAACCAAGGCCCGGCGCGAGAGGTCCGATCGCCCCCACGAGGGCACGGCGATGCTCCGCCCAAGCAGGGCACACCTCGAGTGTGTGCTCCACCGTGTCCTCCGGGCATTCCGCACAATGGCGACACCCGGGCGTCACTTCCGCTTTAATTTGGAACAGGAACCTCCCGAACGAACCATGTCCGGTGAGGACTTGCGTCATGCGGAAGGTAAGGACGCCGTGAGGTCTTTCCAGCCACGCCTCAAAGAGGGGACTTACCGCCAGCGGGGGGGCGGGGCTGCCCGCAACGGGTGCCCGGACAGAGCACTTGTGATGGACCCAGCAGGCGCCCGCGTAACGCAGCGTTCGGCCTAAATGTACTGGTCCGATTGCTGAAATTTCATCGCTAGCCGCTTTCTATTTCTATTGCTGCTTTATTCCTGAATAATAAGCTTGATTCCTATATTTTATGTACACGAGCGATGCCTCGAACAAAAGCTAGTTTTTTTATAAAAATATTACCCTACACTAAGAATTAAACAACAACTCCTGTATCTTGAGCGTTCACAAACACGTAAACTGACAAACACAAGACACCCAGACCCGGAACAATCTAGGCCGCACAAACATTTGTTCCATGTGGGCATCAAACCCGTGACAAGCAGAGCAACAGCCAGTAGATCGATAATTGCGCCAACGGTGCCATACTGTTCATAGGATCTTTGAGGTCTGATTTGAGGCTACACGATATCTGACAAAATGGCTGTCTCGACAGCAGGTTCCGACAATAGTACATTTTAATACAAGTGGAGAAAGTTTGGCATTGCAACCGAGGCGGAGTTTGCACGTGTGCGTGTTATGGAGCCGAAGGCTGTAGTGACTTTCCACGTGTATCAAACAACGTTTTTCAATACCTACACTTACGACTCGTGGTCGTTGACGCCTGCTACGTGGGGGTCGACTCGCGCCCAGCCTACTACGATAAATGTAATAAAATTGCGACGGGGACGACCACGCGCGCTTTTCTGCCATCAAGAAAGAAGTCCACTGTTGGACATAGGCCTCCCCAAGCGTCGCCACAACGACCGACCGCATTCCCGCGACTCTCACCAGGTCGTCGGTCCACCTTGTGGGAGGCCTTCCTACTCTGCGCTTTTCTGCACTAGTGCGGAAATTTGCGTGCCTAAGGGTGAGTTGCATCGAAATGACATGTTAAAATATAAAGTTAAAGTCAAAAGGGTGCACAGTGAAAAGATAATTAATTTCCCCGAAATATATGTGGGTATTTTTTTGGCAATGGTAGCACTTCGAGTCGGGTGTCATTTTTCCCTGAAAGGTGCCAATTTTGACATTGTATTTTTGGATGGATTATTTATTATTATTTATTATAATCTTTATTGTACACCAAATAAACAAAAATACAGGACAAACATTTAAAAGAATAAGTGCACAATGGGCGGTCTTATCGCACAGGGCGATCTCTTACAGACAACCTTTGGATGGTCTGAGAGAAAGGAGATAGATAATACTGGATTGTAATGTTTATAAATCATTTTCCTGTAAAAATACTTTGAATATACGAATTGCAGTGAAAATATTGAGTGTTTAGGAGAAATAAACAATAGCAATTTGTAGAACTTCATTACAAAGTGAGTATTCCTACATTTCATTGTTAGACTGCACAGTGAGAAAATAAATAAAACTAAATATAATCTAATGCGAAGTTTATTATATGAGAAGTATGAGAGAAGTGAATATTAGGTATGTTAATAGAAATATAAAATATTTCAGGACGAGAAGTGTTAATTTTATTAAGGAGGCAGTTATTAAATTGGAGTAGTACCTACAAGAATGTTTTGATGTCCAAAAAACCGACGGATCTAGTACAAACCAAAAGAAAAAGCATTCAAAAGGAATTCAATGCCACTGGACAAGTAGGTACTACGACCGGCAAAATAATTTAAATATTTTGGAAATATGAAAAGAAGTAGGTACAGAAAGGTAACACCAAAACTATTTTCTTTATAACACGTATTTCTCTCTCTCTTCTCTTTCTTTATTGCTATATCACATGTGTTACATAAGATGACAAAATAGTTATATAAGTGCACATGGACCCTGTCGGGCACAGCAATGAGATGAATGTCCATTATCAATATCTTGAAACGTTTCCGTTTATGTGGTTGTAATTGGTATTGTTCGAATCTTTGTTAATAATTGGTTACTGATATAATAATATAAAGGTATATCTTTTTTAAAGGAAGTTGGATAAGTGCGCCAGGAAATGAGATGTAGAGGTGTGGGCCAGGTACTTACACTTCAGGACTAGAAGATGCTACGAACTGGTTACGACACCAACATCAATGGATGGATGGAAGTGATAGATTTTCATAAGTAGTCTAAGATATCAACTTCACTCTATAGGACTTGATCTGAACCTTTCAAAATGTGAACTATTCTTATCTGACACCACCGACAGACAACAGACACTTTCCAAATTTAACGCAATAGCCCCGGAAATCAAAATTATAGACAGAAATTCTCTTCGTCTCCTATTTTTGAGGATTCCTTTCCCAATTTTGTCGAGGAAAAAATTCAAAATTTTAATGATGTTTCGGAAAGATTACTACAAATTAATATGCATTCGGCCATCACTATAATTCGTTTCTGCTGTTTTGGCCCTAAATTAATTTATTTCCTTCGCGCTTCTCATTTATGGAAACACCCTCATCTTTTGGATAAAATGGACCAAATTATTCGGCATACTCTTACATCAATTTTAAACGTGGCCATGGACGACCGAGCTTGGGCTCAGGCTACTCTTCCTATCCGTATGGGAGGCCTCGGCGTCCGCAAAATTTCTAGTATTAGTTTACCAGCCTTTATATCCTCGGTTCACGGCACGGAGAAATTAATCAGGAATATCCTTTCTCCCTCACTGATTGATTTCAATGTGCCGTGCTTCATCGAGGCTATAAATGCCTGGAGACTCGCTTGCCCGAATTCCAATCCGCCCGACGTACCATCATCACAAAGACGGTGGGATGAGCCGCTCTGCAAAGTAGTGCAGGAAAACCTGATTGCAACATTTACTGCCCCTGCGGAGCGAGCGCGCCTGCTGGCTGTGGGAGAGTGGGAGTCGGGTCTCTGGCTTCACGCACTACCGTCGTCGAACATCGGCACCTTGCTCGACGATAATACTTTCCGCCTCGCTGTTGCCTTACGTCTAGGCGCTCCCTGCTGTTCTCCTCATCGCTGTCACTGCGGCGAAGTTGTCAACAGCCTCGGACACCACGGTCTGTCATGCAGCCGTAGTGCGGGTCGCATAGCGCGACACGCGAATATCAACGACATCATCAGACGCGCTCTTGTCACCGCCGGCGTTCCAGCCGTATTGGAACCCCATGGCCTGGCACGCGACGATGGCAAGAGACCGGACGGCATGTCGTTATTTCCTTGGAAGATGGGAAGGCCTTTAGTATGGGACGCTACTTGTGTCGATACTCTTGCGCCTTCACATCTTCCTAGCTCGTCGTGTCGTGCTGGTGCTGCCGCTGCGGCTGCGGAGAACCTCAAGCGGCGGAAATATAACAACCTTGTTGGAAGTTATATTTTCGAACCGTTTGGGGTTGAAACTCTTGGATCGTGGGGTCCGAGTGCTCACAAGTTGTTTAAAGATCTGTCGAAACGTCTAGTTGACACTTCGCGTGACCCAAAAGCTGGCTTTTACCTTGGACAGAGGATAAGCATTGCCATACAACGTGGCAATGCCGCCAGTCTTTTGGGCACATTACCAGTCGACAGCGATGTGGAAGAGTTTTTTGACGCCATATTTTAGATAGTGTATTTTAGCGTAGGGTTTTATTATTTATTTATTTTGTAATTTACTGTAATTATAGTTATTAAGTTGTTTATAAGTGTAGATAATTAATTAATTTATAATAATAGTGAAAATGTAAATAGAGTAATGTAAAAGAAAAAATAAATATATTATTACTGTCTAAGAAGTAATGTGTGGATAAAATAAAATATATTCCTAATAAAACTAGTGTTTCATTAAAAACAGAAGTTTATTTGAATCCAATAATATTTTAATAAGTTATAAAAGTACAAAGCAGATGACACACAGACGCCGGGGCCTTGGTACAGGCCATGGTCCGGAGCGAGGAGGCGAAACAGTGAAACTAATAAAGAAGATACAAGTGTAAATTTTCCGTCATTGGCCGGAAATCGGGGTCTTGGCTTGCGCATGGCGAGAAATGGGTAGTTCGCCGTCCGACCGTCCGGTAACCGCCCGGACCTACCCCAAGTCATCGACGGCGCGTATTGTTGCACGCGGGCCTCAAGGAGCCGTCAGGCCTAGCTGGGTCGAAGCCTACTGCGGCCATGGGTGTTGCAAAAAAGAGACCCAGGGCCATGTAAGCATGCGTCATGGAGCTAGCCTCGATTTATTGTCGCAAAACTCCGTGTCAGCAGTTTCGTCGCCAGTACGTCCGTCGTTTGCTGAGATTGCAGAGTGCTCACCCCGGGCGCCCCGCAGTGCCGTGCCAGTCACCGCGGCTCCTCCATGTGCCGCCGCTTGACCCCTTCGCCCCGCTCCGCTGCCTGTACATGTAGCCCTAGCGGCAGCAGATTTCGCTAGCGTCACCGCGAGCGCCCCTGCTGCTACTATATCGAAGCCTTTGCCTAATAAGGCAATGAATAAGGCTGGAAATGAAGATGGCTTCGTTACGGCGCAAAGGAGGAAGCGCCGAAAGCAAGCCAACCGAAATCTCTGCGGCAAAGCACCAGTTACTCCTAGTGCGAGTGTGCATGCCGCTCAGCCGAACACGCCGGCCGGTGTACATCTCCCGCCTGCATTACACCACAAAGGTGGAAGACATCATCGAGTATGTGCGCCAAAAGTTGAAGTACACACTGAGCGTGCAGTTGCTGGAGTCGCACCGGAATGTCAATTTTAAGGCATTTGTGGTGCGAGTACCGAACTGTTTTCTGCACCTTGCTATGGAAGAAGACTTTTGGCCTCAGGGCGTGGTGTTCCGTCACTTCCGCGGACAAATACCGCAGGAAAGCACAAAGACAAAATAGTGCGAAGTGAAGTGTTACTAACATACTTAGTTTTAAATCTTGTTTATGTACTAACAAAATGATTTATTATAAGTAATTACCTATGTATGTTAGTCTATAAGGTATTGATGATATGGGTAGGTACATGTTGCCTGAAATAAATTGATTATTATTCCATTTATTTCATATTCGTACATATTAATTATATTTTTAAATATTTCTTATAAAAACGGATATTAAAAAAAAAAACATTTAAAAATACAAAAAAATAGTAACTTAGCTCACCGGCATCGGGGACAGGGTCCAAGCTACTGATGGTCAGGGCTCCTGAGAGAGGAACCTCCAGACAATACGCGCCGCGTCAAGGAGTACTGCCTTCTGGATCAAGCCCTTGATCCAACTGCCTAACGAGAGCCTCCGCAGATGTTGGTCGAGGGTCTTGCTCTTGGCTATTAAGCCATTGGCCGTCACGACTATCGGCACAATGATTGCTCTATCCACTTCCCACATGTCGACAACCTCGCGAGCCAACTCAAGATATTTAGTTTGTTTATCCTTCTCAGCTTTCACGAGGTTCTCGTCATGAGGGACCGCTATATCAACAATCATTGTGCTACGCTCTAGACGATCTATCACTATTATCTATCTATGATTATTATTATTACTAAATCGAAGAAATTTTGGCAACATTGAAGAACTTAGAAATGAGTAAAATTGAAGAACTGGATTCTGATTAAACTTTTTTCACAGTTCATAGATTAATTTTTTCGTAAATTAATTAATGTTTAAAAATTTATTTCTGCGATTTGACAGTAAATCATGACGTCACAACATGGCGGGCGATCCTATTCTCATTTGGAACGCATTGTAGTACAGTAGGCACAACGGATCTTGAGCGCTCGGCGTCAGAGTGGGGATAGCTTTGCGCATTCCATACATTGGCGAGCCAATCGTCTTCGTTGTTAGATATATGCAGCAACGCAGGGAACGAATGAGGAGTGACGTCTATGACGCGATAGCGCGGCGAGCCAATCACTGACACTCCCCGCCTCCGCGTCTCACTTCGCACCACTAAAGAGACCGAATACCTATTTGACTTTGCGCAACCGCTCATGATCCGTTATGACAACTACATTCAGTTATTCTTCTGATCGTCCTACTCCCACCTTCCATTTTTTTTCGGTGTTTATATAGTGGAACGTTTGCCGAGTCAGCTAGTAGTAGATATGAAAGCTAAAAATTCAACAGTACGCTTCAAGGCTTTAATAGAGATCCAACTATGTGGAACTCTGTGTAAATTACATTAACTATAGAAAATAAACTCACCTTCATATAAGAAGAGTTAGTAACTATCACAGGTAAATAAAAGAACACAAGTTGGATAATTAATGTATTTATTTAATAGTGATCATTCACATAAAACATTTGCTAATAATTGCAAAACATATTTTCTAAAAATAATCATAAACCTAATCGAAAAATTTACAAAGAGTTATTGTGAGCCATTTAATAATTTGTACAATAAAGAAAAATCAAGACAAAATATTACACAGTATTGTATGTAGAAGAATCTAAAAAGCATTATGTCATAATATCAAGCGTGCATTGCGTGCTTTATTATACTGAAATAGCTCTTGACAGTTAATTTCACTTAGATATTATTTAAGTAAAAATTACTGGTTTTATTGGGCGGGATAAATTGGACTGTCGATTTTTGGAGATCTTACTAAGAATGGTATCAGAATAACAGCAATATGCTCTCTTTATTGTTTAGAAAGGGGTCCTATTTTATTAAAAGGATTTTGTATTATTGGAAATAAAGTAAGCGCGTTTTACTTTAACGGATATTACTGGTTTTTTTTTATTTTCTTTTTAATATTATGTTAAACATCAAGATTTAAAAATATATCTTTAATATTTCTAAACACTGATACTACTGGACTAACTATCAATATTTTATAAATATATATTGTAACTATGAATATAAGTATAAATATATAATATATTATAATGCATATATATATATACCTGCTATTTACTATAAACTCTGCGACTTCTATTAAAGGAAGTGTGGATAAAACTCCACGAAATTACGAAATTCTGAACCTCCCAACTCAGGGGAGGCCCGATCACCGATTTGCAGATTGCATAGGAACAGGATCTTATACTGACCATAGAGTATCATCTTTTAAAGTGATACACAATGACAGTAACTTTTGTACTTTTAATGTTACGGTAAGTATTTCAGTAGGCAATAGATTTATAGAACAATCATTATCACATCAATGCATTTTTTTTTGCAACTAACTACAATAAGTTTCAAAAACTCCAGGCCACATAGCAGTCCATTCATTTTTAATTCACTTTTCCTTTCGCTTTCTTCGACTAATAGAATATAATGTTATATAGCATATTTTCTATCAATATATAGTATATTTTCTATCAATATATAATATATTTTCTATCAATATATAATATATTTTCTTATTAATATAATAACATATATTTTTTTATATAACATTCATATAAATATTATTAAATATAATAATGTTAATACATAACACATGAATGAAGTCATGTTTTGACTGTTCTGTCTTAACTGGTTCAAAAGATTTGATAAAATTCCCTAACTATAATAATAACACATATATAATAGACACATAATGGGTTACCATGGACACTATCTTAAGAATTACAATTTTGATATTTGTTGACTAATTTATCTGTGAAAAGATATTATTATAAATATAAGAACAAAAGACGACTTCCTGTCTTACTTAAAGAAACATGAGTTTCAAAATCAGCCTCTCACTGATAAGCCAGCGGGTGCGTACTAAAGGTTTGCTTAATCTCTACAAATGACATTGCTATGTCATGGCAAATGTTTTTGAAAAACAAAGACTCGAATTATTTGGTCTAACAATGTGTGGATTAACATGAACCATATTACTAGTGACGATTATGTCATATATGTCATTTCAAAAAGGTTACCCTAAAGTAGATAATAGATAATATAACTATAATAATATATTTTTATAAATCATGAATAGCTAACAAAAAACATCAAACATTTATATATTCCAATATCCTCATAGAGAGATAACTCATTTATTTATTTTCTTTCATTTATCAATAATGAGTAGACATTTATTAAGAACTATTTAATACTGTTATATCTATATGTCTTCTTGTGCGTTTGGGAAGATAGTTAGAACCCTAATTTTTAAATATAAAGAAATAATTATGAATTCCATGTTTTAAACCAAGAAAATGTATGACGTTGGTAAAAAAAAAACTGGATTTTCCATTTTAGCAAGAGCGTGTCAGAAAATACATTACTAGAGTACATTTAATACCAATGCAATTACCTACTGGTAAAAATGATTACTTAATTTTCTAATTATATGAGAATGATAGCACTGGATACCATAATAAAATATTAGATAGCTAAGTCATTTTTTTTTTAATTAATTGTACCAAAAAGTAACTTTACTTTTATAATCTCAAATGAAATCATCGCCAATTAGTTTACGAGTGTTTAAAAAACCACAAAATTGATAACGAGCATTTTTCTTCATAAGCAAATATAGAAATAGTAATTGCTGATTCATTTGATAATAACCAATTTTGATGCACTTTTCAGAAACATTTATTTTTAATGTTTTTTGTTATAAAAACAAACGGAAAATACCCAAAACTGGAGAAGACAGAGAAAATTTCGCTACGAACTACAATTGAATACCATTTACTACGATATTTTTTTAATAAATATGTAAACACCTATATATATTTTTTATAATCACTTAATTTAAAAAATCTTAAATGCTAGGTTTTTTTTTATTGTGAATAATAGGGTCAATGCTTAATTAATTTGTGAAGCGAGTTACGTGCCAAAGAAACTATGACTAGTTTTAAGAAAGAGTAAACGCACAAGAATTTCAACGTTGCATTTTTCAATTGTCTTTGAGTAGAATACACAATCTTACCTTCAAGAAGTGCTTAGATAAAAGTAAATATACTTAAAACCTATTTACAACATCAATTCAGCATGCTTTCTAATAACATCAATAATTAATAATTCCTTATATATTGGTAACGTCATTAAAATAATATACATTAAGTATATAGTAAGTTATGTCATGCATTATAAAGCGAAACGTATCGTAATATAATAATATTAAGTACAGTAATATAATACTTTTTTTTCATAATAAATATCGATGAATCAGATAAACAGCAAACAAATCCAGTTTGTCATAGAGTTATCTGGTTTTTAAAATGAGTGGAAGAAATTATATTTACATTTACACATGAACTACTTCAACTACACTTAATTACTAGAATATTTAATTAAAATGTATTTAAACCATATGGATGAAGCTACACATTCAAGTTATGATAAACTGTTTATCTTTTTAAGAAAGGTCTGGTTTATGAGAGCCAGCGACCACAAAGAACCTTTTATTAGGTTTAAAGGACATAAAATCATATTTATTTCAGAATTTAAACACGATAAGAATACTGTTCTTATTGCTATATATAATACTATTTTCGTCATCCAACAGCAGGCATGGCTTACAAGACGTAATAACCAAGCCTTAACACATTCAACATTTTTAAAGCTTTGATAAAGTCTGTTAAAGCTTTTGAAAAGTCTTTTGCTTACATTTCATTAAATGCTAGTCACTGGATATCCTTCACAGTTTAACGTCGTTATACGTAGTTGGTAGCTTGTCATCGCTCGAGTGGATATCCTCAGCTGTTGTGCTTACTTCCTCAACAAGGAGAGCCATGACCAGACGCCGCGGTTCCTTGTTGGTGGTTCGTGCTAGTATTGGAAGCTCCTAGACGCTTCGGCATCCTGACGGGTAATGTTGAAAGCCTCGGTCTTCAGGAAATCAACCGTTTTGTAAGCATCAGTGTCAACGGCCGACATCGATTTGCCGTGAGTGATCTCAAACTTCTTGTTAGCTTTCTTGGGCTCCGGGCCCTGAAATTATAAAAACACATATTTATTATAATGTCTTCAAAAAATCTTCAAGCAGAAATCTGTAATTCAAAATTGGATTGGCGTGAGCAACGATCTATATGTAAAATACAGTCATGGTGGGAAAAATCATCCAATGACAGTCCAGGGTCTGGATATTAACACGTAAAACAATATCAACTGCAATTACTATACATTTTTTGGCCTTCAAACTTACCTTTGCCTGAGGTGGCTTTGTGGTATGCAGATCCAAATCTAAATACTGCAGCACGTCAGGTTTTTCATCTCCTTGGCCAAGTTTAAAACCACCCTGAAAATCACACAATCTTTGAGATAATAGTTCATAATTATATAACCGTCGCATATCGACGGTGGCAAGGCAATGAAAAATAATAATTGTATTTTAATGCCCCATGATATAATATGTAATAGTCCAATTGATTATAAAATTGGAACTATCATATCGTTAGGATTACGGTATAATTACACAAGGGAACAAGGTTTTGGCAAACAGAAAAGTAATCATATATTTTTGTTGTATTACCCTCACCTTTCACACATCAAGCCATAAAAGTCCTGTGACAGGTCTAATATAAGTTTTATTTAAAGCTTCATAATTACGCTAGAATTAATCTACCGTACACAAGTATTCACAATAAATTATTCAAAATATTACAAAGCAACAACATTTTTTTTTTATTGTTTTATCAAGTTAAAGAGACGTTTTATGCAAAAAAATATGTCAAGTGATCAAATCAGATATTGTAAAAATCCATCAAATAAATTTCGTTACGTGTGCAGATATGTACCTACTGATAAATCTAAAAAAAAATATGGAAGACATAAAAATAGCTTACGGTTCCTATTTTGAATTTAAGATTAGAGGTCTTGAAAAGTCGTGGACACATCAAATGTGTTATATTTTTTGTTACATGGAACTTTAGAAGTGGATGAAAAGTAAACAATTGAAAATACCTTTTGCTGTTCTTGTGTACTGGCAAGGGCCTTCCAATCATGTAAATGATTGCTACTTTTGCACGATAATTATTATCTCTGGGTGAGCCCTTAAGATGGATAAACATGTATTTATTATTGAAATTAATCATCGAAATCATGCTGAAAGAAGTTTTTATAGGTCCGCAAAACAAGAAAATTGGCTACTAGGCTGAATTGTTTATATAAATTAAATAAAAAAAGACTACAAGTAAGGAAATGTTTTGTAGCAGTCAACAAAGGCTTTCTAGGGATTAAAAAGTCAGAATACTTTAGTAAATGAACTGCTACAGTCGTACCAAAACTTTGGATGCACGATGCAGAAGGTTGCTCAAAACCTATTTTTTAAACTCTGGTTTAGACTTTTTTCTTGATAATCTTGGTGCAGTGAGTGATGAACAAGGGGAGAGATTCTATCGAGATATGTGAACAATAGGAATAAGATACCAAGGACGGTGGAATTCAGCTATGATGGTAGATTTTTGTTGGTTCTTCGAAAATGTAGATTCAACATCGGTCAAAAAGCAAAATAAAAATCACTAACCATATTAGACCTGTTACTTTTAGCTCAAAATACTCTGTATTAGTGGACAATTTAACAACAATGCCATTAGGTTACAAAATGTAAGGCTTTTATTTTATACTAGCTGCACCCGCGCGGCTTCGCTCCCGCTCTTCCCTACTTCAGCCTACTCTACCCTACTCTACCCTACTCTACCCTACTCTACCCTACTCTACCCTACTCTACCCTAAACTACCCTAATTTTCATTTTTTTTCCATAAGAACCTTCTCCTCATAATAACGAACACAACAAAAAAAAATTAGCGAAATCGGTCCAGGCGTTGTTGAGTTATGCGCTTACCAACACATTTTGCGATTCATTTTTATATTATAGACTAGCTTTGCCCGCGCGGCTTCGCGCCCGCTCTTCCTTACTCCACCCTACTATACCCTACTCTATCCTACCCTACTCTACCCTACCCTACTCTACTCTACCCTCCTCTACCTTACTCTACCCTACCCTACTCTACTCTACCCTCCTCTACCTTACTCTACCCTACACTACCCTAATTTTCATTTTTTTCCATAAGAACCTTCTCCTCATAATAACGAACAAATAAAAAATCAGCGAAATCGGTCCAGGCGTTGTTGAGTTATGCGCTTACCAACACATTTTGCGATTCATTTTTATATTATAGATTAATTGTTAAAATGATTTTATTGTCCTTTTTTTTTCATTTTTCTTAAGTATTAGCTGTTTCACTAAATATAGACCTGTTACAGTAAATTCATTTTCAGTTTCTAGTTATGTTAGTCAATTGTAATTCGAAGCAAGTAAAATTTTGACAGTTGTTTAAAAAAGTTTAAAATTTGCTCCCTTGTGTTATTATTCGACACATAAAAATCCCTGCTATTTTATCCTGTCGATGACGACGGGGCTTAACCCAAACGCAAAGCTTATTTTCAGATGTTCAGACTTTCGAGTAACCGGTGCAAGTTTGGCTATGAAAAGTCGTGTAAACTTCGTCACGAGTCCCGGATTAATAGTATGTTAGCGACCGGGTACCCGTCGTCGGAACATAAAACATCTGACCATCAGAGTTAAAGTGACCAGAGGGCCGCTAAATCCAACTACTTAGATTACAGTACAGGAAAATTTAAACTGTACTAGAATTTATATTTCGAAATTGTTTTTTTCAAATTAGAAATAACAAACTCAATGTGCAAAATTCAAATTCCATTGGTTTTGGAACCCATACTTCTTATCCATATGAATCACTTAATGTTCAACCTAAGAGACTAATTACTAAAATGGATACTTGAGTTGGCGGCTATAGCTTGAAATAACACACTGTGAAACACTTACAAGTATCTTATTTACTTTTTTTGTCACGTATGTACATACAAGTTCAGTAAATATCGGTAAAAAGTTGGTTCGGGGCTTAACGATGCACTCTTCCTCTGATGGTCTATAAATACATAATTATAATCTACATTCGCCAATGGACTACCGTACACAAATTTAACAAAAATAAAATAATAAGAACTAAAAAACATTTATAATCTTTTCATTCAGGTAATACGATGATGACCATGCGACAATACAATAATGAGGAGATGAGCCTAGAACAACGAAGTCTCCAGCAATAGACTATTCAGCTGAACAAAACAAACGACGAATGCACAAGACAAAGGTGTTGAAAAATGAGATGATGGGTGATCTTTTAACTTAAATAAAAACGCCACGGTTCTAACATCATGCTGGCTGTCTGAATACAAAGTGTCAAAATTACTACCTGTTTTGTAATTTGTAATTGAATTCAGGAAATATATATTGTTTTTTTCAACTATATTTATAACACATCTTAATTTGCGGAGAAATATCCACATAATTTAAACAGATGTGTGATTTTTTTTTATATACTTGCATTTGACCATATACTATCACATCTGATAATAAGCGGTAATGTGTCCGGAGCATGCTTGCCTAGAAACAACCTTGTCACTTTTGGCTCTAAGACCTTCAGATTTTATCTGTGTATCAGTAAATAGCCAACTTTTGTTGGTCAAACTAAGGTGTTGAATAAATGAAGTTGATA
This sequence comes from Mythimna ferrago, assembly GCA_910589285.2. Taxonomy (NCBI): domain Eukaryota; kingdom Metazoa; phylum Arthropoda; class Insecta; order Lepidoptera; family Noctuidae; genus Mythimna; species Mythimna ferrago. Next base: position 21,109,577 of record OU342673.1, on the reverse strand, counting down.
AAATAATGTAATTTAACGTACGTAAAATATGCTATTTTGGCGAATGAAGAAAGACAAGTTCTTATTTAAAATGATCAATAAGAAATAATATAATATGTATGTTTGGTATCGCCATCCCAGCTTGAGCAAGTGTGATGATTTATCTTCTTGCTTTTGGTTTATGAGAAGGATACGTAGTGGAACTGTAACAGGCTAATTATATGAGCTAATTCTATTCAATTTTCTGTACTCAATTACTTTCTAAAAATTATCGCCATCCCAGCTTGAGCAAGTGTGATGATTTATCTTCTTGCTTTTGGTTTATAAGAAGGATACGTAGTGGAACTTTAACAGGCTAATTATATGAGCTAATTCTATTCAATTTTCTGTACTCAATTCCTTTTTAAAAATCAGCAGTAAATCTAACACTTTGTATAACTACGAAAACAATATCCAAGATATAACATAGAAACCAGCATCTTCAGCCTACCGCGGTATCTGTCGGTGTCTCTACTTCTGGAATTTTCGGCAGAGGCCGGGGTGGAGGAAGTATCGGCAGTGACCGTCGTGTCATCGTACGCGGTGCTTGTGATCGTGAAGATGGCGAAGTTCGACGTTTATGCATTTGTGATGGTGGTACTGATCGCTGCGGTGGCACCGATCGATGCTGAGATGTCGATTTTGCCGGCGGTGACGGCGACCGTGCAGGCCGACAGCGACGTGGCAGAGAGCGTGACGTCATTCGACGCGGATATGCATCCGAATTCATGAATGTAATTAAAGCATTCGGAGAAACGGGTCCATTAGACAACTCCTCTTCAAGTTTACGGCACTTGCAGCATCGACAATGCTTGTCTGCACATGTGCAGGTTTCGCAATGAATCACTACAACTGGGTATGTCTCTAAGAATTCCTTTAAAGAAGTAAAAAAAAAATGAAGTTTAACTCCTATACTGAGACGTTGCTGAGGTAGCTACGCAGTGCGGAGGGTATGTCGCCGCCCAGCAAGAGGTGAACAGAGTTAAAATCAAAAAGCAAAAACTTAACGTTTTCTATGGATTTTTCTACATTCAGTCAGTAGTCAGAAAAGTCTGACATCCTTTCTCGCTCCGTCCTGAGCGAGAGAATTCATTTCATGATTTCCCACATAAAAAAGTCCACATATAGTTTTTATTTGGAATTATCAATTTGAAACGTTGTCATTGATTTTAAAATATTTTTTTACTCGAAATAAAAATATTTTATTTAGCTTTTGGTACTTTGGTTTTAGTGTTTTTGTATTCAGTTTTTTTTGTAGTAGTAGTAGTAATTAGTTAGTTTTTTTTTTTCTTTCATTTTATTCTTTCTTTCTAATAAAAAAATTGACGTGCATATTCCCTATACAATGTTCACCCCTTCCGCGCCTGGTGTTAACTAGCACACTGTCTCAGTTAAGCGGTAAAACTATGGTAATATTAATGACCAACCAGATACTATGGAAAAAAAATGTCACCCTGAAAATTAAAATTAAAATACAAAAAATAAATTCATGCTGTAGAAGTAACCCTTTACTTTTAGAGCATGAATTTATTTTAATTATATTTACACAATACCTAGTCCAATCGTATAAACCTGACCCAATCACCCAACCTAATGAGAAACGACTATTTATAAGTTCAGAACCAGATCTTTAACTAGCAGTAGAAAATATTATACAACATAAAATATAACATAATCAGGCTTATAATGTTTCCATTGGGACTCAGATCTTCTCACTGGGACGGGGATTGGGCCGTAATGCACCATTGGCGCCCAGTGCGGGCTGGTGGATGTCACATGTCTTCGGCTTTCTGTTCTGGGACATGCCGTTTTCCTTCACCATTTTGAGAGCAGTGGTGATGAAATAAAAAAGCACAAAGACATGATCTCAAACGCATAATTAGGGATAGTTATCACTGGACCACCGCTGCTCCCTCGCAAGCAAATATTAAATCAACTTTATTTACACAGAGGCTGGAACCATTTGGTTTTGGTAAAAAATAAATATGGTAAAGAAAACACTGCTTAGGGGTAGCAGCAGATTTATTCACCACATTTAAACAGAATTGTAGATCAAATTTATTTTCGTTTCAAGAAAAACGGTATGGTGGAGTGCCGTAAGACATACTTAAAACAAAAAAAAAGACTTCGGGACTTCTGGTTGGACTGAATGGATTTTCATTAAACTTTTCGATTGCATCATTTGATAAAAGGTGTAATAATAACCCGCCCACCCCTCTTTTCCGTCGGGGGTTAAAAAAGATGACCTACCCAAATTCACCAATATCGATAACAACAATTACTTTGCTAATATAATAATCTACACTAATATAATAAAGAGGCAATTTGGTTTTTTTGTTTGTAAGAGGTAATCTCTGAAAGTACTGGTCCGATTGCTAAAATTTTTTCACTGATAGAAAGCTGTTTTATTTCTGAGTGCCATAGGCCATATTTTATGTACGCGGGCGAAGCAGGAGACAAAGCTAGTTAAAAATAAAAATTATCAGTAATAATAAATGGGTAATTCTAGATTAGCGACACTAAAACACATTCCAAAAGGTTTTACAAAAATACATTCTGAGAATCCGGATTCCGAGGTAAAAACCTTACAGCACTCTACTACTAGGAAGTGGTGAAGATCATTTTGGTAGCTACGAAAAGGTAGGATCATTCAAGGTGAATATTTCAAGTGGGTGTGGATGGCTAAATCCTAAACTATGAGGAATAAAGAAAAATACTCAAAAAAAAAAACCATAAAGTAAGACTCCCACTTGAAAATAAACAGGATACAAAACTGCAATTGCAACGCTACTAATTTAAAAAAAGTTGAGAGGTGTCAAGGGACACCCGGATGGAACGAAGTTCCTATATATATATATATATATATATATATAGAAATGAAAATATCTGGCTTGCTTTCTATAAGAGAGAGAGAGACAGACAGAGAAACATGCGCACGCCGCACGGCTTACAATAGCTTACTATAGCAAAAAGTGTCGTTACAACTTTTCGTGAGAATTTTTTCCGTCTAGCCCCCTTTCACAACGCGCGATAAGGAACTTCGTTCCAAAACTAAAACGTTTTCTGTAGAAATTGTTTTAACATTGGTCTCTAGAACGACTTCTATGAAAAAGCATCATCATAATGTCTTGTTACACCCGTTTACGGGAGATGATCTACCATCTACCATTACAGATGCTACTTAATGATATATCGATCCGTGAGTGCAAAACCGACATAAATTTTGACTTGATCAGATTATTCTGCAAAACTAACACACAATTCGACAGATCATATTTTACAGATTCTGAAATGATTTTATCTCTATTCTCTCTATATTAGATTTTCAGTGTAATTTACAGTACCAAGTTGCAATTCCGAAGGCGACAGCGCCGCCAAACAGAATAGGAGATCGCTGCGACGCTATACGACTGTAATTAATGTCGGTGTTGTGGAGTGGACACTGTGACGAACCAACAGTGCTGCTACTTATATAGGGTTATCTGTAGAAACACTGGCAACCTCTCAGGACTGCTACTAACATCATAAACAACTTTTGTTCTATGACTCTTAAAAAATATCATGTTTTAGTTCATCACATTTTCATACAAAAATATTTTTTTTTAAATTGAACGTTCTAAATATTACGAAGTCTATGCGAAGCAAGCGATAGTACAATAGCGGAGGGGAGCGGGGATGAGGCAGCCGAAGTGCATGATGCGCTTGCGTCGCGTCATACCGACGTAGGTAGGTATAGCAAAATTTGAGTTGAAATATGTTAGATAGAACAACGAAATCTTGAAGGTTTGTTTTTGGTAAACATCAGCCCTTATCCCTGCCCTTATCCTTATATTACTTGGGGTCAGCGCAACACGTTTACTTCTTCCATTGTGTCCTGTCACTCGTCACACTAACTCCCTTTTTGGTAAATGTATTATGTTTTGTAAAAAGTCATAGAACAAAAGTTGTTGTTTATGATGTTAGTAATACAGTCCTGTTGATAGTGTTTTGCAAATAACCCTGTAGAGCAACAACAAGAAAAATCCTATTTTTCGAGTTACGATGATTGAAAGCGACATCGCAACAGGTCCAGCTTATGGCAACGGGAAGTATTGGACTCCCTTAACAAGACTGTTTATTGGCAGCTCGAGACAGATACGTGGAATGTATCATGGTCTTTGTTATACAGCAGCAAAACTATCCAGTAAAGAAGAAAAGTGGAGCAGCTGTGGATGTGACAACTCTCACTGTTCTCCTGCGAGATTGTTCGAAAGCTGGGATTGTTGCTGCTTTTATAGTCAACCGCAACGCCATCACCATCGAAATTGTACCTTGGGTTCGAGACCAATTCTTTTTTTTTACGATAACATTATTATTATATCTAGTCTGTACTGTCCCACTGCTGGGCAAAGGCTTCTCAAAATTCTGTCTATTTTTCCTAGCTCTGGGCCTGTTGTGCTGCCGAAATGTCATGTGTGTGTTTGTCAAGTGGAATTATCTGTTATCGCTGATAAGACGTTATTTTGTTTGGACCCACTCCTGTTTTTTTTTTTTTACAATATTAGTTTTAATAAATGCGAAACCACATGTCTAGTAAGTTTATGTATAGAATCTATGTACAAAATTTCATAACGGTATCGTGAAAAATCACAAAGTTATAAGCTTGTTATGTCAGCAAGCATACATAGTCACCGGGCCATCCAGGCGACTGAGGGATTGTTTTGCAATTGCACCTAGCTGTTTGCTGGCGCCTAATGCCCACTATGACTTGCCGTAACCTGTGTTGTCCTTAGAGTCGGTGGTATACAGCTTGTGACTTTTTTAAACATTTTTGGGAAAAAATATATAATATAAATGGTGTAAAAACTATTTTAATCCATTCAGTTACTGATTCTGAACAAACTATATTCAGGTTTCGCATAAACTAAAAATAATGTTGTATAAACCCAACAATCCGCGCAAAGCAAATTCGCTGCCTGTAGTTGCTTCATTCTTCCAACCAGTAAATAACAAAACGTTTATACCTGTGTCGGTATAGTATTAATATGGCCAATGCTGTGGCTTGAATGGCGCGGCTTCAAGTTCCGGTCCACCGCTGGCGGCAAAGATGGCAGATTGCAATACTGCATAGACTGTAAAAAAAATAACATTCAAATCTAAACCTAGCTCTCGGCATATATTCAAAAGATAATTACCATTAAAAAAATAAGTTGTAATCCTGGTACCCATTATACTAAAAATCAGTTACAGTTCTGGCAGCTATTTTATTACAAACCACACACACATACACACCATTACCGGTGGTGTATCGTGGTAGTGTTTTTGTCTGATCAGAGAACGGGATAGCTGTGTCCTTACGGCATGTCCCGACGAGAACTCCTCCTCTTCTTCAGGGCATCGTACGACTGGTATCAATGGCTGCCGAGGTGACGAGGGTGCTCCCTGCGACATGCGCCGCGGAACCCTCAGTCGCTGCTGTGTGTGCTGCGACTGAAAAAAAGGTACATCAGTCAAGTTTATTTCATTTCATTATATTAGTACTAGATTTTCCCGCGATTTCGTCCGCGTTTTGATTTTTTTTTTAGGTAAGTATTTACAGGTAAGTATTTTTATTGCACGATGTACTAAGAGTCACTTTCATGCGAATTTCGACTCTATTGTTAATGGCGGAGAGTACCATTTTTCTTGTCGGTAGATACATACCTACCTACTAGTTGTATGTACTTTGTGGATGTTTCGAGATTTTTCTAAGCCTGACTAAGTACAACCATTCTAGATCTTTCGAACAGCAATGCGTTTTAACTTATTATTTTCTTGGAGATCTGGCGTTTTCACGTTTAATGGCGTAACAGTATTTTGCTTAAGAAAATAATACCTGTAAAGAGGTTTCTATCCAAGAGTAGATAAGAATAGGCTAATTCAAAAAAAACGGAGCATATTACACCACACATTTTTAATTAGTACAAATATTTAAAGGGCTTATTAGAATAGATCTTGCTATTATTAAAGTAACGTCTCAATAAATAATATTCATAAACCACAAAGATATTAATGTTTGTTTATATCCCAAAATGTCACCCAATTTATGGAAACATTGATTATGTATGAATAAACGACGACCAAAATGGAAAAACACTACGCGTAGTATTTTTTAGTAGCAATTGTTATGACGCAATTATGATTCAATTATGAATTTACCAATTATGATAAATCGTGGACAATTTTGGGATTTCGTTTTTTTTTTTACTTTTGACTACACAAATATGATCAGTAACGGGTTTGAATAGAGACCCATTTTTTTTTGTGCTAAGGAAATACTAGTGGTGTACAATGTTTGGTAAAATCTTTGGTCACCCTATTTCAAGTCATAGGTATATTTTTTCCCGCAATCCCTCACAAGCCATCAATCTCTTCTTTTTCTACTCTTATAACCACCACTCACCTAATTTCAAGAATCTATAGAGAAACCATTGCGGTCAACTCATTTCTTTGATACATTTTTAGTAGCTAAATTAATTAATAATCACATTTCTATTTTTTTATTTTCTTTCTGTTTATTCCTTCTAACATCAATCATATTTTATTGTTAATATGTTTCTTCTTGACATTTTCCTTCATTGTTCTAAAATTGACTCAAACGGTATATTATTATTTGTTTATTGTCTGTACTTTTCCTTAGCGTGGGGTTTTCGAATTGATGTAATAAGGTAAATAGTTAAATATGTCACCAAAGTCACGTCGTCGTCAGGTGACTTGACTAAGAGTGGTCCAAATAAAAACTTCAATTAATGCAAGCGACAACGACTCTTGACGCCATTAAATTGATTGACATAACGAGCAATTTGTTGTGGTCTGATATAAAATAAGGAAAATTAAAAAAAAAGTTAGAAGATATTTTTACGTCTAAGTACGTGATTCACGGCGGCGATGCGAGCATTCATTTTTTTTTCTGATTATGGAATCTGGACGCAAACGTTTCGTAAAATAATATTCCATGACACGCCACTCAACAGGCAACTCACATTATCATGAACTTCAACCGGTTCCTGAATCTTCGGTCCTTGGAATGGGTCCTTTTGTAGCACTTCCCTATTCCGGCCAGCAAAAGTCTTCGGCGGCCTTGGAGGGACCGGTGGTCCTAAAATAGATTGCTTTATTTATATATAATTACACTCACAGTATACGGGATAATACTTAACATTTACACAATAGAATAACATACACTTTATTACAAAAGAAAATGGCATAATAGCCTTTATTTTTCGATGAATCAAATAGAGTTGTAAGTATCTGCACTCACATACAATTTCGATAGGTACGATTAAGTGCCATAATATAGGGAGCAAACCAAATGCAATCAACCAGTCGGAAATCCCGACTGCTGCCCATAACAATGTAAGTAGGTAACGGTAAAGGACAAACTCAATAACAATGCCTAGAAAATTCATGACCCCACGGTCAAAAGCAGCACTTGCTATTATGCTTCGATTTTTAAAAAGGTTGTTCTAAGGAAAAAACTTCTAACAACATCTTTTATTGCTAAAGTTTAAAAATAAACTAGGCACCAACTAATTTCTTAAGATGTATGTACAATAGGGTTGCTTTAGTAAGGCTCGCGTAGGATGTCCGGTGTTTACTCCATCCGGAATACTACACTGGTAAAGCGCAGGAAAACCAAGCTAATGAGAACTACCAACATTGTGTGTAAGTGCTAATATATATTTGATGTAAATTTTTAAAATTAATATCAAAAAATGTAGTTTTTCACTTCCTATCTGGTGTGAAAAACAGAATCCTATGTGGTTGAAAACCGCATGTGTACTCTTAACGTTGCCAATATTTTTAACCAATAAATAAATATTGTAACGTACTCCATCGCCAACCACGAACATTGCTTACCATTAGGTAAGATAGTGATCAAAAGACAGCAAACATAAACCTACAAAACAAAACTTAATTACATTATGTTACATACTTACCATCATCGGAATCATTCCTAGTAGAAGCTACTGACAATTTGGTAAAAGTTTTAGTCACAGCCCAGTCTGCTAAAAGAAAAATAACATGTCATTACACAATTATCATTAAAGTAAAAATGCACTTTGTACTTCACTGCATCTCGGTTTCTGAAAGCCTGCTCGATATTTTAAATGTAAATATTTACGACAACTTCAAGATTAACTGATATGAGGCGCATAGCCGCAGTGGCAAAGGAGAGGTCAAGGTGAAAAAAAAAATGAGCGTGCATGGTTCGAACTCGCTTACAAATGCGAGCATTCATCCGGCTTCAAAAACCGGGCTTATATAAAAGTAAAACTCTTACGTAAGTTCTGATGGCTAGCGTGAAGTGAGCCGTCGTCCTCATCACTCAGGTTGGAGTCGTTCTCGGAGAGTTCCGAGTTGATCCGAATGTGAGGCTGACTCGTGTATTGTTGCCCGACATGTCGATTTCCCATTGCTATGGTCTTTGGCTCAAACGTGAAGAGTCTCTGTTCATCCTGAAAAGATGAAGCCATCTGAACCACTGGACCTTAATCCGTTTCGTAAAGTCACCTCCCATCAACGAACAATTTATTTATTTAAAATAAATAATTAATATAATCTAATGCAATAAAGAAGTAAAGTTTGTTTTTTTTGTTTTGTAGGAGGTAATCTCTGGAAGTACTAGTCCGATTGCTAAATTTTTTTCACCGATAGAAAGCTGCTATATTCCTGAGTGACATAGGCTATATATTTTAGGTACGCGGGCGAAGCCGCAGGCAAAAGCTAGTAAATAATAATTTAAGAAAATTAAACTCTAAAAGCAACTTAGTCTGCTTGACGTCGAAATAGATAATATGCATTAGTGCCAAAAGAGTGTGATAGTTTCTGAATGCAAGTACTTTGATCAGTGAATAGTTAATTATACATAGTACAGTTGAATTTATAATTTGAATCCAACCATCCATATTTGTATTACAACTTGCCCTACTAAAAGTATAGGTTTCATTGAAAGTTGAAATTTACCTTATATTTAATAGTCTGATGTAGTGATGTGCCTGGCAGCAATATTGCCACTGCCGGCAATATTTCAAATGTTCCCACTTCAGGTAAATTACCAATATAGCCAGCAACATTGGCAATATTGCCAATGATGCCTGTCAATAATACCGATATATTTCTACGAAAGGGAAGCGATCAAGAAGCGCAGGGAAAATTTTGATCGCTAGTTTCTTTATTTTGATAGGGCGTCTGATTTAATTCCATAACGAGACTAAAGCAACATCAACGCCGAATGGTATATCACAAAATGCCGAAGTTTTGTCTGCAATAAGCAAAAAGCGACCGAACACCGCTCCGCGAGGTACTGCTTCACCATGACAACGCGCCCGCGCTTTTAGCGCTCAAAACGAGGGACTTCCTGGACACCACATCAGTCAGAGTCTTGGGGCACCCTCCTTAAAGTTCTGATCTGGCACCGTGTGACTTCTTTTTATTTCCTAAAACTAAAAAATCAGTTGAAAAGGCAGTTTTCATCTCCGGAAGACGCGCTAGCAGCGTTCGAGAAGGCCGTGTAAGAGATGTCTGCGGCGGACTAAAAAAAAATGTTTTGAAAATTGGTTCAGGCGCATGAAACTTTATATAGAGGCTGGTGGAGAGTTCTTTAATAATAAGATAAAAATTTTATATCCATAAAAATTAGTTCTTTTAGTTTCTTAAAATTTTCTGAGTGTCTCACGTATATCGATCATAAAATATATTCACAAAGGAAAGGGCCGGCAAAGTATGCTTTATAGCAAATAATTGGAAACTCCTAAACCAAAACATGATCTAAGTCAACAGCCAACGCCTGAAGATTCACCCGATGAAGAATGTGCCATCGATGTGGAATTCGATTTTATCGACGAAACATGTGATGAACCACTGAACGATTTCAGACGAAGAATTAGACGAAGATTCATTATCTGTGGTTTAATTTAGCATTTAATTAGTTAATTTTACTTTATGTATAAATTATAAACAAAACGCCGTGATTATCAATGATTATTAAGAATTGGAAATGTAAGTATTAATAACAATTTTAAAATGATTATAAAAACTACTTTATTCTTAAGAGCCGGTTCACATTAGGTCGGACCGACAGATTTACCGTTGAACGCCTGTCGGTTGTTGCTGTTCACACTAGACGCTGCCGACCCGACCTAATGTGTACACCACCGTCGGCACGGTCGTTTTACTGCCCGTATCGAGTGCCGAGAGCAGGGAATGAGCGGATGAAAGGGTGGAGGGCGGGTGGCTCCAGCGCTTCGCGCCGACCTATGTGATCGGCGCTATACTTGCCAGTACGCCAATATTATGCCGAACCGACAGAAATCGTGGCTGAACAGCCGTTAAGTGTCGGCTCTGTTAGTTTTGTCGGGTCGCCCATATGTGAACGGGGCTATTGAAATACGTATGCCAATATGGATCCGACACTTTTGTCGGCACGATAAAACTGTCGGTCCGACCTAATGTGAACCCGCTCTAACGGTCATTTGCTGATTAAGTAAAGATTACCGGAGCACGTGCATTGAAATATTAAAAAATGTTATTTTTGTGGATTATATTGTAAGTAGTTTTGATAGAGATTTCTAAAGATTTACACTTTGTTATTTCTATATTATATACTTATACTCGTTGTCTTCGTTTGTGATTTTACACGAAAAACTAGTACAAGATTAATAGAAATTATTAAAATTTATGCTTTTTATTCAATACCTACACAACGATCGTCAATTCTTATCTTAAATTTATGTGTTATTTCCTATATTCACTATCGTGTGCGTCAACATAGGCAATATTGCCGGTAAAATACCGGGAATATTGCCAAAATTCCTGGCATTATTGGCAATTTTACCCAACACAGTATTTTATATATATTATGGTATTTAAATGCTAATTTTAAGGATTGTACATAGTTTCCGTAGTTAATTAGACTTATAATTGAGCAATATTTCCAAATATTTCCACTCCCGGCAATATTGCCAGCAATATTCCCACTTCGAGCAATATTGCCGGCAACGGCACATCTCTAGTCTGATGTTCCAAAATTTGCATATTAGCACAAATTCAAAATTCAAATATACGTAAAGGATGTATACCTTCCACCCAGGTACGCATACATCCGCAGTCCAAGCGCGAGTTCATTATAAAGCCGGATATTCTAAACAACTCCAACAAAATTAGTAGTAGTTTATGTGACTAGGGGTTAAAGCAGTGTCTTTAAGTCGCGGGCGGCATGTTGAATTCCGAACGAAACGAAGGTTGCTGAAATTAATCCCGAACGATAGTGAGGGATTTATAAAATTAACTCCCGAGCATTGCGAGGGAGTTAATAAAGAAACCTGAGTGAAGTGAGGAATTCAAGCCGCCCAAGACAAAGACAGCTTTATCCCCGTGTTGCATACTCTACTTTTTACACAATCTGTGAGATAATTGAAAGACAATTTGGTCGACCAAATTATATATTAGAGAAATATAAGTATTATATTTACAAGTTCATCAAACAAACAAAATTCACTTTCAATTTTGTATAACGCTCCCGTCAGTAAGCACGTTTTATTCTATTTTCTTTTTTTTTTTTGTTAGTGGACATTTGTATTTCGAGGGAACTTGTTAGATGCACGTACATTTTAATTCACAATGTTGACGATTTTTGATGTTCCAAATTCAAATCTCATTATTCCCTAGGGATCGGCCATACTGCATTATCTCCCTAGGGATAGAATGACTTGCTTTAAGTGAGGTTCGTATGACGTATAAAACGACATTATCGAGCAGGTGGTGTAAAAAAATATTTAAGTACTGAAATCGTTCGGACGCTAATGTCATAATTATAATAGTTATGCTTAGACAATACTGAACTTAACATCCAGCAGAAAGCACAAAGAAGGCACTATTTCATAATTGTAAAAAATATGATAATATTACGAAGTTAACATTATTAACCATTAACTATGTAAGTCTTTTATTTGTATAATTGTACACCCACATTTCTCAAGTGATATCATAGTACCCTCTTTGAGGCGTGGCTGGGAAGACCTCACGGCGCCCTCACCTTCCGCATGACCCAGGTTCTCACCAGACATAGACAGTTCGGGAGGTTTTTCGTGCGGAAGTGAAGCCCGGGTGTCACCATTGTGTGGACCGCCCGGAGGACACGGTGGAGCATACAGCACATACACACCTCATATGCCCCACTTGGGCAGAGCACCGCCGTGTCCTCGTGGGGGCGATCGGAGAAAATGGATTTAAAGCGCTTTCCGTGGCCGTAAATAAATGCACAGATTTGCGTACTGCCGCCTAGGCGAGTGCGAGAGTTGCGTTCACATAATTTCGGCCAGATAGTTCAAGGGACTATACGCCTTAAGCGATTCGCGCGAGTCCGAGCGAGCTGGCACCATCCGATTTCACTTACTTTTTTTGTAGTCATCTCGCTCAAACGTATAAAGTACAATCAAATAAAAACAGTTTGAAAACAATTACTATAAATAACTAGCTATTGCCCGCGGCTTTGTTCACACAGGCTATACCGGTTATCTACTTAGATTTCGGGATATTATGTTAAAGGTGAGGAATGAGGCGAGTAGGATGCGGCCAATGGTACACGATACCCAATTTACTTTAAAAACATTTTACGTTACTTTTGACTTTCTCATGTTACCTGCATCTGCATGGTCTTCACCGGACATGGCAAGATCGGGAGGTTCCTGCATCGGATTCAGACGGAAGTAACGCCCGGGTATTACTATTGTGTGTACCACCCGGAGGACACAGTGGAGCATACGGTAGGGGTGTGCCCCGCTTGGGCAGAGCACCGTTGTGTACTCGTGGAGGCAATTTGTGGCAACGACCTTTCGCGCCGGGCCCTGGTTCAGGCTATGGTCCAGAGCAAGGAGGAATGGCAAGCGGTCGCCTCCTTCTGCGAAGCAATAATGTTAGCGAAGCAGGAGGCCGAAGGTCCTTTGGCCGCCGAAATTCCGACCCCGTTAACCAGCCACGGTAGACGCGGGCTTGTGGACGCGGAGCAATGGTGTAGCCCGCCGTCCGGCCGTCCGGTAACTAACCGGACCAAGCCCAGCCGTCAACAGCGCGTAATGATCCACGCGCTCCTCAAAGAGATGTCATTAAACCGTAGGAGTCACAGACACAGGTTAATCGTGAATTGGAAAGCATCCTCAAAAAAGATTTGTTCATCGTGTGCCCGCCCGGCACTCTTGATTTTATGACACAAATTGACGTATCGATACTGCATATTAACTCACTCACGTGTATTTCTAAATCTCCCATTCTGCTTATTATTATTATTATTATTCATTATTATTCAAACGGGTGTCAAATATTTTTTCAAATTTTTACTTTACTTAAAAACGTGATGTTGATTTATATTAAATATCTTTCTCATAAACGATAATATGTGTTTTATTTTAAAGTCAAGTCGAATACAATTTCTAATACATTTACATACCTATGTTATACATTTTATAACAAGTTTTTTTAGTTGACTGTTCATAAATACGTCTGATTTTCAAGTCTGAGCGAGTTGACGACAGAAAAAGTAGGTGAAATCGGAAGGTACCAGCTCGCTCAGACTCGCGCGAATCGCTTAAGCGAGTTGACGAACAAGCCTTGGGATTGGGTGGGTTACGTTAGCCGCATGGACAGAGACCGCTGAGCACGGATCGCCACGCAGTGGGTTCCTGCAAAAAGAAAGCACCCGTCGAGACCGGCCTAGAAAGAGGTGGTGGGATGATCTGGACAGGTACCACGAGGACTGGTTCGAGACGGCGAGAAGAAAGTCTGGAAGGACTTGGGGGATACCTTTGCCAAGCAATGGGAAGTAAAAACTAGACAAAAAGTTTTGTGTTTATTCAAAGTTACAAGTTTGCCAAGTTGTTTCATTTCCCGGAGGACACGGTGGAGCACACAGTCGAGGTGTGCCCTACTTGGGCGGAGCATCGCCGTGCCCTCGTGGGGGCGATCGGCGGCGGTGACCTCTCGCGCCGAGCCTTGGTTGAGGCCATGGTCCGGAGCGAGGAGGAGTGGCAGGCGGTCGCCGACTTCTGCGAAGCAGTAATGCTCGCAAAGGAGGCCGAACGCATCAGGCAACGGCGTTATCGCCGCCGCCGCCGCCGCCGGGACTCTGATCCCGATTTCCGGCCACCGTTGGCGCGGGCTTGCGGACAGTGAGCAATGGGTAGCTCGCTGTCCGGCCGTCCGGTAACTGTCCGGACCAAGCCCAAGTCGTCGACGGCGCGCACTGTTCCCGCGCGCCTCAAGGATTTGTCAGCAACAGCAGGGACCCAGCCGGGTCGAAGCCTACTGGGGCCAGGGTTATCCGAAAGGGCGCTCGAGCCCCGGTATGAAGGCTAGAAGGAACGGGGTGGGTCTTTTAGTCAGTAAGAGTCTGACACTACCTCCCGCTCCGCCCAAGAGCGGGGGATGTCAATGCGTGATTTTTTCCCACCATAAAAAAAAGACGTGTGGCACTCGGGGACTGCCGCGGTAAAGCTATTGCATAGCATTTTTTATCAACTTATGCAATAGACCTCGCCAATAGCTGCTTACCCCCACCCATCCAAAACCAGACCTCGCCAACAGCTGCTTAACCCCACCCATCCAAAACTAGACCTCGCCAACAGCTGCTTAACCCCACCCATCCAAAACCAGACCTCGCTAACAGCTGCTTAACCCCACCCATCCAAAATGAGACCTTGCCAACAGCTGCTTATCCCCACCCATCCAATACCAGACCTCGCCAACAGCTGCTTAACCTCTTCCATCCAAAACCAGACCTCGCCAACAGCTGCTTAACCTCTTCCATCAAAAACCAGACCTCGCTAACAGCTGCTTAACCCCACCCATCCAAAACGCCGACAGCTGCTTAACCCCACCCATCCAAACACAGACCTCACCAACAGCTGCTTAACCCCACCCATCTAAAACCAGACCTCGCCAACAGCTGCTTAACCCCACCCATCCAAAACCAGACCTCACCAATAGCTGCTTAACCCCACCCATCTAAAACCAGACCTCGCCAACAGCTGCTTAAGCCCACACATCCAAAACCAGACCTCACCAACAGCTGTTTAACCCCATCCATCTAAAACCAGACCTCGCTAACAGCTGCTTAACCCCACCCATCCAAACACAGACCTCACCAACAGCTGCTTAACCCCACCCATCTAAAACCAGACCTCGCCAACAGCTGCTTAACCCCACCCATCCAAAACCTGACCTCACCAACAGCTGCTTAACCCCATCCATCTAAAACCAGACCTCGCCAACAGCTGCTTAACCTCTTCCGTCCAAAACCAGACCTCGCCAACAGCTGCTTAACCTCTTCCATCAAAAACCAGACCTCGCTAACAGCTGCTTAACCCCACCCATCCAAAACGCCGACAGCTGCTTTCACTCATTTGTTTTCTTATCGGTCACCATGCTCAAAAAACAAATGAGTGGGGGGTGTTAGGTTATTTTCGTTACGGAATTTCTGGATTCGTTCTCCACGCTCAAGGCCCGCGATAGAAGCTATGCAATAGCTTAAAAAAAAAAAAAGTTGTTTCATTTGACGAGGTAAAATCAACTGAATATTATGTAATTTCTTGGGAACCCTTATAAATCTAACAATATTTTACTTCAAGGTTCTTTCATAAAGCTATTTGCATTGTCGGCTGCAATTCATCAGTATTCCTATTTTAGTATTTTCCTGAGAAATTGTCAAGCCTGAATATTATGTAATTTCTTGGGAACCCTTATAAATCTAACAATATTTTACTTCAAGGTTCTTTCATAAAGCTATTTGCATTGTCGGCTGCACTTCATTAGTATTCCTATTTTAGTATTTTCCTGAGAAATTGTCAAGCTGTCTAAAAGGTTGTTTGTGCAAGGTAGTGAAAAGAGGGAAGGTTCTCCGAATCTCTAAGTGACTACTTAAGCGCGCTTCTACAAAAGCCTCGCGTCTAGAAAACTTGTATAAAATTCCAAGAACAACTATCGTTGCAACATATTATTAGTTTTCTATTTCATATAAGGATGAAGGTTAAGTTATATTTTTAAGATAGTTTTGGATATTTTTGCTGTAAAATAAACTTTTAAAAAGAATCATTGGTATTCGTCTCAAAGTACAAACTCAGCCGAACATAGAACCTCGTGCTTTTCGAAGTCGGTTAAAAATGTAAAATGTGTGTGTGTGTGTGTGTATTTGTTGAAGGAAAAAGTAATATTATCCAAAATTAAAATAATTTTTCCAATCCATTTAAAATTAAAGAAGTTAAAATCTGGTGGGAGGGGAAGTCGGCAAGTAACAGTAAAAGGATGCGCAAACTGACACGTGACGTCACCGCCATTAGGGAACGCGTACAAAAGATAGCGAGGCGAGACGTTCCCACCATGTTCCCACCTGCCTCATACAAACTTAGAAATGCTAATTGCTGCTTCATGTATCTCCCTATAATTTAAATAAGTCCAAGCCTGGCTTGCCTATCCAGGGTGGCGGCTCAAGAACACAACTGCTTTACGTGTTCTTTTGTTGCCCTAAAGCGGTGAACACACTAAATCAATAATAGCAAAATCAAGATAAAGCCCACAGCCACTCATGCAGGAAAGTACGTCCACAGTGGACCTGCCGCTTAGCGACCATAGGACGCATCAGCGGCTACTTTGCTCGTCACATGCCACTTCAGCATGACAAACTTAAAGGATAAGGCAATGTGTTACTTTGTTGCACCCTAATGATAGTCACCTACGTAATAATATTAGCCAATTAAGGTGATTCCAGGATCAGATCTGTAAGTCCTATCATAGATGTGACTCTGAAGTCACATAGCTATGATTTATAAGGTCGTGCAAAACACAAAACACCCGCCGGCTTCACGCCGCTGGTTCATTAACGTTGAAAATTTAAAACTAGGTTCAATCCTGAAGTGTTATGTAAACAGTCGTAGAGTGGAAAACTATGCAATCGTACACTCAAGACAGCAAGATAACGGTATCGAACACATTGCAATGTGCATTATTAGATGCATGAACCATTTCATGTTCATTATTAATTTGCCCCTTATACAATGTAGGCCAGTGCCCAATCCAACGACCTCTTGATCAGAACTGTTCGCTTAGGTGCCGGATCGATTACTTTACGTAACAGTTAAATATTCACACCGTTTCCAAGTAACCGTTCACTTTGATACGGCATTCAGGCACCTTTGTATAAGCATATAAAAATTTGCCTTATAGTGTTCCCACTGCTGGGACTCGGGCCTCCTCTCTAGGAGAGGGAACGGGCCGCAATCCACCACGCGGACTCAGTGCGTGTTCGTAACCAAAAGGCAACTGTTAAAAACGGTAAATGTAAACATAAACCTTGTTTCAATTACTTAAAAATGTATTCAGGAATTATTCAAATTTTATGAAAACGCAAACTTCTTTAGTTTCATTCGACGATTACGGTTTTAAAATCATGTCAATCAAGTTATAAATGAATACCTGCCTGCGTGTAGGCACTGAATTTTGATATCAGATCCGAAGCTATTTCTCGTTCCCAGGTACTTCATACACACACATTTTCGTTTATTTCACGAACTGTCCCAATGCATCAAAACATGGGACAGTTCGCCGATAATTTAACGTGACTGATTGTTTACTCGGCAAATGGCATTCCACTCGGCAATTGACATTTCAATGCCGGACACAAAACATATTGAAACAAAACTACATCTTTTATAGCTGAAAAAATATTTTACATTTCATATGTTAACGCATCCTTGAACACTATTGTTAATTGATAAAGAACAAAGAAGCGATGCGAAAATTCATTTTATAAAGGAACAAGCATTAATAATTTCCGTGAATTTTCAATGTACCTATGTAGAACAAAGAAGCGATGCGAAAATTCATTTTATAAAGGAACAAGCATTGATAATTACCGTGAATTTTCAATGTACCTATGTTATTCGATTTTTCGGTGAATATATGATTCAAGGTTCTGAGATTAAAATGGGGAAGATGCCACTAACGAGTGTAACAATTGCACCGAAGCACAATAGCGCGTTGGCAGTGGGTGCCTTGATCTATTTCCAGACACATTTTCCTCTTTTCACTCAAAGGGGAACAAACTTTAACAACTTCAAGAATAAAAAAACCAGTTGAGATGCTTCCAACACATCATTATACCTAAGTTGTGACTTACCGGAGCTCGAACGCCGGTGATGCACTCCGATATGGGAATGTATGGGCCGGTACCGTCAGGGCACTCGTAGTGATCGTTCATCGCCGCGATGGCGGTTAAGTTGTTTTGGTATGTATCTGTAAATCAATAAACACCATGTCAGATGGTGGGGTGGAGTGTATTTATTATGGACTGCATTTTGACTGCATGCTGTTACCTACAAACCGTGCCCAAAGTGTCTAAATCCCAACCCTCGGCGAAATTTAAGAGTGTAGAAATCGAAATACAGTCCATCTGTTATCTAACGCAAACGCTAAGAACTCACGGCGTGGTTTGCTGCTGGCATCGAAAACTAATTTGCTTTAAAAAGCAGTCACAATTTGACTTGAATAAGTAAAAGTTTGGTTGGCATCGATCATCGCATAGGCATCGAGTCACCCCCAACGAGCGTGAAAGTCGCCGCGAGCACAGCACTGTGTAAACAAGTCATGAAACCTGTGTAAAAACGAGATCCTTTGTTTTGTAAAGGGAAAATGAATTAAAGTTAAAACAAAGAGACCATTTGCATGTTCTAAAAATAAATAAAAAAAAAAAAACATCTGCAATCCCGTAACAGCACTACAAATAACTACGGCTTTTCCAAGTTTTACACAATACTAGCGACCCGCCCCGGCGTTCACAGCTTTTTTTTCATTACACAATGCAAACATGTTTTCTTTAGAGGTTACCTACTCTTGAAAGAGCGACATATAATTGGCCATGTGAAAAACACTCAACGCTCAAATCTAAGCCTACAACGTTAAAAGTTTGACCCTGCGAATTATTAATGGTATAATATTGTCGGCATTTAAATTGGAACGGTAAATCCGATGGTATCAGAGAAATTCAGAGAATCAATACATATTTTGCGGTACCACATCCGGTGAGTATTGTGCACTCTATTATGAAAGTTTTTAGTGATTTTTCAGCAAATGCGTGCCAAAGTTTAGGTGGATTCAGGTTTCTTAATAAAATATTATATTTATAGGGATATAAAATCTTCGAAGACTTAGAGACTTGAATTTTAAAGGGGTCTTTTTTTGGCTGGAAATTAATTCTGCTGATCATTCCATACTATAAATTTTCATATGAGGCAATTGCGTGAACAAATGAAGGAGTTATAATTTTTTAAAGAAATAAATGTAGTGCGCAAACATGAACAATGAGGTTTTCTCTGGAATCGCAGGGTTGACCGCTATATCCTTGCACGCAGATATAGTTTATTTGTAATTTTTTTGCGTTTTGCGACGCCACGTGCGGTCTTTTTTAATCTTATAAATTTAAAAATAAATATTTTTATGTCGATGACTTATTATAATGCTAAATGTTTTAAATATGAGTATACTAAGTCTAGTATACAATATGTTTTGATACCTTAGATCAAAACAGTTTAAGAAATCAAAAAGTCCATTTTAATAAATTGAAATGACATGGTGATTCTAAATTACTGTTTCCATATTATTTATTTTACTATTTATGTACACACAAAAATAACAGAAAAAGATAATACATAAGAGACATTAGTACAAAGGTACTCCTTATTTCCAAAGAAATTTCTTCCAGCAGACCTGCGAAAGGAGAAATCAAAAAGAAATGTAGACCATAGTGTGTAGGAAGCAAAAGAAGAATTTGTGAAGTCTTAATACAAAGTCACATATAATTAAATATACTTAAAAATAATATATACATTCTACTATAAATAAATATCAGACATTATTTATTTATATACATACAATATATAAATAAATTATAAAATTCAAGTCTTTGTAAGGCGATTTTCAGCCTATTTTCGCTTCGTAAATAACCCATTATTTCTCCTAAAAAGCAAAGGATAAAAAATGGTTATTGTGGGTTATCCACGAGAAATAGACATACCATCGCGAACTTATTTATACACTTTTATAAGGTGTACAATACTTTAGTACATTATTTTGATCTAACTCAGGATTCGGGTTCAGCCAACGTTTGCAATGTAAGCGCAAAAAATGTGTTTATTTACGACATCACGTTAGAAACCTACCAGTCTACCTAATTATCAGTGTATCTCTACTATATTATGCATGTATTATACATATAAACCTTCCTTTTGAATCACTATCTATTAAAAACCACATCAAAATCCATTGCGTAGTTTTAAAGATCTAAGCATACATAGGGACTGACAGAGAGCGACTTTGTTTTAAACTATGTAGTGATGATAAAAACGATGCTGCAACTGTTCGCTATTTCAAAAACGTGAAAGTGCTGCTGACACCCCGTAGCGAGTTCTTGACGTTGTTACTAATTACATACATGCCAGGCATCATTGATGGTCGAATAGATCATATTAACTTACAAATACAATAGCAGCTCAATCGCTATTGCTAATAAATGCGCAGCAATAAAGTATTAGGACGCAAATAAAAACATAATCACACATAAAGCGGAGCTTATCTGAGAATTCGCCTAAGTTTTAGCCGAAAATAATAACTGAACCAAGCTTAAGGTGCGCTAATGCAGACTCGTGTCTCCTAACATTGAGCATTCCACATCAAAAGCATAACGCAACAGCCATACAAAAACCACGTTACTATAATTTATATTTAATTAGGTAGTTCTTAATTATAGTTTTTTTTTTTTTTTTGATAATTATATGTAACTTTAGTTCATAGTTTGTGGTTGATGTGTAGGTTACGAAACAAAAAAAAAAATAAAAATTAAAAATATAAGTTCATGATTTTTACAATGAAAAAAAAAATTCATTCACTAATCTACGAGTATGTCTAAATCAGAAATCATATGTATAAGTATATTGTTATATTTTCCCAACTTGGCTGCACTTCATATAACGATCTACTTAGTACCTGGTTCCGTGCTAGGTCCAGGCTTAATGTCTCTAAGTTCAATGCAATCTAGGACAAAACATTTTTAAATAATTAATTTAAGAAGAGAAAAATAAAACAATTAGGAAGACGCTCTAGCCATCATTATTAAGATAATCTCCTACAAACTTAAAAAAAAAAAAAACAATCCCGATCAAAAGAGATCAAAAGAAACACTAAACTGTTCATGCTTCTAATTTTAAAATTAATTTACCTTTGGGAAAAGTTAATTGTTGGAAATTCGCGTCTCAAACAAAGTAGCGACCGCGCGCTACGCGAACCGAGTTTCGACTGAAGTGCAGCGTGGTTCGCAAGGGAAGGGACAATCTAGTTACTCCCACGTGAAACTAAAATAAGTTCAAGGGGGTTTGAATTCGACTACATGGGGTGTTACATTAATTTATTTTAGGTACCGATAGCAACATTATTTTGTAATTTTGAATAACAAGTATTTTTGCAGCCTACCTAAACGTTTTATCTCGTCTCACCAATGAGTGACCTAATCTTACATGAATATCTAACAATCTAGAAATTCATTACTGAATAAAAATCTCATAAATTACTACGAACTTGTAAGTTCTAATTCCCTAGCAACTGACATTATTTTCTAGAACATTTTCACTCAAAAATCAACTTAGACTACATAATATTATTAAAGTTGTTAATTAAGTTAGTAGCAATTAATGCAGATTACCTATGATTTTCAAGTATAATTATAGTGTATTTCAATTATATCCGGAGACAAATCTACGCAAGGGCGAAACATAATAGGATAATTTAAAATTTAATTTAAACACATACCTAGAGCGTTATGTCTAGTAACCGTAGTAGGAGGAACATCTTCGGTTGCGCGCAGACCACAAACTCGGCAAATAGCGTCTACCCATTTCTCCATCTCTGCCTCGCAATCAGCTTCCAAGTGATAGGTTCTGCGCTGGGTTTGGATTGTGAAGACAGATCCTCGGAGGTTAGGGTTGAGTGGAGCCTGGCCGTTGCGCTCCATATGGAGACCAGCATCCACCTGAGAAGAGAAATCATTGAGGCACTTCTTCTAAACCACTCTTAAAGCCTGGCCACACGATGCGTTGCGGTGCCGCACCGCAAATATTTTAACGAATCGGTGGGCACACTAGTGACACCATCCCGCTCGTACGGCCCGCTGATTCGTCGAAATATTTGCGGTGCGGCGCCGCAACGCATATTGTGGCCCGGCCCTTAGTCTGTCAGTTTTGTCTAAGGTGTACCTAATCGTTACGATTTTTGCAACGCGATGTGAAACGGGATGTAGTAGATGAAGAAAGTACTAACGATTTTATTCTTATCTTTATCATTTGATGTTTTCATTCTTGTGTCGTGTTAAATCTCGCTTTGAACGAAACATATTTTTTTCCATGATAAAATGTGTATTTCTTGTGTATTTCTGCGCAAAACTAAGTTTAATTTTCGACTTATAGCTATAAACTATTTTTTATCAATAATTTGATTATGAAAAAGTGATTACTACGGTTATCTTTATAATCTTTATTTGAATGACGATAAACGATTTACCAAAATGCATATCAGTTCTTAAAATTTAGATGAGTAGTGTGTTATTAAAGTGTGTCATTTATGAAAATTGATGATTCGTTTTTGTATCACTAGTGACTACTCGTATTTCGCTTCAGTAAATGAAACGTATCCTAAAATACTTAATAAGTTTTTTTTTTCTAATAATTTAGCTTAATTCAGATTTTTAGGCAATCTAATTTCGTCGTTATTACAAGGTTAGCAGGTAGTAAAATGTCTTTCGTGAGTGCATGGTGTACTTGAATTTATCTCGCTTTGTTGAATATAAATCTGCTCTTTAGAGTTCCGTACCGTAAAAAACGGAACCCTTATAGGATCACTTTGTTGTCCGTCCGTCCGTCTGTCTGTCTGTCTGTCTGTCTGTCTGTCTGTCAAGACCCTTTATCTCAAGAACGCGTGGAGGTATCGAGTTGAAATTAAAACTATATAGGTACTGAGGTCTGCGGTCCCTTCAAGCTGTGAAAAATCATATCTATCTAAGTTAACGAATAAAAAAGATACGGCTGTTTATGTCGCAAAAAAAACGTATATTTGATACTCTCAAAGATCGATATTCATAGGGTGCTTTCCGTTGACCCAAAATCCTGAAATTTGACACAAAGCAAGGTCTTATAGCACAGGTATAGGAAAAAATCTGAAAACAGTTTTGTTGTTACCTACGTGACAAAAAAAAAAGTTTTTTTTGCAATTCGGAAAAATCTTTGAGACTCCATTCGGGAATTGTAGTTTGCACGGAACACTCAGTGCGCGAGTCCGACTCGCACTTGCCCAGTTTTTATATATTATACACCTAAACCTTTCTCATGATTTTCATACGATTTCCACCGGTAGACGTGATGGCTACCGGTGGAAATCGTATGAGAATCCGTTCAGTAGTTTTTGAGTTTATCTAGAATATACTGTCAGACAGACGCCTTTAGGGACTTTAAAAGTAGGTATGTAAGGATAAATCATTAATAATTCTCATGGCTAGTTTATAGATGAACAAATATTAGATACCACATTCTTAACGCAACTACATTAAGAAATGCGCAAATGCTGTTAGTAGCAAAATTTTATTGATTGAATATTGAGGACAATATATCTACTAGTAAATGACTACAGGTTAAAGGTGCCCTCCTCTCGGGTCCGTCTAACGACAATGTGAGTATTTACCTATGGTTGAAAAGCCTGTTGTTTCATCCAGTCATGTTCAATAAAGCGACTACGTGAAAAACGAGATATATAGTCTGGCCAGGAATTTCTTAGGCAACCCACCCGCGTTATTTTTATTATTTAATACACTAAATTTATAATAAAATACGTTTAATCCATTAAACAGACCGGTGTAGGTCGTTCTTAATCGGATCTTAGACTATTAATATTATTTCTATAAGCATTCTTGATTAAAACATTGATGGGTTTTATATTTACCTGGCTAAAGAAGAGCAAAGACAGGATTATTAAATTCAAAACTGGTAGTTAAAAAAATTGTTTGTTGTGATTAACAAAGAAGTTCAGTCTACACTGATGCCAAATTAAAGCTAAACTGGCAGTTTAGAAAATATAATGATCATGTACCGCTTATTGAAATTATATCCATGCTCCTGATAATGATAAATGCCCATGTTGCTATATTCTGCACTGCTGCATGTACTTACAACCTAGTCAGTATAACATATTGTTGTATTGCACAATATCTGCACAATCATGATCAAGCATTCCATTTGGCAATAGCAACATCATATGTTTATGAAAGACCAAAAAAAGTAAATGAGATACTCGAAATTATTGATTCTTTGCTATTATAATTTATCTATTTTCAATTACTTTTCTTCATTTTAAACGCCAAAAAAAAACAATATTTTTAATAAGCTTAGTGTAAATCTGTCTCATTGTAGGAACCAAGTCCACTATTCCTTCCGATGATCAGTTTTGATATGATCATAAGCATGCTCCTGCCACATTATCTCGCCTCCACGGAATTAATTGTTCAGCGGACGATTAAGGCGGTTCTAACGATACCTCATATGTCGGGTTCCGATAATAAGATTAGGAGCTATGAGGGAACAGATGAACATATTCACATACACACATACATAGCCTGTCAAAATAATAGCCCTCTTTTGGCTTTGCCATAGTCGGGTAAAAAGTTGTTCCATTGGAATGCTTTAAACTACGATCTTCTGTCAATCTTTTAATCGGACAAAATAACATTTATATTTTTTTATTGTAAATGGTCAAGCATAAAATGTCTTTCAATTACTTATCAAGACATTGAAAATAGGTATTTCCTCGCTGTTTAAGGCTTTTTTAAAACCGAACTGTGTTTTTTTTTTAACAGAATTCATTAATTTTTATAGATTACAATGATTTTATATAACTATACAGGTACACATAATAACACTGTAAGACTCTCATTCTAGTTATTGATGGGGGACTATATTTCTTGTCACCAAAATTTATATTTGTCATCAAGTTGTATCACCTAATAGATCTATCGCCACGAAATATTTTCGTTCTCAGATAAACAAAAAGTGTTTCCAGGTATAAATTATCAAATTAATGTTAATATACTTATGTGTAAAATAAGAGATGGATTACCAATAAAATTGTAGTGCATTAGATGAATATAAACTTCGTTCCTAAAAAACAAAAAAATCGTTCGTCGTTCGTATAAAAGTATTATTTAAGTAATAATAATTTTATTACTTAAATAATAGCTTTGTGCTCAGAATGGTAGATCTGTCACCGTGTCCGATTATCGATCCCTGACTGCGAGTTATTTTTATTTGTGATTTTGTCACCAAGATAGTAATTACATTTTATTTCGTTCAGTTATTAAAATAATAGTATTCGTTACCAATTTAATACATCAATTAATAATTTTAATGAAAATATGTTCAAAGAGGCGTAGACAAATTGGTGCGCTCTCAACGATGGGTCGTAGGTAACAAGGTACGATCATGATATGACTCTGAAAGACTGGACAGATGCCTACCAATGGGCGAAGTTGCCTAAAGAAGTAATACTGACGTATAGTGACGATGCTTTTAAACACTACGAAGTATCCGCTGGTAAGGCAGACAAAATACAAAACTTTGAAAATGCATGGACTGATTTTGATGACTACAAAGTCCAATGGTTCAGCAAATGGAGAGTGGGTCTACCACACAATATTGATTGGATGCATGGGAAATGCAACTGCCCTGCGTTTTACAAAAACTATACGTACAAACATATCGGATTAGCCATACGCTTAAAGCTGGCCAACCCCACAGCAGAAATAAAAAATTTGCTTATCAGGCCGAAAAGAAAAAGGGGGCGCCCTTCAAAAGCCAAACCAGCGCTAATTATTCAGTGATTTTTAACAATAAACATTAATTATTTTGACTTTAATTAAGCGTTTTATTTACTAATATATAAAACACTTCATTAAACGGAAATTAAAATCCTTGGGGGAGGCTTATGTCCAGTTAAGTCGTAGACTCTTTTGGTTGAAACGATGATGACGACAGCCCTAAATTTTTTTTGGAACTTTATGAAATTATCTAGGAACATAATATATGATTTATAGTTAAATTAGTTTGCTTAAATACTTATTAGGACAAACCTATCTATATATATTAAAATCAATGCCACTTTTCGTTGTAATTTTATAACTCAAGAACGTGCTCACCTATCCAAACCAAATGTTTAGGCTTTGTTCGAACTATTTAGTACATGGTTTGGGTAGAGTAGAGTAGGATAGGGCAGGGTAGAGTAGGGTAGAGTAGGATAGGGTAGGGTAGAGTAGGGTAGAGTAGGGTAGGGCAGGGTAAATTAGAGTAGAGTAGGGTAGAGTAGGGTAGGATAGAGTAGGGTGGAGTAGGGTATAGTAGGGTGGAGTAGGGAAGAGCGGGAGCGAAATCGCGCGGGCAAAAGCTAATTATCTATGTAGATAAAAATCAATGCCACTTTTCGTTGTAATTTTATAACTCAAGAAAGGACTCACCTATCCAAACCAAATGTTTAGGCTGTGTTCGGACTATTTAGTAGATGGTTTATGTGAAGTTTGGTAGGGTAGAGTAGGGCAGAGTAGGGTAGGGTAGAGTAGGGCAGAGTAGGGTAGGGTAGAGTAGTGTAGAGTAAAGTAGTGTAGAGTAGTGTTGAGTAGGGTAGAGTAGGGTAGTGTAGGGTATAGTAGGAAAGAGCGGGAGCGAAGCCGCGCGGGCAAAAGCTAGTAATACATACAATAACATTTACTTGGTACTAGACCCTATATCTCCATGATTTTAGATGATTTATTGTGGTATTTATTTTATATTGTTTGGTGACTACATTTTGGTGACAAATCTACTATTTTGCGGGCAAATAATATTATTCTTTTATATTTTTATTATTTAAGAAACACATCATGTTCCTGCCCTTGTCCCGTTTTATTTGGGGTCGGCGCAACACGTTTTTTTCTTCCATTCTGTCTTGTCACTCGACACGCTATCACTAACTTCCTTTTGTTTCATATCACTTCTCACACAATCCATCCATCTTTTCTTTGGCCTCCCTCTCCCTCTCCATCCATCCATATGTAAATTCATAACTCTTTTAGCAACATGCTTTTCATCTCTCTTCTTTACATAACCATACCAAGACAAACGATTTCCTTTCAACTTTACAGTCACTGGCGCCACTTTCAAACTTCCTCTAATATACTCATTTCTCACTTTGTCCATCCTCGTCACACCACACATCCGTCTTAACATTCTCATCTCTGCTACATGCAATCCTTTTTCATCCGTCTTTTTCACAGCCCAACATTCTGATCCATACAGTATGAAAGGCCAATTAAAGAAACACAAAACTAATTAAATTGGCGATAGCTTAAATGATACCCGTTATTGATTATGATTAAAAGTTGAAGTATTGAACGAAAGTAACTTTATTCAGTAGTCAAGACTGAAACCAAATAAACTCTTATGTTGTTAACCTTTCGAATACCATAATTAGAAAAACAATGAAGGGATTTAATGAATTAAATGGGATGCAACCTTCTTTTTTTCTCTCTTCTGTTTATTTGCAATCAGTCACCAGACTTTAAGCAAATGAGTTGCATGAGTTGTTGTTATTGTTATTATATTCACTCTGCACACAGACCAAGATCCAAGGGGCCAATCATCCCCTAAACTCAATTTAATATTCAAAATAATACAAAAATTTATCTGTGATTTAAACAATGTTCCTGGAATAATAATAATTGATGTAGACGCTACCAGGCTCTAACTGTTTATTAACAATTATATGGCCCCTTGGATCGGTCTGTCTTCTAGTAAAAAAAGGTTTTAAAATAGTTGTCTGGTGAACATATATAAAAATGAAGCATGAGAATTTTTGTAAAGTTATGTCATTATTTTGTGAGCTTTAAAGCATCTGTAAAGGAATACGGCCCATGGAATGTGTCTGGGAGTATTGGCGACTTGATTTTAAAGATATTTCCTAAAATATACTTAAAAATCAGCTTGGAGAATTTACGTGAAGTAAGTACTGTTTTTATGTACCTTGATTACCAGAAAATTGGCCGTCTAAGCAAGCTAGCAGATAGGCATGCGTTCTTAGTGCATACTAACAGTACTCAATCGTCCACATTTCCTTCGTGAGAAAATATGTGACGTCTGGCAGCCCTGGGATCTTACTCTATATGTTATTCTCAGTCATTGCCTCGTTAAGCCTTACCAGAAAAATCTTTTCCCATAGTTTAAACTTACAAGTTAAGTGTAAAAACTTTTTTTCTATATGTTTCCAATTTTTTTGCATTATAGTCAGAGATATATTGTGACTAACATTATAGCCATTTTCACAGTAACATTTTCAAAACCAACACGGTAAATTGGCTATAAGATTGTACAGGCTTCTTTTTAAGTTGGGAAATCATCCAATCACTTGTCCCACTCTAGGGCAGAGCAGGAGGTTGTGTCAGACATTTACTGACCAAAACCCACACCTATAATCCTCCTTTGCCTTGCATTCCAAGACCAGGTTCTCTTTTCCGAGGCAAACCCCAGGCCTCCGTAGGCTTTGACCCTGCGGGGCCCCTACAAGCTTGTACAGGCTTGCAGCCCCAACTAGGAATAGCGATAATTATGTTTACTTGTTACTAAAAGGTATAACTCAGGTATCAGTTACAAATATTACAAAACTATGCTACAAATCAACTTTTTCTAGCATTGAATTAAGTTCTTACATTAATATGGGTTTATATCAAGAGGATGGGCTCCAACACTCAATACCATCTGCTAACAACAACATACTGCAAACCAATTCATGGAGAGTAAGAACAATTGTGGCAATTCATAGTATTTTTTATTGGCAGGCTCATTTACTAATATTACACCAAACTTACAAAATTAGGAGCCCAAGTGATTATGTACTACAACAGATTGTATAGAAGGTGTGGAATTGAACATTCACTTATGTACTTACTTGCTCACAGAGGTCCAGATCTATAGTGCCCTTGAGTCGACGGCAGTTGCGATCAGCATAATAATCTAAAAAGTATTGGCCAGGGAGCTCGCCCGACTGCCGCAAGGCAAACCAGCGCCTGCGCCATCTCTGTAGTGAAGAAAGAAAACACTACACAAATTCGTCAAGTACCCGTAACAAATAGCTATCAAAGCGGCTTCTAGTCTGAAAATGTTTACAGCAAAATTTGTTTTATACCCAGCCACTTACTCTGTCAACAAAGGTAAAATGCCAAGCTAAAGTTGAGCTCACCGTTCGCCAAATACGCCTGTTTGGTGGAGATTTTGTTAACCACCCTTCGAAAACAATATTTCTAGACATTGTTTTTAAAGAGTTAATATCTTTATTAGCAAACTATAATGAGTCACATATTAGCAATGTTTTGCGATTGTGAAGTACATTCGTACATTCACAAACGTTGAACGTTCACCTCGCCACTATTATTTTTCTATTTTTTTCGCTATGAACATAGTGACAAAGTGTTGCAAGCATTATACCTTTACTTACCTACCACAGATCCTTCTTAATCTTTTAATCGCCTAAAATAAGCGATAATGATTTGACTCGTCTTTAGTCATCAGTTAAATTAAATAGAATACGAATATTATTATTATTATTATGTCATAAGAGGAAATCGGACTGCAAATAAAATGTTTGTTACTGTATATAACTTGTTTTATTATTACTTTATTTTGTAATAGACTGTACCGAAATCTATTATAATAAACATTCAGGTTATATTTATAAATTGTTGTAAAGCGTGGTTTTTTATTTTTTATTATGGGTTTACATACATAGAGATTGAGAGAGAGTCACATTATTTAATTATCGGTAAGTATTTAAATTAGGTATAGTGGTATTACAGTATGGACCAATAAGTAGGTTTTATGTATGCTACATGATTGGCCTTAGGTATATATAAGTCGATCTTTGTTTATAAATTCTTATTAAAAACCTCAACTCTCCATAAACCAGGAATCCTAAGGGTTTTGTAACGTTCCGGAAATACCACTTATGTGTATTAAATTAAATTTTATGATTTTAAGACGGTACCTATTTTTTGCGTTGGTGAACCCTACAGGTTAGAGGAATTGGACTCCCACTCACAGAGCATGTCTCCCACTTACCAGGTGTTTATTATTTTATATAATGCTTCAGTATTATCGCTATGTTCATTTAAAATTTGATGATTTTATGAAATTATAACTGACTAGCTTTTGCCCGCGGCTTCGCCCGCGTACATAAAAGGCCTTCCCTCTTTCTCCCCCTTTTTTAACTTTTTTTATAAAAAAAATTAGCCTATGTCCATAATCATTTTTGCCATTTAGGCGTGAAGACGTAACAAACAAACCAACAAATAAACAAACAAAGTCACTTTCGCTTTTATAATATTAGTAAGGATAGGCGCCAGTGTGGGCACCGTCACCGCGTCAGCGGCCGAAGGCCCTTCAGCTGGACCATGGCATGAGTCGCATGCCAGAGGGCAATGGCAAAACGGATGGAGCGGGGATACCGCACGGATTCCCGCGAAGCGGCGAGCCTCCTTGCTGGCCTGCCACCATGGGATCTGGAGGCAACAGTCCTTGCACACATGCACGACTTGCGCGTGGAGATGCAACGCCGGGGCGAAAGTCCACTCCCGCAACAAGTCGCGGCAAGGCGAACAGAGCTTCGGCGGGATCTCATGGTGAAATGGCGTCAGCGACTATCGCAATTCAGTGCTGGACATACCACAATTATGCCGGTAAGTCCCCTCTGGCTGGAAAGACCTCACGGCGTCCTCACCTTCCGCATGACGCAGGTTCTCACCGGACATGGCAAGTTCGGGAGGTTCCTGCACCAGATTCGTGTGGAAGTGACGCCCGGGTGTCGCCACTGTGCAGAACGCCCGGAGGACATAGTGGAGCCCACAGTGGAGGTGTGCCCCGTCTAGACGAAGCATAGCCGTGCTCTCATGAGGGCGATCGGCGGCGTTGATCTCTCGCGCCGGGCCTCGGTACAGGCCATGGTCCAGAGCGAGGAGGAGTAGCAGGCCGTCGCCTCCTTCTGCGAAGCAGTAATGCTAGTAAAAGAGGAGGCTGACCGCGTCAGGCAACGGCGGCACTCACAGCGCCCCAGCCGCCGCTTCGATTCCGATCCCGATTTCTGGCCACCGTAGGCGTACCGAACCAAGCCCAAGTCGCCGACGGTGCAATGTTCCCGCGCACCTTAAGGAGCTGTCAGCAACAGCAGGGGCCCAGATGGGTCGAAACCTACTGGGGCTAGGGTTAGTTCGAAAGATAGCTCGACCCCGGTACGAAAGGCAAAGAAGGAACAGGAGTGTGTTTTTAGTCAGTTAAAGTCTGACACTATCTCCCGCTCCACCCAAGAGCGGGGGATGTCATTAGATGATTTTCCTACCGGAAAAAATAGATCGTTGTTCCGACTTCGATGCGAACTTAGGAGAGGTTCGCATCGCAACGGTGCCACCGTTTTCTGTCAATCCGGTGGTGGCGCGTTCCGACTTTCCGAAGGCCATGAAAACACATGGCTTCGGACTTGTGCAGTGCCACCTCGAGTCTCACTCAACTGCGGAATTCTCTCCACGACTGTCGCAACCCCATGTGTTCGACCGTCGCCTGGTACGACTCTCCCTGCGCCAGGACCAGCGTGTCGTCAGCGTAACAGACCACGCTGACGCCGTCAGGGAGGTCGCCGTGCAGCACATAGTCGTACCCGATATTACATAAGGGGGGTCCAAAATATCTACGATAGACTCTTTTCATAAATAATCTGTAATAGGTAGTTTGTTTGTCTGTAATAATCGTGTCGCTAACGGCACGTAGGTGTGGGAACGTTGTCAGTTTGTCAGTACAAAACTGAGGCCCCAACAGGACTTAGCAGGTTTGCATTGTAGAGATCGACTGGTGGTCAGAAAGCAGATTTTCGTGCATAGCCATTTATCACCATTTTTAGCTGATACCGCTGTTACTTATTTACAGTACGGTAGATAATGAATTGAACTTTTTGACTGGTATAAAAAGACATTTTTGTCAAAAAACGGACTTAGCAGGTTAACAAATTAGCCGACGTAATGACTTTTCACGTTTTAGGGTGGAGCGATAAGGTGTTTCAGACTTTTACTAACTAAAACTCACCTATATATCTTCTGTTACCAATTGCGTTATAGGACCACGGGTTTCTTTTTCAAAAAAGAAACACTAGCGGGCATCGACCTTGCTGGTCCCCTATGGTTTTGCTATGAGGCGCGCGCGGAAAACACTGGACGCCATCGACAAATGGTCGTTGTCCGCAGGCCCGCGCCTACTGCGGCTGGAGATCACTCTGTGACACCCGACGTCCTTAGCGTCTCCTGTCACGGTGGCCGGAGCTTGAAGATGTATGTTCGGTGATGAGGCGACGACATCCCAATCCCTCTCGCTCTAGACCAAGGCCTGAATCATGGCCCAGCAAGACGGGTCACTGCCACTGATCACCTCCACAAGGACACGGTGGTACTACATTCTAGTGGGGTACTCCTCCACCTTATACTCCACATGCTTCAATGGGTAACTCGCTGCCCGACCGAACGGTAACCGTCCGGACCGAGTCCAAAACGTCAACGGCGCGCACTGTTCCCGTGTGCCTCAAAGAGTTGTCAGCAACCACAGGGGTTCAGCAAGATCGAAGTCTACTGGGGCCAAGGCACTATTTCTGAAAGGGAGGCTCGGCCCCGGTACGAAAGGCAACGAAGGAACGGGGTAGGTTTTTTAGTCAGTAAAAGTCTATCTCCCACTTCGCCCAAGAGTGGAGAATGTAATCTGGGTGATTTTTAACCAACGAAAAAAAAAACTTTATGCTTCATCGTGCCCTCTAAGAAGTCCTTACAACAGTGACACCTAGATGTTTCTTCCGCTTGAATCCAGAACGAGCACGTCACGAACTTAAAATGTCCAATGAGAACCTGTGTCATACGGAACGTCGCCACGGTGCCACTCCAACCATCCCTCAAAGAGGGGATTTACCGCCATAATTGTGGGTGCTCACTATGTTAGCCTGCTGTATTTTAATGCAAAATCCCAATAACATTTTGCCCAGCCGTACAATCAAACTTAGACCAACGAGCAGTTAAAATGTTGTTGTTTAGTTCCAGGCAATACTAACTTATTAAGATCAAGAGTCTCAATTTAAAAAAAAATTGATAAGACTGAAATATATTACGGCCTCATTATACACCGCTAAATTTTAAGGTAGTTTGTACGCAACGCCGACTATTAACTACAGGTCATTGAACTCGCTCAGCTGACGTTTTCTTAAAGAAATTAATTAAGTACATGCGTAAATTAATACGAGTTTTGAAAAATGGTACTTTAATTTTTAATTTTATCTTTACAAATCGATAGTGTTTCATGTACCGGATCGACCCTCCACGGGATTAAAACGATTAAAATTTAAGGGTGTATACATAATCTATCTCCTAGGAGCTGCAATTATAAGAATCGTAAAAAATTAAAAAACACTTGACGGGAATTGAACGGACGATAGATCAGTAACAGCACTCGCGATTACGAGATCAACGCGAAAGAAGTTTCAAAAAATTATTAAATAAATAATTCAATACAAATATTTGCAATAAAAAAGAAAGTAGATGAGCTGAAATCGAACTCACCGTTAGAAAAAAACCTTGATGAAGATTTTTTCTTTTGATCAGGTACCCTTGATGGAGGATCTTCCTCATTATGGATGTATCAGTTCTTCAATCACATAATAGTCACTCACAACTTATTTGGGATAGTAGAAGTTTTAGTTAACTTCATCGACAAACATCAGTTTTTTTTTAACTGCGTACTGGCGCTGCAAATATTTTTCAAGAACTCTTTTCACAACGTAGTACACGCCAAACCCGCGAAACTGTCGAAGGAAAACCAAAATATGAATGTTGCAAGCAATAAATGCACAGATGTTATATAATTTCAAAATCGACTAACTAGGTTTTACTCATCTCTATACTTGTTACTATTTATGTAATACAAACAAATAATTTAATTTGTTCGTTTGCAATAACCTATCAATAAAACATAATAATTACAAAAGTCAGTGTCCAAAAACAATAACGAAAGACCCCAGATAAATTAAATACTCGATTACAAACTAAATCTAGAAATTGACACCCACACCCATTTTTGTTTGAAGTTGATTTAACGATTGCATCTATTAAACTATGCTGCTATATTATCTTCGAACGGATGTTCGATGGTGCTGTAAGAAAACTTCGCTCATAAGAAAACTTTTTCAACAAATAGGTAAATGTTTTGTTGGAACAGTATTTTTGGAGTGAACTTGCAGTAAGAGGTTCCGAGTAACGGTTGGAGCGCAGCGACTACATTGTGTCTTGTGAGAGTGTGCGACTTGACATTGATAGAACTGCTTTTTGAATCACCCTGATAATATTGCCGTGTGCGGATCTATAAAATCAATATGCTTAATATATTATATATATATATTATATTATTATTATTATTATATATTATATTATATCTACTATTTATACAGATTGTAGGGTCTATAGATTTTTAAAGAATGAAGTGATAATATCATTGCGAAACCTACAAAATGAAAGCTATTTCTTCTTTTTGAAAAGAAAGTGCGTTGCCTCAGTGGTAATGAGAGCCCCTGTCGCAACGCCCTCTTTGACACTGGCTGTGTTTTGATTGTGAGAAGGTATTTATTTAAAAAAAAATTTAGCAGTAAGTTAGCACCCCATAGGACTTTGTGTCTAGATTTCTATACCATGTTGCACCCCCTGATAAAGACAGCCTTATTTCTAACCTATTGTGGAAACTAAAGTTATAAAAGCCTCTAAGTTATAAAAATAATCCTGCCTCCCTTGAGATTCCATTTATTCAGATCACACTGTATTTGTTTTCTATGATTCCGAAGATATTTTACCTTTTTTGCCCTATGATGAGTTCCCTGACAGTTTATTTTTTCCGTGGCACGCATACTACTTTAAGTTACTAAAATATTGTCTTTCGTAAATTACTAAGTAAATTATTGTGGTTATAATTAACTGTTAA
The DNA here is from genome assembly GCA_910589285.2 of Mythimna ferrago. Classification (NCBI taxonomy): domain Eukaryota; kingdom Metazoa; phylum Arthropoda; class Insecta; order Lepidoptera; family Noctuidae; genus Mythimna; species Mythimna ferrago. The sequence continues at coordinate 21,074,400 of OU342673.1, read as the reverse complement.
TAAATGAAGTAAATAAAATAAAAAAGTATAGAACATAAAAATGTGTAATGCGTTGAACGGAACTTCTGCCAATAAAGATTGAAACTACTCGACGACACACTAATCGACTAAATCGGAGCGACCATCTTGTAATCGTATGTATTGTCTGTGCGGTAAGAGAACCGTCGTGGCGTAAAGTGAAAACAACATTAAAGATTTTAAGTAGCAACCCAACCCAGCCATCCGTCAAATGCCAAACGTCATATCATGTTGACAGAGGGTTTGCTTATTATGTTATTTTATTGTGATTTTTAATTGAAATCTTCAGAAATGTGATAAAAAAATTCACTGAGCTGCAAGGGAAATAATATTTAATATATTACAGTTTTGCCAAAGATAACAAATGGCAAATCACACCATTATTGATCAAAACAAATTCACGAACTTGGGAAACATTGGTATGCTGTGTTTTTGGTACGTAACACATTTATTTTAATGTTTTTAGACTTCCTAGGTGAACTCCTGTCCCTGTTATCTCCAAATATATATAAATTAAACTAAAATTCATTTAAACATGACGATATTTGTTTATTTTGTTTTGGTCAATATTTTCGATGGCTAGTATAAAGAGTATTGATACTTTAAATTTATAATGCATTTCGAATAACTTAGAATATTTCTTTTCAGGCTTGAGTAAGAATACAGTAACTAAAATAAAAAAGGGCAAGTGCGAGTCGGACTCGCGCACTGAAGATTCTGTACAAATTTACCTATGAAATCAATTCCCGAATTGAGTTGCGAAGATTTTTCCGAATTGCAAACAATTTTATTTTTTTGTGGCGGATCTACAAGTTTACAATTTTCAGATTTTTCCCTGTACTTGTTCTATGAGACCTTGATTTATGCCAAATTTCAGGATTCTAGGTCAACGAGATTCACCCTATGAACTTTGATTCCCTTGAGTATCGAAATATATGTTTTTTGCGACATAAACGGCCGTATCTTTTTTTTTCGTTAACTCAGAAGTTTGATTTTTTCACAACTTCAAAAGACCGCAGACTTGAGTGTATGGTTTTAATTTTAACTCGATACCTCCAAGCGTTCTCGAGTTAAAGGGTCTTAACAGATAAACAGACGAACAACCAAGTGATCCCAACGATCTTATATGCGAGATGGAGGGACCATCTACAGGCTAAATAGATTTTTTACGAAGCAACATTACAAATTCTGAAGTGTACCTACTTTATTTTCATAGTCTTTAAGTTCATACTTTTCATTGATTAGCAAAAGGGAAAATTGAACTGAGGAAGACAACGAGAAAGTGGTAGTGTGTCCCATTTTTACCTTTATATTTAACTAGGGTAAACATAAACTTGCTGCTAGTTACAATATTCCAGTCAGTGATAAATTGATAATAGACCGATCCCAGTCAAAGTGATAGAACCATTTTCGTTGGAACTGGGTAAGAGGTCGTTGGTGGAACCTACCTCGATAGGTTCCTTTACCGGTTCGTGTTTACATTAAAATGTTCATCATCATTACAATCGAAAGACGTTTACTGTTCGACATAGGCCTCCCCCAGGTGTCGCCACAATTAACGGCATTACGCAAAAACTTATAAGTGGATGAATTTAATGATAAACGTTGCAATAATATAGCTTATAACCTATATTTTTGATAAGTTTCATCACGTGAGCAAGTTCAATAAATAGGCTACTAATATTAAAAATGCGAAAGTTTGTGAAGATGGATGGAGGTACTCGTATGTATGGATGTGTCGCGCAAAAACTACTAGACAGATGAACTTAATCATAAACATTGCAATAATATAGCACATAAGCTATAACTTTGCAGTTCCATTAGGTGAGCAAATTCAGCCAATAGGATAATTTTTATTATAGGGTGAAGCCGCTGGAAGAAGCTAGTCTAACATAGTTTCAAAATATCAAGATTTGACTGTCGCACTATAATGACGTCACAATGTTGCTTACATAACAAAAACGATATTTATCTACAGCAGCGCCCTCAAATCCCACGACGGTTTACTTTCCGCACAGACTCTAACAGCAGAAAATTGGAAAAAAGTAATAGAAAAAACTCAAAAAACTATAACAGAGGACTGGAATAAATATATCCGGATCGACCGAATTAGGGACCAACAATTAATCATCGCGGTTGGAGAAGATTCCGATTCCGATATGGATATGAGTTCAAATCAAGAGTCAAGTTCTGACAGTGAATAATAAATAAATAATTATTTTAAACAGACTGCATTTTATTTACCAATAGCCACCCCCCGCGGTTTCGCCCGCGTTATTTCAGGTTTTTAGTTTTTGTCAGGTTATGAGTTTACACGTGGATGGATGGAGGGGAAGAGGGAGGCCAAAGAAAAGATGGATGGATTGTGTGAGAAGCGATATGAAAGAAAAGGGAGTTAGTGATAGCGTGACGAGTGACAGGACAGAATGGAAGAAAAAAACGTGTTGCGCCGACCCCAAATAAAACGGGATTAGGGCAGGAAGATGATGATGATGTCAGATTTTTTGGTTTACTGTAAAATTTCATTAAAATCCGTAGACTAGTTTGAAAGAGTAACAAACATCCACACATACATACAAACTTTCACATTTATCATCTATAAATCTAAAATCGGTAATCCGATTCCATTTTCTTTGTCAACTGATTCGTTATTGTAAAAAATCGATTCAATTTCTTTAAGTCACATCACTATAATTGTCAGACAGGAACTGTCAGGGAACTCATAATAGGACAAAAAAACTACAGCGACACCCATATAAATACCATCATTTTTCTTGTCCAATTAGTTAATTTACTCTATGAAGTTTAATTAACTAGAAATCGACTAATATCATTGCGTTTTATATTAATTTGGCAACATTGCTTTTTTAATTAATACTTGCCATTTAACTAGATTTGGGCGATTCCGAGATGTTTTCACAATCGAAAGAATCGGAGTCGTTAAAATAAACCTTTGAGTCTACCATTGACTCACCGTTCTTCTATAAAATAAAAGAGATATTTTTCGCGTGCTTTGGTACGCTCTCGCTCCTCGATAATAGGGGTCAATCGATTGCATGCATCGAGTAGAGATGCAAGTTAGAGGCTAGAGCGTGCCAGACTTGAGTCGAGTTTTCGATTGCTCTTTTAGTTTGGATTCGCAATTTTATTGCAAGTCAAGAACTCGCAAAACTCTAAACCATCGAGTAACAACTCGCCAACGAACGCGCGCGTCATTTGTGCCAGTCTCAATAACAAACCGAGTCAGACTCGAGTCAAAATCGAAACAATCGAGATCCATCGAGACGTTCGAACAATCGAATAAAACCTCTCGCCTCTCGCCATCGCTCGCGCATCGCTACGTCTAACTGACAGGAGTCCACCACAAATAAAATATATTCTCATTGGTCCACATTGCAACTTATTTTGTTTGGCGGGATCCTTTCGAATGAAGTTCAATGGCTGTTTTCATTTCATTATTCGCAATATAGATTCATAATGGATATTGCGAAGTAAAATTGGTGTGGTTTGTATTTGTCTGCACAACCGGACAATAATGTATAATATGTGAAATCATTAAAACAGTCGCAATTTTAGTAAAACGGAACTTAGAATTAGGTACAGTAGGTACAATTCACAAATGATGGCGGCCGTGAAGTTTGCGCAGAAGGCTGCGCAGTAACGTGTTTTAGGAACCAAATGGCGACGAGCGTGTGCAAGAAGAGTGTAGTAGGTATGCGCGAACGTTCGCAAAGGCTAACTGGGTTCGAAAGGTTCGAAGGCAGCCGCTGACCTCTAAGGCAACACTGTCTTGTGTTGTTTTATTTTATAATTTTATTGTCAGTGATCAGCAGTGTTGCCAGATCTCCTGATTTTGCCAAGTTTCTCCTGATCTACTGATTTTGTTAGTAAATCTCCTGATATTTCGTTTTTAAATAAATATATATACCTACTGAACTAAGCGTAAGATGGACGTATCTAAATCTTCTAGTGTAAGTACCTACTTATACAAGTTTCCTGATTTTGTACTGAACTGTATTTATTTTTCACAAAAAAGTGAAATAAAATACAGTTAAAAAAAAAACTAAAAAACACACTTTCATAGCTTATCAAACTAAAAAGTGTAATAATACATTGTTACCCTAGGGGCGAAAGTAACTCTTTTCGTCCCGAGAAGGAGTTGGCGGCCGAACGAAGCGAGGTCGCTAATTCGAGAGACTAAGTAGGTTACTTTCACCTCGAGCTAAACACTGTGCTTTTCATTACGACTATAAGGAAAGTAAAAATATAATAAAAAGTTTGTAAAACCTGAGTCGTCGTACCTATGATTTTAGGTAGGTAACTTTCTTCTGATTTAGGCGATAAAAGGTTCCACTTATTAAAGACTGCTTTAGCTTCTCTCTTATTAAATTAGGCGTTATATCACTATTTTAATCTGATGAACTTATCGTGTTAATACAATCTCTGTTGTACGGACAAGTAAACAAAACTTTACAACTCGAAAAAACCAATGACTGATTGCCACTTTCCCGCCATTTTGTTTTTTTTTTTTCTATGACCGGCCAGATATGCAGCCTCACTAATGAAAAGTTAGAAATTAATTGTAATCTTTTAAAAATCAAGTATTTTAAAGAAATAGTTGAACAAATAAGTCACTTAAAAATATAATATTATTTAATTAATCTGTAGGTATGTTATTTCAATTTTATATCGCGCTGTAATTGACTGGCTGCATAGAATTTGGAACATGGTTCAATAGAAATGTGAAGATAGAACTAGTTTTTTTTTAATAATTTGACAGCTGTCAGTTGAAAGTAAAACTCCCTAGGGATAAAAAGTATCACTTTCAGCCCGCTCCTCAGGCAACTTCAGACCTACTTTCAGAGTACTTTCAAAAATAATTTTCAATATAGGTAAATAAAAATAATGAACGAAAAATATTAAAATTATTTATTGTGAAAAAAGCGTGGGGTGCTCGATTTACGAAAAATATGACACAAAGCCAAAGAGTCACAACGCGTTCGTATTTTCTACCTATATTGAAAATTATTTTACACTTTTTAGTTTGATATGCTATGAAAGCGTGTTTTTTAGTTTTTTAGGGTTCCGTACCTCAAAAGGAAAAAACGGAACCCTTATAGGATCACTTTGTTGTCCGTCCGTCCGTCTGTCTGTCTGTCTGTCTGTCAAGACCCTTTATCTCGAGAACGCGTGGAGGTATCGAGTTGAAATTAAAACCATATACTCCGGTCTGCTGTCCCTTCAAGCTGTGAAAATCAAACTTCTAGGTTAACGAATAAAAAAAATAACGCCGTTAAGTCGTAAAAAAACGTATATTTTGATACTTTCAAAGATCGAAATTCATAGGGTAGGTACTTCCCGTTGACCCAGAATCCTGAAATTTGGCACAAAGCAAGGTCCTATATCACAGATCTGACTTGAAATGTGTTAGAACAACGAAACCTCGAAGGTTTGTTTTTGGTAAATGAAGTATGTTTTGTAAAAAGTCATAGAACAAAAGTTGTTTTATATGATATTATTAGTAATACAGTCCTACAAGGTTGTTAGTAGTCCTACAAGGTTGTTAGTGTTTTACAAATAACCCTATTTAAGTACGTCCTTGTATAAGTTACCATGATAAATACCAACGAAATAATTCATTTTGTTTTCTAATAAGATTATGGCCAGTCTAAGGACTGCAAAAAGTCGTCATAATTGGAAACTGAATTGACTAGATTTTTTACGAAAATAAATAATCATGGCATAGATTTTTTTTATGCTCATAGCTTTCATGGCTTTTGGCTAAATTGAACTTTTAAATGTTGCTACTAACATAAATCTTGGTCAAGTAACATTATTATGTTACTTGACCAAGATTTATGTTAGTGCTATGCTTTATGTATTGATAATATTTATTATGAATACATTACTAAAGTATTTACTTCGGAAATACATTTTCGCATTAAATAATAAACATAAAAATAAAAATAACTGTTTGTGCTTGGAATAAAGTGGCTAAAATTACACAATATAAATATGATGTTGTCACAACAATAAATACAATTTCTAAGATTCACATCACCCACTACATCACCAGAAAAAGCATGACATTAAACATTTCAACAGTCATCTAGCCTAAAGACATAGAGAAAAAGAAAACATAACATTTGACATCCTGGCATCGTTTGTTCAAAAATGCGTTTTTAAAATAAAGGTAGAATCCGTTCAAGTTAAACGACTTCGGTAATTATTAGGATTTAATGAAATCTGATTTAGTCAACACGGGTTTAATAATCAAGGTTGATTAAGAGATAAAGATAATTGTTTACTAACAGAAGAACCTTATGAAAAGTATCGAATATAAGTATTTTTTAAATGATTAAATATTATACAAAATTCCCAAGTCGGTTGACTTATTAGACAGACTATACATACGTAGGTACATAAATATGTCCACTCAATCTTGTAATTTAATTAAGTCAAATACGATGTGTATGGAGGCGGCAACCCAGACAGTCGGTGTTATCGAAAATGAGGACTTTTTTCGAACCTAACTTGTGTTAAACACTCAAAGTTGTCAAAATGATATGGTTGCGCATTATATTGCTTATTTAACAATTTTTCATCAAAATTTGTATGGAATCTATAATATAAAAATGAATCGCAAAATGTGTTGGTAAGCGCATAACTCAACAACGCCTGGACCGACTTCGCTAATTTTTTTTTTGTTGTGTTCGTTATTGTGAGGAGAAGGTTCTTATGGAAAAAAAAAATGAAAATTAGGGTAGTGTAGGGTAGAGTAGGGTAGAGTAGGGTAGAGTAGGGTAGAGTAGAGTAGAGTAGGGTAGAGTAGGGTAGAGTAGGGTAGGGTAGAGTAGGGTAGGTTTTTTTTTTTTTTGTGGCAGGAGTGGGAAATCCCTCATGGACACCCAGACTGCCTTGCAGGAAGGCAGTCTGGGTAGTGCCGGACTCCTACCGGCTAAAAACCACTCCTGCCAAGCGAAGGGCCACCCTGCCGTCAAGTTACGCAGGGTATTAAGGGCTGTAGTCTTAATTTTTTGTTTCCAGTATTTGTTTATTGCTGGCTTATGATAAATATATATATAATATTAATATAATAAACTAAGTAAAATTAGAAAAATCCAGATTGAATTAAATAATCCATTGTTAAACTTTCGTCCTAAAATTTATTACTAAGCTCAAAATGCGTCACGATTATATATAGCTTCCTCAAAATAATATATAGTTGTAATAATAAATTATATAGATAAATACCTTGTAAAATGATATTGATGTGAATTTTTTTTTTTTTTTGAATTGTCAATTATTAGTTTAAATTTCTGATTAATAAATAATAAATAGATTTATTGTAGATTAGTTCATTAAATAAATTTTTAAAATTAAATTGCTAAAAAAATTTGATTTGTCAAATGTTAATAAATAATAAATAAAAAGTGTCAATTATTTGTTTCTTCTGTTGACGGATTTGACGACTTTTATAATGAAATCTATGAAAGATTTCCTGTTTTTTCCGTCTTTTATTAGGACTCCGAGGTTTTCTTTTTAACCGACTTCTAAAAAAGGAGGAGGTTCTCAATTCGGATGTTTGTATTTTTTTTATTTATGTATGTTCGGGCATAACTTCGTCGCTTGCCAACCGATTTGAAAAATTCTTTTTTTGTTGGAAAGGGTATACTTCCCAAATGGTCCCATAGTCACCAAGTCGGGATCTGATGATGGAATCTTGGCTAAATCGAGGTAACTCCTCAAATATTATAGGCAACTATATAGTCATTTTGATATTTTCATCAAGGAATTAAGCATTTACAGTCAAAAAGTGACATTTGATGAGGTGGAATTGGTTAAGAAGACCAGAAATTGCCACCGGAACTTCATACTCAAACAAATATCACAATGAACATAGTTAAGCGACTATGACAATACAAATAAATGAATAGTTCTGAATAGTTATGTTGAAAATGGTATCATCGAAGTAACCTGATGATAGTGATGGAGCTGGAAGATAGGCACCGGAACTCCGTAATTAATCAATGTATCCTACCCGTGTTTGGGCTTATTAGAAATGTCATGAGATGCACTTTGGCTATAAGGTACTATCGAAGTGATCTGATGATGGAGCCGGAAGGTGGAAGGTAGACACGGGAACTTCATATGAAAATGATGTATTCTAGCAGGGTTTGAGTTAATTGGAATTGACATGAGAAAAAAGTACTCTGGCTGTAAGTGTATTGCAACTAAAAAGTATGAAATAAAAAACTTTTTATAAAAAAATATAACCGACTTCACTAAAAAAACACCAAAACGATCAAAATAATTTTAATTTCGGAAGTCGGTGTTAAATAAGGAACAAACAATAACGAAAAACACCGACTTCCGAAATTAAAATTATTTTGATCGTTTTAGTGTTTTTTTATATGACTGGAATTTCGACTCTCATTTCTAAATCGTGCCTGTGGGAGGAATATACCGGGCACTCCGTCAGCAAGTGGAGGACTGTCTCCTGCTTGTCGAGGTCACAGGCGCACGCTGGGTTCTCCTTGCACTTGAAACGAGTCAGGTATTCGGAGAACCCACCGTGCCCCGTTAGGGCCTGGGTCAGCTCCTGGGCCATCCCTATCTTCCGCACCGTCCTGTACGCCGCGATCGCACATGGGAAGAACAACTTCGTCGTGGCCGCCGTTTCCCCAGTACAATACCTCCGGTTCCATTCGCCCAGCGTTTCCATTCGGATCATACGCTTTACGAATGAAACCGGGCACTTATCGTAGTGGGGTTGCCGCTTACACCTCAGGGCAGCCTCCTTTGCGAGCGAGTCGGCTCTCTCGTTACCCTCCAGCCCCGCATGAGCTTTGATCCAGAACAAGGAGACGCTCTTGTTCTGGATACTACTGCGGCGGATGGCGTCCCTCGTTTCCACTGCGAGGGCATGGAGGGCTTCGGGGTTCACGACTGTTTGGAGAGCTGCCATGGAGTCGCTGTAGATAGCGAACGCCGTCTCGGTCCTTCTGAGGACTTCCTTCGTGGCTTCGCAGAGGGCGAGGAGCTCCGCCTGGTAGACGGTACTACGGACGGAAGAAGTCTGGACAAACTGCAATGTAGACGTGTCGAACTTGAGAGTGTTTGGCTCTACAGCACAGGTACTTATAAAGGATGGTAGTCGAAAGAAGTTCGACTCGAAGACCTGTGAGCTTGTTTTTGTTGGTTATAGCGAAGTCACAAAAGGGTATAGATTTGTTGACTTGAAGAATCCGCGTCGAATAATAACTGCACGTGATGCTGTTTTTAATGAGAGGACCGAGACAACCAAAGTGGAGGATGAATCACTGAGTGGTAAACATTCCAATGCGACCTCCAGGATAAAGTCAGTTGAGGTAAAAATTCCTTTATCTGAAAAGTTGGACTCTGACGAGGAGATATTGAAGAGCGACCTTGCCGAAGTAGCTTGGAAGACTCAGGAGCGACCACGTCAGCAGAAAATGCAACTGAAGAAGAATTTCATGACTCTTTGGATTCAGAGGTTCCGAATCCAATGGTTTGCGAGAGTCCTGAAACAGTGGGGGAAGAGCAGGCTGTTTTAGGCGCTATCCTCTCAGAAATCGAAAAACTTAAAGAGATGATGGTATATAATTACCATTTACAGAATGATCCAAACCCAAGCTCGGTCATGGAAGCGATGGAGCGTTGTGATAGGGATTTATGGAAAAAAGCCATGCAAGAAGAATACGACTCCCTGATTGAAAATGAAACCTGGGAATTAGTTAATCGTCCAAAGGACGTTGACGTTGTTAAATACAGATGGCTATTCAAATTAAAAATTGGTGCTGATGGCACAGTCCAACGGCACAAAGCCCGACTTGTTGCGAAAGGGTATTCGCAAAAGTTTGGAGAAGATTACACAGAGACTTTTGCTCCAGTCGTTAAATTATCTTCGATTCGTTTACTGTTGGGTTTGTCTGCCGGAATGGACTTAAAGTTGCACCATATTGATGTTACCACAGCGTTAGCACGAGAGTTTTGTCTCTAAGATTAACCAGGGCAAAGTATGTAAGCTAAAAAAGGCAATATATGGCCTAAAACAAGCTGCACGTTGCTGGAACGTGAAGGTACATGACCACATTATTAGGAGTGGATTTTCTAGGTCAAAGTATGACTCTTGTGTTTACATGAAAAAAGGGAAGGACTCAATTCTTGCCATTGCATTATACGTTGATGATTTTTAGATCTTAGAAAAGTATGGAATGCAAGATTGCAAACCTGTAGTCACTCCAATTGAGTCTAACTTACGGCTTGCCAAAGGAGAGAAGACTGAAAATACCTGCTACCAGGAAATAATGGGTTCTCTAATGTATTTGTCCTGCGGTACAAGACCGGACATAACATTTGCCGTCAGTTACTTAAGTCAATTTAACACATGTTGGCCAAACGAGCACATGGTGGCTCTGAAAAGGGTACTCAGGTATTTGAAAGGTACCATTGATTACCGATTATCTTTTAAAAGGACCGGTAAACCGTTAGTTGCAGATTGGGGAAGTAATGCGGATGGGCATTCATTTACCGGTTATATTCTTGTTTTTGGTGGTGCCGCAGTGTCATGGCAAGCACACAAACAGCTAAGTGTTGCGTTGAGTACAGCTGAAGCTGAGTACATCGCTATTTGTGAGGCTTCCAAAGAAGTAGTTTGTATTAAGGGTGTTTGTGAGGAACTGACAGGAAATAATGTAACCATTGATATGTTTAGTGATAGCCAAAGTGCAAATAAGTTAGTATAATAAAATCCTATTGGTAAAAGGTCTAAACATATTAATATAAAATACCACTATGTTAAGGAGTTAGCTGAATCTAAAGTGATTTGCATCAAATACTGTGAAACTGGTTCTATGCCAGCTGATGCCCTGACTAAAGGTTTGGGCAGTGTTAAGTTTAAGTTTTGTTTGCAACGTATGGGGATTCAGTGGGGCTGTTGTAAATAGGTTTAATCACCGTACGTTAGGTTGTATCTTAGCAACTAGAGTCTGTGCGGAAAGTAAACCATCGTGGGATTTGAGGGCGCTGCTGTAGATAAATATCGTTTTTGTTATGTAAGCAACATTGTGACGTCATTATAGTGCGACTGTTAAATCTTGATATTTTGAAACTATGTTAGACTAGCTTCTTCCAGCGGCTTCACCCTATAATAAAAATTATCCTATTGGCTGAATTTGCTCACCTAGTGAAACTGCAAAGTTATAGCTTATGTGCTATATTATTGCAATGTTTATGATTAGGTTCATCTGTCTAGTAGTTTTTCCGCGACACATCCATACATACGAGTACCTCCATCCATCTTCACAAACTTTCGCATTTATAATATTAGTAGCCTATTGAACTTAGCAAAACTATAGGTTATAAGCTATACGTTAACGTTTATCATTAAATTCATCCGTTTATAAGTTTTTGCGTAATGCCGTTAATTGTGGCGACACCTGGGGGAGGCCTATGTCGAACAGTGGACGTCTTTCGATTGTAATGATGATGAACATTTAAATGCAAACACGAATCGGTATAGGAAAATAGCGTGAAGAAACTGCTGTACTGCCTATCTAGGTAGGTTCCACCAACGACCACTTACCCAGTTCCAACGAAAATGGTTGTATCACTTTGACTGGGATCGGTCTATTGTCACTGACTGGAATATTGTAGCTAGCAGCAAGTTTATGTTTACCCTATTTAAACATAAAGGTAAAATTGGGACACACTACCACTTTCTCGTTGTCTTCCTCAGTACATTTTTCCCTTTTGCTAATCAATGAAAAATATGGACTTAATGACTATGAAAATAAAGTACATTTCAGAATTTGTAATGTTGCTTTGTAAAAAGTCTATTTAGCCTATAAGGGACCATCTCGCATATAAGCTCCTTAGGATCAATTGGTTGTCCGTCTGTTTATCTGTTAAGACCCTTTAACTCGAGAACGCTTAGAGGTATCGAGTTAAAATTAAAACCATACACTCAAGTCTGCGGTCTTTTGAAGTTGTGAAAAACTTCTGAGTTAACAAAAAAAAAGATACGGCTTTTTATGTCGCAAAAAAACATATATTTCGATACTCAAGGGAATCAAAGTTCATAGGGTGAATCGCGTTGACCTAGAATCCTGAAATTTGGCATAAATCAAGGTCTCGTAGAACAAGTACAGGGAAAAATCTGAAAATTATAAATTGATAGATCCGCCACAAAAAAAAAATTGTTTGCAATTTGGAAAAATCTTCGTAACTCAATTCGGGAATTGATTTCATAGGTAAATTTGTACAGAATCTTCAGTGCGCGAGTCCGACTCGCACTTGCCCTTTTTTATTTTAGTTACTGTATCCTTACTCAAGCCTGAAAAGAAATATTCTAAGTTAGTCGAAATGCATTATAAATTTAAAGTATCAATACTCTTTATACTAGCCATCGAAAATATTGACCAAAACAAAATAAACAAATATCGTCATGTTTAAATGAATTTCCGTTTAATTTATATATATTTGGAGATAACAGGGACAGGAGTTCACCTAGGAAGTCTAAAAACATTAAAATAAAAGTGTTACGTACCAAAAACACAGCATACCAATGTTTCCCAAGTTTGTGACTTTGTTTTGATCAATAATGGTGTGATTTGCCATTTGTTATCTTTGGCAAAACTGTAATATATTAAAAATTATTTCCCTTGCAGCTCAGTGAAATTTTTTATCACATTTCTGAAGATTTCAATTAAAAATCACAATAAAATAACATAGAAAACAAACTTTCTGTCAACATACTATGACGTTTGGAATTTGACGGATGGCTGGGTTGGGTTGCTACTTAAAATCTTTAATGTTGTTTTCACTTTACGCCACGACGGTTCTTTTATCGCACAGACAATACTGTTATCTTTCATCTAGAAGAAAATGTCGTTTATGTTTTAATGATTTTACTCAATATAAAATCTGCGCATATATCTCTGCAATTCCCTTTTTAGTTTTATTTACAACAATTAGGATATAACATCTTTGATAATTGTTAATAAAAAAGCATGGTGTCATAAATTTATTAAAAAAAACAATTCCGTCACTAAGACAGGAGGTTATCAAAACCCAAAAAAACAAGTTTCTGGAAACAATAAATTAATCTAAATTCTACCAGTGTGTGAATATGGAAAAAGCAAGGCATCCAACCAATCCTCCAAGTAACGTCGCCAAATTCGGAGATTACGATCCAAGCAAGTAAGTAACTATAAGCCTAGATTTTATTAATCTATAGGTATGTATGTAGGTACAGTAAGGCCGCAAAAGTCCATAGGAGCGCTAAAGATTACATTGCTACGAACCGAGCGAGCGCGATACTGCCGTGCGTATGTGTGCGCATGTATGAGTATCCACATTCCACAGATAACACACACTAAGGAACTGTCGTCGCACTGAGCTTAAAAACATTATTACTTTTCTGTTCTTACCATAGGTAGCCGTGTGAACTAAGTGTTGGATTCGCAAATCACGTAACCCGAGTTCAAATCATGGTCGGTCCGTTGCAGTTATTTCTTACTTTGAAATTCCCAATCTATGTTGATATAGTTGTTTTTTTATATTTCTATGAAAAATACTATTGCATTTTTTGCACTAAATAGTTGCAAATTACGAATGTGATCTATTAACCACAAGAAGAATCACATTCGTAATTTGCAATTATTTAGTTGTTACATCTTTTCGATGTTATAAGGTGGAAATAAAAAGACGTGTTTAATAAAAATGTTTATTCTTTATATTTACAAATTAAACATTTATGAGAATTGTGACGTCGAATTGTTACCTAGACAAAAAGTTATCTTGTAACCGTTATCTATGTTACGCCTAAGATTGTTTGTTGGAAGTATACCCACTTAGACCATTCATAATATGAATAACGTAACAATGAACGGATATTCAAATTTTAATAAAATAAAATATAGGTAATTGTTTATATCCAGTTATTTATTGAAAAGTGATATATGATTTGGACTTTGTAAACATTTTATTTTTGTGTAACGTCACAATGAATGTATTGAGGTCATAGCTTAATTGTTCATTTTCTTGACGAAAAGAAGATTGAAACCAAACCTCAATTTCTGTTAAAAGAACTTTAGTTCTCACAAGATAATCGTCAATTAGATGAGAAAAATAAATTGAACTATAGTATTATGTTAAAACAGTGCGGGTAGAAGAATAAAAAACGAAATAGACTCATGATTATTGTCAACAAAATTGATAGCGAGTTCACTGCATTCTTAAGATGAGGCGATGGCACAAGTTAAAAGATATAGCTGTTTTAAACGAAAGTAAACACAATATAATACAGTGTTTGTTAACGAATAATCACAGATATGTTAAAATAAAATGGTAGGCCATTTAGTTTAGTTAACATTAAATATTTAGTGCGAAACGTAATCGTTCTTGTTTGTGCCTCTCTGTCAAGTACGGCTTTTTAGCAGGTTTTCTGTGATGCACGCCTTCAGCGTGAAGTGCACGGCGAACAGTATCCATCGAGGTGTCATATAATTCCGCAAAATGTCTCGTTGGTGCGAAACCATTCGTTTCGTATACGTCCACCATATGTCGTCGCTGCGCCTCGCTAATAAGCTTCGGTCTCCCACTTCTCTTTCGACTAGCAAGGCTACCTTCTTCCTCATATCTTTTTAGCCAAAGATTTACAGTATTTTTCTAAAATAAAAAAAAATATATATTAGGCAGCTATACCTACTTCACTTCATTTTCATTATATAAAATGTTAATAATCATAATTATTGAATATAATTTTAAAATAAAACTGCATTTATTAATCCAATAACCAATCCAATAAACCCAACGATTTACGTATTTCTCTTTTAAACCTCATAAAGATACGATGAATGGATTCATAAATGGCATACGTTTTAATTAGAAGATTAATTTGTAATAAAGTTACAATTCATTAATAGCTATTATACTCACATTCAGTCCGGTTTCTTCAGATATTTGTGTTTTATTAAGACCTCAATGATAGTCGCCCTCACTTCAATACTAATATTAGCCTGCATTTTGCGAATATTACAATACTGTCAACCTCACGTCACTAACCAACAACTACAACCAAACGACAGTTCATTTCGGTTAAGTTAAAACTCATGTCTACCTCGCAGAAATCTAATTCTTTATTTAGTTTTTTTGTGATCTACCTTTCTAACTCTAAGAAATGTGTGAACAAGTTAAAGAATAATTTAATATATGTAATGCAAATACATAACTTCCAATCGGGTAAGAACTTACAAAAAGTCAATAATTGCGTGGGATTTGAACTTGCGGCACGCTGATTTGCGCTTCAATCTGTGTGCCTATACCACTGGGCCATCTTGACTTATGATAAGTTGATGAAATTGTGAATTTCAATCATTTGTTGGCGAAACTTGAAAATAAAAGGTCGTAAGTCAAACTAAACGTCAAACGAATAAGTTTTAAGAATTCTTATGGACTTTTGCAAGTGATAGTACATTGTTACAAGAACCACGGAATCACGCGCCCCGTTAGGTAAATGGAATACGACATCGCTGCCACCAGACCTGCGGGGTAACCATGACGTTCAAAGTAAGATTGTTTTAATCTTGTTTCAGTGTGGGTAAGAGATGGCGCTAGACAACCTGTATAGCTCTGTCTCTTACCCACACCGAAACAAGATTATAACAATCTTACTTTAAAGCTCATGGTCTAGGTCCTGGAAGAGGAAACACCCGACTCCTACCGAAAATACTGACTCGTATCAGCAAAGAACAGTGTGGAAAAGGGAAACTTTATCCCTTAACACTGAACCCCTTTTTTATGGTGGTAAAAACACTGACCCCCTTGCTAAGTATAATCATCATTTCACGAGAATTTTATGTGTGTTATGGAGCCGAGTGCTGCAGTGACAAATCTCCACGTGTATCAAACGAAGTTTTTCAATACACTTACGAAGAAATACTTACTTTCTCTGAAAATTACGACGCATTTTTGTTCATTTTGTAGTGAAGAAAATTTTCCAAAGTTTAAAAAAATAATAATCACGGTTGACCGTGACGAAATAGGAATGAAAAAAGCCCTTGTTATGATAAATTAAAAAAAACACGAGAGAGATAAACATGGCATGTCGAACCTAGGTATTCGTAGTGCAATAAGCGCCAGTTTTCGAGTAAGTGTATTGAAAAAGTATTAGGTACCCTAGCCTCGCACGGTACGCCCGCAGTAGCCCGAAAATCCCCACTTGAAGTTGGAAGCGCTAATCTACCTACTAGAAGGGCATGGTGGATTTTTAAATAAAATTAGTGACGTCATTTTGTATGTTATTACGAGACGTAATAATAGTATTAGAATACTCATGCAGCTTCAAGTATTTTCTTTTATATGTACCTATACCTACTACTAGGCGGAAATTACTGATATTAGTGGATACTAGGGACGTACTAGGTGGATTTTTGAGATGGGTTCGTAAGGGCATTATCTATAGTTACAGTAAAACGTTCCTAGGGGACCAAAACCATATTTTTTTTTATCTGAACTGTATATTCACAAAAAAAACTTTCCTTTCGATCCTATCTCGTGTAGGGATCAAAAGACTATGGAACCATGAGCATAGATTACTAAATAGATACCGTGAGTGCTAGTAAAAGTACCTAATGTTAGAAAGCGCCAAAAACTTTCCCCTATTTTGTGATAGGAGTTCAGGTGGGGTTTTGCACAAATTCACATTAAATCAAAATCAAGTCACTTTACAAGCGTCGGTTAACCCATGCTAAAACAGTCTAAATCGGAAGTCAAAATGCTATCCAAGTAGTAGTAGTAGTAAGCCAAAATGATATACTTAATTGATAAACGTATTACAATATTGTCCATTAGATAATAATTATTGTGAAATGATACCTGGTAACAATATTATTTGTAAGAAATATTATGTTCCCGTCTTCTCCGTGATGACCTAGTTTTGCGAGTAGGCAACTAGCTATATATATTCGCAGATCTAATTGAAATAAATACCTTATCTTTGTTGTTTTTTTGGTATTTTGTTACCACCTACTCAACTAAACACATAAACGAAGTCAACTAAACATATAAACCTCTAGAGGCTCGGTGGTGGCGCATTGTGGTTGAAAGATTATAGTGCATGGCCCGTGTGCGGCTAGGCATGTTACTAACTAATCTAGCTATCATCACTTTGATTTTTAGTTTTATAGCAATTAAGTGCAAAAATAAACCATTTATTCTGGATTAGATGTATATCAGGCCCCCTAGCCAAGTTACAACCGACTTTTGTCGAATTCCGTTCTCCAATCGGTAACGCTTCGGTGTAAGCAATTGGGTAGCGACGGTAAAAAACGACAAGTGGGTAGCCATGTTGACGCGCCTGAGTCGGCCGCACGTTCTACAATGTAGCGTTTGTTTAACAAAGGATGTAGCGTTAAACGTTGTAGAAATTCATTCTATAATTTTGAACGATGTGAACTTGACTACGAATTTTCTATTCGTTTGTTCCGACCATGTGATTTAACGTTGAGATGATGTCATTCCCATACATTTGATTACTTTCGACTATCATTAACGATTGCAGATTATCAACTTGGCTAGGGGTGCAGGTAAGACTATACCTAAATCTGGACTATTGTGTGTAACTTGATATATCATAAATAACAAGTTACACACAAAAATAATGTACAAAAGTTATCTACCTACGTCGATTTCGTACATTTTACGTGATGTGCGCACAATTAAAACCTACTTTATTATATATTATGATAAGAAGATGAATCATAAAAAACCGATCAAATTTAAAAATTCTAACAAAAGCCGGCCATTCTGGACATTACCTAATTTGGCAGCACACGCAACCAACAAGCCTAATTGTGTGTCCGGCTTTATTCGGACGCCTAGCAACGCTAGATGTACGGGCAACATTAATTTAGCTTCTTGTGCTACACGCCGGAAGCGCCCGGGCTCGTATCGAATAGAGTCTACCTGGCAACCGAAGTTGGCGTGGTGGCAGTTTATTACTCGCGCCACTAAGTTTGGCACGTGTAATGTTAAATAGAACGGAATAAAAGAAAATAAATAGATTACAGACCCTAGATTTGTTGATTATTATTATTTGTTTATACTTACATTCTTTATTGATATAAACCTGTGCTTAACTGCGATCCTACCTGATGGTGAGCAATGATCGATGCAATCGTTGATGGTGAGGCGCACTCGTTTATAGTCTTGAAAACAATTAAATTATAATATCGAACGGGAAGACCGCAGCAGGCAAATTGTTTCAGTCCTTTGATGTACGCGGTATAAACGACACGGTGAAACGCTTAGTCCGGACCGAAGTTTCAACGACGTAAGGGTGGATACCTACTCGCTGTAAGTCGTGTTGTCCGATGGTAGAAAGGAGATGGCGGAATCAAGTCATGCAATTCCCGCGCACACTCTCCAAAATGCATACTGTAAAATACCGAAACGTTGGCTACCCTACGCCTGTGCTCAAGGCTTTGCAGATTGGACTTAACCTAATCTGAATCACCAATTAGCCTCTTCGCACGCCTTTGCACCGTGTCGAAAGCTGCTAGATGGCATTTTGCAGCACCAGCCCATATGAGTATCTGCAGTATGCTACACACGATCGCACCTGTGCTTTGTATAACATTAAGGTGTTCCGATATGAAGGATCTCTGAAAGAACGCCTGGTTTCCTAGCAGCTATCTTGACTGGACTTGAACCGCCCAAAATTAAGGTCTGAGGAAATTGCAACTCCCAAAAGCTTCAGGCGGTCGGTGCACTTCAGAGATACATTCTGAAAAGCAGGAGCCAAGGTGAATGGATTCCTTTTGGCGGAGTACAGGCACGCTTGTGTTTTGAAGGCGGTGAATACTATACTACCAGATTGATTTTGTCCCATTTTGAGACAGTCTGAAATGAGACATTCGTATGCTCTACCATAGCCTCTCGTTCGGAACGGATTAGCCCCTTACTAGCCCAAGCACTTGGCAGGTTCTGTTGGCTCTACAACTGTGCTATCATCCGCGAAACCATAGAATCCGGGCTTCAGCAGATCATTGATATGCAGCAGGAAAAGATTTGCAGAGAGAACAGTTCCCTGAGATACACTGGCATCAGTCGTCATGGGCTCCCAACATCACAAGTGGGTTGCATAAACTAGTAGGTCCTCAGCAGATGGATTGCGGCGAAATCCTTACTGTCGGTCACTGAGGAAATCGTTACCTTCCAGATATGCCATGAGGCACGAGTCCAATACAGGCTCAATAATCTTGAAGATTATGGAGGTAACTATAGGTACATATTAATTAAAATTCAGAATAGTCACAAATAACTTTCTGTTTACAGATATACTATCAGCCACGTGTCCCGCACGGTGACCTCAAGCGAAGCGTTGAGCCCTGGCTGCCCTCCACGTCTGACGCAGCAGACCATTGCCAAATATCTGGTACCACTCACCAGGGAGCTTGTTGAAGTACCGGCAAGGTCCATAGCTCATATTTTGAAGTTATATTACTTATACCTTTATTACGTACATGTATTACCTAATTAGGCCGAAATTTTGTTCAGCCGAAAGACGTCCACTGTTGGACATAGGCCTTCCCCAATTGTCGCCACAATGAACAGTGCGTCAGTGTGTGTGCGTCTTGTATCCATTGGATTCCCGCAACCTTTACCAGGTCATCGGTCCACCTTGTAGGAGGCCTTCCAACGTTGCGTCTTCCAGTTCCGCTCCAGAACTTTTCGGCCACAAGGGCCATCTGTTCTGCGAGTAATGTGGCCTGCCCATTACCACTTTAGTTTGGCGATTCTTCGTGCTATGTCGGCAACCTTAGTTCTCTTGCGGATATCTTCATTCCTGATTCGATCACGTAAGGAAACTCCAAGCATAGCCCTTTCAATTGCCCTTTAGGTGACTTAGCCTTCTGATTTCTATTGTAAGTGACCAGGTTTGAAAGCCAGATGACATCACTGAAAACACATCACATCACGACTATCCGACTTGGTTAGGTACGTGATAGTTTATTAAGTACCTAAAAGTATTTTCTACTGGTAAAAAATTAGGTCGAAACGTGACAGACGCATTTTAGGCGAACAATTCTTTAATCTTCTTCAACGTGTAGTTTTTGTCATTGCAATTAATTTCTTACCTATAATAACGGGTTTGTATGAAAGTGAGAGCAGTGATGGCCGAGTGGTAACGGCGGTCCAACTTAAGAGTTGTAGGTCGCGGGTTCAAACCCAGCCAGGCCCATTACTTTGTGTAATTTATTTCATCACCACTGCTCTCAAAACGGTGAAAGAAAGCATTGTGAGGAAACCGGCATGTCCTAGAACCAAAATTTCGAAGAAATATTATATTCACCAACCCACACTACCCACGTGGTGGATTATTACGGCCCATACTCTTTCCTAGTAAGGAGGCCTGAGTCCCAACAGTAGCAACATTATAAGGCCTATGCTGTTGCTGGGCAACTTAGTTGCTCGTGGATGCCCATCTAAAGGCGCGTACAGACATCGCGAGGCATGCGCCGCGAGTGGTTCGTCAGGCTTTCCTCAACCTGAGGCATACGACGGTAAATTTATGCGTGCGTCCCGAAAGACACATGCTCAACCTGAACACGCAAACCACCACGCACAGTGTTCGTTAGTAGAAAACGCAAACAACACCTGTCCGTTCACACGGAGCGCACGGCTCGTACTGAGGCGGCGTTCGCAGCGATCGTACGACGCGAATGCTCACTGTGAACATACTCGTCCACACAGCCCGAGGCATGCGAGACGAACCATTCGCGACGCACGCCTCGCTAAGTCTGTACGCGGCTTATGAGAAGAGTTGCCCCAAACTAGGAATTACTTCTGTATCGTGGGTGCGTTAATTAACATGTGAACTGGCTAAGGCTGACACCACATTAGGCGCGCGCGATCTTCGGGCGCGTGAGTAGCCGCACACACGCCGCAGGGCGGCAAAACGCGAGGCTCACGCAGCACGCTGGAGGCGCGTGCGCGGCGTTCGCGCTACTCACTCGCCCGAGGATCGCGCACGCCTAATGTGGGGTCAGCCTAAACGCCAAGGCGAGAGCTCGCTGCACACACGTCGACGGCGGCAACACGCGACGCTTACGCAGCGCGACTAATGTGGAGGACGCCATACGGCACAAAACAACTATCCTAACGCGGACCAATATCTGTAGAACTAAACAGGCATATATTTAGTTTGTGAAAGTAAAGAACCCCAGAAACACATATACGAGTACAAACAGCATTTTGGCCCAGATTTTTAATGTCAATTTAAGCGTCTCTATTCTATTGAGCCTTTCAAATATATAATACACATTATTTAATGTGTAGGCCAACGATAAACGAGTTGCCCGATGCAGTCATAGAGCAAATGGTGCAACGCGACAAGGCTTTCTGGGTTGATAAACCTGGCGTTAACGACTACGTGATCCACGATGCCTATCATAACTACGGGCTAAGTACGGTGGTTGTAAAACCAGGTAAAGTATTAATTTTCTTATTGAAGACTTATCACCAAGTAGCGATCTAAAGACTGGATTTATTCTCGACAACCCGGTTTACTGCGTAAGGTTTTGTCACTGAATTTAGCTGGGTTTTCTAAATGTGTACCCTACTCTATCCTACTCTACCCTATGCTATCTACCCTGCCGTACCTACCCTACACCACCTAGGTAGATACCTACCTACCTACCTATTTACCCTATCTACCTACCTCCTAATTACAACCTTCCCTATGTACTAGTGAACAAAATAAAAAAGGAAATATTAAAATTGGTCCAGCCAATCGAATTATGTAATAGCTTGACCAGGAGAGGTTAATTTCAGTTGGTGTTCATTTATATATATACAATATATATACAATATATATATATATATATATATTATAGATTTAAGACGACTCACTTAGCTTCACACGTGTTTCAGTGCATCAGGAATCATTTCCTCGATCATATCAATATGACCTGGACTGTGTTCGGTTCAGGCGAACTCATGCCTGTGATGGGTTGCTCCAAAAAGGAGAAAATAAGGTGAGTTGGAAATCCCTTTAGATTAATAAAATGAAAGAGTAGTTCGAGTAGGGTATGTTGAGTCTAGGATAGTTTTCTTTTCCGTTCATAGTGTAACTTGGTGTGAGTTCTCACTTTCGTTAAGTACCAAGCCACAGGTATGATCATATTATCAGAGTTGTGGTGACTTGGGGCGCCACCTACAGGGTGTGTATTTTGTAGATCCAGCCACACAGATACGATAGAAAAATAAGATTAGTTGGAATAGGCGCCCCCGCAGATTACAAACCACCCTCCCTCACCTCTCCTAACTTAATACAAAAGAATGATGGTCTCGTTTCTATTCCATATAAATTCCCTCGTTTCATCCCTTCAGAGGGTAAATTTTGGAAAATCCTCTTTAGTGTTCCCCTACATCAGAAGAGGAAGTCTTGAGCAAACATTTCACGTTCCTAGTCTCCAATAGTTTCGACTATGCGTTAATATGGCAGCCAGTTTCTTTAAACACTCACCGGCACAATTAACCGCCCACCTATATTTTCGGTAACCCTGTTTGTTTATGTTAACTGTGGCATATGTACTGTTTTGTTTTTTGTTAAGTGGGTACTTTAGCAATAAACTATATAAACACTTATTCCCACGGATATCTATGCTTATTCCCTTATTTCGATTCATAAACTTGTGTCACCAAAGCGTTTTTTGGAATTTAATCCCTGCTTGACATTGTTGCAATTACGTTACCTTGTTTACATTTCTTTTTCCTTTCAGTTATTGTGTGCGAATATTGTTTAATTTGAGTTTAAAGTCTTTGATTATTATTTGTGACCGAAAAAAGTGTCACTCGATGAAACTGGTGCTGCTAGGGCGGTGATTTTAGCTGACGCTGGGTATAGCCAACGTCGCATCGCTCGTACGCTTGGTGTACTTCGAAATACGGTACAGGATGCCATCAGATGCTTTTGGGAGACTGATTCATAAACGAGGAGGCCAAGTCAAGGCCGACAACGGCGCACTTCGGCTCAGGATGACCGCTTTGTTATCAGTAACGTCATGAGAAATCGCTTTTCCACCGCTACTGAAGCGCGTAAACGCCTTTTTGAGGTGAGAAATGTTAGTGTGAGTAAACGTACCATTAGAAAAAGACTGGCTGAAAGTATTCTGAGGGCTTTTCGTCCAGCTCGCTCTCCAAAACTGTTTCCATAGCATCGTAAAGCTAGACTTGCCTTTACGCGAGAATATGCTGACTGGGCTATGGAGGATTGAAAGAACGTACTGTTTTCAGATGAGAGCAGAATAGCTTTAAGAGGCTGCTTTTCCACTCGCCTATCGTAAACATCGAGCATGGTTTAAAAGCTTGTTACTTCATCTAACGCAATCTAACGTGATTTTTGTTGAAAAGGCAACGCCAAAAAGGAGTGATAATACCTGAGAACTGTTGGTATTTAGTAATTCCGTGATTTACTCGAATATTTTACAAAACTTGTTCCAGGAAATACGTGTTTTTTTAAACACTTAAAAGTTTTTGAAAAAATTGTCATTATTTAGAATCTTGATAAAATTGTCTAGGCTTGTATAGTTGTACTTTTTTTTTCTTTTTTGAGTAAATTATGAAATGTTATGTAATTTTTGAGTAAATTATGAAATATCAAAATTCATGCAAAATAGCAGATTTTCAGAGATCGTAACTGGATTAGTTTGGCACAAATTTATAAATTGATTTTCATAAAAGCCTAGATAATATCCACAAGATACTGTGTTTCCAAAATATCTGATGAAAAATGTGTAATAACGTCATAATCGCGTAAGAGCGGTTGTATGAAAAACAGTGAAAATGTGTGTCGAGATGCATCCCCCCCTTAAGAGGTCCAGATGGACGTCAGCGTGTATACAGGCGCCAAAATGTTTGCTCCATAAGCAATAATCGAAACCGTGGGTTATCAGGGTGGATTCCTAATGGTTAGGAGAGGTATCGCTTACAAAGCTGTACCGATCTTGTGGTGTTTGATAAAGGTAGTGTAAACGCTCAAAGATACGTGGAGGAAGTCTTACAAGCCACGTCTTACCTTTTGCACTATTTATTGGGGATACCTTTAGATTAATGCAAGATAATGCTCGATGCCAGACCGCAAGATCCGTCACGCAATACCTCGATTAGGTCGGGATTTTTAGATAAATTGATTTTTGACATCTTTTTTTTAATAACCGGGTTTTTTTAAGACTTTCGTGATTTTATTTATCCTCAATCGTGGTAATTAGAGACACAATAGAAAGACAATAGGTGCGCGAACGCCGGCGTTCGCTTGGGGTTTAATGAACTAGGTAATGGCTGCTTTTAACATAACATCCATCAAATGTGGTCAAAATGTGACGATTATTGAAAACTGAAAGAAATACAAGGTGGGCGGGCAATTGTGTCAGTGAGTGTATATTAGACTAGCTGGCTCGAACTTTGTATCGCCTCTTTTAGCTAAACTGTCAAAGAATAACGCAACCTACTGGCATTACCAGAAACAGCATAATTAATTTTAAAATGACATTTTAATTAGAGATGGCGGCGTTGTGTCGATATCGATATCGTTGTTGTCGAATATATTTTTCTTGAATTTTTCTATTTTTTCTCACCGTTTAAACCTTCCCTGGACTATCACAAATATTTCAAAACCAAAATTAGCCAAATCGGTTACAAACAGCTATTCATTTTTATATTATACAACTAGATTTTACCCGCGGCTTCACTCCCGTCAACTGACTACTGACCCTACTCTACCTACCTACCTACCTACCCCACGCTACCTACCTACTTACCCTACCCTACGCTACCTACCTACCTTACCCTACCTTTTACCCCTATTTTTTTTTTTGCTTTTAAACCTTCCCTTTAAGCTGGTGATCAAAAGAAAAAAGATTGATTAAAATCGGTCCAGCCGTTCTGAAGTTTTAGCGAGACTAATAAACAGCAATTGATTTTCAGATTATATAAGATAAGAAGATTTAAGATATACTCGTATATAGAATATAGATATAGATGATATATATGGATTGCATCCGCATTCTTCGAAATAACCGGTTTTTTTTTTACTTTTTCGAATACGATCCAGAAACAAAGCGTCAGTCGACAATTTGGCGGTTTCAAAACGAACCAAACGCCTACGAAAGTTAAGCGAGGGAAATTTTTGATCGCTAGTTTTCGAATACGATCCAGAAACAAAGCGTCAGTCGACAATTTGGCGGTTTCAAAACGAACCAAACGCCTACGAAAGTTAAGCGAGGGAAATTTTTGATCGCTAGTTTTCTCACTTTGAGAGGGTATCTGATTTCAATTCCATTACGAGACCAAAGCAGCTTCAATGCCGAATGATATACCACAAAATGCCTCCCAGAAGTTTTGTCTACCATCAAACATCGGGCTCCGCGGGGTACTGTTTCGCCATGATAAAGCACCCGCGCAGACAGCACCCAAAACGAGGGACTTCCTAGACACCACACCGGTCAGAGTCTTGGGACACCCTCCTTACAGCCCTGATCTGGCACCGTGTAACTTCTTTTTATTCCCTAAAATAAAAAATCAGCTGAAAGGTTTCAACACAGTTTTCATCACCGGAAGACGCCCTAGCAGCGTTCGAGAAGGCCGTGGAAGAAGTTTCTGCAGCGGACTGGAATAGTACATTTTGTTACAAGTGCAAATAGTTTATCATTGCGACCGTGGCGGAATTCGATCGAGCCGTAGGCGAGCGTGTTATGAAGCCGAGGGCTTCAGTGACAAATTTGCACGAGTTTCAAACGACGTTTGTCAATACACTTACGAAAAAAATATTCGAGTTTCAAACGACGTTTGTCAATACACTTACGAAAAAAATATTCAGGCTATCGCAAGTATTTTTTACCTTAATCACATTCACAATATCTGGCGGCGGCGGGGTACCATCTAAAGAATTATTTTCAAATCTTAGATTCAACATTTTGATCACAAAACACCACAATTAATTATTATAAAATAATATTTATTTTTAATAGACATTTTTCCCGCGCTTTACCTTTGCAGGTTGAAGGAGAAGCAAAGTTAAATATTTTTGAATTTAGAACACAGATAATTGTTAATTGGTTGATAATAACGAATTATTGTGTAAATCTATATACAGGGTGTGGCGTAAATAATGGATAACCCTGAAACTGTCGATTCGCCAGATTATCATCTATTATTTACCCCACTTATAATAACACCATATGCCCATAGATGTCCAAATTATTGATATTTTAAATAAAAATCGTACTTACTCATACAAAATCAGCTGCCATTTCTTCAATTGGTGACTTTCTCTTGTTTTATTTTTTTACGTCACTCCTGGTTGTTTGTATTATCAGACCAGTGTCAAGTTTTTTTATTACAATCTAAGATAATATCACAAAAAACATTTAATTTCAAATTTTAACATTCCTTTTTAAGGAATTATAATATTTGGGCCCCCGTATCGAAAAAAAAATGTAGCACTAATGTGTTTTATTGTGTCAATAAACCCCTATGTGAATTTAAAGAGAATAAGAATTTTCTTAAAATTTTATTTAAGAAAATTCTCATTCTCTTTCTGTGCGAGTCCTTTTGCGGTAGTGTATCTTCGCTTCTATCGTTAGACTTTGAAGTATTCGGGAATATTTTGAATCACGTCAGGGTCAGCACTGTTGGGTTTGCAGATTTTAGGGCATATGGTGATATAAGTAGGGTAAATGATCGATGATAATCAGGTTTCAGGGTTATCCAATATTTACGCCACAACCTGTGTATAAAAATGGATCCCTATTTTCTTGGTCACGCCATCACACGTGAACGGCTGGACCGAATTCGCTAATTCTTTTTTTATTGTGTTGGTTATTGTCAGAAGGTTCTTATGGAAAAAAAAATGCAAATTAGGGTAGTGTAGGGTAGAATAGGGGAAAGTAGGGTAGAGTAGGGTAGAGTAGGGTAGAGTAGGGTAGAGTAGGGTAGAGTAGGGTAGAGTAGGGTAGAGTAGGGTAGAGTAGGGTAGAGTAGGGTAGAGTAGGGTAGAGTAGGGTAGAGTAGGGTAGAGTAGGGTAGAGAAGGGTAGAGTAGGGTAGAGAAGGGTAGAGTAGGGTAGAGTAGGGTATAGTAGGGTAGAGTAGGGTGGAGCAGGGAAGAGCGGGAGCGAAGCCGCGCGGGCAAAAGCTAGTAACTAAATAATCATATTTATTTCATATATTCTGTACATGAGCACAATTTAAATTTTCATTAAATGTTAAAACCTTAAAAATGTGGACCTAAAAAATATCACCGTTGACCGTGACGAAATCGGAATGAAAAAAGCTCCTGTGATAAATTTAAAAAAAAACACGAGGGTGATAAACATAGCATGTTGAACCTTATCGTAGTGCGATAAGAGCCAGCTTCCGAGTAAGTGTACTGAAAAAGACGCATGAAAATTTGTATAGAGGCTGGTGGAGAGTTTTTTTAAAAGATCTATGGAAAAAATGTAATAAAAATATTTTATCCATAGAAGTTAGTTTTTTAGTTTCTCAAAACTTTCTGTGTGTCCCACGTAAAGTTCAATTCGCTTTACTCTTGGATCTCGGAAAGATCATAAAAGCTTAGGTAGGTACCTAACTGCAACTAGAATTTTCACGAGGTATATGTAACTATGATTACCTACATTCATTTCATATAAGATTTGAATTAATTCTGTAAGTTTTACTATTTATTTAGTTTTTTTGCACAAAGAAATAATAAACAAATTAAACAATAACTTGAATAATTAAAAATAATATAGTATACACTAAATGCCTACTGAATGGAAGTGTGCCCAAAAGGCTGGCGGCATTGCCACGTTGTATGGCAATGCTTATTCTCTGACCGAGGTAGAAGCCAGCCCTTGGGTCATATTGTCATTTCATATTGATTTTTTTTACAAGCTTTTATTTAGTGTCCCGATATTTGTCTATAATCAAATCTTGCAAGTTAAATTGGCAAAGGTGAGACGGTACTTCACGCCGGAACAGCTACTCAATCTTTATCAAGCCCAAGTTCGATCGTGTATGGAGTTACTGTTCCCATCTTTGGGATGGATCTGCCAAATATCAGCTTGATGCGCTGGAGTCGAACGAGAGGCGAGCCAAGACAATCATCGGCAATGATGCACTTGTAGAGTCGAACCTCCAAAGCCTTGAGCATCGCCGCCGAGTAGCTAGTCTGTTGGTTTTCTATTGTTTACATTTCGGAGAGTGTGCACTGGAATTGCACAATCTAATTCCACCAAGTCCGTTCCATCATCGGACCACACGACGTACAGCGTTACGCCACCGGTACATGGTAGACATACCACCCATACGCACAAAGCGTTTTAGGAACACATTTATTATGCGTACAGCCAATGAGTGGAATTCCCTGCCGGAGTCTGTGTTTCCTGATAGCTACAACTTAGGGTCTTTAAGTCAAGAGTGAATAGGATACTTCTAGGCAAGCGTGTTCCATCGTCGACCACATAATCGCTTACCATCAGGTGAGATGGTGGTCAAACGCAAGCCTACCAATAATAATAATAATAAAAAAATTTGATCCACTTCCTGGACAATGCAATATTATGATGACATGGAGCTGATCTGATGATGGAGCTGAAAGGCAGCCAAAGGAACTCCGCAATAAAACGACACAACCCAATTGAGTTTGAGCTCGTTTGATTCGTATTCACGAGTACTTTGATCCTGTATATTAACCAGGGTCTGATGATAGAACTAGATGTTCGCCGTAGGAACTGGGCCATAAAACAACACAGGCCCATTGAATTTGGGCTCGTTTGATTCGTTTTGACGAGTACTTTGATCCTGTATGTTAACCAGGGTCCGATAATGGAGCTGAAAGGTGGCTATAGGAACTCTGCAATAAAACGACACAATTAACCCCATCGAGTTTGAGATCGCTTGATTTGTCTTGATAGTGATGAGTACTTTGGTCCGAGATAATCATCCATATTTGGGAAAATAAGTTTTTACATTTGGTATGAATGTGGATTCTGTCTGATTAGATGAAGAACACAATATTAAAGAGAGTTCATACTAGGGAATGCAAAAACCGCCAAAATTACAAACCGGTTTTTTTTTTCGGTTTTTCTAAAAAAAAACCGGTTAACCGGGTAACCGGTTTTAAAATTACTTTTTTTGAAATTTATTTTTAAGTGAAAATTTAAATTTTTTTTGCTTGTAAAATTCTAAATAAATATTTTTAAACTTATTTTGGAACTTATCTATTAAAAAAATATAAGGTGACTGGTAATTAGTGTACGATACTTAAACACGTGATTGTGCTCATGATAACCAACAAATTTTACTACAGGAACAAACCTGAAATCGCGAAAAAAAAATCAGCTGTTCAGTACATTTATGTTTGCCTAATGTACTGAAGAGCTGATATTTTTTTAGCGATTTCGGCTTTGCTCCCATAATTAAAATTATTTGTTATCATGAGCACAATCACGTGTTTAAGTGTCGTACACTAATTGCCAGTCACTCTATTGTATACCTAATATGAATCCTGTTAAAAATAAAAAATCTCATCTTCATAAAACGAATGTCTCAGAATGATGTCATACATAGAGAATCTAAGCTAGAAGTTAATATATACTTCTTATATAATTCTGATTTACTCAGATAGCCAGGCAGCTCTTAACGCCCTGAACTCGAATACTTTAAATTCGAAACTGGTAAAAGACTGCGTTAACAAACTGAATAACCTGGGGCAAAGAAATAAAGTTATTCTGAGATGGGTACCAGGTCATTCTGGAATCACTGGCAACGAAAAAGCCGATGAAATTGCAAGGACTGGGGCTCAAGGTCATCAGATAGGACCAGACCTCTTTCTGTGGTATCTCAAAGAACCAGGCCATGCAGACCCTTAAGGGCAACCTATTTGGCGATTCAAAAAAGCACTGGTTGGTACAACAGGACTGCTACACGCCAAATCTACTACTCACAAAAAAGAAACTGCAGAGCTTCTTGAGCTTAGCAGGATGAACATCTGTTCGATAGCCCGCGCCTTTACCGGCCACTGCAAACTAAACAGGCACCAATTTCACATGAAACTGAGTGACACTGATGTTTGCTGGTACTGTAATCAGGAGAGGGAGACGCCTAATCACCTTTTGTGTGAACGCGGGACCCTTATCCACAAACGCAGTGTCCATTTGGGCCGACACATTATTCGCCCGGAGGAGATTAATTAAGATTTTTTAAGGATTTTGAATTATTGTTACATGCAGCCCATGCTCTCTAATATAGATCTCAATTTGTAGTTCACGGGTTGAGGTTTGGGCTAGCCAAAGGTCAATCATCAGCCTTAATGAAGCCCGAAACACTCGCTGCATGGCAAGCCTGGGTAGTGCGTGCCTTGTGACCGGAAGCTGAGTCTTGCTGAAAAACCCCAGTATGTTATCAAAAAGAGAGAGGCTTTAAGAGGCTTTGCTATGGCGTTTAGGATAGTATCTTGATACTCTTTAGCTGAAATTAGAGTAGCCCATTTTCACGAAAATGGACCTTGGTCATTCCGTAATACCCTCACCAAACCATTACTGATGCCGCATGATGATCATTCAGGACTCTGATAACCTGTTGAAAGTGTTCTTAGGAGTTAGAAGCTGACATCAGATAATTTTGCTTGTTGCAATATACCTTGATTGTGAAAATTTTCTCATCGGTAGCAAGAATATCCCTGAGTTTTTCATCAGTGTAACGAACAAGCAAAGATTTTGATCTTTTCACTCTCTCTTCTATAAAATGATGTTATGATGATTAACAACGGTGGGTATTCTATCTGCGAATAAGAATTTTGGTGTCCTTACGAGATTTTAATTCTGGCCCTGACAGCATTCACTGCCTGTTCTCACAACACGCAGCCGGCCTGGATTTTTAATGATCGTAAATAGAAGAACTGTACAATTGGTGTAGCTATCACTATGGTACATAAATATTTATAAACAAACCTACGACTGATATCAAGCCTCAACAGCGTTTTAAAACAATGTTTGCTAAAAAATAGTGTCATTTGAGAGTAATAAAAAAAACTCGAAAAAACCGGTTACTTGAAAAAAAAACCCGGTTTTTTTAATCCTTAAAAATATGCCGAAAAACCGGTTTTTCGGTTTTCGGGTTAACCGGTTTGCATTCCCTAGTTCATACCATGAGCTGAATGTTATGAGAGTGTTTATACATTACATATTGCTAACGCTGCGACTCATGGTATCAGGGCGATCCCTGTTGTACTGAAATTCTTATCCCTCTACCAGTTGAGGATAGTGTTTGTCCTATACTAGCCAAATGCGAGTCGGACTGAGGGTTCCAATACGAATGCGAGTTAAAATAGTTATCACTAAACAGTAAAAAATAAAATTGAAAGTAAAAAAACTTTTTAAAAACAAGCTTTTAATTCAAAGCGCTAAAAAAAAACTTTTCCTTTAAATCTTTTACTATTAACTTAAAAACGTCATTACCCAATTTCTACGATATAAAGGCTTGTCGCGAAAAGCTTGTTAAAGGTCAACTGGCGCCTTTTTTCAGAAACTAAGAAGATCATAGAACTAAAATAAGCCTATTGATATAGGCTTTTTGCATAGTAAGTATTACTTTTATCTGTGTATGCCTCTGGACTCAGCAGGGTCGAAGCCTACTGGGACCATGGGTTGTGCGATAGAATACCCGGGTCCCTGGAAGGAAGGCAAAGGAGAAACATAAAACTAAAACCCCCACTCCGGTTTTAGTCAGTAAAAACCTGACAAGCCTTCCCGCTCCGCCCAAGAGCAGGAGGAGTCATTGGATGATTTTCCACCTAAAAAAAAAAACCCTGCGTATGTCACACCTATTGTTGCCAGGCGTCCCGATTTGCGCGGGATGTCCCGATTTTTAGGGGTCTGGGGACACGTCCCGATTTGCACCTGATCGGGACGCTAAATGTCCCGATAAATCAAAAACCCTGAAACTCAAAGAACGACTGATGTAGTCTGGGTTTTACTCAGTAAAAATTTCACACGCCCTCTCGTTCCACCCCAGAGGGGAAAAAATCATTGGATGATTTTCCATCTAAAAAATCATTATTAAAAAAAATATATTCGTCCCGATCTAAAACCCTAAATCCCGATTTGTTTTACCATCTATCCCGATTTTTATCCAAACAGACCTGGCAACACTAGTCACACCCAAGTTCAATTCGCCATACAGTTGATAGTTTAAGCTTGATAAAGAAATATATTCAGTCGATGCGTCTAACTTAACATTTAGTTAACCAGCTAGACCATTGATTAGCTGGTTAATTTATTAGACCTTCATAACATATGACAATTAAAGCTCCGACTCGAGCGTCCTTTCCGACTTGTCCATGACTCTCTACGGGGCGCCGGCACATGAGTAGATAAACCGTACAGGGGCAAAGCTTCCTAAGAACGTGTAATATTGTTACCTATTTTGGTAGGGTTGTCACAATAAGTAGATGAAAACAAATAAAATAAAATATTTGTTAAATCGTTTTATTATTCAGAAGGTTCAAAATAGGATGATAACTAATAAGATTCCAATACGAATTAATAAGAAAGTGCGAATTTATAAATGAAAATGTTTTGTTTGAAAGACATTTTATCTATGTTATCGGTTCCTGATACTTAGATGTTTTATGTAGTTGATTGGTGTTTTTGAGTCTAATATAGTATATTAGGAACAATAGATTTAAGATAGCATGGTTTAAAAAAATTGTCGAAGTTCATATACTTAAATTCACGATCTCGATTACGTAATTGTAAACTGATGTTTACCTTTTTTGTTTTGTGTCCAATACTCACCATAACTTTATTTTTAGTTGAGACTTACCTAAAAATGATAATGTAGTAGTTAGATTGTCAATCGGTATTATATTGATGACTGGCCTGTTGGTCTAGTGGTTAGTGACCCTGACTGCTATGCCGGAGGTCGTGGGTTCGATTCCCACCCAGGACAAATGTTTGTGTGATGAGCATAATCATTTGTTCTGTGTCTGGGTGTAATTTATCTACAAGGTGCAGTTTTAAAACTGCACAATATTTCAGGAGGTTGTAATAAAACTCATAAATAATCATATAAAAATACGATACCTGGTCAATAATCAGTAAAACTTGTTATTTTTTTTTTTAAATTTTAACCGTTTTTCAGAATAACTCTCTAAATAAACTTCTTAAAAAAATACAGAATCACCCGTTGCGATTTATCGCACGCCGTGTCACTGTGTGTGTGAGTGCATCAACCTGTACGAGGCTCCGCCCACTTATTTTACGAAATGAATAATTTAACCTTAGATGTAGATCGAATTCGATGATCATAATGTACATTAATGTCTTAAATTTCGCTATTTAATTACTCGCTTTTAAGCATCATCACAATGTGAAAATCTTTTAAAAGTCACGTTGACGTCGCGTCGATAGGTACTTACGTATCAGCTGATGAATAAAATGTTAGGCCGAGATCAATAAACCTTATGAGGCGTCCGTGCCTCCGTCCGTAGGTATAAGGAGCGCGCGCGCTCGAGATTTAGATACGCAGTGGTACATGAACGTACCTACAAGACGCAGTCTGTAGGTAATGTCATTCTCAAGGTCAGTTTTCCGTAATAATTTCGTTTTTATTTGTAGATTAAATTGGTGGATGTGAAATTTCCCTTCGTACTTTTTAATGGGCTGAGGACCGACAAAAAACACTTCAAGATAATTTGTGCTAGTTACGTAGATAGGTAGGTTTTTAAGTGATTTATCTTGCCTGTTAGGTAGGTATTTTTACCGTAGTTAAAATTTTTAAATCAATTTATTTACACTAATCAAATTGATTCGGCTAACAACGTATTTACAAATGACTTTTTATGTACTTACTAATAAAATAAAATAAATACCTAAGCAGGTACTTATGTTACCTGGAGGTGTTGTTCAAACAGACAGCAGTCTAGCACGACGTTGCTGATTTTCTTTTAATTTCGTAGCACAAACACATTCGTTTTAAAGTGTCGAAAGCACTAATCACTAGTGATCACCTTTTCACGTAACGTACTTGCCGACCGTAGTGAGGAAACCAAACCGTAGACCAGCTTCCCGCGTGCTGGCCCGTGGCTCTCGCTTGAAGTATTCCAGGATATTTTCCTGCAAGGCGACAAGCAGGCCTTCGTTGCCGCGACCGTCAGCAAGCCGGGGAACGCCGAATCGTCGAAACTCGCGGAGTCTTTGCGTAGCAGCCAGTATTACCCTTTGAGATGGACGTTACGATGTTTCCACTGATAGCATACAAGCGGACTATCTCCACCAACTCTACATTGGAGTATTGGTCTGTCATCTTTCATCACTAGATACCGCAACCGTTAACCGAAGGCGCTGTGGGCGAATATTGCAAGCGCGTGTATGCACACGTCGGCGACGTCAGTTACACTAAACATGATCGATTGATCGATGGCGCGGGGGCGTGGCTAGGGTGTGTCGTGCGGGAGATTATTGGTGCTTTACGTTGCGTGTATGTGTGTGAAAGCGCGGTTTAAATAATGGTGCGTTTGTGTGTGTGAAAGCGCGGTTATAAGGGAGGTATCAGACTAGCAGAGTTTATAAAAAAGGTAGTTCACACATACCGATTTCCATATATAAGAAAAAAAATACCTACTCATTTTATTATTGATTCGGGTCGAGAATCACTAACATAATTACCTCCTGAATTTTTTTGCACCTTTAAAACTGCACCTTGTATAATATGTATGTATTTAGAAATATATAAGTTTATTTATCAGTTGTCTAGTACCCATAACACAAGCTCTGCTTAGCTTGGGACTAGACGGCGTTGTGTGATAGTTGTTGGAATATTATATTATATTATTATTATATTATTGGGTGAGATATTAAGAGATTTGTATTGCATAATATGACTAAAATTGTGTTTTAAATATTTTTTGATCTAGAAACTTTTTTATGTGTTAAGTTATGTAAAAGGTTATTGTTTTATATAAAAGTAGACATACGCATTCAGGGGTGCGTGGTGGCGTACGAGACCAGCGCAACATGCAACGTACACCAATCGGGTTGAACTGTCCCGAGGGCTCTGTAGCCGAAGAGTACTGCCTGCTACCGTCACCGCCTCCTAACGGGGGTTAGTCCGCCACAAATTGTGTTAAACTATCAAAATTAAACTAACATTCAAAATGTCGTGGCTGTGCTACTGTCGAACAATTCTGAAATGAGGAGACTATCCTGGCAACATCATCAGGTTATATCTATGCATTCACTGAAGTTACGCAGCTGTATACAAAATTTCAGTTCAATCAGGCATTGGGAAGGGATTCAAATCTTATATATAAAATTCTCGTGTAACAATGTTCGTTCCCGTACTCCTCCGAAACGGCTTGACCGATTCTCATGAAATTTTGTGAGCATATTGAGTAGGTCTGAGAATCAGCCAACATCTATTTTCATACCCCTTAGTGATAAGGGTTGTCCACCCTTAACATTTTTCTTTAATGGCAAAACAACGTTTGCCGGTTCAGCTAGTGTTACTATAAATATTTTAACACACACCTACTACGTACATAGGTACCTATTCATATAGGTTCCTACAATTGTTTATTAAAAGCTTGTAATAACAATAAAAAGGTGAAAACACACGGTGTATATATATTCACTTACTTAATGTACTCCTTGGGATAGTTAAAGAATGATAACATTTTTATTTTTTCTAGTATTGTTCATACACACAGTACAACAATCCACCATTATTAATATTATATAAGTACCACGTTTTTACGTTAAAATATTTAAAGTTGTACAAACAAAACAAACAACGTGCGTCGTATAGACCCTACGATTGTCCACCGACTGTGTTTACGTAAACCGGTTTTATCCAGTATCGCCGCGTACGCAACAAGCGGGCGGTGGACACTCACACATTTCCCGCGCGCTTGTAGTAGTGCAACCGATTCGAGCGGTTGTTTGAAGCTTTGCCTCTTTACGGTTTATTTACTCATGTGGCGCCGGTGTGGGCGCCGGGAGGTTCCTGTACCGGATTAAAGCGTAAGTGACGCCCGGGTTTCGCCATTGTGCGGAACGCCCGGAGGACACAGTGGAGCACACAGTCGAGGTGTGCCCTGCTTGGGCGGAGCATCGCCATGCCCTCGTGAGGGCGATCGGCGGCGGAAACCTCTCGCGCCGGGCCTTGTTTTAGGCCATGGTCCGGAGCGAGGAGGAGTGGCAGGCGGTCGCCGACTTCGGAAAAGCAGTAATGCTCGCAAAGGAGGAGGCCGACCGCATCAGGCAACGGCGCTCTCGCCGCCGCCGGGATTCCGATTCCGATTTCCAGTCACCGTAGGCGCGGGCTTGCTGACAGTGAGCAATGGGTAGCTCGCTGTCCGACCGTCCGATAAATCGCTCCTTGAATACAAAAGGGCCACAATTAAAAAAAAAATGAAAATCGTTTTAATGCAAAAATTACACTACACACTATTAAATATTAAATTACACTATAAAATATAGTCGGTTCAGGTGTAATTTTTGCAATAAAACGATTTTCATTATTTTTTTAATTGTGGGCCTTTTGTATTCAAGGAGCGAAATGTCCGGACCAAGCCCAAGTCGTCGACGGCGCACACTATTCCCGCGCGCCTCAAGAAGTTGTCAGCAACAGCAGGGGGCCAGATGGGTCGAAGCCTACCGGGGCCAGGGTTAGTTTCGAAAGACAGCTCGGGCCCCGGTATGAAGGCTTGAAGGAACGGGGTGGATTTTTAGTCAGTAAGAGTCTGACACTATCTCCCGCTCCACCCAAGAGCAGGGGTTGTCATTGATGATTTTCCCACCATAAAAAGAAGCGTCCTTTCCGACTTGAATGACAAAGTTTGCTCAGTTGCATCAATATGTATTATTTACTTACGTAAGTGTATTGAAAAACGTTGTTCGATACACGAGGAAATCTGTCACTGCAGCACTTGTCTGCATAACACCCTCACCTGCGGCTTGGACAAATTCACCCTCGGTTGCAATGACAAATTTCCATTTGTATCTAGATGTATGATTTCGACTAGGTATGCCATATCCGACACAATGCGGTTCAAAGCGGCCGGACGTTCGAGCGAAAGTAGTGATGCACGGTGTTAGAAAATCCAAACCCGCAAGCGCGTGATCCCGCACGTCAGTCTGCGGGATTGAAGTTTTTATAAGAAAATTTGATTCCGACAATCTGCCGCCGTTTTGATTATTTATTAGACCCAGCTCATCCTCATTCAAAAGTGATGAAACAACTTTACATGGAATTCGGGACATTTTTTATAGAATTTGTTTGGAAAATAATTATTTTACTCTCTGACCAGGGATTCCCCACAGCACGTGAATTTACTTTCCTAGATAAGGTCCGTTAAAGATTGAATATTCGATTATATTGTTCTAAAAAACCAGCTGATTATTATTTATATGAAAATCGTAAGTTTTCATTTTAAAATAATGTATTTTTTTTGCGATTCGGAAAATCGAAACTCAATTAGAATCGAACAGTAGGGAAAATTTATAAGAAATACTCGGTGTGAAAGTCCGACTCTTACTACATAAAACCAAAAACGAAATTAAAAATTCCAATTCCCCAAATCCTGCGGGATCCGCGGGGTTGCTGACTTCAATCCCGAAGGCATGCGGGATCACGATTTTGATGCGGGATTGGATTCCCTACACGGTGTTAACTCCAATTTTTCGTTATGGATGTCTTCTTGTGATTATGGGGTTTCAAATACAAAATTCTGTGGTGACAGTTCGATGGTGCAAAATGCTGGTGCCGCAAGGGTTAGTTATGGTTATCTTAGTAGACAGTGTATACAGACAGTTTTTTATTATTAAAAAGGGTATCATCGATCGGGTGGTGTAATAATATTGATGCCTTTATTACAAAATGGTTGTATATCTACAGAAGCCTCTAAGCGCCCATTGCCGCGACTGTTCGGACCTGAACACACCTGCGCTGACTCCCTTTCAACTGGCTTGGGCCAAAGATCCGGGTCAGAGGAGGTGGAAGTATTATCCTGACCTGACTGCCACACTGACGCGAGAAGAAATAAAAGCTTCCATGGATGAGTAAGTTCACTGTTGTCTATACCTACATCCAAAGTCCGAAACCATCCCTTTTTAGTTGAACAAGTAGTCGTCAGATTTCGAGCAAATCGCCCTCGGGCCGCGGGGTGGATTAAGTTCGCGTACGGCCCACTCTCTTCCGTAGATAGATAGAAGGCGTGCGTCAATAAATTATAGGCTTATTAGGGTTAGTTACAAAAGTTTATGTACTACCAAGGCGCCGGGCGATGTGGTCCAAAGTAAAGTGTAAATTCTTGAAGGAGCCTTTTTTGCACCGACAAGGTTTCTGTTTTTATTGCATATTAGCTTTTGTCTGTAGCTTCGCCCCCGTCAACTGACTACTATATTCTACCCTACCCAACTCTACCATACTCTACCCTACTCTACAGTATATTAATTTAATATACCATTAAACACATCCACCGGTCAACATCAAAATTTCAAATTGTCAAATTTTCAACCATAGACAACACTACGTTTAGCTGTCAGATGCGTTTTGTTGTACTTACCACGTTTTGTTCTACCACGTTTTATGTTACGTTCCACGGGAACGGGATAAAAATATATATATCTATCCTATGTCCTTCTCCTGGTTCTAAGTTACCTACCCGCCAATTTTCAGCCAAATCGGTTCAGCCGTTCTTGAATTATAAATGTTGTAACTAACACG
Source organism: Mythimna ferrago (assembly GCA_910589285.2). Lineage (NCBI taxonomy): Eukaryota > Metazoa > Arthropoda > Insecta > Lepidoptera > Noctuidae > Mythimna > Mythimna ferrago. The sequence goes on along the minus strand of OU342673.1, from coordinate 21,035,584 downwards.
CCTTTCTTTTAAATATATTGATGAGATTTAAGTCAATGTCTAACGTAATATTGTTAGCCTGGAACGAAAATAGACTGCAATAATGAGTGAAAATATTATCCGGATGTGCGTCCGCCAGCCCTATGCTGTCGTCGCATATGCCCCTGGATAAATCAATCTTTCTGTTAGTGAATTATCCGCCTAAGATTCCAATTAATCTTTTGAAGCGTGAACAAGATAATGAGCAGCTCATGCATTTTCCGCTTGTTGCTTGCCGCCTCTCTATGTTTTTCATACGGATATTAATTAGGTACCGATGTTATTAATCAAGTTTTCAAGAAATCTTTCATCATTAATAACAGAGATTATTTCTGTTACAATAACAAACATTTCTTTGAAAATGTGTTTATCCAAACGTAATAAATACCTGGAGCTGGGCGTGTGTAGGTAGGCAGGACACTGAGGTGGGAGAAGCTCAAATGTTACATGATAAATAATAAACTAGCTTTTGTCCTCGGTATCGCCCACGTACATAAAATATAGCCTTTGTCACTCTGGAATAAACAAACTTTCTATCGGTGAAATTTTTTTAGCAATTACCTACTTTCGGAGATTACCTCCTACAAACAAAAAAAAAAAACACTAGGTACATCTTTATAAAATTAGTGTATGTTGGAAGCATCACTATTTGGGGTACCCCTCCAGGCCCCTTCCTGTATTAATTGTATCTACTGTTTTGCACTATTGCGTCGGTTTATTCTTCTGAATGTATAATAAAGGTTAAGTATATATATACAGGGTGTGGCGTAAATAGTGGTCCAACGAAAAACATACCACAATTTAAAACCACTTTTTACCATAGGTCTCAGAATAAAACTGACCTTTATATATTTTTTAAAAAACAACACCTTGCGATATTAATTTGGCTCTAATTTCAACAAAAAACATTGTTTTCCTTCTTCGATTTTAAGATGTCTCAGTACACATTCCTGCGGAATATGCCGAGATGCATTTTATTTATGGCGAATGCAGAGGCGTTGGTGCAGCCCGACTTTATCGGGAAGATATCCAGGTCACCGTATATTTGGTAGAGTACATACCGCATATTCTGATGTAGGATACCTGGCAGAGGCGTAGGCGGTGCAAGTGAGGGACGACCAAGGGTTTAACCCCCGAAAATCTATCTACTTCAATTCGTGTCAGGTCATTTATCCGATGATGCAGAGAGTCCATAGCCGCCAGTGGTGGTCACTTCGAACATTTAGCCTAAAGATACCCATTTAGCCTTCTCTGTTATGGCCGGCGTCAAAATGCCACAGATAAATGTTTACATGCTCTGTGTAGATAACATAGACAACTTCGTTGTCTATGGTTACAAGGGCAATAGTATTATGCCCGCTACACACATGGCCTGATAGGGATACTGGATTTTATATTTTTTATATTATTGTGTTGATTTGTGCGTCTATTTAGGCGGAATAAACATGTTTTCTTTCTTTCTTAATTGTTGAACCTCGCATACTTTTATAAGTCTATATTTTTTTATTAATACTATACTTTTTTTTTGTACCTAATGAACGAATCCACATAATACAAAAATGTATAAAACCTGATAATAATATCATTGTCAGATTATTATCGAAAAAAAAAATCGGGAAATCGGGATCAGAATCCCGGCGACGGCGGCGGCGATAACGCCGTTGCCTGATGCGTTCGGCCTCCTCCTTTGCGAGCATTACTGCTTCGCAGAAGTCGGCGACCGCCTGCCACTCCTCCTCGCTCCGAACCATGGCCTCAACCAAGGCCCGGCGCGAGAGGTCTCCGCCGCCGATCGCCCCCACGAGGGCACGGCGATGCTCCGCCCAAGCAGGGCACACCTCGACTGTGTGCTCCACCGTGTCCTCCGGACGTTCCGCACAGTGGCGACACCCGGGCGTCACTTCCGCATGAATCGAGTGCAGGAAACTCTCGAACGAACCATGTCCGGTGAGTACCTGCGTCATGCGGAAGGTAAGGACGCCGTGAGGTCTTTCCAGCCACGCCTCAATGAGGGGACTTACCGCCATGATTGTGGCGTGCCCAAACTGTGGTCAGGCTGAAGTGTCTTCGATGTTAAATATAAAATTTGTTAACGCGAAACGCGATTAGCGCGAAGCGATGACGTCATAAACCGTTTCGCTGTAGACCTTCGAAAGTTGCTTTTAAAATAGCTATTGTATACCTAATTGAAGAATTTATATAAAAAATTAGGTACCTAATTTAATTTACGTTTATTTATTTAACTAAGAGCTTATAAAAATCCGATTTGCCCCCCTCTGGCCCAGAACCTGGGTACGCCCGTGACTGTGCCACACCCGGAAAGTTTTACTAGGTATCAGCTAAACCAACATAGTTTGCTAGTTATACCTATAGTAAGATAAGTATTTTTAGAATATAACCATAAAACTACTTATAACTACGTCTCGTCGTCGTCACCAGTTCCAATAAGCAAGACACAGTAAGCATACATTGTTTTATTACTGAGTTTCCCCTGCCTACCTTTTACTTTCCAACTCTATCATCAGGTCAGATCAAAGCCAAAATACATTTTATGACAATTCTAATAAGCCCAAACACGGCTAGGATTCATTGATTTATTATGAAGTCTGGTACCTAACTTCCAACTTCATCATCAGATCATAATATGTATCCACTCCCTTTCTCCAGAGAATAATTGACTACATGTACGGACCAAGCTTTTTTACTTTTTATGACAGTTCTGCTATGATCCTATGAAGAGTATCCCAAATCTCCGAAATTCATAATGAAAGATGACGAAAGATGACGATATTATTATTACTATGGGATCAATTCGGCAGTATAGGTAGGTAGCCTTTCAAATAAAAAAGAAAACGAAATATGTCTACAATTGACCAAGAAATTGTCGCCAACTGTTTTTCCTACAAAAACTCTTTATCCCCCATGGAATTGAAGGTTGTGCCAATAGAAACAATTTAAGTATGAACCAAATCCATGAGCCCAATTTGTGCCAAGGTCTTTTGGCCGGTAGGTTTCTTACAGGATGTAGACATCCGCCATGGACGGATTTTACGAAACTCCACCCCTAAGGGGATAAAACGGGAGTTGGAAGTTTGTATGGACACCGATAAACCAATTTTCACGTGGGCGAAGCCGCTACCAGAAGATATACTCAGTTCAAAATTACATTAGGTGAAAACGTTTTATTACTGCCCGCTCAACCGATTTTGACTTTTATTACGTTGGTAGCATGACAAATGGCGGTTGCAGTAAATAGTTCGCACTGTAACCACTTTTTTGCTCTTAATGCCATGCCAACGGACAGTAAAAAAATACTCTGTTCCATGTGAGCACTCTGTTCCCTGCGCGAGGGGAACACTCCCCCTCGCCCATGGCTCCGCCACCAGCGGTGTCTGACGCGGACCACAACAGCGACGACGACGACAATGCTCCAGAGGTGACCGAGGTAGAGATGAGAGTGGCGGTACGAAGGCTGAGTGCCAAAAATACTGCCCCAGGACCCGATGACTTGTCGGTGAAAGCCTGGGTCCTGGCCATGAAGGCTCTCGGGCCTCGACTAAGAGGGCTCTTCAGCGCATGTATGGAGGGGTCAGTTCCCACTTCGCTGGAAGACGGGGAAACTGGTTCTCATTGCGAAGCCAGGGCGCCCTGCGGACTCTCCGTCCGCGTACCGGCCCATTGTGCTGCTCGACGAGGTGAGCAAGCTCTTTGAAAGAGTCATTGCAAACCGCCTCGTCGCGCGCCTAACACGGGTGGGGCCGGACCTTTAGGACGGTCAGTTCGGCTTTCGCAGGATGCGCTTCACGGTGGACGCCATCATGCGCTTGCGAGCCCTCACGATGGGGGATGCGGTGTCCTAGGGTAGGTGTGTCGTGGCCAGTGTCTTTGGACATTGCCAACGCCTTTAATTCCCTGCCCTAGAGTACGATCCGGAGGGCACTCCGGTATCACCGGGTGCCTGAATACTTCTGTCGAGTGGTCGAGGTCTACCTGTCGGACAGGTTTATAGACTACCCAGGTCACCAGGGAGAGTGGAGACGCCGGGAGATGTCGTGCGGTGTTCCGCAGGGATCGGTACTAGGACCACCCTTGTGGAACATCGGGTACGACTACGTGCTGCGCGGCTACTTTCCTGACGGGGTCAGCGTGGTTTGCTACGCAGACGACACGCTGGTTCTAGCGCAGGGAGTGTCGTACCGGGCGCGGCGGTCGCTCTAGCGATACGCGGGGTTGCGATAGTCGTTGGTAGGATCCAGGAGTTGGGACTCGAGTTGGCGCTGCACAAATCCGAGGCTATGTGTTTTCACGGCCCTCGGAATGCGCCACCATCGGGTTCCCAATTAACGGTAGGAGGAGTTCACATCGGCGTCGGGTCGATGATGAAGTACCTGGGACTCGTCCTCGACAGCCGGTGGAATTTCGTGGAGCATTTCCGACATCTGGCTCCGAAACTGAACCGGACAGGGGCTGCTCTCAAGCGGCTCCTGCTCAACCTAGGGGGTCCAGACGCCTCCTGCCGGAGGCTCTACGCGGGGATCGTTCGGACCATGGCCCTTTACGGGGCGCCGGGGTGGGCGCCGCCGCTGCAAAAGCGACCGGTGGCCATGCTGAACGCATGCCAGAGGGTCATGGCAATACGGATGGTGCGAGGATACCACACGATTTCCCGCGAAGTGGCGAGCCTTCTTGCTGGCCTACCACCGTGGGAGCTGGAGGCAACAGTCCTTGCACACATGAAAGTCCGCTGCCGCGACAGGTCACGGCATGGCGGACAGAGCTCCGGTGGGATCTCATGGTGAAATGGCGTCAGCGACTACCGCAACCCAGTGCTGGACAGGCCAGAATTATGGCGGTAAGTCCCCCCCTCTTTGAGGCGTGGCTGGAAAGACCTCACGGCGTCCTCACCTTCCGCATGACGCAGGTTCTTACCGGACATGGCAAGTTCGGGAGGTTCCTGCACCGGATTCGTGCGAAAGTGACGCCCGGGTGTCACCACTGTGCGAAACGTCTGGAGGACATGGTGGATCACACAGTTGAGGTGTGCCCTGCTTGGGCGGAGCATCGCCGTGCCCTCATGAGGGCGATCGGCGGCGGCGGTCTCTCGCGCCGGGCCAGCGAGGAGAAGTGGCAGGCTGTCGCCGACTTCTGCGAAGCAGTAATGCTAGCAAAGGAGGAGGCCGAACGCATCAGGCAAAGGCGGCGCTCACAGCGCCCCAGCCGCCGCCGGGATTCCGATCCCGATTTCCGGCCGCCGTAGGCGCGGGCTTGCGAACGGCGAGCAATGGTACTAGTGTTTTTGGGCATAACTCTAGATTCTAAGCTACAGTGGGGCCTACATATTGATAAATTATCTAAAAAACTTAGCTCTGCAGCATATGCTTTCAGAAAAATTAGAAATTTAACTGACTTAGAGACAGCCCGTTTAGTTTATTTCAGCTATTTTCATAGTGTTATGTCATACGGCATTTTATTGTGGGTAAATGCCGTCGATATCCAGTCAATTTTTGTTTTGCAGAAAAGGGCTATCGCTCAGAGATAAATTTAAAAATATAAATATATTGACTGTACCTTCCCAGTATATCTATGAAAATATTTTGTATGTTCATAAAAACAAAACAATGTTTAAAAAATATAGTGATATCCATAGCGTCAATACTAGGAACAAACACAAATATGTGATTCCTGCAACCAGGCTCAAAACAATAGGAGGCTTATTTAGATGCCAAAAAACTTTTATAATAAACTTCCTAGTCACATTCAAGAACTTAGCCTGAATAAATTCAAATCGTTTGTAAAGCGAAAACTTTGTCAGAAGGCTTTTTATACTGTAAAAAAAAAACTTTTTACAAAAAAATACAACCGACTTCAATGTTAAATAAACACTGAAAAGTACAAAATAACTCGGACTTTCGGAAGTCTATAATAGTTTGGTCTCTTCGTTATTTAACACCGACTTCCGAAATTAAAGTTATTTTGTACTTTCAGTGTTTATTTAACATTGAAGTCAGTTGTATTTTTTTTGTAAATGTTTTAAATTTTACTAGTTTTTAATCTAATTTTTTTAGTTTATTCAAAATTTGCTTACAATATACATGCTACAAAATTCTGCCAAACTGTAAAACAGTTTGTCGGCAGTAGTTCTCGTTTCACTTTTTTTTTTTAATTGTAAGACGTGACAATAAACTTATGCTAATCCAACAATAAAAATAACCGATATACCCACGAAATCAAACAATCCCACATACTATATCCATGAACATATTTCACTGTTCATGGATGCAACATGCGGGGCACAATCTACATGACTACGGACACAGTGACACATAATGTTTTTTTTAGAATTTTTTTAGCACATGATAACAAGTTTGGGGGTAGCTCATTCATAAACATCGGTGTAACATATTTCCTCGTGCGTTTAGCAAAATAGTTCGTTACTTTAGGAACAGAAAGTATCTTTTGTTTAGATAGACGAGTTGGGTACATACGCCTACGTTCCTCTTTGTAGTCATCATTATTAAATTGTTCAGACAATACGGTTAACTTAATTTTTTTATGGATCGGGAGCGTTTTACAAATTTTAAATAGTTTGTCATAGTTTTTATTTATACTTTCTTTAGTTTTTTTGTCCACGAGTAGTTTTAGTAATCTAATCTGCAAGATTTTAATTTTATTTAAGTGTGTAGGAACTTAAATACCTTATAGCCAGAGAGCATCTCATAACGATTCTAATAATCCCAAACACGGTTAGATTACATTAATTTACCTTCTGGCTTCGTCATCAGATCTGTCCGATACATCCCCTTCCCCTTTCCTTCAGCCAGTCATCGACTACACGTATAAACAAAGCAATTTTACTTGTTACGACAGTTCTGCTGTGTTCATGATCAAATCATAACAATATTTCATTGGACCAACTTGGAAGCAACTCTTATTCAGCCGATTATAGATTATGCCGACGCCTGCTACCTGGATGCTACTGAGGAGCTATTAAACAAGCTTGAGCGATTGCAAAACTTATGCATTCGATTTGTTTTTGGTCTACGAAAGTATGATCATGTCTCTCATCTTCGCAAGGAACTCAAGTGGCTCCCTATCCGTCTTCGCAGGAACACTCGGATTTTATGTCTCCTTTTCAACATCCTACACAACCCTTCTTATCCCTCCTACCTGCGTGACCGTTTTTCTTACGCACGCCCTCGCGACGCACCGTGCAGGTCACACCTAAGATCCCTCCTTAAATCCCCTCCTCATAAATCCAGCTACTATTCCTACTCTTTCTCTGTCCACGCAGTAAGGTTGTGGAACTCACTTCCGCCTAGCATTCGTGATTTGAAAACGATCTCACTCTTTAAGACTAAAGTAAAAGAGCACTATCTTTCCTCTCTTGCTTGATAATCGTTTATATATATATATATATATGTATACATATACATATTTATAAATATTATGTATTTATTTTTAGTATAAGGTATATATAAGGTATATAAGTATTTATTGGTTTAATTTAAGATTTCACTAACTCTTCTTTACTCATTTCTGCACACTACTGTCTACATCTCTTATAATTTCTCCTTTCGCAGGTCTGCTGGAAGAAATTTCTATTTGAAATAAGCAGTACCTTTGTACAAAGTTTTCTAATAATGTTATCCTCCTCAGTATATTTGTGTGTACATAAATTGTAAAATAAATAAATAAATAAGCATAACATACATAGAACCTCCTCCTTTTCGAAGTCCGTTAAAAAGAGTATCTTGAAGATAAGACGGCTTGGGATTGATCTGCTACAGTACTGTCTATATTAGTGGTTATATTATGTGTCCTTTTTCATTACTATTAAGTATATTTATTTGTTTGTCGAATTTGATTATTTTTATTTTGCATTTTGACATTTGATGATTTTTGTTTAAATATGTAGTACATTGTTACATATGGGTGAACGTAACTCATTTCGTCCCGAGGAGTGGCTAATTCGAGGGACTAAATTAGTTACTTTCACCCCGAGGTAAGAACTGTGCTTTTCATTACGAATACAAGGAAAGTTAAAATAAAATAAAAAGTTTGTAAAACCTGAGTCGTCGTACCTATGATTTTAGGTAGGTATCTTTGTTCAGATTTAGGCGGTAAAAGGTTCCACTACTGCTTTAGCCTCTTCTCCTAAGAAATTAGGCTTTAAACCACTATTTTAATCTGATGAACTTATCGTGTTAATACAAATCTCTGCTATACGGAAACGTAAACAAAACTTGAAAAAACCAACGACTGATTGCCTCTTTCCCGCCATTTCTTTTTTCTTTTTTCTGTGGTCGGCCTGCTATTCATCCTCATTAATGAAAAATTAGAAATTAATTGTAATCTTTTAAAAATAATAGTAGTTTATGTGACTAGGGGATAAAGCAGTGTCTTTAAGTCGCGGGCGGCATGTTGAATTCCGAACGAAACGAAGGTTGCTGATTTTAATCCCGAACGATAGTGAGGGATTTATAAAATTAACTCCCGAGCATTGCGAGGGAGTTAATAAAGAAACCTGAGTGAAGTGAGGAATTTAAGCCGCCCAAGACAAAGACAGCTTTATCCCCGTGTTGCATACTCTACTTTTTACACCATCTGTGAGATAATTAAAAGACAATTTGGTCGACCAAATCATATATTAGAGAAATATAAGTAGGTATTATATTTACAAGTTCATCAAACAAACAAAATTCACTACTCCAAGATTCTATAGTTTCAATTTTCTATAATGCTCCCGTGTTGTCAGTACGCACGTTTTATTCTACATATTTTCTTTTTTTTGTTAGTGGCCAGTTTGAATCATAGTGATTACATACTCTTTGGTTTGAATTTCGAGTCAACTTGTTCGATGCGCCTTCATTTTAATTCACAATGTTGACTATTCTTGATGCTCCAAATTCAAATCTCATTATTCCCTAGGGATCGGCCATACTGCATTATCTCCCTAGGCATATAATGACTTGCTTTAAGTGAGGTTTGTATGACGTGTAAAACGACATTATCGAGCAGGTGGTGTAAAAAGTATTTTAAAGAAATATTTGAACAAATAAGTCACTTAAAAATATAATATTATTTAATTAATAATTAAGTATCTATAAGTTATTTCAATTTTATGTCGCGCTGTAATTGAGTGGCTGTATAGAAAGTTGCAACATGGTTCAATAGAAGAATGTGAAGATAGAACTAGTTTTTTTTTAAATAATTTGACAGCTGTCAGTTGAAAGTAAAACTCCCTAGGGATGAAAAGTAGTACTTTCAACCCGCTCCTCAGGCAACTTCAGACCCACTTTCAGAGTATGAGTAATGAAAACATATTTTTCAATACACTTGCTCAGTCAGAGTCAGAAAGTGTCTTTTATTGCACTGCACTTAGGTATATAAAGGCACTTGTTACCAAACTGTGACATTTTGATTACCATTATACACTACTGCTATAATGTAGTTAAAACCTTTTTGTTCCACCTCTTTGTTCGCAAAACAAATTTTGTATACGAAAAAAATTCACAAAGTTATTGCGTTCCATGGTATAAATTAGTGTCTTACTTACTTATTTCATGCAATTTTGACCATTTTAACTTGTACAAACGATTTATTTAATAAAAAAAAACATTTAGTAAATAAATCGTACATTCAAATAAAAATTGTTTTTTTTTTTATTGTGGTCTAATGGAAGCCATTTTAGTATGCGCGCGGTTTTTGAATTGATTTATTCGAGTGAAATTCAGTGACTGTTTTAATTAAATAAAATTAAATACTACAAAATCATTATAAAATGATACATGTGTATTCCATTGTCACTACGAAAGACATTATAGTAAAAACTTTTCACGCAAAAAACCTTAAACGTAAGACTAGGCAGTATGATCAAAATACCTTAGTCTTCCCCTAGGGGTATATAAAAAAATTATGCGCGCGCATATGAAAACAGATTTTTACCGCCATATCTAAACTTTACGTGCTCTTTGGCCATATCACAAAAAAATTACTAGTTTTACTGTTATTTTCTTCACAAGTGTATTGAAAAATTTCGTGTGATACACGTGAGTAATTAATGATTACCATTCTCGGCTCTCTTAAGACCCTCGCCACGGCTTGGATCTAAATACCGCCTCGACTGTAATCACTAACATTACACACTTACATCATAATGTACTATTAAAATTTGACTTAGAACTTAGAAGGTTCTGTATTTTATTTGACATTTATAATAATTATGATTATTTTTTATTTGTGTAAAGTGTTACATTTTGTAAATTATTATTGTGAATGTGGGAACTATGTGGATTACTTTTCCTTTTCTGTATTTTAACATGATGTCTGGAAGTTTTGAGTATTTGATGCGGCCTAACCAAATTCTTTAGTATTGTTCGTCAAGTCGTTGAGCTTCTTAGTAGTCCTAAGTTTGAGCTACACGAATACTGACAAATGATTGCACTGACTGGACAGATCCACTCAAATCTGTGTGGTTCTTTCCTCTAAAGACCATCTGAGACACTAATCTGCATGGTTCTCTTAAATATGATTTGTCCATTACATGTTCTTTACTGTATGGACTTTAAAAGAGACTTTGACCCCTGAGTTTGTTTCGGTGTTTCTTCTCAGGGTACTCAGCTAGGAAACACCGGCCTCATCTCGTTTAAACTGAATGAAAACAAAATTGACGTGTAAAAGAGTTTTTTTTTTAATAAAGATCATTTATCAATAATGGGTAGCTTCGCAGTCCGACCGTCCGGTTACTGACCGGATCGAGCCTAAGTCGTCGACGGCGCGCACTGTTTCCGCGCGCCTCAAGGAGCTGTCAGCAACAGCTAGGGCCCAGCTGGGTCGAAGCCTATAGCTCAAGCCCCGGTACGAAAGCCAACGAAGGAACAGGAGTGGGTTTTTAGTCAGTAAAAGTCTTACACTATCTCCCGCTTCGTCCAAGAGCAGGGGATGTCATTAGAATCTATAAAATTCAGTTTTGTGATTTTTTTGTTTGGGATACCTGATAATATATATCATCAACTTTACTATTGTTTCAGTGTTGGGCGGCCATTTCATAACGAAGCATGCAATTGGTACTACCAAAACTACCCTCCCGTTAAATACGAATGCATCGTTCGCAAATTTTCACAGTGATGATAAAAAAAACGGCCAATTGCGAGACGGACTCGCGTGCAAAGGATTCTGTACGAATCAAATTTTTATGTGTATTTAGAGTAAATCATGCAAATGGAAGGCCAACCTACCTATGTAACTTGAATGACAATCCATTTTATATTATACTATGGAGCTTTAACCAATTGAGCTGAAATGTTTAATGCCTATCTAACTTCATCAATATTGTACCGTGGAGCTGGTTTGATGATGGAGTCGAGTGGTCATTGGAACTAATGCGCTCAACAATATCCCAGAAGTCGTGTTTGAGATCTATAAAATAGTCGTGATGAGTACTTTACTGCGCAATAAAAGCTTAGGTATTATAAAAAAATGCTTTTCATTGAAAACTTTTACATAGGCTTTTGTCTTGCTGTCCGTCGTTTCATCCATTTCTTTCTGAATCTACAGGGCCGATGTACTTAGTCGAATTTTTTTTACCGGTAATTGTGAACTTTTGTGACATAAACACCGATGCGTGATGCAAATAAACATTTTTGTTAATGTCGTGTCACTTAAGAGGTAAAATTTAAAAAAACTAAAAGAAGACTAGCGGACGCAGTCGGAAATGGTTATAGTAGAATTTTTAACTCAAAATTTAAAGCAGATTAGACCAAGGAATCACATTGTCCCATATTAACTTTGCCCCACCCTCCTACTTTTTCACTCCCTTATGGGTAGAATTTCGAAAAACCACGTAGCCATTCGATAAGAAATTATCGAATGGCTACGTCATACAAAGAACAATATGAAAAGACCTGAAACTTGGAGGCTAAGTAGGTACATACAATAACGAGTCGATTTCGCCTCGTCACATGTTTCCGAACTTTCAGGCGATTTGGCTTGAAAGACTTGTATCCAAGTAAAAAATTCTATTATTTTTTTATGATGAGCTGTCAGATTTGACAACTTCACTTTTCAGCCCAACTTTCATCAGCGAGCAACAATGTTTCTTTGCTCTCATTAAATTTCTAAATCTGTGATAATCCTCTATTATTTGAGCCCTTTTGTGTTACAAGGTTATCGTAATACAATCGGAAAGATATTTCTTGGAAAAATACACCATAATTTCGGTAAGAACTTATTTTTAAATTTCTTCTTGACGCTATGGCGTATTCATGAATTTGTTTGGCTTACGTATCATTATTTCTTTCCAGTTTATTGACTCTTCGCCTCTCTTATGCTCTTTTAATGAACCGATAGGCGCGCTAAACATAATTCGGAGAAAAAAACGGTGAGTTTTTCTGATACATAACCTCGCGACCGCGTGTCCACATTTTCACTTTTTTTTTTTTATAATGGATAGGCTCGCGTTTGACCACAATCTCACCTGATGGTAAGCGATGATGTGGCCGACGATGGAGCACGCTTGCCTAGAAGCAATCTATTCACTCTCGACTTAACCCCTAGGTTATAGCTATCAGGAAACACAGACTCCGGCAGGGAATTCCATTCCTTAGCTGTACGCATAATGAATGTACTCGCAAAACGCTTTGTACGTATAGGTGGGATGTCTTCTTATTGTCTTACTTTATTGTCTTCAGAATATTAACGTATTTTTTTATGTTGTTTCAGCCATCTGGTGTTTTTTTTTTTTCTCCTACTTTATTTTTCTGGATGAATACTTGAAGATTATCCTCTATGGGACCACGCCTGGAGTCTCCAAGTACCGGACGACATTCCTTTTTACACATTTAAAATTAACCTTTGAAACAGATGCAATAATATCCCCTAACAAAGATTGTCGTATGAAACTACGGGTAGGGAAGAAATAAAAGACAAAAGTTCTATTTATCGGCTTAATTTTTTTTTATTTTTCCCTTAGACTCCCAATCGGTAGATTAATGGTCCGATCTAGTACCCGATCTAGTTATCCTGGCTATTCTCGTTTCGACTTGGCGCCCGAGTTCCAAATTTCTTATTTTTTTTTATTGTCGGAACACATTTTTTTTACACAATTAAAATCAATTTTTTTATTTTTTATTATTACAATACCTAGCCTCCAAGTTTCAGGTCTTTACCATCAGCGGTTTAGACTGTCTAAGGATGGACGTGGTTAGCTTTGTTCTTCAATAAGTTGTTGCAGGAAGAAGCCATACCTGATGATTGGTACAGCAGTTTCTTGGTGCCCATAAAGGTGGAATAAAGCTAATGTCACATACTATGAAAGCCTGGGAGAAAGTTATTGAAAGGCGTCTGAGAGAAGAGAGTGAAATTTCGCAGAACCAATTCGGTTTTATGCTGGGTCGGGGTACAACGGATGCCATTTTTGCTATACGCCAGCGGTGCGAGAAATACAGAAGTGCGCATAAAAACTTGCACATGGTATTCGTTGACCTCGAAAAGGCATACGACCGAGTACCTCGTGAGGTTCTGTGGTGGGCCCTTAAGAAGAAAGGTGTGCCTGGGAAGTATGTGCAGTTGATCCGAGCGATGTATAGTCGATGTAATACCCAAGTCCGGTCTACAGTTGGCACCACTGGCAGCTTCAATGTGGCTGTTGGCTTACATCAAGGGTCGGCTCTCAGCCCTTACCTCTTCCTGATGATAATGGACGCTCTGACGTCGGACATTCAGGAAGAGGCTCCCTGGTGTATGCTGTTTGCCGATGACATTGTGCTGGTTGCCGAGAGTGGCCTAGAGGTCCAGAACAGATTGGAGGTGTGGTGGCACAGACTAGAGAGTGTTGGCCTGAAATTGAGTAGAACCAAAACGGAGTACTTGTTCTGCGATTTCGGCGGTGTCTCCAGTCCAGTGCTTTTAGCTCTCGCCGGAACGCCCATACCGATCTGTTCAGACTTTCGGTACCTCGGGTCGCTCGTCCAAGGGGATGGTGAGGTGGACCGGGACGTAACACGTCGGATCAACGCAGGATGGATGAAATGGCGACAGGTCACGGGAACCACTTGTGACCCACGGATGCCCCTCAAGTTGAAGGGTAAAATCTACAAGTCCGTGATAAGGCCTGTCATACTGTATGGATCAGAATGTTGGGCTGTGAAAAAGACGGATGAAAAAAGATTACATGTAGCGGAGATGAGAATGTTAAGATGGATGTGTGGTGTGACGAGAATGGATAAAGTGAGAAATGAGTATATTAGGGGAAGTTTGAAAGTGGCGCCAGTGACTGAAAAGTTGAAAGGGAATCGTTTGTCTTGGTATGGTGATGTGAAAAGGAGGGATGAAACGCATGTTGCTAAAAAAGTTATGATTTTACATGTGGATAGATGGAGGGGAAGAGGGAGGCCAAAGAAAAGATGGATGGATTGTGTGAGAAGCGATATGAAAGAAAAGGGAGTTAGTGATAGCATGACGAGTGACAGGACAGAATGGAAGAAGAAAACGTGTTGCGCCGACCCCAAATAAAACGGAACTAGGGCAGGAAGATGATGATGATGATGACCTCGAAAGGGAAAAACAGAACCCTTATAGGATCACTTTGTTGTCCGTTTGCCTGTCTGTCTGTCAAGACCTTTGACATTATCTCCGAAACGCGTACAGATACCGAGTTGAAATTAAAACCATATACCTGTTCATGTCAGTGGTCCCTTGAAGATGCTAAAAATTCAAACTTCTGAGTTAACGAAAAAAGATACGGCCGTTTATGTCGAAAAAAACGTGTATTTTGACATTCTCAAGGGAATCAAAATTCATTGGGTACTTCCCGTTGTCCTAGGAATCTGAAATTTGGCATGAAGCAAGGCTTCATAGCACAATAATATAGGGAAAAGTTTTAAAACTGTAAATTAGTAGTTGTCACAAAAAAAAAACGTGTAGCGTAAAAATCTTTGTAACTCAATTCAGGAATTGAACGGTTTTCAAAGTTAAGTTTGTACGGAACCATCAATGCACTTGCCAAGTTTTTTTATTATTTAAGAAAATAGATGAGAATTGATCATTCCTTCCAATCTCCGATTCCACAGAAACTAATGTTAATAAAAATTACAGAAAATAGTTCCTCACATAGATTTCAGGAAAACTTACGCAGAAGTAAGATTTTAAAATAAAATGTTTAAATAAAACATTGCGGGTTACTTGGGGGAGGCCCTAAGTCCAACAGTTGAGGTTTTTCGGTTGAAATGATGATGATAAAAAAAAATAAAAATAATAGTTTAAAAAACTAAAAAACACGCTTTTAGCACACACTAAAAATTACAAAATAATTCTGACATTTAGTTTGATGACTCAAGAGTTTTCCCTTTGCCAAATCAATCTTAATTTACTACTTACTAATTTAAAATATTAATAGGTATTTAAAGATATTATATATTATTATATTTAGGTCACATGATTATTTTTTACGTATCCCATGCAGCAAACCCTTTCATTTAATACTCATATCATGGGGGTGCATTTCAAATAGCCAATCCGCCATCTTGGATGTCCGCCATGTTGGATTTAAGTCACGTGACTATTTTTTTTCGTATTTCTGACAGCAAAACCTTTCATTTGATACCCATAAGATACTACTGTGTTCTTGGGCATTACTCTAGACGCTAAGCTTCATTGGGGCCCACATATAGACAAATTGTCGAAAAAACTTAGTTCAGCAGCATATGCTGTAAGACAAATTCGAAATTTAACTGATTTAGAGACAGCCCGTTTAGTTTACTTTAGCTATTTTCATAGCGTCATGTCGTACGGTATCCTATTATGGGGAAATGCCGCCGATATACAGACAATTTTCGTTTTACAGAAAAGGGCTATTCGTTCAATTTATAAATTAAGTCCCAGATACTCCCTCAGAGATAAATTTAAAGAAATTAATGTAATGACTGTGCCTTCACAGTATATTTACGAGAATATTTTGTATGCCCATAAAAATATAGACATGTTTAAAAAATACAGTGATATTCATAATTTTAATACAAGAAACAAACATAAATTTGTAGTTCCTGCAACCAGGCTCAAAAAAATAGGGGGCTCATTTAGATGCCAATGTATACACTTCTATAATAAACTTCCTAGTCATATTCAACAACTAAGCCTTAATAAGTTCAAATCATTTGTAAAACGTAAACTTTGTCAAAAGGCTTTTTACACTATAAAGGACTATATTCAGGACGAGAAGGCTTGGGATTGACCTGCTCCAGTACTTACTACAACTGTTGATATTTTTATTTTTATCTTCTTTTTGTATTTTTTTTTTAATTATTTTTATTTTCAAATGTGCCTTTTCTTTTTATTTTATTTAATTTTTTACAATTTGATTTTGGAGATTATTTTTGTTTTATTTTACAAATTGACGTGTATACATTTTAAGTACTTAAAGTATTTTTTTTTTTCTTTGACACCAATATTTACTTTGCTGAATATTTTGTAAACTATTAATTTCCTTAGATTATTGTAAATGTGAGGACTATGTTGATTGCTTTTTCTTTTCTATTCAGTAATTTTAACGTATGTCTGGCAATTTGAGTATTTTCTGCGGCCTACCCAAATGTCCTTTCTTTGGTATTGTTCGTCAAGTCGTGGAGCTCCTTAGTAGTCCTAAGTTGAGCTTTTCGAATACTGACAAATGCTTACACTGATTGGACAGGTCCACTCAAATCTGTATGGTTCTTTCTTCAAAAGACCATCTCAGACAAATCTGCATGGTTCTCATGTGATTTGACCATTACATATTTACTGTATGGACTTTAAAACAGACTTTGACCCCTGAGTTTGTTTCGGTGTTTCTTCTCAGGGTAGTCAGATAGGAAACACCGGCCTCATCTAGAATAAACTGACGAAAAAAAAAATTGACGTGTAAAAGTGTTTTTTAAACCTATTTGCAAAATAAATATAATTTATCATTTATCATTCATTTATCATTCATTTATCATTTATCATATCATGGGGGTGCATTTGTAATAGCCTGTCCACCATATTGGATTTAAGTCACGTGATTATTTTTTTCGTATTCCTGACAGCAAACCCTTTCATTTGATACCCATGTCATGGGGATGGATTACAAATAGCCAGTCCGCCATCTTAGGGAGGCCGCCATATTGGATTTTTAATGACGTTTCTTAGCTAGTCATGTATTGTCATCAGAACTCAGAGCGTGTGCAAAATTTCATCCTAATCGAAGACCGGGAAGTGGGTCAAATTAAGTTTCCAAGATTTTCTTACATACATAGTTAGTTACAAGTGAAGCTAATATAAAAGCGTGTTAATAAAAGATTGAATTAAGATAAGCAAATCTTCTAAAAACATTGACTTATATTCTAGTGATAGACAGGCCCTTTCATGGAAAATATTTGTCAAAATATTGAAAAGATAAGACGAAAATCTGCTGCAGCGCTACATTGACATTATGTCGTCTAACAGAACTATTAAAATATAAAGCGCTGAAAGCTTTTAGAGGATAATTTTTTTGCGACCAAAACGTCTTAAACGCCATGAATTTCGAAGTACTTACGCGTTTAGTTCAACATAGTGTAATGACATGTTATCCATATAGATTTTTATACCGCAGAAGTGACACAGTTTTTTGCCTACAATACTTCATTACAATAAAACTCTATTTCAAAATTTTACCAATAGTCCACGTTAGTGTAAATTCAGAAAACTACGTCTACTACTTAGTGAATTCAAAATCGTGTAAAATAATGAAACCATTTATTGTAATCATCATTCTAAAGGACGCTATCTTTAGTGAATGATAGGCAGGACTGCGCTGCTAATATTTAGTAACAAAACAAATAACAACTGTAACTATAGCATAGTCAGCTTTTTAATGTTCCCACTGCTGGGACTCAAGCCTTCTCTCTAGGAGTGGGAATGGGCCGTAAATCACCACGCTGGCCCAGTGCGGGTTGGTGAACGTCGCATGTCTTCGAAATATCGTCGTTTTCTTACGATGTTTTCCTTCACCGTTTTGAGAGCAGTGGTGATGAAATAAATCTATAATATAAAAATGAATCGCAAAATGTGTTGGTAAGCGCATAACTCAACAACGCCTGGACCGATTACGCTAATTTTTTTTTTGTTGTGTTCGTTATTATGAGGAGAAGGTTCTTATGGAAAAAAAAATGAAAATTAGGGTAGTGTAGGGTAGAGTAGGGTAGTGTAGGGTAGAGTAAGGTAGAGGAGGGTAGAGTAGGGTAGAGTAGAGTAGGGTAGTGTAGAGTAGGGTAGAGTAGGGTAGAGTAGGGTAGAGTAGGGTAGAGTAGGGTAGAGTAGAGTAGGGTAGGGTACAGTAGGGTAGAGTAGGGTAGAGTAGAGTAGGGTAGGGTAGAGTAGGGTAGAGTAGGGTATAGTAGGCTGAAGTAGGGAAGAGCGGGAGCGAAGCCGCGCGGGTACAGCTAGTTACATATAAAACTAAAACTTTTTTAAAATCTATTTTCAACTTTATTTTTCGGGGCGAATCAAAAATTGATTCGGAGTCAGAAATTTGCACTTGGTTTAATGATGTAGGGGAAAGCTATAAATGTTTGAAGGCACATTCTGAAGGAATAGCATTACTGCAAGGAATAGCCGACTCATTAGAAAACGTTTTCCAGCTTTAGTACTTATCATCAGTTTGAAAGTGTGCAGAGCAGATAAAAGGATATTTTGTAGGAAGCCACGTGTTTTCACGTCTATCCTCTTAAAGATATTTTATCAATTTTTCTCTTTTCAGCTGACCAGAGTGAACAAACTTGAAATAATTATAATTATAGTTTATGAAGGACGAAATCTCAATAACAGTAGTGATCACTTAGTGATGTATCACTTATATTACACATATGACTACAAATTCAACTGAACCTAATTTATATTTGAATACTAATCTATGTATATATAATATCTAGGTAGGTACGTAATACCTCAGTGCTTACGAATACAGAATGCTTAACCACAAAACTTAGCGATGAAAACTGATACTCAATGATTTGCTGGCATTTCTTGCTGAGTTTTTACAGTATCGCAAAACAGACGTATTCATAATTCTTGAATTTGACGGAATTCATTGGTACCTATTATTTATACAAAATAGAAAAAAATATTAAATAAAATATTTCAAAAAAAAAAAAACAAACGGAATAAAAAATCCTGCAAAGTTCGTGTTCACTTAAGCAGTTTTAAGTAAAAAACCCGGTTTTTGTGGGATGGAACATTTGCATGTTTTAGTCTATGATTGTAAAATGGAAAAGCTTTTAAATAAAATAATATAATTTCTAACATACTATTACGAAATTTGAAGCTATTAAATTGCTTGAATAATCAATTATTTAATTTTCATGACTACTGAATTATTATTTACGTCCCAAATTCACTTTCTTTTGAATTTATAAGCGCCGCTCTCACACTGTATGAACGTCAAAATTGCACTAAAGTCATCAATGTCAATTTGCCTAGAATTCAGTGCAAAGGATTCATTTGACGTGAGTGTTCAGCACGCCCTATCTAGTACGTAGTACATATATAGGTATCGATGTTTAAAAACCACCAATTTGTGAAATCGGAAATATTGTGCGACGCGAAATTTACTTCTTTCTCTTTATGAATTCTGGCTAGAAAAACTATTTGAAAAATCACAAAATATCACCTCTACGAGCTACGTCCTCTACATAATTCCTACAAAATAAAACCGCTTTCCGCGTCAGTTTTAAAGTAAGTATCCGCTTATCAACCACGCAACGGATTTTTAACCCCTCGAGCGCCGATTGTACATACGTCTGTTGTACAACTTGGATGTCCTTGAAAAATGCTTAATTTTCGTGTTTTCCCCAAGTTAGTATAAAAGTTATTAGATCGAAAATTTTGGTTTCTTTCTATACACATTCTTCTATATATATTTTATTAATTGTTTTTACTAGAAAAATCCAAAAAAAGTTTTTTATTTATTAATTTTTTTGGTGATTTACGTAAACAGTGCGATTTCCCTGGTCAATGAACCCCTGGCGCTCGAGGGGTTAAACGGTTTTTACTAATAGAAGATACATAAAAGAAAGGTTTGTGTATTTAATTTACCTACACCATTCGAAGCCAAAGCGGGTTACTAGCTTTACAGGGTGCACTACTAACCACTGTAAAAAGGCGGACGTAGGTTTTTTTTTTTTTTTTTTTTCGATGGGAAAAATCATGCATTGACATCCCCCGCCCTTGGGCGGAGCGGGAGATAGTGTCAGACTCTTACTGACTAAAAGATCCAAACCGTTCCTTCTAGCCTTCATACCGGGGCTCGAGCGCCCTTTCGGATAACCCTGGCCCCAGTAGGCTTCGACCCGGCTGGGCCCCTGCTGTTGCTGACAACTCCTTGTGGCGCGCGGGAACAGCGCGCGCCGTCGACGACTTGGGCTTGGTCCGGACAGTTACCGGACGGCTGGACAGCGAGCTACCCATTGCTCACTGTCCGCAAGCCCGCGCCTACGGTGGCTGGAAAAGGCGGACGTAGACATAGGTCACGTAGGCCTATGTCTTGTGCGATATAGTTACAGTACCTACCTGTAAAACGATGCAAATAAATCATTTTAAAGTTTAGTTTTGTAGGTACTGTGATATCGAAAGGAGATCGCATGAGTTGCTTTTTAGGGTTCCGTAGTCAACTAGGAACCCTTATAGTTTCGCCATGTCTGTCTGTCCGTCTGTCTGTCTGTCTGTCCTCGCTTAATCTCTGTGACCGTTAGCACTAGAAAGCTGAAATTTGGTACCAATATGTATATCAATCGCCGACAAAGTGGTAAAATAAAAATTGGCAAAAAATGTTTTATTAGGGTAGCCCCCCTATATGTAAAGTGGGAAGTGATTTTTTTTTAAATTGCAACCCTAACGTGTGATATATTGTTGGATAGGTATTTAAAAATGAATAGGGGTTTACTAAAACCATTTTTTGATAATGTCAATAATTTCGAAAATAATCGCTCCAAAAGTAAAAAACAATGTGTGTGGCCCCTCTAACTTTTGAACCATAAGTTTAGAAAATATGAAAAAAATCTGAAAAGTAGAACTTTATAAGGACTTTCTAGGAAAATCATTTTAAACTTGATGGAAAGAAAATTTTTGGTCAAAAAAGACAAAAAGGTTGTACAAAATAATTTCTAGACTAAGTTTGTAGTAATCGTATATGCAAGCATTTTGAAGTGGTACACTTATTGTGACGGACGGGAAACTACGGAACCCTTCACTGAGCGTGGCCCGACACGCTCTTGGCCGGTTTTTTTCAGTGTTGAAGCGATTTTTGTAAGGAAAGCATGAATTCGTTCGAATAAGTAAAAATATAAGAGTGCGCCGCCCGAAGTGTTTGATTTCATAGAAGAATCCCTACACGAGCCTACCGACGAGCTGAGCTGCGTTACAGTACCAAGGTTTTCCTGACTTTAAGTCTGCACTTAGAATCTAAACTAATTATTCTATCCGAGCCCTTTCTTAGAAAAAAATAAAATTTATTAAGTACTCACCGTCAAATTTTAATTTACTGTTCGGCACAGGCACAAATGTCTCACATAATTAAATAACACATTTACGATTATTGGTTTAATTTATTAATTAATAGAGTCAATCAATTAATTAATTAATTATTAGATGGGAAAAGCGTCGTCACTGATTACAGGAGCGTGTTGACTGCTTAAACGATCACAATGAAATAATACAACTCATAGGGAATAGAGATCACACTAAGCTCTTATAAGTTGCGTTCCAAATCACATCAAAATCACTGATAGCGCGTCAACAAATCAATTCTGTACCTCAGAGGTAAACAACAGTAAGTGACAAAAAGATACTCAATGATTTGCTGGCATTTCTTGCTGAGTTTTTACAGTATCGCAAAACAGACGTATTCATAATTCTTGAATTTGACGGAATTCATTGGTACCTATTATTTATACAAAATAGAAAAAAATATTAAATAAAATATTTCAAAAAAAAAAAAACAAACGGAATAAAAAATCCTGCAAAGTTCGTGTTCACTTAAGCAGTTTTAAGTAAAAAACCCGGTTTTTGTGGGATGGAACATTTGCATGTTTTAGTCTATGATTGTAAAATGGAAAAGCTTTTAAATAAAATAATATAATTTCTAACATACTATTACGAAATTTGAAGCTATTAAATTGCTTGAATAATCAATTATTTAATTTTCATGACTACTGAATTATTATTTACGTCCCAAATTCACTTTCTTTTGAATTTATAAGCGCCGCTCTCACACTGTATGAACGTCAAAATTGCACTAAA
The DNA here is from genome assembly GCA_910589285.2 of Mythimna ferrago. Lineage (NCBI taxonomy): Eukaryota > Metazoa > Arthropoda > Insecta > Lepidoptera > Noctuidae > Mythimna > Mythimna ferrago. The sequence continues at coordinate 21,013,279 of OU342673.1, read as the reverse complement.
GTCATCAATGTCAATTTGCCTAGAATTCAGTGCAAAGGATTCATTTGACGTGAGTGTTCAGCACGCCCTATCTAGTACGTAGTACATATATAGGTATCGATGTTTAAAAACCACCAATTTGTGAAATCGGAAATATTGTGCGACGCGAAATTTACTTCTTTCTCTTTATGAATTCTGGCTAGAAAAACTATTTGAAAAATCACAAAATATCACCTCTACGAGCTACGTCCTCTACATAATTCCTACAAAATAAAACCGCTTTCCGCGTCAGTTTTAAAGTAAGTATCCGCTTATCAACCACGCAACGGATTTTTAACCCCTCGAGCGCCGATTGTACATACGTCTGTTGTACAACTTGGATGTCCTTGAAAAATGCTTAATTTTCGTGTTTTCCCCAAGTTAGTATAAAAGTTATTAGATCGAAAATTTTGGTTTCTTTCTATACACATTCTTCTATATATATTTTATTAATTGTTTTTACTAGAAAAATCCAAAAAAAGTTTTTTATTTATTAATTTTTTTGGTGATTTACGTAAACAGTGCGATTTCCCTGGTCAATGAACCCCTGGCGCTCGAGGGGTTAAACGGTTTTTACTAATAGAAGATACATAAAAGAAAGGTTTGTGTATTTAATTTACCTACACCATTCGAAGCCAAAGCGGGTTACTAGCTTTACAGGGTGCACTACTAACCACTGTAAAAAGGCGGACGTAGGTTTTTTTTTTTTTTTTTTTTCGATGGGAAAAATCATGCATTGACATCCCCCGCCCTTGGGCGGAGCGGGAGATAGTGTCAGACTCTTACTGACTAAAAGATCCAAACCGTTCCTTCTAGCCTTCATACCGGGGCTCGAGCGCCCTTTCGGATAACCCTGGCCCCAGTAGGCTTCGACCCGGCTGGGCCCCTGCTGTTGCTGACAACTCCTTGTGGCGCGCGGGAACAGCGCGCGCCGTCGACGACTTGGGCTTGGTCCGGACAGTTACCGGACGGCTGGACAGCGAGCTACCCATTGCTCACTGTCCGCAAGCCCGCGCCTACGGTGGCTGGAAAAGGCGGACGTAGACATAGGTCACGTAGGCCTATGTCTTGTGCGATATAGTTACAGTACCTACCTGTAAAACGATGCAAATAAATCATTTTAAAGTTTAGTTTTGTAGGTACTGTGATATCGAAAGGAGATCGCATGAGTTGCTTTTTAGGGTTCCGTAGTCAACTAGGAACCCTTATAGTTTCGCCATGTCTGTCTGTCCGTCTGTCTGTCTGTCTGTCCTCGCTTAATCTCTGTGACCGTTAGCACTAGAAAGCTGAAATTTGGTACCAATATGTATATCAATCGCCGACAAAGTGGTAAAATAAAAATTGGCAAAAAATGTTTTATTAGGGTAGCCCCCCTATATGTAAAGTGGGAAGTGATTTTTTTTTAAATTGCAACCCTAACGTGTGATATATTGTTGGATAGGTATTTAAAAATGAATAGGGGTTTACTAAAACCATTTTTTGATAATGTCAATAATTTCGAAAATAATCGCTCCAAAAGTAAAAAACAATGTGTGTGGCCCCTCTAACTTTTGAACCATAAGTTTAGAAAATATGAAAAAAATCTGAAAAGTAGAACTTTATAAGGACTTTCTAGGAAAATCATTTTAAACTTGATGGAAAGAAAATTTTTGGTCAAAAAAGACAAAAAGGTTGTACAAAATAATTTCTAGACTAAGTTTGTAGTAATCGTATATGCAAGCATTTTGAAGTGGTACACTTATTGTGACGGACGGGAAACTACGGAACCCTTCACTGAGCGTGGCCCGACACGCTCTTGGCCGGTTTTTTTCAGTGTTGAAGCGATTTTTGTAAGGAAAGCATGAATTCGTTCGAATAAGTAAAAATATAAGAGTGCGCCGCCCGAAGTGTTTGATTTCATAGAAGAATCCCTACACGAGCCTACCGACGAGCTGAGCTGCGTTACAGTACCAAGGTTTTCCTGACTTTAAGTCTGCACTTAGAATCTAAACTAATTATTCTATCCGAGCCCTTTCTTAGAAAAAAATAAAATTTATTAAGTACTCACCGTCAAATTTTAATTTACTGTTCGGCACAGGCACAAATGTCTCACATAATTAAATAACACATTTACGATTATTGGTTTAATTTATTAATTAATAGAGTCAATCAATTAATTAATTAATTATTAGATGGGAAAAGCGTCGTCACTGATTACAGGAGCGTGTTGACTGCTTAAACGATCACAATGAAATAATACAACTCATAGGGAATAGAGATCACACTAAGCTCTTATAAGTTGCGTTCCAAATCACATCAAAATCACTGATAGCGCGTCAACAAATCAATTCTGTACCTCAGAGGTAAACAACAGTAAGTGACAAAAAGTAAATTTTACAGGAGAAGCAAAAACGCGCGGATAGAAACTTTAAATGTATTTTTGACATAGTTGCTTTAATGATATTGAAACAAACTCAATTGTATTTTTTATAATTATTAGATGGAATTATTATGTATTTATTACACATAATTACAATAAAGTTTAGAACAACATTAAGTGCGCGTAAAGCTGACGAGTAAACAATTTTATCATCAATACCATTACGTAGAACTGGTTCTTACGATTTTAACAGTGCAAAAAACATATTTTAAAAAAAGTGGAGTTACTATTGTTTACCTCTGAGGTACAGAATTACTTACGTGAGTGTTCACTGTTAATTGGAACTGATTTTGACGCGCTAACATATAGGTAATTATCGAATTTGGATGAGATTGCAATTACCTATTATTAATATTATTATATCGAAAGTTTACACTCGCGCATAAATTACTTAGATCCGGTGACATGTAGATAGGTAGGTAGGTATAGTCTGTCTAATAAGTCAACCGACTTGGGAGTTTTGTATAATATTTAATAATTTACAAAATACTTATATTCGGTACTTTTTATAAGGTTCTTCTGTTAGTAAACAATGACCTCTAGCTCTTAATCAACGTTGATTATTGAACCCGTGTTGACTACATCAGATTTCATTAAACCCTAATAATTACCCAAGTCGTTTAACCCCTGAGACCCCAAGCATTTGAATAAGTAGGTATAAATACGGATAAATAGAAAAGGTTGCTTATTTTTGAAATTTACCGACTACTTTATGAAGAATTTCTTATTTACATTCTTAGATACATAACCAATAAATAAACGCTCAAAATTTTAATAATCTACGTGGACTTTTAATAATATTAGCGTTCAACCAACTGGCGCGAAATCACGCGCGAAAGCCCGCGTTCGCGCGAACGCCGGCGTACCCCTTATTAGACAGACTCTATACTTAAGGCGTATAGTCCCTTGAACCATCTGGCCGAAATTATGTGAACGCAACTCTCGCACTCGCCAAGGCGGCAGTACACAAATCTGTGCATTTATTTGCGGCCAGCAGCGCCCGGAAAGCGCTTTAAATCCATTTTCTCTGCGAGATATTGATTGATTTACATATGCAATGTTCACTTTGAAGAATATTTAACCACCAATTTTTATGTGTAAAAATGTTTCTAAAGGTCCAAGCCGTTTCGAAGGAGTAGGGAAAAGTTGCGAAAAGTTGCGAAATTGCTAAATATTTTTTTTTTGACAAAAGTATTAATTGCACGAAAAAATCAAATGTTGATATTATTGTTCATGAATCTATAATAAACATATATTTTTTTCAAACCAATTGACCTAGCCGTTACGGAGGAGTAGGCCTCAGAAAATCACTGTTTTATGACACTTTTCGGGCGCTTGGCCCTTAAAACAGAAGCGTCGGACCATTAATCATTTTTAGGGTTCCGTACCTCAAAAGGAAAATGCAGAACCCTATAGGATCACTTTGTTGTCCGTCCGTCTGTCTGTCAAGACTTTTTATCTCGGGAACGCGTGAACGTATCGAGTTCAAATTAAAACCATATACCCTGAGTACCTATATGGTTTTAATTTGAACTCGATACGTTGGTCCTGCGGTCTCTAGAAGCCGTGAAACAATCAAACTTTTGAGTTAACGAAACAAAATACTTACGGCTGTTTATGTCGCAAAAAACGTGTATTTCGACACAAGGGAATCATAATTCATATGGTAGGTACTTCCCGTTGACCTAGAATCCTGGCATTTGGCATAAAGTAACGTCTTATCGCACAAATATAGGAAACAATCTGAAAGCTGTAAATTTGTAGTTACGTCACAAAAAAAAGACTTTTTTGTGATTCGGAAAAATCTTCATAACTCAATTAAAAGAAAAGAAAAGAAAAAAATATTAAAACGCTAAAAAAATATGCCAACAAAATTTTGTTTGAGAATCTGCCATCACTCTTTGGAACACTAGTAGAGTAAGTTTTCAGTTTGTATTTCCACGCAAACGAAGCCGCTAGAAGAAGCTAGTTATTATAATAATAATAATTTGACATCTCATTCCATTAAAAGCATCAAAGGGGCACCATTTCGACTCCTCGTACGCCTTCTAAAGGTGTGCGTGTGGATTGAGTGTTCTTTTTTAAAAGTTCATTATATTTATACGAAATCAAGAAAGGATTCAGGAAATAATTGTGATAACTTCATGGTGAAGATAAAACAATTGTGAAATCGATGAGAAAAAAGTAGTGGACCTTTAACTGGAACACTCAATCCTCTAATCTGAGTAAATACTACACTCTCGTATCTCAAAATATACTAGATATATGTTTAACATTTGTATGTGGTTTAATTGTGTTGCATTAGTGAAAACTATTCGAAAAAAATCAATTGATTTTAACGTTAAATTTGGAATTTACGAAGGTTTATTTAGAACACTCAATCCTCTTATGGTGCGGGATGAGTGTTCCTAAATTCGGCAATTTTGGCTTAATAAAGTCTTAATATTCTTACTCTGTTTTACGTGTGTAACACAGAGTCAATATGGTGAAACCAAAACCTGGGCGTAAAACATAATAGTTAAAGAGAAAATAGGAAAAGTCGAATCTTTTCAATGTCCCGTATGAGTGTTCCATATTTTAGCGTTTATTTACTTAACCCGAACTTGTATACAAATGAAAGCTACATCAGAAATTGAGAAAATTTTATCACTAAAGTTTAAAATGTTTTATATTTTGGAGAGTGTTTTATTTTAACAGTAATCAAGTTTAATGTATTTTTATAGGAGAAAATTTTGTAGGGTGACATAATTTTGTCGGACTTTTTTTGACATTCAGTCAAACAGGAATCTATACCTATATATAAAAGGAGAAACTGATTGACTGACATAATAACGCACAACTGAAGCCAATGGTTCTAGATGCATGAAACTTTGCACAAGGCTTCCTTTTATGATATAGGCAAGCACTAAGAAGGGGTTGGAAATTAAATCTTCGAGAGGATAAAAAGGAAGAATTTTGATGTATGCAAAATCTCATTCCGTGTGTATGAAACTTAGTAACCAAAGTAAATAATAAAGGTTGTCATTATGTTTTCAGAACTACACCCAGTAGAACAATTTAGGGGGTTCATATTTTTATTTATCTATCAGTGCCTGGTTTCTGTTGTTTAGTCCTATATGGATCACAGTACGTGGACCACGGCGGCCATCATTTAGCGAGCTTTTTTCATCCAGTAAACCTTTCTCCAAATGATAAATTAGGCCTCCCAGGTTTTTCAGGACATCTGTAAGAGAATTCAGGGATTCTAGGCTTCGTATACGTGTATCAGTGCCACCTTCGCTTCGAAACTTATTAATAGTTTGGCAAAATTACCCTCAAAGTACGGTTTAAGGAGAGTTTTTATAATTATAACGTTTTTATAAAAAAACGTTCTTGCAAACGAAGGCACTGACAAAGTGCTAGTCATCAAATAAATCTTTTACGAACCAAACTTTTTGCTAGAACAGTGCACAGACAGTTGTAGTTGATTTATGTATATTTTAATCTTGTCTTTTGCCTGACTGACAATGTGACATTACATTTAATTTTTCTGTAATTTATTTTGTTCAATATATTGCAAATTTAATGCAAGTATAAAATTTGCGACTTGCAAGTATAAAACAGAATTTGAATAAACCAAAAAACGAGAATATGAATAGGAGAGGACGGAAACCGCAAATTGCAATTAGTATGCAAATAGATTTGTTCAAAAAATATCATGTGCATTTGCAGAAAAAAAATCTAAAATACAATGATCCCATTGTCCCATGTCGTTCCAAAGAAATTATAATAAAAGTGCGTTTCTAGATTTACAGCCAAGTCCGTTTCAGCATATTTATAATCTTTGGTGTTTCCATGTTAAATAGATTTTGAGTTATGAAGGAATAAAAAGTGGCTCGGAATGGTTCGTGTTATAATACGCACGGATGCTGCTCACCTTTACCCTTGGCTTGATCTTAGCTTGACACGGTTCCGTGTGTCTAGAGGTTACTCCAATCGAAATCTAAGTAATACCTACTATAGCATAAGAAATTACTGTTACAGCTTTTCTAATCTGTCTTGTAATAAAATATTTATAAATACAACTTTTTCTTAATTTTACGTATTCATGGTTACCCTACACGATTTTCTCCCTTAGAAATATAATAATATTGATTACTGTTGAAATGAAACAGTCTCCAAACTAAAAAACGTGTTAAACTTTATTGATAAAATTTTCTCAATTTCTGATACCTATAGCTTTCATTTGTATACAAGTTCGGGCTAAATAAATAAACGCTAAAATATGGAACACTCATACGGGACATTGAAAAGATTGGATTTTCTCTATTTTCTCTTTAACTATTATGTTTTACGCCCAGGTTTTGGTTTCACAATTGACTCTGTGTTACACACGTAAAACAGAGTAAGAATATTAAGACTTTATTAAGGCAAAATTGCAGAATTTAGGAACACTCGTCCCGCACCATATGAGGATTGAGTGTTCTAAATAAACCCTCGTAAATTCCAAATTAAACATTAAAATCAATTGATTTTTTTCGAATAGTTTTCACTAATGCAACACAATTAAACCACATACAAATGTTAAACATATATCTAGTATATTTTTAGATACGAGAGTGTAGTATTTACTCAGGTTAGAGGATTGAGTGTTCCAGTTAAAGGTCCACTACTTTTTTCTCATCGATTTCACAATTGTTTTATCTTCACCATGAAGTTATCACAATTATTTCCTAAATCCTTTCTTGATTTCGTATAAATATAATGAACTTTTAAAAAAGAACACTCAATCCACACGCACACCTTCTAAAGGTGTCTTGGACCTCCCAGGGTTCTGAGATATAATAACCCACAAATAATAATAATATACAGGTGTAGGGACAGCCCTCCACAAAGTTTAAGAGGTTGCTCAGTAGACAAAACTAAACAACCTTTCAGGAAACAAAAAAAAACATCCTGACCATACTTACAAAATTAAAAACTTGAATGGACGGCTTGTAAGGAGAGGTCGTTTTTTTGTTTCCTGGAAAAAAATCTTATACATCCCACATTTATTGTTATACTTAAAATATGGTATAAAAAGTGGTAAAAAGGTACAAATATGTATGAACAAATATGTTTCGATAAGTATTAGTATGCAAATTGAGTACCTAAGTGCCTAAGTAAGTATCAACATTAATTTCTTTTTAATGTAATCTTTTACACAATAAAAATTATTAATTAATATCTAACCATTGACACATTTTCTTTTAAATAAGTAATTTAATGCCTATAGTTTTTACATCACTTGATAACACATATACCTACCTATGGACTTGCAGGTTATTACCTACCTACATATTTGTTACAATGTGCAATTATACGCACATTTCTACAAATCTTTTATTATATTTTGTCAACCTTGGGATATTGCTTTGGGATATTACTTTGGGATATTGCTTAGAACGAGCCTGTTGGTGTCTCGTCGGTTACGAACATTAATGTCGTCTGCCTTATCAAAATATTCTGATTTTAGAAAGTACCTATCTACTTATTTGAATATAAAACCTGCTTGTGAAAGATAAAAGTAGCTACCTACCCACTCACTTGACCATAAGCCATGCGTGCTTATAATAAAATTGGATTGCACGCCATCGGTGGTCAGATGCTATAACATAAATAAACAGGAGAGAGCTAGTTCTGCCATCTACTACCATCATAACTACCATAAGGACTAGTGATATTGCTGCCATCTATTACGTGGTAGAAGAATTAACAAACTTTATTCCAAAACATTTTAAAGTATTACTCCCATTTTTTTTATAAATAAGTAGGTATTACGTTTAAAAAAATGATATTCAATCAATTAACTGATATTTACTATCCTAATAGAAAGAGTCAAATGTCTACAAAAAAGAATCCCCGACATTTTTTAATCCAATTATTATCATCATAGGATAGCGACATCTCTTGGTTTCCCTATCAACTTTTGGCGAATATAAAAAATTACCGAACATTTTAGAGGGTTATAATCGCCTCGAAATAAATATGATTTGTTCAAAATATATAATATTCTTGGAACACTAACTGAAATATCTTCATTACCTATATTTCATTGTCATATTTTACCCTACCACATAAATAATTACAAAGATAACATCAATTGCAAAACTGGCAACCCCTATACTTAAAATATTTCATTTTAAACTATAAAATAAAATATGAACAGAATATCTTATTCTTTTATATTAAAATGTTAACATTGAATTATTTTATTTTATTATTTCCCCGTGTCGTGTCGGGAAATTTTATAAACCCTGAAGAATCCGTAGTATAATATTAAAATAGTTGAATTTTGTCGGGACTGAGTTTTATATTCTAGCAACATTTAGTCTTTTAGCTATGACGTCATGCAAAATTGCTATTGATTTTGTGATTTTCACATTCTTTGTCTTGAGTTTATCGTGAACTAGTGACTAGTGATATTGCAAACGTGTTCAAGAGTGTAAAAGTGACCAATGGCCTAATTAATCAGGCTTATTTACTATTACTCGCGATGAAGCGTGATTAAGTTTACACTATTTGGTAGGTAAGTAATTAAAATTGATTACTAAGAGCCGATACTCATATAAGATTTAGGTAGTCCACGCTACTCCTATGGGCACCTATTGATAGTTAAGGTAGTTGGGAAAACGCGCCTCCCAACAACTTGGCGTTGAAGGTCTTGGTTTCAACCGGTTTTTTCTGTTCCGTGGTTTCTACTGCTGTCTACACGGACTGAAACTAGCAAGGTCACTCTTGTTGGCACCAGGTCAGGGCCCCCGTATCAAACATTTGTTTTTTTCTTGTATCAGATGCACTAGCACAGAATTAGCTTAACTTGCAAGAGCGGATCCAGGGGGGGGGGGGGGGTCATGGGGGTCATGACCCCCCACTGGGCTAGGTCCAGGACGCTCTACGCGGGAGTCGTTCGGTTCATGGCCCTTTATGGGGCGCCGTCGCTGCGTCAGCAACCGAAGGCCCAGCTGAACGCATGCCAGAGGGTCATGGCAATACAGATGGTGCGGGGATACCGTACGGTTTCCCAAGAAGTGCCGAGCTTCTTTGCTTGGCTGCCACCATGGGATCTGGAGGCAACAGTCCGTGCACACATGCACGATTTGCGCGTGGAGATGCAACGCCGGGGCGAAAGTCCTCTGCTGCCACAGGTCGCGGCATGACGGACAGAGCTCCGGCGGGATCTCATGGTGAAATGGCGTCAGCGACTATCGCAACCCAGTGCCCTTCTTTGAAGCGTGGCTGGAAAGACCTCATGGCGTCCTCACCTTCCGCATGTCTCAAGTTCTCACCAGACATGGTAAGTTCGGGAGGTTCCTGCATCAGATTTGTGCGGCAGTGACGTCCGGGTGTCACCACTGTGCAGAACGCCCGGAAGACACGGTGAGCACACAGTGGAGGCGTGTCCCGCTTGGGCAGAGCATCGCCGTGGCGTCGTGGGGGCGATCGGTGGCGGCGATCTCTCGCGCCGGTAAAGGCCATGGTCCGGAGCGAGAAGGAGTGGCAGGCGGTCGCCTCCTTCTGCGATGCAATAATGCTTGCAAAGGAGGGGGCCGACCGCATCAGGCAACGGCGCTCACAGCGCCCTAGCACCGCCGAGATTCCGGGAGAGATTCGAGATTTCCGGCCACCGTAGGCGCAGGCTTGCGGACTGCGAGCAATGGGTAGTTCATTGCCCGACCATCCGGTAACTGTCCGGACCGAGCCCAAGACGTCGACAACGCGCTCTGCGCGCTCCCGCGCGCCTCAAGGAGTTATCAGCAACAGCAGGAGCCCAGCCGGGTCGAAGCTTGCTGGGGCCAGTGTTATCCGAAAGGGAAGCTCGGCCCCGATACGAAAGGCATGAAGGAACAGGGTGGGTTTTTAGTCAGAAAGAGTCTGACACTATCTCCCGCTCCGCCCAAAGGCGGGGGATGACATTTGGATGATTTTTACCCACCAAAAAAAAACACGACTATGTGACCCCCTCTGGCGCCAAAGCTGGATCCGCCCTTCCTACCTTGAGACGACGTTACGGAGTCTCGATATGCCATGAAGGAGATAGTGATTAAAAAATATGTAGGTAAGCTCACGAAAGATGGAAGAAGTGGTTTTGTTATCATGTAAGACAGAGGTCGAAAATTGGATTACTGTAAGGACAACTCTTGATTGAAAATGAGCTCGTTTATTTGAGCATTTTGGACTAGGATAGGTTAAGTTTTTATTGTGTTCGTATCTATGTAGAAAATGCTAGAACAAGCGAAGCTTAAGCCATACAGGGTGAAATCGGCCTTTCCATATAAACTGTCCAATCAAGTTTTTAATTTTGTATGGTAATATTTATCTATAATATGTATGTATTTAGAAATATATATGTATGTTTATCAGTTGTCTAGTACCCATAACACAAGCTCTGCTTAGCTTGGGACTAGACGGCGTTGTGTGATAGTTGTGGAATATTATTATTATTATTTTGTGTAGTTCTTTTTACTTCTTCCCGTATAAGAGAGATTAATTAACCTTACATACGGGCCGGAGCCAAGTATATAAGGCAGGATTTAAATGGAAAAGGTGGTTGTCAGTGTTGAAGAAGTTAGGAATTTTCTAGTGATACGACAGGTGTTAAGGATGGTGGCTTTTTGGAGCATGTACAGTGTTTGAGCTGGCATGTGTAGAGTCTCGAGGCTCTGTGCGAGAGATTTCGGTATTATACCAGTAGACGAAAGCACAATCGGTACAATATGGACTGTTTGAGCTTTCCATTGAGTTTTAATCTCTATGGCGAGATCTTGGTACTTACTGAGCTTTTCGGATATTGTGGTTTGAACATTATGTGAGTTAGGTATTGCTATGTCTATCAAATATACTATTTTGTTGGTTTTGTCGTGAACAGTAATATCGGGTCTATTGTAGTGAATTGTTTTGTCTGTAATAATAGTCCGATCCCAGTAAATTTTGATGTCCTTATTTTCTAAAATTATGTCTGGGTTATATTTATAATACGGCATCATTTCAGTTACAAGTTTATATTTGTATGCTAAATGTTGGTGTATAATTGAAGCTACTTGGTCATGGCGGTGCTTATAATCTGTTTTGACTAGCGATTTACATACTCCTGTTATATGTTGGATGGTTTCGGAGGCACTGTTGCAGTGTCGGCAGAAATCAGTTGGCTGATTCTGGTCTTTCATGATATATTTTCTGTAGTTGCACGTGGCTATTATTTGGTCCTGTATGGCTAGCATAAAACCCTCAGTCTCTGGAAACAATTTGCCTCGTTTGAGCCATTCGTTCGACATCAACTTATCGACGTGTGGCTGACTCAAAGCGGCTCGGTGTCTTCCATGAAGAGCTTTTTCAGACCATGCCGCAATTTTTTGTTGTGTACTTGTAATTTGTTCATTTATTTGAGTGTTCTTATTTTGGAGATTTAGTGGTGTTAGTTTTTTATCTATATCGGATACTTGTTTGTGTAGTAATGAATTTTCTGATTTGTAATGGAAGTACAATCGAAGTGAATGTATTTGTTTATTGTGTAAATTCTGAATGTCTATCAGTCCCCTTCCTCCTTCCTGGCGTGGCAGTGTAAGTCTTTGTATGCACGATTTTGGGTGGTGTTTTCTATGTTTGGTGAGGAGTGTGTGGACAGTACGCTGTAGTTTCTTGATATCAGTCTTTGACCATTGTATAATACCGAAAGAGTAAGTGAGAATAGGTATTGCAAATGTGTTGATGGCTTTAATCGTATTTTTAGAGTTTAAGTTACTTTTTAAGATAAGGTTGAGACGATGTGAGAATTTTTTGAGCAGTTCTTCTTTTGATAACTTTTGTTGTATCTGTCTGGACTGTTTAAAACCTAAGTATTTATAAGTACTATGTTCGTCCATTGGTTCAATTGATTCACCAGATCCTAATGTATAACTATTATTTTGTATTTTACCTTTTACAACTGACAAAATTTTGCACTTATCTACTCCAAATGACATACAAATGTCATCAGAAAATAGCTGAGTTGTATCAGCTAGTTGGAAAAGAGCTTCCTTGTCTGCTGCATATAACTTTGTGTCATCCATGTACATTAGATGTGTTAGTTTGTATTGTGTATCGTGGTTTGCCAGTGTGAATCCTACGTCTGTTTTATCCAGCAAATGTGACAGTGGATTAAGTGCCATGCAAAACCATAGTGGACTCAGAGCATCTCCTTGAAAAATTCCACGTTTAATAGGGATCGGTTCAGTGGCTACTGTTGTCGCGGAAGAATTAATTTTAAGAACAGTTTGCCAATTTTGCATTGATGTTTCTAAGAATTGTTTGAGTGTTGGGTGAATTTTGTATAATTTTAAGACGTGTAATAACCAACTGTGTGGAACTGAATCGAAAGCCTTTTGATAATCGATAAGCATAGTATGAATATCTTTTCTACTTTTAACAGCGCTGTTCATGGCTATCGCGTCAATGGTTAGTTGCTCTTTACATCCTTGGCTATGCTTACGGCATCCCTTTTGCTGTTCGGCTAGAATGTTATTTTTTATTAAATGGTCGTATACTATTTCACTTACGCAAGCTGTTAATATTTTGTAAAAGGTTTGTAGGCAAGTAATTGGTCGGTATTTTGCGGGATTTATGGTATCATTTTTATCTTTAGGTATCATATAAGTTACTCCGTGTGTGATGTATTTTGGAAGTAAATGTGGTGATTGTATAAATGTATTTAAATGGTTATATAAGAAAGGATGTATGCTAGAGAATTTTTTATACCAGTAGTTGTGGATGTTGTCAGTGCCTGGCGATTTCCAGTTGTGTATGCGCTTAATGACTCCTATAAATGTGTCTAAAGATATAAACTCAAATTCCATATCTGGAATTTCTGTAGTTGCGTCGCTGACCCAGTCTGCGTGATCATTATGGTTTACTGGGTTTTCCCAAATATTGGCCCAAAATTCTCGTAGTGTTTCCGGTGAAGGTGTATCTAGACTTTGATTAGTGGTATCTGTGTTATTAGACATAAGGTTTCTATAAAATATTTTTTCATTATTTTTAAATTTTGTGTTTTCTACTTTACGATTGGTGATGTTATGTATCTTTTAAGTCTACTGGACGCTGCGCTTAATTTTTGTTTTAATGTGTCCAAAAAGTGTTCTATTTGCGTATTAGAATTTTCGTGTTGAGCGTGCAATTGATATTTTGATTTAATTTGTTCAACTGCTGCTACTAATTTTGGGCTGCTACTACCATTAATAAACTGTGTCAGCCTACCTATATTTACTCTTAAATATTCGATTTTCTTTTCTAATCTGATTTGCCATTTTGGCTTTCTATATTTATATGTGTGGCGCTCATTTTGTGTTGAGTCTGATATTTTAGCTCCATTGCAGACAGCTGCCGTCCATGCTGCACAGTAAATTATTGTCTGCAATGTAATAAATTCGGTATTACCATTAACGTGCTTAGGAAGAATAACAGTATTTATGTAATTGACTATTGCAGTAAACTTTAGAGACGTCTTCTGCTTGGGAATGTACGGCCTATTAGTGGGGTGTGTATCATTAAAACTTAGTTGTGCTTGTAGAAACGTGGCTTCAATTTCTGTACTACTTTCAGAGATAGAGTTAAGATAGATTGGCTCAGACTGGGAAATATTTATATTGTTCAAGAAATTGTTATCGTCTTCTATACTTGCTAGTGAATCAAGAACAATATCAGCACCAGTGCTGTCATTTAAGGCCATGTTTGTTCTGAGGGTGTTTGTAGGTGTGTCAGGGAAGTTTGCAATTGTAACAGATAGATCTGATTCGATCTGCAATTGTGTATTTAAATTATCACCACTTGTTTGTTCAGTATTTTGGGCATTTGTGTTGGTATTCTCTAATTCTACAGCTACCTGATTTCTAATTTCTTTTAACCGCTTGGTGTCTATATATACGTTATTTATAATTGCTCTCACTTGATCAGATAGTCTTTGCTCTGAGACATGTGCCAGTTCTGGATATATATTTATAAACTCTTCACGTAAATGTTTTCCGTAGACTGTTTTATTGGTTTCTAATTGTGTGACATTATAATATATTCTAATTATTGCTTCATTATGTTCGTTCGTCCATCTCATGCGTTGACTGAACTGTGTGTTAGATTGTGTGGAGTGTTGCTGTATCTGAGTGTGACATATTTGTAGTTCAGCCCTGACTTCTTCATAAATCTGATCAATTGTGTCTTGTGGTAGGAATTTCCTTAGAACTATGGCTCTACGCTGGTCACCTATTCTTTGTCGGCTTACTTGCATATCCGGGTATTTTTCTAAGAACTTAGCGTGAAGCGATGGAAGATATGCATTTTTGTCTGTGTCCATGTTTGTGAGATAAAGATAAGTGCATAGGATGAATTTATTCATTTCAATGCTCCATTTCCTACGACTTGTTACAGTCCTAGCAGTGGGTACAGTATCTTCGACAAAATTTGTCTCCTGTACAACATCCGCTGACTGTATTGATGATGACGATGGCGTCGGAGTGACGCGAAAAGATTGATGAAAAAAGAGATGAGGGAGATAACGAAAAAGGTTGCATAGTTTCGTTATCTGTTTGAGGCATACTTGCCTGAAGTTGTTTTTTAGTTTTAGATCTAGTATTCATGATATTCCCACGAGTAGCTAGGGATTTATAATGTCAACCACAGCAGAGCCCTGCGTTCACTGTGGCAAGGGTAAATAAAACTGGAGGTCCCCTGTTTTCCAGAGTTTGCACACTAGCGACTAGCGCGTTCCCCTAGCCATGCAGCCCTCGGCATGTGCAACCTTGGCTTGGATTGTATCTCTCTTAGTCTGGCCCTTCACCTTAGACCTGTCTCGACAAAGTAAACCCTGTCGCGACAGGCCCAAGGCTCAGAGCACGCAAGCCCCACCACGACGTCAACGTAGAGATACGGCGATGGGGTTATTATTATTATTATTATGGTGAGGCTGATTTTTTTTTCGTTTCCTGAAAAACAGTCTTGTGGAAGGTGGTTCAGTTTCGTCTACTGAGCAAGCCCTTTAAGTTTGTGGAGGGCTGTCCCTTACAGCTTGTATAGTATTAGAACATTATATCATATTCATTCATTTTTCATTATTTATTCACTAGTAGTATGAGTATCTTATGAGTTTATGAAGATTGTGGATAACATGTCACGAATTTTTGCGCACGTCGCGCCAGGGGCTATGTATCATTGATACGGCAGATATGGCGGTAGCTACGCCTCTGGTTGGGATGCTGGTTTGCAACCTTCGGGTCCATGTTTTAGGACCTTATTCAATGACTATACAACCAGTTTGTTTCAACATCAGTTTGTTTGTTAACATCAGTGGAGTTTTTTTATTTTCCCTGTCGCTTTGAACTATTCTTTATACCTAAAAATTGGGTGATGAGTTATTTTACTTATATATTACACAAGAATTTTATAAAAATGTAATAAAATAACTTATATGTCAGGTAGAGATGTTTCGTTGCCGGCAATATTGCCAGCAAAATTCCCACTTCGGGCAATATTGCCGGCAAGAGCACATCTCGACAGGCAACATTTTTTTAATTCTTAACCTTTCAATCGTGAGAATTACAGACACAATAGAAAGACAATGGGTGCGCGAACGCCGGCGTTCGCGCGGGTATTAATGAATTAATATATTTTAAACATTCTATCAACTTACTGTTCATGCAAGGAATTTTATCATGGCAAAACATACTAATTGAAAAAATATTGATTTCACTTCCCTAAGGGCCATATTTCACCGGGACACCACTGGTAGCGCAACTGGTTGCGCCACCAGCAAAATGTATAGAGCTCTATAGAGCGTTACTCACCTGGTGTCTGTTTGGTAGCGCAACCAATTTGGCGGCGCAACCAGTGCGGACACAAGTCGGGCTGCCAGTCACGCCCCCCACCAAAGAGAGTATGTAATAAGATGGAAATCTAACCTTTGAAAACCATAATTAACCAACTGTCAAACGTTAGTGACAGTGAACCAAGAATCTTGTACAATACAATCTGGATTGATTACGACAACCTTAAAGATGTAATAAAGAAGTACCTACCATACAAGAATCTTTATCCCTTTCTACTAGTGTGTATAGACTAGTTCGTACTACGAGACATTCTGTTCTAAAGAAGTTCAAGATGTTATTAAGGACGCTTTGACCGTTTTAGACATATATCTCGTTTTTTCGGGTACCATTATAATGCACCAAGAATCATAACTATGAGGATGTCACGGTATCAAATAAAAGATAATATACATATTCATCTCTAGGATGGTATAAAAAAATATTATGGTTTTGTATAAAATTTTCATATAGTTAAATACGATTTTACCAACGCACTAATCAAGAAAATTACAAAATACAAGGGTCTGAATAGGTCGCGTAAGCTAAATCCAGTGCACATTTTTAGCTTAAAAAATCATAAAATACCACAGCTTATATAGTCTTCTACACCTTTAACTAATTATTTTGAACTTACATAAATAACTTTATGATTTATGACCAAAATAAAACCACTCTTTTCATTGAACCCACCACTTCCAAGCCTCAGTCCGCGCTGAGAAGCACGGGCCGTTTCGCTTTCTTTAAAAAACGTATACTGCGATTGTATGCATTGATACTTTTTAGAAATAAAATTAAGTACCTAGTTATGAGTATAAAAATAAAAAACGACTTGGGAATTTTGTATAATATTTAATCATTAAAAAAATACTATTCGATACTTTTTATAAGGTTCTTCTACTAGTAAATAATTATCAAGATCCCTTCATCAACCTTGATTATTAATAATATGCTTTATTTTCTCACTACAATATACAGTAATTATCAAACATATTAATGAGTATACAAAAAAAAACAAGATAGATAAATCATCTACAATTAATCAATCAATCAATTATTCATATATATTGTAGGAGACTGGTGCCTAAGCTAGGCTCTGGGCCTGTGTTTCAGGACACCAGGTTCCCACCCCTTAACTTTTACAAGACTTAGATTTTGCACTAAACGCGCTGACAACGCAGTAGTAAGATACTCGACAACTTTATATGAAGACAATAATTAGTTTTATTTTTAGTAAAAAGGTAGTGTTAGTACAGAATATGCGTTGTGTAGTGTAAGTGTATGTGTGTGTGTGTGTGTGTGTGGTTATATTTTTAGTTACCTAAAAATGTTTAGACTAAACCAGCATATGTTCGGTATCGTCATAGTTTAGTTTTAATAACCATTCAGTTAGCTTCTTTTTGCATTCTTGTTTTTTGAGATTATAAATGTTTAGCAGTTTGTGAGTTTTGTTATAGAGATGACTACCCAAATGCATAAAAAAGCGTCTAGCAAAGGTCGTATTTAAATGTGGGTGAAAACGTTTCGCTGGATTACATCGCCTCTTCCCACTAGACAGCGACGGGTCATACATTAAAAGAGAGTGTTGTTTCATTATGGTGTGCAGTATGAATAGTTGTCGGACTGTGAGAACTTTGCTCTCCTTGTATAATTGTTCAGTGGGAAATCGATACGGACGAAAGGAAGCCACCTTCAGGATAGCCCTTTGAGATCTCTCTAGTTCCAGTAGGGTAGTTTTCGGTGCTCCTCCCCAGGTAGTGATGCAGTAACTTATTATGGACTGAGCCAGGGCAAAGTACACTGATTTCAAGATATCTTTATCGACAACGTGTCTTAGGGTTTTAAGTACATATATGAGCTTACGCAATCTATTACTAAGGATGTTAATGTGCTCTTGAAATCTCAGTTTATTATCGATTGTTATCCCAAGATACTTTACTTTTTCTGTCTTAGACAGAGTTACACAGTGACAACTACCCGTAGGTGCATCCATACAAGTGTGAGCCACAATAGCATTAGTTGGTCCATTTGTTTTTAGGCAGAATGTCATGTATTTCGTTTTGGCCGTATTAAGGGTCAATAGATTTCCCTGTAGCCACCTGTAAACTGTGTTAAACCCGGATTGTGCAAGTTGGTAAACTTCATCCCACGACCCTGCGCTGAACAAAATTGCAGTGTCGTCAGCGAAACTAACTATTTTCCCATTAGTAAGATTGAGCGCACCTAGGTCGTTGATGTAGATGAGGAAGAGTGTAGGTCCAAGGACAGAACCTTGGGGAGTTCCATAGGTAATTGGTTGCTCTTCACTGCTGAATTCATCTATTTTGACTATTTGGGTACGCTCGTTCAGATAATCTTTAAATAGAGCCAGCGGTAGTCCTCTGATTCCCAAGCTTTCCATCTTATCTACAAGAATTGGAACACAAACTGTGTCGAAAGCCTTCGCAAGATCTAAAAATATACCTAAAACTTTATCCCCACTATCCATTTTTGTGACTATAAAATCTGTGAGATCATGTACCGCATCAGAGGTTGATTTGGCAGCACGAAATCCAAACTGAGTCGGTGCAATTAGGTTATTATTTTCTAAGTAATTCATTAGTCGTTTGTTCATTATCCGTTCTAATATTTTAGAAAAAGCTGTGAGCACAGCTATTGGCCTATAATTATCGACACAGTCTCTGTCCCCACTCTTGTAGATCGGATGGACTACTGCTTTCTTAAACACATTAGGAAACTTTCCTGTGGAGATGGCAAGATTACATATATATGTCAGAGGAGGCACAATTATAGTGGCATACTTTTTCAGTAGGTCCCCAGAAATTCCATCCCACCCCGCACTACAGTTATTACGAAGTGATTCTAGGATTTGTTTTACTTCCTCCTCATCTGTTGGTAGCATACTCATAGATTTCGACGTTTTTGGACGAAGCACACTAGCTATAGATGTTGGGTTATTCTTTATATTCTTAGCAAGTTTTTCACCTACTGTAGCAAAGAAGTCGTTTACATAGTTTATGGAGTCTTGTGGCGAGCCCAATGAGGCCAATAAGTGTGAAGAGGCATTGACTTTCTTTGTGGATCGACCCGTAATACCATTTAAAGCAGACCATAATAATTGTTTATTGTTTTTACCAGCTTTTTTTATTTCATTTTGTTCAAATTCTATTTTGACTTTCCTTAGCAACTTATTACAATAGTTTCTGTAACGTGTAAATGAAATTTTTAGAATCTCGTTATTAGGCGCCTGTTTAAACTTTCTATGCAATACGTCCCGATGTCGAATACACCGAAGTAAACCAGGCGTTATCCATGGCTTTATTATTTGTTTACGATTAGGAAGTTGAACAGTCTTTGAGTTTACATCTATTGCGTGCCTTAGTAACCGAATTATTGTTTCCCCTGCTATATGAGGATTTTTAGTGTTATAAACCTCACTAAAATCTAGCAGTTTTAAGTCTGCATCTAATTGTTCATAATTTATACGGACAGAATACTTTTTGACACTTAATTTAGGCATACGTTTTGATAAGAATAATGTAACCGACTCATGATCCGTCAGCGCAGAATGCGCTACCCGAGTTGAAGCGGGTAACCGAGTTTTTAGTATAACATGATCTAAACATGCATTTTGCCGTGTTGGTATCGTGTGAGCGGGCAGCATGCCGTGTGAAGCCAGTAAGTTTAGATATGTGTTTTTAATGGAATCATGAGACTGCTCATTTATATTAATATTTATGTCCCCTGTTAGGATTATGTTATTGTACTGCGATAATCCATTTAAGACAATGTTGAGAGAATTTAAGAAATTACTTAGGTCTTTGTAACCTGGTGGGCGGTATATCGCTAGGAGGACAGTAGTTTTGTCAATTATTAAACCAGTGTTAACTAAATCAGATTTCATTTTACCCTAATAATTAGCTAAGTCGTTTGACTTTTTAGACAGACTCTACCACACTTATTTTTAGAATTAGATAGGTATATATTTACTGATATAGAATGAAACTAAAAATAATATTTTTAACAACTTTAAGTCATTTTTGGGGGTTGTGGCTACGACTACGAATATATCATCCTTTTAATTGAAGAAGGTGGATGTAATTTTTTTTAACTGACTTCAAAAAAGGAGGAGGTTCTCAATTCGATTGTTTTTTTCCTTCTAAATTCGATGGATTACGACCCATTCCCTCTCCTAGAGAGGAGGCCTGAGTTCCAGCAGTGGGAACATTAAAAAGGCTGATTATGTATGTGTGTATATCTATAGGGATTTTGGAGTATTTACCAAGAAGTCTCTGTATTCATATTCATAGTCTACATTCTACTACAGTCAAAAAGTATCATTTGATGAAGTTGAACTGATGAACAAGACCAATAATGGCCAATTAAATTTACAAAAAATTTAACAAAAATATATAACCATAAAGTTGGTACAAAACTGTAGAATCAAACCAAATTAACAGTTAGTTTTTTAACAAAAACTATCTATAACAACAATTAGTTACTTATGTTTGTTTTACAGTAACTGTAAAACGATCAAAATAACTTTAAATTCGGAAGTCGGTAACAAAATATACCAGAAACATCGACTTCCGAAATTAAAGTTATTTTGATCGTTTTAGTGTTTTTTTGTGTATTCTTTATTCAAGTCGAGCCGATTTCGACTATTCTGCCAAGTCCATAGTAAATTGAAAAAACAAGTGTGTTTATAGAAATCTGAGTAAAGTGAGAATATTAAGCCGACAAAGATAGTAATAGCAAATGTACTGAAACATACTAGGTGAAATACCTATAAGTGTTACTTTATTTAACCTTTTTTTTTTAAGCTTAACAAATTACACCTTATCAGTGTGGAAATAAATAAATAAACTGGTTTTCATCTGTTAACTCAATAAGGTTCAATTGAAATACTAGCTACTACAAAAGTTTACTAGCATTAGGTAAAAAAACTATATTTATAATTCACAATAGGATCCCTAAAATGATAAATAGTTTTCACACACTCGCAATATTTTTGAAAGACCTATCTAACGACATCCCACATTATGGAATAGTCTACAAAACAAAATAAAAAAGAATTAAAAAAAGGGCGTCCTTGTATCGTACTCTTCAGTACATTTTTGAGGTTGACGTAATCAATCCAGATAGTATAAAAGATTCTTGGGTGTGGCGACCCAAGAACGCTCTCTATCCCTTTCTACTAGTGTGTCCATAGATTAGTTCGTACTACGAGCCATTGTGTTCTAAAGAAGTTCAAGTTGTTATTAATACATTATATTTTAGAAAACTAATCAAAAACTAATATGTATATTAGACAGGTAAGACCTTACCACGATTACAAACTACGAGAGCCTAGAAGTTTTCGAAAAGACAATTCTTCGAGAGTAAGCAAAAGAGAAGTTGATAGGTCATCGGCCTACCAAAAAACCACGCCTCACCGAGGTCATTAAGAAGAGACTATTGCACAGGGCCAAACAACATCAAAATATGACTGTTTCAGACTGAAGTCGGTTAAAAATAATACTTTAAATAGTACAGTACATTGTTAATAAACTACTGCCATTATCTGATGAAATAATATAATTTTTCAGACATGTTTCTCCGATGAATCGACGTTTCAGGTTTTGGTTGACAAAAGCTCCTTTGTCCGTTCAAAAAATGCTCCTTTCCGACGACGCCCTGGAGAATAGCTCCATAAAAACCGGTGTTAAGAGACAGCTAAATTTCCAATTAGTATTATGATGTGGTCTTTAATCTCAAGCAAGGGTCTACATATCGTGAAAGGGACCGTGAGGCATGACCAGTACAAGCGAGTACTAGAAACTGGACTGCCGCCGCATCTCGAAGAATGGTTCCTTATTGACGAAGAGTCCATTTTTATGCCCGAATCTGCATTGTGCTACAAAACCAGGGGTGTTACTGCATACTTGGCTAAAAAACATTAATGTTTTACCCTATACCTTTTTTGCCCTATGATGAGTTCCCTGACAGTTCATTTTTTTCCGTGGCACGCATACTACTTTAGATTACTAAAAATTAACTGGCAAAAAAATTAAAAATGAAATGATAAAAAAAATATTGTCTTTCGTAAATTACTAAGTAAATTATTGTGGTTATAATTATCTGTTAATAAATTAAGTAAATAAAATAAAAAAGTATAGAACTTAAAAATGTGTAATGCGTTAAACGGAACTTCTGCCAATAGAGATTGACACTACTCGACGACACATTAATCGACAAAATCGGAGCGGCCATCTTGTAATCGCATGTAAAATTGGAAAAAAGTAATAGAAAAAACTCAAAAAACTATAACAGAGGACTGGAATAAATATATCCGGATCGACCGAATTACGGACCAATAATTAATCATCGCGGTTAGTTGAAGAAGATTCCGATTCCGATATGGGTTCAAATCAAGAGTCAAGTTCTGACAGTGATAATAAATAAATTATTATTTTAAACAGACTGCATTTTATTTACCACTAGCCGTCCCCCGCGGTTTCGCCTGCGTTATTTCAGGGTTTTTAGTTTTTGTCAGGTTTTTTGATTTACTGTAAAATTTCTTCAAAATCCGTAGACTAGTTCTTGCGTGAAAGAGTAACAAACATCCACACACACGTACAAACTTTCACATTTATCTATAATATAAAAATGAATCGCAAAATGTGTTGGTAAGCGCATAACTCAACAACGCCTGGACCGATTTCGCAAATTTTTTTTTTTGTTGTGTTCGTTATTATGAGGAGAAGGTTCTTATGGAAAAAATTAATGAAAATTAGGGTAGTGTAGGGTAGAGTAGGGTAGTGTAGGGTAGAGTAAGATAGAGGAGGGTAGAGTAGGGTAGAGTAGAGTAGGGTAGGGTAGAGTAGGGTAGAGTAGGGTAGAGTAGGGTAGAGTAGGGTAGGGTAGAGTAGGGTAGAGTAGGGTAGAGTAGGGTAGAGTAGGGTAGAGTAGAGTAGGGTAGAGTAGGGTAGAGTAGGGTAGAGTAGGGTAGAGTAGGGTAGAGTAGGGTAGAGTAGGGTAGAGTAGGGTATAGTAGGCTGAAGTAGGGAAGAGCGGGAGCGAAGCCGCGCGGGCACAGCTAGTCATCTATAAATCCAAAATCGGTAATCCGATTCCATTACCTTTGCCAACTGATTCGTTATTGTAAAAAATCGATTAAATTTCGTTAGGTCACATCACTATAATTGTCAGACAAAAACTGTCAGGGAACTCATCATAGAACAAAAAAACTAGTCAATCAATACACCAGACATGACCGCTATTGAAAACATGTAGGAGCTCACCAAGCAGGAGATCGCTTAGCAAGTGATCACCACCAAACTAATAAATTATTTATTATTATTGTTATATAAACACTAGCTAATTAAATTGCAGCTCTCAACAACACAAACCTGCAACAGGATGCCAGAATTTGCATAGAGAGCATATCACGATGAACGGAATCTATCACAAAATTCTGGTAATATTCGTCAAATTGACTACGTATTTTTTTTTCAAAAATATATAAATAATTTTGCTTTTAATTTTCGTTGTTTTTATTATCTCAATAAAAAAAACTATAAATAAAAAATACCAGTCGGACCTACAAGCAACCTATTTCAAACTTATTAACCTGGCCGTTAGCGAGGAGTCGGCTTCAGAAAATGCGCGAGGCACCTTGGTTCCGATTTCACCTACTTTTTCTGTCGTCAACTCGCTCAACCTTGAAAATCTGACGTATTTATGTACAGTAAACTAAAAAAAAAAATTATAACATAGGTACCCACTAATAATGTATTAGAAATTGTATTCGACTTGACTTTAAAATAAAACACTTATCGCAATGAGAAAGATATAAATCAACATTACAATAATATAATATTGCATATTTACCTATTAATTACCAACAAATCACAACATTATCATAGTCAATAAGCAAGCAAAGTTGACGTCCAAATATTAGTTAATGTTAGCACACGTTTAAGTAAGCGGAATAGGAGACTTAGAAATACACGTAAGTGAGTGAATATGCAGTATCGATACGTCATGTATGTGTCAAAAAAGTCAAGAGCGCCCACACGATGAACAAAATCTTTCTTGGATGCGTTCCATTTCACGATTAACCTGTGACCTTCAGTTGCCCTTTGCATTCTAGGACTACGGGTTTCCTTTTCAGGAATTCGCCGGGGTCCTAGCTTGCGGGCATCGGCCCTTCTGGACTCCTACGGTTTGATGTCATCTCTTTGAGGAGCACGTCGATCACTACGCGCTGTTGACGTCTGAGCTTGGTTCGGTTAATTACCGGACGGCCGGATAGCGGACTACCCATTGCTCGGCGTCTGCAAGCCCGCGTCTACCGTGGTCCGTCGTCGGGGTCGGAATTTCGGCGGCCGATGGTCCTTTGGCCTCCTTCTTCGCTAACATTACTGCTTCGCAGAAAGAGGCGACCGCCTGCCATTCCTCCTCGCTCCGGACCATAGTCTGAACTAGGGCCCTGCGTGAAAGGTTGTTGCCAAAAATTGCCTCCACGAGGAAACAACGGTGCTCTGCCCGAGCGGGGCACAACTCTACCATGTCCTCGGGTGCTCCACCATGTCCTCCGAGTGGTCCACACAATAGTAATACCCGAGCGTTACTGCCGTCTGAATCCGATGCAGGAACCGACCGAACTTGCCATTTTCGGTGAGGACCATGCAGGTACAGGTAACATGAGAAAGTCAAAAGTAACGTAAAATGTTTTTAAAGTAACTTGGGTATCGTGTACCATTGGCCACATCCTACTCGCCTCATTCCTCACCTTTAACATAATATCCCGAAATCTAAGTAGACAATCGGTATAGCCTGCGTGAAAAATTCCGCGGGCAATACCTAGTTATTTATAGTAATTGTTATTATTTGACTGTATTTTATACGTTTAAGCGAGATGACGACAGAAAAAGTAGGTAACATCGGAAGGTCCCAACTCGCGCGGACTCGCGCGAATTGCTTAAGCGAGTTGACGAACAAGCCATATTAGGTAATCTCTGGAAGTACTGGTCCGATCGCAAAAAGTTTTTCACCGATTGAAAGCTGCTTTATTCCTGAGTGGGGTGTCCGCGGGCGAAGCCGCGGGCAAATGCTAGAATATTATATTTATCGACCGTGAAGTACCAATACCGCCTAAAAATATTTTTTCAAGAAAATCATTATTTACCGCTATGAATTTAAAAAGGTTTTTCCGCGTGTTTTAAGCGATTATCACACTGCCACGCGTCACGCTGCATGTTGCGTGTCGACGCACCTACGCGCGTACTTGCGGAAGTGCAGATCTGCATCATCGTACGGGTTTTTTACGCACTCACGCGCGTTGGTGCGTTTTGTAAATTCACGCAGGCTCTGACTCATTTCATACAAAATCATACGATAATCGTCTTAGTAAAATTCGAGTATTTTTTTTGTTTTAAGGTTTGACAGACAGTTTGGAGTTATTGGTACTTTGCTGTCGATACAAAAAAATACATTAATTAATATCAAATGCTGCAGTGACAAAAATAATAACAATTAATTTTGTAAAATCATGGTTACCCTAGTTAAAACAGAGGTAAGAAAGGGACACACCGACCCTTTCTCGTTGTCTTGTTCAGTACATTTTTCCCCGTTTGCTTGTCAATATGAACTTAATCTTAATGAAAATAAAGTCTCTCTAGAGTGTGTTTGCTGCGTAGGCAATCTAGATTATGCGTAGGATACATGAAATCTTTGCTCTGGTGTCTTGTTTGGTGTCTTGCTATATTTCACTGGGACACCATGGTAGCGCAACCAGTGGCGCTACCATGGTGTCCCGGTGAAATATGGCTCTAAATCTTTATCATCATCAGCTTAACCTTTCAATCGTGGAAATTACAGAAACAATAGAAAGACAATAGGTGCGCGAACCTTGGGGTTTAATGAATTAAGCTTAATTAATGTCCTCTGCTAAACATAGGCTTCTCTGGTATAGAACTTAAAATCGATGTCGATAAAATATCCTGGTTAATTACCCAACACTGCTCTAAATCACTCTTGATTCGTTCCCTGCGTTTGCTGCATGTATCTATCAACAACGACGATTGGCTCGCTAATGTATAGAATGTGCAAAGCGATCCCCACTCTGACGCCAAGCGCTCAATATTCGTGCCAGTAGTTGTAAATCGCGCAAGTTGCCGCTCCCGCACCGCTACCCGCACCGCGCTGCCACTGTGGCCGAGCACATAGAGTTTGCAAAGTTGTGACATTCATCTATAAAATAAAACCCACCATGTAATTTCCCAACCCTAGCAGCCATTGGCCCTAACGGGCTCTGTCGCTTTTGCTGACATCTCTTTGAGGCGCGCCTGGAACATAATGCAAAGTCCACTCAGGCCAGTCCTTATTGAACAGCGTACTAATATTGTTCACCGTCTACACACCCGCTCCTGCAGTACACCATGGTAGCGCACCAGCGCAACTCGTCGCGCCACCATGGTGTCCCAGTGAAATATAGCCCGACACTAAACAGATACCATATTGACATTGACTAGAGCAAAGATTTTATAAATCTTACGGATAAACTGGATTGACTACGAAGCAATCACACTCTAAAGTATAAGTAAAATAATTATGTTCATTGTAATTAAGTTCATCAATATGAACTTAATTACAAGCAAACGAGGAAAAATGTACTGGGCAAGACAATGACAAAGGGTCGGTGTGTCCCTTTCTTACCTCTATTTTAACTAAGGTAAGCATAATTTTACTTTTTTTTTCTCTTTTAATTTTCTGTAACTTGGGCCATTCGTTTGTCGTGTCATCATCATCTTCCTGCCCTAGTCCCGTTTTATTTGGGGTCGGCGCAACACGTTTTTTTTCTTCCATTCTGTCCTGTCACTCGTCACGCTTTAACTAACTCCCTTTTCTAATTCGTTTGTCGTGTAATGAGCTTAAAATAGGCATCTCCAAAGGAAGCTTCATTAAGCTCGCCTAAGTGGTGGGGTCTTCAAAATGGTCTACTAGGGCAGGAACGCTATGTCTTTTTAGACGAAGTATTGAGCGCTTCCCGTGCCTTCCAGCCTTGATGCACGAAAGGGCGCTCGAGCCCCGGTATGAAGGCTAGAAGGAACGGGGTGGGTCTTTTAGTCAGTAAGAGTCTGACACTATCTCCTGCTCCGCCCAAGGGCGGGGGATGTCAATGCATGATTTTTCCCACCATAAAAAAAAAAAAGCCTTGATGCAAGTAGGTTTATATGTCTTGACAGTCTGGTCTGATACTTTTTGCTGGAGTTGACAATTTCTTGTTGAACTGTGTTCAGGTTTAGGTCCATATGTATGTGTTGCTGATCTATTGCGGAATATTAAGTATATTACGTAAAGTTTTGCTGTGGAATCTCTGTAATACAAGTCTCTCTATATTGCTATTTTTCGCTGTTCCCCATAGCTCGATTCCATACATCCATATAGGTTTAAGAATGGCTTTGTAAATGGTCATCTTACTTGTTGAAGATAGTTGTATCTAATTTTCGTCCAATCATCCAATACATGTCTCTAACTCTGGCATCCAGTTGTTTCCGTTTGGACCATATAGGTTTTCGTCATGTAAGTCTGCGGTCCAGTTGCATGCCTAAGTACATTGCGTCTTCTTCTTGCCGAATTTCCTCTTTATAGAGATTAATTGGGGGCAGGTCTTTCTTCTAAGACTAAAAGTAACATGTACTGACTTGCTCTGGTTTGCTCTTATACGCCATTTATTTAACCACGCTTAAATTTTTAATAAGTGGGTCTGTAGGTTCTCAGATGCCAATTCAGGGTCTTTATGTACCGATAAGAGAGCTGTATCGTCTGCGTAAGTAGCGATTGTAAATGCCTGCCCACCAGACTATAATGATATACTACTCTGTCAAGAAAGTACCGGGAAAAGATCAATAATACACAATTTTTTTGTTATTCATCCAAATTTATTTTATCACCTTCAAAGTATGCCCCTTCAGAAACGATACACTTACGCCAACGAATAATCCAATCATCAAAACATTTTTTAAACGCTGTTTCCGAAATTGAGTTCAGTTCTCACCGCGAATTCTTCTTTAAGTCTTCTACAGATTGAAAACGGGTGCCACGAAGTGGTAATTTGAGTTTAGGAAAAAGATAGAAGTCGGCTGGAGCCATATCTGGCGAATAAGGCGTCTGCTCGATGGTATTTGTTGAGTGTTTGTTCAAAAATTCGTTCACAATGATGGCCTTATGCGAAGGCGCATTATCGTGTTGCAAAATACAAGAATTTTCTTTCCACAAATCTGGCCTTTTTCGTCGAATTTGTTCTCTTAAATGCCGCGTAACGCTCAAATAATATTCAACACCGCGATAGTCAAAGAAAACAGTCAACATTACTTTAACTTTTGATCGATTTTGGCGTGGTTTTTTCGGTTTTGATTCAGTTGGAAGGCGCCACTCCGAAGCTTGTTGACTCGTTTGCATGTCAAACTCGTAAACCCACGTCTCGTCGCCAGTAACAATGCGTTTCAAGAATGATGGGTCTCATGCGATTGAGTTTTTGGAGAAAATTCAGGTCTTTTGGGACTAGCCGAGCGGCAACAGGTTTCATACCCAAATGATTAGGTAGTTAAAATGGTACGGATCGACTCGTGAGATAAAGAAAGTTCGGCGGCTATCTCTCTCAAACTTGAATGAGGATTTTCAATCACTATTTCCTTCACTTTTGCGATGTTAACTTCAGTTGCAGAGGTTGATGGCCTACCAGAGCGAGGCAAATCTCCATCCATCCATCCACCATCACATCTCGACCGCTTTTGAATGCTTTGTACCACTCATAAGCACGTGTTTTTGATAAAATCGATTCACCGTAAGCCTTCTGTAACATTTTCAGTGACTGAAATAGTTTGTCTTAAAACTCTTTGTTCGATGTTTTTGTCCATTCTGAAATTCGCAATACACACTAGCACTGTACAGACCCACCAACTTATCTGTGAACTGAGTGGTAGCGACACCGTCGCTTTAGTGTTGCAAATTAATAAAAGTTACTCAGTTCCCCGATAAGAAACTAGGTAAACATATAAACATAATTTTATTATTTTAAAAAATACCTGACATTTTTTTATAACAATAAAATGCTAATATAAGTACTAAATAGTCTTCAAAAATAGGAAAATTAATATAGGTAGATACATACATTAGCTTTTTCTCTGGCATTCAATTGATGTAATGAAGGTACCCCACTTACAAACTAAATGTTTAGCAAAGTAGGCAAATGAAATTTAATAACTTGCAAATACATGTTATATTAAAAAAAAAAAACTAATTCTACATTTTGCATAAGTATCTACTTAAATGGATTCATCAGTTACAAGCTTGATACAAAAAACCCATAGTTTAGTACTAGCTTCTCTATTTAAACAAAACTCAAATATCTAGACACTCAAGATGTGTCCTGTAGGACATGACCTAGTTAATAAATAGAATAAAACAAAAGTTTCATCATCATCATCAACACATATGTCCCCACTGCTGGGGCACGGGCCTCCCTTAACGATGTGAGGGGTAAAAAAAAAACAAAAGTTTTCTTAACAATAATTTATTAGAATCCCGGTTTACAATAATTATGATCTTTTGATGAACTTGCACACCCACCTCGGCACGGCCGCCTCGAGCCGGCCAAACCTCCCGCTGAGGGTGCGCTCGTAGGGCTCAAAAACGATCCCCAGCGCCTCCTCAATAGAGGTGTTGGCCAGCTCAATGGATCGCTTTTTGGCCACCCTCTCTCTCTTGTTGGCCACGTTCGTGATTGCG
Source organism: Mythimna ferrago (assembly GCA_910589285.2). Classification (NCBI taxonomy): domain Eukaryota; kingdom Metazoa; phylum Arthropoda; class Insecta; order Lepidoptera; family Noctuidae; genus Mythimna; species Mythimna ferrago. Next base: position 20,983,222 of record OU342673.1, on the reverse strand, counting down.
GCTGCCACGACCTCCCGAAACTAAGGGAACTGGTCCTGAGGGAACTTCGGCACTAAGGCGCTGGCCTGGCGCCCCGTCACATCTGTGTTCCTTTTTCACCTCCTATCAGAAAAAAATTAAAAACAGATGGTAGTTTTTAACTTGTTCAAATAATCGTTAAATAGTCCATGTTCATAAATATTGATAGGTGTGCAACATAAAATCAACTGCAACAAAAAAAAAATCAAAATAATGCTTCTTGAAAGTTTATACACATTCTTCTTGTAAGTATTTAATGATGATCTCATTTGGATAAAGTAAAAAATTAATAAAATTAAATTAAATACTACAAAACCATTAGTAAATGTTACATGCGTATTCCATTGTCACTACGAAAGACACAATACTAAAAACTTTTCACGCAAAAAACATAAACGTAAGACTAGGCAGTATGATCAAAACACCTTAGCCTTGCCCTAGGGGTAAATAAAAAAATTATGCACGTGCATATGAAAACAGATTTTACCGCCATTCCACAAAAAAAGTTACTACTTTTACTGTTATTTTCTTCACAAGGGTATTGAAAAATGTCGTATGATACACGTGAGTAATTAATGATTACCGTTGTCGGCTCTCTTAAGACCTTCGCAACAGCTCGGGTCTAAACACCGCCTCGACTGTAATCAGTAACATTACACACTTACATCATAATAACATGAATTAAAGACAGTAACATAAAATTTTAAGTTTTTTACTAACACTAATTATTCGGATTTATTGTGATCTGAACTATTAGTTTATTGTTACTTAGTTGAAGTTTGGCGTCCGAGCGTAACGCCGCCAATAGTTCGAGGGACTTAATAAGTCTTTAGCCCGAGGTAAACACTGTGCTTTTCATTACAAATAGGTACAAGGAAAGTAAAAATAAGATAAAAAAGCTTGTAAAACCTGAGTCGTCGTATGATTTTAGGTATCTTTCTTCTGATTCAAGCGGTATAGTTATCGGCACGAATATTGAGCGCTGGCTTCAAGTTGCGCAGAAGTAAAAAATTCGGCCTCTTTAGTGGTACGACGTGAGACGCGGGGGCGGCGAATGTCAGTGAATGGCTCGCCGCGCCATCGTGTCATAGACGTCACTCGTGATTCGTTCCCTGCGCTTGCTACATGTATCTAACAACATCGTGGCTCGCCAATGTATGTAATGCGCAAACCGATCCCTACTCTGACGCCAAGCGCTCAATATTCGTGCCGATAACTATAAAAGGTTTTCCACTACTACTTTAACCTCTTCTGTTACGAGATCTCTGATGAACTTATCGACTTCGTGTTAATACAAATCTCTGTTTTATGGCAATGCTTGTAAACAAAACTCTACAACTCGAAAAAAACAAAATAATGAATATCGGATTGCCACTTTGCCATTTTTTTTTTTTTGCCCGCCAGCTATTCAGCCCTTATTGTTCATTTTCATTATTGAAAAAATTGAAAATATTTTTCCTTAATATTTAAAAAAAATAAAGGATTTTAAAGATAAAGTTGAAAAAAATGTCACTTAAAAATTTATCCTTCTTTTTCTCTATCTATGTATAATTTATTTATTTAACTTTTATATAACGCTGTAATTGAGTGGCTGTATGTATAGAAAGTTGGGACATGGTTCAATAGAAATGTGAATAGAAAAATAAGACCTATTTTTTATGTTTTGACAGCTGTCAGTTATAAGCGATTCTCTCTCCCAATCTGCTCCTCAGGCAACTTCAGACCGACTTTCAGATTATGAGTAATTAAAATGTTATTATTATAATTATCGCTTTTTTTTTTCAGATTCAAGAACAATTTCTGGGGCAAAACATGGACGGGCTCATAGCACAACAAACTATATCTCTTTGTTTGCATGAGGTCACAACTGCCTTCAATGTACCCTATTTATTAATGAATTCAGGAAGTACATAAAATACCCCCACAATAGACATGAAATAAATTTTATTAGGTATGTATCTAAATTTTATAAGTTAAGTAGATATCAGGTAATCAGTTTCATCTAAAATTAATGACTGTTAATTATACAATTGTTGCAGATTTTATGAAAAATATAGTCTCTCTGGTGTGGTGGGGGGTGCACTGCGATAGTTAGACCTGCCGCAGGCGTATCGATATTATAAATGAAAGCATTTCCATTCGATTTTAACTCCCAAGTTGTAAGTACAAGAACTAAATTAATGATTGTATTTATCGCATCTACATAACTTACATTTCTTATAATTATGTACCTAACATTTAATGGCATTATTTTCCAGATATGCGATCGTGATTGCTATACTAACAAAAGTGGATGCCTCATTTGGTGGAGCAACACATGACGCGTATATTTGGAGAGAGTCAGATAAGAAGCCATATGGAGAGTCTCCAGAATGAGGATCTTTTGGTATGCTTGAAATATTTTTTTGTATTTGAAAAATACATTATTCGCACACACACATCAATTACATGGTTAAAAATGGCCTGTGTTATTCTATGACATATTTATCTATGTGCCAAGCTTCATACAGTTCTATTCAGCCGTTTTTGTGTAAAAGACTAACAAAGATTAGAGACCATTCACTTATTACGTAAAACGATTTTTAAAAGACTATTTACAAAAATCATTTTACTTCTACTACTTATTAAACATCATTCAACTAATATTAAAAATCATTTTCTTATTTAGGGGGATGGGGGGGGCTAAATAAGTAAATATAGGAATAGGCCGAACCCTTCCACCTGTTTAATATTTATTACGTATGAATTTAAAGGAAACCATGAATATACATTTGATTGACTTAAAGTATTTTTTTGTTCATTTTTATGAACTTTTACAAATGTGTCTTTGCGCAAACAAATGAGTCCATATCATCATCACCAGCATTTTTAAAGTTCCCATTGTTGGGATTCAAGGACAGGGAATAGGCCGTAATCCACCACGCGAGCCCAGTGCGTGTGCCCAGGACATGCCGGTTTCCTCTCGATGTTTTCCTTCACCGTTTTGAGAGCAGCTGTTGATGAAATAAATTACACAAAGTAATGCGCTTTGCTGGGTTCGAACCCGCGACCTACAACTCGTAAGTCGGGGTTACCACTCGGCTACCACTGCTCTCAAATGAGTCCATATATATTTTTTTAATTTTGGTGGCGAAACCGTTACTTCAGTTTTGGTGAAATTAGGGACCTGAAAACCTGAAAAAGTTTCTTCTCCTCGGTTTTCACGAGTATATACTATAGCTATATTTCACCGGACCACCATGATGTACCAGTGAAATATAGCCCGACACCAAACTAGACACCATACTGACACTAGAGCAAAGATTTTATATATCCAACGGATAAACTAGATTGACTAAGAACTAGCATACCAATTTTGCAGAGGTATTCCACTTTGGGCACCTATTGATATTTTTTGCAGGTGCCCAAAGTGGAATACGTTATTATTTAAAATTTTATTCCACTTTGGGCACGTACGGATTAGTAGCAACTAGTGTTGGGACGTTGTTTCATTATTTTATTTTTTAAGGTGTGAATAGTAAACTTTCACCGTCTACTTGTACTATAGCTAGTATAAGGATTTTTTTCGGTACTTCCACTCCGTTATCACTAGTTTCACTTTATTATTTTAGGCACTTGTGATTTTTATGGATGGAAAAACACTATAGGTAAAAACACTTGTAAAAATTGTAAATCTGTACTGTAATATAATAAAAAATAAAAAAAATGTAATATAATATAATAAAGCGAGAGCTTTTTGTTTGTTTGTACGTGCTAATCTCCAGAACTACAACAAGCTAGTAAATATGTTGTTGATTAAATAAAAGTAATTGGATTTTTACTTAATAATTAGGGTACACTCCTTTTTTACATTGTGGTTGAAAACTAGCTCACAGTCGAATGTAAACCAATTTTATTGGACGAAAACTAGCGAAATCCCTACTTTTTCAATAAATATTTTTTACAATAAAAGCCGTGAAAATGATTTATTGTCATGTGATATTAAATTAAAGAAGACTATTTATACAATAGAAGCAAATATGATACATTTATGTAATTAAGGATATTTATTTCGCATCACATCGCAATCACCCTATATTTCACAATTGGAGACGCGCGCTGACGTTACCATGGAAATAGTTTACCTCTATCTATACCACAGTTATAAGAAAGTATTTCTATGATCTATACGCATCCGAGCGCACATCGGCACTCGCTTTTTCAAATCTTAACTTTTTTTGTGATCTTACTTGTGATCTTTTAGAACTTCCTTCCACCCCCTAGTTAGAAAAAATAAGACATGCCCTTAGATCGTCTTACGTAATAAATAAATGGCCCCATTATTGTATATGCATAATTCAGTTTTAATATTATTTTTTATTAATTTTAGATGGTTTGGGGGATGCTCTTAAGGAGCATATGATGACACCAACAGACAATGCTGTCGAAGACTCTCCTGAAGGCAGATACAATGTTTTCGAAAAGTGTGTACCTACCCACATTAATTGGTATATTAAATGGATGATGAAGATGTCTTTTAATTTGGCAGCTCGGGAACTGCATTACTGTCCTAAAACTGCAGGTAAAATTATAAATAACCTGATGTGTATTACATAACGCATGTATAAGGAGTGGTACTGATGTTCCCGAGTTGACACAAGATGAACTCCTTGCTGAAAGAAGTATTTTTAAATATAATTATGTAATGTTTTTTTTCTTCAAAGTATCTAGGTAGGTAATTGTTTTTGATGTTCCAAATTCAAATCTCATTATTCTCTAGGGATCACCCATACTACATTATCTCCCTAGAGATAGAATGAATTGCTGTAAGTGATGGTTGTATGACATACTCGTCTAACGCCCATTACTCAAAAGTGACTTGATGTGGATTAGGTCCTTTCTGCTTAACTACGTCCATTTACAAAACGAACCTACGCGCCTGAGTACGTAAAAAGCCGCACGATGAAGCAGATGTGCATTCCCGCAAGTACGCGCGTAGGTGCGTTGACACGCATCATGCAGCGTGATGCGTGGCAGCGTGATAACCGCATTTGTATAGAAAACACGCATAGTCCAACACATCGAAAATGCATCCACGCGCGTTCTTGCACATCACGCACCTACATGCGGAGAAACAACATGCACTCACGCGCGTAGACACGGGGCGACACGCAAGTTATGGCACCACAGAACAGAAGAATGTAGATTCCTGTGTTCTGAATATGGCAACTCGTAGTACCGATTTTGACCGTCGATTTTGTATGAAATGAGTGTGTGCCTGCGAGAATTTACAAAACGAACCTATGCGCGTGACTGCGTAAAAAACCCGCACGATGACGCAGATCTGCACTCCCGCAAGTACGCGTTGACACAAACATGCAGCGTGAAACGTGGCAGTGTGATAGGCGATTATCACAAGCATTTCTCGCAGGCTTCTGATTCATTTCATACAAAATCACGCACGGTGCTACGAGACTCAGTGTGACTTATATGCGCGTGTCCATGTTTCTCCGCATGGTAGGCGCGTGATCTGCATGATCGCGCGTGGAACTAAAGTACAGGTCACACCGCCAGCTAGCGGGCGGGCGGGCTAGGCGGGCGAACATCGTTTCACCTCTTTACATACTTCGGTTCACACCGCGAGCTACCGACGAACCTAACGAGCTAAGCTAACGAAATATCCGACGATTCCAGCGAAGCTACTCGTTGACCTCGTTGGCGCGCCCGCGCTTCGCTAGCTTAGCTCGCCCGCCAGCCCGCTCGCCCGGTTCGTTCGCCCGTCCTCCCCTTTTCGAGTAGACTAGTCGACGCTCGTCTTTCGAATAGCAGTGTAGTGTTTAGTTTGTGAACGATGAATATGTCATATACTACCCCCACTTAGCCCGCTCCGCGCGCTCCGCTCGTCACTCGTCTGTCCATAGTTTTCGGTGTGAACCCCATAGTTTAGTTCGCCAATATTTCGCGTAGTTTGTATAGTTTCCTTCGTTCGCTTCGCCCACCCGCCTAGCCCGCCCGCCCGCTAGCTGGTGGTGTGGCCTGCGCTTAATTTCAGTGTGGTCAAAAATTATAACTACCTAAATTACCGCCATCTACTATCAAGTCGAGGTACTAACTGTGATCCTGCCATCTATTGGCAAAAATTATAACTAATTATATTACCGCCATCTATCATCAAGTCGAGGAACTAATCGTGATCCTGCCATCTATTGGCAAAAATTATAACTAATTATATTACCGCCATCTATCATCAAGTCGAGGAACTAATTGTGATCCTGCCATCTATTGGCAAAAATTATAACTAATTATATTACCGCCATCTATCATCAAGTCGAGGAACTAATCGTGATCCTGCCATCTATTATCAAGTCGAGGTACTAACTGTGATCCTGCCATCTATTGGCAAAAATTATAACTAATTATATTACCGCCATCTATTATAAAGTCGAGGTACTAACTGTGATCCTGCCATCTATTGGCAAAAATTAAAACTAATTATATTACCGCCATCTATCATCAAGTCGAGGAACTAATCGTGATCCTGCCATCTATTATCAAGTCGAGGTACTAACTGTGATCCTGCCATCTATTGGCAAAAATTATAACTAATTATATTACCGCCATCTATCTTCAAGTCGAGGAACTAATCGTGATCCTGCCATCTATTGTCAAGTCGAGGTACTAACTGTGATCCTGCCATCTATTGGCAAAAATTAAAACTAATTATATTACCGCCATCTATCTTCAAGTCGAGGAACTAATCGTGATCCTGCCATCTATTGGCAAAAATTATAACTAGTTATATTACCGCCATCTATCATCAAGTCGAGGAACTAATCGTGATCCTGCCATCTATTATCAAGTCGAGGTACTAACTGTGATCCTGCCATCTATTGGCAAAAATTATAACTAATTCTATTACCGCCATCTATCTTCAAGTCGAGGAACTAATCGTGATCCTGCCATCTATTATCAAGTTGAGGTACTAACTGTGATCCTGCCATCTATTGGCAAAAATTATAACTAATTCTATTACCGCCATCTATCTTCAAGTCGAGGAACTAATCGTGATCCTGCCATCTATTTTCAAGTTGAGGTACTAACTGTGATCCTGCCATCTATTGTCAAAATTTTCAACTAATTCTATTACCGCCATCTATCATCAAGTCGAGGAACTAATCGTGATCCTGCCATCTATTGTCAAGTCGAGGTACTAACTGTGATCCTGCCATCTATTGGCAAAAATTATAACTAATTATATTACCGCCATCTATCATCAAGTCGAGGAACTAATCGTGATCCTGCCATCTATTATCAAGTTGAGGTACTAACTGTGATCCTGCCATCTATTGTCAAAATTTTTAACTAATTCTATTACCGCCATCTATCATCAAGTTTAAGTACTAACTTTGATCCTGCCATCTATTATCAAAAATGTTAACTAATCACTTTACCGCCATCTATCATCAAGATGAGGAACTAATCGTGATCCTGCCATCTATTATCAAGTTGAGGAACTAACTTTGATCCTGCCATCTATCATCAAGTGGTGAAACTAAAATGACCCTGCTATCTTTTGTCTGAACTAATAATGGATGGGTGGGGTTAAGCAGCTGTTGGCGAGGTCCCGTTTTGGATGGGTGGGGTTAAGCAGCTGTTAGCGAGGTCTGGTTTTGGATGGAAGGGGTTAAGCAGCAGTTGGCGAGGTCTGTTATGATGGGTGGGGTTAAGCAGCTGTTGGCGAGGTCTCATTTTGGATGGGTGGGGTTAAGCAGCTGTTGGCGAGGTCTAGTTTTGGATGGGTGGGGTTAAGCAGCTGTTGGCGAGGTCTGGTTTTAGATGGATGGGGTTAAGCAGCTGTTGGTGAGGTCTGGTTTTGGATGGGTGGGGTTAAGCAGCTGTTGGCGAGGTCTGGTTTCAGATGGGTGGGGTTAAGCAGCTGTTGGTGAGGTCTGTTTGGATGAGTGGGGTTAAGCAGCTGTCGGCGTTTTAGATGGGTGGGGTTAAGCAGCTGTTGGCGAGGTCTAGTTTTGGATGGGTGGGGTTAAGCAGCTGTTGGCGAGGTCTGGTTTTAGATGGATGGGGTTAAGCAGCTGTTGGTGAGGTCTGGTTTTGGATGGGTGGTGTTAAGCAGCGGTTGGCGAGGTCTGGTTTAAGATGGGTGGGGTTAAGCAGCTGTTGGCGAGGTCTAGTTTTGGATGGGTGGGGTTATGCAGCTGTTGGCGAGGTCTGGTTTTAGATGGATGGGGTTAAGCAGCTGTTGGTGAGGTCTGGTTTTGGATGGGTGGGGTTAAGCAGCTGTTGGCGAGGTTTGGTTTAAGATGGGTGGGGTTAAGCAGCTGTTGGCGAGGTCTAGTTTTGGATGGGTGGGGTTAAGCAGCTGTTGGCGAGGTTTGGTTTTAGATGGATGGGGTTAAGCAGCTGTTGGTGAGGTCTGGTTTTGGATGGGTGGGGTTAAGCAGCTGTTGGCGAGGTCTGGTTTTTGATGGAAGAGGTTAAGCAGCTGTTAGCGAGGTCTGGTTTTGGATGGAAGGGGTTAAGCAGCTGTTGGCGGGGTCTGGTTTTTGATGGAAGAGGTTAAGCAGCTGTTAGCGAGGTCTGGTTTTGGATGGAAGGGGTTAAGCAGCTGTTGACGAGGTCTGTTATGATGGGTGGGGTTAAGCAGCTGTTGGCGAGGTCTCATTTTGGATGGGTGGTGTTAAGCAGCTGTTGGCGAGGTCTAGTTTTGGATGGGTGGGGTTAAGCAGCTGTTGGCGAGGTCTGGTTTTAGATGGATGGGGTTAAGCAGCTGTTGGTGAGGTCTGGTTTTGGATGGGTGGGTTTAAGCAGCTGTTGGCGAGGTCTGGTTTAAGATGGGTGGGGTTAAGCAGCTGTTGGTGAGGTCTGTGTTTGGATGGAAGGGGTTAAGCAGCTGTCGGCGTTTTAGATGGGTGGGGTTAAGCAGCTGTTAGCGAGGTCTGGTTTTTGATGGAAGAGGTTAAGCAGCTGTTGGCAAGGTCTGATTTTGGATGGAAGAGGTTAAGCAGCTGTTGCTGAGGTCTGATATTGGATGGGTGGGGATAAGCAACTGTTGGCAAGGTCTCATTTTGGATGGGTTGGGTTAAGCAGCTGTTAGCGAGGTCTGGTTTTGGATGGGTGGGGTTAAGCAGCTGTTGGCGAGGTCTATTGCATAAGTTGATAAAAATGCTATGCAATAGCTTTACCGCGACAGTCCGCGAGTGCCACACGTCTTTTTTTATTAATTTGGATGGTATCGTTCAAATGTTCAAGAACACAATTTTGACAATTCTTATTTTTTTTAAATGCTGCCATACACAACGTTTGATAAATAATTCGTTGTCATCTTTCGATGGTCAAACTCTATTCCAGGGCATGGTGTGCCAATAATTCACTCAAATGCGTTCGTGCATGAAGAAGTAACAAAACATACAATAAATGTTTCTTATCAGGTATTATATATTTATTCTGTTTATTCATTAATATTATGCATGTAAATTACATTTTGAAATATTTCAATGTAAATTATGTAATACATTTAAAAATATAAAAATAGTAACCCACCGGTATCGGGAACAGGATCCGATCGCCTAACGAGAGCCTCCTAAGTGTTGGTCAAGGCTCTTGGCTATTAAGGCGTATAGTCCCTTGAACCATCTGACCGAAATTATGTGAACGCAACTCTCGCACTCGCCTAGGCGGCAGTACGCAAATCTGTGCATTTATTTGCGGCCAGCAGCGCCCGGAAAGCGCTTTAAATCCATTTTCTCTGCGAGATATTGATTGATTTACATATGCAATGTTCACTTTGAAGAATATTTAACCACCAATTTTTATGTGTAAAAATGTTTATAAAGGTCCAAGCCGTTTCGAAGGAGTAGGGAAAAGTTGCGAAAAGTTGCGAAATTGCTAAATATTATTTTTTTTACAAAAGTATTAATTGCACGAAAAAATCAAATGTTGATATTTTTTTTTTTTTTTTTTTTTTTTTATGGTGGGAAAAAATCATGCATTGACATCCCCCGCCCTTGGGCGGAGCGGGAGATAGTGTCAGACTCTTACTGACTAAAAGACCCACCCCGTTCCTTCTAGCCTTCATACCGGGGCTCGAGCGCCCTTTCGGATAACCCTGGCCCCAGTAGGCTTCGACCCGGCTGGGTCCCTGCTGTTGCTGACAACTAAATGTTGATATTATTGTTCATGAATCTATAATAAACATATATTTTTTTCAAACCAATTGACCTAGCCGTTACGGAGGAGTAGGCCTCAGAAAATCACTGTTTTATGGCACTTTTCGGGCGCTTGGCCCTTAAGCCATTGGCTGAATCGACTACGCTGATGGATAATCCTGGCTACAAGGTTGTGTCTATGCAAGTATTCTCCGTTAGCTAGACGAGAACCACCAGAGATAATGTGATGGATTACTATTATTATTATTTACTTTATTTATTTTCTGTACATTATTTTACATACTTTTAAATATTTCCTAAAACACATAAAAAATAGTAGTTGTCAATTTATTTATTATTACTCCATTTATTTATTATATATTCATCACATATTTCTTTAAAAAAATAATAATTATTCCATTTATTAAGCTATTGCATAGCTTCTATCGCGGGCCTTGAGCGTGGTGACCGATAAGAAAACAAATGAGTGAACAATCAATTAAAATTCAATTCAATGTGGGAAAGTGTAACTTCAATTAATATCAAAGAAAAAAAATACTGCATAAATAAAATAAATAAATAGTTATAATTGCATAAGTTGATAAAAATGCTATGCAATAGCTTTACCGTGGCAGTCCCCGAGTGCCACACGTCTTTTATTTTTATTATATATACATATTCATCACATATTTCTTTAAAAAATAACTTAAAAAACATTTAAAAATATAAAAAATAGTAGCCCATGCATCGGGAACAGGGTCCAAGCTGCCGGGCGTCAGGGCTCCTGAGAGAGGAACCTCCGACAATACACACCGTGTCCAGGAGTACTGCCTTCTGAATCAAGCTCTTAATCCAACTGCCTAACGAGAGCCTCCTCAGATGTTGGTCGAGGCTCTTGGCTATTAAGCCATTGGCCGTCACGACTATCGGCACAATGATTGCTCTATCCACTTCCCTTATTATTATTATCCAATAAAAAGTTTATTTTGTTATTTCTTTTCTACTTCAGTGTACTGATATACAACACGTGTCAATTGAGTCATGAGTAAAGTTAAGAAGGTCATGTGTATGTACTAATCCGTCGCTTTTTTGTGACCATTCGAATTTGGTCCGGTAGCCAGCGGTTATCTACATGTTTGCTTTTCTTATTATATTTTCTTATGTACGAGATATTCGAAACTGTATTTTCACTAGAATCACTTGATTATACGCACTAATTATTGATAAATACCTTCACATATTGTATTAAGCCAGTTTCTTGTACGTTGACGTCAAACTTAGGGCACCATCGTCTTGACTTTTAGCAGGATTATTCAATAACGCGTGCATGTGCGCTTTTGGAACTGATATGTGCTTATAGTAAACGTCTAGCGGGACTGAATACCGTTTTCAGAGAGCTCATTAGTTTTCTCGTTAAAGCGCTGTGATATTTTTTCGATTTTTCAAAAAAGTGCAAGTACTCGAGAATTATAAATATTTCTATAAATCTAATTCTGTCTCATATGCGCATATATCAAGAGCTACCCGTGTATGTTTATAGTACAGCCGCACATATAATAGTTTTAGAAATACACGATTCTGCAAAACGTTACTCCAGCAGGAAATGCAATATCTCGAAAACCTAAAAACGCACTGATTATATTTTCGGGGCACATCTTTGCACAAGCATAAGCTACCTGCTCATATACAATTTCTTTCTCTCCGATTAGTTTTTAAAAATTTTCTTGCTTGGGTAACGTTACTCTAGCTGGAATCGTTTTTTCCATTATTTTTCCAAAACAAAAAGAAGCACTAATTTTATATGTCGAGCACATCTACACCAGATGACGCACTAATTATACGTTCTACTCATATCGCTCTACGTGCAACTTTCCAGCTGGGGTAATGTACACCTGCGATCCCACCTGATGGTAAGTAGCGATGCAATCTTTGATGATGAGGCGCACTAGTTTATTAAGAGCCTATTCATTCTAGCCTTTTTTTTTTCCGATGGGAAAAATCATCCTATGACAACCCCCGCTCTTGGGCGGAGCGGGAGATAGTGTCAGACTCTTACTGACTAAAAAACCCATCCCGTTCCTTCAAGCCTTCATACCGGGGCTCGAGCGCCCTTTCGGATAACCCTGGCCCCAGTAGGCTTCGACCCGGCTGGGTCCCTGCTGTTGCTGACAACTCCTTGAGGCGCGCGGGAACAGCGCGCGCCGTCGACGACTTGGGCTTGGTCCGGACAGTTATCGGACCGCCGGACAGTGAGCTACCCATTGCTTACTGTCCGCAAGCCCGCGCCTGCGGTGGCCGGAAATCGGGATCAGTATCCCGGCGCCGGCGGCGGCGGCGATAACGCCGTTGCCTGATGCGTTCGGCCTCCTCCTTTGCGAGCATTACTGCTTCGCAGAAGTCGGCGACCACCTGCCACTCCTCCTCGCTCCGGACCATGGCCTCGACCAAGGCCCGGCGCGAGAGGTCTCCGCCGCCGATCGCCCCCACGAGGGCACGGCGATGCTCCGCCCTAACTCTAGCCTTGAAGACACCCAAATTATAATCGGACGAGAAGACTGCAGCAGGTCCAGCATGCAGCAGCAGCAGCAGGACCTACATGTTTTTTGACAACCTCCTCAATTATAGGTACCAAATGAAAGAGCTTGACTAGTAAAATGCAGTAAAGTCCATTTCACGAAAGAGGTCCCGCGGACAATTGTGGAACTAAATCTGACAGATGGGAAGATCGGCCATGTTGTCGTTTGTCGATGTTATCAAGGTGCGTTTGTTGTGGTAGATATTTTGTGAGTTTATTGTTGGATTAGTGCGTTATAAGGTTTATTTACGATGCAAAAGTTGTAAAAAGTGCAGGTCGAGAAATGATATTAAAGGTGAAGGAGTTCTGTGAAGCGGAACACAAGAATCGCGGTGTTTTAATACCAATAAGCAATGTTCGCAAAAGAGTCGCCGCCATAACAGGTAAATTTTGGGGCTGCCATATACAGATTTTTTCCCGATTGATTTACAGATTGGAATTAAGTTTTTTATTTTTTTAATGCACGATTTTTATTAAGGAAAATTTGAAAAGGAATTAACACAACACAACAAAAATTTGTAAAGTTATATTCAACAATAATGTAATTAAATACGAAAATAATCTTTGTTTTTAATTTTAATTTTTTTTTTATTGTTCATTTTATTGCAGGTGTTTCAGAGAAAACTGTAACGAGAGTTACAAAAGAAGGCGCAACAGCGGCGAGTACTTCTAAAGTTATGGTCACCCTAGGGAAGAGTCGCCCGCATCCTAAAAAGTTCGACTTGGATGGATTTGATTTGTGCGCTATACGGCAAAAAATTCACAGTTTTTATGTTGTGAAGAAGGAATTACCTACATTGATTAAATTACGTGCAGCTTTGAGAGAAGACATAAATTATCAAGGAAGCATCACAACATTGCACCGTATATTGCATAGCATCGATTTCAAGTATAAGCGATGCCAATCGAAACGTAAATTACTAATGGAACGTTATATACAAGATATTTGGAGAGAATCCGAAAAAATCGCAATGTGGAGAAAAAACCTGTAGTATATTTAGACGAGACCTATATACACAACACTTATCATGCCAAAAGTTGCTGGCAAAGTGAGGAGGAGCCTGGGATGTTCGTGTCAGAGTCATCAGGGAGTCGTTGGATAATTGCTCATGCGGGAACTGAAAATGGTTTTGTTAATGGTGCATTGTTAATGTTCAAATCCCAATCCAAATCCTCAGATTACCACGATGACATGAACTCAACTAATTTTTTGAAATGGATGAGTGAAAAAGTCATTCCTAACTTACCTGAAAGGTCACTTGTGGTAATGGACAACGCTCCGTATCACTGCACTCAAATAGATAAAGCACCTACAATGTCAAGTATTAAACGTGACATGCAGGAATGGCTGCGAGAAAAGAGAGTATATTTTGAAGATACTTGGACAAAAGCTGTATTATTTGAATTAATTAAACAAAACAAAGGTCCACCTACATATGCCGTGGAGGCATTATTAAAATCTCACAATCATGAATTGCTAAGATTGCCGCCTTACAACTGCGATCTCAATACGATCGAAAAAATGTGGAGCCTTGTAAAGAGACGGGTAGCGGATAAAAACGTGGGCCAAGATCCAAAAGAAATTGTACGTCTATCAGAAGAGGCTTTTGAGACTGTTACAGCGGAAGATTGGGCAGTTCAATGTAAACATGTACAGCATTTGGAGGAAGAATATTTAAAAAATGATGGTCTTATGGATGAAGCAATGGATCGATTTATTATATCCACGGCTAGTTATAGTGAAACAGAATCTGATTCTGTTTCTATTCACTCTTCTGACAGTGATCATAGTATGACCGATCATAATTATTCAATAAAAATTTGAATAAAAGTTTTAAATGTTATTTTATTTTTCTAATTTAAAGTTGGTCGAACATCGCCATTTTATATTTTAGAAATTACAGGAAGATTTATTTTTCACTAATCTGACCTTAGCAGTATGGACATCAAATGGTACCTATTATATTAAAAATACATTCTATTAAAAACGTTTTTTTTCTTATCTAACTATTCGAGTAGAAACCTAGTTAATAAAATGAAAGTAAATTAACTATAAATTATTTCCCCTGATTTCCCCATATTTAACCGTGGCAACATTAATTCGCGCGAATACAGCGTTGCATCTGCGGGACTTCTTTCGTGAAATGGACTCTACATTATGAACAATTGCAAATCCAATATGGCCGCCAATAAAATGACTAATTACATGTTTTTTTACTACTCCCTCAATATGCCTGCCACCATGGGGTCTGGAGGCAACACGAGTCCATGCACGAATTACGCGAGAAAAAGCAACGCCGGGACCAAAGTCCACTGCCGTGATAGGTCGCAGCATGGCGTTCAGAGTTCCGGCGGGATCTCATGGTGAAATGGCTTCTTCGACTATGGCAATCCAGTGCTGGGCACGCCACAATAATGGTGGTAAGCCCTCCTTTTAGGCGAGGCTGGAAAGACGGCGTTCTCATCTTCTGCATGACGCAGGTTCTCACCGGACATTGTGAGTTGGGGAGATACCTGCACCGGTTTCGTGCGGAAGTTACGCCCGGGTGTGTCCACTGTGCGAAACGCCCGGAGGACACGGTAGAGCACAAGGTCGTATGCCCTCATGGTGGTATGCCTGCTTGGGCAGAGCAGCGCCATGTCCTCATGAGGGCGATCGGTGGTGGCAATCTCTCGCGCCGGGCCTTAGTACAGCCCATAGTCCGGAGCGAAGAGGAGTGGCAGGCGGTCGCCTCCTTCTGCGAAGCAGTAAGTAATGCTAGCAAAGGAGGAGGCCAACCGCATAAGCGCCACAGCCGCCGCCGGGATTCCGATCCCGATTACCGGCCACCGCAGGCGCAGGCTTACGGACGGCAAGCAATGGGTAGCTCGCTGTCCGACCGTCCGGTAACTATCCGGACCGAGCCCAAATCGTCGAAGGCGCGCACTGTTTCCGCGCCTCAAAGAGTTGTCAGCATCAGCAGAGGCCCAGCTGGGTTAAAGCCTACAGGAGCCAGTGTTAGTTCCGAAAGGGAGTTTCGGCCCCGGTATGAAAGGCAAGAAGGGACAGGGTGGGTTTCAGTTAGCGTCTGACACTATCTCCCGCTCCGCCCAAGGGCTGGGAATGTCATTTGCTTGATTTTTACCCACCGAAAAAAAAGACCTTCAGTATGGGTATCAAATGAAAAGGCTAGACTAGTAGAATGCAGTAGGTATACTATGAAAAAAAAAGTCTAAATCTGACATGGTATGGATCCACCCAAGCTAAGATTTCGTATCGTGATTGAACACTATAAGGATCATTTGTTTGGCAAGGACCTTGGCAAATAATCGCAAAACTTAAGTGGCAGTGGGCAGGGCACTTCGCTCGCAGAACAGATGGTGGATAGGGCCGAAAGGTTCTGAATTGGCAACCGCGCTTCGCAAGACGCAGAGTTAGTAGGCCTTCCACAAGATGCACCGATGACCTGACCGTCCGGACCAAGCCCAAGTCGTCGACGGCGCGCGCTGTTCCCGCGCGCCTCAAGGAGTTGTCAGCAACAGCAGGGGCCCAGCCGGGTCGAAGCCTACTGGGGCCAGGGTAATCCGAAAGGGCGCTCGAGCCCCGGTACGAAGGCTTGAAGGAACGGGATGGGTTTTTTAGTCAGTAAGAGTCTGACACTATCTCCCGCTCCGCCCAAGAGCGGGGGTTGTCATAAGATGATTTTTCCCATCGAAAAAAAAAAAAACCTGATATTTTTTTTTTTTATTTCTCCCACAAAATAAATAGGTATAGATATCGGCACGGATCTTGAGCGCTGGCTTCAAGTTGCGCAGAAGTCAAATATTCGGTCTCTTTAGTGGTACGACTTGAGACGCGGGGGCGGGGAATGACAGTGATTGGCTCGCCGCGCCATCGTGTCATAGACGTCACTCGTGATTCGTTCCTTCGCTTGCTGCACAACAACGACGACGATTGGCTCGCCAATGTATGGAATACGCAAAGCGATCCCCACTGTGACGCCGAGCGCTCAAGATCCGTGCCGATAACTATACAGCAAAATTACTTTATACAATATTTTTGGTAGGAAGACATGAGCATAATAATATAATAAGAAAACATGTCTTGTGGGACTCTTGGCCACCTTTACCCAGACACAATAGAGAACAGTTCAAAAGAAAAAAACATTGATTAATTAAGGGAGTGTGCTCAGAAGTAGAGAAAATGTTGACGAGTTTAGTTTCTGGTCTATATTAACACCTCCCTAGTTCTGAAAGTAGACTCGTTGAAAAAAAAAAACATCCAGAAGAAAACTTTTTATTTAGGTGTCAAATTTAATATTTCATTTTGTTTTGTTTGAGCCAAGAATCTTGTATACAACCTGGATTGATTACATACGACAACCTCAAAAATGTACTGAAAAGTACAATACAAGAATTCTCTTTATCCCTTTCTACTAGTGTGTCCATAGACTAGTTCGTACTACGAGACATTCTGTTTTAAAGAAGTTCAAGATGTTAATAATACATTATATTTTAGACTTGTACGTTCAAAAACTAATATACATATATATTACATGTATTATTATATTATAAAGGTATACTTATACGTTATTTTGGAATAATAACCATGTGCTGTGAGTGATAAAATAAAGTTTTTACTTTAGTTTGTATCCCTCGTACAAACTAAAATAAAAACCTATGCCTTTTAAATTTGGTCGTTTGAAGAAAAAAACACAACTAGAACCTTAAAGTATTATTTATTGTTTTTAAAGTATTCACCTCAAAGTTTTATAAATTTTTCCATTCGCTCGAACCAGTTATTAAAACACTTATTCCACTCCAGAGTCGGTATGTTCAAAATGACCGACTTGAAAGCGTCGACTGCTTCTTCACTGAACTGGAACCTTTGCCCACGAAGAGTTTTCTTAATTTTAGGAAATGTAAAGAAATCGTTACGGCTGGTCAGGACTGTATGGAGGATTTCGAGAATTGCTACGTTTTCCTGCTTCAAATAATCAATGGTTTTATCAGCGGTATGTGAGCTTGCGTTGTCATGGTGTAGGATGATGCGTCGCTTTGGGTTAGATTTCCGAACTACGGCGTTGATTTGTGGCAAACAAATTGTGGTATACCACTCTGCATTAACCGTTCTACGATCTTCAAGTGCAATTGTTGCAACGTGACCGGTTTTCGCCACTAACGTAGCCACCATCTTCTTTGAAGTGCTCCGAGAGCGAACAACTTTAGTCGGCTTTGGCTCATCCCGGAAGACCCAGGTTATGGATCGCTCTTTGGAATCAGGATGATAGGCATAAATCCAAGATTCTTCACCAGTGATAATATCGTAAACGTGATTTGACTCTCCTCGCTTGAATCTTTGGAAAGTTTTCTTACACCATCTGAAGCGGGCTGCCTTATGATCATCGGAAAGCAAATGCGGAATCCATCGGCAAACTAGCTTTCTCACACCAAGCTCCTCATGCAAGATCTTTTGAATGGTTGTCCCTGAGATGCCTATAAATGCCTTTAAATGCCTTTATCTCTCTGATATGGTAACATTGTTTCTTCCAGTATATTTTTGTATTGGAATTGATCCATGTTTCTTTCTATCAATCTAACAGGTCCAACACCATGATCAGAGAAGCACCCCTTAAAGGGGATTGCCCAGCCTCTATGGTGTTCCAGGCCAAAGACTGATGTCCGTCTTTGGCCTATCATAATTATATACAATGTTACTACTATCAATGATAAAACTATTGTTTTTTCCATAAAGTTACTTTTTATTTACCACTTATTGTTTATTATAGTGGCGCTCATTTGGAACTAAGGGAATACATACTTTTTTATGGCAAAATTAATGAACAAAGTATTTTTTCTTTAGTTAATTGTCCGCTCATGGCTTCAAATGGGCAATCCCCTTTTCACATTTCCACCACATGCTTTTGTATACTTGGGGTCGAATGCTGTATTGGAAGGGCATCGAACATATCGTTTCCCATCAGAAAATACTCTGTTAATTCCAAAATTAACAGAGTGACGAGACCAATCTCGTCAGAGAAAAGAAGATTTTTCCACTGTCTTACTGTCCAGATTTCATACCCCCTAGCAAATGGAAGCCGGGCTTGCCTATGATACCGTTCCAACTTAAGGTACCTTTTTTGCTATCCTTCCGTTCAACTTAGCTTCTACCAAATGCCTTCGGATAGTGCGTGCTGAGATCGCTGAAGAGTTATTTTCACCAAAATATTATTTTCTCAACGGCATTCAAATATTAAAATCCAATATTCTTCCAATCCAAATATTCTTTTGCCAAACGCACGATATTTCTATCGTCTCGCCGAGATGAATTTCTCTGCTTAGGTACACGTGGAATATTTTGAAGTAGTTTGTTACGTGTTAAAATACTTCACAGCGTGGAATATAATCGTTTTTGAGCACTGCAGGCGATCGGTTTTTATATGACCAATTGTTATCGTGAAGTTTTAGATCTCTTTCCTTGTAGATTCATCGCCACTTTTATTTTTCCCCATTGTGTTTAGGTGAAATAATCAACTTCTTGACTTTTACAGCTCTAAATGCCGCCAAAATTACGCAAATAATGGCTTAGTTACAGATTGTTCTCTATTTAAAATTGCATAAATAAATTAAACTATCCAGGGTTCTTAATTATGTGGCCAGCCAGTAAGTTTGCAATAATATGTTAAACGTTTATCTATATAATTATTATTGAATTAATCATGTTATAACTGTATGCTACGACAATGTGGAACAATTTTGCGATACCGAGAGAGATACAAAAAGACATGCAAAAAGTGTTATTCTCGTAAGTTTGAAAAAAAGTTTGTTTTTAAATAGTCGTTCTTAATTATATATGACCACAGACATCCAACAGATTCATTTTTGTGCACGACTTGATAGATTCAAAACAACGCTGTGACTAAATAGTTGCATCGATCCTAATTATTTCGATTGTTTTGCCATTGTAGATTCAAACAAATTTGAAAATTAAGCAATTCTAAATTCAAAATTAGCGGGACATATTTAAACGACAAAACTTAAAAGGCATGCCTAGTACATTTGCACTAAAATCACAAATTATCTTAGTTAAGCGTCTATACCACCACTCGATATTCAGACAGTCTTAGTCTATGTAGCGTCTTGTAATAAGGGTCAGACTGTCTTACTCTGAATTTCGACGGCAAGACGGGCTCGGCGACACTTACTGTCTCACAGTCTGAGTATCGAGTAGTGTAATAAGACTTAGTCTGTTCAGTCTGCGGTCGCGTCCGAAGGGGGCGGACGTGTACGTGCGGTACGTATGTTTTATTCTTATTCGGTGGGTTTTGTATTGTATAAGTAACCTTTACCACATGGCTAGCAGTAAATTAAAAAAATATTATTAAGCGTCGTAGAGTTGTACCGCGAGATGCCATTTTTGTGGCAAAAAAATCATAAAGATTATTTGCATATAAAGAATTACGTTCACAGGGTTTAAAAAAGGTTTAAGGGTTAATTTTTTTGAGGTTTAAGTTTTACTCGACCATAACGACGTTTAAAAAGAAATTATTATTAATTGTTATAAAGAGATAATTTGTTTTTTTTTTGTTTGTAGGAGGTAATCGCTGAAAGTACTAAAAGCTGCATTATTCCTGAATGACATGGCTATGTTTTATGTACGCGAGCGAAGCCACGGGCAAAAGCTAGTACATAATAATTTAAATTAGCAGTCAAGCTGGTTGCAGTAAGTGCTATGGCAATCTTTTGGGGCTTCGAATGTGCATTACAACCGCCAACATCGACATCTTGCGTATGACTGAGCAAGCCCGCGTTTTTCAGACTAGTGTAATAGCGAGCTGTCTACGTAGACTCTAAGCCAGTCTGAATATCGTATGCTGAATAACGCGTAGTGTAGTAGGCGCTTTAAAGAAAATTTACAGACGCACTCTTTATACTTTTCTGTCTAACATAACTTCAAACATTTGTCAATCGCTCAGACTACTAGTACTAAAGATACCATTACAACTTTTCTGACATAAATATATGTATATTATATTTATCGACCGTGAAGTACCAATCAATACCTCCTAAAAATATTTTTTCAATATATTCATAATTTACCGCTATGAATTTAAAAAGGTTTTTCCGCGTGTTTTAGTAAAATCTCCAATGTGATTTTTTTGTTAACACTGCTTTTAAATTGAAATGTGGAAATATCTCCTATCTAAACCAACGTGTCGTTAATTTCACAATTACTTACCTCATAATATATAAATAACACTAATAACTAGAAGTTATTATAAAACACAAGTGGTTACCGAGACACTATAATATAGTATATTAAAGCAGTTTAATAATTTAACCAAAAGTGGTTATTACTATAAATTAATTCAATTCAAATTTTTGACTTCTCAATAAATTAAACTATTTTTTCAGGTTTCACAGACAGTTAGGAGTTATTGGTACTTTGCCGTCGATATAAAAACTTACAGCATCAATTTGATTAATACAAAATGCTGCAGTGACAAAAATAATAACGTTTTATTTAGTAAAATGGCTACTCTAGTTAAAATAAAGGTAATAAATGGACACAGCATTTTTTTCGCTGTCTTGCTCAGTACATTTTTTCCCCTTTTGCTTACCAATGAAACCTATGAACTTAATACAATGACAATAAAGAACACTTTAGAGTGTGTAATATTGCTTCGTAGTTAATCTAGTTTATCCGTAGGATATATAAAATCTTTGGTTTGTGCATACACGCACAAATGTCAAAATTACACACTGATATGAACAAGTTTTGAAAAAAATAGTAAAAAATCTTAAAAATCCCATCCCCTTTCATGGAAAATCCCCCAAAAATGGAGACGACCGACGGTGGTCTCTTCCTCCTGGAAGTACTCATCGACAATGTATCGTTTGTGAAGAGTTCCTGTTTCTCGGATAAGGATTTTAGGACCTGTGTGACTATAGAAGCGACTGCCGTGGAGCCGCTTGAGATATGTGACGATGACCCTGGGGCTTGTGTGGCTAAAAGTGGCGGACCCTTTGTGGAAACGTTCAACAGCGGCAAGTTATGTCTGTTTTCCCTTCCAGAGGCAGAAATTACAAAAGCCATGAGTAGCTTCCCCATAAGGGTTACTGTACACAAGTACCTTCCTTGTGGTTGTCTACCAACCAAAATTGTAATGGGCATAGCAACAATAGATATGACCGAGAAATTCGTCCAGTCACGTAAAGAGTATATGTATGATCCCACGAGTGTTAACTTCCAAGCGTTGAAAGACTCATTTCAACTCTTCGCCGGTGATGGTGGCGAACGCGTAGGCGACATCTTAATGTTTTTACGCATATCTTGCTTTGGAAAGTTAATTATTACAAGATTCCAAGGTGAAGGACTACCCAATTTAAGAACTAGTCAAGAAGCTTCTATCGTAGATGGATCATGCATTCCTCACAGGCAATTTCAAACATCTCAAGACCCCTGTGTTTGTTGTGCCGCAAAGGTAGCAGGAGCTGGCAGAGGGACGCCCGGCACGTGTCCTCCCTGCCAGCATGGAGGCGGTCACGGCGGTGGACCTTGTCCGATGAGTATGACACTATATTTATTTATTAAAACTTAATGAAACACAAAGGTACAAAGGCATACTTAATGTGTTAGGCATTCTCTACCAGTCAACCTAGGGTGGTGAAGAGAAAACATGGCATGTGCATAAAAAAAGAATAGGTTAATAAGAAAACAAGGGAACAATTAAATATATATATATACAGGCTGTGGCGTAAATAGTGGTCCAAAGTTAAGGGGTCGATACACCATATATTCAGCTATCACATACCACAATTTAAAACCATTTTTTTTACCAAGGTCTCAGAATAAAACAGATCTTTATATTTCTTTTGAAAAACAACGTTGCGACACTAATTTGGCTCTAATTTCAACAAAAAACATTATTTTCCTATTTTGTTTTTTGTATTTTACTGCTGAATATATGAGCTATAATATAAAAATAACTGTTTTACAGTAAAATTAAAGATATTAAAGGAAAAATGTGTTTATTTCAAATTTTACTATAGTCTTCAAATAATCACGAGACTTTGGGCGCGAATGGTGTAAAAGAAATGTACTACACTGTCGGTGCCTATTATTGAAAAAATATGTTTATTAAATGCAAATTCTAATGTGGTAGAGACCTATGGTAAAAAGTAGTTTTAAATTGTGGTATGTGATAGCTGAATATATGGTGTATCGACCCCTTAACGTTGGACCACTATTTACGCCACACCCTGTATATATAATAAACATACATATATATTCAATATAATATAAATCTACATATACACAAATAACATAACCAATATATACAAATAATACCAACCAGTAACATTTTATTTGTTGCCATAGAGTCTTACTTAATTTTACCTTTCAGCTCAAGATTCCTACAACTCTACACCATGTCAAGATCCAGACGACATTTGCTACTGTTCTGGCCCAAACCCACCATCAAAACATCCCATGGTCTGCAGAAATATGGATCAGTATTGTTTACACGTTCCTAAAGGTAAGAATCAGAATTGACATTTTGCCACTTTATAATGAATTATTGGACCAAAGTTTTATTGGTCATATTTATAAGTAATCTCTAAGTTTGATCCAATAATTATTATATACTCGTAAATGAAGATAATAGTATATTCCCAGTATTAGTAGGTCCCCTTAAATGTAGGCCCCTTATTAGTATTAGTAGGATACTCAGGACGAGATATTTTAAACATATAGGTATGTTAAGAAAGTTTTCAAAATCTGTATGCATGAAAATAAATTTGTTGATGGCCAAGTCCCACTAAAGCATTTGAAGAGATAGGATCTAATTTGAGTGACAAAGAACATAAGATAAAAGTACCAGCCAACCTGTCTATCATCAGAGATTCACTGTGCAATGCAAAGTCCATACATGAAAAAGAAAACTGACGGCACCCATATACCACCATGCGGAAAAAATAAAATCAGTCTAATATTACCGAGTGAGGAAACATGCTGCGCTGGTTTGCGGTTACAGGGCACGCAGTTCACTTGCACCACTGAAGGATGCGTCCAAGCACCAAAGCACGGCCAACAAGCCACGCTTGTGCATGGTGACACGAAAAACGATGTACCCAATTACGAAGTGTTTGTATTGAAGGTGGCAAAAACTGCTGTGGAGGGGGATAGAAGGTGTAAACTAGAACTGGAACTGGTCAACCCTAAGGGCCCAGACAAAATGCAACCAGTCCGTAAAGTAAATATGAGATGCGCAACCCATCCAGAGTGTAACTGTGTTGTGTTGCGGAGGCTTAAGATTGCCTAAAGGAAAAAAAAACGATAAATTCCATTACACATAAACCGTTACACTATAACTGGGCCCCAAGTCTGCTATTTTTATAAGTTCGTCATTCCAACACGATCCCATTGTCATTTTGCAAAAGTTTGTAATCTGCTAATTCATAATGATCGATCATTGATCGGTCACTGGTCTTGTAATAGAATTGTGGTAGAATGATAATTTCGAGCATATTAAAACCAATAAATGCACAATAACGTTCTAATGGTAAAACACTGATCAAATAAACTGTCAAAGTTTTAGCAGATTACCGCAAACGTCAAATATTCATTTGTCAATATGTACGAGATTACCATTCTATGTCACTTCTTTCAATGGAGTGTCAGTGGTTGACCATTGGAAAGTCATAACGACGCCATTATATTAGTAGATTACCAAACTTGTCAAAATCGACAATTATGACATCAATGATAGACCATTCTGACACTATTGTAATAGCAGACTTCAGGCCCAGGTCTTTGTTTATATTGGAGCGCCGTAATGCATAAAATGAGTTAAACCTTGGAATCCCGAGCCAGTCAATGAATCTTAATATAAACTATTGGACCGTATTGTTAAAAGCTCAAATAAAAAAGTTAAAAAAAAATTGTGCGATCTTGATTTTTTTTTTACCTGGTATTTAAAACTAATGCTTGACTGCTATCCCAACAATTGATAACAACAATTTACTGAAAAATAAGAGGGACAAGAGAAAAAAAAAGGTTTAAAGCAAAGAATTCATTTTATACTTTTTTTTTACGGTGGGAAAAATCATCCAATGACAACCCCCGTTCTTGGGCGGAGCGGGAGATAGTGTCAGACTCTTACTGACTAAACGACCCACCCTGTTCCCTCTAGCCTTCATACCGGGGCTCGCGTTCCCTTTCGGATAACCCTGGCCCCAGTAGGCTTCGACCCGGCTGGGTCTCTACTGTTGCTGTCAACTCCTTGAGGCGCGCGGGAACAGTGCGTGCCGTCGACGACTTGGGCTTGGTCCGGACAGTTACCGGACAGCCGGACAGTGAGCTACCCATTGTTCACTGTCCGCAAGCCTGCGCCTACGGTGGCCGGAAATCGGGATCAGAATCCCGGCGGCGGCGGCGAGAACGCCGTTGCCTGATGCGGTCAGCCTCCTCCTTTGCGAGCATTACTGCCATTCCTCCTCGCTCCGGACCATGGCCTCAACCAAGGCCCGGCGCGAGAGGTCTCCGCCACCGATCGCCCCCACGAGGGCACGGCGATGCTCCGCCTAAGCAGGGCACACCTCGACTGTGTGCTCCACCGTTGTCCTCTGGGCGTTCCGCACAGTGACTACACCCGGGCGTCTCTTCCGCCTGAATCCGGAACAGGTAACTCCCGAACGTGCCATGTCCGGTGAGGACCTGCGTCTTGCGGAAGGTATGGACGCCGTGCTTGAGGTCTTTCCAGCCACGCCTCAAAGAGGGGACTTACCGCCATAATTGTGGCGTGCGCGCGTGCCCAGCACTGGGTTGCGATAGTCGCTGACCCCATTTCACCGTGATATCCCGCCGGAGCTCTGTCCGCCATGCAGTGACCTGTTGCGGAAGCGGATTAATTTTATACTTGATAAATAGTATTTGCATGGTAACTTTAATAGTACTTAATTTATTAATATTTCGAAAATAATAATAATAGGCCAGTCAACATCGACATCGAAATAGAACATCGTAAACGCGTACGTATCGATTTTTTTATATGTTGTTAGGTTCTTCGAAAGTAGTTTACACCCAGCAACCCTGAAAACAATGTGCTACCCCCGTGGTACTCGAAAAACTGGGAAATTTTGGCACATTTTTTAGTTTTTTCGAAAAAACTACCCGATGAAAGCGTTTTTTTAAGTATAATAATAATTATAATAAAGGTAACTAAATATACTACAATTTGAGCTTAACCTCAATACTCTAGGTCCATTAGTTGCAGAGATACAGTTTGTCAAAGATGGCATTTTTTTTTTTAAAGTGAAAGTTTTGTGTTTGCGTCATATTCAAAGACACGTAGGTACTGGCTAAACTAATAGTCCTAGAGAAAAGTATGAGGCTTAAAGATACCAAAGTAATGCGTCTAGGCTTCACAGTTTTCTCAAAAATTACAAAAATATCGGGTTCGTCTATACATATTATAAATCTGTAAAAGTTTTTAGTTGTGCGCGCATCACGTAAAATGTACGAAATCGATGTCGATAACTTATATACATTAAAATTGTGTGTAACTTGATATATTACTTAGGCTTTGTTTCATCGCAATTGGTTGACTATATCGAAAGATATACATTTATTGACTGTTATGCGGTACGAAGTCCACTGGGTCAGCTATTTAAATAATAAAAACACTGATTAATGTATGTAGGTATATATTTTATAAAAAAAAAACCAAGAGTGCAAATTTGACGTACCATTTATGGTTTGAAAACAAATAAACATAAACACTGATTAGCTAAATCACTGTGCTTTAACGTAAGCATAAAAAGCCACTTTACACGGTCAAGCAAA
Source organism: Mythimna ferrago (assembly GCA_910589285.2). Taxonomy (NCBI): domain Eukaryota; kingdom Metazoa; phylum Arthropoda; class Insecta; order Lepidoptera; family Noctuidae; genus Mythimna; species Mythimna ferrago. The sequence continues at coordinate 20,956,662 of OU342673.1, read as the reverse complement.
AACAGTTAAGACTTTCACCCTTTTGGAAGAACCAGGTTTTATCCAGTCTAGATCAGTGGAGGGAGTGGGGAAGGACGTCTTCCACATTCTCAGGGATGTCGTTGTTGCAATTTCGACCATGGCAAAAGAAACATAGGATAGAGTACTTGAGCCCAGTCTTTCTGAAAGTGCACGACCTTAACCCAACCAAAAAAAAAAGTAACTGAATCAAGTGACAGGATTTTACAGTTTTCCGAGCACAATGGCAGAAGTGCTCCTATTTGACTTGTTGTAAATTTTGACAAAAATTTACAACAAAGAAAACAAGAAAAAACCTATGCGATAAGAGTCAGTTTTCGAGTACTAACAAAAATTTAAAAATAAAGATTGCAGAATTTTTTTTTACATTTTTATTTTGTTAAAAACACAAAAGTTTATATAAAGATTCGTTGACTGGCCCTGGATTCCGAGGTATAAATTTTACGGCGCTCCACTATTAGGTATTATTTTCAAATTCATTTTAACACCTTTTAATGTTCATACTTTTCTACTGCAATTTCATAACGATTATTCCCCTGATAAATCAACACATTGTGCAGATCGTTCCATCGTCGACCGCATCGTCGCTTTCCATCAGGTGAGATAGCGGTCAAGCGCGAACCTATCTTCTTCTTCTTCTTCTTCTTCTTCTTCCTGCCCTTGTCCCATTTTATTTGGGGTCGGCGCAACACGTTTTTTTCTTCCATTCTGTCCTGAACCTATAAACAATAAAAAAAAAGATTGCTGCCCGACGGGGAACAAGGTCATTTCCAAACGCCTTCGGACACCTGCGCTATGAACCACAGGCAGCGAGCTCACTTTAACTTCACATATGAAGGAGTGGAAGACGTGGCTAGAGACGAGCCCGGCCAGCTAGTGCCGCCTACGGCAGATGAGTACTCCGGGGTTGTATATGACTATCCGCAGCAAGTGATTAAAATGCGCATTGGGTTACCGTGATGCCAGATCGAAAATCAAAATTTGAATACCTATTTATGACTCGGGAAGAAATTATTGTCGTGAAAGACACTCGGACTGCTTGCGCAGTGGTTTACCAACCTGTTCATCTAAATCTCCTAATCTTAAAGTTTAACATATCTTGTGTAACAATCTATTGAATAAATGTTTATTCAAGGGAAAAGGGTTTTTTTTTCTATTGCGGTTTGGAAGTAATCTATAAAAGCACTTTTAATTGGTGTGTGTATTCAAACTACGTTTTTTAAATTCATTGCTAACATATATAAAATTAAGTTAACTCGCCCTAGGTATCCTGCCGAGCTTGCCGATATATCAAGATCTTACAGAAGAGCAAATATTGGAAATAAAATCTACAAACCAGGAGTTGAAACTACTTCATGTAGAAGACCATTTCAACAGTTCATCCATAGCTGGATCATCGATACTATGTTCTGAAACTGCAACTATAGTCGATGAGTATTCAAAATCACTTACGGATACTGGATTCTCAAGTGAATCAATTGAAGTTAAGTTAGATCATTTTGCTTCTCTTTGTACAATCTGGTCGAAGAGGCGCAGTGTATCATTTTCTGACAAAGTAGATTACGCTTCCAAATCTTACAACCACTTCCCTAATTACCGAAAAAATTACTCAAACGAAATGCCTAAGAGTATATTTGGCGAAAAGATAACCACCGTATATGTGACGCTGTTCGAAGATCTCTGTCGTCGCCACACATCTGGGACACAGGCGACAGCTTCCGTAAATAAATGCTTACAAGCATCTCAAAGTAAAGACGGCGTCAACAGTAATATTAATAATCATTTTGTGTGCAGCAATAGTACAGTCAATACATCGGGTAGCGCCGAACCATCTGTACAGGATCACCTAATTAGATACTCAGACATTTACTTTTTTGGAAAAAATAAAAGCGATAAGAAATTAAAAAAGGGGATGGGATCCACAAAACCTGTAAAAAAGGATACCGTTTCTCAAGCAAGTTCACACACATCAGCATCAGCACAGCCTCAACTGCCGAACAAAGTTCAGTCAAGTGCGGCTTCAGTACAGGCTCAACCACCGTATAAGTCTGAAAGTATACAATACTCTTATTACGCAACAACTAGGGCGGCGAAGACAGTTTCAATTAGGGATAGGCCCTGTCCAGGAGTAGTTGGCGTTACCAAAGGAGAAGTAGTTGCGACTCTATCGCATATTATAATCGGACCCAGAGAACAATGTCCTGTGCACGGAAGAGAACCGTGTCAAGGCCCTAAATGTGTTATAGCTGCATCAGGGTTAAATGCAAATGATCAAGCAGCTGTTAAGGTTACTACAGTGACGAATTCTCGAAGGGGTGTTTTTGAATTAGTAATTCGTAAGTTGACCGGAGCTCCACTCGCAAGGAATGAACTAATGCTCGAGTGGACACCGCCGCCATGCCGCCCACCTGCATGCGGATCGCAATGTCCAACACCATGTGTGTTAACCCCCAGCTGTCGACCATCAAAGTGCAAGATGATAGTTTGTCGTCCAACTCCGTGCAGGCCTGCCAAATGCTGTACAAAGCCATGTAGGTCGCCATGCACGGGATGCTCCCGGACATCATGTGGTAAGCCCTGTAGTTCTTGCAAGCCTTGTAGACCTTGCGTTCCAGCATCCTATCTATGCAGGCCCTGTCCACCGTCGCCTCGATGTAGGCCCTGCTCGCCGCGGCCGCGGTGCAGGCCATGCCTGCCTCGCCCACCGTCATCGCTGTGCACCCCATGCCCACCGTCACCACGCTGCAGGCCATGCCCTCCGTTGCCTAGATGTAGGCCTTGCCCTCCGCCACCACGACGCATGCGATGCCGTCCGCTACGTAGATGCAGGCCGTGTCCACCACCGCGATGCAGACCGTGTCCACCAACACCGCGATGTAGGCCATGTCCTCCAAAACCATGCGAAGCTCCCTGCACGCAAGCTTGCGGCTCACGTTGCTGTGATTTACCTTGCAAAAGTTCACCATGTTTACGGCCTTGCCCCGTTGGATATAGAAAACCCCATAAAATTCGCTGCCAACCGAAAATAAGGGCTCATCGCAAATTAAAATCTCCTTGCTCAAATCGGTCAAAAGCTTGTCCTATGGTACGCTGTCGTAGTGTCCCTGGTCCGTGTGTTGGATGCTGCGGTGCGCCTCCCTGCATACCTAGGAAATGCTGCTCGATCTTTCCGTGGCGGCCTCGAAAATGTCCAGTGTATGCGTGTTCAATACGAAAATGCGGCTTATCACCTTGCCCACCTGTACCCTGCCCGCCACAAAAATGCTGCTTAGCGTCTCGCTATAAAATTAAAAATTGTTGCGGACAAGGCAGCTGAAATTGTGTATAAAAATTCAGAAGTACCTAGATATAAGATAATTTATGCAATCAGTACTATTTATAATGACTTTAATAATAAACACATTTCGTCCAGGCATGGTGTTGTTTCAAGTGTCATCGCATTGAATTTGGATTACCCGTATTCTATTCTAAATATTTATATGTATATGTTACTGGTAGTATACAATACCTAGACGATTTATAGAATACCTAAAACGTGTAGGTAATGTAAGAAATATTTTTTTTTTTACTTTGCCTAGGTATCAGGGGCGTAGCTACCGCCGTATCAGCCGTACTAATAATACGGGGCCCCCGCGCTACAGGGGCACAATCTTCTTGTATTGATAAGATACTCATCATCTTCATCATCATATCAGCCTAAAGATGACCACTGTTGGACATAGGTCTCCCCCAAGTGTCGCCACAACGACCGACCTTGTGCGTCACGCATCCATCGGATTCCCGCGACCCGATAAGAAACTAAGTATTAGTGAATAAATAATGATGATATAATGTTCTAATAGTGTAGGTATAGCTAGTTCCTCTCGTTCTGGGCAGTTTGAGGCGTGGCTGGAAAGATCTCACGGCGCCCTCACCTTCCGTATAACGCATAATCTCACCGGACATGGTAAGTTAATATTCGGCGTTGCTTACAAACTACCTACAGGTCATTGAAATCGCTCAGCTGACGTTTTCTTAAAGAAATTAATTTCGTACATGCGTAAATTAATACGAGTTTTTGAAAAAAAGGGACTTTATTTTTTAATTTTATCTTTACAAATCGATAGTGTTTCATGTACCGGATCGACCCTCCACGGGATTAAAACGATTAAAATTTAGCGGTGTATGTAGGTCGGTTAATATTGATAAATATAGACCAAAACCTAGGTACCCTATATAATTCCTAGGAATTATATTTATATTACCTAGGTAAAGTATGTAGTGGACAATAATAATTATAATATTTCCTACATTATCTGGAGGCTTCAGGTATCATATATATATATATTGCCTAGGTATTGTACAGAATTCTTGAATTATACAGAGTTGCCAAAAACATATCGACAGTGGAACGGTACTATGCTCAAAAAATATTTTTATAACTTATTCTAAGCGAAATAAGTTACATAACTTATTTTCGACCAAAGTGATGGTTAAGCGATTTTACCTTTCCAAGTTGTCGATATATCATATAAGATTAGAAACTGACTGACTGACATTTAACGCACAGTCGAAACTAAGATCATGAAATTTTGTTGAAAGCTTCTTTTAATAATGAAAAACTGAACCCTTATAGGATCACTTTGTCGTCCGTCCGTCTGTCCGTCTGTCTGTCTGTCTGTCAAGACCTTTTATCTCGAGAACGCCTGGAGGTATCGAAGTGAAATTAAAACCATGTACTCAGTCTGCGGTCCCTTTAAGCTGTGAAAAAATCAAACTTCTAAAAGTGAGTTGCATCATTTAACTATAACTATAACCAGCCGTGAAACGGCCGCCTATTGGTCAATTCGACGATTTGACAACTGTTAACGGCTTTGTTATCGTTATAGTTAAATGGTGCAACTCACCCTAAGTTAATGAATAAAATAGATACGGCTGTTTATGTCGCAAAAAAAAGTATAATTTGATACTCTCAAAGATCGAAATTCATAGGGTACTTCCCGTTGACCCTGAAATTTATGACCCTTATAGCACAGGCATAGAAAAAAAATCTGAAAACAGTAAATTTGTTGTTACCTAGGTCACAATAAAACATTTACTATTCGGAAAAAATTTCGAGACTCCATTCGGGAATTGCAATTTGCTCGGAACCCTCAGTGCGCGAGTCCGACTCACACTTGCCCAGTTTTTTATTATTGCCTTAATAGTCCAAGATCCCAGGGCCACCAGACGTCATGTATTTTCTGACGAAGGAAATGTGGACGATTGAGTACCGTTAGTATGTACTAAGAACGCATGCCTATCTGCTAGCTTGCATAGACGGCCATTTTTCAGGTATCAGGTAATCAAGGTACATAAAAACAACACTTTGGTACTTCACTTAAATTCTCCAAGCTGATTTTTACGTATATTTTAGGCAATTTCTTTAAAATCAAGTCGCCAATAATCCCAGACACATTCCGTAGGCCGTATTAATTTACAGACGCTCTATAGCTCCCAAAATAATGACATAACTTCACGTAAATCCTCATGCTTGATTTTTATATATGTTCACCAGACAACTATTTTAAAACCTTTTACAAGAAGACAGACCGATCCAAGGGGCCAATCATCAACTCAATTTAATATTCAAAGTAATACAAAAAATTATCTGTGATTTAAACAACGTTCCTGTAATAATAGATGTAGATGCTGCCAGACTACAACTGTTTATATTATATATTATATTAATGAAGAATTTAACCGAAAAAATTTGAAAAACTTCGATGCTAGCAACTTACCACCTTGCAAAAGTGAGTTTCGACGGGCTAATTATATTGCTAGTCTTTGGAACAATGCAATTTTCAAGATAATAAATATTTTCAAACCTAAAATAATAACTGGATATTAAAAGGCAGTACATATGATTTTCATTGGTTCGATGGAGATTAATTACCGGGTTTTGTCAGTGAGTCGCTGGAAGAACAATCAGGTAATTTATTTTCGATTCTTAAATTTTTAGTGTCTCTTTAGTTTTTTCAGATCTTCATTGATTGACTTGTTTTTAACCGACTTCTAAAAAAAGGAGGAAGTTCTCAATTCGGATGTTTGTAATTTTTTTTTATGTTTGTTCGCGCATAACTTCGTCGCTTGCCAACCGATTTGAAAAAATATTGTTTTGTTGGAAAGGGTATACCTACTTCTCAAATGATCCCATAGTCACCAAATCGGAATCTGATGATGAAATCTTGGTGAAATCGAGGAAACTCCTCAAATATTATAAGCAACTATACAAGGTGGAAGGGACAGCCCTCCACAAACTGAGCAAGCCCTTAAAGTTTGTGGAGGGCTGTCCCTTACACCCTGTATAGTTATTTTGGTATTTAATAATTTTTAATTACTTAGCAGATTTTTTAATTTTTAGCTGATTATGTTAAATATTAATAATTAATATGAGTAAACTGTAAGAGAGTGAAAAAGAGAGAGAGAGAAATTAATATATAATGCCCTCGCGCTCCTACTCACAGAGAAATTAAAATTGAGTTTAGGGGATGATGGGCCCCTTAGATCGGTCTCTCTTTTTGTAATAGGTTATACTATACTCGTAAAATAGTTGTCTGGTGAACATATTTAAAAATCAAGCATGACAATTTACATGAAGTTATGTCATTATTTTGGGAGCTTTAAAACGTCTGCTAAGCAATACGGCCCACGGAATGTGTCTGGGAGTATTGGCGACTTGATTTTAAAGATATTGCCTAAAATATACGTAAAAATCAGCTTGGAGAATTTAAGTGAAGTAAGTGTTGTTTTTATAGTCTGTCTAATAAGTCAACCGACTTGGGAATTTTGTATAATATTTAATCATTTAAAAAATACTTTTATTCGATACTTTTCATAAGGTTCTTCTGTTAGTAAACAATGATCTCTATCTCTTAACCAACCATGATTATTAAACCCGTGTTGACTACATCAGATTTCATTAAATCCTAATAATTACCCAAGTCGTTTAACTTATTAGACAGACTCTATGTACCTTGATTACCTGATACCTGAAAATTGGCCGTCTAAGCAAGCTATAAGATAGGCATGCCTTCTTAGTACATACTAACAGTACTCAATCGTCTACATTTCCTTCGTCAGAAAATACGTGACGTCTGGCGGCCCTGGATATCTACAAATACTACTCGTGTTTCTTTTTACGTAAAAATCGTTCCCTAAAAATCTATATGGGCAACGTTTCTTGAAATACGTTGCATCAAAATCGTAATTAAGTGTATTCAAAGTTTTACACAGCGTGCAAATGGTTTTAATCTTATTTCCCTATTTAACTATTAATTCACTACATACGAGGGATGACTTTTTAATTTTGTCGTTGGAAAAAAAAAAACAGAACTAGAACCTTAAAGTATTATTTATTGTTTTTTAAAGTATTCACCTCGAAGTTTTATACATTTTTCCATTCGCTCGAACCAGTTATTAAAACAATTATTCCACTCCAAAGTAGGTATGTCCAAAATGGCCGACTTGAAAGCGTCGACTGTTTCTTCACTGGACTACAACCTTTGCCCACGAAGACTTTTCTTAATTTTAGGAAATATAAATAAATCGTTAGGGCTTAGGTCAGGACTGTATAGGGGATGGTCAAGAATATCTACGTTTTCCTGCTTCAAATAATCAATTGTATTACCAGCGGTATGTGTATTTGGGTTAGATTTCCGAACTTCGGCGATCACTTGTAGCAAACAAATTGTGGTATACCACTCTGCATTAACCGTTCTACGATCTTCAAGCGCAATTGTTGCAACGTGACCGGTTTTCGCCACGAACGTAGCCACCATCTTCTTCGAAGTGCTTCGAGAGCGAACAACTTTAGTCGACTTTGGCTCATCTCGGAAGTGGTTGTGGATTGCTCTTTGGAATCAGGGTCGTAGGCATAAATCCAAGTTTTGTCACCACTGATAATGTCGTAGACGTGATTTGACTCTCCTCGCTTGAATCTTTGGAAAGTTTTCTTACACCATCTGAAGCGGGCCGCCTTATGATAATCGGAAAGCAAATTAATGCGGAATACATCGGCAAACTAGCTTTCTCACAACAAGCTCCTCATGCAAGATCTTTTGAATGGTTGTCCCTGAGATGCCTACTAATGCCTCTATCTCCCGATGTGAAATCTTCGAGTATCAGTTGTCTCACAGCAACGATGTTTTCTTCAGTAAAGGCTGATTTTGGACGTCCTTCACGAGATTTGTCACTAAGACTAGTATTTCCACGCTGGAATTCTAAATACCAACGTTTGACAGTCCGTAGACAAGGAGTTTCATCATAAAATACAGATCTCAGATCGCATTATGCGAGAGTCCGCAGCTTTATGCTGAGCCTTCGGCCGTTTTGCGCGGATGTGACGCATATCTTTCCTATCGATTAATATTAAATTATATTTGTTAGCTAGTTTTAAGATTGCGTCTTTTTTCGCGTAAATAAACTGTTTTTCTTTCTTTCTATCTTAACTGTTCGAAACATGAAATCGAGTTAGGCCTCTCCGAAAGTTGTACAAAATTATAGCACGAACGTTTTCCTTAGATTAATTTTTGTGCGCGACTTGATAGATTCAAAACAATGCTGTGACTATATATATATATTATAGTTGCATCAATCCTAATTATTTAAATTTTTTGCCATTCTAAATTCAAATTTGAAAATTGAGCAATTCTATATTCAAAATTAGCGGGAAATATTTAAACGACAGAACTTAAAAGGCATGCCTAGTATTCTATGGTGAAAGATAAAATTGTTCATAACACTCAACTTTCTTCTGCTTTTGTGTGCAATTGGATTTGGCACTGATGAAAAAGCTTCAGTTCCTGATGTGGTTACCAAAGGCTACTTTAAATTATCAATAGTCTCATTTTCTTTTTTCCAAAACATTTACAAGAATAGTTCACGTGAGCGAAACCACAAGAAATAATTAATACATAACAGAAAACCACTTATCGAAAAAGTACACGTAAAAGACTGTTGCGAGTGATCTATTTTTACTTCATGATCTAACAAATTTAAAAGAACTTTCCAAATAAATACCAAGAATTTCGGAATGCAAGTTGCACGATGGTTGCTAGAGGTAGCTCGCCTATATATTGTAGAAGATCAAATATGCAAGCCTTTGGCAAGACTGGGTTTAACTCGGATTTGGCTCGAATGAATCCACTAGAAGGAGGAAAGCATGGTAAATTACCAAGAGTGTCTGACATCAAACTGAAAGGTGGTTGAGGGCAAGGTCTTCTACATTTAGAAAGCGTGATTTTTTTAAGATGGATCGTTGGTCATTGGTGTAAATATTGAAAATGGGTGATGCTGGGGGAAGGAGTGAGGGTAAAACTGTACAATACTGGATGCGGAAATAATGGTTTTTTGGGGCGTGGGGGGAGGGGGAGGGGAGGGAAGCTCCCCAACCCGTGTCCCAAATCTAGGAAACTCATACTATAAGGAGATATTCAAGAAAAAAATTTTGTGGTTAGGAACTGAAAAATCGTACATTTTATGCATTTTTTGGGGTAAATTAGAGGGTTTTAAGGTAGGTGGGGGTCAACTTCTCTCCTGGCACCACTCCCAAGAAAAGGTAACTCATTGTTTCCTAGAAAAATAATCTTTTGTAACCTAACCTTTTTTTTCTTGGTGGGGAAAATCATCCAATGACAACCCCCGCTGTTGGGCGGAGCGGGAGATAGTGTCAGACTCTTACTGACTAAAAAACCAATCCCATTCCTTCAAGCCTTCATACCGGGGCCCGAGTTCCCTTTCGGATAATCCTGGCCCCCATAGGCTTCGACCCGGCTGGGCTCCTATCTCACAAGTCGACGGCGCGCGGGAACAGTGCGCGCCGTCGACGACTTGGGCTTGGTCCGGACAGTTACCGGACGACCGGACAGCTAACTACCCACTGCTCACTGTCCGCGAGTCCGCGCCTACGATGGCTGGAAATAGGGACCGGAATCCCGGCGGCGGCGAAGCGCCGTTGCCTGATGCGGTCGGCCTCCTCCTTAGCGAGCATTACTGCAAAATAGGAAATAATGTTTTTTGTTGAAATTACAGCCAAATTAGTGTAGCAAGGTGTTGTTTTTCAAAAAAAGTATAAAGATCAGTTTTATTCTGAGACCTATGGTAAAAAGTGGTTTTAAATTGTGGTATGTGATAGCTGAATACATGTTGTACCTATCGACCCCTTAACGTTGGACCACTATTTACGCCACACCGTGTATGTAATAGAGTAAGATCCCAGGACCGAAAGACGTCACGTATTTTCTGACGAACGAAATGTGGACGATTGAGTACTGTTAGTATGTACTAAGAACGCATGCCTACCTGCTAGCTTGCTTAGACGGCCAATTTTCAGGTATCAGGTAATCAAGATACATAAAATTATTACTTACCTCACGTAAATTCGCAAAACTGATTTTTACGTATTTTGTAGGCAATATCTTTAAAATCAAGTCGCCAATACTCCCAGACACATCCCGTCGGCCCTATTGTTTAACAGACGCTTTAAAGCTCCCAAAAAAATGATGTAACTTCACCCTTCTCATGCTTGATTTTTATATATGTTCGCCAGACAACTATTTTAAAACCCAAGAAGACAGACTAAAACTCAATTTTAATTTCTCTGTAAGTAGGAGCGCGATGGCATTATACACGCGCATGAGACTGAGTGAGACAATATTATGATATTATTAACACAGAAGTAAAATTACGTTTTAAAAAAACACAAAGATTTATTCACCTAAATACTAATCACCTGAGTTTTATAATAATTAACAAATTTAGCAATATTACGTTATCAGAGGAACAAAGACATTAATAAATTAACAAGAAAGTAATGAAAATACAGAGATACCAGATCACACCGAACAGCTGGCGGGGAGCGTTTTCCCGCGCTTCCGCACGCAACCGAGTCCAAACCATAAAGATGGCGTGGCGCGTCCCATCGCCTGCGATAGTTTTTTTTTTTGTTGCCTCTTCTCGGCAAAGGTAGTAGTATCTAACACGACCATCCTGATCATGCGTCGTTCACGACAGTATCACAGAGGTCCGGCAAGCTTGGCATTGCTGCTCCATGAGTCTCATTAGCTGTATGAGAAAGCCCAGCGACTGTGTCTTCAGTCAGATCGTCTGCTGTGAAACCAACAAGGAAGATTAACGTCTCTCGGAAAGCACACACATTTGCCTATTCTTTAGCTTACACTCATTTCATCTTATGTGGCCTTTTTCTTTCATTCATCAGGGACATGAATTAACTAGCTAAATAGTCTATGAGGTACCAAGACGTTATCTTAGTACTCCACAGAGTTCCATTCATCCTACTAAAATATCATGACTCCTGGCACCGACAGTCATACATCATGCAAGTCGCTATCATGTAGGGCGTTTATCGCCAAGAGGAGCGTCTCGCAGTCCGTCCTCTACATGACCCATCGTGTAGGGCGATTACCAAATCACCGAAAGGAACGTCTCGCAGTCCGTCCTCTACACGACAAAACACACGTTATACGGGAACAACCTCCGTTATACGTGGGTGGCAAGGCCACACTTCATGAGACCGGTCAGGTACCTCGCAGTTTACCTGACGTAGACGTCTCGCAGTCCGTCTACTGTCTCACCATAAGATCTGCATCACCCTCTATAGCAATGTAGATAGATATACTTCAGTGGAGATACTTCAATACACGAGCACACTCGTGCTCAACGACTGCAGCGCAGGTCTCAGGACACCACGCACCGTCCCGCACGACCAGAGCACCATGTGCTGGGCAGCAGCTTGCGTCGTCTTGCCATAGGAGCCGGTCAATAAGCGCAGCTCATATCGTCCACTTGGCAGCGTGCGTATGACCTGGTACGGCCCTCGCATCCCATGATCCACCTTTCCAGTTGCCTGTGAAAACTTAATTACGAAAACCAAATCATTCAAGACTTTTGGTGTTTGTCGGTTTCAATTTACATAATCGTCCTGGCGAGACTGGTTTTGTGTCAGTTAGTCAGTTGCGCGAGCTCGGCGTAACTCTCTTTGTGCTTCACGGTTCGACTGTACACCTTCTAGAGCGACTTCACGGACCAGTGACCTAATGACAGGGGTCGCCGCATCGGTGCCCACCAGTAGATTTAACGACGACGCCTGAGTTGTCTTCTGCTTGGTCACGTTGAGGGTCAGCTGAAGTCTCCACAGTGTTTCAGACCAAGCTGCCCCTTTGTGATTGGACTCGATTCGAAGAAGGTTCAGAACGGTTCGGGCGTACCTCTCGACCTGGCTGTTTGATTGGTGCATCTCTGGAGTAACCAAATGTACCTCCGATCCCATATCCTTGACAAAATTTAAAAAATTTGCAGACTGATACATTCTGCCTCTATCTGTCACAATCATTTTTGGCACACCAAAAAGTGAAACTGCGTTTGTGAACACTCTTAAACGTTCTTCGACGTCCTGCCTATAATCGGGTAAAGGAGGGTGTACTTAGTGAACGCATCAACGATGAGGAGAACCAACTTAAAGCCGTTTGACTCGGGAAGTGGACCTAGGACGTCTGAATGTAATACAGAGAAAGGTTGATCGGGTTTTTCCCATGAAGTTATATTTGTTGTGGAACCCTAGGCACACGTTTCATGGAAATACAGATCAAACAGTGTTTGAGGTACTTTTCAACGAATTGCCTGAGGCCTGGGCCCCAAAAGTGCCTAAGGATTAGATCCAAGGTCTTGTCATAGCCAATGTGATTGTGCTCGTCATGGAATACTCGTAGCAGACTTAAGTCTGTGACCTCGGGGAACAAAGCAAAGAAATCGGGGTTGCTCGCCTATTGGGGTGTATCTATAATACAGCAGGTCGTTTTTCTCAACATAGCGATTAGGATCTAGGTAGCCTTCTCTAAGTTTTTGGAGAAGTTCCCGTGTCTCCTCATCTGCAGCTTGTGCTATCTGAGCCCAATTGCGATGTTGAGTGATATGAAGCACTTTACGAGGAGGGTTTCTGCTTAAATAATCAGCGTGTGACATCATTGCCCCTTTTCGGTACTCCTTAACAAAAGTGAAATCTTGAAGGTTCAACCACCAGCGGGCAACTCTAGGCAGTAGATCCTTTTTACGCTCGGTGGATTTGAGTGCATTGCAGTCTGTAATTAATTTAAACTGGAGTCCAGTTAGATAGTGTCGAAAATTCTGCAATGCTCTCACAACCGCCAACGTCTCTAACTCATAAAAGTGGTATCCTACTCTTTGCGCCTTGAGTAGTCTAGCTGAAGTAAACCACAACTCTTTTGATACCTTTCGGGTGCGTTTGCAAAAGAATTGCGCCATAACTGATGCTGCTCGCATCAGTATGAACCTCTGTGGGTAGACTCGAACCAAAAATAGCTAACACCGAATCATTGGTCAAGACTGAACTGAACACAATTTTTTGGTTAATTGTAAGATTGTAACGTTTTCGTGGCATTGCCCTCAATGTACTTCCAAAAGTACCAGGCCAATCCCAGGAATATCCCTAACTTGTTTGACATTTTCTGAGGCGTGCGAGTCTATTAATGCCTGAATCTCGGCCTGACCTGGCCTTGACTGATTATTCGGCCAAATGTTTTATTACGTCCGACGATATAATATCTCCCACACTAAGCGCGTCACTGTCTATTAAGCCATCGACCGGTAAGCTATGTGTGGTAATGTCGTTGTTTTTTCCGCAGGATCCTCACAAAAATTTGCGTTACGCTTGTTCTGCTGACCCTGTGGTCTAGACGATATTTCTTTAGCATAACAAACATCCTCAGTATGCCCTATCTTTTTAAAGAACGAGCATGTTTGAGCATTGTTGCGTACTTTGGATACTGGCTTGGACACCTTAGAGTTTTTTGAGCAGTTGTGAGATAAGTGACATTTTTTTTTTTTTTTTTTTTTTTTTTTATTCGGCAGGAGTGGGAAATCCTCATGGACGGCCAGGCTGCCTCACAAACGAGCCAGTCTGGGCAGTGTCAGACTCCTACTGACTAAAACCACACTCCTGCCTTACATTTAAACCACAGACATGACGTCCGTGCTCTTGTTTAATAGTTGTACATTGTTTGCTGCTGGGCAACTCCACGTGCAAGTGGCGTCACTCCAGAGCACTTAAGCTATTACAGTAAATCCCGTCAAAATTTCATGGCTGAGAGGCCATCAGCCCGAAGCGATACCCAAGCAACAACGAGTCATAAACGCATCAAAGATCAGGGTTCTCCCAACCTTCAACACACATACAACCCCCCGCCGCCCAAAATGCCGCCCAAGCAAACAGCCCCCCAGCTCCAGATACATAACTATAATTAATTTATTATACAATATAAATAACAATAATATAAATACACACATCAATAACCATAAATATATAATATCATCAATAACTATAACTACTGCTGTAAATACAGTGTTTGTTTTGCCTTTCCCCTTTTTTTTTTTTTTTTTTTTTTGTTTTATTTTTTTTTTTTTTTTTTTTTTTTTTTTTTTTTTTTTTTTTTTTTTTTTTTTTTTTTTTTTTTTTTGTTTTCACTGAATTTCATAAGACAGGTAACGCTATATTTATGTCTTCAACCGCTGTTTATCCTCCCCAAGACCGGTCGCTATTTTACGTTAAAAACCAACCGCCCCGAGCAATACCCGCGTCGTCCAAAGCTACTTCAGCCCGTTATTGCCTAAGTAGGCGAATCAGTGCCTCGACGACTGTTTTGTCCCGATGCTGCATAGCGATCTTCAAGTTAGCGTTGATAATGTCCCTGGTCGACGCCTCCTGTGCCCTCCTCACAAACCTTCCAATAGCGTCGTCAGCGTTGTCGGCGTAGTACACGCAGCGGGCAGTATGTCTGGAGACTGCCACAACTGCATGGGGGACGCTGCTGTGAATCCGGATGTTAATGGATTTTGTCTTCAAGATGATGACCGTCTCGCTGGTAAGCCCCTGAGCTTCGTGTATAGTTAGGACGCATGATCCAACCCCAACCCCATAACCCTGGTCAATGAGGGTCTTCTTCTCCTCCTGCGTGTGGACCAGGAAAAGCGTATTGGGAAGAGTGTTGGGAATATTCGCGCCCGTGAACCTTCTTAGCTGTAAGGAGTGGACCTGGGTATTTGACGAGTATATGCCAGGGTACACCTCCCCTAGGGCATATGCGACATCCATTGGATTCCGGTGCGTGCAGGGCAGTTCGTGGCTGATGGTCACCACTGAGTCCGGACGGGCGTAACTAATAGGGAAAAGATTTTCCCTGTCCAGATAGGGCAGTTGATTAATATCTCCGACAAGGACCGCGCCACTTGCGCCCGACAACCGGACTGCCATCACAATGGCCCCGAAATGGTTCATAAGAGCCTCGTCTACGAGAATGCGATTGCATTTTTGTGACTCTTTGCACCCGTTCGATAGAATTGAGGCCATCGTGCGCACTTTGGTTCTGTTGTCTTCACCAATTTTGTGCGCTAACTTTTGCCGCAGGTCTTTCGCCGCCTCGGTTGTCGTAGTGACTATGACGTCGTGGTCCCTATCGAAGTTATCAATCACCCAAGTGGTCTTGCCGCACCCTGGAACACCGTTGATCCAACTGATGCCCGGCAACGCCCAGCCTCCAGGCTGGTCTATAGTTCTTGAGATTGCTTCCGCCTGTTCGAGGATCTTTTCATCCAGCATTATTTTTGTACATCGAGCCACTACCACAATTGGGTCGCTTTCGGGTGTCATGAAGGTAATACGGCCAGACCGTGCGGTTGCCGACTCATCCAACGGTATAAACCCACACGTGGCACTGTATGCAGCCATATATTGACCAGTCATTTCTCCCTTGATGACTTGGGAGGTGGCATTATTATATATGGCTGCTGCAGCCTCCTCCAGTCTCTCCTGAAGCAACCCTGCAGTCTCTAGCTGGTATGACTGCATAATTTTCTGGCAAGTCATGAGACTGACAGATTTGGTTGCTTTTGTTATCGCTTGAAACTCGAGAAAGGCATTCGCCACG
Organism: Mythimna ferrago; assembly: GCA_910589285.2. NCBI lineage: Eukaryota > Metazoa > Arthropoda > Insecta > Lepidoptera > Noctuidae > Mythimna > Mythimna ferrago. The sequence continues at coordinate 20,940,667 of OU342673.1, read as the reverse complement.
TGATCGCTTGGCTCGGTTACCAACCTGAGTTTCGGCGGGGTGACCTGCCCTCTGTCGGCTCTCGTTGGTGTTGGCCGCTTTTGTTTCGGTGGTTCTGGCATGACCCTGATAAACTCCTGTACCGCATCCATCTGTCTGACGTGACTAGGCTTCGTACCAAATCCCAGTCGCCTGCTAAGAAAGTTGGAGACCGGATAAGTGACATTGGCACTTACAGTTAAAACAGGTCTTACACTTATTCGAGTCTGCATGTCCAGCAACGCGTTTTTGTGGTGGAGAATAGGCAGACTAGTAGTAGATTTAGTTGAGCCACCCTTAAATTGATCTGGTTTCGCATATAGGGACAGAAAAGACACCAGATTTTCCGAAGAGAGTTTAGCATTTGCCACCGCTGCCCGCACTTATGCATCGTCTATTCCACGGACCACAATTTAAGACATTAATACTTCACTAATGCCTTTGACGATGCGTGAGCAGAGCAGCGTACGCTGCGCGTACACGACATACGACGTGAAACTGTTAGATGTCGTATTAACTGTTACAAAAAGTATCGTCGCATAACTAATTTTCGAAGGAATAGTGGTTTAAACTCGATTTTATAATTACTCCACGATCTATCAGAGAGCCTATTCTTTCAACCACGTTTTTGTGTCGCCCTTTCAACGTCCGGTTACGCGTGACAAGCATTTTTGGTCAACTCAGCGATTGGCTATTAGAGCGCGATCTACTTCTACGCACCAAGTGTCCACGTCATTGACAGACTGGTCAAAGTTTGGAACAAAATAATTAGAACGTCCTGGGTTTAAGGCGAACATTCCACGGTAGGTTTGCTGTCAGTTTTGCCACAGTCAATGTTTTGATTGACAAAAAACCTACCGTCTAATTCGATGATTGACGTTTTTTTAGGACTGACTGACGAAAACTACCATTCAAGATTAATGGAGTTGATTGACCCTTGCATGACCGTGTAATGAACGCCTATGCAGTGGATCACGTCTACTATAGCTTGAGCCGCGGACAACGTTGTTGATTCCGGTTGCGAATTGGCGGTAGACGTGATTTTATTTTCGATCATTTCTAGTCGGGATAAGATTATGTCTAGCGTTTGCGATTCAATACGGGTAGATCGCGGTGTATGGCTAATGTATGATGTAAGCGTTGGTATCCCGTTCGATCGTATACTAGAAGAAGTCCGTTCGCGATAGTTATGCGACTTAATTCGAAGTTTTCGCGAGCTATCTCGCGACCGATCGTGCCTACAAAGCCACCGGTGCGATCTGCTACGTGATCTACTCCACGAACTATGCGTGTTAGGCATATTCACACGTAAAAAGAAATTCTATGTTCACTAAACAACAACAAAGCTAAAAAAAATTCACACACGTGAGTAGGTGACGACGAAGTTCCTCTGTTATGAAATTCAAACTAGTCAGTGGGCCCAAATTGGGGTTGGATTGTAATCCCACTTCTGATATTAACACAGAAGTAAAAATTACGTTTTAAAAAAACACAAAGATTTATTGACCTAAATACTAATCACCTGAGTTTTATAATAATTAACAAATCTAGCAATATTACGTTATCAGAGGAACAGAGTAACAAGAAAGTAATGAAAATACAGAGATACCAGATCACACCGAACAGCTGGTGGGGAGCGTTTTCCCGCGCTTCCGCACGCAACCGAGTCCAAACCATAAAGATGGCGTGGCGCGTCCCATCGCCTGCGATAGTTTTTTTTTGTTGCCTCTTGGCAAAGGTAGTAGTATCCAACAATATTTTAATTTGTCTCTCTCTCTCTTTCTCACTCTCTTACAGTTTACTCATATCAATTAGGCACAGCAGGTAGACATGCGTTCTTAGTACATACTAACAGTACTCAACCGTCCACATTTCGTTCGTCAGAAAATACGTGACGTCTGGAGGTCTTGGGATCATTGACCATAAGACAGACATCCGAGACTTGGTCCCTCCATTTTGACCGTCACGAAATGGTGCCATGAAATCTGAATGTTGATAAAACATTCAGAACGCTAATCATGGCTGCTTCGACAGCAGCCGTTTTAAAATTAATCTACAATCTATCCTTAATGTTCCTTAAAAATAGGTAGTAATGCAACTAAATGTGGGTTTGAAAAGCAGCTTGCGTAGGTACCTAACATGGACTTCCTTTTTTAAATTGTTTATATCCTGAGCGCTTCACGCTCTTTACCGCCAAGTCCGAATAACCATAGAAGCCAAAGGTCCGAGCTTCTGCGCCCGATATTTCGATCCCATGCAACCCTCGGCCACGCAACGTTTACAGTGTGATCATCCCAACAAAACGTTGTCAAGACTAAGCGCTCATCGAGACGCAATATCTACGACGTGACTCTACACTTTTAAGATATACTCAGATTTCAGAGAGTAAGTATTCGAATTCGCCCAGAGACGCGGAGTCTAAAAATCCCGATTAGTCCATAAGGCTTATATCGCAGTTTCGCGCCGCAAGCATCGTGAAACAGTGGACCTCTTCAAGTATCGCATCGTGTTGGCGTGTTGAGTCTTGATGAGAGCTGACCATGAATGAATACGGTTACAGAAATGAAGAGTATAATATAGTCTGTGCGGAAAGTAAACAATCGTGGGATTTGATGGCGCTGCTGTAGATAAATATCGTTTTTGTTATGTGAGCAACATTGTGACGTTATAGTGCGACTGTTACATCTTGATATTTAGAAACTATGTTAGACTAGATTCTTCCAGCGGCTTCACCTTGTAATAAAAATTATCCTACTGGCTGAACTTGCTCACATTTTGAAACTGCAAAGTTATAGTTTATAAGCTATATTATTGCAATGTTTGTGGTTAAGTTCATTTATCTAGTAGTTAGCGCGACACATCCATACATACGAGTACCTCCATCCATATTCACAAACTTTCTCATTTATAATATTAGTGGCCTATTTGTTGCTCACGTGACGAAACTTAGCAAAAATATAGGTTATATGCTATATTATTGCAAGAGGAAGGCCGAAAAAAAGATGGATGGATTGTGTGAGAAGTGATATGAAAGAAAAGGGAGTTAGTGATAGTTTGACGGGTGACAGGACAGAATGGAAGAAGAAAACGTGTTGCGCCGACCCCAAGTAATATGGGATAAGGGCAGGAAGAAGAAGAAGAAGAAGAAGCTTTATTATTGCAACGTTTATCATTAAATTCATCCGTATAAAAGTTTTTGCGTGAATGAGTAACAAACCGTTAATTGTGGCGATACCTGGGGAAGGCCTATGTCCAACAGTGGACGTCTTTCGATTGAAATGATGATGAACATTTAAATGCAAACACGAACCGGTAAAGGAAAATAGCGTGAGGAAACCGCTGTACTGCCTATATAAGTAGGTGCCACCAACGACCACTTACCAAGTTCCAACAAAAATGTTTCTATCACTTTGAATGTGATCGGTCTATCATCACTGACTGGAATATTGTAGCTAATAGCAACCTAGTTAAATATAGAGGTAAAAATGGGACACACTACCACTTTCTCGTTGTCTTGCTCGATACATTTTTCCCTTTTGCTAATCAATGAAAAATGTGAACTTAATAACTATGAAAATAAAGTACACTTCAGAATTTCGTAATCAATCTATTTAGCCTGTAAGGGACCATCTCGTATAATTATAAGATCTTTGGGATCACTTTGTTGTCGATCTATTTATCTATTGCATAGACAATATCATCATTTCCCTGCGATATATACATTGGCATCCTGGTTGCAGGAACTACAGATTTTTATCTATTCCTAGTATTTTGTGAATGAAACGACAAGCTTTTAAACCATACTCACGTTGATGATAGATGGATTGAGAAGGACCCTCTTAAGCGATTATACGATAGTACCTAGTAACGAACGATTGAACGTTTTAAAAACATTTCGGAAAGACTTGCCAAAATTAACCTACATTCGGCCTTCACCCTCATACGGTATTGTTGTTTTGCACCAAATTTCATGTATTTTCTCCGCTCTTCCCCTTTATGGAAGCAGCCACATCTCTTGGACAAAATTGATCAGACAATTCGGTATACTCTGACTTCCATTTTAAATGTGGCTCTGGATGACCGAGCGTGGCTACAAGCCACGCTACCCATTCGTTTTGGTGGGCTCGGCATCCGCAAAATTTCTAGTGTAAGCCTACCGGCGTTCCTGTCTTCGGTCCACAGTACTCAACAGTTGACCAAAAGAATTTTGACTCCATCACTGGTTAGCTGTGAGGTGCCGTGCTTGGCCGATGCAGTAAGCGCCTGGAAAATCACTTGCCCGGACAAGGCGTTGCCCGAAAATCCATCTTCCCAGAGACAGTGGGATGAGCCGCTCTGCAGGTTGGTACGGAATAATCTCATTAATACGTCCACCAATACTGCTGAGCGCGCTCGCCTACTGGCTGTGGGTGAATGGGAGTCGGGCCTTTGGCTACAGGCTTTACCGTCACCTAACATAGGTACTTTGTTGAGTGACACCACCTTCCGGATCGCTACATGCCTGCGTCTAGGTGCTCCTAGTGGAGCTCCACATCGATGTCAGTGTGGCGAAGCAGTCGACCGCCTCGGACACCATGGCCTATCTTGCAGTAGAAGCGCTGGTCGGTTAGCACGGCATGCCAGTATTAATGACATCATCCGTCGAGCTCTTGTCACCGCCGGGGTGCCAGCTGTTTTAGAACCCAATGGCCAGATGGGATGACTATAATGCCTTGGAAATTGGGTTGGCCTTTGGTGTGGGATGCAACATGTGTCGATACCCTTGCGCCATCCCATCTATTGAGTACGGCGGGCTGTGCTGGGGCGGCTGCTGCAGGTGCAGAAAACCTCAAACGGGGTAAATATAATAACATCATTGGAAGTTATGTGTTTGAGCCGTTTGGGGCTGAGCGCTCGGACCCCATGGCCCTAGTGTTTCGAACACTAGGGCCATGGGGTCCGAGCGCTCATCGAGTTGTCCGGGATATCAGCAAACAGTTGGTCGACTCTTCGCGTGACCAGAGGGCTGGACTCTTCTTCAGTCAACGAATCAGCATTGCCATCCAGCGTGGCAATGCTGCCAGCGTTCTGGGCACTTTTCCCATTGACATCGATGTGGACGAATTTTTTGATGCCCTCTGAATTTTCCCTGTTTTTCAGCCTTTTTTACTCGTTTGTACATATTATAATTTTAAATTTGTATATATACACCTAGTGTAGTAATTAAACTGTATTATATAGAGATAAAAAAATGTATATATGTATGTAAATAAACATAGTAGTAAATACAAAAAATGCTCAAGTATCAAAACATTGTTATCTTACTAGGTATGTCGGTAATTACCACATTCAATATTTTTTGATTTAACCTCATTTTCTCAGGTCACGCTTTCATTAGACAGACTTTAACAGTAGTATGAAGAAAAAGAACAAGCTCTTGACCATTGACAAAGCTCCATGACATTCTGTCATAAGATTAATTGTCACAAATAAATTTCCAAGTAATTATATCATCTAAATTTTTTAATAAATTCTTGAGATCAAAAAAAAAATGAATGTAAAAGGTACACAAAAGAAAAACAAAACCAAAGATCCTTGTCCATGGCTGTGTGAGTTAATACCGAAAAACGTACCTCCCCCGGGGCCTGCTCAGGCTGTCTTGCACCCCAGAAAAGATGTTTTTGTTCTAAAGGTAAGATAAATATAAATTCGTAACTTCTACTTGAAGTATTCTCAACCTTAGTTCGGTCTTCGTCAGAATTGTTTTTAAGTTCTCTTTGATACTTTTCTTAGTGTTTATTAGTTGATATTTTTAGCATATTTATGTATTTTATGATGATGCTGATGATTAATTTATTTATTTATTCAATTCTTTATGCACAAAAGAGTACAAAGACAGACTTAATGCCATAAGGCATTTTCTACCAGTCAACCTTTGGGTGATGCAGAGACAAATTGTGGTAGGTGCAATAAAATACCATTACATATTATTATTAAAATACATCATACAAATACATACCTATAAAATACAAATACACTATATATAATTATATTTACTTAAACTACAACGAAGAGAGAAAATAAAAATGGAAAAGAAGAATACACGAATCTAGTGAAAGAATTGGTACGAACAAATCATATTCAAACAAATTAGCGCTGTGATGAAACTACTGCCAACTTCTTGCGAATGTACTCGCGCACCTTCACTTTGAAGGTCAATCGGTTGGTTGTCATCCTGATTTCCTGGGGTAGTGCGTTCCAAAGAGAATTAGCCTGGACACAGAAAGAATTGTGAATGAAGTCAGTACGGTGAGTGGGACAATGAAGTAGACGGTTATGTGATGACCGTAGACTTTTGTTGTGATTCGCGCAAATGTATTGGAAGTGAGGGGCTAGATAACTAGGGAAATTTGGAGAGACTAAAAATGAAAACAAGGTAGTTAGCGCTCTTTGCTCTCTGCGCTGACGTATAGGCAACCAGTTTAAAAGCGACCGATACTCAGAGACATGATCATATTTGCGCAGATTGAAAACAAATCGAATGCAGTAGAGATCTGCATTCAGGTCATAGTAACACACGTCACCATAATCGATGATTGGAAAAATTAGGGTCTGTACAAGCATTGCCTTAGTGTGCGACGGTAATGAGTTTTTACCGATATAATACCGATACAAGCGCAGTGTTCCTGTAACTCTCTGACTGACACTGGCAACTTGAGTACGCCAGTTCAGGGTACTGTCGATGCGCAAGCCTAAATCCTTTACGTCCGTGTCAAAAGGAACGACCGTACAGTCGAAAAGAACAGGTGGCAAATTTGTAACATCCACTTTGGCGATACTTCGAGGACTGCCGATGATGATGGCCTGACACTTGTTGGGGTTTACAGCAACACCAAATTTGTCAGACCAAGTTTTAATGGCAGTCAAGTCCCTATTTAATTTGCCAATAGTGTCCGATAATTCATCGACCCTTCCTTGGCAGTACAACTGCAGGTCATCTGCATACAGATGATACGCACACTGAAGTTCAGAAATAATGACATTAATAAAAATAGAAAATAGAAGAGGAGAAAGAATGCCGCCTTGAGGAACGCCAGCATCCAAATTACACCAATGTGAAGAAGATTCTCCAACGTGAACCGACTGCTGACGTCCCTGAAGGTAAGATGTGAACCATTCCAGTGCTTTGGGAGAGACCATTATATAGGACAGGATGGCTAGCAGGATATCGTGACTGACGGTATTGAAGGCGTTAGAGAAATCAACCAACACTAGAACAGTGACTTTGGTGTCTTCCATTCCTGCCCTAATATCGCCAGTCACTTTAAGGAGGGCGGAAACAGTGCTGTGCCCTGGCCTGAACCCAGACTGTAGAGAACTAATTAGTGAATTACAGTGCACAAAGTTAGAAAGTTGTTTGTGGACACAAGCTTCGAGCACTTTGGATAAGAAGGGAAGGATTGAGATTGGGCGAAAGTGGGTTGGAAGTGTGGGATTGGGAACTTTAGGTAGTGGACGAACGTAGGCTTTTCGCCACAAGGAATTTTTTTTTTTTTTTTTTGTTAATTTTTCCTTGTATTCCGGTGTATTCCCCACACCGGAATACAAGGAAAAATTAACAATATGGGTAATAGCAGGTAAGAGGTGATCCAGGATAGTTATGATCATACCACGAGCGATATTATCACATCCTACCGTTTTAGATTTGATGGAGAGAATAATCTTTCTGATCTCTCCCGGTTCAGCTGGGACGAAACAAAAAGGACTAATATTAGGACGCGTTAGACCAGAAATCAGAGATACGAGTATGTTGTTTTGTTAGACGATCCATAGTAGGCACAGTAAAGAAATGACGGTTGAGATCGACTAAGTCGATAGAATTTGGAGGATCTAAATGTCGCGGTTTGCCGATACCAAGAGTTCCAAGGAATTTCCAAATATCGGCAGAAGAGGAAGTAGAAATATTTTCAAGAATGTGACGGCGTTTAGCATTGCGTATCATCTGGTTACATCTGTTCCTACAACCCTTAATGTCCAACTTTCATCCGTACGATCTCTACCATCTCTTTTATACTTACGGAACGCACGGTCTCTGCGTCGCATGGCTATTTGTATATCACTAGTCACCCAAGGCGCTGGAAGACGTTTCAGTTTCACTTTTCTGACAAGATCATGAATATCATAAAGGTTGACCACGACATTGTTTAAGAACGAAACCTTATCGTCAACTGAAGTGGCCTCCTTCATTACCTCCCAATCAACTAGAGATGCGTCCTTCTTAAGTTTTTCGACAACCTTCGAACCCTTGGTTTCGGTTTCGGAGGTTTCAGGATATAGGAGAGGAAAATCATATCGTGATGAGAAAAATCAGGAGCGTCATGTTGACCATAGGAAGAGACAAGGGAACAAAGAGATTTAAAGAGATACAATAGAGCGGCTATCAGGAGAAATGTCTTAGGAAATCTGTCATCCTATCTCTCAGTGACGCCATCTAGCTTTGAATAGCAATCACGCGAATTAAATTTGTCAAAAGTATAAATTTAACTATTGCTCGGTAGGTGGCCAGGGGTTTTACCATGATATGATAGAATGTCAGTAGTACGAACGAAAAAGGATCTAACAGTTCGGTTTAGGTCGTAAAATAGATCACGATAAGAGCTCGTGGTAGAAGCTTCAGTGTGTGCCAGTGGCGTAGCTTGGGAAGGGGAGGGCGGGCCATGGCCCCAGGTGGCATACGACAGGAGGCGGCAGAAAGCGCCAATTTATTTATTTGGAAAAAAAAACTTAGATATTCGAAATTGCAAGCGCAGTGTTACGTACGTGCGAAGCAAATTTTGATGTCTATGTTAAGTCTACCCTCATGCTGCAGCAAGTATATTGCTTTTTATTAATCCAAGTTCATTCTCTGACGTAACAATGTCCGACCAAGCGCAACCATGACTTGGCACTGAGTGTGTTCATGCTGACTCGATTAAACACGCGCATACCGACCTTGGGCCAATGCTCGTATGCGCAAGGCAAGTGACGTGACTCTTAAGGTGTTGTGGAAGTCTCAGTTTGACCACATTGGCCGAATAGGGAACAAACCCTGTTGGTAGTAAAGCGTTTTGGTCCCCAGCAAACTCGAGTAAATCGAACTCCTGCCGTCCCTCACCTCCACCACTGCTGAAACTCGACGGGTCCCTGGCTCACACCGCTGAGGAGAAAGCAAACTTAATTGCCTCTCTTATTGCGGAATCTTCGCGTCTGAATTCCGGTGACGCACCGCCCCCTTTTTCTCCTGATGGGTACGTGACGAGTATGTCGGATATTCGTATCCATCAGAAAGGCGTACGTAAGAATAAAGCTAGTGGCCCCGACGGGATACCTGCAGTCGTTCTTAATAATGGTGTTCTTAAACATAATAAACATCAAAGGGCGGCGTATTTCTGGTCGACCCCAAGCGTCGAAAAGCCACGCTACGCCACTGGTGTGTGCTAGGTAAGGTTAAACTTTTCATAAAATCAGCAAATGTTCTAGAACTATTCATGGAAATTGTTGAATTTTAATTAATTACTGCGTAAATACCAAGAATATTTACGAAAATAAACCGAAGTTAGGTTCAACAATTTTACCATAACAAGATTTGCAATAACGTAATGCGCAACTCGGCATATTTTCGCAGAAAATGATTTTCTTTTAGTGCCTAAAGCGGATACAAACACGACTTGACGTGTAGGGGTGTCATACTAGACTGAGCGACTTGTTACTCACAAGTAACAAGTTTCGGGTTTTGACTTTTGTTCGCTATGTCCTGTATATTGTTGGTAGTTTAAATTTAATGTCTTTGAAACGAACAAAAACACTAAACGCAAAACGCGCCACTCTGCAATACCCGCCAGCATACATCAACACAGAGGCTTAATTAAACAAATAACATGATATTAACACAAATACAAATAACTGAGAAATTCTACAACATAATAGATATAAAAAAACCCGTAGATCCTAGACACAAACTAAAAACAAATTACAAACACATAAAAACATAAAAAAATGTGGCTCACCCAAAACCAAGAAACAGCACGTCATCATACAAAATAATTATTGGAACTATAAATTACATGGAATCTGTTTACAAGTTTCCGAACGTTTAATTAAATGTCAACTAGTATGTCAAGTTGACATTGACATTCGGCAGTAAAAAAATGTCAGTTGTCAGTCTATATCTGCGAAGAAATTCTTTTATTTTCTACTTTCATTATTCATTATAAAGAAAGATATTTTTTACTATTAATTCACGCTAAATACTCTCCAACGTTTGATGGTTTATTATCAGTCCGCACGTGTTATTGGCAAAATTGTGGTGTCTCTTCCACAAAGGCCATTAATTAAGAGTTGAATCTACGTGTTGAGGGTATCGAGCGACAAATAAAATAAGTACAAAAATCAGAAACGGGCAAACAGTGGGCCACCCACCAGTACAGTAGCGAAAAATGTGATGAGAAAACTACGAAACGGTTTGTAACTACATGGATGAAAAGATCAATTGAATAAGCTGACAATCACATAAACAAAAGAAACAACAACTATGATGTAGTTATTAACATGTTATTTACGTGATGTCGCTTTCTGGTTTCCAGCAGCATCAGCACCTCTTCCACTCGTAGATGGTTTTGAAGTCGCCGTCCTGGGGTACCTGGCTATCAAAGGCTTGAGCTCGTCGATGGACGTTACCTTATGCCGGACGCCGTCTGAAGCCTTAATACATATGACACCATCTTGCGTCCAACACGCCCGCATTCCAAAATGTTCGCGCGCCTTGGCAAGGCAAAACATGAGCTCCCTGAACACACGGAACTCGTCAGAGATCTTTGCCACAGTGTTGGATTTAGCAGGCCCCGCACACTGGATTTGCACCTCCTATTCACCCATCTTCCTCATGAAGTTTTCTTCGAGCGATTTTTGAGCAGCTAGAACTTCAGCAAATTGTGACATAAATATTTGTTTTTGTAAAGTTCTTTAAGACTTAATGTGCAGCTGGCAGGTGGTGCTTGTGTGTGTTAACGTTACATAAATGAGACACTAACGTGAGTACTAGTGTTTTGAAAATTGTAGACTTAGGACTGAATCACTATTTGCACTTATTGTAATTAAATATAATTTAAAAAAAATTCGGATGTCTATACTGTTTTGACACCTAACCGCGAAAAAAAAAACAAAAAAAAACCATATAAATATATAAATAACTTATTTTATATTTTTCCATTTGAAGTAGGTATCTGTTATTTGTTTATTGTGCAAACCTACCACAGTGTTGTCTTTTTTAACCCAAACGTTGACTGTTAGAGAATGCCTTGTTGCATTAACCTTTCGAATGTCTTAAGTTACACAGTCCGACATAAGGTAATTGTCTTTCTATTGTGTCTCTAATTACGACATTCAAAGAGTTAAGTGTGCCTATGTACCACTACTGTACATGAAGTTTAAATAAATAAATAAAACCGTTTAATTTAGATAATAATATTGAGGCTGAAATGGAGCCCAGTACTTTTTTTTTTTATTTTACTTTTTATTATCTACATTGTGCTCACATAACAGAAGCAACAAGAAATTTGTAATCAAGATATGTAACTCAATATGATTGAGTGTCCATGAAGTTTCTTGCATGTTTTTCTATATACCTAGAGATCTACGCTTTGGAACGTGCAATTTAGCTTCATTTTTTTTGGACTGACTGACATTTGACTACCTATTCAAAAAGTGCCTGCAAACGGTCTATTTCAATTAAATGATTTGATTTTAACAAAATGGGCAAAATGCACCCAGCAGCAATGGTTGTTTTTTTAATTTTTAGAAAGGGATTTATCACATAACTTCATTCTGCGGGCTCTGGATGGAGCGAAAGCGCGATTCAGATGTTTACAGACTAAAACCCACCTGCGTTCCTTAAGTTGCCTTTTGCGTTCCAGCGCCACCACGGTAAATCTTTCGAACATTCCTGCAGCCAAGTAACGTGGTCAACTGTTAAAAATTCGAGGCTAATTGAGCCCCTTGAGTCACAAGTCTTGTACAATGTGGTCTTTTTTTCATTAGTACATAACGTGCAGATACTTAGATATAAACTCAAGTGGTAAACATTCCAAAAAGTACTGAACAAAAAAACCACATGCGGATGTTTTAGCTATTTCTTTACCGTACCTACTATGACTTATTTTATACACAATCCTTAGGTTGCTAAAGTGGGTCCAACTGGAGACCGCCGTTGCAAGATGGAACTTGAGCTGGTCACGCCGAAACTACCCGAGAAGAAACCACCAGGTCGTATAGATACTAGAGAAACGCAATGTGACCCAATCCCCCCCCCGTGTCCCTGCTGCCGGCCAAGAAGAACAAAAACTATAGACAAAAAATGAAAATACAAGATAATAACTTCATCTTATTTTCTTCTGTTAGGTCTATAATTTTTTTTTTTTTTTTGGGTATAATTGTTATTACCTATATAATTAGTTTCATAGTTTTTTATTTAAAACACAGAAATATAAAACCAAGTATAAGCAGCTTGTTTTTTATTTGGATTTGTTCTTTTGCCCACACTGAGCAGGCGTGGTAGATTATGAACCCGCTCTCTTAGAGAAGAGGTGAGTCCCAGCAGTAGTAATATATAAGGCTGAGTTCATATAGTTACCACACTGATATCACTCATGCAACGGGGCATGGAACGTCATCTATTAGTTAAAAGTAAAACTAAATCCATGAAATAGTAGGACGAGACGAGAATTTAAAACCCTGTTCAAACCTCCACGGTAAACTAAAATGTGCTTAATTTGTGAAAGCTATTCACTTGATTTTCAAGTTTTATTTGGATTTTATAAAGGTTTATTTAGAGCTCTCAGTCCTCTTATGTTGCAGGTCGAGTGTTCCCGAATTCTCCAACTTTGGCTAAATACATAAGGGCATGCAATTAGACATACATAGCTGTTTTTGATACAACCGCTCTTACGCGAATAGGATATTATTACACATTTTTCAATAAATATTTTGGAAACACAGTAGGGGAGGGGGGGGCATAACAGGGACGCGGGGCAAAGTTGTTTGTCTTTTTTGTACAAAAACTGTTCTTTCCATCAAGTTCAAAATAATTTTCCTAGAAAGTCCTTATAAAGTTCTACTTTTCAGATTTTTTTCATACTTTCTAAACTTATGGTTCAAAAGTTAGAGGGGGGGGGACACATTGTTTTTTTACTTTTGGAGCGATTATTTCCGAAATTATTGCCATTATCAAAAATTATTTCAGTAAACTCCTATTCATTTTTAAATACCTATCCAACAATATATCACAGGTTAGGGTTGAAATTAAAAAAAAAAATCACTTCTCACTTTACATATAGGGGGGCTACCCTAATAAAACATTTTCTTCCAATTTTTATTTTACCACTTTGTCGGTGTGATTGATATACATATTGGTACCAAATTTCAGCTTTCTAGTGCTAACGGTCACAGAGATTAAGCGAGGACGGACAGATGGACAGACAGACAGACAGACGGACAGACAGACAGACAGACGGACAGACAGACATGGCGAAACTATAAGGGTTCCTAGTTGACTGCGAAACTATAAGGGTTCCTAGTTGACTACGGAACCCTAAAAAGAACACTCAATCCACACGCACACAAGTGGGTCCTCGCTCACGGCCTTGCGAGGGCTCCTTAAGAATGAGGTTTAGTATAATTGAAAGTCTCGCGTTGGACCACTATTTCAGATGGTAATCAACGATGTGGTCGAACACTGGGTGGCGACAGTCGCTGTTTCGTTTTCGAAGTTATAAAATAAAAAGCCCCTGCTGATGTGTACCTTCGCCCACGTGAAATTTGGCCACGCTATGCCTGTGATATTTGGTAATTGACGCCATTTAGTTAAGTTCTACTAGTTCCATGGATTCGCATAAATTGTTGCCGAAATTATTATTACAATATGAATGAGCGTAACTCGCAAATAAGTAACGTTTAGTTTTACTTACTCGCGTTTACTTACTTAAGTACGTTTTTTGTGATCTTACGTATGAAATGTCAAGACCCCCTCTTCCCCCTTGGAAGAATAAGGTATATGGTCGACCCCACTCCCCCAAATCGTCTTACGTAATAAATGAACGGCCCCTTTTTGTTATCATCGTCGTCGTCATTACCATCATCATCACTGCTGCTTTCCTCTATAATTAAAGCATGGATTAACATAGGCTTTTAATATTTATTTCAACAAAATGTGGTTTTAAATAAAAATAGGCATTTTTATGTACCTGCAATGAAAATAGGAATTGTTACCTGCATTAAGAAACTTCAATTTGAATCTAGTTCTTCAATACCGCTGTGCTCCGTCAAAACGTACGTCATCGCGGGTAGCTGCGCCTGCGCCCCTTTTGCTACATAAATCGACACGACTACATGCACACCTTTAAATACCACATACTCGCAATAGCAACACTACGCAAGTAATAATCCGATTTTCTCTACGGGGACCGTCGCACACGCACGACACGCGCGATTCGCCTTGCGACTAGATATTATTGTATTTCATTTATAAGTAAAAACAAAATCTTTGCTTAAGTCCCTACAATACATTACCTACTGAAAATTACCTTAGCGGTCATCGTACTTATCATAATATATTCAAACAACTTCTTTATTGGTAAAATGGGGGGAATAGGGTGTAAGGGGAGAATTGGGACTAAACAGATCTTTTTTGAGACCTTACTTTACCACTTTACTTTAATTTTAGACCGTATGGGATTTTTTTTATTTAAAACTTGTAACTTTTTTTATATATTCTGGCAATATTTACTTGTCCTGTCATTGAGTTTTATGAAAATAACTGACTTCAAAGTATTGGACCAAAAACGGTATACCGCCGTTTGCCCGAATTTTATTTACCCTAATATCATTTGCCATAATAGTCAACAGCCATAATATTATACGACGTAATATTCATTTGCCCTACTCTTATTTGCTATATTAGTCACGTGCTAGAAGCTTTGTTTCCCATAAAGTCACTTACCATAACATCATTTGTCATAATCATTGTAAGCCCTAATTATCACATGTCCTAATTATCACATGCCCTAATTATCACATGCCATAATAATTATGGCATGTGATAATTATTATCATATGCCATAACATCATTTGCCATCGACATTGGGTATGTAACGGTTGTTATATCAGGAGAAACTGGATGCAATCGGGACTTTAGGGCACTCCGACTCGGATAGGTTAGGTTAGAAGGGGATGGCGGGGTCGTGTGAGCGAGCGAATAGACCCCGCCATCCCCTTCGTGGTTATTTTTTTATAAACCACACAGAAGTAGGAGCCCCGCGAAGCGGGGCTCCGTCAACCAAGCCCACCATCATACACCATGCATAGAATATTTTAAGGTTTGGCTAGGTCTATTCGCTCGCTTCGCTCGCTCAAACGACCCCGCCATTCCCTTCGTCGTTATTTTTTTTATAAACCACCCAGAAATAGTTTGGTTAGGTGCCATTTATTATCATGAGCAAATGCCTAGCTTGGAAAAAGATTCGAATACAATTTATTATGGCGCTTAAATATCATGTGTAGGTAACGATTATTACGGCGTTTAAATATTTGTCTAATAATTATTATGGCATTTAAATGTTATGTCTAATAATCATTATGGCGTTTAAATATTATGTTTGATAATTATTATGGCACTTAAAAATATGAAAAACAATACGTATGGCACTCGTATCTTATGGTATCTAAGTTTCGGGCAATTAACAGTATGTCATATGTCTTTTAGGGCAAACAAAACATTCGGGCAAATGAAATTCGGGAATATGATGATTATAATAATATTATTGACAGTTTGAGTCCGCTTTAGTCCACTTTGGTTCTGCCTAGCCTTGAATCCTCTGAGCACATTGCTGGAGAATTCAGGCCTAGGCTATCGGTTGAAGAGAGGTGGTCAGGCTATATCTCACCTCCTTTATATGGATGACTTGAAGCTCTTTGCCCCCAACAATCTGCAACTGATGGAGCTACTGAAGGTAACGGAAACCTTCAGTAGTGCCATCAGGATGGAGTTTGGTGTGGACAAATGTGCGGTCATGCATATAAAACGAGGGGAGATTGTGGAATCCGTGGGTATCCAACTCTCGGATTCCATACACCTGAGATCCCTCTCTCCAACCGAAACCTACAAGTATTTGGGTATGTCGGAAGCGTTAGGCATCAATGCCACTGACATGAAGCAATCGTTGAAGGAGCGCTTCTTTGGCCGCCTGAAGAAGGTACTTAACAGCCTTCTGTCAGGTGGAAACAAGGTGCGTGCCTTCAACGGTTGGGTCATGCCGGTATTGATGTACGCTTTCGGTGTACTCAAATGGACTCAAACGGAACTTGACGCCCTGGATAGAAGGGTTCGTACACTGCTGACTGCATATCGAATGCATCACCCTCGGTCGTCGGTAATGAGACTGTATATCCCGCGGAAGTGCGGGGGTCGAGGCTTTTTAAATGCTAAGACCCTGCACAATCGCGAGGTATGCAGTCTCAGGGAATACTTCCTAGCCGCCGACGGGGGTATGCATCGTGCTGTAGTAGCAGTGGACAAGGGACTCACCCCGCTCTCCTTGGCTAACGAGAACTGGCGCAAACCTGTAGTGCTTGACACTAACGTACGCAAGGAAGTATGTCAGAGTAAGGAACTTCACGGACGCTTTTTCCGGGCCCTTCATGGGCCCGATGTAGACCAACTAGCGTCCGTAGCCTGGCTACGCGTCGGTGACCTCTTTGGGGAAACCGAAGGTTTTGTCTGTGCAATTATGGACGAAGTTATCATGACGAATAACTACCGGAGATTTATTGTGAAGGACGGCACGGTTGACATCTGTCGGGCATGTCACCGACCGGGTGAATCAATCCGCCACATTATCTCTGGTTGTTCTCGTCTAGCTAACGGGGAATACTTGCATAGACACAATCTTGTAGCCAGGATAATCCATCAGCAACTTGCTCTGAAGTACTCTCTTGTGGAATCGGAGGTGCCATACTACAGGTATGTGCCCGACCCAGTTCTCGATAGTGGCGATATCACGTTGTACTGGGATCGGTCCATCATCACTGACAGGACTATTGTAGCCAATAAGCCTGATATAGTGGTGGTGGACCGAAGGGAGAGGCGTGCAATGATTGTTGACATATCCGTCCCGCATGACGAGAACCTCGTGAAAGCCGAGAAAGATAAACAAATTAAGTATATCGACTTGGCTCGCGAGGTTGTCGACATGTGGAATGTGGACTCAGCGATCATTGTACCGATAGTCGTGTCAGCCAATGGCTTAATTGCCAAGAGCCTCGACCAACACCTTAGGAGGCTCTCGTTAAGCGGCTGGATCAAGGGCTTGATTCAGAAAGCGGTACTCCTGGACACGGCTCGTATAGTTAGGAGGTTCCTTTCTCTGGAGCCCTGACCGCCGGTAGCTTGGACCCTGTTCCCGATACCGGTGGGACACTATTTTTTATATTTTTAAATGTTTTTTTTAAATATATTTTTTAAGGAATATTTAAAAATTTAATAAATATGTTAAAATGTATAATAAAGGAAATAATAATAATTAAAGATTTTTTTCTTTATAATAACTAGGTACTTGTGTAAAAGTGAACTTTGCATGTTTTGTGTCAGCTATTCAGGCTTCGAATAAGTACTAAAATAAATGGATTTAACTCATGTTTTTTCTAGTAGTTAATAATAACATAATCTAAGGTTCGTGCTATGGTGTGTAAAGGGTTGTATGTGAGAAATCCGTAAACAGTGTTTTGCTACCTATCAAGCAAAAGATTTAAAAATATAGTTTTTAGCACGAATATTGAGCGCTCGGCGTCAGAGTGGGGATCGCTTTGCGCATTCCATACATTGGCGAGCCAATCGTCGTCGTTGTTAGATACATGCAAGAAGCGCAGGGAACGAATCACGAGTGACGTCTATGATAAGATGGCGTGGCCGTGCGCTTCTTTTCAAAAGACTATTAACCCCATACGTGACCCTATTCACCCTACACCGTGGGTGAATCGGGTTAAGTAAGTTTTTTTTTTAACTTTTTATATATATATTATTTAAAACTTTTATATCATAATGCATTGTAAATTAAATTATAGACTACCGGAAGCATATTAATATCATTTTTTTCTATTTAAAGTTAAAAGAAAGTCTATGAAAATTAATGTTGAAGTGGGAAAGAGTCCCGATTCCCCCATTTTACGGTACCTAATTATGTAGTACCAAGGTACTACCTACATAAAAAATACTCCTTACAATGCATATGGCTTGCTACCGAGAATTAGTAAATAAAACCTTCAGTAATATTGTAAGGCGTAAAGTTCGATCTCCGTTGTGGAATGTCTATCTGCGTGTGTATGCGTCTTAGAGCAGAAACGCACAAGTATCTGTTGACGTCTTCTGGGAATCAACTCCAAAGGCTGAGATGTAATCCTTACTTATTATTATAAGTGCGAATGTTAAGTTTATTTGTTTCGCTTTCATGACCTATCTGCTCGACCGATCATCATGAAATTATCATAAAATTTTGATCTTATACACGTTGGCAAGTGTTGAGTTGTTATCAGGTAGCTTTAATCACAGGATGAGTAATAGTACAAGTCTAACATCTAGAAAAAGTACCTACAGTTCCCCAGAAATCTAGCGAAGCCGCGTGTAAATGCTATTAAGGGTCCTTTCCCTATCACGCGTATTTTAGCCCGCACGCGGTTCTCGTTCGCATGCGGACTGCCCGCATCCTATCATTTCATACATGTTTTTCCTAACATACTAGAGCATGCGCGTGGAAAGCGGATAGGCTGCGGGCGCGCAGCCCGCGTGCGCGCTATCCGGATGCGGGCGGTGATCTTCTGCCTTCAGTGTTGTTGTTACCTACTGTGAAGCGGGTTGCACGCATGCTCATAGTCCGCATATATCGCAAACAAGTTTACCCACTGGCGACACGCACAACACTGCAGCAGCAAACGAAATCTTTGTCCTGCGTGTAGCCCGGAGCATGCTATCACCCGCATGCGGACGAGACCCGTGCGGGTTAAAATACGCGTGACAGGAAAAGGGCCTTTAAGAAATTAGATATAAACCAATTAGATAGTATCTACCTACTTATATTTTACTTATACATACTTTGTCTTTACTACTTTAAATAGATGTCTAGAATTAGAGTATTACAGAGCTCAGGTACACAGGTGGGCTCTATAAAAATGAACTGATATTCTGAGGAACGTCGCGGGGCTCCGTAGTTTGTTAAAGCACAAGAACGTTGTGGTAAGATTTTAAAGGGAAGGAAAGGATATCTGTATATCCAGCATCAAACATCTCCTGATTAATATCACCGAACAAATTATTATTTGAAACTACTGAAGCCACACACACTGAGGGGCATAGCACCTGCAGTATCCTGCCTACTATGAATTCTTTTGGGTAGGACAACCCTAGTGGGCGGTGGGGCTTCGAAGAGCATTTTGAACACCTGATTCCTCACGTTGAAAAGGCAGTGGGCGCTCTGCACAGATTGCTGCCCAATCTAGGAGGACCTCGGGAAGAAGTTCGTCGGCTCTACGCAAGTGTTGTGCGATCGATGGTCCTTTATGGGGCACCTGTATGGTCAAATAGACTCTCAGGTGTCCGTTGCTGCAGGACTAAAATTAATAAGTAAGTAAGTCGCCGCTGTAAGTCCTCCATGTACTAAATAAATAATAGTCTGCAGTGGAGAATGGCCATCCGCATCGTACGTGGATACCGAACGATATCCTTTGAGGGGGCAACTCTTTTGGCACGCTATTATAATCGGTTTCGCGACAATACACCAGTGTTAGGCTAGTAGCGGTAAGGGTAAGGCGGCAGGAGCGGCGATACGGGCTCAAGAAGTGGCGCGAGCGGCTACAACAGCCGCAATTCTCGTGTAAGCGCGTTGTCGAAGTCGTTCTAGGACCACACTTCGAAGCCTGGCTGAAAAGAGGAGAGCGCATCTCCTATAGACTTATTCAGGTACTGACCGGGCACAGAGGGTCGACCGCCGTGACGTCTAAAACGCTGAAACCCCCCTTGCCGGTAATTTAAATGCTGGAATTATAAAATATAAAGAAACCATTAAATACCTAATTTCGAAAAAAGAAATAACTTATCTTTAATAAAAAACTTTTTACAATTTCGGAAGTCAGTGTTAAATAACAAAGAGACAAAACTATTATAGAAACACCGACTTCCGAAATTAAAGTTATTTTATACTTTTCAGTGTTTTTTAACATTGAAGTCGATTATATTTTTTTTTTGTAAAATGTTTTTTATTTTATACTTTTTAGTTATAGTACCACCACTAAAAAGTACCCCTTAGACAAACTTAAAGAACTTATAGCCACAGTGTATCTCATAACGATTCTAATAATCCCAAACACAGTTAGATTACATTAATTTATTTTTTTTCCTTCTGGCTTCATCATCAGATCAGTCAGATACATACCCCCCCCCCCTTTTCTGACAGTCAGTCATCGACTACACGTATAAACAAAGCAACTTTACTTGTAACCACAGTTCTGCTGTGATTCTATGAGGAGTTCTGTTCCATATCTTCGAAGTTCATGACCAACTTGGAAGCATAACCTTTCAATAAAAAAAAAATATACAAAATCGGTCCACAATTGACCGAGATATCGGTGAACATCGTGAACATACATAAAAAAAAACATACTTTCAGCCGAACATAGAACCTCCTTTTTGAAGTCGGTTAAAAATTTATTTGAACTTATAATTCCTAGTCAATCCAACAAAGATATAACACTTCAAAGCAACCCGAAAACGGCAATTTTATTGGCAAAGACTTACTATTAGAATCCTGAATACAGTGACGGATTGAAGCTTAGCCAAATTCAAAGACAACATTGTCCTGCAGGAACATACTCTACTCTTCATACAAACTGCTAGATAATTATATGCAAGCTATGACGAGAGGTGGCTGACCATCGCGAGTTGTACCGGTTGGCATCCGCTGCTGGTCATCATCATCATTTGAGCACTGTTGGACATAGGTCTCCCCCAAGTGTCACCACAAAGAACGGTCCTGTGCGTCTCGCATCCATCGGATTCCCGCAACCCTTACCAGGTCATCGGTCCACCTTATAGAAGGCTTTCCAATGCAATATCTTCCGGTACGCGGTTGCCATTCCAGGACCTTTCGGCCCAAACGGCCATCTGTTCTGCAAGCAATGTGCCCTGCCCATTGCCACTTAAGTTTGGCAATTCTTCTTGCTATGTCGGTAACCTTGGTTGAGAGCAGTGGTGGCCGAGTGGTAATGGCTCCGACTTACGAGTTATAGGTCGCGGGTTCAAACCCTGCCAGGCGCATTACTTTTTGTAATTTATGTCATTACGACTGCTCTCAAAGCGTTGAAGGAAAACATCGTGAGGAAACCGGCATGTCCTAGAACCAAAAATTCGAAGACATGTGACATTCACCAACCCGCACTGGGCCCGCGTGGTGGATTACGGCTACGGATTCTAGCCTGAGTGGGACCATTAAAAAGGCTGATGATGATGTCGGTAACCTTAGTTCTTCTTAAAACTCCGAGCATAGCCCTTTCCATTGCACTTTGGGTGACTTTAAGTCTGCTGGTCGCTTACTTTAAGTCTGTTGGCTGCTGGTCGATTGGTTGAAGTTTTTTTACGAATGTCTATTTTCCATATTCAAGTCACCAACATGTTACAATGAAAGTATTACCCGGCTACAACCGTCACCAGCAGGGTAGGTACTATTTTAAAAGTAAGGTTTACATTATGACAAATTAATAGTTTTGATGTTTTCGAACACATGGTGCAAAAAGTAAATTAAAGTGAGGATTTAAGTCACAAGTTAAATTTTACTAGTAGGCTAGAGTGAATACTCTCTTAATAAACTAGTAAGATTCACCATGAACGTATGCATTACTGTTTACCATCAGGTAGGATCGCAGTCAAGCAATAGTAGTTTAATACTAGGCAAGCCTTTTAAGTTCTGTCGTTTAAATATTTCGAATCTATAATTGCTCAATTTTCAAATTTGTTTGAATTTAGAATGGCAAAACAATTGAAATAATTAGGATTGCTGCAACTATTTAGTCACAGTTGTTTTGAATGTATCAAGTCGCGCACAAAAATGAATCTCTATAGGTATAGAAAACGTTCGTGCTATAATTTTATACAACTTTCGGAGAGGCCTAACTCGAATTCAATATTTCGAGGAGATAAGATCTGTATTTTATGATGAAGCTACTTGATTTTCCCCACCAAAAAGAAAATGCTACTTGTCTACGGACTGTCGAACGCTGGTATTTAGAATTCCAGCGTGGAAATACTAGTCTTATTGACAAATCTCTTGAAGGTAAACATCGTTGCTGTGAGACAACTGATAATCGGAGATCGCCATCTCAGGGACAACCATTCAAAAGATCTTGCATGAGGAGCTTGTTGTGAGAAAGCTAGTTTTCATTCCGATGATCATAAGGCGGCCCGCGTCAGATGGTGTAAGAAAACTTTCCAAAGGTTCAAGCGAGGAGAGTCAAATCACATCTAGGACATTATCAGTGGTGACGAATCTTGGATTTATGCCTACGACCCTGATTCCAAAGAGCATAACCTGGGTCTTCCGAGATGAGCCAAAGCCGACTAAAGTTGTTTACTGTCGAAGCATTTTGAAGAAGATGGTGGCTACATTCGTGGCGAAAACCGGTCAGGTTGCAATAATTGCACTTGAAGATCGTAGAACGGTTAATTTAGAGTGGTATACCACAATTTATTTTCCACAAGTCATCGCCGAAGTTCGGAAATCTTACCCAAAGCGACGCATCATCCTACACCATGACAACGCAAACTCACATACCGCTGGTAAAACAATTGATTATTTGAAGCAGGAAAACGTAGAAATTCTTGACCATCCCCCATACAGTCCTGACCTAAGCCCTAACGATTTCTTTACTTTTCCTAAAATTAAGAAAACTCTTCGTGGGCAAAGGGTCCAGTCCAAGGTCCGTCCAAGAGTGAAGAAGCAGTCGACGCTTTCAAGTCGGCCATTCTGGACATACCGACTTAGGAGTGGAATAAGTGTTTTAATAACTGGTTCGAGCGAATGGAAAAATGTATAAAACTTCGAGGCGAATACTTTGCAAAACAATAAATAATACTTTAAGGTTCTAGTTCTGTTTTTTTCTACAAACGACAAAATTTAAAAGGCATCCCTCGTACATGTAGCCAAGAAAGAGAAAACATGTTCAACCTCGTTTCTATCTGAGAAGGAGAAAACATGTTCAACCTCGTTTCTATTCAAGAAGGAGAAAACATGTTCAACCTCGTTACTATGCAAGAAAGAGAAAACATGTTCAACCTCGTTACTATCCGAGAAGGAGAAAACATGTTTAACCTCGTTACTATCCGAGAAAGAGAAAACATGTTCAACCTCGTTACTATCCGAGAAGGAGAAAACACGTTCAACCTCGTTTCTATCCAAGGAGGAGAAAACATGTTGAACCTCGTTTCTATCCAAGGAGGAGAAAACATGTTCAACCTCGTTTCTATTTAAGAAGGAGAAAACATGTTCAACCTCGTTTCTATGCAAGAAGGAGAAACATGTTAAACCTCGTTTCTATTCAAGAAGGAGAAAACATGTTCAACCTCGTTTCTATCCAAGGAGGAGAAAACATGATCAACCTCGTTTCTATCCAAGGAGGAGAAAACATCATGTTCAACAGCGTTTCTATTCAAGAAGGAGAAAACATGTTCAACCTCGTTTCTATCCAAGGAGGAGAAAACATGTTCATCCTCGTTTCTATCCAAGGAGGAGAAAACATGTTCAACCGCGTTCCGCTTGTTCTTATAATTTTTTTTTATTGATATAAACTAGTGCTTGACTGCGATCCCACCTAATGGTAAGCAGTGATGCAATCGTTGATGGTGAGGCGCACTAGTTTATTAAGAGCCTATTCACTCTTGCATTAAAGACACCTAAATGATAATCAGACGGGATGACCGCAGCAGGCAAATTGTTCCAGTCCCTCGATGTACGACGAGGCGAAACGCTTGGTCCGGGCCGTAGAGGTATTATGTACGTCAGGTTAACTGCTTTAGTTTACAAAGTAATTCTAATATATTTACGAATCAAAACAGACGAAACTTTACCTATCAGACTGTAACTCCGGGGTGCATATAAAATAGTATTTTCGAGTTCACTTCGCTCTTTTTATCTACTTACTCTCCTAATCATGGCGATAAGGATGGTGCGGGGATACTGCACGGTCTCCCGCGAAGCGGCGAGCCTTCTGGCTGGCCTACCACCGTGGGATCTGGAGGCAACAGTCCTTGCACACATGCATGATATGCGCGTGGAGATGCAACGCCGGGGTGAAAGTCCGCTGCCGCGACAGGTCACGGCATGGCGGACAGAGCTCCGGCGGGATCTCATGGTGAAATGGCGTCAGCGACTATCGCAACCCAGTGCTGGGCACGCCACAATTATGGCGGTAAGTCCCCTCTTTGAGGCGTGGCTGGAAAGACCTCACGGCGTCCTTACCTTCCGCATGACGCAGGTACTCACCGGACATGGTTCGTTCGGGAGTTTCCTGCACTCGATTCATGCGGAAGTGACGCCCGGGTGTCGCCACTGTGCGGAACGCCCGGAGGACACGGTGGAGCACACTGTCGAGGTGTGCCCTGCTTGGGCGGAGCATCGCCGTGCCCTCGTGGGGGCGATCGGCGGCGGAGACCTCTCGCGCCGGGCGGGCGGGGGATGTCAATGCATGATTTTTTCCCACCATAAAAAAAAAAATCTACTTACTGCTACTTAGCAACTAGTCAAATAAATGTGAACAATAGGTAAAATAGATCCCTGAAAATAATCCTGGCGCCACCACGGCCGCAGGTGATGCCCTCCTCTTTCCTGAAATCATTCGCTACAATATATAGGAGTAATGCTACATAGAACTACATTAAACCGACACACACGTGGACCACGCCTGATTTGTACGGAGAACGACATTGCGTGGCGTGGACCAAGTGTAGCTTTACAAGTCTAGTTGCCATATAAAATGTACGGAAACCGACGCGCCTAGATTAGCGTGTGTGATACACGTGTGCTCACTGTAGTTCTACCTTGATGAACATACAGCTGACGTATCTATTATAAGTAGATATTGCAGCCGCTGTCTGAAACATAAACATGTGGAGTCATAAGCGTGGTAGTAAAATACTTTTGTATGACTAATACTCCCAAAAGTAGACTGTTAATAAAACGAGACATTTTTATTAGGTTACGAACTTCCTGATCGCTCGCATGAATGAGTCGACGACTCCAAAAGTAGTTCACGGCCAATTAGTTACATAATAAGAAGACATTTTTTTCAGTAGGTAGATTTATCTACACATGATAATGGTACAGACAAAATGTTCCCAATAAAAATGTCAGCAAGATCTCAAGACTGAAATTTTGCGAGTTTTTATTATCTTAGAAGATTTTTGTATCTTGTTTCACTGTTTACAATAAAGCTAGAACAACATTAGACAGACACACACGTGCACCACGCCTGGGCCCCAAGTCTGCTATTTTTATAAATTCGTCATTCCAACACGATCCCATTGTCATTTTGCAAAAGTTTGTAATCTGCTAATTCATAATGATCGATCATTGATCGGTCACTGGTCTTGTAATAGAATTGTGGTAGATTGATAATTTCGAGCATATTAAAACCAATAAATGCACAATAACGTTCTAATGGTAAAACACTGATCAAATAAACTGTCAAAGTTTTAGCAGATTACCGCAAACGTCAAATATTCATTTGTCAATATGTACGAGATTACCATTCTATGTCACTTCTTTCAATGGAGTGTCAGTGGTTGACCATTGGAAAGTCATAACGACGCCATTATATTAGTAGATTACCAAACTTGTCAAAATCGACAATTATGACATCAATGATAGACCATTCTGACACTATTGTAATAGCAGACTTCAGGCCCTGTTCAAACTACAATTCCCGAATGGAGACTTGAAGATTTTTCCGAATTGTTTTTTTTTTGTCTTAGTTAACAACATTGTTTTCAGATTTATTCTTATATCTGTGCTAGAGTCCGTCTACTGAAAGCGTAACCTGGACTTTTTTTTTTAAATTAAATTGGCAACATTGTTTTGCCGAAAAAAATCACGTCAAAGTCTATGGTTGCAATTGTCAGTTTTGGAAACAAATATTTATTTTTCAAGAATAATTGCATAATTATGGGAAAAACAATAAACAGTAACGTGCAAAAACTGCTACACACTATGGTTAATAAGTTCAAACAAAAACAAGAAGAGAAAGAAGGTGTTTTCAATGAAAACCAACAATGTTTACATACGATTTCTGTATTTTTAAGTTAGTATGACGTTTTAATCTTGATCCTTGTCGACTAATATTATTAGATAGTTATATTAAGGATATAATGATATTTTTTTTTCTTATATTTTTAGATAATCTGACTTATTGCGAATTTCATAATGGACAAAAACATCGAACAAAGAAGGCTTTTGGTGAATCGACTTAATCAAAAACACATGCTAGTGAGTGGTAGAATTTGTTCAAAAGCAGTTGAGATGTAATGAAAGATTTGCCTCACTTTGTCTGATAGTGCATCAAAATCTTCAACTGAAGTTAAAATTGCGAAAGTGAAGGAAATAGTGACTGAAATCCTAGTTCAAGTTTGAGAGCTGTTGAACTTTTTGTGTCTTACGAGTCGATCCGTATCATTTGAAATAATCATTGGAGTATAAAACATGTTCCCACTTGACTAATTCCAAAAGATCTGAATTTTCTCTATGCTAAAACGAATCGATTCCAACCCAACAATCTCGAAACACATTATTAGTGTTGGCGAGACGTGATGAAGTTGAAATCATTTTATTTGAATATCGCGGTGTTGTGCACTTGGTATTCTTGCCAGAAGGCCAAATGGTAAATAAAGATATATATTATTTGAATATTATATAGCGACATTTGAGAGATCAGATAAAATAAAATATTTTGGGATAATAACTAACATTTTGTGTGTTATTGACCTTTACCATACACCCACCAAATAATTAAGTCTACACACATGTTTTTGACTAGGATTAACTATTATACAATTGTCATAAATACAAAAAATACTCTAGTATCAAAACTTTTTTCTCCTACTATTTCAATAATACCACATTCAAAATTTTTGGTTGTAACCTCCTTTTCTCAGGTCACGCTTTCATTAGACGGACTCTATAAGACCTTGCTTTTTGCCAAATTTCAGGATTGTGGGTCAACGGGAAGTACCCTATGAATTTCGATGTTTGAGAGTACGAAAATATTTGTTTTTTTATTTGCGACATAAACGGCCGTATCTTTTTTATCCGTTAACTTAGAAGTTTTAATTTTTTCACAGCTTGAAGGGACCACAGACCTGAGTATTATATATATATTAATTAAAATTTCAACTCGATACCTTCACGAGTTCTCGAGATAAAGGGTATTGACAGACAGACAGACAGACAGACGGACGGACAACAAAATAATCCTATAAGGGTTTCGTTTTTTCCTTTTAAGGTACGGAAGGTACGGAATCCTAAAAAGGTTAAAAAATCATAATCAATATCTAACAGCTGGCTTTTCGTCACGAAAAAATTAGAACCCGATTACAGCGCCACCTACGGGGTTGAATTGAATTTTTAAACTATCCAGGGGCTTGAACACGCTACAATTATGGCGGTAAGTCCCCTCTTTGAGGCGTGGAAAGACCTCACGGCGTCCTCACCTTCCGTATGACGCAGGTTCTCACCGGACTGATGGTAAGTTCGGGAGGTACCTGCACCGGATTTATGCGGATGTGACGCCCGGGTATCGCCACTGTGTGGACACGGAGGACATGGTGGAGCACGTAGTAGAGGTGTGGCCCACTCGAGCTATCGGCGGCGGTGATCTCTCACGCCGAGCCTTGATACAGGCCATGGTCCGGAGCGAGGAGAAGTGGCAGGCGGTCACCTCTTTGTGCCAAGTAGTAATGTTAGCAAAGGAGGAGGCTGACAGCATCAGGCAACGGCGCCCATGCCCCAGCCGCCGCCGGGATTTCGATCCCGATTTCCGGCCACAGGGCTTGCGGATGGAGAACAATGGGTAGCTTGCTGTCCGAACGTCCGGTAACTGTCCGGACCAAGCCCAAGACTCAAGCAGTAGTCAGTAACGGTAGGGGCCTAACAGGGTCGAAGCCTACTGGGGCCAAGGGTCTGCTTCTGAAAGGAAGGCTCGGCCCCGGTATGAAAGACAAAGACGGAACGGGGTGGGTTTTTTAGTCAGTAAAAGCCTGACACTATCCCCCGCTTCGCTCAAGAGTGGGGGATGTAATCTGGATGATTTTTACCCACCGATAAAAAAAAAACCATCCAGGGGCTCACTCAAATAAAGAGTCTGTCTAATAAGTCAACCGACTTGGGTAATTATTAGGGTAAAATCAAATGTGATGTAGACAACGCTGGTTCAATAATCAAGGTTGATTAAGAGATATTGATCATTGTTTACTACTAGAAGAACCATGAAGTATCGAATATAAGTATTTTTTAAATACCTAATTAAATATTATACAAAATTCCCAAGTCGGTTGGCTTTTTAGACAGACTATACACACAAAGTTTCATCCAAATCCCCTCCTGAGTTAGGTTAATTAAAATTAAATTAATTAATTAAACACAAATCAGAATCTTGATTTGCAAGGCTTCTGTTGTTATATTTTTTTTAATTTTAGAGTATATTATGAAGGCTCAAAGTTCATGCAAAATAGCAGATTTTCAGAGATCTTTACTGAATTGGCTTTACACAAAATAAATTTATTTCAATAGAAGCCTGGATAATATCCACAAGATATCCAAGTTTCCAAAATGTCTAATGAAAAATGTGTACTCGTAAAAACGTCATAATCGCTTTTTTTTTTCTTTTTTTTTTGATGGGAAAAATCATCTTATGACAACCCCCGCTCTTGGGCGGAGCGGGAGATAATGTCAGACTCTTACTGACTAAAAAACCCATCCCGTTCCTTCAAGCCTTCATACTGGGGCTCGAGCGCCCTTTCGGATAACCCTGGCCGCAGTAGGCTTCGACCCGGCTGGGCCCCTGCTGTTGCGGACAACTCCTTGAGGCGCGCGGGAACAGCGCGCGTCGTCGACGACTTGGGCTTGGTCCGGACAGTTACCGGACGGCCGGACAGCGAGCTACCCATTGCTCACTGTCCGCAAGCCCGCGCCTACGGTGGCTGGAAATCGGGATCGGAATCCCGGCGGCGGCGAGTGCGCCGTTGCCTGATGCGGTCGGCCTCCTCCTTAGCGAGCATTACTGCTTCGCAGAAGTCGGCGACCGCCTGCCATTCCTCCTCGCTCCGGACCATGGCCTCGACTAAGGCCCGGCGCGAGAGGTCTCCGCCGCCGATCACCCCCACGAGAGCACGGCGATGCTCCGCCCAAGCAGGGCACACCGCGATTGTGTGCTCCACCGTGTCCTCCGGGCGTTCCGCGTCATTATGACGCTTAAGAGCGGTTGTACGAAAAACAGTGAAAATGTGTGTCGAATTGCATGCCCTTAAGAGTTTGATTTTGATTTGACTATACGCCTACAGAACCCGAGGATCTTGTATACTCTAAAATCATCTTGACAGAACCCTAAATAGTAAGTAAAATCTATAACTCTGGATGACACGTGGTGACACCTATCAAAGCAGACTGACAAGCAATCTTTATAACGGCTTTCATAAATTCTCCATGTAATTACCAATTCTAAAATTTCTAGTTATTATAAGTAAATAGTTGCATCCGATTGAACTGGAAGCCGACCGCAACAGTTGGGAAAAGGCTGGGCTGGCATAGAAAATAAAAAATACTATGGCACCGAAGCCAAAGCCAGACGCAAAGGGAAAAGCAGGGGCCAAACCTGAGAAACCCAAGACACCTCCACCACCTGCTAAAGCTAAAAAGCCTTTTGAAGAAATAAGTGCTATTTTTAATGGCAATGAAGTAAGTTTTTTGTAAGGTGTACGCAAATAATCGTATCGTAGGAAGCGACTAAGGGGCTTACGGGGAAAGTGTTTAGTAGCATTATCTGTATATTTTAACAATTGTTCCAATATGAAAATCATAACCCGGACATCCTGCCTACAATTAATCATTGTAGCGGCACATGAGTAGATACTGTGTATTTATTCATGTGATCTGACGTGATAGCGGTCTAGGCGAGGCAAAGTTAGCAAAAATCTAACCTGTAAAAACAATGCCGCGCTCGCGCAGAGCATCACCGTGTTGTCCTGGGGGCGATCGGCGGCGGCGATCTCTCGCGCCGGGCCTTGATACAGGCCATGGTCCGGAGCGAGGCGGAGTGGCAGGCGATCGCCTCCTTCTGCGAAGCAGTAATGCTAGCAAAAGAGGAGGCCGACCGCATCAGGCAACGGCGCTCACGCCCGAGCCGCCGCCGAGATTCTGAACCTGAGTTCCGGCCACCGCAGGCGCGGACTTGCGGACGGCGAGCAATGGGTAGCTCGCAGTCAGACCGTCGGGTAACTGTCCGGACCGAGCCCAAGTCGACGGTGCGCACTTTTCCCGCGCGCCTCAAGGAGTTGTCAGCAAACGTAGGGGCCCAGCTGGGTCGAAGTCTAGGGTCTGTTTCTGAAAGGGAGGCTGAGCCCCCCGGTATGAAAGGCAAGGCAGAACGGGGTGGGATTTTTAGTCAGTAAGAGTCTGACACTATCCCCTGCTCTGCCCAAGGGCGGGGGATGTCATTTGGATGATTTTTACAAAAAAAAAACCTTCAAAACAATTGTGTGTTAATAATAATACTTAAATAATAAATATTTTTTTGGAAAGATGACCAGCAGTCCTAGGGTGATATCAGGTTTACCGTAAAACATCGAGTATCTCAACCATGGTGATATACCTACCTATTATATTATTGTTTTTATATTTAAGCCTATACAGTGTATCACTGCTGCCAAAGGCCTCCTTCCATTTCTTATATTGTTCCCGGCCCTGAGCCACTTCATGCCAATTCCTAAGAAAGTCCTATAAGTCGCCCCACCATCTCCTTCTAGATCAAACTGCATGTTGCGTGTCAACGCACCTACACGCACACTTGCGGGTAGAGTTGCCAGGTCTGTTTGGATAAAAATCGGGACAGATGGTAAAACAAATCGGGATTTAGGGTTTAGATCGGGACAAATATTTTTTTTTAATAAAGATTTTTTTAGATGGGAAATCATCCAATGACTTCTTCCCCTCTGGGGTGGAACGAGAGGGCGTGTCAAATTTTTACTGAGTAATACCCAGACTTCTTCAGTCGCTCGTTGAGTTTCAGGATTTTTGATTTATCGGGACATTTAGCGTCCCGATCAGGCGCAAATCGGGACGCGTCTCCAGACCCCTAAAAATCGGGACATCCCGCGTAAATCAGGACGCCTGGCAACACTACTTGCGGGAGTACAGATTTGCATCATTGTGCGGGTTTTTTACGCACTCACGGCGTAGTTTTGTTTTGTAGATTCACGCAGGCTCTAAATCATTTCATCCAAAATCACGCACGGCACTATGAGACTCAGTGTGCCATACCTTGTTTGCGTGTCGACCCGCGCCCACGCGCGTAGGCGCATGTTTCTCCGCTTGTAGGCGCGTGATCTGCATGAACGCGCGTGGATGCATTTTCAGTGTGTTGGACTGTGCGTGTTTTCTATATAAACGGAGATACTTATAAGCAACGTTAAAACACGCATTTACGGCTACGCTGCATGGTGCGAGGCAGTGTGAAAATCGCCTTACGATCTGACCACGGTAAACTTCGTTTTGACTGGCCTGTTGGTCTAGTGGTTAGTGGCCCTGCCTACTATGCTGGAGGTCGTGGGTTCGATTCCCACCCAGGACAAATGTTTATGTGATGAGCATGATCATTTGTTCTGTGTCTGGGTGTAATTTACCTATAATATGTATGTATTTAGAAATATATAAGTACGTTTATTAGTTGTCTAGTACCCATAACACAAGCTCTGCTTAGCTTGGGACTAGACGGCGTTGTGTGGTAGTTGTGGAATATTATTATTATTATTTATTATTATTATTGTTTACGAGTGCAGAAGAACGGTATGAAGATATTTCTGGATATATCCTGTGCAAATTGTTCTGAAATCGTGTATAGCTATAATACTCATTTCATCGGAATCATTTGAGACTTCAACGTGATACTAGACAATCGAAACAGTGACGAGTTACGAGTGAGGCAATAAGGATTTTGAAGTCGGAACCACCGGGGTTACCTTCATAATTCACATTTACCAAATCATTAACAACTGCTAATCCGACTATTTCAGGTCCATTGTACAAATTTAATGTAATTTACATTTTTTAACAAAATTTATAGATACATTTTAAGCTAAGCGTCCAACGGTCGGACGGCGAGCTACACATTGCTCGCAGTCCGCAAGCCCAGAACGCAATACCTACCTACCTAGTGGACTAGTGCATTTCTTACTATCTAGTGTCTCAGTATTTTTTATCTTCATCCAATTTTTTTCTGCGTCGGGATCGGAGCGTAGGTACGGAGCGAACGGATTCGTTGCTGTACATCATTGATTTGTATGGTACAGCTTGCACTGGATCGGAAGTTGCCGATGCAAAATCCGAATGCAGTACCCTATCGGCATTTTGTAAATACCGAAGGCTCGTACACCGCGTACGCTCCGATTCCGACGCGGTGGACGCTAAGCTATAGATAATTTAGAAACTTCATACCAATCAGCCGTTTTCAAGTAAAGCGCTTTCCAACGAACAGCGTTTCGTTTACTAAATTATACTTTTTAACCACATGATGTATGATTAAAATGATTGCAGTTATTTTAGAAAATTCTGAGTAGTAAACAAAAAAATAAATATAAGTAGTATTTATTTTTCCATTCTAGTATTTCAGGCCTGAAGGCAGCATATATTGGGCGGTCCACACTGCATACGATAGTATAAGTAGGGAACCAATATGAGCTCGAGATTCTCAGCATTAAAATGACGAGAAAGAAAAAACAGGGCAAATGCGAGTCGGACTCGCGCACTGAGGGTTCCATACAAATTCACCTATGAAAACAGACCGATTCCCAAATTGAGTTACGAAAATTTTTCCAAATCGTAAAATTTTTTTTTGGTGACTACAAATTTACAATTTTCAGAGTTTTTTTCATACACTTGTGTTATAAGACCATGCTTCATGCCAAATTGTCAACGGGAAGTACCCTATAAATTTTTTTCCCTTCGAAATACACGTTTTTTTGTGACATAAACGGCCGTATCTTTTTTATTCTTTAATTTAGAAATTAGATTTTTTCACAGTTTCAAGAGACTTGAGTATATGGTTTTAATTTCAACTCGATATCTCCACGCGTTCCCGAGATAAAGGGTCTTGACAGACAGACAGACAGACAGACCGGACAGACAACAAAGTTATCCTATAAGGGTTCCGTTTTTCCTTTTGAGTTACGGAACCCTAAAAAATTACAGTCATACCACACCTCACACGATCTTTAAGCTTTTACTGTTATTCGTATTATTTAATAAAGATGATCAATCTTTTAAAACAACCTTCAACGTCAGGTTAAAATACGGGTGCCGAAGAGCACCTCAAAGCCACCCAGGCTGACTCCGTCACAGCTGAAGTTGCAGCAGAGCTGTACTTGTGATGACAATGCTTCCATCTGCTCGGAGACATGTGGCATGGAGTGTGGAGAAAACGCATGCCCCAGTAACAGGCTGGACTTTCAGGTAAAATTATTTCATCGTTATGAAAGAAGAAAGAAAACTATTTTATTTGGCATACACATACATAGTAACAACATGTAGACACTAATGATTATATAAAAAAGAGACAACTAACAATGTGTGTCTCATGGCTGATCCAAAAAGGTCCAGTTACCAATTATGTGGTTTTCAGTCATCAAAAAGCCAGATAATACGATACCAAACTTACGAAGAGCTTACGTGCCCAATTGATGGGTCGTAGAGGTCACATAGGCCATCATTTCATGTAAAATATTGGTATTCAGTTGCATCTGGTTAAATAGTTCAGTTTGCTATGTATTGTAATCTGGGAAAATGCCTGCTCTACTGCCTTGTGCACATGCAAAAGCATACCCAATGCTGACATTAATCGAGAACACGAAAAAAATTATTAGAAACATGAAGCTGTTGTGACCAAAATTAAAATGAATCCAAGTGATTTGACTACTGTTTTCAAATCTATCCAATCTTTGTTTCCTTGTTCTGTGATAGTTCCGGATTATCGCTCAATGCCTTCTGCAGAAAATATATCTGAACTGAACTGAAGTCACAATCTATATAGGAGAAACTGACTGACATATCAAGGCACAGACGAAACTACTGGGACAAATACCGTAAAACTTTGCACAAGGCAGAAAGCCTTGTGCAAAGTTTATGGCGTAGGCGAGCACTAAGAAAGGATTTTCCAAAATTCTGCTCCTAACGGGATGAAACGAAGGTCTAAAGTTTGTACAGGGAAATCTATATTCATGCGGTTGAACTGCTGCTAGAGGCTAGTTAATATATCATCCAACAATTTAACGAAGTTACTAGGCTTCCATACATTCAAAACAGTATACTGACCAATAAACGTTTTGCAGAAATGCTAACTTCCGATCTAATCTAATCTAATTAGCGCTCAAGCTTTTTGTCCCACAGCTGGGAAAAGAACCCTCTCTCTTCTCTTAACCTACACCCGGCTGTTTTCAGCCCTTGCGAGCCAGTCTTTCCGGTAAAAAGTATCCACGCACTATCAGACGTTGGGCTGCCAAGTGCCATGACTGCTATTAGCGCTAAACTACAAAATATTTTGGATTATTTGTTTACTATCGAATTTGCAACCTTCACATAGTTCTTTTCTTTTACATCAATCACAATTTGTATTTTTAGATACCTGACGACATTTGCGAGTCCCTCACTCACAGAACTGCGCTGAACTCAGAGTTGGTCTACTCGAGATCCCCACACCACAACACCCTTTGCAACACATGCAATGTTACCCCTAAAGACGCTCCTAAGGGTGTGCAGGCGCAAAAAATTCTACATCCAGACAAAGACGTTTTCGTTCTCAAGATTGGCAAGCAAACTGATGAACCAAACCGTACGGGAAACATAGAGGTAAGATTTATTTTTATCGTTTTATGTGTCAGCATTTTTGGGACATAGTAAAGCAAAGGATTTTTTTTAAAGATATGTACCTACTCACATTGGCCGTACAAACGTCTTTTATGAGGTACATATACTACTGGCAAGAAAAGATTTGGTAATTGTCACACATATGGCAATGTAGGTAGCATAGAATGAAAAATTATAAGTCAAGCCACACATTTTTTTATTGGCGACGTAATTAAACTGCTCCTTTTATAACTAAGCAACGGAAAAATGAGATAGCCTCTAACAAACTAAGTCGTGTTTTTTACAACGTCAACTAAGTATTCTTAGTCCAAGAGCGAGCGAAGCGGGCTCGGAATTGTAGGGCATTCCGACACAGACATGTTAGGTTCTAAGGCGAGAGCGGAGCTCCTGCCTTAGCTTTCGTGGTTATTTTTCTTCTAACCACGCAGAATGTGGCTTACGTAGACTTTAGAAGATTACTATTGGATAGATAGTATCACTCAGACGCTCGTTAGTTGAGGCGTAGTAATTTAGAGCAATGTAGATTTTTAGAGGCGAATAATATTATTAAAAACAAGTGTGACTAAATAGCAGCCCATCATAATTAATATCAAAATATGCTTTTGAACGTGGGACTCGAACACCAGCTCAACATATTATGTATTGTACAACCAAACTGTAAGGGACGTTTATTAATTAAAAATAGACTTTTTTAGGAAATTAAATTTGGTGCTTTTCTCACAACGGGCGAACAGCAAATCTGGGATACATGTCACGCTTACGATCAGCAAGTCTGGGATGCTGGTCAGGGTAACAATCAGAAAATCTGGAATGCGAGTCACGTAGAGGGTCAGCAAGTCTGGGATGCAAGTCACACGTACGATCAGCAAGTCTGGGATGCGAGTCACGCGAACGATAAGCAAGTCTGGGATGCATATCACGCGAATGAACAGAAAGTCTGGGATACGAGTCACGTGAATGAACAGAAAGTCTGGGATGCAAGTCACGCAAAGGATCAGCAAGTCTGGAATGCGAGTCACGCGAACGATAAGCAACTCTGGGATGCATGTCACTCGAACGAACAGAAAGTCTTGGATGCGAGTCAAGCGAATGAACAGAAAGTCTGGGATGCAAGTCACGCGAACGATCAGCAAGTGACCGATCAGCAGGTCTGGAATACGGGTCACGCGCACGATCAGCAAGACCTGTGATTTGGTGAGCAGGGCTGGTAATATGGCAATATGGTCTAAAACAGGATCCACATGAGAAACAATTACATTAATCGATTTACATCAACTTATCAGTGGCTTTTTTTTGTAATTAGTAAACCAAAAACGTAACATACTTATAACATTTTAAAAACTCACACAATTTAAGTTATAATGATAGCAAAATTAAAAGTTAAAAAACCCCCGACGCATAAAATCTATAAAAAACTAAAAGAACTGGTTAAGACGAGTGTAATGAGCACAAACTCGACAGGTTTACTAGTAGGTATTCCAAGGTTCTATCAGCCACTTCCCAGTGGTTTCCTAGCATCATTGCAGTTCTTCGTCATCTGATTCTCGTCATTATGAGAAATGAACAGTATTTTTAAGATAAATAAGCCGAAACTAGATGGATTTATTAATAAGCATTCCAAGGTTACGTCTCTTATCTCCGACCTTCATCATCAGACCAGCTTGATAGCGTCAATTTGTAGGTACATGCGTATTTCACACACATATATATGTGTTTATAAGTGGCTATATATCCATTAAGTGTTTAAGATCCCTGACACAGCCAAAAAACGAGTTAATGACATGAACAGATCTTATAACGTCAACTTTCAAATAAAAAAAAACCGCATCAAAATTCGTCCATTCGCTTAGGAGCTACAATGCCACGGACAGACATACAGGCACACACACGGACACCTCAAACTTATAACATCCCCCTCTTTGCCGTTGGGGGTTAAAAATAGTTAAATGGAGCCTAAACTTTGTTTTCGACTTGACTGAACTTGTACGTAACTGTGTTCGCAGCTAACTTCACTTTATAACAGCCTTTTACTTTATTTAAACTTGTACTTGCTTTTAGTAAGAGGGTTGGCTGATTGAATTACCGTCAATCTAGTCGAGGATATGGCATGTTCTTACACCTTTGAACAAGTTTTAGCAACAATAAATTGTGATTTAAGCCAGTCCCAGTGCATACCACACTGTTACACTACACAAGAATGGCAAGTTTACAGTATGTAGGCGTACGTATGCGGTACTAGTTAACTTTGAGTTTGACTGCATCTACAGGGATTAGCGTAAAAGGCGCTAAAGGCTAAGTTCAACCTTAAGCACTACTAACCACGTCTACAATTTTGCATATCGTTCTCTGCTCTTAAATTTTCGAATAATTTTGGATAAGGACAGAGTTTAAAATTAATATTATTTGTTAATGAATAGTTAGTATGATATAGGTAGGGCTGCCATCTCTAAAACCTGTCCCCCAGGACCGGAAGCGTAGGTTCCCCGGATTTTGGAGCTTTTACCCCGGACATTTCAATACTTTTTTCATTTACTTACATCTTGATTAAAATATATTTCACTCCGTACTTGATAGAAGTGAACTCTTTTGAAGTGAAGTCTCCTCTTTTGTTGCATGAAATAGTGTGTTTAATCGTTTTTGTGACTACAAGTGAGTAATTTTGCTTTATTTTTTAACCTTCTTAGGTATTCAATAAAAGATAAACAAATCCAATATTAGTTACTCAGTTAATAAAATTAAATGAAAAACTTGTTTAATTTCTTATTTTTCCATACAATTAACAATATTTACTTTAGTTTTAAAAGAACTGAAATCTTAAATCAAATTCAGAAAGTTATAATAATTTATACTAAAGCCATACCATTACCATGCGTCGGTCGAACGCGCCCCATACCCGCTCGCCGCTTGCGTAGTAAAATAGCGTCGGCAGTGCGTGCGGTGAAATACCTAACCCATAGCTTTTATTTACGTAAATTATGGGAACGGGATCTAATCAAAATCCCGGACTACAATTGAAACCCCGCCCGGACGCTCCCCGGACGTCTTCCAAACTAGGACAAATCCGGGGAAACCCGGACGGATGGCAGCCCTAGATATAGGTAATAATGTTAATATCAAATCAAAATTTTAAAAATAAATTCAAATCGTAAGTCCAATGTATTTTACTTTTACAATTCATTGAAAATCTTTTATCCATAATCAAAACTGTCCAAAATTTGAAATAATTTCATATCTGTAACCGTATCTAAAACCAATGACACCTATATCCGTATCCAGGTCCAGAATTTTTATCCCGACCCCAAATAATGGGATTAAGGACGGAGAAGGAAGAAGAAGAACATATAAACGCACTAAAAATCTCTACCTTTTTGAAGCCAAAGGACGTCACGTCACGTCATGGTAAGACGTGTTAAAATGACAGTCGTCCGAGTGAGAAAGAGGAAGAGAACGACCTAAACAGAACCTAAATAATATTATGCTATATAAACTATGGTATCATTCATTATGGAGAAAGTACCGACTTCATGGACTAATCATTCAGCAAAAGAAATGTATCAAAAAATTTAATTTAATTTCTATGTTCACAGATCAACAAAAAAGTTGTAGGCCATACTTTATTCTTATACTACCAGCAATTTAAACATTGCAAAGTTGTATATTCGTTAGAAATAATAGGCACCTTTTTAACCGACTTCTAAAAAAGGAGGAGGTTCTCAATTCAATTGTATTTTTTTTTTATGTATGTTCGCGCATAACTTCGTCACTTGGCAACCGATTTGAAAAATTCTCTTTTTGTTGGAAAGGGTGACCAAATGGTCCCATAGTCACCAAGTCGGGATCTGATGATGGAATCTTGGCGAAATCGAGGGAAATCCTCAAATATTATAGGCAACCATATAGTTCTTTTGATATTTTCATCAAAGACTTAAGCATTTATAGTCAAAACATGACATTTGATGAAGTGGAACTGGTGAAGAAGACCAGAAATGGCCAACGGAAGTTCATACTCACACAGATCTCTCAATGAACATAGTTACAAATAAATGAATAGTTCTGAATAGATACGTTGAAAATGGTATCGTCGATGTGACCTGATGATGATGATGGAGCCGGAAGATAGGCACCGGAACTCCGTTATTAATCAATGTATCCTAGCCATGTTTGGCTTATTAGAATTGTCATGAGATGCACTTTGGCTATAAGGTACTATCGAACTGATCTGATGATGACGATGGAGCCGGAAGGTAGACACGGGAACTTCATAATAAAACAATGTATCCTAGCAGGGTTTGAGTTAATTGGAATTGTCATGAGAAAAAGGTACTCTGGCTGAAAGTTTTTTATTTCACATTTTTTAGTTGCAATACACTTAGTATTGCAACTAAAAAATGTGTAATAAAAAACTTTTTACAAAAAAAATAACCGACTTACTAAAAAAACACGAAAACCATCAAAATAACTTTAATTTCGGAAGTCGGTGTTAAATAACGAAGAGGCAAAACTATTATAGAAACACCGACTTCCGAAATTAAAGTTATTTTGATGGTTTTAGTGTTTTTTTTAGTAAGTCGGTTTTTTTTTTTAATCTAATATCGAACTTAATGCAAACCATACAGGCGGAACAAAACTAGACTGATCTTCACAAACTTAAAAGTAGTCGGAAAAAGACCATATTTAAGACTAGCTGACAAATTTAACAAACTACCCGAAAGTTTATAATCCTTAACAAATGACTAAGGGTGAGTTGCTCCATTTAACTATAACGATAACCAAACCATAACCA
The DNA here is from genome assembly GCA_910589285.2 of Mythimna ferrago. NCBI lineage: Eukaryota > Metazoa > Arthropoda > Insecta > Lepidoptera > Noctuidae > Mythimna > Mythimna ferrago. Next base: position 20,900,641 of record OU342673.1, on the reverse strand, counting down.
GTCGTGAAACGGCTGCCTATTTGTCAATTCGACGATTTGACAACTGTTAACGGCTTTGTTATCGTTATAGTTAAATGGTGGAACTCACCCTTAACGTTCTCGAAACAGTTGAAATCTTTGTTTTAGTAACAAAGATTTCAAAAGGCTACTACACCGTTGAGGAATTTAAAACTGACAAATTGTAAATCGATTGACCTTGTATTAATATTTTAATTAACCCATTAAATTAACCTTAACATAAATATGAAACAAACAAATAAATGACTAATACTACATTTCCTTTAAGATTAAAATGAATTTATAATTATTTAATTTAATACAAGATGTATTAAAATAATTCGTGTAAGTATATAATAAATATTTTATATTATTTTTTATGTAAAATTTCATCATTAAAAAATATTACAAATTATTTTATTCTTTGAAAATTTAGTTGACATGGTAAACAGCCTTAATGTAACCAAGATCGGAGACTCTTCACTCGAAATTATGGTCGACTACGTTTACGTGGCGGTGGGACAAACGGTCCAGTTGGGTAGGTCTAACTTCGAGAAAGAGATCAATCGTCGAATCGACTCGACTGACTCACGTATCTTTTCGTCCAACATACCACAGTGTTTCAAGACGAAAGTCTATGACCAGTGTGAGTTGCCAGTGGTGACTATGGCTCCGAAACGTGGTCGCTTACAATGGGCCTCATCAAAAGACTTATAGTCATAGGAAATAAATAAATAGGTAAATCTAATCGTTATAGGAAATAAATAAATAAATCTAATCGTTACATACCACAAAACAAATTCCCCCACCTCTGTCTGTTCGCGATAAACTAAAAATTACTGAAACGATATGTTTACTGATAGAGTTAAGTTATTCATTGTGTCTTTAATACATTACGTACTTATATTTTATTAGAAAAAAAAACCGAGAATTTCAATGATGTGGAGCTGGAGTGGGTTGGTAGTAAATAGAAGAGTATACTATAAAGATTACTTTTTACGCTTTCTCTAAAGATTATTATTAAGCTGCGTGTTTGTGGAACTTGATAATGCTCTGTACATGGCACATTGCAACCACGCAAGGCATAATTACGCTTATTACAACAATATCAGTTTAGCCATGACTCCATGATATTTCTTTCTGTAATGTAACTCTTAGGCTGTGTTCAGATCAATTTTCATTTACGCAGACAACATTCATTCCAATCCTTGGGGAACGGCTTTCTTACCAAGTTTACACGTAATATCAACTGCTATTAAGGCATGACTGGTCGGACTGCATGTTTGCAATTGTGGGAAACACAAAAAACTCTAAGAAGACATCTCTCATAAATATAAATAACTAGCTTTAGCCCGCGGCTATGCCCGCGGCTATGCCCGCGTACATAAAATATACCCTATGTCACTTATGAATAAAGCAGCTTTCTGTCGGTGAAAAAATTTTAGCAGTTGGACCACTACTTTCAGAGATTACCTCCTACAAACAAGAAAAAAACAAACTTTACCTCTTTATTATATTAGAATGTAGATACAAGATACATGTCAATATACCCGAATAAATCATATTACGTTTGAACTTTCTGTATAGCAGTGCTACCACGAGCTCTTAACGCGATCCACTTATAACGACCTAAACAGAAGCTACATAATATATAAGCAGATAAACCAGTGTTGTAGTCTGTGTTGCGTTTCAATAAGCTTAGTGCTTAGATAAATTAGAACAATTCTGCTTTTGTATTTTCAATGTTTCTTCCAATTTAGACTGAGTCTAATGGTAGGCCTAAAAGAAGTGTAAATTCGTTAACTTCTTCTAATTTCATTTGTTGCGTTAATATATTTAGATTTATTGGGGTTCTTTGGTATGTTCTAAATATCATCTGTGAAATCTTATAATACCCTTACAGATGCAGCCAAGGCGAAGGTCTCTAAGCGATAAAGTTATATAAAACCGTAACCCCATAGTTACGTTTTTATAGTTACGTAGTACGTACGTACATAGTTACGTTACAAACAAGGGGAAACCACGTCAGTTAGGCTAAAAATAACGATGTCTACCTCTTCACCGTTACCTTTGTCGTCCCTGGTTACGTCATCATAACTCAGCGTTTGGTTACAGGTGGAACTGGTGACTCCTCGCGCTCCGGCCAAGCCGCAACCAGCGACGCATGCCTGTATCCAGATTCAATGCGAGGAGAAAGACATACCCTGTCCCTGCCATGGCCCCTGCAGGGCCTGCTGCCAGAAAATGCCAGTTAAAAAGCGGAAATGTAGAAGACCCCCCAGGTGTTGCTTTCCTTGCTAATTGAAAACTTTATCAATTCATGCCGATGCTAAACCCATTTTTATGACGAAAACATTTTTGTCTTTTAATACATATGTAAGAGATGTTTTAAAATAATTGCAACAGAAAAGAATCTAAGCAGATTTATCTGATAGATGATAATAAAAATTGAATATAATAAAAATGTTTTATTACTGATCCTGCCATTTACAAGATAGTTTAAACGAAGGATATTGTTGGTAGCTACATATAATACACTCGAGAGCAATAAAATCGCACATTAAAACTCTTTTTGTTAAGGCAGTTTTTTTCATCAATGTGAATAGTTCTTAAAAACATGTCGTACACTAATTGAAAGCCTATTTAATTACCTTTCTAACGATATGAAAGACAGTGTAAAAAATATCCTCGAAAGGATTTAGAGCACAAATGGGAAAAATTACCAAATTTCACTTAAGAAAGAATGAGAATCAAACTTAAAATTATAGGTCATCCTGTTTGTTAATAAAGTATATTCCCACCATTACCCTTATTTACAGCTGTTACTCGATTTTTCATCGACCGTATTAATTTTACCATGAAATCTTAGGGTATAACGTCCCACTTCTCGTCAATGACAAATTGAAGCTCTTGGAGGCGTGGAGAGCCAGGCTTTTTGCACTAAGTCTTCTTTCAAGGTCATTCCAGATATGCTCAATTGGATTATCGATCAGAACTACGAGCTGACCTCTCCACAGAACAGAGGAATGTAGATAGAAATCGCATAGCACTTCATTTGTATCGGGACCAGCGTACCCAAACTCACACAAAGACAGGTATATCATATTTCATAACACTAATAAATCCTTAATGTGATTGAGCATTTTTAATATTAATTGAAAGAAGGCAGTTTATCCATCATTCCGTTTTAGAAAATAAACCATATTTTAGTGTACACAGAGTTGTTTGTTATCTACCCTTTAACGTATTACCTCGCATAGAATACTTATTAAAACAATTTCCACTATTCCCCACTAGATGTCTCTATAATATAAGCAATGAATTTAGAGCTCTATTTACTTGTTTTAAGATTAATATTTCCTAAATAAAATCATTGCCAAACGTCATATTCTAGAGATGCATCATTGGCGTTGCCTTATTTTATCGATGTTGCGTTTTATAAAAGTCAACAGCAGGAGTCGATAAATTACAAAAACAAAATACCTACGCATTTTTAATTTTATTTATAAGGGGCTTGTAGCTATTTCATTAACCATGAAATTACTCATAATTGAAATTAACGGATTCTTTTGATGCTGAAAAACAATTAGAGCGAATAACGTGACAACAATAAATTGTAGCTGTTTCTCGCTTTTTGCAAATGAAAATGTAAAAAAATAGTTTAATTAATAAAATAGATACGTAAAAACAGGTAAAGTCAAAAATACTGACTGATAAATAATTAATTAATTTGTTCATAAGTATGTTTTAAAAAATACTTCTACACGTATTTTTTAAGTCAGCTTAAACTAAACGAAGCCGGTGTTTCTTGGCTGACTACAAATTTGCTTTTGGAGTCCATACAGATTTGAATAGAACTGTAACATCTTGACCTTCTTCGAGGCTGCTAGGGTTCGGTATAACCAGATTTTTAATAAAGTGACTTTTTTTTCTTATAGCAATATCTAGAAATTCTTCAGAGCTAAAGTTTTGGCACTGCTGTGTCGGTAATGTATTTCTTTACACTTTTAATTAAACAGTCTGATCCTTCAAAGTGATTTGAGAAAATTGTGCAAGTTTTTGTAGGAAACCAACTTTGCCTTCCAGTCTGTCTGTATCTTTAGGAAATATGAAGTCACACAGTCAAAATAACACGAAAGCTACATTTTATAATGCGTTTATAATTTTGTCGAACTTGGGTATTTTCTTTCCCGATACAACAAAGAACATTATAATTTTACAATATCGATAACTCACTATCGATAATGGTAACCTCTAATTGAGCAGCTGACAGAGACATTTGGTGAATGTTTTAGAATATTTTTTTGAAAGTAGACCTTACTTTGTACGAAATAAAGTCAACTTCTATTTGTTTTTTTTTATAAGATCTTATTTTTCAAAAATAATCAAAATAAAATAAACCAGGCCTAACCGATGATAGGACATAACAACATTTGATAAATTCTTGGTTCTTCTGTCGTGTTTGCACTTCAAAACAGCACAGATGGGCATTTGTATATTTTTTATCTAGTTATTATCACCGTGGCAACCGTAACTAGACTGATGTGCGCGGCGCATGCGCAATGGAGCATAAGCGGTACTCCGCAAAACTCGGGGTACGCGCGCCCCGCCTACTTACTCCTTCTATCTACTGTATGATTCCTATGTTCTGTGGACCTCTCTATCGCAATGATTCCAACGTCTTACATGTAGTCGCAAACTGTTCTAGCGACATGCGATCTGGTGTAGTTCTGCATTAAGGAAAAAAAAATTACCATAAGCCACACAAGTGGCTTCAAATATTCTTCGAGCACTTTTTTGATGTATCATAAAGCCGCCAACCCTCTCGATATCAGGCCAGTAATGGCCCAGTGATGAATACAATGTCAGTTTTAGTGTCCAAAATTATGCCACCCCAATTCGCCTCCAAAACCCACTTTTCGCTTATTCAGCATTGTTTAAATTGCCCTGATGACCTTCTGTAGACCCTACAGCATCCATCATGGTCATCTAAGTCATTCTGCACTTATCAGAAAACAAAACAGCCTGCCATTAGACATACATCCAATTTAAGTGTTTCGTGGCAAATTATTGCCGGGCTTGTCGGTAAGCTGTGGTCAATTTGGTTCCATTTGCTGAGTGACGTGTAGTCAGGCCTGCTTCACCCAGTCTTTTCCTAATCGTCCACTGATTTATACTGACATTGCGAACTTCTTGAAGCTTTTGTGTCAGTTCAATCGTGTACAGTAGCCGATTACTCTAAGTACTTGTTACAGAAAAGCGATAATCACGCCCTGATCCTATGCGCCATCGGCCATATCCTGGTCACCGAATATACCCACGGCTCTCTTAAAACCTCTGGTATACTAGACGAACACGGAAGCAGCTAAAATTTAGCTGTAGAGCGCCTTCATTTTGATTATGGCATGCTTTGGGCAAGGCAATAACTTGAACGGCTTCTGCGGGCGTGGTATCCATATTTTTCCAGTAAATCCATCTGTTTTTAATAGAGACGTTATCACCTTAACGGAAACTGATTAAAACTCCAAAACAGCACACTTTTTGTAGCTCCAGGTAAAGGTGCAAGTATTGAAATGCAAATGGGTGAATTTGGGGAATTGGGTACACCGCTGGTTTTTCTGAGTTACGTGAAGGTCAATGTTATTAATTTTGTGTTTTTATAAAGCTAACTTTGTATGCTTCAATCTTGCTCAATAATTTGTACTCAATATCTTTAGATTTAAGAAAAAACAAGTTTAAACGAAATTACAAGCCATGTGCGATTTTTTTTGCTCTCAAGTGTATATTGTTGGTAGCTGCATATACTTATAAGTCATAAGATATTTTCGGTGGACATGGACGCTACTGCCGTTACCTATGCAAGTAGTGTTTCAAGCTAAGAACTATAGTAGACTGAAGCATACGTGCAACACGCCTGATTTTTCGCACCCGTGGCGTCGCGTGGCGTGGATCAAGTGTACAAGAAAAGTTTCCATATAAAATGTATGGAGACCAAAGCACCCAGATCGGCGTGTGTGGCACACATGTGCTCAGTGTAGTTCTTAGCTTAATAAATTCCACCTTTCACTATCGGAAAATAAATTCTTGTAAGTACGTAGAATTTAGTATTCCCATTTTACTCAAATTATTGATAAATTTGCTATTTCGTTGTCACGGCCTTCTCTAATTTATTTTAATTAATTGTAATTGCTGGTATCTTGCTAATAAATATTAAACGAGCGGACTTATTAGTGCCAGACCTAGTTTGGTTAAAATGATCTAGGACATAGATTGCCTTTATCGGGTCGGCTTCATTTCTATTATAATTGTCTCCTGAGCTTTAAGTCTGAGTAGCTGCTCTAATCCGTAGAGAAGATAGGAGACAGACGAGAATTACATAGTATTGCTTTAAAGTCTGTCTAATAAGTCAACCGACTTAGGAATTTTGTATAATATTTATTCATTTAAAAAATACTTATATTCGATACTTTTCATAAGGTTCTTCTGCTAGTAAACAATGATCTCTATCTCTTAATCAACCTTGATTATTGAACCCGTAATAATTACCCAAGTCGTTTAAGGGCCAAGCGCCCGAAAAGTGCCATAAAACAGTGATTTTCTGAGGCCTACTCCTCCGTAACGGCTAGGTCAATTGGTTTGAAAAAAATATATGTTTATTATAGATTCATGAACAATAATATCAACATTTGATTTTTTCGTGCAATTAATACTTTTGTCAAAAAAAAATATTTAGCAATTTCGCAACTTTTCGCAACTTTTCCCTACTCCTTCGAAACGGCTTGGACCTTTAGAAACATTTTTACACATAAAAATTGGTGGTTAAATATTCTTCAAAGTGAACATTGCATATGTAAATCAATCAATATCTCGCAGAGAAAATGGATTTAAAGCGTTTCCGGGCGCTGCTGGCCGCAAATAAATGCACAGATTTGCGTACTGCCGCCTAGGCGAGTGTGAGAGTTGCGTTCACATAATTTCGGCCAGATGGTTCAAGGGACTATACGCCTTAACTTATTAGACAGACTCTACCCGACTGTTGCTGAAAGAGGTTAGCGTCCTTATCACACTAATATAATAAAGGCGAAAGTTTGAATGTGTATGTTTGTTACACCTTCACGCTTAAACAGTTTAACGAATTTAGATGAAATTGATTATACATCAGAATAATTTATAAGCTACTAGCTTATATATTGTCCGCGGCTTCGCCCGCGTACCTACATAAAATATAACTTATGTCACTCAGGAATAAAGCAGCTTTCTGTCGGAGAATTTTTTTTTGCAATCGCACCAGCACTTTCAGAGATTACCTCATACAAACATGGAAACAAAAAAACAAACTTTACCTCTTTATAAAATTAGTGTAGATAACTTGTATCGGAAGAAGAGTACTATTCATCTGGGTGGGTGAAGACGCTTGCAGAAACCCGTATCTACATATTTTTGACAGTTCACAATGTCGAGTCAGCTGAAGCCATCAAATTCTCGGATAAAATATTTTCAAAATAGAACACTGACATATGAATTTTAGCGACATAAGTTTTTATGCGCTTGTCAAATAAATGTCACCGTTTAAGGTCGATGGATTCTCACAGTTAATGGAAAATTGTCCCGAGATGTTCCCTATCTACTCTCGGGATAAAATCTATTCAATGTCCTATTTCGGGTTTAGTGGTTTGGTATATCTGCCTACCAAATCGTTTGTGTGTAATTTGAATGAAACAATTCCCGCAGTAAATAGAAATAGTTTCTCAGTACAAATAGCGTAGCAAGTAAAAGTGTGTGCAGTACGTTCGTGCGTTTGCATCTCTAACGCGTAACGTGATCTGTGTAATTGATCATGATCATTAAACTAGCAATGCGGCTCATGTCAACAGCCAGCGAATATTGCATCAGACGGATGGTGGCGGCTCGGGAGGGGCCAGCCTGCAATGTGGATGGCAATGAACTTGCCCAAAGTTGGCCTTAGCTTTTAGACCCACTCACTACGCTAAACGAAGTTAGATCCAAAGCTTTGGCCTTGATCTTATTAATATTAGACCAGTTATCGTCGGCTCAAAACTAGTGTTTCAACCTTCGAAGTTTCCCTCTCTACCTAAATGATATTGCCAGTTTGGTCAATTGATTTTACTTACACAGACTAAAGATATAATCTGTTATCATAGTTTGTAACCTTTATAGTAGATTGTCCGCTAGCCGCAGGTACCTACGTATTTATGAAAAGCATTAAATTCAATTGAATCCTGCTGGAAAGAAAGAAGTTATTTGTTCCTATATAATTTCTTGCTAAATTAGGTTAAATTTGTAAAATGAGCCAAAAATCTAAATTGAGTTTACCTAGATTGACAATATGCTTTAAAATGTAGAGTTCCGAAGTTCGTGATAAGTGGTATATCTACCGTAAACACATCGTAATCATCTATGTGTACACAATACACAGAATCGACTGTATATTTTATGCATACTGCTGATTAGTACACAAATTACTAGAATACCAGAGAAGAAAGATATTTACATTGAACTGTTAGCTTTGTTGCTGTTGGGTACGTATAAATCTAAATAAACTATTGGTAAGTAACTCACATAGATTAAATTTCGATTCTTTGTCGACTTAAACTTATTTTGAGTACTACAGCGAACCAAACCTGCATAAATTGTTTGAATTCCTCTTAATCCGAGGCGGAATTCAAATATACTAATAATAATAGCGTTATTGGGTTTTCATTTTTAATATAATTATTTTTTTTTTTATATAGAAAACAAAATCCACAGAATAAATAATTGCCGCTATATTTGCAAAAATTAAAATGCACAAAACTCTCATAAAAAAATCATTTATTTTTAGTCTACAAGGTTGATGATACGTCACTTTAGATAACTCTACAGATCAGGATAAACTAAATTGGAATCTGTTGAATCTTCAATCTGGTCTGTTTGGGCTAATTAGCCTACGCAATGCTAGCGATTCTCTACAAATCTTTATTTTGAATGAATGAACGGAATTTAGAATGTCATTTTAATTGCCTCATTCAAAAGGGATAGTGTTTTACATAAGAATGCGAGTCCTACTAATATTGGCTTCTACTGTTTTTATTTAAATAGGAATTAGGTGAATGTATTTAACTCGTTCAATGTACTTTGACCTACATTCTGGTTACAGAATCATTCCTCAGTTAGATTTATAAAAAAATATGAGACATGTATTTTTGTTTTATAGTAATAATAAAAAAATAAAAAAACACGCCGTAAAATTTAGAAATGGAGGCTTGTTACGTCACTTCTAGATTCTATAGTAAAAGGTAACTTTTTACGTAGGTAACTGTGACGCAAAGATTTTATATAACTTATTGGTGAGATATCTTCATTTTTGTTTACGTGTCAAAAAAAAAATCAGTTTTATTTGAGATCGGTGCAATACGTTTTTTTTCCATTCTGTTTTGTCACCCATCATGGTATCACTAACTCCCTTTTCCACCTTTCCCACACAATCCATCCATCTTTTCTTTGATCTCTCTCTCCTTCTACACGTGTTCTCCGAGTAACTTGCATTTTATCTCTCCTCTTCACATGGCCGTACCAAGACAAACGGTTATCTTTTAACTTTTCAGTCACTGCGCCATTTTTGAACTTCCTATAATATAGGTAGGTACTCATTTCTCACTTCTCTTCACATCCCAAATCTCCGCTACATACAATCTTTTTTATCCATCTTTTTATAATGGTTATAGGTATATCAGCTATTTTTAGCATTTACCACTTTCAAAACTTTGATTACAAACAATACGCTAAGAAAGTAGAAATTTATCTTTTACCTATAAATATTATTAAGGCGTATAGTCCCTTGAACCATCTGGCCGAAATTATGTGAACGCAACTCTCGCACTCACCTAGGCGGCAGTACGCAAATCTGTGCATTTATTTGCGGCCAGCAGCGCCCGGAAAGCGCTTTAAATGCATTGTCTCTGCGAGATATTGATTGATTTACATATATGCAATGTTCACTTTGAAGAATATTTAACCATCCATTTTTATGTGTAAAAATGTTTCTAAAGGTCCAAGCCGGTTCGAAGGAGTAGGGAAAAGTTGCGAAAAGTTGTGAAATTGCTAATTTTTTTTTTTTGACAAAAATATTAATTGCATGAAAAAATCACATGTTGATATTATTGTTCATGAATCTATAATAAATTGACCTAGCCGTTACGGAGGAGTAGGCCTCAGAAAATCACTGTTTTATGGCACTTTTCGGGCGCTTGGCCCTTAAGGGCGCTCGGGCACTCTGGCAGTTCTCCGGTTCTCGGACGCGTGGCGAGTCCAAACGCAGGCAGGCGCTATACTTTGTGTAATTTATTTCTTCACCACAGCTTTCGGAATGATGAAGGAAAACAGCGTGAGGAATCCTGAAAACTTCAAAGATTGTCATCCACTAAAATACACTGGGGCCGTGTGGAGGATAAAAGCCCATTCCCTCTCTTAGAGTGGATGCCTGAGTCCCAGCAGTGGCAATATTAAAAGGCTGCTTATGCAACGGCCATAGGTCCCCTGACAGCCATAAGTCTCAACAATCATATGTCGAAACTGTCGTCACCGTTGCACGGTTGGATCAAGGGCCTGAAACAGAAGACACTGCTCCTTGATACTCTGCTCGCATTTTGAAGAGGTTTGAAACCCTAAGCAACTATAGCTTGGTCCCTGCTCGCGACACGGGGGACTAATATTTTTTTATTTAAAAACCTAACTAAAAAAAACTTTTTACAAAAAAAAATATAACCGACTTCAATGTTTACTGAAAAGTACAAAATAACTTTAATTTCGGAAGTTGGTGTTTCTATAATAGTTTTGTCCCTTCCTTTTTTTAACACCGACTTCCGAAATTAAAGTTATTTTGTACTTTTCAGTAAACATTGAAATCGGTTATATTTTTTTTGTAAAAAGTTTTTTATTTTACACTTTCTAGTTATGGTACCACCACTAAAAAGTACCCCTCAGCCAAATTTCTCTCATTCATCTCATAACAATTCTTAATCCCAAGTACAGTTAGTTTACATTAATTTACTTTCTCGCTTCATCATCAGATCGGTTCGATACATCCCCTCCCCTTTTTCTTTCAGTCAGTCATCGATTACACGTATACAAAGCAATTTTTCTTGTTACGACAGTTCTGCTGTGAACCTATGAGGAGTTCTGTTCCATATCTTCGAAGTTCATGACCAACTTGGAAGCATAACCTTTCAATCAAAAAAATAATTTTCAAAATCGGTCCACAATTGACCGAGATATCGGTGAACATACATAAAAAAAAACATACATTCAGCCGAACATAGAACCTCCTCCTTTTCGAAGTCGGTTAAAAATGGAACATTTATCCTACTTATGACTATGAGTAGAAAATATGTCATTCAATGATAATAATTTAGTATCTACTAAGTACTACTTTAGTAATCCAATGGTAGCATGTAATCTACAAAGAAGAATGACCAATTTTCACCTGGCTTTGTATAGTAATGAAAAAAATGTTAAAATTTAGCCAATTATATTATGTGTATAATACGCTAAAAACAATTTTAAAAGAAACGCAGGAAAAAAAGATTTTTAAGTTTTTCTATAAACTTATTTTACGTTTAGCGTTACATATTACCATGTTTTGAACGCATCTCTATTACCTTTTGCCATAGATTATATATTAATACTGAGACCTTTTGCTACAACGTTCCATTTTACGTTGGTGCGTTTGCGTCTCGTTATGTACTGTGCTATTTTGTATGTAAACTGATACCTCTATTTACGACCTTATTGCTGCCCCCTGGACCTCGATATCTTCCTCATCTGACGACCTTTGCTTTCCATATTGTTGTAAATCCGCCCTCTTGATAATGCCATCGTCAACAAAAAGCCGACGTATACTTTGCATAAACTGCAATACGTATCGACGTTATCTTGTTTAAGAGCTAAACACAAGAGTTATTTCGCTTCTTAGTGAGTGGATATCACCAGTAATCGTAAGTATTTATTTTTATATCGTACTCTTATTACTCAAAAAGTACAAGGCACAAATTCCTGGGATCAGTGGCACAATAAAACACAATTAAAATAACCAATTTGTGCCATAGTAAAATATCGGTTCCATGTCGTGGTCTGGTCAGGAATCACAACACTCTTGGTGATTCTGATATTAACTCAATATTTTCTTCCATAGATGTTATCATCTGATAGAATATGCCATTCATGCTAGATGAGTTGTAAGCGTGCTGCCATACGTACTGGGCAAGCTGATGGAGCTTGTGGTGCATCTACTACTGAAAAAGTTAAAACAGGTGACTCTGGGCCAATCACTGCTGAACCAGATGACTCTAGGTCAATCACTGCTGAAACAGGTGGCTCTGGGTCAATCACTGTTGAAATAGGTGACTCTGAGAGAATTACTGCTAAACCAGTTAATGAAAGTCTAGAAGTACATTTTGAAGTTGTATCTAGCAACATAACATTAGTAAATTATAGGCGAGCAGCAAATACTGCTTCACACTGCCTTTTTCCTCAATATACCAATATGAATCTGCACAATGTGGCAGATTCATTTAGAGCCACGATACTCAGTACATATAAATATTATATCCCTGTACATAGCCGTGCCTGCACAGAACATAGACTGAGTAATGAGTGGGGTAATCTGTATGATTCTAGTAATAGTATAAGTTCATTTACTTCACAACATGTAGAACACATTTTTTCATTTGTTAACAATTATGACATTAGTGTGGTATCTTGGGTGGGCTAGGTATCAAGAAAATATCTCTGCTCCAGCAGAATTTCTGGAAAAGAGAATTAGATGATAATAATGATAATTAATAAACCATTTCACTAAAACATATTGTATAATTTTGTTTTTCCCTTTTTGTTTATTATATGCACTGTATACATACCGTAAGCCAATAAAATGTGTCGGGTAGATAAGTGATCAAGCGATGAACAGGTAAGAGATACTTTTTAGAGGTAGATACCTATACAAACTAGCATTTTTCTTTACTAAAAATGTATTTACTAGATAGTAAGTACTAGTTATTTGTGATGTAAAAACAGAAATTATTATGCTCAACACTCGATTTTTTCCAATCATCGAGAGTCTAAGCAGCTACGGAAGTTAAGGAATACATAAAATAAAAAGGACTTTACGATCACAGCTAAGTATTCCTATTTTAGATTACAATTCGAGAGTTAATAAATATTTTTCTAACATCTTTCGGCAAATTCTAACCTAAAAAGAAACATTAATATTTTTTGGACTTCGTGGCGTTTAAATCGTAAAAATGACTATGAGACATTATTTTCTAGACTTACAGGTAGTCTGTCTACTATACATTATAACTATACATTCACTTTTATTATCAGGTTTTGAAATGTATGGAAAGTGGTCATTATTCTTTTTAAAAACGGTCTTCTGGTTTTTGTGTTTATTCATTACAACCAAAAATCGAATCTGTCCTCTTTATAATATTAGTAAGTAGGTACAGATTTTAATACACACAAATACGAGGAAGGATAATACTTTACAGTATGTGGGTATGCTTTTGAAATATCTATACACACACCAAAGTTTTGCGCTATGTATAGGAAATTACATAGAATGACCAGTAAGCAGACAAAAGTTATGTGGTTTTTAGCTGGCTATTTTTTTATCCTCCTGCATCCACCGCCCGCGGGCCCCCCCATTTTTTTCTTTGTCAGTTTATATATATAACAGAACAATGTTTGTTGAACTAATATTTTGAAACCTCCGTCAATTGAGTATTTGTTTTATTTTTTTAATTATAAAACTACCCACAATCGTAAGTTGAAATGTTTTTGAAATCGGTAAGTTAGAAATGCAAATCTCGAGGTACTTAGTGGAAAGAGTGGATGTAGACACTGAAATTTAACGTCACTGACATTTGGTTACATGTACGTTACGCCCCCACTATTTCTCAAATCAATATTTGAAGTGTTTTTGTGATTGCAGCTTCATTTAATAACCAATTTGATGCAATTTTCAGCAAAATATTTCTTTTATTATATTTTTATTTGGTGTGTAGGTAGCAACATATACTAATTAGACCATTTCATCCCCTAATGAAATAAAGGCAACATCCCCATTTCCCATTTATACATGATTAATAAAAAATAGGTAGATTAGCGGTAACAAAATCAAAGTTTATTGATATAACTGATATTCCATGGAAAACCTTTTCAAAAGTACATGATTACATACCGATCAGAGATGTGGACTTGTCGCATTTTGCGTGTGGACAAGTACGGCCGTTTTGCTCGGACGTGCCGCATAAATTATTATTTTTTTCTTGTAAAATTTGTAAATAAAAATGTACATATAAATGTAATATGTCAGTCTTAAGTGAGCGCCTTTTCGGGCAAATAAAATGATTTTCGTTCTTTTTCTTTCTTTCTTTCTTTTTTCGATCAACGAAAGCTTAATTAGTAGAGGATACGGTTAAGAACGACCTTCACCGGTTTGTTTAATGGATGAAACGTATTTTATGATAAATTTAGTATATTAAATAATATAACGCGGGTGGGTTGCCTGAGAAATTCCTTGCCAAACTTTTTTTTTTTTTTAAATGCTTGGTGTGTTTAACGAATAAATTTAATAATAACCGAAAGAGTGAAGTCTTTAGAATATAAAAATGTTGGGTTGCCTATTTGTTTCCTGGCATAACTATAGGTTGCCAGGTATAAACAGGTATGTATAAACAGGTCTGTTTATTTTGATAAACAACAAATTCTATATCAAAATAAACGCTGTTTCATTACGAATACGATGTTATAGTGTTGTCTGCAAAAAAATCTGGTATGAATAACGGTTGTGCATTTTTCTAAAAAAAAAGTAAATTTTCAATTTTTAATTAATAATAGTCTGGCCAGGAATTTCTTAGGCAACCCATCCGCGTTATATTATTTATTTAATACACTAAATTTATCTTAAAATACGTTTCATCCATTAAACAGCCCGGTGAAGGTCGTTCTTAATCGGATCTTAGACTATAAATAAATTCCATTGTTTTAAAATAAAATCCTAAAACAATATAGGAAAATGGGTGTTTAACGTAAAGCAAGCTCCTAGTTGCATCATCCTGCGCAAGGACCTTGGTACAAACATAAATACAGACATCTTTACAAAACTTATTTTGGAACTGATGACGTACTTCGGAAGTTGTTATTCTTAAGTCGAATTGCAAGAAATCTCTTCAGCCTGAAGACTTCATAGAGTAAGTTGTTTGTACACTTTACTACATATAAATAAATTCGAACAAGAGAAAGAATAAAAGCTACTGATAGCGAGAAGATTATTCTAAGCCTACTAACTGAATGTACATCACCAACTCGTGATTGTTAGAAACGAGGAAATATATTGTGTTTAAATATATACCTAACTAGCTGACCCGGCAAACGTTGTTTTGCCATATAAATAATTTTTAAGTAATTTCTTAGTCTAGGGGTATGAAAAATAGATGTTGGCTGATTCTCAGACCTACTCAATATGCTCACAAAATTTCATGAGAATCGGTCAAGCCGTTTCGGAGGAGTACGGGAACGAACATTGTGACACGAGAATTTTATATATATAAGATAATAATAAGTGGCCTGTCCCAGCTTCACACGAGAGCAATTTTTTTTTAAATTTAAAATACAAATAATGACAACCTTTATCTATACATCTATACACATAAATAAAATTGGAGTGCCTGTTTGTAATATTGAAATAACTGCTTTTTACTTCATGCATATGAATATACAACACTAATTTTTAATTAGTACAAATACTTGTACGGCAACAAATTAAACTGCTTATTAGAAAAGCCCTTGTTATTATTTAAGTAAAGTCTCAATAAATAATATTCATAAACAGCTAAGTTATTGTTATCCCAAAATGTCTCTCAATTTATGGAAATATTGTGCAGGCTATTGATTATGGATGAATAAATGACGATTAATATGGAAAAACACTGCCCGCTGTATTTTCTACTGGCTATGTATGATTGAATATATGATGAATTTACCTTTTCGTGGTCAATTTTAGGATTTCGGTTTTTTTTACTTTTGAATACAAAAATATGTTCAGTAACGGGTACAGATACAGCCCCATTTTTTTGTGTACTAATTAAAAAGTAGTAAGTATATACACCATACGGTACATATACCAAAATAACATTTTTTTACAATTTTTGTCGGGCTAATCTCTGAAATGGCTGGACCGATTTTGACGGGACTTTTTTTGGCAGGTAGCTGATGTAATAAGGAGTAACATAGGCTAGTTTTATTTTAGAAAAAATAAATTCAAAATCCTCTAGTCCACGCGAACGAAGTCGTGGGCACAGCTAGTTATTTATATAGGTGCTAAGTTTCAAGTCAGTAGGTATAAGATTTTGCATAAAACGAAATTCCTCTTTTCATCCCCGATGAAATCCAGATGGAATTTCCAAAAACCTTTCTGACCTAGTTCTCACCAAAAAGTATAATAGTACATTTAGGAGGTACTCACCTGCCTAGTTTAGTTTACATTTTTGCTACAGATTTCTAGGCTATATTGTTGAAAGACAAAAGAATTAGACCTCTGTAGCCGAAATAGGCAAGAGCCTGTATTTCAGCTATCAGCGCCACTCCCCCTAAGTAATAAAAATCAATACCATTTGAGCTATCGAGTAGAATTAAATTAAGATAGGATAAAAAATTAAAACAAAAATGCAGTTAATTAAAATAAAAACACAAAAAATTAAAAAAATAAATAAGTATCTAACTTTTAATTCTTTATTGTACACAGAAACAAACATAATATATGGAGATATAAACAGTTCATATGCAAAGGCGAGCTTAACTCAGCAATGAGTTTTCTCGTTTAAAAAATAAGTACAAAATATCGTCATAAAGGAAGTCTTGTGGATGGATTTCACATTCCTAGTCCAAGGCTTAATTAGCTGTGCGTTGATATGTCAGTCAGTCAGTTTCTCCTTCTCCTTTAACCGACTTGATAAAAAGAGAAGTTCTTATTGGGTTACATTCTTTTATAATTTTTACCTCAGAAATCCTTCATTTATAAATCGATTTGCAAAAATATTTTTTTTTTCAAAAAGATAATGTGCTTCCCATTAATCCGGTTTTACTTTTTTTTTCAAAATCCAGTTTTTATGTTGGAATTCTCTAGGAATTAAGGAAACTCCGTAAATATTATAGGCATGTAATATTTACGGACAAATAATATGTATAGTGATTTTAGTATTTCCATTAGAACTCAAACATCCACAGACAGAAAGTATAATTTGATGAAGTAGGTAGAAGAGCTGCCGAAGAAAACCAGAAATGGTCAATGGAACTTCACACTCGAATAGATATCACAATGAAGTTAAGCAACTATGACAATACGAATAAATAAATGGTTCTGAATAGTTCTCATGAAACTGGTATCATCGGACTGTTCTGGTGATGACTATAATCGACAAAGACCTAGTCAAATTTTAATTAGGCCGATTCACTGACTCTTAAGACACACGTCTCCTAGTTCAAGAGATAGGGTTCATATTTTTTTTTTTATGCCTATTCATCTTATAGACTAAAATTCTTTTTTTTGGTTCTGTTCTAATGTAAAAGTTTTGTTACTACTGTCGTTTGGTATTTTGGTTTATAGTCTGTCTAAAAAGTCAAACGACTTGGAAATTTTGTATAATAATTAATCATTTAAAAAATATTCATTTATAAGGGTTTTCTATTAGTAATTACAATGATCAAGATCTCTCAATCAACCTTGATTATTAAACCAGTGTTGACTATATCAGATTCCATTTTGCCCTAATAATTAGGTACCCAAATCGTTTGATTTTTTAGACAGACTATACAATTAAGTTTATTCTATTCTGGTATGTTTCTTGTATTTCTGAGATACCTAGTGGTCAAACGCGGACCTATCCATAATAAAAAAAAAATACCTTGTTTAAACACGAGGCTGTAAAAATTTAACCTAAAACTAATCAGTTTCTATTTAAAATAAAGTTGTGCTTGATGTTACTATAAAATTAATAAAATCTTTTTTTTTTAGCTTCGCACTGTTTGTGGCTTTAGCAAGTATGGAGTTTAGAAATACTTCATTATTAGATAGGAGACATCCACCAAATCGCACTGGGCCTGGGGTTTGGTGGTAATCCACCAAACCCCAGGCCCATTTTTTCTCATAAATAGAAGGCTTGCTATATTTATGCTAGTTATTTCTTTATTGATACAGGCTATCGCCAAGTGTCACAATATGGCCCTCAAGTAAAAATAAGACAGACCACGGGTGCGAAGTCACGGGAAAAGCTAGTTCTATTCGTGTAAACTACTAATTATAAATAATATTTCGTTATCGCCTTTTACTCCTCAGTCACGTTTTAGATATGTGTATAATTTATTACATAATCTCACTTTTCACTACACTGTACGATTTCGTGGCTACTACGTCATAATCCTGAAACATGCGTCAAGCGTTTTGAGAGCGAAATCCGTTGGTACATTGGTTTTTATAAAGTGCGCAGCAAAACCTTTATTATTGCAGTAGGTAGATATTTTCATCATGGAGGATTCTATTTAGCAAATACTGTCCCACAGTTGGACACAGGCCTCTCTAGGTCCTTCCAGGTGATTTCCAACCGTGATTTTAATAAAAGAATAGTACAATATGATATAAGTGTGTAATTTTTAGTGATTACCATCGACGCGGCATTTAGACCCGAGCCATGGCGAGGGTCTTAAGAGAACGGTAATCATTAATTACTCTCGTGTATCATACGACGTTTTTCAATACGTTTTGTGTTTTACGTTTTGTTTTTATTTACCCCGTGGATTGACCGGCGACTCGTGGTGGACGACCTGCGCCCATCCTGATACGATATATGTAATATAATGATGGCGAGGGAGAGGTTGAACAATAAGGTTTTAACTACTTTGTAGCACTAGTGCGTAATGGTAATCAAAATGTCACAGTTTAGTAACAAGGGCCATTATGTACTTAAGTGCAGTGCAATAAGAGTCACTTTCTGAGCAAGTGTATTGAAAAGTAAATTGTTGGCATCCAAAGTATCAATTGAATATTGAATAGAATATTCTATTTCATCATCTATGTTGGGTCATCTCTTAGCTGCCAGTGGCTTATTCCAATTAATATTTTTTAAATTCTCTTTTTCTTCTTTATTGACATTGTGCTCACATAATAGAAGCGACAAAAAATATGTAACCAAGATTTTTGTAACTCATAACATGATTTAAAAGAGTATCCATAGAGTCATTGGCTTTTAATAAGCTCGATATTTTCATGTTATCACAACTCCAAGGCGAGACATTGACCGATCAATGATTGATCAATATAAATTAGCAGATTACGAACTTTTAGCAAAATTACGACGAGATAGTGTTGGAATGGTCAAGCTGTCGACGTGTTTTAACTGAAATGATAGTAATGAGGCCACCTCTGATTACGCAGATGTGATGACAACTGCAAAGTGTTTAAAAGTGATAACGAAAAGACGTCAAAAAAAAAAGGTAAGGAGACTGGTTCTTTATCTAAAGAGATAAAGTAGGTAACACTTTCCTTCATGATATCTATGGTTACGCTCAATCAACGATAATCCCAATACGTATTTCGATGGATGCAACGTGAAAAATGTTATCTGCAATTATGCGATTTTCTGATAATTGCAGTAAAAATATCATACTCGTATACTTACTAAAAATATCATATTCAACAAAATAAGGAAAAAAAAAATGTTAAGCAGTTTTAACACGTGTAAGATGTTGTGAAATATGCTTTTTTAAGTAAGGTACTACAATTACCAGAAAATGACAAAACTGCGAATAATATTTTTTTTACTTTAGACCCGATATAAGGTTTAGACAATCGCTGCGGCTATTATAAACAAGATTTGGTCTAGCTAGGGACCTAGACTCTCATCAATATAATTTTTGCAACAAAGATCAATTGTGTCATTTGAATATTTTATAAGGATGCAAATAGTACCTACCTATGCAACAATCATTAAATTGCTGCTGCAACGAAAACAGAATTGAATTACAAAAACAATTAAACAATTACTAAGTATCTACGCATATTTGTAGTAAACTGATGGTTCGAAAAAAGAAACAAAAAACAATTAAAAGTTGGCACAATAGAATATTTGTTTTGTTTTATACATTTTAGATGATTTGTATTATTATATAGTGAAGGTAATTGGAATTATTATTTAATGAAGATACTCGTAATTGGAATTAATTACCTCGATATAGTTTATATTAGAAATTTTATATGTCTATCAACCATTTAAAATATTTTTATGTTAAAGAATGTAAGTTTGTTAATATACTAAGCTGCTGCCCGCCTTCGCATGGGTATGCAAATATTACAAATGGTTGATAGACATATAATTTTTTTTTTCAATTCGCAATTTTATTTCCGAAGGAATTTCCAAAAAAAAAACATTCATCAGACTTGTCCCTGAAAAGTCGATTTAATTTAAGTGAAGCTTAGTCATACATGTGGCAATTGAGTTTTAATTTTGTCGATAATGTAGTCTAAACAATTAATAAACGGGAAGTTTGTTTATTATAAAAATAACTTGTAGCAGAGATCATGATATCTACTCTCGTCTGTACGGTTTTGCTCAGCCCAAGTCTGTTGCTAGCTTTTTTTCAGAAAAACGTTCTTAATTTTTTTATAATTTAATTACTAGGTACCTGTATGGATCAGAATGTTGGGCTGTGAAAAAGACGGATGAAAAAAGATTGCATGTAGCGGAGATGAGAATGTTAAGATGGATGTGTGGTGTGACGAGAATGGATAAAGTGAGAAATGAGTATATTAGGGGAAGTTTGAAAGTGGCGCCAGTGACTGAAAAGTTGAAAGGGAATCGTTTGTCTTGGTATGGTCATGTGAAAAGGAGGGATGAAACACATGTTACTAAAAAAGTTATGAGTTTACACGTGGATGGATGGAGGGGAAGAGGGAGGCCAAAGAAAAGATGGATGGATTGTGTGAGAAGCGATATGAAAGAAAAGGGAGTTAGTGATAGCGTGACGAGTGACAGGACAGAATGGAAGGAAAAAACGTGTTGCGCCGACCCCAAATAAAACGGGACTAGGGCAGGAAGATGATGATGAATTACTAGGTACCTAATTCTTTTTCAATGTTATTCTAATTAAAAGATTTCATAAACTATTCTAAGCGACTCAACCCGGTTTCGCAATCGAAATTCTATGAAAAAATTAAATTAAACCCTAATTTAATTTTCATAGAATTTCTAAAAAATAACATATTTTATTTTAACCTTGTCCTGAAAATGCCGTTTAAATATATGAAAAAAAAGATCTCAACTGCTGCTCTGTCACACTTTTACAAATTGATTTGTATCTATATAGATGTAGAAGGAAAAACAGGGATGATATTATTAACGTGGCTGGAATATATTACAATATAAACATTATAAATATACAAGTTTCAATAAAAATCCCGACTACAATTTGTTTAGAGAATTATAATCGAGCCGCGTAACCGAAATTACAGCATATTCGCGAAGACGTAATTATATAAATATTCCCGTCGGCGATTCTATAACAAGGACGAGTCTTTATATTTTTAAACCAAGTCCCTTGAATGAACTGATGCAACACAGCTCACAGATTTCAAGGCCCTCTTCCAGGCAACTAGAATGCCGTTACTTTAGTTTTACTACCAATAATAAAACAATGCCGATAAGTAATATAAAATGTATGCCTACTTCACATTTATTATTTACTTTCTTATTTTATTTTAAGGAAATATACGTAGATATTCATTTTGTATTCTAGAATTCCTAAAATAACATTGTACAATTGTTTCAATGGAAAATAATTAAAAAAGAATACCCTGTACTTTATACGCATGTTCTGTTTAAAATAAAAACAGAAATTGTGTGTACTTATAGGTAAATATCTATATACATATAAGTTTTGAAATTTATACTTTTAAAATCGCATTGTCGACTTCTTAATTACTTTTGTAGTTACATTGACTCATATTGACTCGATCCGTATACTATGAGTTCCGTTTTTTATTCAGGCGTTAAAACTGTGCCAGCTAAATTAGCACTTATGAATCATAGCCCAAAATGAATGGTTTCTATAACGACTCGGTGTCAACAAACAAACCGTTTCTTGGAGTAAAAAACGGAGCTATTGTTACATCATTGCCGACAAAACTCAAATACGACTTTTACGTGGCTAAGAGCTAATCCAATTTCTTTAAATGAACGTCACGATGTAACTGTAAACAGAATTTGTACGTAGCTGTTGAATACGCGCCCGATGCGTAAATGTTGGCGCTAACTGGCAAAGTTGAGAGAGGATCGTGTATAGTGGGCACAGTAGGGCGCCACGCAGGCAAGCTGGGGGCGCCGCCATTCGGCCGGGCAGCCGCGCTCGCTTGACATACTCGAACATGAAGACGTCGACACGCCGCCGACGACGGTCCCGGTGCGCTATGACGCAACAATCGGTCTCGCTTGCTTGTACGGTGAACTGCCATGCGTATTGCGTACGTTTGCTCTGGCATCGTTCATCGGTTCATTCTGATTTTAACTCGCGAGCCAGTCGGTCGCGGTCCGCTCGCTTTATATAAAGCACGTGGCCCAGTGCTTCAGTTGTTTCGCTATAACCTATAACCCGTTGCTCGGCAGCCGGCGCACACTGACAGACAGAGGTGAGTGCGGTGAAACCTTGTAATATTCAATATACTGTAACGCGATGCTTTGATTGTGTTGACGCCTTTTTGAATTCCAAGTATTCGAGTGAAATATACGAGAGCTTTTTTACCGACACATATGGATGTGTATTGCACGGTTTTGAACTGAACATTTTTTTTTTGTTGTAAGGAATTAATTTTAGTCGGTTATTTTATCCGATTCTAGTGATTGTGACGGTGGCATCTGGGTGTAACTGAATTTACAATTATGCTGGTATTATTGTTAGTAAAACTTGTTAACATAAATATAAAGCAAGGATTGAACGCGTGTCAAATAATGTAAATAAGAGCGTATTGTGTTCGAGCGTTATCTGTACTAAATTCTTATCTCTGAAAAATCAGTTTGTCAACATTCGGGACAAGTTTAACGCTTACAAATGGCGCGAAAGAGCGTTGTTGATATGCATCAAACAAACTTCATTCAGTTCAACTTGACATTCAAAGTAAGTGCAGCCAACCGGTTGGCGGACTTGTCAGCGAGTAGCACTGTGGCAGTCGGGCCGGCGAGCCGCGACGGTCGGCGCGCCGCCGCTGGCAGCCGTCTGGCCAAGATGCACAGCCCACGTGTGTCTGCAGCTCCGCGTCTACATAAAAATGCACGTTTACGACCTTACCTGCAGCTGGCTTTTCCTTGACATTAATACAATAAACCTATTTAATCTTTTATATAACAGTTAAACCCACCACCTGTATGTTTTCATTCACGATACTCTTAAGACATCAGAAAAGACGACGTGGAACTTTATCCACGCACGTTTATGTTTACCGACTATTTCTGAAGTAGAAGTAGAATTATGTTACTTTTAACTGAAATAAGCGCCTGCGAATTGTATACGTCATATATTGTAAACTAAGTTTATTGTATAAGGACGTGTAGGACAGTTTACAAGAGCAATCTTTGCCGTTACCGCCGAGGTACAATACGCCGTTTATTCCAACTCGGTTGCAATGGCAATGTAGAAGCTGAAGGCGCGGTCGTTTTTCCATTTCTTTTTTAATTAATAATAGTTTCGCGCTTGCCTACTATCATCTGATGGTAGGCGATGATGGAGTCCGCTTGCCTAGTAGTAATCAATTCACATTAATTATACATAATATTAACAATTGCCGACGTGTATCTCACGACGTTGTGCACTGGGTACACTTAATTTGAACGTGAAGTAATAAATTATTGTGAGAAATAGTTCGGGGAGCTTTATTTATACTCCGGGCCGACAATCAGCCCGATATAAAAAATATAAAATAAATTATACACAATTTAGCGTACAACAATGTAGCACATTAACAATGCAGCTTAATCCGCACTAGTGTGGTGGTCCGCGCTAGTGCGTAATACGCTACATTCAAAGGATAGGAGCGGATTTTCAAGTAAATGTGTTCAAAACATTGGGCTGTATCGAAGAACGTCAGAACTGGCTCGTGTTATTATAATGTCGTCCAATGCCGTACAATATAAGTTACAACTGCTGAGAAAGGCGTTTATTCAGCTGTTAACAGTTACCTGCTGACCCGATCCGATTGTTGCAAAATCTACAGTAACTTTACGACAATTTTTTATTCGTTTTCACTAACACACGTACATACAAGCATTGATACAAATAACTGTTGTAAATAATCTAGTTTATGTTGTAAATACATACTTTTAATAAATTTTAACATTAATTTATCCATAAATACGCCATAACCAACTTCAATTTTTTAGTAACAATATAAATCTTGATTAGCTAGATCGACTTGGTCAATGCAAAATGCAATAACGGTGGCTATATTTCTTGTGCGTTAAATACGCACAAGAAATATAGCCACCGTTACCGTACCAATGAAAATAACCACAAAATATGGCAAAGTCGGTTGCAATATTTACTTGCTTTTTACAACCTTACCTTTCTAAACAAAACCGATCGACAAAATGAATGATTGTATTATGTACGTACTTACTTAAAGTTTTGCACTTCACGGCTAGAACGAGGTCGTTGCTTCTTGGCTCAGTACCTACTCGGTCAACAAATTACCTGTCATGGCGTATATACTTTCATTTGTCTACTTTCCAACAGTTCTAACACACCAGTCTGAACCGGATAAAAGCAGTCTTATCAAAAAATAAACGCTATTATAAATAGTATGTACGTGTAACGGTGTTACACATTTGTTAACTTTTTATAAGCGGCAATTAATCCACGTTGTAATGTTAGTTGCAACATGCAGACTGTATTATAATGGATAATGTGGGCATATTTTAACTCTCAGGTTTTTAATTATCTTAAACTTAGGTACTATTGAGACATCTCAAAAAAACAAATTTTAATTAAAAGCGAAGCAATAACCTCTTAGGGCCAGGCCACACGGTGCGGTGCGGCTCCGGCGCGGCGCCTGAGTGACGAATCGGCGGGCACACGAGTGACGCCACTCCGCTCGTACGGCCCGCCGATTCGTTGCTCAGGCGCCGCGCCGGAGCCGCACCGCACCGTGTGACCTGGCCCTTAGGGTGAGTTGCACCATTTAACTATAACGACAACAAAACCATAACCAGCCGTGAAACGGCCGCCTATTGGTCAATTCGACGATATGACAACTGTTAACTTGTCTGTTGGCTTTGTTATCGTTATAGTTAAATGGTGCAACTCACCCTAAGTACTACTTTTATATTCAATTGTTTTACTACACTATATTTCGTATTGAGGTTCAAAAAACCTTATACAAATCATTTCGTTTTAAAAAAAATATGTGGCGAGTTTTAAACACAAAAAACATTGTAACATCACCCAGAGTTGTACTTTTTACAATCTGACTAAGCATTCCCGTTATAAATTCTCGTGCCTAGATAGAAAAAAAGTAATAAACAAGTTATTGCTACTTGGCTCATTTTTTGCATAGTACAAAAATTGTTACCAAAGTAAGTTATTATTTCGATTACCATCCGTCATTTTTAACAATGCGAAACTAAATATTTGTGCATTGTATACATGTATATAATCTGTAAATAATCATCAAACGACCAATAAATAAAAAGGTTAAAGATTATGTGAACGGAATTGGGTGAAAGGTACACGGCTTGGCCTCCATGGTCTATACCTATTTATATCCCAGAAGTATATTCCTTGGGATAATTTTTTACTTTCAAGCGAGAGAAGTCGCTAGCAGAAGTTTCAGAATCAAAATTGGCAAGTTCTTCCATAGTTGTAACAGGTCTGTACAGGGTGTCAGTGATCTTATCATTACCTTTTATTTTCCAGAAGATGGTAGATGAGGATTTCTGAAAATCACTCTTATCTTGAAAGATCTATCTATACCTAACTTGATCCATAATATTTTAGAACTACCAGTAAGATAACTTCGTTTAACGTATTGTATACGATACTTTAACATGAATTCAAGATCTTCTAACCCCTAAGCTCGTCTATCTTGGTATGATCATGTGAAGAGGAGGGATGAAATGAATTCTACTAAAAGAGTTAGTATACCTGTGGATAGATTGAGAGGCAGAGCGACCCCAAAGATAAGATAGATGGACTGTGTGAGAAGCGATACGAAATTAAAGGGCGTCTGTGATAGCGCGATGGTTAACAGGTCAGTATGGAAGAAAAAGACGTGTTGCCCCGACCTGTAGTAAAATGGGACAAGGCCAGGAAAGTAATAATGTTGTTCGGGCTATTGTAATAACATCTACTCACAAATCATTTAATTACAACGGTGTGTTGCTAAAGATTAATCATACTACACCTGTAAAATGCTCAAATTTTCAGTTGATTGCATTTCTTCAAATTCTTGGCTTTATGGTATCTAATGACCAACTGCCTAACCATATACGTAGCTTTAGTGTAAGATAGCAGGCTAGCCTTTTTAGGCTACGGAGCTGAGATACCGTGGCTGAGACCACCCAATAATTTGTTTAGAGGCGAAATATGAGATCAAATCAAAGCAATACAATATGCAACAAGATGTGTTACTAAGTGCCTGTGAGTATCCACTTTGGCATATTATGTAACTCGTATCATATTGATTGCCTCATTGAGCTCGTTCCCGTGAGTGCATCGGCTGCGTCTTTGTCCAATCTTCAGGTATGGCAACGTCCGCAACTGCGGGATTTTTCAAAAGAATTACCGTGGTCCTGGAATGCAAAGGGTAACTGAAGGAATACGAGTGGGTTTTAGTCAGTAAAAATCTGACAGTCCCTCTTTGACCAGTGGCGTAGCGTCGACTAATTTAGACCTGGGCGAAGGCATATCAGCGAGACCTTTTTCTTTCGTAAATTCGAAAACGAGACAGCGACAGTCGCAACTCAGTGTTCGACCACATCGTCGCTGACCATCAGGAGAAGTTGTGGTTAAACGCGAGCCTATCAATTATAAAAAAACCCTCGTTCTTAGAGAGCCATCGCTTATGCGGGGCCCTTTGGCCTTTGCGAGTCAGTAGACGAGGGCCCCCTTCGCTCATGCTTAACTTTGCCACTGTTCACACCTAAAGTGGGAGGATTTATCTGATAATTTGACATCTAAATATAGCAAATTGATCTTCAATATGTATTCTCATTCGGATTTTCCCACTAGCCAGACTACAGGCTGCACAATGATTTGGTATTAGGCACTTGAACCGTTATCTGTGCCTTCCACTTCATAGAGTCAGGCGTGATGTTATGTTATGACTCCATTACAATCGTTACGTTGTCCTTGTACGTTTTATATAGCTTCTGCAACTCCATGTTTAGTGATGAATATGTTCCGACTGATGTGATTGATTGATATGCCCCAAATAAGGAGACAGTTTGCATGCGCCGCCGCGCAATTGATTACCACCTTGTATCAAGAATTTACATCTAATCACTCAAAATTTGCAGAGATAAGATAACGTTCCTTGGATGTCATCTTTGTTATATAATCTAATTGTTGTTGACTAAATGCCGACGTGGGCAAGCAAGAGCAAACTACGCCTTGGTTTTCGAGCTATTTTTTTTTTGGTGTATCCACAAATTTCTGACCAGATTTTTTTTTTTTTTTTCGATGGGTAAAATCATCTTATGACAACCCCCGCTCTTGGGCGGAGCGGGAGATAGTGTCAGACTCTTACTGACTAAAAATCCCATCCCGTTCCTTCGGATAACCCTGGCCCCAGTAGACTTCGACCCGTCTGGGCCCCTGCTGTTGCTGACAACTCCTTGAGGCGCGCGGGAACAGCGCGCGCCGTCGACGACTTGGGCTTGGTCCGGACAGTTACCGGACGGCCGGACAGCGAGCTACCCATTGCTCACTGTCCGCAAGCCCGCGCCTACGATGGCTGGAAATCGGGATCGGAATCCCGGCGGCGGCGAGAGCGCCATTGCCTGATGCGGTCGGCCTCCTCCTTAGCGAGCATTACTGCTTCGCAGAAGTCGGCGACCGCCTGCCACTCCTCCTCGCTCCGGACCATGGCCTCGACCAAGGCCCGGCGCGAGAGGTCTCCGCCGCCGATCACCCCCACGAGGGCACGGTGATTTCTGATCAGATTCAGAACCAAAGTTTTTAATTAACTATAAGGCTAAAATATTTCAATACTGCATTGTGCATTTAACAGCCCTGCTATCGTGTCTGCATCGCTATTTAAACGGCTACCTGCATTCTTTGCAATAAAAAAGTTAAGCATTTATCATTATAATTTACCAGTATACTTACCGTTCATCATACAAATTCAGGGTTCCAAGAAAGGTGCACACAAAAACCAATATTTAATATTTTGTCATTGTTTGTACATTAGCAAAGTATTGAGATACTCATAAGTTTTACGTTTGTTTTATACAATTTGTAACCGTACCAATGTATAAAACAAACTTACAATGTTCGTATTAACTGATCGCTAAAACTAAATTTTATCAAACCCCCGATTTATGTAAAAGAGCCTGTAATTATTGCATAATTCCGTGTAGTGAAGCCAAGTTATCCGTGACCAATCGCACATAGAAAAGTATAGACTTAAATGTCATAATTATTATTTTCTTGCGTTATTAACTCCGAGAAATGTAGGACATTGCCACATACACTTGTTCGATGAACAGTTTTCGTATTTGACCGTACTGAGGTATGCACTTTTTATGGCCAGACTCGTCTGTATTTGCACATTCCCAACTACTAACATTTTCGTTATCTAAAATCTAACATATGATTGAAGAAGGTACTATACACTGCAACTAAAACAAACTTTCGTTTATAGTGTCCAATATACCTTTTATGAAATGGGCTGGTGTCAACAGTTTGTTAATTTACAATTAAAATCTTATCTACAAGCATATGATAAAACATTACCTACCATTTCTTTCAATACAGATAGCAAATGATATGATATCGAATCAAAGGCCAACTGATTAAATAAATTGGTGAAAGCGTGTGGATTATGATAAATGAAGAATTACTCGACCCTGGAATTCAGAAGTTAATCGCAGTTAGTTATTTTTTGATATATATTGGTTACTGAGAAAAAATGTTTTGGAGTTCATACATCAGAAAAGATTTAAAATCAATTATTGTATAGCCATGTCAATATCGTACCCTTATTGCAAAAACCAACTACCTGCAATTTTTTACCCCAATAAAGCTAAATATAGGTATCGATTCATCTCATAAAGACGAATCTACAGGTAAAACCGGTTATTAGCTACAACACTTATTTACAAAGGTAGCTTCGGCAAAAAGTAAATAACCTACAGATTTAATCGAATACAATAATTAATAATACAAAAATGTTGGTGCATTTAGTTGGATTTGCATTAAGAGTAGGTACCTACCTACGATATATTCCTTATGCTAATTGCTTACAGAGATACAAAGACAGACAGACAGCTGGCCTACTTAGTAAATCGTAGGCAGATATTGCGTATTTAAAATATACTTACCTAGTGGGCGAAAAATACTTATCCATAAGTACTTCAGAATAACTTTCTCAATCCTCGGACTCAATCAAATCGTAGCATTCGCCGTAGCGTTCGTTGTAGCGGTCGGTGTAGCGTTCGTCGTAGCGTAACTGATGCCAGTTAAACATAGACCACATCACCACACATATGTAATCCAACGTCCCAACAGACCTTGCTTCAACACAATAGTTGGTTTGGTGTACAATCTGCAAGTTTGCACCAAGGAGACGTCTGTTTGGACACTGGCTTACATCCGTGTGGCCCATGATTTACTATCAAGTTTATTTAGACTACTTTTGCACCATTAAGTTTACAAACTTATCAGATACTAAAAAGGCTGCGTGGCACCGAGCAATGAGTTTTAAGAATTCTGCCGATCGATACACAAATTGCAGTTCAAGTAAACACGAGCCGGTGGTCATTGGTCACTTCACTTGTTAGTTGAGTGAGTCATACCTGCCGTGCTGACCTAGTAACGTCCCCTCGACTGGCTTGCCATAAATGTTAGGGACTAGAGGGTTGTAAACGATTTCATGGAAAATACTGGATATTACCTTTATTAGAACTACATAAGTAGTACAAATACTTGACTTCTAAAGATTATAATTTTCACTTTGAAAATATATATGTACATTATTAAGAGAAATGCTGATCCTAACGATAATACCTATTGTTTTTTAATGTAGGTTATTTAGTTATTTGTGAAAAATAACTTCTGTTTTGGGTGAAATGAGAAGTTGTTTTTTTATTATAGACTTTCCTTTGACCACTATCTCACCTGATGGTAAGCGATGATGTGACCGACAATGGAGCACGCTTGACTAAAAGTAACCTATTCACTCTTAACTCAAAGACTCCTAGGTGAAGCTATCAGGAAACAGATTTTTTCTGATTAAAACCCACCTACACGTACGAGTGTATCTTCCCTACTATATGATACACTATGAATAACTCTGACTATTGGTCAAAACTGCATTATAATCCATTCAACAGTTTTTGAGTTTATCGCGTTCATTTGGAGGTCTTTGATATATAATTTGTAAGTATAAACTCAATCCCATTAACCTGCCCTCGCATAGTGCTTCACGATATCTCATTTGTTTGTTTCTTACTGTGTCTTTTTTACACGATAGATTACTTTGGTTGTTGACTACTTATGAGTACTTTCATTTGATTAGCTAGACAATCGACAACTGAAGTATTTCAATCAAAACTTGATCCTCACTCAAACAATAGTCTTTTAACGGTCAACGCCTCGTCGAAAGCACTCACTTCATATCTCAAGTATATTTAAGTATATTAAATATATCTGCTTTATTAACAACAATTGTCTTCTAATTAAAATACATCTTTATGAAATACAAGCGACCTGCCGCAGCTTCGTCATGGTATTAGGAATCCTTGAAATTATCGATTTTTTCTCTACTAAAATATGCCTGTATTATACACTGAAACATTCATGAATCACTGTGCCTATTAGTAAAAATCGCATGAAAATCCGTTTAGTAGTTTTTAAGTTTATTGCGAATATACAGATAGATTTGGTGTGTGATTTTGTTTTGTATAGTAATACGAGTAATTAAATTTAAACTAAGACTTGTTGTTTACATATCCAAAAACATATTTACAGCGTTTATTTCCGAACCACGCCATTTTGCAAGTACTGCATTTGCAATAAGCATGGCAGCATTGGTCCTGGCGGTCATTTGTAGAAAGAAAGAAGAAAATCTATTTTTTTTATTTGTAGCTAAAACTTTGACAGTCGTTACAGATAGAAACTATTCAATCTGAAACCAATCTTACCAAGATACCTAATTAGCGGGTTGTGGAGGTCAGAAAGCAATTGCTGCCATACGAGATAATGATACTCTTACTGTATGCGGGTAGACTGGAGCCCCACCCCAATATTGCGGAGAAAAGGCGGGGCAGATTGATTGTATATAATTATTAAGATGTTATTTTATTATTGACTAGCTTTAGCCCGCAGCTTCGCCCGCGTACATATAATATTGCCTATGTCACTCAAAAATAAAACAGCTTTCTATCAGTGAAAGAATTTTCGCAATCGGGCCAGTACTTTCAGAGATTACCTCCTACAAACATAAAAACAAACTTTACCTCTTTATTATATTAGTGTACGAGTACGAGTAGATTGATACAATTTTCGGAATAGAAATACAATGGACAGGGAATCATAATAGGATTTCTGTTGAAAAAAGTAAAAGAAATAGTAAGAATATTTTCCTGCATTCAGGTTGTACTTAACTACTTTATCCTGTCAATATTTGACATTTAAGTAGGGATTGACATGTTCTTAATCCAAAATACAATAATACACAAACGGTCAACGGGTAATAAAATCATTGTCACTAGCGATCGATAAATTAATAATTAATACATTTTTGATTAGCCCATCAATTAAACTATTTATTAACTAGAGCGTGTGATTAACGTTTTAGTTAAATAGTCTAATTGATTGGTCAATTAAACTATTTAACTTGGATATAAGGCAGGAAATGCTAATTCAATCCTCGGTTCGGAACATTAAGTAACATCTTGTGAGGTTGTACAATATCGACTTTTGGATAATAAGGAAGTTTAGAAATATTGTCGAGCATAAGTAGATGGTAATTACGCTTTCATTATTATTTTATGTATTTTTCTATGGGCCTCCGGTGCCTGAAAATAAATGGTTATTATTATTATTATTACTAATTTGTAACCAATTTTGAATTATGCGAAATCTGTTTCGACTACCATCAAAATTTCAGTAGTTAGCCGATTAATATGTCATGTACTTACAGCTTCATCAACTGGCTACCTCTTTTCTTTAGTATTTTAATGTGAAATCCAATTGATGCAGCTGCCTGTACCAACCCACAAACAGATTATCTTGTGAGTTGGTTCACCAAAATATCTGAGAAAATATGGGGCTATTAGTGTTTGTATTTTTGGTAAAAAACAGCCCGCCATTTGTGCTCGATAACCCAAAAAAATAATTATAATGTAATTTTGTTGAAATAACTTTTACAAAAAATCATTACATTAAGCCAACAGTAACAAAGTTTTCTATACAATTACAGTGCCTAAAATAATCGTGATTTTTGGAATTGCAATATTTGTGCAAATAATCGTGATTTTTGGAATTGCAATATTTGATAGCGGACCGCCCTATCCCTCTCCTAACAGGAGGATCTCCCCCTATTACATTACCTGACGAGAAGTGTCAATGTGTTCACCTCTGTCTACTTCTACAGCAAATGCGTGACGTCATGTTACGTTGAACGCAGTTTGATTAAATAATAAATGCTCGAACACGTTTACTTTATGTCCATGAAATCGTCAAATCATCCATAGACACACCAATTTAAAAAAACACAATCTCGATGACGCGACTTCGTGAACGTTGTATTTTCAAGCATTACATCGCGTAAATTCCAATTTATTATATAACACGTTTTGGTTTTCAGTAACGTATATTTTTTAACTTAAAACGTTTTAAATCAAATCGTGTATTTAAAACGAGGGTAAAATACTATTTTAATAATAGAATATTTACCTACCTGATACTACAGAAGGCAATAATTTTCGACTCGCACTATGCCGAAGTTCCTGTCTCTGGAGCCCTAATCACCTGTAGCATGGACTCTACCCTCGACACAAACGGACTACTATTTTTATATTTTTAATTGTATATCTATAATATAAAAATGAATCGCAAAATGTGTTGGTAAGCGCATAACTCAACAACGCCTGGACCGATTTCGCTAATTTTTTTTTTGTTGTGTTCGTTATTATGAGGAGAAGGTTCTTATGGAAAAAAAAATGAAAATTAGGGTAGTGTAGGGTAGAGTAGGGTAGTGTAGGGTAGAGTAAGGTAGAGGAGGGTAGAGTAGGGTAGAGTAGAGTAGGGTAGAGTAGAGTAGGGTAGAGTATCGTAGAGTAGGGTAGGGTAGAGTAAGGTAGAGGAGGGTAGAGTAGGGTAGAGTAGAGTAGGGTAGGGTAGAGTAGGGTAGAGTAGAGTAGAGTAGGGTAGAGTAGAGTAGCGTAGAGTAGGGTAGGGTAGAGTAAGGTAGAGGAGGGTAGAGTAGGGTAGAGTAGAGTAGGGTAGAGTAGGGTAGAGTAGGGTAGAGTAGAGTAGGGTAGAGTAGGGTATAGTAGGGTGGAGTAAGGAAGAGCGGGAGCGAAGCCGCGCGGGCAAAGCTAGTATTTTATAAATATTTAAAAATGTAAAAAAAAATGTTAAGAAGATAAATAACAAAAAAATATGTACCTAATACAACAACGAAAACTCAGAAATAACGGAATTATTTTGTAAATTCGAAGTAAAATTATCGATTTATAAATAAATGCTTTCAAACTGGAAAACATTGAAAAAACGTTTTCATTTGACAATGATTACAATAATTATATTGCTACTTATGTCATAATAGTATCAATATAATTTGCGATCGACGCCAGTTGATTACATTACGATGCACCTTCTTTTGTTCGGCGTTAATTTATTTAGTTTCTGATTAACATAAACACAATCCTGAGTCATTATTGTCCGCAAAATGTTTTGTAGATAAAGTGACTTTAATTATTTGCTCGTTCTCTTGAATAAATCAGTACCTAGCTCAGTAAAATCATTATGTTTTGTTACTACAGGCTAACGAAGAGGGATATTGTTGATATAACTATTTGCTATCAGACGGAAAGTCCGATTCAGTTACTAAAATTACTACCTCGAAAAATCTGTGATGCTGTGCTACGTATTTTAAAGTGAAGTCTTTACTGCATTTAATATAAAGTGTGTGTGCCTTAGTTAAAATCTGTGCTATTTTATCTTTAATGTGCGATACTTTATTTGTGTCTACTCTAATCGGTGTAAATGGCATTTTGTGGTTCTGGTTAAATAAATCATCATCATCATTTTCCTGCCGTTGTCCCGTTTTATTTGGGGTCGGCGCAACACGTTTTTTTCTTCCATTCTGTCCTGTCATTCGTCACGCTATCAGTAATTCCCTTTTCTTTCATATCACTTCTCACACAATCCACCCAACTTTTATTTGGCCTCCCTCTTTTATCCATCCACATGTAAATTCATAACTCTTTTAGCAACATGCGTTTCATCTCTCCTCTTTACATGACCATACCAAGACAAACGATTTCCTTTCAGCTTTTCAATCACTGGCACCAATATCAAACTTCCCCTATTAAACTCATTTCTCACTATATCCATTCTCGTCACACCACACATCCATCTTAACATTCTCATGTCCGCTACATGCAATCTGGTTCTGGTTAAATAAATACTTAGACAAATAAATTTTAAGTACTTTTATGTTTCATAAACTTTTTTTAAAATTGAAGTTTTAGCTAGGTACGAGTATTTATACTACGAGAGTGTCTTCATTGACATCCTGTATAAAATTATGAATTACTTCATCTTTTGAAATGTAGACTACCTACTGTGTCATAAAATGCATGACTAGGCCACTGTGATAAATTACAATGACGTAAAAAATATAAATAATAAAATAAAAACAATATGTCATGGTTATATGTATGTATGGGCAAACTGTTAAGTGATAAGAATTTCCATATCCCACATCATGTGGTTTTCATTATCTATTTCTGATAAAACAAGAATAATGTTCAAGTCATTTACATTCTGCCAACCAAGTTTTAAGTTTTAAATGGCATTATACAAATATCTACCTATAGTAATTTGCGAAACTTTAGACACGTGATTGTTGCCCATTAACTTCCGAATCTAGAACAAGTAAAGTAGTACTTAACTCTTATGTTTTAATTATATTGCTTTTTATGATACCAGTATCACACTACGTACCTAACCAAGAAACCGGGCAAGTACCAATGTGAATTTTTCAAATCATATGTACTTTTCTAAGTTTATCCAAGATATTACTGACACCACTTGCCTCGGAAAGCCGTAAAGCCGTTGGTCCCGGTTGTAATCCGTAGACCTTTGACAGTTGTTACAGGTAGTCAGACGATAGAAAGTCTGACCATCACTCGCCCAGTTAATGGGTTGAAACTGGAAGGACTGATAGGCAATGGCTTCATGTAAACATAATAGTACCTTTGGAAAGCGTACGAGGGGCCGAAGTCAACTCGCAGAGGCTCATTATAGCCACTTTTCGTGGGTAATGGACTCATGGTAGAGTCTGTCTAAAAAGTCAACCGACTTAGGTACTTATTAGAATAAAATGAAATCTGATGTAGTCAACACTGGTTCAATAATCAAGGTTGATTAAGAGATCTTGATCATCGTTTACTAATAGAAGAACCTTATAAAGAGTATCGAATATAAGTATTTTTTAAATGATTTAATATTATAGAAAATTCCCAAGTCGTTTGACTTATTAGACAGACTATAGGTACTACTAGACTAGCTTCTGCCTGTGGCTTCGCCCGTACGAAAGTAGGGTACTCCATGTAAACTTTTGGAACTCATTTCATCTCCTGAGGGGCTGAATTTTGAATAATCCACTCTTAGTGCTCTCCTAAATCATAAAAGGAAACCATGTGCAAAATTTTACGCTCCTAGTGCTAATAATTCGGCTGTGCGTTGATATGTCAGTCAGTTTCTCCTTTTATTTCTATGTTTAAAGATAATTTTCACAATATTATTAAGGTTACAATAATAGGAACCTCAAATTCAGAAGCTAGTAGGTATATGCTCAAAGAAAACCAACAATAAAAACCCAAAGAGATAACATTCTATAAATAACGGAATTCACTTAAAACAAAAGCGTTATTTTCCTCAAGGATTTTAAAGTCCTTTGTAACAAGTGTGATACATATAAATGAACATAGTAATTCACTTGTGAGTTCATATGTATACGTTATGGGACAGTAAATAGGATTGTTTAAATGTCTAATCTTATTTGGTACTCAGCTCCATCAGACAGGAAGGAGATTGGTAGACTATACATTTTTTATTTGTTTATGCCTTTATGATAGGTACAATAAACGGCTACAATATACATATAAACTAAAAAAAAACATTATACACCGCTAAATTTTAATCGTTTTAATCCCGTGGAGGGTTGATCCAGTACATGAAACACTATCGATTTGTAAAGATAAAATTAAAAAATAAAGTACCTTTTTTTCAAAACTCGTGTTAATTTACTCATGTACGAAATTAATTTCTTTAAGAAAACGTCAGCTGAGCGAGTTCAATGACCTGTAGGTAGTTTGTACGCAACGCTGACTACTAACTACAGGTCATTGAACCCGCTCAGCTGACGTTTTCTTAAAGAAATTAATTTCGTACGTGCGTAAATTAATACGAGTTTTGAAAAAAAGGTATTTTATTTTTTGATTTTATCTTTACAAATCGATAGTGTTTCATGTACCGGATCGACCCTCCACGGGATTAAAACGATTAAAATTTAACGGTGTATACGAGCTGATAAACAAATGATAAATTACAACTGTGAAGATTCCCTTAACCTCTAACTTAATCTCGATTTTGATTTTACAGCTCAAGAGATCATAACACAAAATTAGAAATGAGGATTAACTAGCAAAATCATAACCCTCCTTTGGCTTTGCCGTAGTCAGATAAAAAATAAATGACTCGATTGAGAAAGAAAAAGAGATGAGAAATGAATAGTGTGATATACGAAATGGCTAGAGCAGAGCTGGCTATTGAGATAATAGCAAATATACATCGTCTAAAGAAGGCATGCGGAACCGACCTCAAATCAATTTGTATAACTGAAAAAGCTATTGTTTTTTCTTAATAAAAACATCGATTTGTTCCGTTTTAATACCACTCATCTAATACCACTGGTATTTGTTTGAACGAAATTTTTTTACCTATTCTGAACGGAGACCACTCTTTAAATAATTTAATTTAATGTACGAACCCATACCAGTGACTTGAATTTAGTACAGTCAGCTCAAGTCAAACCTAATAAAATTTTGGATTCCTAATATTTTTATACGATCGTAATATACAAAAACTTTCACTAACTAATCACTTTTCTTAGAGAACACACTTTCTGAGGAAGCTATAATCAACCCTCAACATCTTGGGCGAAAACAGAAACCTTGACTTGCATAAAAAAATGATGGCTTGTTGTTATTTAGAGCAGGTTTGTAGTACACAATTTATTATTAAACTACACATTTGTTAAATAAATACATTTCTTTTTTTAATTTATTTCAATTAAAGATCCTATACAAAGCATTGGCTGACTGTACTTTATATCCTTGAATTTCTTTTAGTATTAGTTGGAGCAATAGTATCCATTCGCAATAGACAATTAACACAGGTTCAAACAAATACCAGTGATATTAGATGAGTGGTATTAAAACGGAACAAATCAAAACATCTTAACTCTATGATAAACTAGCTTCTACCAGCGGCTTCGCCCATGAGAAAGTAGGTTTCTCCATACAAAACCCGTTTCATCCTCATAGGGAGTGAATTTTGGAAAATTGTCTCTTAGTGCTCGCCAACATCTTAAAAAAAAAAAAAAAATTCACGCTCCTAGTCCCAGTACTATTGGCTGAACGATGATATGTTAATCATTCAGTTTCTTCTTTTATATGTATATACTTAGATGAACATTCAACAAAAACACTATTACGTTTTAGTACGTTAGGCCACACATCGTTACGTGTTATACCGACGCCGCCGCGCTAAATGTCGTCGTGTATGCATTCGGTTGTTTTGGCATAGCGCCCGATACGATATTAATTCAAAAACAAACTTTCTTTGTCTTCCTTGCACATATACATTGTGTATACCCCATTCATACCCTCCCAACTAAATAAAGTACTAGACAATCGATATCTTGAAGTGTATAATAATATAGATTTTTTAGGAATCCGTAGAGTAAGTGATCTTCGTAATTTTTCATAGGAATATCAACTGTGTAGGTACCAAATACGAAGAAAGTATCTCTTTTTATTTGGCAACAACAGGCTGCTTTATTCACGGTACAATTAATTTTAAAATCCAATAAACATCAACAAAAACGGGTAACTGAACTCATAAATGAGCTGAACAGAAAAAAATCTGGCTTTCAGATAAACAGACAAATAAATTTATTGGTACATTTTTTACAAGTCACACTAACCTTCACTTCTTATCTTGTAAAATCCAATGACTACAAAAAATTTAAGAATTTTCTTAAAGCCCCGACTTTCGACCAGTGCTTTGCATAAAATATGTTTACACGAAAAAATTGCTGTTTTTAAGTGTTCGTCAGAATGTGTCAGAACACACATAGCATATGAAAATCAATCAAAGAAAACGTTTTTTAACTGATGTTCAAGGGACTATACGCCTTAAAGAGTAGATTCAATATTCTCAATCTTTTTTTATTTAAAAAACGAAGGTTCTGTTTATGATTTATATTCTTACCGCATTTTTGTGTTATACGCAGTGATTTTTAATTCAATGGCTATCTTTTAGGAGGTGAAAATCATCACGAAGTCGAACAAGTTTTAATGAGAGACCGCCACTGAAATAACAGTACACATGAAATATTTTGTCAAGTTAATCGAGTACTTCGAAACGAGTTACTTTCATATTTCGGAAATAATCTCATTACAAAAATTGTTTTCGACATGTGCGGAACTTTCACCTCCTGAAAGATTGCTAACCAGTCTAAAAAAAGTAGGATAGCCCTATACTTAGACGAGTTAGATCTATGAAAGAGAAGGTTGTCTTCATGAGAACGACTAAGATAGACATAATAAGGTTCTGAAGTGGTCGTCACTGACATAAGTAGAGCGCAAGCGTGGACACTTTTGGGGACTCAGATCGTCAAAAGGATCGCGTTATGAGCTCGTGGTAGGCCCCTGGGCGCTGGACGGTAACGAACACGCGTCTAATGAATAATATTTACTTTTCGGCTGATCGTCTAGGTGGTTTGAATAACTATGATTATAAAATGGAAATAGCAGAATGGACGTATGTATCTCGTTTAAGGTTCCTGTAGAAAGGTATTGTAACATCTTATTTTCATAAAAATTGTTATAAAATTTCTCTACAGATGAAACAATTAAATTTAGTGAAAGCGCGTTGTCACATCGTTGTCCAATGTCGGCCAAAGCGGACAACTTACAGACTACTGCAGCAATGACGAATATTCCTCGATCAGCCAGCAAGCCTTTCACATATCGAAAAAGTAGTAGTAAAGGTATACGGTACTAAGCACTTTAAGTGTGCTTTACCGTACATAGGTTTACTATTAAATCCGGAATTCAGAGCATCGAGGCGATATGTAGGGCAAAACCTTGAATTTTTTCAAGTAGGCTTAGGCATATTTTCTTTCTGCTTGTTTTGTTATGAATTTCATGAACTCTAGAATCAGAATCAGAATGTCTTTATTGTGGGCATAGGTTATATACAGATGTTAAAACTTAATAATAAATTATAATTCCAATATGTCCTGCCAATTAGGCATACAATAATAAATTACAGATTATACTAAAAAAAAAAAATTATAAATAATTGATTAAAAATTTAGTCAGATTTATAAATGTCAAAATGGAGTCAGAATTATAAATGTCAAAATTGAGTCAGAATTATAAATGTCAAAAGTACATCTACAGTCTCATAAAGTTCATCGGTGAGCTCATGAAATCTTCATAGTAGATCGGGCTGGCCTCCGCGCGGCTGATCCCATACTTTACCTTAAGCCTCTCTCAACACGAGGATATGACAACCTTACAGTTCTGTAAATAATTAGTAGTGGCTTATTTATTTGTTGAAAGGATAGCAATATTTACTTATCTTATTTACTTGATTATTCTGAATACAATCTGCTATTAGCATAGCTGGAAGTAGATCGACATTAGTTACTTCACATTCGTCACGAATTGTTGACATTTCATGGTCACCGTAGTTATCAACTACGATGAGTTTAAGTTGTCTGCGAAATCTTTTATCAACGTTATTTTTGTTATATTTCTAGTGACCCTGTTTTCTTCACTCATTAGCCTTGGAATGAACAATTTTTATCAGTATAATCAAATACATATAATTTAGGTTGTTTTCATGAGAATATGTTATGAATAGGAGCATAAAAAAACGATTGTTTTGGTGTGAGGAGCACCGGTCCTTCTATTTAATTTCTATGTATTGCTGTTTGGCTTTTGAAAACAGTTACGTCCATCTTATCATCGCTTTCTGAACCTACCACGTTTTCATTCCATATGGTTTGGAACACACAGTTTTACCACTAATTTCAGCCCAATGTTGAAGAACTGTCGACATAATAACCTCTTCCCAAGCTTGGTAGCCGCATGGCGTAGCACGTGACATAATAATATTATTGATATGCTCAATGACTATGTTATCGCAAAGAATTGCAATGCACACCGTAAAGTTTGTAACTTCATTGCTGTTGGAGCGCACTTAGGTATTATGTATAATATTATAAAATTGTAGACTTACATTATCTACCGGCGTGGGCCGCCCATTTGCAACGTGGGTGTAGCCATAACTAACATCGTGTAGGCAAGCCATCCATATCCTTTATCTTTTTTATTTTTTTTGACTCCTCCTACTCTATCTGTAAGACTTTTCCTGAAATTGTCTAAAACCTACCTGTGTTCCTTCATTTACATTTTGCGTTCCAGGGTCACGGTAACCTTTCGAACAATCTCGCAATTATCCCTTACCTTGACATCATTAACTCCACTGTTTGTCTGTTACTTCTCCTTTCTAGATAGTTTGTAGTATGTACAAGTTAGTACTCGCAGGTGCTTCGGCATTATCTTCGGGGTTTATTTTTTTGTGATTAATAGATGGGAAATCATCAAATATCTAGCTGGGTGGAGGGAGGGAGACTGACAGACTTTTATTGACTAAGAACACTCGCATTCTTTTAATTGCCCTTTGCATTCCAAGGCCGCGATCAACTCTTTCCAAACAAACTCGTAGTTCACTATATTCGGATTGATTGATATTTGATGTCAAGCTAGATGGGATGTCAAGATAGATAGTTTGATAGTTACGTTATTCAAATTAAACAAAGCAATATGGTTTATAATTGTCTATATCCATACTTCAATACCATACCTAATATTATAAATAGGTAAAGTTTGTTTTTTTTGTTTGTAGGAGGAGGTAACTCTGAAATTACTGGTCCGATTGCTAAAAATTTGTCACCGATTGAAAGCTGCTTTATTCTTGAGTGGCATGGCATGACAGTATATTTTAAGTACGCGGGCGAAGCCGCGGGCTACAGCTAGTATTAAATACTACTATTGGTATATATTTAACAAAATTTAATATCATTCTAAGGGCCTCGTCCACCATCTCCAAGTAAAGCGTTGATTAGTTACTTCCCAAGTAAAGTTAGTTGGCAAGTAAAAGTTATGAGTATCCTCTATCAATTTCACCAGCAAAATAAAGCTTCGAGTAACTACTTTCGGGTTAAATGAATGAAGTAACAAATCATTCGTCACATTCGTTCAATAATACGTCAGTTACTCGTCAAAAATCATTATCAGTTGTCATTTGTGTATATTTGATAGATTTGAATTGTCGGTTGCGTCTTGAAGTTATGTTGTACATAATTGCGTGTGATTTTTCTTTTAACGATGCACACAACAAAAGTCAGTTGCACTTGTTAAGTTAAGATCCAGTATCAAGATATCTTAATGTTAACAATAGAAAAGTAAGAGAAACTGCTTGATTTTTGAAATAAAGAATTCTAGTAAAATACGTCCTACCTAGGTACCTACGATATGATTTGAGAGGTATAGGTAATTGTCAATTTGTAAACCACTTGAAAAAAAATACCATTCACGTTTGCGATTTAGCCATTGTTTTATGTTATAAATAGTGATGCACTTGATTCACTGCATACTTTGATAAACGAAATCTATAAAAAAAAAACAGTTTCATCTGGGTCCGTAAAATAATCAACACGGAATTTAAAGACACGAATCCTCGATATTCACCGCGCCGTGGAGTATTCTAATATTATTCAATTAACTGATGTAAAATCCATTTTTATTCATGTATTTTAAAAACTTTGGTTGGTGATGTGCACAAATGACAACAGATGCTACAGTAAAAAAACAGTTAACTGTCAAGTAATCACCATAATTGGCAGACTACGTGGCAAGTAAGTTACGGGTCAGTTAATCTTATGATTAGTGCTACTCGGACATCGTGAAACTCGCACATGAAATTACGGGTGACTTTAACTGACGATTAGCCTACTCGTCACTTTACTTGAGGGTGGTGAAAGAGGCCCTTAGTTAACTAAACGCTAAACAGACGAATTTACTTGGTATCCGGAGTATCGTGATTCGTTGCTACACGTGTGATATTATGCTAACTCGTTGCACCATTGACCGATGCATATTATTATATAAAATTGCGCATACGTAAACAAAAAATGCATAACTTTTCATAATATTATATTAATAAATGTATTTAGAACAAAACAATAATTTGTTTGAGTGTTTCAATTCATTACGTTAAGTACATAAGCCTGTAATAGTGCCACCAGGTAAATAACTGCTGTCTTGAAATTATTGTGAATGACATTAACGTAGCGATAACATTGTTGTAAATACTACCTCCCCAGTCACAAAACACGTTATTATTATTGTTTCTAATCTAAATAAATCATACCTACTTATCATTCATTAATTAGGTACCTAATGTTATGAATTATGAATGAATAAAATTGTTTGTTTGTTTATTCGATTAATCAAGAAGTGCTATAGGTTCTGCG
The DNA here is from genome assembly GCA_910589285.2 of Mythimna ferrago. Taxonomy (NCBI): domain Eukaryota; kingdom Metazoa; phylum Arthropoda; class Insecta; order Lepidoptera; family Noctuidae; genus Mythimna; species Mythimna ferrago. The sequence goes on along the minus strand of OU342673.1, from coordinate 20,857,263 downwards.
GGATGTTGCAAAGAATTATCGTGACCATGGAGTACATTGGGCTACTGAAGGAACACAGGTCGAGTTTAGTCAGTGAATGTCTGATTCTTCCTCTCGCTCCATCCGCAGTGGGAAAACTTTTTTGATAATTTCCCACAGAAAAAACAAAGACTGCTGTTTATCCCGGATATGCGGTTCCAACGGGATATGCTACAGGAATGAAGCTGCTAGAAACATTAAGAGGCTCCTTGTCCACTCGTCATCATCGAGCATGATTCCAAACCTTGTTTCTTCATCTAACGCAATCCAACGCGATATTAGACGAAGAGGGAACGCGAAAAAAGAGATAACCCTGAAAATTCTATTAGCATTCAGTAATTCCGTGATTTACTCAAAAATTTCACAAAAATTGTTCCTTTTCCAGGAAGGTGATTTTTTAAAGCTTTAAATTTTTGAAAAAAAATATCGTCATACAGAATTTTGATTAAATTTGCAACCCTTCTATTGTTATACTTTTTTGACTTTTTAAGTTTTTGGGTAAATTATATATGAAGTGTCAAAGTTCATGCAAAATAACAGATTTTTAGAGATTGTGACTGAATTAGTTTTACACAAATTTATAAATTGATTAAAATGGAAGCCTAGATAATATCGATACAGTTTCCAAAATATCTAATGAAAAATGTGTAATAACGTCTTAATCGCGTGAGAGCGGTTGTATGAAAAACAGTGAAAATGTATGTCGAATTGCCCTTAATAATCCCGTCAAATTGTAAACACATTTTAACTAATAACGGTTAGTTCTATAAAACGGTACCGTGGCACATTTACACGTGCAAACCTCACGATTTTGCGAATGATATTTTTTATTGGGTTCAACAAACTTTAAGGCTAAGTAATGATTGATATTCGTAGCACGGTTCGTTTAGGTCGCACCTAATGCCGTGTCATGCGATAGTATATCGTAAGTAGCGGGATCTCGCGGTGTGTATGGCTTCCCTTTACTACTGGGTCTATATAGACATCACCAATATCGGATTTCGCTGGCACGGTAAGTGAGTGGTAACACCGTATCACGTATGGTACCACATTTGTTTGTACGTCACTGACTAGAATAGAAATACGATATTTATTTGTTAGTGTACTTACCGAACTGGTGATAGTTGATGAAAGTATAATGTCGTAGTCAGATGTTAGAAATTGATTACATCATTATATGGCCAAGTAAAACCAGCCAGAACGTTAAAGTTTGATGATATTTCAATCCTCGTTTACCTTATTTTCTTTACACCTTTTATTATCATAGAAATCCTACATTAATGATATGGTCAAATGCGGATTGACATATTTATCAAATGTTTTAACATTTAGACGATCTGACCAGGATATGGAGTGCAAAATTTGTAGCGGTGAATGTATGAGTTTAGACACGTGCTCTTGTGTGCGTAACTACAGGTAGCGTTAGCAACCACATCGTTATCGAACAAAACAATATAAGAAGGTAATTAAACGAAATAAATATAGGTATCTATGATTCGTGATCAATATTTATTACACACATCAATATTTACAATTTAAATACTACTTCGAGTCACAACTGGTTAGTAGTTTCAATGTCACTTTCATTTTGTAAATGTAAGTACCTATAACAATATCTGCCGTAAACACTTCACAAAATACTTCCACTTTGTTATCTCTGTACTCCGTTTCTTCGTTAGAGACTGACATTTTGAGATATGTGCTAAAGATATCCGTTTCTTCTTTTAATATTCTCGGCACATCTAATTCACTAACACCCGTCACTTATATTTACATGTATAGTTAATTAATCAATGAAACCAATTCTAGCTCAGGGTAGAGCTTAATACAGTCCGTGGTTGGTGGTCTTTAGGAGGTCACGGAACCACTTCTAATGGTACCTAATCACCGGGGCGGTTTTACTGAGGTAAAAATACCACACTGTCTTTCAGTATTTTCTGTTTACCCCGAAAAGAAAAGTTGTATTCTACGAGTATTTCACTTAATAAATCCCAATTTTATCTGATTTTCTGAACAAATTGAGAAACATAATTAAGTATCCGTAACTACCTGCAGTATGTTATTTATATTGTATCTAGGCACTGATAAAATAATGTTATGATTCAATAACGTATATCATTTTATTTTATACATACTTTTTGATGGATTCAGATTACGAGATAGGAATCTTCATAAATATTTTAGACTTATTTCAATAAATAAAATGATTAATGATGATAAAAGCAAACAAGAAAATCGTATTAAAGTGATTTATTTTCGGAATTATGTATCAAGACTTTCAGTTTTATCTTACTTAAAATAATGTCCTTCTTAGCACTTAATGCGATATGTGAGCGGGTTTTTCTCGAGTTTGAACCCGATAAAGACTGACGTCATAAATTATCACATTTAGGACCCAACACACTAAATAATAAATTGTATGACACAAATTTTAATCGCGTTCAAAGTTTTCCTGTGGGCATTATATTTAAGGATAAAACTACACTAATCACACCAATATTTATAATATTATCTGTCCTCGCACACGGACCACAAAAACAAAATACGCCGCTTCAAGCTTCTTTTTGAGGCGGCCTTTTTTTGTGGTTCGTGTGCGGGGACGCTAAGCGGCAAAAAAAATATATATTTACTTTTAAATGGGAGAAGCCGTTGGCAGAAACTAGTAGATAAGTACTTATCGTAATTTCGAATAATATACCTAAATACTAACAAATTCATGGATTCAGGCACATTCTGGAGATATTTGAGATCATTATAGTTTTCTTTCACCTCTTTGCCACCATCTTTTCAGCCGAAAGACGTCGACTGTTGGACATAGGCCTCCCCCAAGCGTCGCCACAGTAACCGGCCCTGTGCATCTCGCGTACACCAGATTCTCGCGACCCTCACGTAGTGTTGCCAGGTCCGATTGGATGAAAATCGGGACAGACGAAAAAACAAATCGGGATTTAGGGTTTTAGATCGGGACAATTTTCTTTTTTCAGTAATTTTTTTTTGAGCAGTGCACACTTTCATCGTAAGCTCATTGGTGTCACCCGGGCGGTCCACACAATGCTGACATCCGGGCATTTCTTTCGCACAATTCAGATGCAGGAATAAAGACAAAAACTAAAAAAATATTGAAGTTATGAATGATTCCCGCTGTTTTAAAAGTTTCAATTTTATATTAAAATTATATTGTTGGTTACATTTTACTGCAAATGAATGGAATGGATAAACGAAGATGGATTATTGAGTCACAGATTACTTATAATTGTGTGGATTAGGAGGCTAGTTGCCGTAAAAAATGTAATTATTTTGACCCTGGAAACTACCCTATTAGAACTTTTTGATTTATCGGGACATTTAGCGTCCCGATCAGGTGCAAATCGGGACGCGTCCCCAGACCCCTAAAAATCGGGACGTCCCGCGCAAATCGGGACGTCTGGCAACACTACTCACGAGGTACCTATGTGCTCGCCACTAGGACCTTCCGCTCTCATCAACAATCTGTTCTATGAGCAATGTGTCCTACTCACTGCCATTTAAGTTTGGTGAGTCTTCGGGCTATACCTGTGACCTAGGTTCCCTGTGGATGTCTTGATTCCTGATTCGCAAGGAAACTTAGAGCATTGACCTTCGGGTGACCTTATTTAAAATGAGACCCATTGTGTGTTACCACGGTTCATCACTGGCAACATGCACTTATCGTGGCTTTTATTTTGTCTGTGGTATATCGGTCGGGAAAATACCACGCTACTTCCCGAATACTGCCCAACCGGATAACGCGGAAACTACATTAGACCGACCAACGCACACGTGGGGCACGCCTGATTTGTATGTAGAGTTGCGTCACAAAATATATAGGTACAGAAGTCAATCTACATACAAAGCGCCCTCGAGCAACGCTCACATAGACACCGCTCACGGACACGATATCTCGGTCGCGTCTCGGACCACTCGTCGAACGGCTCAAACGCTCATTAGTGTGCGTCCACCGAGCGTTGGTATAAAAAAAACCGGCCAAGTGCGAGTCGGACTCGCCCATGAAGGGTTCCGTAGCAGCAAGTAACATAATATAAAAGTTCTTGTAGTTTGTTGTAACTTTGATCGATGTTTTAATAATAGTGTACTTTTTTCGATTTATGACGCATTAAAAAATAACTACTTACTAGATCTCGTTCAAACCAATTTTCGTTGGCAGTTTTTATAGTAATGTACATCATATATTTTTTTTAGTTTTATCATTCTCTTATTTTAGAAGTTAGAGGGAGGGGGACACATTTTACCACTTTGGAAGTATCGCTCGCGCAAACTATTCAGTTTAGAAAAAAAAGATTTTAGAAACCTCAATATCATTTTTGAAGACCTATCCATAGATACCCCACACGTATGGGTTTGATGAAAAAAAAATTTTTGAGTTTCAGTTCTAAGTATGGGGGCCCCCAAAATTTATTGCTTTTTTTCTATTTTTGTGTGAAAATCTTAATGCGGTTCACAGAACACATCTACTTACAAAGTTTCAACAGTATAGCTCTTATAGTTTCGGAAAAAAGTGGCTGTGACATACGGACGGACAGACAGACAGACATGACGAATCTATAAGGGTTCCGTTTTTTGCCACTTGGCTACGGAACCCTAAAAATGAAGTACATACATGAGATTGTTCTCTGTACCTATCTATTTTGTGGTTGCGTCGTGTCCACGTGTGCCCAGTGTAGTTCTTCTACCTTTAAGTGGGCCACGTACACCGATCTGGGCCACGCGACGCGATCATGTGACTCTACGTGGAAATTTTGCGTGGCTCACGTGTGTGTTGGTCTAATGTTTTAAATTATTGCTCAAAATTAGATCTAGTAAACCTTTTGTCTCAGGTAAATGTAATCATTTATAACTTCGAGTGTCTCCAGTCTTGATAGCAAAGTTAGTTACTCGTATGGCACAAGGCCTACTGGGGGATAAAATAACAATAATGAGTGAAACTGACATAAAATCATAAAATAGTATAAAACAACAACAATGACACAATTGTTAAATTGACACTGAAATAAGGAAATACAATTTATTATCCGCGCATGCGTTGTTTGATAAAACGTGATGGGCTAATGAGTCTAGAACTGACGGGTAGTATGTAATGTAATCTAAGTGGCAAAATTGTTTGTTTGTATTTGCACAAGTTGCCGATATCAGGAATTTCTGTTTTTTATTGAGGGTGGGAAATCATTAAACAATTTCCTCCGCTCTAGGTGGAACGAGAGGGAAAGTCCGACTTTTGCTGACAAAAAATTGACGGAGACTTTTTCGAGCACCAAAACCCTGGACATCCTAATCCGATTACATAAATATGAGTAATAATTTATTGCTGAAAGCCACATAGGCGAAAATATTCACATTTGGCCGTTTACTGTAAGTAGGTAGATATAAAATAATTATAAATTATAAAAATTCACACTGCTTCGATACTGGCCACTCTGTGAGAAGGAATAGCCGTAATCTACTATGAGATTTTTTCACGAGAGACGTTCGGGCAAACATGGCCCGAGAGGTAAGAAAGGGAGGCCTTTGCCCAGCAGTGAGACACACAATAGGCTATTTAAAAAAAACAAGGGGAAACCATCAAATGGCTCCTGTCGCTCCGGGTGAAATATCAGGCTTTTGCTGAAACTCGCCTGTGTTCCTTCATTCGTCTCTTGTAAAAACCTGGCAGGCATCGGAACCACGAGGGTTCAATGCTTGTTGTTGGATGTTACATGTCTACGTTATTTTTAATCTAAACGGCGTTGTTTTACACATAAACGTTATTTACGTTATTTTTCTCAACAGCATTTCGCTGACGAGGTCAGCAGTATTTTTCATATTTTGGAATTTATATGCACACTCAAAGGATCGTGCTCAACACACAAACATTTATACTGGGGGGGAATCGAACCCACGACCTCCGGCATAGCAGTCAGGGCCACTAACCACTACACCAACAGGCCAGTCATAATACGAAAAGACTGTTTAAGGAAATCATTTAATGATTGTAAATTAATTGTGATAAGGTCGGAGGTCGATGTTCGTATGCTTCCTATCAGAAAAGATGTTTATCTAACTGATTATACAATAATATATGAATTTTATACCAATAACAAATAAACAACATACATACATATAAACTCATATTCCCTACCTATATACCCATATAGGTAGGTACTTATTTACAAGCTATATTTGGGAGTATTACCTACTTTTACTTTCAGCCTCTGAAAATTTGGATAATTGCCAATGAATTCAAAGTCGTTATAGAATAATTTGGCTATCTAGTAAATAAAGTTATTCTAGCCAATGAATAACCATGCAAATTCTTCCTTTATAATGAGTTTGCTTTTTTCACTTCCCGGGGATAGGGCTCTGTTGCTTAAGTACCACGGAGTTCTAACTTAACCGAACACAAAAATAATCATCAATATCAGTCCATAAAGTCATTAATAACTCGAATAACCTGGACAATGATCATAATTAGTGATGTGAAGGTACGTATATACCAGTGTGAACTTTACACTTTGTGGTATCCCTTCAAACTGTGCTGGCGTTTTTAATGTCATGTAAAAGACGACAGAAGGGAAGGAATTGACGTAATTTCAGGGCACCCCGACACTCCCGCGAAGCGGCGAGCCTTCTGGCTGGCCTACCACCGTGGGATCTAGAGGCAACAGTCCTTGCACACATGCACGATATGCGCGTGGAGATACAACGCCGGGGTGAAAGTCCACTGCCGCGACAGGTCACAGCATGGCGAACAGAGCTCCGGCGGGATCTCATGGTGAAATGGCGTCAACGACTATCGCAACCCAGTGCTGGGCACGCCACAATCATGGCGGTAAGTCCCCTCTTTGAGGCGTGGCTGGAAAGACCTCACGGCGTCCTTACCTTCCGTACGACGCAGGTCCTCACCGGATATGGTTCGTTCGGGAGTTTCCTGCACCGGATTCGTGCGGAAGTGACGCCCGGGTGTCGCCACTGTGCGGAATGCCCGGAGGACACGGTGGAGCACACAGTCGAGGTGTGCCCTGCTTGGGCGGAGCATCGCCGTGCCCTCGTGGGGGCGATCGGCGGCGGAGACCTCTCGCGCCGGGCCTTGGTTGAGGCCATGGTCCGGAGCGAGGAGGAGTGGCAGGCGGTCGCCGACTTCTGCGAAGCAGTAATGCTCGCAAAGGAGGAGGCCGAACGCATCAGGCAACGGCGTTATCGCCGCCGCCGCCGCCGCCGGGATTCTGATCCCGATTTCCGGCCACCGTAGGCGCGGGCTTGCGGACAGTGAGCAATGGGTAGCTCGCTGTCCGGCCGTCCGGTAACTGTCCGGACCAAGCCCAAGTCGTCGACGGCGCGCACTGTTCCCGCGCGCCTCAAGGAGTTGTCAGCAACAGCAGGACCCAGCCGGGTCGAAGCCTACTGGGGCCAGGGTTATCCGAAAGGGCGCTCGAGCCCCGGTATGAAGGCTAGAAGGAACGGGGTAGGTCTTTTAGTCAGTAAGAGTCTGACACTATCTCCCGTTCCGAGCAAGAGCGGGGGGGGGATGTCATTGGACGATTTTTTCCCACCATAGAAAAAAAACAAAAAATGGCACCCCGATACAGACGGTTATTTTTAACCGACTTCTAAAAAAGGAGGAGGTTCTCAATTCGGATGTTTGTATTTTTTTTATTTTTTTTTTATGTATGTTCGGGCATAACTTCGTCGCTTGCCAACCGATTTGAAAAATTCTTTTTTTGTTGGAAAGGGTGTACTTCCCAAATGGTCCCATAGTCACCAAGTCGGGATCTGATGATGGAATCTTGGCTAAATCGAGGGAACTCCTCAAATATTATAGGCAACTATATAGTCATTTTGATATTTTCATCAAGGAATTAAGCATTTACAGTCAAAAAGTGACATTTGATGAGGTGGAACTGGTTAAGAAGACCAGAAATTGGCAACAGAACTTCATACTCAAACAAATATCACAATGAACATAGTTAAGCGACTATGACAATACAAATAAATGAATAGTTCTGAATAGTTATGTTGAAAATGGTATCATCGAAGTAACCTGATGATAGTGATGGAGCTGGAAGATAGGCACCGGAACTCCGTAATTAATCAATGTATCCTACCCGTGTTTGGGCTTATTAGAAATGTCATGAGATGCACTTTAGCTATAAGGTACTATCGAAGTGATCTGATGATGGAGCCGGAAGGTGGAAGATAGACACGGGAACTTCATATGAAAATGATGTATTCTAGCAGGGTTTGAGTTAATTGGAATTGACATGAGAAAAAAGTAGGTACTCTGGCTGTAAGTGTGTTGCAACTAAAAAGTATGAAATAAAAAACTTTTTATAAAAAAAATATAACCGACTTCACTAAAAAAACACTAAAACGATCAAAATAATTTTAATTTCGGAAGTCGGTGTTAAATAAGGAACAAACAATAACGAAAAACACCGACTTCCGAAATTAAAATTATTTTGATCGTTTTAGTGTTTTTTTAGTGAAGTCGGTTATATTTTTTTTATAAAAAGTTTTTTTATATAATAAACTCAACGTGAAATTAAAAATTGTTCTGGCTATAAGTAATATAATGTTCTTTGCTTTCAAGTACTCAGGTCGGGGTGCTGTAAAATCCACAACAATTCACCAAATTACACTAAAATGAAATCGTTTTCTGAAAACAATATAATTTTTTTTACATAATTACCTAAAACGCTTAGGTTCTATCAGTACATATGTATATTATATACTAAACACTAAGCAAAAACATAAAAATTGTTTATTAAATGAATCAGTAATTAGTGTTTTACATTATTAGGAGGATGAGAAAGAGTGAGGGCGTGATGAGAACATCTTGCTATTTCTTTAGTACAAACGTACCCTCATGAACACTATTAATTTCGTACATTATTTTTCAGTTACTTCACCCCTGTCTCCAAATATGTAAGCTAGGTACTTAATATTGAACACTTTTTAGAATAGTGTTTTTTTTTTCCGATGGGAAAAATCATCCTATGACAACCCCCGCTCTTGGGCGGAGCGGGAGATAGTGTCAGACTCTTACTGACTAAAAAACCCATCATCATTTTCTATATATCTACTCGTATAAGTAAGCAATAACAAAGTGTCTTCTTACCCAGCGCGCTGGAATAAGTTTGTTGATTCCGTGTAACTATAGGTTAATATGACGCAGATAATAATTATGGATTGTTCTATCAATAGCAGTAGATAATGACGAGTAGACAGTTGTAAAACGATACACATGAATAAATAAACTGTTCAAGCAAAACTTTTACTAGGGCTGCCTCATAGATACATACACTTGGTACGAAGGTTTTGGCTTAGGTACCTCCAGACATTCTGACTTCTGACGTATTTAAGTAAAATAATAAAAGAATCGTTAATTTTTTATAAAGTGAAATTACAATAATTGTAAACCGAAATAAAAAATTAATAACATTTCTCAATTTCAATTTCTCACTTGATAGTTGGTAATAAATCTGCTTAAGGCTCAAGCGCCCGAAAAGTGCCATAAAACAGTGACTTTCTGAAGCCTACTCCACGGTAACGGCCAGGTTAATAGGTTTAAAAAAAAAATGTGTTTATTATAGATTCATGAACAACACACATGAAAATTAATGGTTAAATATTCTTCAAAGTGAACATTGCATATGTAAATCAATCAATATTTCGCAAAGAAACTGGATTTAAAGGTCAGCCGCGCGCTTTCCGGGCGCTGTTGGCCGCAAATAAATGCACAGATTTGCGCACTGCCGCCTAGGCGGGTGCGAGAGGTGCGTCCCCATAGTCCCCTCTTTGAGGCGTGGCTGGAAAGACCTCACGGCGTCCTTACCTTCCGCATGACGCAGGTACTCACCGGACATGGTTCGTTCGGGAGTTTCCTGCACGAGATTCATGCGGAGGTGACGCCCGGGTGTCGCCACTGTGCGGAACGCCCGGAGGACACGGTGGAGCACACAGTCGAGGTGTGCCCTGCTTGGGCGGAGCATCGCCGTGCCCTCGTGGGGGCGATCGGCGGCGGAGACCTCTCGCGCCGGGCCTTGGTTGAGGCCATGGTCCGGAGCGAGGAGGAGTGGCAGGCGGTCGCCGACTTCTGCGAAGCAGTAATGCTCGCAAAGGAGGAGGCCGAACGCATAAGGCAACGGCGTTATCGCCGCCGCCGTCGCCGGGATTCTAATCCCGATTTCCGGCCAACGTAGACGCGGGCTTGCGGACAGTGAGCAATGGGTAGCTCGCTGTCCGGCCGTCCGGTAACTGTCCGGACCAAGCCCAAGTCGTCGACGGTGCGCACTGTTCCCGCGCGCCTCAAGGAGTTGTCAGCAACAGCAGGGGCCCAGCCGGGTCGAAGCCTACTGGGGCCAGGGTTATCCGAAAGGGCGGTCGAGTCCCGGTATGAAGGCTAGAAGGAACGGGGTGGGTCTTTTAGTCAGTAAGAGTCTGACACTATCTCCCGCTTCGCCCAAGGGCGGGGGATGTCAATGCATGATTTTTTCCCACCATAAAAAGGTGCGTCCCCATAATTTTGGCCAGATGGTTCAAGGGACTATAAGCGTTAAGTGTAGAATCCTTTACAAATGTGTAGATCCACTCTGTAGTCTTAGGCCTACAAAGAACTGACGCGTAGCTTCATAGACGCGTATACATCACTATAGGCTTGGTGTACTCTTCACGGCGTCCTGTCATCATGTCGTTGCTGCATCGTCGGCAGATTTTCATAGTTTTGAATGTAAGCTGTGAGCAGACGTATACCAAGCGTATATGAAGCTACGCGTCGGCGGTCAGAAATATTTTAACGTATTCGTACGCGTTACAGTAAGTAAACGTCAAATTCTGTTTTCTATGTGATTTGACATAAGCGTAACGTACGTTCACAAACGCGAATGTACGGAAAAAATCCATTATAGACCCTCTATAAAACTTATAACAACATGATATTTTATCGCTTGTCTTCCCTACTCCTTACAAACGGCTTTGATCTTTAGAAATATATTTACACAAAAAAATGCTGGTTAAGTGTTCTTCAGAATGTACATTGCACATGTACATAGCATATGTAAATCAATCAATATTTCGTAATGAAAATGGATTTAAAGGTCAACGGGGCTCTATCCGGGCACAGCTGGTCGGAATTAAATGCACAGATACTCGATGCTGTCTAGGCGGCAATACGAGTACCTATATGTGCATGTAACCCCGTCCAGATGTTCAAAGGACTATATGCCTTAAGAGTGCCCTCTTACTAGCACATGAGTAAATAAACGGTACAGAGACAAAGCTTCTTAAGAACGTGCAGAATTGCTACCTATTTTGGTAGGGTTGTTACAATAGGTGAAAACAAATTAAAATAAACCATTTTTTTAAATAGGTTTGTTGTTCAATACGACAGAATATTGAACAAATTACCTACTTACTGTAATAGTTTTCTTTTTGTAATTTTAGTTTTTTTTAATAATTTAAATTTTAATTGTGTTGTATTCTGAATCTAACAAAGTTTTTTTAAGTATTCTTTCAAGTACCTAATCTAACTAGTATTTCGTTGCCAACATTGACAATATTAGTTTCAAGATAGAATTATTCGCGAAAATTGCTCGAGCAATTCAACAAAGGCGATAAAATTATCAGGAGGTATAATTAAAAAACCCAATTGTACAGTACAGTAAAACACCTAACGTTACAAACCAGCTCATCTAAGTTTTCATGGCGGGATAGTTTTACTATCGGCTTACTTCGCCGCAATGTAACTGTAACGTTACGTCAGAACAGTCATGTCACACTGAATAAGGCTTCCTCAAATTACAACATGGTGACCCTACACCTATCTACTGTTTGTTGCCAAGAGTTAATTGATTGCTTCCTTTGTCTACACGAGAAGACAGCCGATGCTCTCTGGGTCACAGAGATAACAGATCGTTATTATCACTGGAATACCTTATCACCAAAACATTGATAACGTGCATTTGTCAGAAGAAGCATTGTAGTTCAGACAATGAGCTGTGTGCCAATTTCCTTTGCGATGGTTGATATGGTACCGTTATCGGAGAAATTAAGTGCCTCACTTGTATACAATTAAAAAAACTTGTTGTGTTAAAGGGCTCTTTATTCAGGTGTCAAAAGGATCAATGTTTTATGAATGTTCATTGGACGAATACTTTACTGCCAAACGGAGTAAAGATGTCAAATAAATCAAGAACAAATTTTCAATAAAAATCACTTTTTCATAACAAGCTTTTATAGCGTGATGAATACTAGGCTTGGATCTTTAGAAACATTTTTACACATAAAAATTGGTGGTTAAATATTCTTCAAAGTGAACATTGCTTAGGTAAATCAATCAATATTTCGCAAAGAAAACGGATTTAAAGGTCAGCCGCGCGCTTTCCGGGCGCTGTTGGCCGCAAATAAATGCACAAATTTGTGTACTGCCGCCTAAGCGGGTTCAAGAGTTGCGTCCACATAATTTCGGCCAGATGGTTAAAGGGACTATAAGCCTTAACATGCAGTAAATGTGTTCATTTATGGACTAAGACAAGCACGAGTAGAGTCTGTCTAATAAGTTAAACGACTTGGGTATAATTATTAGGATTAACCTCTCGAATGCCGCAATTAGAGACACAATTAAAAAGCCATTGTGTCTCGCGTAGATCTGCGTTCCGGCAGACAACGGGTTAATGAAATCTGATGTAGTCAACATGGGTTCAATAATCAAGGTTGATTAAGAGATGGAGATCATTGTTTACTAATAGAAGAACCTTATGAAAAGTATCGAATATAAGTATTTTTTAAATAAATAAATATTATACAAAATTCCCAAGACGGTTGACTTATTAGACAGTCAACATATTTCCACCAATAAGAACTAATGAGAGCATGTCCCCCCTCTCCCCTAAACCTTGATCGCAACGATCCTAAAAAGTAAACTCACAACGTCGAGGAACTCTCATCACTGACAGGTTTATCAAAAGCAGCAATAAACTGCTAAACTGTAAATAATTTAAGGTTTATATGTTTATTTCAGATTTTTGTATTAAGTAGTTATCAAACAGCGTTGCCGCAAAAATAAATCAAATGTGTCGCAATTGCCTCTATTAAAATGGGTCCACCACCAGCCCTTTCAAAGCCAACGGAGTCTGTTACTCCGTTGGTTTTGGTTGGTGGTGGACCTAGTAGTCCTGTAGTAGTATTATAATAATATAATAATATTCCACAAACTATCACACAACGCCGTCTAGTCCCAAGCTAAGCAGAGCTTGTGTTATGGGTACTAGACAACTGATAAACATGTATATATTTCTAAATACATACATATTATAGATAAATTACACCCAGACACAGAACAAATGATTATGCTCATCACACAAACATTTGTCCTGGGTGGGAATCGAACCCACGACCTCCGGCATAGCAGTCAGGGTCACTAACCACTAGACCAACAGGCCAGTCATTATCAGTCATTATGTAGTACCTAGTAGTCCTGTTGTAGTATTATGTAGTACCTAGTAGTCCTGTTGTAGTATTAATGTAGTACCTAGTAGTCCTGTAGTAGTATTAAAGTAGTACCTAGTAGTTGTCTAGTAACTGGTATATTGCCACCAGACATAACACCCTCTGGTCAGAGGATCCTCCCTTATCAACGGAGGTTTGCGGAACTTTACTCTTTGTTAAGCATACTACCACCAAAAATTAAAAAAAATCAATTCAAAATCATTTATTTCAAATAGACCATTTGCAGGCACTTTTGAATAGTCAAATGTCGGTCAGTCCAAGAAAAGTGAAGCTAAATTGCACGTTCCAAAGAGTAGATCTCTATGGAGAGTAAAAACTGACTACACAAGTTGCCTTACGTAATTCATAGGAAAAAAAGGGATGGTGTTTTTATCAGGACGTCTATGACGTCACTATGTAACTATGCACAGTTGTTCGATAACGTCGTAGTAATACTGTATGGTGACCATAACTTTATTGTACAATTATCACTTTCATTCATTAACCCGTTGTATGGCTGGAACGCGGATCCACGCGAAACACAATAACTTTTTAATTGTGTATCTAATTACGCCATACGAAACGTTAACTCAATCGATTCACTATTTACCTGTAACGGGTTTCGATCGATTGAAATTAACTACGTACACGTAAGTGTACCAAATACATGCATTACGTACCTATCTGTATCTGTGTTTCTGAAGATTTTTAATGTTTTTATTTACAAGGCCCTTTTTAATCGTTTTAAAAAGGAGATTATTAATTCTACCCTAACATAACATATATAATACCTACCATTTGTCAGCGGTAACGCCAGAGTTAAAGCTAAAAATTATTGTGAGGAGGTTCAAGCTATTAGTAACGATAGAACTATAGAAATTGGAAGTATTTCGATAAAGTCGAAAAATATCAAATGTTCGTGATTTCAGACAAATTTTATTGTTTAACGCCATTGGCACCAGATTTAGCTAGGCAACCTATTCGCAATGTCTTAATGAACGCATTATCTAGCATATAATATTAATCATAATCAAATAACAGATGCGGTAAGAGATTTCTTCTATCGGATCTTAGATCATGCGTTTCAAAGAGGTCAGAGAGCTCTCGAGTCATTTTTTTTTATCGCTATCAATTACTCACAGGAGGTAACCATCACCAAAGAGTCCATTTTATAAAGCTCTTGAAGAGTACAAGCACCCATTAAATTACTTAGGTATTTGGCAATCTGCATGGTCCATTGTGTGGAAATTATGACAGTAACGAGATTGCTATATAAACGTGAGTTCGTTCCGTCACGACTCCATGGCCTATAGGTACCTATAATAGGCCACTTTTCACATCAAGAAGCCAATGCGTCCGAAATCAAGTATCAGAGCGTAAAACTTTTGTGAAAATAAATGTCTAAACTTCGTGTAACATCATAAAAACTGACCACTATTTCGGAATGACAGTCTCGCAAATGTTTTTTTTTTTTATACAGTTTCAATCGGCAACATCAGTTTGAATTGCCTTCTTATAACATTTGAAATCAATATCTACATTATCATAGAAATAATGAATACCTACTTGATTGTTTTTTACAAAATTACTCGAACTGCGTGCGTTTCTTATGTTTTATAATAAAGATAATAATATAAGTAATTCTTCATCAGTAGACTAGTCAGACATAGAGTTTGTCAATTGCGTGAAGCATGCCAAGAGCATAATCTGAAATAAAACTGACAAAAGGATTTCTATCTTGAAAACAAATTACAAGATAGTGAAGTAAGTTATGATGAAAAGAAAGTAGAGCCAGTATAGGTAACTGACCCTCTTTCTTTTCTGTTGTACTGGGGTGGTCCATCATCACTGACAGGATTTTTGTAGCCAACAAGCCGGATATAGTGGTGATAGACATATTAGCGTGCGTCCATGTCACCATCCCACATGACAAAAAAGGAGTGGAAGCTGCTCGACTTACCACAAGAATTTTTTGGTATATCGACGACATTTTTGTCGAAGCTGTCGTTGCACGATTGAATGAGGGGCCTGATAGGCTGACTGATAATGACGGCAGTACTCCTCGATACGGTTTGCATTGTGAGGAGGTTCCTGTCTCTGAAGCCCTTCCGACACCGGTGTACTACTATATTTGATTTTTATTTATTTATTTATGTATATGTTACGCTCAAAGATCGAAAACGCTCAGTGACCGGAAAAATAGCTCACAACGCGTTGTGGTCACAGTAAAACATCCACATGGCGAAATTCGTGTTATAGCTCTAATGAAAACGCGCACGACGCGTTGTGGCAATCACAGAAAGACCAAATAGCGAAATTCGTGTCGTGTCTGACATGTTGTTCGATCTCAACGCGTTGTGGCAATGAAGAAAAGCCATGACGCGTTCTGAGCATTCATTGTTTTCACCATATCACGACGGACAGGTTGTACATTTTGTGACATTTGTGATGTGCCCTCAACTACGTCGTAAACACTTCGCTCAGCATCTATGTTATCATCTGAAAGTAAGCAAGGTTTTAAAATGTGCCACTGCAAAAGGTACTGTATTGATAAAAAGTGCAAGTGTCGCTCCAAGAATATAAAATGCAACTCAAAATGCCCCAGTAATATGTAGTTCCTGTAAAAATAAATAGCAATCAAATACTTATTTTTCACAATTATAGTAATTTCTAATATAAGTAATTAATTTGAGTACATTGTTGTTGTTTATTGGTGATCAATAAACATTTTATGTTTGTGTTAAATATTTTTATTACTTGAAAGAATTTTAAATTGTAATAAAAAATTTAAAATCCCTAATTATTTAAGTGAATTATAAGTATTATTATTTAATTTACAAATGATTAATATTTTGTGTTCAGTAGTTTATTACTTAATACGTTGATTTTTTTAAATATAAAGTAATCTCAATAAATAACAAATATCGTTTTATTTTAATTTATATAGGGTGACTGGTAATTAGTGTACGATACTTAAGGGGCCGGCGGAGGATGAATTTCCATACAAACGTAATACCACGCTCATTTGCAGTTGGAGCATATATCCAACATATTATGATGATATTCGGTTAAAGACAATATTTATCTAGGTTCCTACGTCGAGAATATTAGAAATATTGTTATTTTTAATACAAGAAAAGCCAAATGGCATGTTTTGCCATTTACGCTATAAAAAAGTGCGAAATACAATTTGCTTAAATTTCTTTTTGTTTTTTTTAAAAAGAAAGACGTAGGAACCTAGATAAATATTGTCTATAACCAAATATCATCATAATATGTTGGAAATATGCTCCAACTGCAAATGAGCGTGGTATTACGTTTGTATGGAAATTCATCCTCCGCCGGCCCCTTAAACACGTGATTGTGCTCATGATAACCAACAACTTTTACTATGGGAACAAACCTAAAATCGCGGAAAAAAATCAGCTGTTCAGTACATTTATGTTTGCCTATTATTTAAAAATATATTTGGTGAATGTACATGTGGATAATAATAAATGTAACATGTAACTCATACAAGCGCAAAAGTTACACGAGCAAAGAGGCCTTGCATCAAATACTGACTTGAGACGAAAATAAGTCCCCAGGAAAATGTCAGGAAAAGGAGTCAGTCTCACTCAGCTCATTAACCTTAAAACCATATTCCAAAGAAACAATTTTGCACATGTATCGATTAAATGGACTAGTATCGTGGCAGACGATCGCGAGTGTGTGTTTTGAATGACAAAACATAGCAGTTCAATCGAGGTGAAAAATTATTTCGCGATTATCGATCAAATTCACTTCACTTAATGCCAAAGTTTTTGCTATGACGCAGTTGCTGTTTTTGGATGCCACCTTTAGTTTAGAAAAAAAAAAATAGTATTTTGTTATCTACAAAAACCGTTCGGTAGCATTTGGTTTTTCCTTTATTTTTCCCTGGCATGTTTTGAGTCGTGAAAGTTTAGGAAATTATTGATATCGCTTGATAAATATAAATACCTTTCCGCTCCAAGAGGACGCTGTAAATGTAAGAGTTTTATAAACAGAACCAAATAGACAAAAAAACTTTTTATAAAAAAAATATAACCGACTTCACTAAAAAAACACTAAAACGATCAAAATAATTTTAATTTCGGAAGTCGGTGTTTTTCGTTATTGTTTGTTCCTTATTTAACACCGACTTCCGATATTAAAATTATTTTGATCGTTTTAGTGTTTTTTTAGTGAAGTCGGTTATATTTTTTTTATAAAAAGTTTTTTATTTCATACTTTTTAGTTGCAACATACTTACTTACAGCCAGAGTACTTTTTTCTCATGTCAATTCCAATTAACTCAAACCCTGCTAGAATACATCATTTTCATTTGAAGTTCCCGTGTCTACCTTCCACCTTCCGGCTCCATCATCAGATCACTTCGATAGTACCTTATAGCCAAAGTGCATCTCATGACATTTCTAATAAGCCCAAACACGGGTAGGATACATTGATTAATTACGGAGTTCCGGTGCCTATCTTCCAGCTCCATCACTATCATCAGGTTACTTCGATGATACCATTTTCAACATAACTATTCAGAACTATTCATTTATTTGTATTGTCATAGTCGCTTAACTATGTTCATTGTGATATTTGTTTGAGTATGAAGTTCCGTTGGCAATTTCTGGTCTTCTTAACCAGTTCCACCTCATCAAATGTCACTTTTTGACTGTAAATGCTTAATTCCTTGATGAAAACATCAAAATGACTATATAGTTGCCTATAATATTTGAGGAGTTCCCTCGATTTAGCCAAGATTCCATCATCAGATCCCGACTTGGTGACTATGGGACCATTTGGGAAGTATACCCTTTCCAACAAAAAAATAATTTTTCAAATCGGTTGGCAAGCGACGAAGTTATGCCCGAACATACATAAAAAAAATAAATAAAAAAAATACAAACATCCGAATTGAGAACCTCCTCCTTTTTTAGAAGTCGGTTAAAAATATAGAGCGCGTGCAGTCAATAGAGTAGGTTTTAAATGATATACATTCAGTCAAAAAAGTATCTGGAATGGATGATTTGTTTATGGTTCCAAATTCAAATTTTAGATTTTTTTGTTGTTGCTAGATTGGCACAACTGTTTTCCATTTTGGCGCGGAGTTTGAGTTGCATCTGTTATTTATATTAAATACAGTTATATTAAGTACTGTTTTTAGTTATATCATATCTAGTGTGTATTGCGAATTTCATAATGGACAAAAACATCGAACAAAGAGTTTGTCTTAAATTCTGCATCGCCAATGGAATTTCGTGTTCGGAGTCACTGAAAATGTTACAGAAGGCTTACGGTGAATCGACTTTATCAAAACACGTGCTTATGAGTGGTACAAAGCATTCAAAAGCGGTCGAGATGTGATGGAAGATTTTCCTCGCTCTGGTAGGCCATCAACCTCTGCAACTGACGTTAACATCGCAAAAGTAAAGGAATAGTGACTGAAAATCCTCATTTAAGTTTCAGAGAGATAGCCGCCGAACTTTCTGTATCTCACGAGTCGATCCGTACCATTTTAACTAATCATTTGGGTATGAAACATGTTGCCGCTCGGCTAGTCCCAAAAGACCTAAATTTTCTCCAAAAACTCAATCGCATTAGAGTCGCTGAGGACATGCTAGAACAAGTCAATTCCGACCCAACATTAATGAAACGCATTGTTACTGGCGACGAGACGTGGGTTTACGAGTTTGACATGCAAACAAGTCAACAAGCTTCGGCGTGGCGCCTTCCAACTGAACCAAAACCGAAAAAACCATGCCAAAGTCGATCAAAAGTCAAAGTCATGTTGACTGTTTTCTTTGACTATCGCGGTGTTGTGCACTCGGAATTCTTACCGGAAGGTCAAACGGTAAATAAAGAATATTATTTGAGCGTTATGCGGCATTTAAGAGTGCAAATTCGACGAAAAAGGCCAGATTTGTGGAAAGAAAATTCTTGGATTTTGCACCACGATAATGCGCCTTCGCACAACGCCATCATTGTGAACGAATTTTTAACCAAACACTCAACAAATACCATCGAGCAGCCACCATATTCGCCAGATATGGCTCCAGCCGACTTCTATCTTTTTCCTAAACTCAAATTACCACTTCGTGGCACCCGTTTTCAATTTGTAGAAGACATAAAGGAGAATTCGCGGCGAGAACTGAACTCAATTTCGGAAACAGCCTTTAAAAAATGTTTTGATGATTGGATTATTCGTTAGCGTAAGTGTATCGTTTCTGAAGGGGCATACTTTGAAGGTGATAAAATAAATTTGGATGAATAACAAAAATTTTGTGTATTATTGGAAATCTTGGAAAGCATTTTGTATGTTCGTAAAAACTTAGGACTCTTTAAAATTAGAAGCGATTTTCACAACAAAAATACACGTAGTAAACACGAAATTGTCTTACCCAAATGGAGACTAGCTAAGACTAGCAAGTCATTCTTAGTAAACAGCATTCGCTTTTATAATAAGCTGCCAAAGGCGGTAACAGAACTTAGTGAGGGAAAATTCAAATCTCATATCAAGCGTGTCCTAACCGAAAAAGCATATTACAAGGTTAAAGACTATGTCGAAGACACGCTTGTTTGGCAATGACTACCTCTGCACATGTGGCCCCCTGGTAAATC
Organism: Mythimna ferrago; assembly: GCA_910589285.2. Classification (NCBI taxonomy): domain Eukaryota; kingdom Metazoa; phylum Arthropoda; class Insecta; order Lepidoptera; family Noctuidae; genus Mythimna; species Mythimna ferrago. The sequence goes on along the minus strand of OU342673.1, from coordinate 20,837,118 downwards.
ATCAATATTTTGTCTATAACTGCTCCACCTTTGTTTTAATAATTAGATATACATTATTTTTTTTCCTCTGACACATTGCTTTTGCAATATTTTTATTTTTTATTTATATTTCAACTGTCATAAATTCGTTGGTAATTTATTTTGTTAACATTTTATTGATAGTTGTAATCATTATATTATACCTGATTTTTTTTATATAGCCTCTTTTTGTATTGTGAATGTGAGAACACTGTATACTCCACGAACTCTTAGACTACTTCCTATTATGACTTACTTTGTTTTTTACTGAGAAATTTTTTATTGTGCTTTTGTGTACAATATTTGACTGGTCTACACTGTTCTTACATAATATAATATCAATATTGTAAAAACACCCACTTTTTTAAAAGAGTAACCATGGAGTTTCTTGCCGGTTCTTCTCCATAGGAAACGACCAATTTGGAACCGTGCACTAGCTTCTGACGTTTTATAAGTGCCCATGTAGGCCTATGTGAAATAAAATATTTTTGATTTGATTTGATTTGATTTGATTTGATCTTTTCCCGGTACTTTCTTGACAGAGTAGTATATTACCGGGCAACTAACTATGGACCAATTATGGCAGTTCACATACCACACAGTATAGGTACCATAAGGTATACCAGCGGGGTTACCATGAAGTTCAAAGTAAGATTGTTTTAATCTTGTTTCAGTGTGAGTAAGAGATAATAATAATAATAATATTCCAAAACTATTACACAATGCCGTCTAGTCCCAAGCTAAGCAGAGCTTGTGTTATGGGTACTAGACAACTGATAAACATACTTATATATTTCTAAATACATACATATTATAGATAAATTACACCCAGACACAGAACAAATGATCATGCTCATCACATAAACATTTGTCCTGGGTGGGAATCGAACCCACGACCTGCGGTATAGCAATCGGCCACTAACCACTAGACCAACAGGCCAGTCAATCTGATGAATCAATCCATGAAAAAGATGGCGCTAGACAACCTGTATAGCTCTGTCTCTTACCCACACCGAAACAAGATTAAAACAATCTTACTTTAAACGTCATGGTCTAGGTCCTAGTCCTTTCTCACAAAATTTCATAAGTCCGACTAAAATATCAATTTTATTATTTTTACCGGATAAAATGATCAATGCCGACCACCAAGGCCTAGTTGTGCCGAATTTTAAATAAGGTACCAATGTGGTTACTCGATTTGAATTGAAAATATAAACATCTGCGTGAGTTTGACAGGTAATGTATTCTTCTGAGTGCTGATAAACATTCAGTCTGTCTCGAGAATTACTTGCCTATTTTCATGAAGTTTAAAAAGCAACAAATATTTTACAACGAATTAAGTAACTAGTGTAATTTTACAAGCAGATGCAAGCATTGCCTTCCGTCTAATGCCAATGACCGGCCCGTAACACATTCTATATGCAGCAATTATTGACATAATCACACGTTATTATTCATTTTTTACTTTAATTAGTACCATTATATAAAATTGTATCATAACGTTATTGATATTGTTACGCCATTAAACGTGAACACGCCATATCTCCGAGAAAATAACGAGTAGCACGTAATAATTAAAACGCATTACTGTTCGAAAGATCTAGAATGGTGGTACGTAGCCAGGCTTAGAAAAATCTCGAAACATCCACAAAGTACATACTACTAGTAAGTAAAAGTAAGTAATATATATATAGTAATAAAATAGTAAGAAATGGTACTCTCCGCCACTAACAATAGAGTCGAAATTCGCATGAAAGTGACTCTTAGTACATCGTGCAATAAAAATGATTTATAGCTCCGCGAAGCGACGCTATTGTTCTGGATCGATCTTGAGATGTCTGTATCTAGAATTTTCTTCGCTCCGCATATAAATACGAGCCCCCGACCGGAAGCGAGTCAGTTGTGATTTCGACTGCGATCAAGAGCGAACTACCTAAGTGTGTGAAGTGATTTTACCTATCGACCTAAGCGAGAGTGTAACGGTACTCTAGTGTTAATTGCGATTCGGATTATTGTTGATTTGTTATTGTTTGTGGTGAATAAAGTTCTCTGGTAGTAAATCGGCATTTGATTACCCACGTACGTAACAATATGTTTAAATTTTTTTGCAATGTTGACTTAATCATTTCTCATTATGCTGGCTATGAACAACTTTTTTAAGTTTTTTATAACTAAAAAGTAATAACTTTATTAGTAAAAAGTAAGTAGTAGTAGAAAATCCTATTTTGGCCAATAATCACGCTGTCTTTGACGAATTTTGATATTAGATGAAAAGCAAAAGCAAAAGTGTATAAAAATAAGGTTATGAAAACCATCAACTACAAGAAACTCGTTACTATTTTTCTGTAGGTATATTTTACAAAACCGGTATGGAATTATGGTGATGTGATGGATGAGTATTTTAAAATCGTGTCCCTGAATTGACATTGGCAAATAGATATAGATTAGGATCACTGCGTGTAACCCACCTACAGTTATTTTGTTACACGTTTTCCTCTAGGTACTAAATATTTTCCTCCTTTTTTAAATGGATGGAAAATAATTTCTAAACCAAATCAATAAGATTTCGTGTCGATAAGTGACAGTAGATGAAGTCAAAAAGACGATAAAAGCTAATATGCTTTAATCAACAGTTTAATAAAATAAAATTATAATACATTTTAATAAAATAATAATTATAATTTTCATTATTATAGTTATGAGAAAATAAACTTTAGATACCTTCAGAAAAATAAATCAAAGTTTACTGTTAAGCAATTATCATTTATCTTGTTCATATTGTGTCTATGCATGAGCAAATCTTTTTCCTGACGACTTACCATCATTATACAGCAGTTTTTGTTCGGTGAATCAGATAAACAAAGAAAGAAGCACGTCTGTACGTCGTTATTTCTTTTCCTGCACACGAAAATAGCACTGCACTAAAGAGCCGCAGAATGGCGCCGAATTAAACCATTGTGCAAAAAAAACAAAAGCTCAGTACCTACCGTGCGTCAGCTTTGTGTAATGTATGTACTTAACATACACTTGATTGCCGACACCAAAGTGCACACGAGGTGTCGCTATTATCACGAGGTCCCTGATGGCCGATCGACTCGCTGATATATCTATCAGTTGATATTGGAGGCTACACGGAGCGTGTTATCTGTCGAGACCAAACTATCGGCAACGCAACACGTAGGAACGTTAATCAGTTATCCTAAAACTTGAGCTCAAGTAAGTCATACAATCTATAAATTCATCTCATTTGTTTTTATCACATTTATCTGTATTTCTTCTGTTTACTTTAACTCTTGTTAACTTAGGCTTATAGTGTGATTAGGTGATATTAGCAGATTTTTTAATTCTCACATTCCAAATAAATTGCATAGTCATCTTCTAGCAATTTATTTTTCTATCTACAATTTTAGTAGCAGTTTTCGGTATTCATAATATGGTGAAACCTAGACAACTGAAAATTGAAAAAAAAAAAAAAAAAAAATTATTAATTTTTCTGAAATAATCATAAAACATGACAACTAACAGATGCCTAATTTAAGTAGATCCAATTAATTGCATATTTTATTCGTGAAATAGATAAACCAACCGCGAAATAAAGTAGGAAATGAAGATAAAATGAATAATTGATGTTACTGTGTAGCTCGTGGGTGATAATAACAGAGCCATCGATAACAATATTGAAATTAAGTGAAGAATAAGTTAAAACTTATTCTGCGTTTGCTGCGTTTGAAGCTGCTTTTTTTATTTTTACAAAATAATAAATAGCTGTTTATTGATATCTATGTTTAAAATATTGTAAAACAAAGTAAAAATAAAAGAGTCTAAACCTAACCGTCAAATTAAAACGTAATAGACTAGGCAAATATTCTAAATTAACACAATGCCAGTTTATTTATGAGCCCGTCTGACTAATTCCCTACTATTCATAAAGTACAGATTTACCCACGCGCTCGTAGACAACCTTGATCTTCGTAAACTCGAACAGTATTTGTGTTTTAAGCATGACTCGAGATATTTCCTCGCACGTTTATCCGCTTCTGAACTAACTTACGCAATACATCGCTTAATATAAATAAGCTTACTTACTAGGAAATTTTGACATGTTTATTTAAATGTACTTCCTTACCTAATTCATTTTTGAATAAACTATTCATTAGGTAGGTACAAAAAAAATATTACAAATTAGTTACGCAAACGTACGCGTACGTATAAGTAATAAAAAAATAGTTTATAGGTACCATCATATCATAACTTTAATGCATGAAGACCGCCCATTGTTCTTCCCAGTCTTTGATAAATGTGCATGAAACGATTAAATTATTTTATAATGGTAAAATTGTTACTTACCTATTTGTTTGTAGATAAATCAAACGTACCTAATACTAAGAACCTAAATAATAAGCTCGATTTCGTGTTGAGTATTCCTGAAACTCTAGCCTGACAACCTCTTTTGCCATAGACAAACGCTTAACTCCAAATTATCAATTCAGAAACCCGCCCTAAGTCTTAGTAAAAATTATAAGCAACTGCTCAGGTTATGCCTCTACCATTAATTAAGTACTCAAAATACCTATACTATTGTGGAGGTACTACTGCATAAAATAGTTTTATTAACCAGTCACGGATCGTAAACCCATCGCTTTACAATATTACGACGCTTTTCGTTTCAAATAACATTACGATAATAACTCGAGTGATGCTGTAGTCAATGCCATTAGTTTGATTATGACAAATACAGTAAAGCCCAAACGAACGCAAAACAAATCTGTTCTGTCAAACATCAAGCGTCCGCACAGATTATAAAATATTGAGCGTTGTATTTGTAGGGTATTTATCCAAGAATTAAATAAGAAGTTCATCATAAAATTATCTGTGTATATCGAAAATTAGGTCTACAGTGAAGTGCGAAAAAGCGGACGCCGCGAAAACACTCCGGGGTCCAATAGTTAACTTATTTATTTATTTATTTATTTATTTAACAATTCATGTACACACTTGACTTATATAAGAAAACAGGACAGAAACAAAAAAATAGGTACATAGGTGATGCTTATTTCTAACGAAATCTCTTCCAGCATACCCGCGAAAGGAGAATTGGAAAAAAAAGAGAAGTAGACACCGTGTGTAAAAGTGAAAGGAAAAAGAAACAAACAAAACAATTATTATAAGAATATACCTACCATATAAATATATATGTACTATCATAAATATAAACATACATATAATAGAATAAATATCGCAAAAAAATACATACTGACCATATATATATTATAAATACATACTAATAAGCAACTATGACGAAATAGAGAGATAGTGTTCTTTCACCCTTTTTTGAAAACCGCAAGAGTTTGGCAGCCCCTAATGTCAGGCGGTAGTGTGTTCCACAAACGTACAGCATGGGAAGTAAAGGAGTAGGAATAGAAATCGGTGGAATGGGGAGGGGATTGAAGGAGATATTTACGATGTGACCTGCAGGGAGCATCAGAAGGACGAGAAAAGGAAAAGCGTTCCCGCAGGTAAGAGGGAGTTTTAGGGTTGAAAAGGATGTTAAATAGCAGACATAATATCCGAGTGTTCCTGCTGTTAACTTCTAAAAACTCCAACGTTCAGCCTACTTTAAATATCTTTAACCTACACCATTTTTTTCTGCTTTATGACAATATCATACAACCTTATCTACGGCAAAATTATCTAATCACAAATTTTGCAATAGCAAGTATAAAAAAGTCTTCTGGCCACTTTTCCCAGGATGATCTTTTTTGTCGAATTAGCGACCTGCTCAAACTTCGAACGGGTTTAGGAACAAATATCGGATAAATTTGGAATTTGTCACTATGTAGAGATGAGTTACAATAATATGTACCGAATGCATTAAATTAGTAAAAATAATTGTACACGTCCAGTTATCGAATGATAAGAAGAGTAAATTAGCTAAGCAGCGTGTGCACAATGTGATAAGTAATGTTGTTTGTTTTGTTGACAGGCACCGACGAGAAAATCTTTATCAACGGACGGCTAACAACACATCAAAATGGTGAATGTGAGTATAATCTTTAATACATTATATTGATACCTACTTTATTATATTATCGTTTGTATCAAGGCGATGGATACTGTTTTAAAACGGTAGCTTCGACACCATATGTGAGATCAATCGCTTAAGGGCCAAGCGCCCGAAAAGTGCCATAAAACAGTGACTTTCTGAGGCCTACTCCTCCGTAACGGCTAGGTCAATTGGTTTGAAAAAAATATATGTTTATTATAGATTCATGAACAATAATATCAACATTTGATTTTTTCGTGCAATTAATACTTTGGTCAAAAAAAAATATTTAGCAATTTCACAACTTTTCGCAACTTTTCCCTACTCCTTCGAAATGGCTTGGACCTTTAGAAACTTTTTTACACTTAAAAATTGGTGGTTAAATATTGTTCAAAGTGAACATTGCATAAGTAAATCAATCAATATCTCGCAGAGAAAATGGATTTAAAGCGCTTTCCGGGCGCTGCTGGTCGCAAATAAATGCACAGATTTGCGTACTGCCGCCTAGGCAAGTGCGAGAGTTGCGTTCACATAATTTCGGTCACATGGTTCAAGGGACTATACGCCTTAATGGTGTTTCAATAAAAGGTTAAATACCTGCATAAGTATCCTTCCTTGACATTTTAAACTCAAACTTTCTCAGTTTTCCCATCATTCCGAAAATACCGTAAATCCATAAAATAGGTCACTATGAAAAAGGACCGTCATAGCTGTACTTTGACTAACCGGCCACTTGCCATAGTAATCCTTAAACCAGCTCCTCATAATGATTTCTAAAATGGAAGTAAACAATATCTACTACTTACGTCAAAAATCGAAACAAGAAAAGTTGTAAGTAACTAGCATAGTGAATTGGTGCAGACCATAAATTAAATCAACATCGGAAGATATAGGTGACTCGCCTCTACCGCGTGGATCGCTTAAATCAAGCCCCCGTGGCTAAATTTCACTCAGTTACATGCGTGTTACTCAAAAATATATTTTTTTTTTTGTTTCAAGTTGGATAAAGGTTATCAAAATGCCTTCGTGTTCTTTTATGCGTTGTACAAATCACACAAAAACAAAAAAAAAAACAAATCACATTACACTCGTCGTGCGTGCAGTTATGCACAGAGTCCAAAGAGTTTTTTTACCGCGCGTAAACCTAACGCGTAAGTTATCTTTCCTTATAATATATCAATGGTGCAGACTAAAAACATCTACTTATCTAACATTTCATTGTAAGAAACACATTGAATCGTCAAGCGAGTTACTAGCTAACCCATAAGTCACAGTGTCAACTGCCCTAATTAGGGAATGTTGTCTATGAATAGGTTACTTAAGGCTTATAGTCCCTTGGACCATCTGGCCGAAATTAAATGGACACAACTCTCGTACCCGCCTAGGCGGCGCGGCGATATGCGTATCTGTGTATTTAATTACGGCTAGCTGCGCCCGGATAGTGCGTGGCTGACCTTTGAATCAATTTTATTTGCGAAATATTGATAGATTTACATATGTTATGTTCACTTTGAAGAATATTTAACCATCAATTTTTATGTGTAAAAATGTTTCTAAAGATCCAACCCGTTTCGGAGGAGTAGTGAAAAGTTGCGAAATGGCTAAATATTTTTTTTTAAGACAAAAGTATTAATTTCACGAAAAAAATCAAATGTTGATTTTTTTCAAACCTATTAACCTGGCCGTTACCGAGGACTAGGCTTCAGAAAGTCACTGTTTTATGGCACTTTACGGGCGCTTGGGCCTTAAGGTTTTTGACATCAATATTTGTCTCAAATTGATAAAGATAAAGATGAACAGAATTCTTTGGAAGTTTAGCTATTCATAAGTATGATTAGTATCATTAGTTTGCTATTAGTACCTACCAAATAAGATAAACGACCCAACTCTGGATCGACTGAATATTTTTTAGACTTCAAGTACCTACCTAAGTATGTCCATGTTACGCACTTATTGAAACATACATTATCGTGTTCCACACGACACGGCACTCAATACGCTTTAGTAAATCAAATAAGTAAATATACAAATAATTATCTTTTTCAAGGTTCACTTAGTGCTCTATTCAAAACAAACTTGAAAAGGTTAAAATGAAGACTTTTCGAAAGGATTTTCCTTATTATTTGATATTATAAAGCAGTTAGGAACTGTATTTAGATATGTACGTACCTGTCTTCCTATCTCCTTTAGAATCATACAATAACCGCTATCAAATGTGGGTTTATTTTTATGAACTCTGGTTATGTAAGTATTGTGTTTTGTATTGTGTTGTGTTTTATATAGATATGCAATTATTTCAGATCAACTAGGTAGTGTTTGATTAAATTGTTAGCAGTACACCGCAGACTACCCCCCGTATTATGTTAGTCGTTCCAATCCATCCTAAGGTTGCCAGGTAGGTAGATATCGCTGTTAGCGATAACACCGCCATTGTACCCATAGATTTAAGTTTATGTACAAGCTATGTTACTTTTTTGTGTACAATAAAGAATATTCTATTCTATTCTATTTTCTAGCACCTATTGAAGTGTATGCAACACGTTTATTTCATATTTATCTTGTTAGATCATGTACTATAATTTTACCCACGCGGTTTTCTGATCAATGAAATCAATCGAAGATTAGTAGGTAGGTACCTATGTTATTTATGATTTTTTTCTATTTAGTATCATTTGCAATCGGAATTTGCCACTTGATAGAACTAGTTTTTTTTTTTATAATTTGACATTTATCAGTTGAAAGCGATTCTCCCTATGAATGAAGTGTTATTTACTTTCAACCCGCTCCTCAAGCAATTCAGACCTACTTTTAGAGTATTATAATTAGTGCATCATTTTTCTGTAAATTGCCGTTACAAAACCTTTATGTATAGATAAAAATGTATTGTCCCATGTATGACAACGATACTTGAGAAGGCCTAGACCAATATGGTTGATTTTTCTGTTGTACCTATATTTTTGTCGTAATTATGTTTAATGTGAAAATGCAATATTAGAGAATCCACCAGGAATTAAATGGCAAGCGTGCAAAGCCGGATTGGGTCGCTAGTTACGAATAATAAATAAGTAGGTACCTACCTACTAAACAACATTTAATTGACCAGTTATTAAAAAAGGAGCTTCACTTTATTTTAGACTATTTCGTTCCCTTAAGAATTAAATTACGCACAAGTAGGTTAATGCGTAGGTTGTACAGGTATTAGGCACGTGTATCATCTTTTTTTTTCTTTTCTAGGAACTAAATGGTAACGCGCCGGCGCCGCAGGAGCTGGAGACGTTCCTGTCTCACGATGACAAGAAATCAGAAAAGGTCGTCCAAAAGTTAGTATTAAACTCACAACTCTTTCCTTTCTTTTTTCTGCCTAACGTGCTATAGGTTGATATTTTCAGCCATATCTAAGGGATTAATATATATCTATATATTATGATAGTCTATATAAAATTAAGTAGGTACTTTATAGATCATTTATTTATTTTGGATCTCCGACAAAGGATACACTATTGTGCTCTTTAAGGAGTGCTCCTTTCCCACCCACACCTGTGTATTTTTAAACTAGGGAAAAGTGGAAAAGAATGGAAAAAAAGCAGGTGATGGTGAGACAACATACCCAACGTCATCTACTCCCCCTCCCCTCCCTTTAAATAGTATTAATAAAACAATAATTTAAAAAATCTGCTTAGATACAACATGGCGAAAGATCCAGAGGCGGCCGAATTCGACCCGTTTACCGAACGCAAGTTGGAGAATCCTACTTCGTAAGTATTTGTTAACTTATTACTACGCTTTAGCAACTCTTTGGTTTAAATATTCGACAGAGCAGAAAGTGGAGCAAGTTCCATTTAATTTTCTTTTTAAATGTTCTGCCTTTTTTTATAAAGTTGACTTGCAAATCCTCATAAATAAGTTTCCAAGCTCTTTTCGTCCCCATCAGTTAAAAATCTCTTCGACATATTTCTATTCTGAGCCTCACTGTCCAGAACTTGTAGGCACCTATAGGACATAGTTACGTAGGAAAATTACTAAAACCTAACAACTGACAAGAGTTTCTATTGTAATCTAAAAATAAAACAAAAGCTATTCCACTAAGTCAGTACCTTTATTTGTATACGGTTTGCAGTTGGTTTCACCTACGTAGTGACCTAGAAACCCATAAATTATAGGGGCCATTATTACCGTGAATGCTCAAAGAATAAGTAGTTTTATTTCTGCCTCGCGAAATATTTAGGTACGTTTTTGTGCTAATGCGAATTGCTAATCTGCTTAGCTTCGGACCTAGTTCCTTTAAAAAAATACCCTCTAGCATCTGGGATACTTGATGATAATTGTTTTTAATAACTGCCTTCTACACTAGACACCAGGATGTAGGCACCTAATAAATAAAATAATATGCCTCATCTAATTTTCCTGCTGAAAAAAGTTGATAATTGGCGGTTACACTTTTCCATATTTTCAGCATGTGTTCTACAAAATATTTAAAGAAAAAAAATCTCTTTAAAAAACTTCTTTCCATTGAGAACTTTTAAAACCTTTCCATAACAATATAAAAGCCAGACATAGCACAAGATTTTTGTTGCGTCCATGATTGTGGCTTACGAAAAGATAGCCAGCAGTAAAACAGTTAAATCTGTAGGTACTTACTTAGGTTTATGATCACGATACTTGTACCTGCATGCCTATCACAAATTCCTACTTCCTAATATCCATTTGCATCAATTTGTACCTAGATATTGGTTTAAGACGTTGGTAAGTGATTGAATAATTTCCGTCCCACCTTACTCAGTTAATTGATTGCTAAGCGTAACTTCTTGGTCTCGTAAGCGTCAATAATACAAAAACAACAGTAGTAGGATACTCAGTGTAAAAAAATGACATTTTTGTATCTACTTAAATCTATTATTACCATAAATCCAAAAAACTTACTTTTTCAAGCAGTTTATAAAATTTATTTATAAAAAAAACGTATATCAACGTCTACCAATAACTTACCTATGCGACTGACTGAATCACAAAAAATCCTATCCTCGTATTAGAGAATACATTTACACGAAATAAGTAGATACTAGGTACATAGAATAAGCTCTAGGTTTTACTATAGAAGATGTTGATGACCCGCCTCAAGTACCATATTTTACCGAGGATGAGTACTCGCCAATACGGATTCATGCCCCAAAGGAGCACCCAGGACTCCCTGTGAGAAACGAATAAATAAGTTAAAAAAAGCGTTTTTCAGGTAGGTACCTAGAAACAAAAACCTTGACACTCTGAAATCAACAATTCCAATCATAGAATTGAATTGCAACGAAAAGGGGGATTTATAAAAATTTTGCCTCTTCCATAATGTAACATGAATAAATTGAATAAAAATAGTATGTTCTCTTGAATTCTATTAACCTGGAGTTAATTTTACTAAAGGCTTTTCAGCACTGAAAATTTTAGGTAGGTGCTGTTTTAGAACTTTAAAACCGCTTATTACTTCCCTGTCTCCTTTAATTGAAATTAATTCTTACGCCATTCAACTATTACCTGTAGAGTTGATCGCTTACCTACATTGTATTAGTAGAAATAGATTAAAGGTGATACAAATCGAGGTTCCTGTCTGGACCACTGTGATTCAGCCAGCCTTCAATAATGAGGCGTCCAATGTTAGCTTACTTAATTTACCTACGACATGAATCGCTTGATCCTATCTAATACCACTCAAAGCGATACAACTATTTAGTAGTTGTGTGCGTGCGATTTTTTCAGGACGAGTGCAGCCAATTCTTGTATCTTGCTGCCAAAATTCTATTTAACGCCTGTTTTATTTGTTGTTGATTTTCTTAAGGAACGCATATTAATCGCCCCTATCTAGAGCTAATCAACTTTTGTGAATGTAGGTAGGTAAGTATAGGCCGTGATTGAAGAGACATCATAATCATATTTCATAATAAATGATTAATATTAATTTTAATATTTATCTAATATGGCAATTCGTATTTAATTTTTCAATTAAAATTAGAAAACTGGAATTGGGTCACCTTTAATATAATATTACATTTAAATATTTATTCATCTACATTAGAAATAGACTATCGGAGCAATCGTCTCGTTGTTACCGAGGCTTTCTCGTGGTGTTTCAGAAACATGGACACCCTGACGCATCTGCTGAAGGCGTCCCTCGGCACGGGCATCCTGGCCATGCCCAAGGCGTTCAAGTGCGCTGGGCTGGTCTCCGGAATCTTCTTCACTATGTTGGTTGCGCTCATCTGCACACACTGCGCTTACATCCTCGTAAGTATAGTTACCCTGCTAAGTCACTGCTTTGCAATTTTTTAATTTACTTGCCACTACTGCAACAAGTCTGCTTTGCGATATTCGAAGTACCTAAGCTCAGCGAAGTTGACGAAAAAAATACCAAATAATAGTTTCTCGTTTCGTCCGAAACAGTGCGACCGTAATTACCTATAGTCATAATTGCCAACCTTTTTTGATCGAAAATGTAATATACCGTCCATCTACTGTGGGATAAAGAAGGCTCTTCTAAGCAACGCACCCAACAAATAACCTCGCATTCAGTGGCTATCCGCGATCGCCATGTCTTCAGTCACCCTTGAGGGGTGGACTGGTTGGTGGACTAGATACTCAAGCTGTGCGTTCAGTATGTTTGCTTATTTTTGTTAAATACAAATGATTTTTATCAACAGATCAAGTGCGCCCACGTGTTATACAAGAAAACTAGAAAAACTAACATGACTTTCCCAGAGGTGGGCCAGGCAGCTTTAGAGAATGGACCAGAAAGTCTTCGACAGTGGGCCAATGCTTTCAGGTAACTAAATTTAAACTACTAATACAAATAAATACATTTTTACACCACCTGCTCGATAATGTCGTTTTACACGTCATACAAACCTCACTTAAAGCAAGTCATTATATGCCTAGGGAGATAATGCAGTATGGCCGATCCCTAGGGAATAATGAGATTTGAATTTGGAGCATCAAGAATCGTCAACATTGTGAATTAAAATGTAGGCGCATCGAACAAGTTGACTCGAAATTCAAACCAAAGAGTATGTAATCACTATGATTCAAACTGGCCACTAACAAAAAAAAAGAAAGTAGAATAAAATGTGCGTACTGACGACACGGGAGCATTATAGAAAATTGAAACTATAGAATCTTGGAGTAGTGAATTTTGTTTGTTTGTTTGATGAACTTGTAAATATAATACTTATATTTCTCTAATATATGATTTGGTCGACCAAATTGTCTTTTAATTATCTCACAGATGGTGTAAAAAGTAGAGTATGCAACACGGGGATAAAGCTGTCTTTGTCTTGGGCGGCTTAAATTCCTCACTTCACTCAGGTTTCTTTATTAACTCCCTCGCAATGCTCGGGAGTTAATTTTATAAATCCCTCACTATCGTTCGGGATTAAAATCAGCAACCTTCGTTTCGTTCGGAATTCAACATGCCGCCCGCGACTTAAAGACACTGCTTTATCCCCTAGTCACATAAACTACTATTTTAATACACTAGAGGTGCCTATGAGCTTGTGTAGTAGAGCAGTACCTAAGGAGATCGGACAGACAAATAGAACCATATGTTAAGGAAGTTGGGATTATTTTGGATTGAATATTGTAGATGATTCTGCCAGTTTCACCCACCTCTGAGTATCAGTAGGTGTATACCTAACAAAAATTCAGTTTCATATTGAATATACTTATTTGGTGTTTTGTGGCCGGGAACACACTAAAGCAGGAGCATAGCTAAACTATTTGTGACAACCGACTTTAAAATGTAATTCAGTTGGGATATATAGACGACACCTCTTTACCATTTTTTTTTTGCTTTTAGGATCTTCATATTAGTCAGCCTTTTCCTCACCTACTTCGGGACCTGCTCAGTGTACACAGTCATCGTCGCTAAAAATATACTGCAGGTGAGATCTCTAATAACTCTCTTTTGTTGGATTGATACATCACCGGAAAGGATAGGTAAGTACAGGATGCAGCCGAAACTTCTATGGCGCGGTTTTGTATGAAGTGCTCCCTGGACCAGACCTCGAGCAGAGCACCGCCGTGTCTTCTTTGGGGAGATCGGCGGCAACGACCTCTCGCACCGGGCCTTGGTACAGGAAACGGTCCGAAGCGAGGAGGAATGGCAGGCGGATTTAGAATGGCGGCCGGTTTGTTTTTTTAAAAAAGAAAGACGTAGAAACCTAGATAAATATTGTCTATAACCGAATATCGACGATGAAGTGACAAGAACCTTTATCTACCAGAACATAATTTTACAGGAAACGAAAAAAACGTTTTATTTATTTTAAACGCAAGGTATGAAAAATATTATTATTGGTTATATATATTATATATCCGCTCCTTGTATAATATAACCAATAATAATATTTTTCATACCTTGCGTTTAAAATAAATAAAACGTTTTTTTCGTTTCCTGTAAAATTATGTTCTGGTAGATAAAGGTTCTTGTCACTTCATCGTCGATATCATCATAATATGTTGGAAATATGCTCCAACTGCAAATGAGCGTGGTATTACGTTTGTATGGAAATTCATCCGTCGCCGGCCCCTTAACAAGCCGGGGTAAGTTGTTACCATATCTGTTAAAGCTATTATTTGTGAAATAAAAAACAATAAACGATTAAACCAAGTAAAACAATAAACGATTAAACCAAGTATGTTTATTCAGTAGTAAATCATCAACAATATCCTAAGTAATATCAGGTAAACATTTGTATGTTTTAACAAGTAACTATAATTTGTACTTAATCAATTTATTGAACATTTAGTCATTAATCATATTGCCTTGTCTTGGGTTGAAAATATAAATAAAATAATAATAACAAAGAAATGCCATCTTATGCAAAAAACAAATAACTGTGATTCTGATATATCTTCTGAAGATTAATTATATTAATCTTCACAGTTCAGGCATACCTAAGTGTATAAAACTTGATTCTGCCTTCATCTGGAATAGGCCCAGTTCTTACATTCTCAACACTGAACCCAGAATGGGTTTTCTCCAGAAAATGAATGAGAGTAGGTAACTATCACAGCACACTAGGCAATAGACAATCTCTAAGCTGTCCTCTTCACTCTCAGAATGTTCACTACTTCTTTGTAATGCCTGTTCTTTAACAGACTTCCCCTTTCCTTTTCTATTTCCATTTCCTTGCTTTATTTTACTCTTCCGTTTTGTTTTCTTGCTTTGCTCTTCTGCTAAGACTTGGTTTTTCAAGAGTATCCGTTAGAATTGTGGATTTCCTTATAAGTCTCTTGTGCGTTCCGATTCTGGGAGGCGCCTATAGAAAAGGACGTACAATTTCTGGAGAAAATGGGACATGCTTTCCGAGTTGTTCTTCTATGGCACCTGAAGATGGAGGCAGATCAACAAACCCTGATGACCCTAGCGCATCAAAGATTTGATTTTCACTAATACTGATGTTGGGGTCAAAAAGCCAAATACCAGCCTTTCGGAAAGCGCTCATGACGTTTACGGGAGTCACTGTGAGAGGTAGCGCATATTTAACTATTTCTGGTATCTCGTAGGGTAGATTTTCTTTTGTAAGTCCGCATACTGTAAAAAAAATAACAATCTCATTATGGTGCTCATTTGGGGGAGGCCTATGTCCAGCAGTAGGCTGATGATGATGATTCATTACTGGTATAAATTCATTGGGGCAAGTTGTTCCGAGGTCACAACCTGCCCCAGAAAAAAGGAACATCTAGCCCCAATCACACGAGTTCAAAAAAAAGTCAAAATATAAATTAGGTTACAAAACATACGTCATTTACGCATAGTGTATCACAACAATAGATAAATCCTCACACTGAAACAATAAAACACTAAACGCAAATCGTTAAAATTCATGAAATAGACCAAAAATGTTGAATAAGAAAATATTTACTTACGTGAATCCGCGACGCACATGCTGCCGATCCAATATTTCCGGCGCCACTGGCCGGTTTAAGACGGCCGCCGTCAGTGAGCTGTGGCTTTGCATTTCGTGACGTGTTTATTCAATATTTTTATCTCTTTTCCTCGCGGAGTTACCCGGGTAACTTCTAGCCCCGTCCTCCCCCTACTTATTTTATTTCAAATCTTATTCTACAAGATATGCAGGGTAATATAATCAATTATCTTACCAAATATCATAGAACTAATTACCAGCATCCCGCTAGAACGAAATTTTGTTTCCACAAAACACTTTAGATTTTCAAGTCTGTTTGTCTTTTTTTTTCAAATGATGGTAGTTTACAAACTTCGATAGTTAGGGTCAGGGCCGTTTTATCCCTTAGGCATTGTAGGCAACTGCCTAGGGGCCCCACCAGGTTCAGGGGCCCCGCGCTTCAGGAAAAAAAATAGACTACCTATGTTTCATAAACAGTAAAAAAAATCGATGACATGACATTTAACTAGCAATCCTAGCTAAAAAAAATGCTTGCATATACACGGGTAAATTACAAACTTAGTTCAGAAATAATTTTGTACAACTTTTCAAAAACTGTTCACCCATCAAGTTCAAAATAATTTTCCTAGAAATTCTTTATAGAGGAGGTACTGCTTTTGAGATTTTTTTCAAATTTTCTAAACTTATGGTTCAAAAGTTAGAGGGGGGTGGCACACATTTTTTTTACTTTTCAAATTTCAGCTTTTCTAGTGCTAACGGTCACAGATTATCCTCGGACGAACGGACAGACAGACTTGGCGAAACTATAGGTAAGGGTTCTTAGTTGACCACGGAACCCTAAAAACAACGTAATTTGTGTTAGACACAAAATATTTTAAGAAGTTAGAAGAGGGTAAGGGGGCCCCGAGACGTGCATTGCCTAGGGGCCCCGACATGCATAAACCGGCCCTGGTTAGGGCAACTCCCAGTACTAATAAATATTTTAAGGTTCTCCCCACATTATAAGTAATGAATAAAAGCAGGAGCATTTTGAAAGACTCATGATATATGGTCAAAAATCTGAGGTGGTAAGCTATTGTCCTGTGCCCTATTAGGGGTAAAAATGTCATTTGTGCGAGCGAGAAAGAGGGATGGAGATAGCCACCCTATATAGCTCAATCCCTTTAACAGTTCAGTTTAGGTCGTAAAATGGATCGTGTTAAGAGATCGTTGTTGCACTGCTGATCGGCTGACCGTCTGCTTTAACAAAATTTGGGTAAAACAACAGTCGCACTAATATAATTTTCAATATCATGGTTTCAGGTTGTGGCTTACAACATGGGTGAAAAAGAAGAAAACGTAGAAATAAGAATATTTATCATCGCCCTATTACTGCCTCTCATCTTCATGGCATGGATCCGCAATCTCAAGTACCTCGCACCGGTGTCTATGATCGCCAACGTGTTTATGGGTCTCGGTCTTGGTATCACCTTCTACTACCTAGTCGGAACTGGAGAACTTCAGACTGATAAAATTCAATCAATGCTTTTCAAATCACCGATGGAGTGGCCTGAGTTCTTTTCACTGAGTATTTTCGCGATGGAAGCCATCGGTGTCGTGATGCCCCTGGAGAACGCTATGAAGACACCTCGCTCCATGCTGGGAACGTGCGGCGTCTTAAACAAAGGCATGAGCGGCGTCACCCTGGTCTACATCCTCCTCGGTTTCCTTGGATACCTTCGCTATGGAGAGAAAGTCGAAGATTCTATCACTCTGAACTTAGAAAATTCTGAACCGTAAGTTACTGTTTATCATTCTTATTAGGTAACAGGTAAATTGGGGTAACTGCCCCTGGGGTATAACTTTGGCACAGCTTATTAACCAATAGAAACACAGTACTTAAACACATTTTCTCATGTTCCTATTGGTTATAAGCTTGTGCCAAAGTATAAAAGTATGACCAGGGCCAAAGTAATCCCAATTTACGGTGCTTATCTTTACTTAAGTTATAGTCGTGCTTAAAGACATGAAGACGCTAAATATTACAAGAGGAATCGATAAAATAACCTAGAAGCGATTTAAAGTAGACTACAAAGACTCAACTGACCTGACTACAAATCATAATTTTAAAGAGATTACTTCTTTCAAAAACTGTGGACCACATTGCAAGTACAATCTGCAGCAATATAATTCTCGTAGTAGTTTATGTGACTAGTGGATAAAGCAGTGTCTTTAAGTCGCGGGCGGCATGTTGAATTCCGAACGAAACGAAGGTTGCTGATTTTAATCCCGAACGATAGTGAGGGATTTATAAAATTAACTCCCGAGCATTGCGAGGGAGTTAATGAAGAAACCTGAGTGAAGTGAGGAATTCAAGCCGCCCAAGACAAAGACAGCTTTATCCCCGTGTTGCATACTCTACTTTTTACACCATCTGTGAGATAATTAAAAGACAATTTGATCGACCAAATCATATATTACAAGTATTATATTTACAAGTTCATCAAACAAACAAAATTCACTACTCCAAGATTCTATAGTGTCAATTTTCTATAATGCTCCCGTCAGTAAGCAGGTTTTATTCAATTTCCTTTTTTTTTGTCAGTGGCCAGTTTGATTTCGAGTCAACTTGTTCGATGCACGTACATTTTAATTCACAATGTTGACGATTTTTGATGTTCCAAATTCAAATCTCATTATTTCCTAGGGATCGGCCATACTGCATTATCTCCCTAGGGATAGAATGACTTGCTTTAAGTGAGGTTTGTATGACATATAAAACGACATTATCGAACAGGGGGTGTAAAATAGTAGTTTATGTGACTAGGGGATAAAGCAGTCTTTAAGTCATGAGCGGCATGTTGAATTCCGAACGAAACGAAGGTTGCTGATTTTAATCCCGAACGATAGTGAGGGAGTTATAAAACTAACTCCCGAGCATTGCGAGGGAGTTAATGAAGAAACCTGAGTGAAGTGAGGAATTCAAGGCGCCCAAGACTAAGACAGCTTTATCCCCGTGTTGCATACTCTACTTTTTACACCATCTGTGAGATAATTAAAAGACAATTTGATCGACCAAATCATATGTTATAAGTATTATATTTACAAGTTCATCAAACAAACAAAATTCACTACTCCAAGATTCTATAGTTTCAATTTTCTATAATGCTCCCGTCAGTAAGCAGGTTTTATTCAATTTCCTTTTTTTTGTCAGTGGCCAGTTTGATTTCGAGTCAACTTGTTCGATGCACGTACATTTTAATTCACAATGTTGACGATTTTTGATGTTCCAAATTCAAATCTCATTATTTCCTAGGGATCGGCCATACTGCATTATCTCCCTAGGGATAGAATGAGTTGTTTTAAGTGAAGTTTGTATGACGTATAAAACGACATTATCGAGCAGGTGTTGTAAAAAAAATAAACATACTCAAGCACATAAATGATACCTAACAACAAAAAATATAATGCTAAACTTTAAATTCTGCGGTGTGCCCCGCTTGAGCAGAGCATCGCCGTGCCCTCGTGAGGGCGATCGGCGGCGGCGATCTCTCGCGCCGAGCCTTGGTATAGGCCATTTTCCGGAACGAGGAGTTGCAAGCGGTCGCCTCCTTCTGCGAAGCAGTAATGCTAGCAAAGGAGAAGGCCGACCCCATCAGGCAACGGCGGCGCTCACAGCGCCCCTGCCGCCGCCGGGATTCCGATCCCGATTTCCGGCCACCGTAGGCGCGGGCTCTCGGACGGCGAGCAATGGGTAGCTTGCTGTCCGATCGTCCGGTAACTGTCCGGACCGAGCCCAAGTCGTCGACGGTGCGCACTGTTCCCGCGCGCCTCAAGAAGCTGTCAGCAACAGCAGGGGCCCAGCCGGGTCTAAGCCTACTGGGGCCAGGGTTATATGAAAGGGAAGCTCGGTCCCGGTACAAAAGGCACGAAGGAACGGGGTGGGTTTTTAGTCAGTAAGAGTCTGACACTATATCCCGCTTCGCCCAAGAGCGGGGGTTGTCATTGGATGATTTTTCCCACCATAAAAAAGGGTATAGTAGGGTGGAGCAGGGAAGAGCGAGAGCGAAGCCGCGCGGGCAAAAGCTAGTAAACATAAAAATAGAAATAACTGTTCATACTTTAGAATATCGTGGCTAAAATGACACAATATATGATGTTGTCACAACAATAAATACAATATCGAGAATCACATCACCAGAAAAAGCATGGCATTAGACATTTTAACACCCATCCAGCCTAATGACATATAGAAATAGAAAACATATAACATTTGACATGACAACTTGAAATGCATTTTTAAAATTCATATGGAAGTACGTAGGTATTATTGACATAATACACGTACCTACTCTCACTAACTTTAATGTCTACGACAAAATTGTTTAGAAATTTAATCTGGATACCTACTTTTGTATATTTTTCATCACAATACCTACGCATAAAATATGCCAGCAAAATTTTGTTCTTGACTTCGCCATGATCCTTTATAGTAATAGTAAGTACAGTCATTTGGTTCAAGAAATAGTGGTTACCTGGAAAGTTTTCGGGAGTTTATAAAATTGGTAATTTTATCGAGTTTTGATGCTTTTTCCGAATGTCACGGGTTGGATGTACCTATCTATAATGAGTACATACCTAATGACCAAAACGCGTGTTGTAGCAATAGCAGGTACCTACACTTTGCGACGCCGACGCTCCAACTCAATAGTTTTAAAGTCAATGTAAGTAGGCATTAACCTACTCTATGAAAAAAGGTTAATGCATAAATTGTAGGCAATTGTCTCTTGCTTCAAAGGTTTTTGTAAAAATACGAAGTGAAATTCGAAATTCGGAAAGACCACATCAAATTCTATAAAATCATCAATTATTCTCAAACCTCCCTGCTTTTCCAGGTAAAAATAGTTACCAAATGACTGTATTATAATGGTTAGCAAGTTTTCTAGTCACTACGAATAGACTATTTATTATTTATTTATGATAGTTATATAGAGGTCAGTGTTTCTAGTGAACACATAAGCCGCTTAGCTTTTGTTTGTCACTGAAGCACAGATATTTAATCAGTCCTGTATTTTGTTTACAGTCTTGCCCAAGTTGTCAAGATCTCTATCGCTGTTGCCGTTTACTGCACATATGGACTGCAGTTCTATGTATGCGTGGAAATTATGTGGAACAGCATCAAAGACAAGTTCACCAAGCGCCCGGACCTAGCCGACTACATCATGCGGACCATCATGGTGACTGCCTCCGTGTCGCTGGCCGTAGCCGTCCCCACCATCGCACCCTTCATGGGCGTCATTGGAGCTTTCTGCTTCTCAATCCTCGGACTGATTGCGCCTGCCTTCATCGAAGTAATCACCTACTGGGACATCGGCTTTGGACCTGGCAAATTCATCATCTGGAAGAATATTATAGTACTAATATTTGGTCTATTCGCACTCGTATTCGGCACTAAGGATGCTGTTCAAGCAATCATAAAAGAGTACACTAAGTAAGGCACACTCTTGTGCACAGCCTTTTATTCAAAGATTCTGTGTTAAAATGTGTGATAGATATTAGCGTACAGCTTAGTAATTAGAATAGATTATTTTATACCAATTTTGCGCGTGATAGGTACTTTGAGGCGTTTGAAATAGTCAAGTGTCGAGGTCATTATTTTCTTTCGTTAACCAGGCAACTACTTGTTAAACTATTTCGACCAAATGTCTCTAGTGAAACGGACCTGAAAATTCTGTTGTATTGGTAACTATGAGTCACGCTGCTAAACAAATGGTGCTACTTATTGCATGTTGTCAATATTTGCTCCACATCATTAATTCGAAATTGTTACTTAAACTATAGGTATTGATGTTTCCTCTTATTATGTGTATTTTATAAAATATATTTTATAGGTACAATCTGTAATTGGGCACGTTAAATTTATATAAAATCGCTATTACATTCCCAAATCAGAACTGAATACTGTCGAATGGTGTACTTAGAAATAGGTATTTGAGACAACATGTATTTTCGAATGTGTGACGTAGGCACGGTAATGTTGTAACAATAATTTGTTAGTCCCAAACTTAATGAGCTACCATGTACACGCTAGATAAGTACTTATTTTGTTAAATAAACAAAGACCAAATAGCGATCGAACATATTTGTCATAAGTATAGAGTTGTCAGTAGGTACTTAATAAATCATTTTTCATAGATATCAGTTTGTGTATTTGAACAAATGATTTCATTAGTCTAATTTTTTCATGAAAAACTGAACATTTTTATCTTATATTGGTGACTGGGATCTTGCATTTAGTGTTTGTAAGCTTAAATGTTTTATACATTATTACTGTAACATTATTTATAGAAATATGTGTGTATTTTGTACGAATTTCAATAAAATAAAACTTGCACTTAATTATAAGTTGTAAAGATGTACACCGAAGAACTGAAATAACAATAAGTACATGCAGTCGCTTGTGATAAATAGACGAGAAATATCAGGTACGAGGCCTTCGTAGTATAATCAGAACAGTCATCCAAATATTTATCAATTTAAAATATGTAAGTCGATTTTGGCTTTTTACAATAAATTGTACTCGAACCAGTCTCGAGAACTATATACAACGACCATCATTTGATAATGTATTTTTAAATGAGATCTAATATATGTAATATAAATGAAGTTGCTTTGTTATGAATTTTATAAGGATATCCAATAAAATTATATGAACCAACTAATATGTATAAACTTTTTACAAAATTGATAGGCGTAATTTCACACACCAAATGAAGTTCCTATTTGTTCTTAAAATATGTAGAAATTTAATTTTAGGTACTTAAACTAAATTTGGTTTTGTTCATAACTACAGCGCACCAAACATTGCTAACAATTTATTTGAAATATTATCAGTTATATGATATTATTTTGTTTATAATATTAAATTACGCGATTAAACCATTTATAAACTCTAACATTTTTTAT
This sequence comes from Mythimna ferrago, assembly GCA_910589285.2. Classification (NCBI taxonomy): domain Eukaryota; kingdom Metazoa; phylum Arthropoda; class Insecta; order Lepidoptera; family Noctuidae; genus Mythimna; species Mythimna ferrago. The sequence continues at coordinate 20,814,204 of OU342673.1, read as the reverse complement.
TTTTCATTAAAATTGCCTACCTACCTAGCAAACGGAATAGGACATAATAATAGGATGAAAATTAAACAACGATATCGAAAATTATTATATTTATTATGAACAGTGTCTATTCCCGCTAATATTTTCAAGAGAGCTCACTGCTAGCTTAACAATTACGTTATAATTTCATAGACGTCTTCTTCCAAAGTCAGCTTAACGATATATCGCAATGAACTAAACAATTCTATGAACATGCATCGAGTTCGTATGAAATAATATAATACATGAATGACTTACTTAGTTTTGGAGGCGGTAACCTTATGTTGACGATACAGACGCAAATTTCAAAAGATTAGGTACCCTATCGAGACTCGCTGACGGTACAACCGAAAGATTAACTGTGTGTTATTACTGTGACATCAAACGAATAGCTACACAATTACCAGCAGTTTCCACTATCTCTAACCTTTTCTGCCTCACAGTGCTGCAGTTCACTAGACCATTTGCACGTATAAGCATCGACGCGAATGCTTACGATAGGATTTCTCACAACGCAATTGACGTCAATAAATGTCTACTTATACGGAGACACATACTATTTTGAACTTTATTAACTCTCAGAAAAGTTCCTTTTCCGTCAGAGAATACGAATTCTGTGTTCAAAAGATGTCCAAATTGAACACATTATCATCGGTCACGTCCCGTCTCCTTGCGAGTTTACCATAAGGATGAAATCTTTGCAACAGATACCAAAACATACTTATACATGTGTATATGTATAATAAATTATTTACCTCTTCGTTGGGGCTCGATATTTTACGTGAACATTTATCAAGGTACAGTTACATATTAAAATCCTAAATACAATTTCACCTGCTATAATTCTGTTATTTTGCAATACGACTTTGATTTAGTAAATTAGAATTGACTGTTTTATTTATCTAACTAGATAACAAATTCCATCATAGGCTAAAGATAACACGATTTTATAAATTTAATAATTATTTTATTGTAATAATATCAAAAACTTAATAAGTCGCGATGGCCGGGAGACTCAAAGACAAACGTTTTAACTGTGAGGATCGTATATAGTGAATACCGATCACTTTTTCCGAAGTTGAAGAAAGTTTAATGAAATATCCGAGTAAATGAGAACGGGTCTTGCACTTGCTGTTACATTTTCGGATTAATAATACCAATAAGAGGAATCTTATTATATCAATTCGAATTGAACAATGTTAGTTTAATACAAAACAGTCCAAAAAAGGAACCAAAGAAAAACTTAATTAATGTACATATCACGTTTTTCTTTTCTATCAACAATCTCTAGTTCCTTATATATTAAAAGAAATCTATTTATATAAAAGGAGAAACTGAATGACTGATAAATCAACGCACAAGGGACTGTGCTGGGACTAGGTACGTGAAACTTTGCACAACGCTTCTTTTCATGGCGTAGGAGAGCATTAAGAAGAGGTTTTTAAAATTAACAGAATTCGTAGCATATGAAATTACACAAATAGTCGTTTAACAGTAAAATATCATATTTTTATAAAATATAATAAAATGCTGTGTGTGTGCACGCAATGTTTACAAGGCAGATTTACATAAGATAATTAATGAACCAATTTTAGGTGCAATTACATACATAAACAAGCACAATATCAGCATTATCCTGTATCTCTTTCACTTCATGGTCACTCAGCAGTACAATGTCCTATATCAGGAAGTCCATTTGTGTCCATCGCGTGCTTTCGATGCGAATCAAAACAGATATTTACGAGCGGCGTTCTTGCTATATAAAAAAGATGGAACTAAATAAAAATGCTTATCACCGCTAGAAATCGTGGTTGCACCCTCTTACAGTATGAATATTTTGAAGATTGCTTACTAAGCGTGCTGAGCGTGCCGTCACCAATAATATACACTTTTATATTGCTATACTGTATTACAAACGCAATGTGACATTGCACAAATATTACATTATACTATTGACTCTTAGTAAAGTCGTATTGCGAAACAGATATACGATAAATGCACATACATACATAAACAACGCTAATTTTAAAGACCATTGTATAGTCCCAAATTCAAATCTAAACTAGCAAAACTAGAGCGTCGTACAAGCAAGTTCGGAAGTTGCATGTACGACGCTCCACGTTCAACACCATTGCTATGTGCACTTTCAAACAACAGCTTTCAGCACCGCTTTTATAAATTAAAATTATACAGGCCTGCCGTTTCCATCAATACAAACTAACTCTACCTACGTGATTAAACTAAAACATGGACTTACAAGCTAAAGCCAAAAAATACGACAATAAATATGATACGAAAATAATACTTAGTTAAACATTATTTTATTACTATACCAAATGACAAGCATTCCTGGTGTTTAACAATAGATAATAATTATATTGCAAATGCTGACCACATCAAGTCGAATAACTATTTTATACGATATTTCAGGTAAAATGTTAACAATTTTATCAATATTTTATTATATTTAAAACACGATAAGCCATGAGCTAAGTATGTAGAGTAACAACGTAATTCGTGCAGGCACTATTCTCACTGTAGTTCTAATAACATACGTAGTCGGAGATTGCGCAACGTTTGAAATTCGGCCTTCGAGCTCACTCCTTTTTTATTTACTACATACTTTTAGACAAGTATCGATCTAAAGGTAAGGCAGATCATTTAGAAACTATTGCTTTAAATACACGAAGGGAGCTTGCGAGCCCGCAACTTCATCCAAACGTTACACCGTCTGCTATGCGAGTGACAGCTACGCATATATTATTATTATATTATATTATTATTATCTCTTTAGTAAATTATAGATTACGTTCGATGGGTAAGTTTATAGCGATTGCTTCGGTCTACACGACGGCTAGCTTAGAGTTGCGACCTTATTTAAACATCTAATTAACGTTGAGTTAATTGAAAACTATCAGATTTTACCAAAAACACAGACACTAGTTTCCCCTCTACATCATCCAAGAAAAGTAAATATATAGAATCTTGCAACAAGACTTCACTAGAAGATTTAGTTCCAATTTTTCAATAGTAAGATAACTTTTATCCGAGGAATAGAAATGGCAGTTGACAGTTTTATTATACTTAATAATCGGAATATGTCATACGGACTTATTTATTCTTCAGTTAAAGGTTATATTATAAAGTTAAAGAAAAATCTGCTCCTAAGGGATTAAGTACTACAAGGAAATCTTAGGTGTTTACTTCGGCCTATAAAATAACCTTACTAATATAATCCGGTAATGACCCCCAGGTTTCACGCACCTTGGACATGAATAGGCATTAAAACAGAGAATTTTAAACTAAACTGTACCTGTAATAGAAATCAGAAACGTTTATTTCAAATAGACCAATTACAGGCACTTTTGAATAGTCAAATGTCGGTCAGTCCAATAAAAGTGAAGCTAAATTGCACTATTAATAGTTTACTTTATCGGTATGTAGTCGCTTGATGGCAGTGATATTGTATCATTTAATTTTTCTAATAATAATTGAACGTGTGTCATAATCTTAACTTTAGGACTACAGAAGTTCTTTAAGTTTTGTAAATATTATCAGAAAAACACCTGGAGTTACAGAATAACTTGTATTGAAAAAACGTTCAAATATACATAATTTTATGTGAGCGAAAGGTACTAAAGCAGGGAATATAAACCACTAGTTTTTAATTAGTACAAATACTTACAAACCATATTAGTAAAGATCTTGTTATTGTTTAAGTAGTCTCAATAAATAATATTCACGAACTGCAAAGTTATTAGCGATTGTATAAATCCCACACTGCTTGTAGTATTGATACAATTATGAATTTACCTTAAAATTTTCGTGGGCAATTTTGGGATTTAGTTTTTTTTTTACTTTTGACTACACAAATATGATCAGTAACTGGTAAAGGTAGACGCATTTTTTGCACTAATTAAAAAAAAAATGGTGTATAAATAAGTCATCATACTATAATCAAAATATCTAACATTAAAAATACAGCTGTATATATTCGTTTGCTCTCCGAATAACGCGATCGCGGACCTTGCGTACAAAACATATTGCTTTCTCTATTCTATACAACTTAGCGAATAAAAGGCCCAGACTTTCCACCATAATAAATAACGTGCAAAAGTGCACAATTTAAACTATCCACATCAAATATATTCTACACAATGACTTTATTTCTTTCACAATAAAGCTTTTCATTAACTTATGGAAATAAATTAGAATTTGCGAATCGACTCGCTAAATTATTAAAATCTCAAATTAAAATCAAAGCTTATAAGTTTTTATGTAATGAATAATTGCTTTCAGTCTAGAAAATAATTGGACGGACATCTAATTTGAGATTTCCAATGCACCGAAAAAAAATTAAAATATCTCAAAGGTGAAAGCTACGCGACTAAATTCAAGTACCGTAGTTAGAGTCAGATGTTAGTTTAGGAATATTTGGCGAATATTTTGTGAAGCAATAATTTGACTAAGTTCATCAAAGTGGAATGTCCGTTTTTAGCAAATAACATTTTTATAATTAAATGGGAGCATCATTTACACATTAAAAATAAAATAAACTAAAAATGTTTAGTTTAGCGCCATCTAGCGAGACCATGGCTACACTCAGGCCCGTAGCTTTCATCTTTCATCGAACTGAAAACGGAAAGAATTATTGGGAATTTTTAGTGACATCATTTTAGTCATCTATACCTTTTTTGCCCTATGATGAGTTCCCTGACAGTTCATTTTTTTCCGTGGCACGCATACTACTTTAGATTACTAAAAAATAAACTGGCAAAAAAAAAAATTAAATGATAAAAAAAATATTGTCTTTCGTAAATGACTAAGTAAATTATTGTAGTTATAATTAACTGTTAATAAATTAAGTAAATAAAATAAAAAAGTATAGAACTTAAAAATGTGTAATGCGTTAAACGGAACTTCTGCCAATAGAGATTGACACTACTCGACGACACAGTAATCGACAAAATCGGAACGGCCATCTTGTAATCGCATGTAACAGCAGACAATTGGAAAAAAGTAATAGAAAAAACTCAAAAAACTATAACAGAGGACTGGAATAAATATATCCGGATCGACCGAATTAGGGACCAATAATTAATCATCGCGGTTAGTTGGAGAAGATTCCGATTCCGATATGGATATGAGTTCAAATGAAGAGTCAAGTTCTGACAGTGAATAATAAATAAATTATTATTTTAAACAGACTGCTTTTTATTTACCACTAGCCGTCCCCCGCGGTTTCGCCCGCGTTATTTCAGGTTTTTAGTGTTTGGCAGGTTTTTTGGTTTACTGTAAAATTTCTTCAAAATCCGTAGACTAGTTCTTGCGTGAAAGAGTAACAAACATCCACACACACATACAAACTTTCACATTTATCATCTATAAATCTAAAATCGGTAATCCGATTCCATTTTGTTTGCCAACTGATTCGTTATTGTAAAAAATCGATTAAATTTCGTTAGGTCACATTACTATAATTGTCAGACAAGAACTGTCAGGGAACTCATCATAGGACAAATAAACTATAGTTTTAAACACAATTGATCACAAAATTGATGCGAGATGTGTTATTACTAAAAAAAAAAATGTACCACCAGGCAATGTGGATTATTAGATTTCTATTCGCTGTCTATTGTCTTAAATATATGTATCTTCTATCAATAATATAGTATACAATGAATAAAGATATAAAAATAAAGCTTAAGATGATGATGCTATACTACAATACCGAGCATTTACAAAATAATTTCAAGAATAAGAAAGTATAAAAAAACGTAGTGACTAATAAACGGAATAATATCCTAAATTTTAAAATGGCACATGTTCGGGTGATCGTAAATTTGGACGCCTGTTTCTTAATTGCGCAGCTTTTTATATGTAAATAATTTGTAACATTATAAAGTGCCAGAGATAATGTTCGTTTATCACAGGATACCTAAGATCTTATCGAGTTAACGTTGGAAGTTAGTGTGTAATTGATACTATTATCTAGAAAAATATAATTATTGTTATGACGTTATATATCTCAGGACCCTCTGGGGGTCCTGAGATATATCTTGGACCTTTGGAAGGCAAACAAAGGGCCGAAGCCAGTACACAGAAGCCCCTTAGACACTTTCCATGGAACGTGGTACCAACCTACGATTATTCCAGTACGCGCTATTGACTAAGAGCCCGTTGCTACCAGACTATAGTCATTTTATAAAAGCTGGTAGTTTTCAGGACATGCCTCCAACACAGGCATGAAATTTCAGTTATGGTGGCTTGAGCAGGTAATGTCCTCACCCTCCGCATGACGCAGGTTCTCACCGGACATGGTCAATTCGGGAGGTTCCCGCACCGGATTCGTGCGGAAAAGACGCCCGGATGTCACCATTGTGTGAACCGCCCGGAGGACATGGTGAAGCATACAGTAAAGATGTGCCTCTCTTGGGCAGAGCACTGCCGTGTCCTCGTGGAGGCAATCGGCGGCAGCGATCTCTCGTGCCGGGCTTTGGTACAGGCCAAGGTCCGAAGCGAGGAGGAGTGGCAGGCGGTTCGCCTCCTTCTGCGAAGCAGTGATGCTAGCAAAGGAGGAGACCGCACGCGTGAGGCAACGGCCGTCACACCCCAGCCGCCGCCGGGATTTCGATCCCGATTTCCGGTCACCGTAGGCGCAGGCTTGCGGACGGCGAGCAATGGGTAGCTCGCCGTCTGACCGTCCGGACCGAGCCCAAGATGTCGACAGCGCGTATTGTTCCACGCGCGCCTCGAGGAGTTGTCAGCAAACCAGGGGCCCAGCAGGATCGAAGCCAAATGGGATCAAAGGTCTGCTGGGATCAAAGGTCTGCTTCTGAAAGGAAGATTCGTCCCCGGGGCGAAAGGCAACGAAGGAACAGAAGTGGGTTTTTAGTCAGTAAAAGTCTGACACTATCTCCCGTTCCGCTTAAGGGCGCGGAGATGTCATAGGATAATTTTCCCACCTACAAAAAAAAAGCAGATAATAGGTAACAAAGGTGTGTAATTTAGCAGCCTAACTTCGTTAAATTATAGAGGTCAATTTTTTATATGTTATTCTGGACGGTATGATTATGATCATTAATTGCCAGACACTTAGCGTCGTGGCAACCCCTCGCCACTTTTAGGGCGCCTTCAAATTAGCCGCAAAGGGGCGTGCGGTGATAGCGCGGGGCTGCAAACACTAGGGACACCATAACTGAAACTTCATATTAGGGCATCGTTCTTACTTGCGTTGGAGGCATGCCCTGATAAACTACAAGCTTTTATAAATTGAGGAAGTCTGGCAGCCACTGGCTCTCACTCTATACGCTAGAGCGCCTGAGCACAACCCCTGGCAAGTTGGAAACTATTGCGATATATGGAAAAGAAAGATATAGAACTATGGTTTGGGGAGGCTTAAGTGGACTAGTTACCTAGAAATATGTAAAGACTAACCCCAACCTGAACAATGTTACTAATATACATCGATAAAAAAGCTGGGGTAATAATAATTAGGTATTATTTTTAAATGTATTAAATCAATAATAATTATATTTTTCTAAATAAGATATATAGCTATGTAGCCCTAAGAGGCCACTTGTGAGATTCATCTCCGAGTTGTAGAATTGCTACAATATAACAATTTTTTACACAGTTTGTATATATTATATATAATTTTGTAATGATTTATGGAAGATCCTTAATATCTATCCATTATTGCGTATGAATTACTTTAAGTTCATTAATTATGAAATATTTAGAAAAAGAAATACGTAATATACGTAATATTATATTAAATTTGTATCCGTGTCATTTTTTTATTACAAGCCACTCAGCACTTATTTCATAATACGCGTAGATAGCTTACTTAAAATATTTAAAAAACTGTCCCATGAACCATGTATTCTGCGCAAGCCATCAAAGAATATTCTTTAAAAAAAATACATACCTAGCTAAACTAAAGTACAAATTTCTAATCTTACATTATAAATCGTAAATTGAAACCTAAATTAACGTAACTGTCAATTTAAAAATGTTAGCAATAGTGTTCTCTTCAAAGCGTGCACATTAATGCTAAATTTATATGTATATTTACCAAAAACATAGTATTACTTTACACAGACACAGGATCTTAAAACTATTTATATCAAATATTCTCAAGTAACAATTTACTGACATTATTGCGTTTCTCACTTAGTTATTTCAAAGGAATCTAAAACCTATCATATCATTAAAACTGTCTATACATCTTAAGTTTTAGACAAGGTCGCTTAAAAGAAAATGATTAAATAGATGAAATACAAACAATTGTGTGAGTACACGTCAAATCATTTGAATGGTAGGGGGAACCAGACAATTTTGAAGTCAAAGCTACGGTAGAAACTGATAACTAAAGAAAAAGGGTTCTACTCTAAATGTCATTTATTAATTTAATATTTGCTTGTAAGTTTATTATTTCGTCTAGCAAGAACGTTCCGTATCTTGCAACAACACTATTACCTAAACCTTACCGACTCGTAGAGATTCTCTTAATATCACTAACATTATACTATTACTAGCCGATTCTACCCATTGCCGCGTTACCAACAACTTTGAACTAGACTTTTAATACACCCACATTTCCTACGAATTCTAAACATATATATCTACCTATTGCGATTTCAATTTCAAATATGTTTGTACGTACATAATAATATAACAGTTATGGCAGTTTAGATACTCGAATTATTTGTATTATTAGTTATAATTTACACAACATAGTTTTAAAATAGAACATGGATTAACAGGCATGTTTAATAAGTAAAAGGCAGCAGAATATATGTGTGCACAACACATTAGTCAAGCACGAGTCTTATTTGGTATGGAGCCGCTACTTAAGTTTACATACGAATTAAAAGCTTGTCAATATATAACCTTTGTATATTCCGTAAATATAAATTATTGAACGGTGCTCCTTATGTATTGTCGATGCATACTTCTAACTGTTATGTGCATGGAGTAAAATCATGCTAGTACAACCTGTTCATAATATTATTGCTGTGTTTATTGCAAATTAATCCATTTTACTTTCAGACTACCTCCTTCACCTCCGATTGGTGGGATTAGTGGAGTTAGTATTAATGATGGCCTTATTTTAAATAGCTATATTGAGCCAAACTCAAGCTTGAGACAAATAAATATACGCAACTAACAATCCCTAACCTAAAACTTTAAGACTGAAGATTCTACAGTAATAAAGATAAGTGTTCAGAAATAAAATGCGAAGATACTGAGTTAAGCAAGTTAATACACCAGCAAGCCATAACGTGCCTGCTGAGCAAGCACGTTATTGCTTCCATGTCTTTTAATAATTAAATAAAAATAATCCCTAAAACAGATCCCTACTTTGTACAAAAAGTTTGTGTTAAATTATAGTGAGAATCACCTTCTTTAATAAGAATAATTTAAAGTGTTACAAATTAAAATTAGAGTTAAAAATAACTGGCCATTACAGAAAAAAAAGTTTAAAAAATTATATTCTATTTAAGATCGTACATTTCCGAATGAGATTCGATGAACCTAGGCGTTATAATTCTCCCGGAATCAACGACCGGCGTGAGGAGTTCTTCGGATGGCACTTGAATACGGATTCTATTGTCTGAGGGTAAGTTGGTAGAGCCGTTACTGGTGTAGAATCCGAGGGAGACGGGTTTATGGTGTTCCTCGTTGTTATAAGCTTTGTACTTGGAGGGGCTGATGGGGTGGAGGTGCGGGCTGCCGGCCAGTGGATTGTAGGTGACGTGGATGCGTACCACGTCGTCCGACATAGGCGACACGGAGGGCGGGTGGGGCGTGGCGCGCGGCGTCGAGTGCGCCGTCGACGGCGCCCTCTGTATGCTCAACCCGCATATCCCCGAACTGAAATCAAACAACCACACATACCATGACCGATCAATTCGCTCCGTATCGATCAAGGAAATTGATGCATTTCTACAAAGAGGAAAACATTTTACAAGGTAAATAACTACATTAAACCGTGTATGTGCAAACTAAGTGAAAATTAGCATAGCCCGCATTTAAAAGAGTATTAGCTATCAATATTATTGAAAATCAAGTTTTTGATTCTGCCAAAATGTATATAGATAGGATAATGAAGGAAAATTAATTTGGATAGCGCTAGCGTAGCTCAAAACCAGGCTTAAGCAGAATCAGTAGAGAAAGGATCACGGTACATACAAATGTCTTGCTTCAACATTAGTGGAAACAATGACAGGACGCCTCCGATGTCCAGGGGTGCTACTTATAAACCAAACAAAGTATCTTTGAAAAGTATATTTAGCATTCTTTGTCACTATTTTTCATTTACTACTTAGTCCACTACATCTTTATCATACATTTTTATCGTCATTCGTTCCTTTTTGTATCTTTACAGGACTCTTCCCAATCGTTGTAAGCTTTATAAGTTTTCGTGAATAAAGCTTCGTCAACCATTGCAAAGGTCTTGACGCAGCTAGTACACTTTACAGTATATGTATTACTTTACAGTATAAGTACATGTCCCATGTGTGTCTTTACAGTATAAGTACATGTCCTTTCGAAAATGCAGATCAATTTTTAACATATATATCAGAAGTATGATCAAGGCTTGCATGGGTCAGCTGTCCAGCAGAGTCAACATAACATTCTGTTACGACTCGTCAATATCATAACAAATCATTTACTTTACAGTACAGTCTGTTTGTCCCTAGTATTTTCACGGTGACTGTCCGGTAAATAGTTTCAAGGTGCAACTATTAATAGATTGCGATTAATTGACAACAACCATTCGTGACACAAGGTGAAATTAGTCTTAAAACATGTCACGATGTCATCGGTCGACCGGTGCAGTTGCGCCCTAGGGCCACTATTTCGAACACGTTTATTTGCGGAGTGCCACGCCGAATGTACTGTTTCTGTCAGCAGGCTTTTAGCATATAGGTGATCTTAGCGACACATTGCGTTGCGTTGCTGCGACTGCCAGTGTAAATTATTTCAATGAAAAAGAAGTCACGCGATTTTTCGTGTCTGTCCATACAAGTTAGGAGACGCAATCTTTGCGAGCGAATTTAGTCCTACGGTACTCAGTTTAACCAGATCTTTATAGCATTGGAGCGTTATTCGTGTAAAGTGCAATCTACATCTACAAAACATCTCACCCATCTGACCCAGTGGCGTCGTCGCTGACGTTCGAGTGCGTGTCAAGCGAGTTGTCCATGGCGTGCGAGCGGCCGCTCGAGAACACGCTCAGGTCCGCAGTGCTCGTCACGCTCGTGTCGGCGAGCGAGCGCCGCGACCCGAGCGCGGACACAGAGTCGTCGCACCGGATGCCCCCCGCCACCCCACTGTGCTCTAAACAAACAATGCTGATTGTACAAAAACATTAACCAAAAGGCCATTCGCTGCATTAGGCAGACTACATTGACGGACGATCCGCGTCGGACCACGGTATTCTTTGATGTTTTCAGAAATATATACGCACGCGGACCGTCCGCCGCGGATGACTGCCTTCCTCAGCGGATGGTCGAACACATCATGTTCACATAATACAGTCATACACCGCAAAAACGTGACTACTGCCTAACTTGACGATGACACAGGTTCACTAACTTTCCGGGTAGTTAACTAATTCGGTAATATGACTGTATAAAATGTAGGAAAACTTTCATAGCCACTAGCTTCAAACGCATAGCGCACAGAACAAAAAGCAAAACGTTCATGCAAAATATAAATAATTTCGTTCTTACCTTATTGGGCACACAACGTCAAGCAAAACCAATGTCATGTAGTGTAACACAAAAACGCACATGCAATAGTGTGAGCCTCAAAATCAAATCTCTGCTCGTAGCTCTATCGGTAAAATCAGAAATACATTATGAATCTCCCTTATTTATTTAATACATACATATTTACATGAAATTAATAAAAAATAAAGGTACGGAGGAGTTAACGTCGTCGTCTTCTTATTTTCTTACATTTCTTATTATATACAAGGTAGCTGTGGTAACGGGATTCGCTTCGGTTCATATTAATCGTGGAGTGGACTGGGGAATTTAGGTGAATGTCCATTGACGCATGGGACGTACGGAGTGGGACGCCCAATTGAGAATTAGGATCTGAAGAAAAATGTTTCATGGTGTTATAATTGTACTAAAACCTCAGGTTTTACTACATATGACTCTCATTATAGGCTTAGTAGTTTAATTTTTGAGGCTTAGTGATTTTGCCAATAAGTTATCGATCTTGTCAATTGGCAGTCCAACAAATAATTTTCATAAAATCAATAACTCAGTTGCATTTATACATAAAAAGGCCAAAGACATAAGGACAGGGTGAAAACTAATAAAATATAATGTGGTAGCGTGTTCATTTGCAGTAGCTAACTTAGATAATATATAGGATCATTATATAGCTCCATTTGAGGGCAAAAGCATTGATAGTGTCTACCTACATTGATCGAACGTACCACAAAATCTGTATATCCATAATCGTGGTTTTAATTACCTATCTGTGACATAATTACAACAGAAAAGATTTTGATTGAATACCAATAAGTAGGTACACAACAAACGTGAAACATTGAATAAAATGAATTATCAGCATCATAGTTTGTGTTGAGATATTTTTATTTGGTGTTGTTTATCTACTGTAATAACGTACTGAGAACAAAATCATTTTAAAATGTGATAATTTGAAAAATAACTAAAAGCGACACTGATAAGATATACAATGTGTGCTCTGTCTACGTACTGCACAGTATGTGATGTCTAAATATACGACTAAAACGTACCATTCATTACAGTTTTTTATGTGTTTTGATTGTTTTTTTTTATTGACGTTCCTCATACCACCACGGGCGGCAAAACTAAAAATAAAACGATATAGTTATGTTTTCTCGGGATATTCAATATGTTGCCCATCATCGATTACATTCATTATGATCAAACTCCAATCACAAATCCACCTCGTTCTTCGAGGAAAGTGGGCCCGAACACATCGACATGAAATTTGTAATAAAGAATCTAATACGACGTACGTTTGGTTCGCTCAATGCAAAAAAGTAAAACAAACAATTAGGAGTAAATTCAGCATATCGTATCATATAAACTAAAATACTGAGTACTTTTGAATCCGTTTATTAATTTACTTTTTGTTCCCATGGTTTTAAATTCAGGTCATATTGTAGAGGTCTCGATCTTAGCTTAAAACTAGAGATAATCAAATAAGTTTAACTACTGTACCCAATAATCAATTGAAAATATCGGATGATAGGGGTGGGTTTATGCAAGAACATAATTAGAGGTGAAACAAAATCGTCGATAAACACTACTGAGCAGAGATCCATTTGAAGCCAGCGTATAACGATATTGAAATTGAGGAAAAACGTTTGCATATCCAAATGTTGCATTAAGTGTGTTTTGGTGTTATAATAAAAATATATGTTAATAATTTTGTAAGTAGGTAGTATTAAACAGAATACATAATGGGTAGCATTATCGTATGAGAAGTAGCACAAACAATGCAGGAAGCCGGGGATCGCTCTTAAGATCTGAGGAGTAAGTAGCCTAATGATATTTAAGTACTGCACTCGATCCAGAGATTTGTAACTCAAGCTCCTCAAATCTTAAGAAATGCCATGTTAAATGCATCGTTTTAATCGTGTTAATCATGACATAAACCCACCTCCATACCACCAATTAACATGCTAGTGCACAGGTTCCAATTACATACTCTATGTCTAAATCTAAAACAAAATATGATAAGTGGCTAAAATACCATTATTGGATATTCGTGTAAGTAAAGAACATAAAAATCTGCAAGCCAGTGCAGTGTGGTACTCGTTTCTAATAGGGAGACCAAGGGACCAAAAAGCATAACAATAAGCTTACATAGACAATAATTGAATTATCAGTTTTATGGATCTAGACCACGGACGTTGTACACTTATCTAGAGTCGAGTTCCACACTCACAGCAGCAATGGATGCAATAAGGTGTGCCCACATTCGTGCGCCGCCATAGTCTTTCGTACTTCCAATAAATAAATATTTTTTTTATGTAATTTAACGCATGCCTTTTGTGAAACTTCCTAATTAATTAGGCAATTCTGCAAACAACGACTAGTTTTGAAGCATGGACCTGGTGCTGATTACCGAGTCAGTGCGCAATGAAGGTGCACGAATGTAGACAACGACAGGATATTCTAACTACAAAATAAAATTTTAAAATATCTTGAATCTAGATATAAAATCGATTTTGAATAAAAGATCTACAATTATGAATTGCAACATGGCAATATTTATATTATGTTATACTGAATCGCTGAACGGAGTACTGCTACTTTTACAATGAACTGTGGTAGGTAACAAAAATGAAACTATGTATTTAAAAGAGAAATAAATTATGATGCTTTCCTGGTTTTAAACAGGTAAATAGCCAGTTGAAATGTAATATATTCTGTTCATTTAATAATTTGTTGGTTGACTGTTTAGTAAGTGCAGTATCTTCCATTTGCTCAAACTAGAGAAATTATAAGTACCAACATAAACACAGGACATAACATCGCTTGCATTGACAACTACATAATTATCACATTCTATCAAAAAGGGCAATGGACAAAATTACTAAGCCAACTAATCTGAACTGTTTAAAGACTAAGAATGAAATAAAATATCGATTATTATTAACCGTAAACCTGAATAAAGCTCACTCTTAATACGAGTATATACAAATATTATTAAAAAAAACTGGGCAAGTGCGAGTCGGACTAGCGCACTGAGGGTTCCGTGCAAACTACAATTCCCGAATGGGGTCTCGAAGATTTTTCGAACAAATTTACTATTTTCAGATTTATTCCTATAAATACTTGTGCTATAATACCTTACTTTGTGCCAAATTTCGGGATTCTGGGTCAACGAGAAGAACCCTATGAATTTCGATCTTTGAGAGTATCAAATCTTTCGAGTGTTTTTTCGCGACATAAACGGCCGTATCTTTTTTATTCGTTATTTTAGAAGTTTGATTTTTACACAGCTTGAAGGGACCGCAGACCTGAGTATATGGTTTCAATTTCAACTCGATACCTCTACGCTTTCTCGAGATAAAGGGTCTTGACAGACAGACAGACAGACAGACAGACAGACAGACAAACAGACAGACGGACAGACAACAAAGTGATCCTATAAGAGTCCCGTTTTTTCCTTTTGAGGTACGGGACCCTAAAAAGGTCAAATTTGTAAGCTTGTATGTAGGAAGTAATCCCTAAAACTACTGGAACGATTTTATTATTTTTTTGCCTAGAATGGTACTTTATCACTGAGTGACTAAGCGAAAAGCTACTAGCTAGCTATAAATATTTTTACTATGGGATCAAACCTGAACTCCTAAAACAAAATTTGTTTCTCAAAAGATTTTCTCGATTTAAGTGAACAAAAATGTAATCTAATCTGGCTCAGTTTTTATGGGTCAGTCAATTTACTTTGACTTCGGTTAGATGTTTGGCATTAGTAGTTACAACTGTAGCTGTACTATAGTTTAGTTGGATACAACCCATTATAAATCAGTTACAGAGATTTGCTTCGAGAGGGAAGGTTAGTGGAATATGATGTTAGTTTTATTCATATTCGATGGATGTTCTAAGCTCCAGGTGCAAGTCGATATAAACTTCAATCAAGAATAAGTTCTAGATAAAGTATCACATTTTTTTTTTAATACATAATTTTAAATTGCTCTTTGTATTGACTTCAGCTTATAATATTCGAACATAACGTCATGTTTGCGAAAATGTTTAAAAATGTTACGAGGCAAATACTAATTAATATAATTATGTACTTAAACATTTAGTCGAAATAAAATTTTAACCAAAATTATAAAAACATTTATCCATTGCCCTTAGAACTCATCCTACTTTCAAAAACAACTATCTAAACCTTCATTCAACATAATAAATTAAACTATTATCTAAAAATACCTATGTGCTTAAATGTAAGAAGATCGCCACAACTGTTTTAATATCAGTAAAACTAATTTAAAACTCGACATTTTGCAATAACTTCTATTATAATTTTTATCGTTTAAAATCTAACAATTAGAACCAAGATATTTAATTCCAATAGGGTGGTACAGATTTCTATAATATTGTTAAGATTTCGTCTTTTTTATCAGACAAACATAAGTAACTCTTACGTGGAGAACGTGTGGTTGATATCGTTATTTGATGATCTATTAACCACTTGCTTTGTCAGTCTTCATCAATAATCTGCGTAACTATTCATGTAAAGGGAACATTTTATTTAAATTTGTACTTAAAATACTACATCATGATTTACCGAGAAAACCTAAGAGTAGTAAGTCCAACCTAAAACCATGTCCAATACACTAAACGCATTTGACCGACACCTGTATAAGGCCCGTATTACAGAACGTCACTCAAAAATCAAGCATTACTTAAAACTAGATTCAAGCCATTTGGTTGAAACTAGTTTTAAGTAGGTAATGCTTGAGTTTTGAGTGACGTTCTGTAATACGGGCCTAAGACAAGATACTGTACAACTATAAAAAGTCAACACGGTGAGATGGTCTCCAGTAGAACACATTGGCACTAAACAATGGTTTGTGACTTATGAGGCACGGACGGAACCTATTGGCTCCTCAAGCCATTCCCACCAACTGAACTCCACGGAAAAAACATACCTACATTGATTGCTACAACTATACAGAATTATTTCGCTATAATTTTGATTCCAGGCATTTATGGACAACGACTCTTCACGATTGTGCAAAATCAGTCAAGAACATGCATCAATGAGTATCCGTTAATACAATGTGAACATCATGCAAATGTGAGGCATCCAAAAGCATGACGAAAAAATTTACAGCTACAGAAAGTAGCTCAGAACAATATGGTTTGTATCGACGAAAATTCTGTATGACAAAAGCGAATGACCTAACGAATATACCTAATTAAATTTGCCCAAATGGTAAAACTTTCTGACTTTACATTGGCACATTAAGTATAGTTTGTGATTACATTCAATAACTACATTATCAGATAAGAATCTAAAGCTTTCAAGTATTCATGTGTGTGCTTCAACAAAGTGTGCCAATGTAAATGAGCAAGCCTTATAAATGCGTGAAGTGGTCGGAGCCAAGGCTCTCGTCGGAGGTGGTACGCGAAGTGGGTAGCGATGCTTCCAAATTACCTGACACTGTGTCACTCTGGGAGACCCGCAGCTCCTGCAATTCCATTGCAGCCTTTTCACGTCTAAACAAATATAAGTGCTATTAAAGAGCAGACAAAGGAAAAAACACAGGCTCTGTGACATAAAACAAAGTTCTAATTAATTGTGTTTGTATGTATTTACCACAATATATTTTTAGAAAAATATGTATGTTTTATTGAATATTTTGAAGCATATATTGAAGTCATTTAATGAAGCAATTCAAACTATAGAAAGCAACTATAAAAAAGAAATATTATTTTGAGTTTGGCTGGAGATAGAAACTTGGGAAACAAGTTGTTCGCTCGTATGCAATAATAGTTTACTTATATCCTTACCGCAATATCACAGTTGCTCTAGCCTGTTTTTCAGTCTCAGAAAAATTTTCTGCCCGCTGTCCGATCTTCGATTTTTTGTCAGGCTCCACAAACATACCAAGCTGTCGCTTCGGCAACTCGTTGGGTGGCGGTGGGCCGGGGTAGTCAAGTTTGGCGCGCTTCAATTCTTCCATTGATCGTTCCAAATGATAAATAACTATATCATCCTCAAACCCAAAGTCTTTATGTAGCTTAACCTAAAAATTTAATATCTTATTCACTAACAACATACAATCTTGTATTAATATCCAGCGTGGATATTAATACAAGATTGTAAATGCTAAATAAAATTTTACAAAGAAAATCAGCAGACCTGAATATAATTTACAATAAGATCCATATCATTTAACTTCATGATTGCTTTCTTGTGCAGTTTGAGTATTGTATAGGCCATTGCAGTAACCACTCTTTCTCCGTCTAACAGATATATATCCCAGACCCTTAGACATAGGCTAAATGGCACCCTTTCCACAAAACAAACAAAAAACCATTTGAGAGAATACAGAATGGCATCTAAACCGAACTTGTCAAAATGGTGTTTCAATTTTGGCATAAATTTTGTGAGTATTTTATCATGGTGCTCCAAGAACCTTGTTAACTTCGGAAATCCTTCTATGTATAATCCATGCATAGCATACTTCTTATCCGACAGTAGTACAACCAAGGCCCAGAAAGCATCTTCTTCATCCATATACATGAGCAGTACCCCGGCTAGGCCAGACATACCTTGACAATAACCTACTTCAGAGTTATACATACTATATGCACAAAGAACATTGAATAATGAGCATTGTTTTTCTGAATATCTTTCTCTATAAAATTGGTGTTCTCGAAACTGTCTGTTCACATCTGAATCTATTTGCCTCACATCTGTGGACCACAGTTTAGCTAGTTTCAACATTTCTTGAAATTTTCCTGCATTAGCAGATTTAATTCTGTTAACATCCATCAACTTGCACCAAACTTTTATTCGAAGTGAATTTGGAATGCCTTTGTATATTCGCCTATGGAGTTTTTCTTTGGTAGTTGGTGAGTCCCAATTACTAAGCATTTTGACCCATTTTTTCTCTCTCTCCACTTCAATGTTGACTTTTTGGGGTGCTGTTTTCTGTGGCAAACGCTCATCATGGATGAATCCATATCTGAAAGTATCACAAACTTTAAACATAAATGCAACATAATCACACATTTTTTGTTATTAGATATAAAGATATAGCTTTATCTATAGATACAGTCAAACATACAAGAAATAAAATGAAATCGCCATGCAGCTTCATCAGCTAAACAAGCAGGGCTAAGTTGCTTGAATGGGTCCACTAGCAATAGCCAATACCACTTGGCATAAACATAAACACAAAATAGTTCAGGCCCCAAACATAGTCACACTAAGTTCCACAAATGGGATACTTTTAGTGTTAGTATGTAATCAAAGATTTTTATGGTACCAAGCACTGCTATAACAATCACTAGAGGGGTTAAAATCGCTGACCACCACATGCCTACATAATAAGTTTCAATGGTTTAAATTAATATTTTTATTTGCTCACTGTTGGCTAGCAGTTAAGTGTGCTTTGTATACTTTACTATTGAAATGTACTCATACACTTCAATAATAATAAGTCATAGTATTCATAAGATGTTTCTCACAAAAAACTGTTTTGATAATGTCTAGTTCAAATTATAAACATACCCAACAATGCTGTTTGCAAAGCGTGGATGATATTCCTTTTGTAGAGCAAAGGTATGTCTATTAAGGACAGTCATTATTTTTGCCTACAGCACAGTTTTTCTTATTAAAATTATAGTATTCAGTTTTGGATTCACAAACTAATAAAATTAAAATGACTAATTATGAAAACAAACTTTCTTTTAATGATATTACCTTTTGAATACCATAATTACAGACAGAATAGAAAGACAATGGGTGATAACGCCAGCATTTGCTTGGGGTTTAATGAATTAAAGCAATGCAATATAATGCTTATGTTGTAGATGTCTTAGAAATGCAGCGCAGCAGCAGTAGCACAGCCTTATACTAAAAATAACAATACCAGGTGTTGTGGAGTAACATTATACTTATAGCATATACATGATCAATATGCCAGTTTTGTCAGACCAAGTTAACCACTAAACGCCTGATGAAAGTATTCATCATTTGACTCTTGACAACTTTTTCTAATTTGAACATTTTCTAAAGCAGTCATTATTGTCCCCCTAGAGTGTCTTTGGATCTTGTAAGGATAAGTAATATACTTGTATATAAGACTATCTACAAGATGATAATGAATGGATTTAAATAATGTTATTTTAAAGGTTAACCTGTCGTATGCCGTAATTAGAGACACAATTAAAAAGTTATCGTATCTCGCGTGGATCCACATTCCGGACACACAAAGGGTTAATCAAAATGACTAACACTACAGCAGGAAGTTCATCTACATATTTCATATCAAATATAATATTAAACAGCACAGTGTGAAAAAGTTTAGGAAAACCAAATAATACTAAAGCAGTTTATCTCAATCGGCAATCCATATCATCTGTCGGATAAAGTCGAACCTTGCATCAATGTAACAGAGTATGAAATCAGACTGAAGTTAAGTTAATCCATAATATGGTAAACTAATATCATAACACTGAATGTGATACTTTAGATGATTGTTACTCAAACACACTTCAATAATTGAAGTGATTTGAATGATATTGGGTACACTGGACCAAGACTGTGACCTAGATTAATATTAGAATACTACCTAACTATTACGTGTTTACATGGAGTATAAATAAATTACTAGAATACCAGTGACACTACCAGCAAATTTACCATAATATGCTAAGTCATGTGGGGCAAAATCATAATATTTCAATAATAGGTAAATGTTTACTTTACAAACTCAGTACAGTTAAATAGATATAGAGCATATTTACTAATTATAACATGCAAATGCATCATATCAGTCCGTTTTACAGTCAGGAGAAACATTAGTTTATATGATAACAGAGTCTTTTGCAACAAAATGAGTTCTAATAGAATAATAATTCAGTGATGATCAAAAGAATGTTTATTACAATTAAATCAATCAAACATAAGATCCATTGCTGGTGGAGTTGAACCTTATTTACTTAGGACAAAGAGAATGTCAAAAAAAAACTTGACTAAAAACAATTTCAGGTAGTTCCATCATGCTATTCATAAACAATGCTGCTACCAACCAAAGGCCAAATAATAATTCAATAAGTGTATATCATTATTCAATATGCAAATTCGCAAACATGAAATAGTGTCATACCGATCTGTTTTGTGGTACTCCTCGAACTCCGGATCCTCCCAAGGGTCTATTTGTCCGACAAGGTTTTCCCGACCCCTCTCGTATCGCTGGAAGATACGCTCCCGCTCCTCGGAAGCCCGTGTCAACAGTGCCTCCTCATTCATAACACAGCCTGCTTGTACCACATACCGAAACACCTACACAACGTCAGATCTTTTCACCGACCTACAAAATACTTCGCTCACTTATTACTACGACTAACCCGTCTACAGGGCAGCCCTCAAATCATCAACTACTAGTAGAATCATCACGCCCTTTTCAATTGAAAATTGTTGGACGCTAGATTATTTGACGTGCTGTCATGTCATAATTGCTACCAAAGACCCAAGTTATCGGTTGGAGCTAACACAATTCACAAGGAGAAAATAATTGTACATATAATTCAAAGAAATAAATTGAACGGAAAGTATATATCATTAGGCCTACGTAATTATAGGGTTTTTATTATTCAAGTAGAGAAATACGCCCTCTTTTACAATTAGAACAGGAAAATTACGAAACGAAACTACTAACAGAGACCTACTCGTCGCTACCACAGATTATAGAGCGTGGTCGCTACTCTTGCGTATAATTTTTACTTTAAGTTTGGCAGCCAACATAGCGAACATAGAGACGAAGCATCAATTCTGATGCAAAAACAAAACGTATTTGCTAGTCCACTTCCACGATTCGACTTTGAAAAAATATTTAATATACCTAGTCAAACATTTGTCTACCTACGGTCCTAAGATTATCTACCTCAGTAAGTCCATATTAAAATGTACACTGTGGTAAGTCCCCTCTTTGACGAATGGCTGGAAAGACGTCACGGCGTCTTCACCATCCGCATGACGCAGCGCAGGTCCTAAACGGACATAGTTGGTTCAGGAGGTTTCTGCACCAGATTCGTGTGGAAGAAACGCCCGGGTGTCACTACAGTGTGGACCGCCCCCCGGAGGGACATACTGTGACACGGTGGAGCATACGGTAGGGGTGTGCCCCGCTTGGGCAAAACACCGCCGTATCCTCGTAGGAGCGATCGGCGGCAATAACCTCTCGCGCCGGGCCATAGTGGGTATATGCCAAGATCGGAAGTGGTAGTAAACGCTACGGGCCTTGCATATTCGGAGGCCCCGCATCTTCGGAGTACCGTACTTTGTTGCAAAAAAAATATCTAGTCTGGTTTTAAGTCTTTATTTTTCTCATCACAATGACTAATTAATAATAATTTACTTACCTACTGAGAAACTAAAAAATGTATTAAATATTGTTGTGAAAATACAGGCATAATTGGTTTATAAGCCGGGTCCGCTGCGCCATGTTTTCGTGTTTGCTAACAGAATAACATTATTTGCTAACCAAATAGGGGCGTGGCCTAACAGATTTTGTTTGCCGAGCCGAGCCCGAGACAATTCCGAGCGAAACGGATAATATGTTTTATAAGAAAATTGGAGCAACGGACCCGGCTTTAGATGTCCAAAGCGGGATATCATAATTTTCGAGATCACTTCGCATTTTTAGAATTTTTTACCTTCAAATTTTATTCACATCAGTTACGGGACATGGGTTTTTTTAAAAAGAACCTACTAGAGTCTGTGCGGAAAGCAAACCATCGTGGGATTTGAGGGCGCTACTGCAGATAAATATCGTTTTTGTTATGTAAACAACATTGTGACGTCATTATAGTGCGACTGTTACATCTTGATATTTTGAAACTATGTTAGACTAGCTTCTTCCAGCGTCTTCACCCTGTAATAAAAATTATCCTATTGGCTGAATTTGCTCACTTATTGAAACTGCAAAGTTATAGCATAAGTGCTATATTATTGCAATATTTATGATTAAGTTCATCTGTCTAGTAGTTTTTGCGCGACACATCCATACATACGAGTAGGTACCTCCATCCATCTTCACAAACTTTCCCATTTATAATACTCGTATTAGTAGCCTATTTATTGAACTTGCTCACGTGATGAAACTTAGCAAAATATAGATTATAAGCTATATTATTGCAACGTTTATCATTAAATTCATCCGTTTATAAGTTTTTGCGTAATGAGTAACAAACCGTCAATTGTGGCGACACCTGGGGGAGGATTATGTCGAACAGTGGACGTCTTTCGATTGTAATGATGATGAACATTTAAATGCAAACACGAATCGGTAAAGGAAAATAGCGTGAAGAAACTGCTGTACTACTGCCTATACTATAGGTAGGTTCCACCAACGACCACTTACCCAGTGTTCAACAGAAGTTTACCTATTAAGTCTAAAAACATTAAAATAAAAGTGTTACGTACCAAAAAAACAGCATATCAATGTTTCCCAAGTTCTTGACTTTGTTTTGACCAATAATGGTGTGATTTGCCATTTGTTATCTTTGGCAAAACTGTAATATATTAATATTAAATATTATTACCTTGCAAATCAGTGAAATTTTTTATCACATTTCTGAAGATTTCAATTAAAAATCACAATAAAATAACATAATAAACAAACCGACATCAATATTCATATGACTATGACGGATGGCTGGGTTGGGTTGCTACTTAAAATCATTGATGTTGTTTTTACTTTACGCCACAACGGTTCTTTTATCGCACAGACAATAGTGTCTGTGCGATAAAAGAACCGTTGTGGCGTAAAATACTTAATACCTATGTATTAAGTGTTCCGTTTGACGTTCGAAGTCCATATCGATGGTCATACGTTGACAACTCGTAACCCACATTTTTTCGCAAAATGAGTTAAGCACATCAAAAATTTTTAAATTAAGCGCCGAATCTTCCTATTGATAACTCGTAATAAACAAAAAATGTCACTCGAACAATTTATTCTACAGTTGACAACCCACAAAGAAAAAGTATCAACCTGAGCTCACTAGTGCGCGAGTTACAAGGTGTCAACGCAAAATGCAGTTCGCAATAACAGAATAAGATTAAGCTACCATACTAAACAAATATTGGAACAGCAATAAAAATATCATCAGCTGAGGAAAAACAATTAAATAAGATGCAGATGAAGGAAAATGTGTTGTCTTAGACATCTTGTATGTTCTGTGAAAGTATGTCCTTATTATAGGAGCACGCTTTTCCGAAGTCAACTCTGATACTCAGACAGGGTCAGGCATCAGTTTTTGTTAGATGCATATTAGATTAGCTTTATGATATGATTTCCAATTCTGAAGGCGAATTTGTAACAAAACCTATCATTATTTAGAGTGCACCTATCAAAATAGAATGCAGTATTAGTAGCTAAATGCTCTAGCCAACTTTGCTGCTGTGAATAATGTGGTTATTTACCACTAATGTCTAGAACCTGAGCATAAGCAGATGAAAGTGGATAGCATCATGCTGCCATCGAACGTGGCATAAAAAAATATGACGCTATTTATGTTCCATCTATCACCAATATGCAGACATAACTTGGAAATCACGATAAGACCCATACGACGTCAGATTTTAACAAAATCCAAAAGTGATGCGTCATGAAAGTATCAGGTTTGAAAAGAAAAAAGGAGATCCTGTTCACTGTTGTCACAGATCTTAAAGTTTTATTGTACAAACCAGATAGCAACAAAACTATTCTTTGTTGCCAAGCAGGCCAAGAAATCTTGGTTCTCCTGCGGATATCTTCATTTCCGATGTAATCACGCAAGGAAACTTCAAGCATAATCCTTTCCATTGCCCTTTGGTTGACTTTAAACCTACTGATGAGACACATTGTCACTGGCAACACACACATACACAGTCATAGACTTTCATCTTGAGACACTGGTATATTGGACAAGTACTGGTATCGCAGTTTCCCAAAAGCTGCCCAGCCGAGTCGGATTAGACGATTAACCTCTTTCTAGAAGTTAGACCTACCTAACTGAACAGTCTGTCTCAGGTAAACGTAGTCCAAAACTTCGAGTGTAGGGTCTCCGATCTTGATAGGAGTGGGTGCTACATGGATGTTTACCATGACTTTGGTTTTGTCCATGTTCATTTTATATCCCACTCTTTCGAAAGCTCTACTGAGGTCACCGAGCATTATACTGAGCTCCTCCGTAGGCCTTCCACCACCGATGACCTGGTGAGGGTTGCGGAAATCCGAGGGATGCGAGACGCACATGATTGGCCGTTATTGCGACACTTGGGGGAGGCTTATGTCCAAGAGTGAACGACGACGATTTGGTTGAAATAATGATGATGATGAGGCCAAGAAATATTAATTTTCCGGTAACAACCTACGAGCAACATTTTAAGAACTCGCATAAACTTTATAAAATTTTAATGACTTGCAAGCTCCTAAAACTATAATACCTACTGATTATCACTCTTATTTACGATAATTAGTCGCAAATTTAATTGTTTCAATTTAATAAAATAGTGTTTATTTAAATTGACACCTCGCAAGTGTACGTTGACTGCTCGTAACTCGTCAGAAGTGAGGATTTTTTAATATTGTTTACTCGCAACTGTTTGTATATTGAATAATTAATAAAAAACCTATGTGGGTATTTCATTTTTTTAAATTATATCAATAGATAACTTGATTTTCTACCAACTACTTTTTTATTTCATTTTTTTAAAATTTATTTTCGAAATTATACAGTTTTTTCCCTCTCCTGTAAAATTCCATACATTACAGTTACGTGCTGTCAACCTATGACCATCGATATAATAACACACGTGAACTTAATGTGATGAAAATAAAGAACACTTTATATACATATAGAGTGTAATATTCCTTCGTAGTCAATCTAGTCTAGTAGGATATATAAAATCTTTGGACAAAAGTCACTAGTGCTTGCTATGCCTAAATTGCTATTAATGTTACCAAATAACAAGACGACACGTCAATAAACAGAATTTCAAGTTTTAGTACAAGATCACAGGATCACCAGACGTCACGTACCTATTTTCTGACGAAGGAAATGTGGACGATTGAGTACTGTTGGTATGTATTGTCTGTGCGATAAAAGAATGCTTGTGGTGTAAAGTGAAAACAACATTAAAGTTTTTAAATAGCAACCCAACCCAGCCATCCGTCAAATGCCAAACGCGAACGTCATAATCATCAAATCATGTTATTATAACAGTCCGCACGTGTTATTGGCAAAATTGTGGTGTCTCTTCCACAAAGGCCATTAATTAAAAGTTGAAGTTGAAGTTTTATTGTGATTTTTAATCAAAATCTTAAGAAATGTGATAAAAAACTTCACTGAGCCGTAAGGGAAATAGTATTTAATGTATTACAGTTTTGCCAAAGAAAGATAACAAGTGGCAAATCACTCGTTATTGATCAAAACAAAGTCACGAACTTGGGAAACATTGGTATGCTGTTTTTTTGGTACGTAGCGCTTTTATTTTAATGTTTTTCGACTTTCTAGGTAAACTCCGAGTTCTGTTATCTCCAAATATATATAAATTAAACGGAAATTCATTTAAACATGATGATATTTGTTTATTTTGTTTCGGTCAATGTTTCCGATGGCTAATACCTATAGTGTTGATACTTTTAATTTACAATGCGTTTTGACTAACTTACAATATTTCTTTTCAGGCTCGAGTAAGGATACAGTAACTAAAATAAAAAAGGGCAAGTGTGAGTCGGACTCGCGCACTGAGGATTCCGTACAAAAACTATGAAATCAATTCCGGAATTGAGTTACGAAGATTTTTCCGAATTGCAAACAATTTTTTTTTGACGCATCTACAAATTTACAGTTTTCAAATTTTTCTCTACACTTGTTCTATGAGACCTTGATTCATGCCAAATTTCAGATTATGAACTTTGATTCTTTGAGTATCGAAATATACGTTTTTACGACTTGAACAGCCGTATCTTTTTTTCGTTAACTCAGAAGTCTGATTTTTTCAAGAAACCGCAGTCACATGGTTTTAAAGTTTTAATTTTAACTCGATACTTCCAAGCGTTCTCGAGTTAAAGGGTCTTAACAGATAAACAGACGGACAACAAAGTAATCCCAAAGATCTTATATACGAAATGGTCCCTTACAGGCTAACTAGATTGATTACGAAGCAACATTACAAATTCTGAAGTGTACTTTATTTTCATAGGCAATAAGTTCATATTTTTCATTGATTAGCAAAAGGGAAAAAATGTACCGAGCAAGACAACGAGAAAGTGGTTGTGTGTCCCATTGTCTCTATAGTTAACTAGGGTAACCATAAATTTGCTATTAGCTACAGTATTCCAGCCAGTGATGATAGACCGATCCCATTCAAAGTAATAGAACCTTTTTCGTTGGAACTGGGTAAGTGGTCGTTTGTGGCACCTACTTATATAGGCAGTACAGCGGTTTCCTCACGCTATTTTCCTTTACCGGTTCGTGTTTGCATTTAAATTTTCATTGTCATTTCAATCGAAAGACGTCCACTGTTGGCCATAGGCCTCCCCAGGTGTCGCCACAATTAACAGTTTGTTACTCATTCACGCAAAAACTTATACACGTATGAATTTAATGATAAACGTTGCAATAATATAGCTTATAACCTATATTTTTGCTAAGTTTCATCACGTGAGCAAGTTCAGCAAATAGGCTACCTAATAATAATATTATAAATGCGAAAGTTTGTGAAGATAGATGGAGGTACTCGTATGTATGGATGTGTTGCGCAAAAACTACTAGACGGATGAACTTAATCATAAACATTGCAATAATATACCATATAGCAGTCTTGACTTCGCTCGCGTGGAGTTGAGGGATTTTGAATTTATATTTTCTAAAATATAATTAGCCTAAGTTACTCCTTATTACATCAGCTACCTGCCAAAAAAAGTCCCGTCAAAATCGGTCCAGCCATTTCAGAGATTAGCCCGGACAAACAGACAAACAGACAAAAATTGTAAAAAATGTTATTTTGGTGTATGTACCGTATGTATATTCATATGCATGTAGTAAAAAGCGGTTATTTCAATATTACAAACAGACAAGATGTATAGATAAGCTATAAAATGCGCATGGTATGAAAAACGACGCAACAATGATAAAGGAATGGTGGTTTGCTCTGTGCTGTTAGTTATAGTCTGTTCGGAAAGTAAACAATCGTGGGATTTGAGGGCGCTACTGTTGATAAATATCGTTTTTGTTATGTGAGCAACATTGTAACGTCATTTTAATGCGACTGTTAAATATTGATATTTTGAAACTTTGTTAGACTAGCTTCTTCCAGCGTCTCCACCCTGTAATAAAAACTATCCTACTTGCTGAATTTGCTCACCTAATGAAACTGCAAATTATAGCTTATATGCTATATTATTGCAATGTTTAAGATTATGTTCATTTATCTAGTAGTTTTTGCACGACACATCCATACATACGAGTACCTCCATCCACCTTCACAAACTTTTGCATTTATAATATTAGTTTGTAGCCTATTTGATGAACTTGCTCACGTGATGAAATTTAACAAAAATATAGGTTACTAGCTGTGCCCGCGACTTCGTTCGCGTGTACTACAGGATTTTGAATTTACTTTTTCTAAAATAAAAGTAGCCTATATTACTCCTTATTACATCAGCTACCTGCCAATAAAAGTCCCGTCGAAATCGGTCCAGCCATTTCAGAGATTAGCCCAGACCAACAGACAGACAAAAATTGTAAAAAATGTTATTTTAGTATACATATGTACCGTATATTAATATGCATGTAGTAAAAAGCAGTTATTTCAATATTACAAACAGACACTCCAATTTTATTTATATGTATGTATGCGTGTATGTATGTATATAGATTGGTTAGAGAAGTAGTGGGAAAAGTGGTGGGAGACGCCCGACATGACGGCACAGTGGCGGCATGCGCGCGGTACTGGACATTGCAACATTACTTTATTTTTTCTAAAATTAAAGTAGCCTATATTACTCTTTATTACATCAGGTATCTGCCGATAAAAGTCCCGTCAAAATCGGTCCAGCCATTTCAGAGATTAGCTCGGACAAACAGACAGACAGACTGACAAAAATTGTAAAAAATGTTATTTTGGTGTATGTACCGTATATATATTCATATGCATGTAGTAAAAAGCGGTTATTTCAATATTACAAACAGACACTCCAATTTTATTAATATGTATAGATGTATAGATAAGCTATATTATTGCAACGTTTATCATTAACCTTTCAATCGTGATAATTACAGACACAATAGAAAGATTCGCAAACGCCGGAGTTCGCTTGGGGTTAAATGAATTAAATTCCTCCGATTATAAGTTATTGCGTGAATGAGTAACAAACCTTTAATTGTGGCGACACCTGGGGGAGGCCTATGTCGAACAGTGGACGTCTTTCGATTGAAATGATGATGAACATTTAAATGCAAACACGAACCGGTAAAGGAAAATAGCGTAAGGAAATTGCTTTACTGCCTATATGTATAAGTAGGTGCCACCAACGACCACTTACCCAGTTCCAACGAAAAAGGTTCTATTACTTTGAATGGGATCGGTCTATCATCACTGGCTGGAATACTGTAGCTAATAGCAAATTTATGGTTACCCTAGTTAACTATAGAGACAATGGGACACACAACCACTTTCTCGTTGTCTTGCTCGGTACATTTTTCCCCTTTTGCTAATCAATGAAAAATATGAACTTTATGACTATGAAAATAAAGTACAATTTAGAATTTGTAATGTTGCTTCGTAATCAATCTATTTACCCTGTAAGGGACCATCTCGTATATAAGATCTTTGGGATTACTTTGTTGTCCGTCTATTTATCTGCTAAGACCCTTTAATTCGAGAACGCTTGGAGGTATCGAGTTAAAATTAAAACCATATACTCAGGTCTGCGGTCTCTTGAAGTTGTGAAAAAATCAGACTTCTGAGTTAACGAAAAAAGATACGGCTGTTTAAGTCGTAAAAACGTATTTTTCGATACTCAAAGAATCAAAGTTCATAGGGTAAATCCCGTTGACCTAGAATCTGAAATTTGGCATGAATCAAGGTCTCATAGAACAAGTACAGAGAAAAATTTGAAAACTGTAAGTTTGTAGATGCGTCAAAAAAAAATTGTTTGCAATTCGGAAAAATCTTCGTAACTCAATTCCGGAATTGATTTCAGTTTTTGTACGGAATCCTCAGTGCGCGAGTCCGACTCGCATTTGCCCTTTATTATTTTAGTTACTGTATCCTTACTCAAGCCTGAAAAAAAATATTGTAAGTTAGTCAAAACGCATTGTAAAATAAAAGTATCAACACTATAGGTATTAGCCATCGGAAACATTGACCGAAACAAATATCATCATGTTTAAATGAATTTCCGTTTAATATATATATATTTGGAGATAACAGAGCTCGGAGTTTACCTAGAAAGTCGAAAAACATTAAAATAAAAGCGCTTCGTACCAAAAAAACAGCATACCAATGTTTCCCAAGTTCGTGACTTTGTTTTGATCAATATGGTGTGATTTGCCACTTGTTATCTTTGGCAAAACTGTAATACATTAAATACTATTTCCCTTACGGCTCAATGAAGTCTTTTAACACATTTCTCAAGATTTTGATTAAAAAACACAATAAAATAACATGATAAACAAACATGATTTGATGATTATGACGTTCGCGTTTGGCATTTGACGGATGGCTGGGTTGGGTTGCTATTTAAAAACTTTAATGTTGTTTTCACTTTACACCACAAGCATTCTTTTATCGCACAGACAATACATACCAACAGTACTCAATCGTCCACATTTCCTTCGTCAGAAAATAGGTACGTGACGTCTGGTGATCCTGTGATCTTGGACTAAAACTTGAAATTCTGTTTATTGACGTGTCGTCTTGTTCTTTGGTAACATTAATAGCAATTTAGGTATAGCAAGCACTAGTGACTTTTGTCCAAAGATTTTTTATATCCTACTAGACTAGATTGACTATGAAGGAATATTACACTCTATAAAGTGTTCTTTATTTTCATCACATTATGTTCACGTGTGTTATTGACACACAAAAGGGAAAAATGGTTCTGAGCAAGACAATGACATAAATCTTCTTTGTCCCTTTCTCAACTCATATCAGAAAAAAAAAAAAATAGATGGTAGTTTTTAACTTATTCAAGTAATCGATAAATAGTTCATGTTCATGCATATTATTGTCTGTGCGATAAAAGAACCGTCGTGGCGTAAAGTGAAAACAACATTAAAGATTTTAAGTAGCAACCCAACCCAGCCTTCCGTCAAATGCCAAACGTCATGTCACGTTGAAACCGGTTTGCTTATTATGTTATTTTATTGTCATTTTTAATTGAAATCTTCAGAAATGTGATAAAAAATTTCACTGAGCTGCAAGGGAAATAATATTTAATATAATACAGTTTTGCCAAAGATAACAAATGGCAAATCACACCATTATTGATCAAAACAAAGTCACGAACTTGGGAAACATTGATATGCTGTTTTTTTGGTACGTAACACTATAATTTTAATGTTTTTAGACTTCCCAGGTAAACTCCTGTCCCTGTTATCTCCAAATATATTTTTTTTTTTTTTTTTTTTTTTTTTATGGCAATTGAGCCGACTGCGACTATTCTGCCAGTGTCACGTTGAGACGGCTCATTGGGGGTAACCGTCGAACTGTACTTCGTGGTAGATGTTAGTAGGCTGGAAAGACAAACACAAGTGTTAGTAGACATATAATCTAATTTACAAACTTATATATATATATATATACAACACATAGACTAATATATACAGAACAATTGTATCACATTACACACCAATTAAAATTTTAAGTCATTTTCGTTTAAAAATGTCGCCAAAATATTTATTAATTTAGGAGAGAAGTGGGAAAGAAGGGAATGAAAATTGGTTGGGAGAGGAATATTGCATTTGGAAATTTTGGAATAGAGATCGAACGATTTGTTATATAAGGAGCAGCAGAAGAAAATATGGTCTAAAGTACCCTCCGCAAGACCACACTCGCAAAGGGAATTATCCCTGACATGGATCTTATTTAAGAACACTGGGCTACAACAATGACCAAGTCTTAACCTACAGAGTGATGAAACAGTCCTCTTCGACAATTTAGGGCATTTAAAAAACCAAGGCCTACGTTGGATTCCCGGCTGTATGGCTGCATAGTAGATGCCCTTGGTTTTGGAGGTCGTCTTCCATGTTTCAGTCCACGAGTTAAATAACTTGGGTCTGGCGCCATTCCGCAAATCGTAGTTATGAACCACGTAGTGCTTTCGATCAGCCGGATTCGATGTGGCATACTTTGCTAACGAATCAGCGCACTCATTGCCAACAATACCCGAATGGCCGGGGATCCAGACTATCTCGATGTCCAAGCCGTTCTGGGAACATTCAAATAACAAGTTCTTAATATCTACAATGATTTTACTGTGGATTTTACTATGAAATTGATTTTGTTTTAAGGCCTGAATACTACTAAGGGAATCTGAAAAAATTACTGATCTTGTTATTTGATGGGATTTAATATAGTGTATTGCTTCAAGAATCCCAATACACTCTCCTGTAAAGACCGACGATTCTGGAGGGCATTGAAAAAGAAGAGCGATTCTTGAGTTTCTAAAATAGACTGCCACACCAGTCCCTCCGGTTTCAGACAATTTTGAGGCATCCGTGAAAAATAGATTCCATCCTTCCCAGTAACGCTTAACAGCTTGCTCAAAGTCGGCTCTTGCGTTTTGGGAATTCCTTGATATACCCAGTCCCAAAACGACTTTTGGCTCGAAGTAAATCGCCTCATATACGGAGGAGAAGACCGGGAGAATTGGGTATTGACAAATAGGCGCAGAGAGCCGTTTAAGCTCTCTGTACCTATTTATCAATAAGGGAACTGTTTTATTGTTCCAATAAGGGGAGTTATTATAGGAGAGGTCGATTTGCTCTAAAATTGGGAGCAAGGGATGGGATGAAAGGGAGAAAGCTTTAGATAGAAAGCGGTCTGCCAAATACTGTCTTCTGTGGTGAAGAGGCGGTTCTGCACATTCCACTTGAAGTGCGTTTATGGGAGAGGACTTCATAGCTCCAATGACAATTCTCAGGCATTTGGACTGAATGCTGTTTAATTTTTTCAGCGCTTCTTTGTTGCAGGGCTCAATGAGAAAGCTGCAATAGTCTATTGCGCTTCTTGTCAACGCATTATATATCAGCTTGAGGGTATAGGGGTGAGCGCCCCACCATACTCCGGCCAGAGCCTTAAGGACCGACACAGTACGTTCACATTTTTTGACCGTGTTGTTTATGTGGTCGACCCCAGACAGTTTTGAGTCCAAAGTTACTCCCAGAAATCTAGCCTTATCCTTGACGGGAATGATTTGTCCATCAATATTAATTTCTACTGAGGGAACAGAACGTTTGCGGGTAAAAATGACAGCTGTACTCTTTGGTGCACTTAAAGACAAACCGTGATCAAGTAGCCATTGATTCAGTGAGGACAGAGAGACATTCATTGAGAGGGCGGCATCCTGAATGGAACTGCCAGAGACCATTAAAGCAATATCGTCAGCATACTGAAGAATTTTACAGTCAAAATTGAGAGATGAGGGTAGTTTAGCTGTATAGATGTTATACAGCGGGGGACTAAGAACAGAACCTTGAGGTAATCCTCTCCAGACCGTTCTTTGATCAGAGTCAGCCCCAGGGATTCTCAATTGAATGGTGCGGTTGGTAAAGATATTATCGATGATACGACTAATCCTAGCCGGGATTCTCAGCTCGTGCAGCTTTTGCCTGAGGTTAGGGAGGAGTACCGAATCATAGGCAGCTGATATGTCCAGGAAGACAACGACCGCAGACTCATCCCTGCTGAGGGCCAGTCGGACCGCTGACGTGAGGATACCTACACTATCAGCTGTGCCCAGACCTTTCCTGAAGCCGAACTGAGTCACCGGGAGCAATCTCCCGTTCTCCACCAGCCACTCTAATCGATTCTTAACCAAATGCTCTAAGAGTTTAACGAGTATGGACGATAAAGCAATAGGCCTATATGAGCAATGATCCCTAGGATCTTTGCCTGGTTTTAATAACGGGATGATAGCTTGAACCTTCCATTCTTTGGGGACGTAGCCGGAAGTGAAGCAGAAGTTAGCCAAGTCCAGGTAATATTGGTGAGTTTTTGGACCAGCTTTAGAAATAAAGGAGTAGGTGAATCCATCCACTCCCGGAGCAGAGTCTCTGACATGAGACAGAACCGATTTTAGTTCTTCCACATTAAATGGCATGTTCATTGGGTCGGCAGTGTCGTCTACATCTTCAATGTCAACACTGCACTCCTCCGCGCTTGGAACATAAGCCGGAGCGATCTTTGAGAAGAACTGGTACGCCAGTTCATCTGAGATATTGTTGGAAGCAACAGGTGTTAAACTGCTTCTGAAGTGTTTCACCTTCCGCCAGACTGTCGAAACGGGTGTGGACGGACTCAGCGAACTACAGTATTTTGACCAACCTTCACGCTTCTTTTTTTTTAAAAATTTCCTGGACTTAGCTAATATTCGCTTGAAGGCAATGAGGTTATCCAGGTTCATATGACTGTTAACTGTCTTTTCAGCCTCGTTCCTGGCCTTGATCATGTTAGTGCATTCCCTATCCCACCATGGCGGAGGAGGGAGTCTACCAGACGGGGTTTTTTTGGGCAGGAAGCAATCATCTGCTGTGGAGGAAATAGTGGAAGAGAAGAGTGAAAAACATTCATGGGCATTGTGACTATCAACTTTCGGAAGGGAGGATATTCTTAAGTCTACAATTTTGGAATATAAGTCCCAGTCTGCCGAATTAAGTTGGTGTTTTAAAAGGGGAGAGGAGGCTTTAATGGGGATGTTTTTGGAAGGGAACTCAATTATGATGGGATAGTGATCACTTCCATGGGTCATATCCAAGCGGCGCCAAATGAGAAGACTAGATATACTGGACGAACAGAATGTCAAATCAACGCAGCTATTATTCTGCCCAGGCGCTGACCTACGTGTAGCACTGCCATCGTTGATGATACAGAGGTCTAGATCATCCAATATATCCAGCAAGCCTATGCCAAAGTTATCACAAGTGTCTGATCCCCAACGATAATGATGACAGTTAAAATCACCCATGACCAGTAATGGACCGCTAACACTACATAACAAATTTTTAATTATAACAAGATATTCAGATTTTGGGTGTGCAACATAAAAAGAAAAAATATTTATATCCTCGGCCTTAACAGCGACAACATTAATGTTGTCACCAACGAAGGTTAGAGGAATCTGGGAGTATGATACTTTGCTATTGATGAGCAAAGCACATCCCCCATATCCATCAGGTCTATCATTACGAACACTGCCAAAGCACGGCAACCTGAAATTGCTATCAGGCAAGAGCCATGTCTCGGCAATGCTGCAAACCGATGGTTTAAATTTATTAATCAAGAAAGTGAGGTCAGACTTTCTGGGAGTAATACTCCTCACGTTCCACTGGAGAAATGTCAGGGGATGGAATATCGTGGATATAATTTAAGATTGAGGTCAGTTTAGAGGCAACGTGGTCAGGTATTGGTCGGGTTGGACTAGCTAATACAGACATTAGCATATTGGTGATGAAATCTAATATGTTAGTAGAGTTATCTTCTTGTCTATAGTTCAATGGCTCTGCAACTTCCGTTGGCAGGGCACAACCGTTTCTAGAAGGGGAGAAGGAGTAATCCTGTGTAAGTTCCTGGTGAACTTGCCTATTGTAGCCAGGTGAAAGAGGAGTGCGAGTCTTGGGTTTCAAAAATACCGTTTTACGGTATGATTTCTGGGTTACCGGTATGGGACTCGAGGATGGGGATTGGGAAAGGTTTACATTATGTTTGTTACGGGGGGAGGACTTAGAGACTTCAGCATATGACCTGGAAACAGGAGGGAATACCCGACTTGCTTCCGCATATGAGATTGATTTTTCAGACATCAGAGCTTTGATGCTCTTCTGTCGGCCCAATTCAGGACAAGCACTGTCATTTGCAAAATGGTTACCAGTACACGAAACACAGAAGCTCGATTCCTGGGTAGTTTGACATCCATCCCCTGGATGATTGCCACCGCACTTAAAGCACCTTGGTTTTGATCTGCATAAAGTGCGGGTATGCCCAAAACGACAGCAGTGATAACACAGGATGGTAGGGTATGTGTATCTCTCAATTGGGAGTGAAGAGTAGAAGCTGATAACGCGCTTAGGTAAGACCTGTCCATCAAATGTTAGCACTACTGTTTGGGTAGGCTTCCACTCCGTTATTCCAGAGGAAATCACCTTACGGCTCATCCTTCTGGCTTTAATAATAGGGCCGCAGCCCTCCGGGACCTGAATGTTTCGGATAACATCATCCTCCGACCACTCTACCGGAATATCCCTGACTATACCCATTCGGGTAATATTAAATTGTGGGATAGCAGCAACGTAGTTGTTTTTGTCCAGAATTGTGTTCTTGAGGAAGCTGTTTGCATCTTGGTGTGATTTGAATTCAACCGACACACGATTTCTGCCTATCCGTTTGATTCCGTCCAGACGTACATTGTTGACGTTATTTTTCGTCAAAAACATACCAAACTTAATTGGTTGCAGCACAGTGCCCGAAGTCTCTTGATCTTTAAGTGAAACATGAATGATGTAGGGTGGATTGTCAGTTTTAGTGTATGTTTGTCTGCCATTGAGTCCATTTTTGGGCATTTTGGTCGGTATGTCAGAAGTCGCAGGGGGTGCACCAGCAGCTCGTTTACGGCTAGTGGTCTCCGTATCCATAGCGGGGTCTTGTGAGGGTATTTCAGGGACATGAGGGAGGGTTACGGTGAGTACGCTAGAAGAAAGATCAAACAGTTCGTCAGGGGGGTCAGGATCGGGGGGCTTTTTGGAGTTCATGTTGCGAAATGTATATAAAAAGGACAATCACAAAACAAAAACAAACCTTAAACCAAGAACGCACACACAAGGAACAAGTTTCACACAAGGATGATCACTAAAATCGAAACAATTCGTAGCACTGATAAAGGAACACGTGTTATACCTTCACCACTACCAACAAAAGTCCTCCAAATATATGTTATCAATAGTAAATTATCTAGTTCATTTACCTAATTTATTACTTAATTTAAACCTAATTGTATTGTCTATCTAAAAAGTAATATGTTGTCTATTGTAGTATCAACTGTGGCCGCGAATGGCACGACAACCAATCAGAGCGCGAGGATTTGAATATTGACAGAAAGGGAAAAAGCGCGGGATTTTTGGGGCGTCGGACCATTCTGGCGGGCTTGCAGTCGTGCATCATTTGTTCTCTTTGAGTAATTCAAAAGTAGACATTTATTTACAATTATATTAGTTTTCTGATTGGAGAAATACAATAAGTAAGTACATGCACAACTGTTTATTATTTTCACTCTTTATTTCATTCTTAGAAGCCATAAACCCAAATAGCAGTGGGATACATGATTCGGATGATATCAACCCATGAGAGAGTTTACATCTCAGAAGTGGGATAAAGATTCCTGTCTGGCCATACCGTTAGTTCTGCTACCCTGATTGAAATTACCTGCTTGTGTTACGAACCATTTTTAGAAATTATTTGCCTTAATATTTTCTACATTTTTTTTTTTGATTTAAAATTGGTACAATAATTTGTAGTAACTTTGTTGTCTGGGTAAATTGGCTATAGAGAAAAAAAAAAAAAACTAATTTATATATAAATATGGAAGCTGGATTTCCTTTAACATGAAATGCCTAGCCCTTCCATCATATTGTAATTAATTGTAAGGTGGACTTAGTTAGACAGGTTGATGTCAGCAGTTGGTTATCAACCTAATTTAACAGTTATAAATAATTAAGTTACCTTCGATTATTTCATATCAACGTTAAGCATCTAAAATGGCTTAGCTATAGTTCCTCTGTTGCTATAATTTATTATTTTACATTGAACTTACCAGAAATTGTGAATATGACGATTTACTGTTATATTCTATAATGTAACATTCGTGTACCATCTATCTCACCATATAATAAATTATTTGATTGGTTTTATAAAATCCCTGTCTGCATACAGAATATGCCTATTTATATTATCGCTGTTACATTTATTTATTTTTTATTTTCTAACTGTGTCCATTTTCAAGAACGAATTCTTTGGGATATTATTTACGTTCCAGGATAACTTCATGGAGGCAGACAAACGAGAGCGTGTTGTCTACACCCCGACTGATCCCACGGGATCACCTGCTGCTAATCGTCGGTCACGCAGCCCAGTTAAGCGTGGAGTGGGCTGCTCACCACATCAATCGGTGCATCCTCGAAGGCGAGATGGTAGCCGCTCACGCAGCCGGGCAACGAGTCGGGCGTCTCGCCGGGTGTCCAGCCGGGAGAACCGCCGAGCATCCAGCCTGGAGAACTGCCGGGCGACCAGCCGGGTGTCCAGCCGGGGGAACCGCCGGGCGTCCAGCCGGGTGTCCAGCCGGGAGAACCGCCGGGCATCCAGCCGGGAGAACTGCCGGGCGACCAGCCGGGCGTCCCGCCGGGTGTCCAGCCGGGGGAACCGCCAGGCGTCCAGTCGGGTGTCCAGCCGGGAGAACCGCCGGGCATCCAGCCGGGAGAACTGCCGGGCGACCAGCCGGGAGAACCGCCGGGTGTCCAGCCGGGAGAACTGCCGGGCGACCAGCCGGGTGTCCAGCCGGGGGAACCGCCAGGCTTCCAGTCGGGTGTCCAGCCGGGAGAACCGCCGGGCATCCAGCCGGGAGAACTGCCGGGCGACCAGCCGGGAGAACCGCCGGGTGTCCAGCCGGGAGAACCGCCGGGTGTCCAGCCGGGAGAACCGCCGGGCGTCCAGCCGGGTGTCCAGCCGGGAGAACCGCCGGGCATCCAGCCGGGAGAACTGCCGGGCGACCAGCCGGGAGAACCGCCGGGTGTCCAGCCGGGAGAACCGCCGGGCATCCAGCCGGGAGAACTGCAGGGCGACCAGCCGGGAGAACCGCCGGGTGTCCAGCCGGGAGAACTGCCGGGTGTCCAGCCGGGACAACCGCCGGGCGTACAGCCGGGAGAACCGCCGGAAGTCGAGCCGGGTGTCCAGCTGGGAGAACCGCCAGACGTCCAGCCGGGAGAATCGTCGGGCATCCAGCCGGGAGAACCGCCGGGCGTCCTGCCGGGTGGACCACCAGGTGAACCCCAGCCGGGACGACCACCGGACTCGCAGCCGGGAGCGCTGCGCATCCACGACACACCTCTTTTCTGACCCTACAAGCTGCCGGTCACGTAGTCCAGTGAGGCAGCAACGAGCAACAACTGTGGGAGACGTACACGCCT
This sequence comes from Mythimna ferrago, assembly GCA_910589285.2. Classification (NCBI taxonomy): domain Eukaryota; kingdom Metazoa; phylum Arthropoda; class Insecta; order Lepidoptera; family Noctuidae; genus Mythimna; species Mythimna ferrago. The sequence continues at coordinate 20,775,022 of OU342673.1, read as the reverse complement.
CAATGCAAGACAAGACCACGGGTGAGGCCACTTCTTTATTAAGATTAACCACTCTATCAGACCTTGTTAATGTTTTGAAATCTATGTCTAATAATGGTGCAGATAAGCTAAGTTCCCTTAATAACACGATTCCCGAGTTTGACCCAAGTAAACGAGAACAGACAATGACCTTGTGGCTCCATAAAGTCAATGAGTGCGCAACCATTTATTCGTGGTCGGAAAAACAAGTTGTACATTTTGCTTTACCAAAACTTAAGGGCTCAAAGATGGTACGAGGGCCTTCCGTCAGTTTTATTTACTTGGGCTGAATGGCAGGAAAAACTCTTGGACACTTTCCCGTCGGAAGAGAATTATGGTCAAATGCTAAGCGATATGTTAGCCAAACGAGCTAGGTTCACAGACTGCTTAGAAGACTATTATTACCACAAAATATCTCTAATTAATAGATGTGGTATAAGTGGGAAAAGGGCAGTCGAATGCATTTTACACGGCATCGATGACCGTTTGGTTAGATTGGGTGCTGAGGCAGCTCAATTTGTTGATCCTAACAAACTTCTTTCGTATTTACGTAATGCTCGAAATACAAAATTCAGCAACGAGCGAAAATTTGTCAAAGGTCAAACACAAAAACATCAAAATAGCTCTAACCCTAGACCTATACGTTGCTCGAATTGCAAGAAGGATGGTCATACGACGTCTCAGTGTTCCCAACCCTTTAAAAAGTGTAGTCGATGTAATAGAATAGGTCATGAGGTAGAACAGTGCTATGCGAAACTCCAAACCACTGAAGAAAAAAAGATCATGCGAGTAGAAGATAGCATTGATAAAGGCGCGATTTTCTCAAAATAACCACTCCAGTTCCAGAACCTAATAAAAAAAAAAATATTTTTAAACTGCTAGTGTGAACGGTTTCGCCATCCCTGCATTTGTAGATTTTGGAAGCGAGTGTTCAATGATTAGGTCGTCCGTATTTCGAAATGTAGGTTCCAATTATAGTTTCGATAATCTTCCAGTACTGAAAGGTTTCGGAAATTCAGTTGTTCCTTGCATTGGTAAACAACGAGTTCAAATTATTATTGATAAGGTTGAAGCTGATCTCGAGTTGTTGATAGTTTCCGATGATGCCATGCATGTACCTCTCTTAGTAGGTCAAACTTTTACAGAGCAACCACATATAGTCATACGGAAAACTAGTGATGACTTAGAAATAACTGAACTTCCGAGTAAACACCAACACATAGTACCTAATAACAAAATAAATTTATTCTGCAAGGATGCTGTTGATGTTTTGGGTTTAACTATAGTAGACGTGTATGCGGATCCACCACATGAGGGCGATATCTTTGTTGATGGCATTCGTCTCGGCGAGAGGAAAGTCGAGGCTGTAAAACTCTTTCCAACTCCCCAGAACCAACATAATGTACGTCAGTTTCTTGGGCTATCTAGCTTCTTCCGCAGATTTGTACAAAATTTCTCAGTTATTGCAAAACCTCTAACACAACTCTTGAAAAAAGACGCTAAATGGTCTTGGGGTATAGAACAGGAAACCGCATTCCGTCGTTTACAAAAAGAGCTCGTACAACGTCCCACTTTAGCTTTATACAATCTAAAGGCAGATACACAGCTTCATACAGACGCCTGTAGATTGGAGTGGCAGGTATCTTACTGCAAAAACATGGAGACGATGTATTTAGACCAATCGCTTACTTTAGTAGACAGACAACACCCGAGAAACAAAATTACTCATCATACGACTTAGAGACATTGGCCGTAGTTTCGTCCTTGCAGAAGTTTCGAGTTTATTTAGTGGGTATTCCCTTTAAAATGATTACTGATTGCAATTCCCTCCGTGCAACTTTCCAAAAGAGAGATATGATCCCTCGAGTTGCTAGGTGAACTAGCAACTCGAGGAACAGCATCTGGGAACAGATGCAGGAATATAATTTTTGCATTGAATATAGAGCCGGTCATCGCATTGAGCCATGCCGATGCACTTAGTCGAAACCCTATACAGCAGATTCATGACGTTATGATCACTGGGGAAAGTGATTGGCTAGCTAAAGTCCAAGGAGCAGACAGTGAGATTCAAAGAATAGTTGGCATCTTAAAAGATCAAATCAAATTATAAGGTGAAGAATGATAGGCTCTTTAGGATAACAAGTGACGGCGATAGGTGGGTTGTGCCGAAGGGAGTAAGATGGCAGATCGTAAAACAGAATCACGACGATATAGGCCACTTTGCCCTTGGCAAAACTTTGGAGCGTATCAAAGCGACATATTGGTTCGCAAAGATTCGCAGTTTTGTTAAAAAGTACGTCGAATCTTGTCTAGAATGCGCTTATTCAAAGGTCTCTGGAGGTAAAAAGCCTGGAACATTACACCCCATACCAAAGGTTGATATCCCCTTTGACACTATTCATGCTGATCATGTTGGCCCCTTTGTACGCAGTGCGAGAGGAAACATGTACATCTTTGTTTTAGTAGATGCATTCACGCGTTATATTTATTTAAAACCGGTAAAAGACACAAAAACTTGTACTTCTATTAAGGTTTTCCGTGAGTACTTTGGTTTATTTGGTGTTCCAAGAAGGGTCATATCGGATCGTGGCACCTCTTTTACTAGTGCAAACTTTAAAAAAATTGTAATAGAAAAGAACATTAAACATGTCTTGAACGCTGTTTCTAATAGGACTCTTGTTGACGCTTTAACTGCGAAATGTGTTGGTTCTCCTGATAATAAATGGGATGAGCATCTACCTGATATTCAGTGGGGTATAAATAATAGGCTATTTTTGGTATAAGACCAACGGGTCCAACTGATTGTAGAATTTTATCCGAACTGACAGACGATTTATCACCCCCTTCTAACTGTCAAAAAGACTTGCCACAAATTAGGGAGGAGATTAATTACTGTATCTGTTTCTATACTCCTAAACAAGTTAGAGGCCATGGGAATTAGGGGAACACCGCTAAAACTTTTAGTAGACTATTTAGACGATCGATACCAATGTGTTAGGATTGACGATATCATGAGCGATGAACAAAAAAACACTAGTTTTGGTGTTCCCCAGGGAAGCATACTGGGCCCAACCCTCTTCTTGATTTATATTAATGATTTATGTGATTTGAACATTAAACAAGGCAAAATTATTTCTTATGCTGACGACACAGCCTTAATTTTTTCCGCTCAAACCAGCAATGAATTATACGAATATGCTCAATTGGGTTTAAACAGTGTGACTAATTGGCTTCAAAGCAATTTACTAACATTAAATGCTGACAAGACTAAATATATTCACTTCTCCATGCGCGCTCTTCAATCTAACACTACTAATTCTCATCTTTATGCCCACAAATGTGGATTGCGCTCAGTCAGTACATGCAATTGTCCTTTTATCCTCAAAACATGCGACATTAAATATCTCGGGGTTGTAATTGACAAAACACTCTCATTTAAACCACATATTGAAAGTTTAGTTAAAAGAGTGCGAAAATTAATCTTTATTTTTAAAAAATTGCGAGCAATCGCAGACTCATAACTGATCACCCAAGTTTATCTGGCACTCGGACAATCTGTAATTCAATATTGTAATACCTCGTGGGGTGGAGCACCAAAAACTTATTTGTTACCGCTTGAAAGAGCTCAGAGAGCCATTTTAAAAGTAGCCAATTTTCATCCGTTCCTCTATCCCACAGATTTGCTATATAAGTCCTGCAACGTACTGACTGTTCGCCAGCTTTTCATCATGCGTCTGGTATTAAAACAACACACCATGCTTTCCTACCACCCTGAAGTTACTAGTAAGAGAAGGAATGATATTGTATGCAATTCCAATACTTTTTCAAAATATGTCTTTGTAAAAAGGTTTTTCACATTTTTAGGCCCATTTCTGTACAATAGATTAAATAGAAAATTAGGTTTGTACAAATTAAATTATTATAGCTGTAAAAAGATTATTGTGCAATACTTACTTAGCATCTCTTACAGAGCGACAGAAGATCTCCTAATAGTTTGTAAATAAAAGATGTTTTGCTCTTAGTTAAATTAAATATAATTATGTTATTTAGTATAGTTAATTTAATGATCGTTAATTTATTACTTAAGGTTATTTGTACTTTTTAGCCTGAAATACAGGTCCAACCTAGTTCAGGCAACAAATGCAATGTATGCGTTAAAATTGTTTTTGTATTTTTATTTAAATCTGCCACTTTTATTAAATAAACGATATTCTATTCTATTCTATTCTAATTCTCATGTTAGCTCGTACCAAGCGGTTCAAAAGAAGATCTATGACGCCAAACACTGCCCAGCTCCTAAATATATAATAGGTGATCTGATAAGGGCGGAACGTTAAATTCCAGCTTCAGGAACTAGAAAAAAAACTTGTTGCCAAATTTCAAGGCCCCTATAAAATTACAAAAGTCTACGATTTTGATCGTTATCAAATTGAGGACACTCCTCTCACTCGAAAATCTAACCGCCCTTATTCAACAGTTGTCGCAAGTGACAAAATTAAGGCTTGGTTGAACTTTGACAGACCGCATGACGAGTCGTCTGGTAATGTGTCGTGCATAATTATTTTTGTGATTATTAAACCTTATTTTCGTTTTGCTTACAGGTTTATCATTTTTGTACTTTCTGTGTAAGGGCCATGAAATACTGCCCACTAAATTACACAATCTTATCAGACCCTTAGACCATGAAATAATGTCTACAGAGGTCACCCCTGGCCATGAAATAATGCCAGGTATTTAAAAGGGCCATGAAATAATGCCCGTACAATTTTACATCGAGCCATGAAATAATGCTCATTATTAAATAATTATAGTGCGGTAATTGCCCTGTGCAATAAGACCGCCTATTGTACACATAATCTTTTGGAAATGTTTATCCTGTATTAAGCTAAGGTGTCCAATAAAGTTAAAAAAAATAAAAAATAATAATAATAATAGTGGGTCACAAAAGTGTGCCCAAAAATGATATTAGAATTATGATTTAATTTAACTAACCATCTATGTACCCACATTAAATAATTATTGCTAACATCAATTTATTTCCCTTACAATGGGTAAAACGTTGCACATTGATGTTTTTTTTTTTTTGTGTTAGTCCGTTTTATTGTAATTAATTAATTTGTTATTATTGTTGATAACATTTGGACTAATACATTTTTCTTTTGTTTTACTCTTGTTATCTCCACGAGGGCGTGGTAATGTACCTTGGATGGCCGACTGTTATCAATAGTAAATTATCTAGTTCATTTACCTAATTTATTACTTAATTTAAACCTAATTGTATTGTCTATCTAAAAAGTAATATGTTGTCTATAGTAGTATCAACTGTGGCCGCGAATGGCACGACAACCAATCAGAGCGCGAGGATTTGGATATTAACAGAAAGGGAAAAAGCGCGGGATTTTTGGGGCGTCGGACCATTCTGGCGGGCTTGCAGTCGTGCATCATTTGTTCTTTTTGAGTAATTCAAAAGTAGACATTTATTTACAATTATATTAGTTTTCTGATTGGAGAAATACAATAAGTAAGTACATGCACAACTGTTTATTATTTTCACTCTTTATTTCATTCTTAGAAGCCATAAACCCAAATAGCAGTGGGATACATGATTCGGATGATATCAACCCATGAGAGAGTTTACATATATATAAATTAAACGGAAATTCATTTAAAAATGACGATATTTGTTTTTTTTTTTTTGGTCAATATTTTCGATGACTAGTATCAAGAGTATTGATACTTTAAATTTTTATTAATGCGTTTCTTAAATATTTCATATTTAAAACTTAGAATATTTCTTTTCAGGCTTGAGTAAGGATACAATAACTAAAATAAAAAAGGGCAAGTGCGAGTCGGACTCGCGCACTGAGGATTCTGTACAAATTTACCTATGAAATCAATTCCCGAATTCAGTTACGAAGATTTTTCCGAATTGCAAACAATTTTTTTTTTTGTGGCTGATCTACAAATTTTCAATTTTCAGATTTTTCCCTGTACTTGTTCTATGAGACCTTATTTTTATGCCAAATTTCAGGATTCTAGGTCAACGGGATTCACCCTATGAACTTTGATTTCCTTGAGTATCGAAATATACGTTTTTTTGCGACATAAACGGCCGTATCTTTTTTTTTTCGCTAACTCAGAAGTCTGATTTTTTCACAACTTCAAAAGACCGCAGACTTGTGTATGGTTTTAATTTTAACTTGATACGTCCAAGCGTTATTGAGTTAAAGGGTCTTAACAGATAAACAGACGGACAACCAAGTGATCCCAAGGATCTTGTATATGAGATGGTACCTTACAGGTTAAATAGATTTTTTACGAAGCAACATTACAAATTCTGAAGTGTACTTTATTTTCATAGTCATTAAAGTTCATATTTTTCATTGATTAGCAAAAGGGAAAATGTACTAAGGAAGACAACGAGAAAGTGGTAGTGTGTCCCACTTTTACCTTTATATTAAACTAGGGTAAACATAAACTTGCTGTTAGTTACAATATTCTAGTCAGTGATAATATACCGATCCCAGTCAAAGTGATAGAACCATTTTCGTTGGAACTGGGTAAGTGGTCGTTGGTGGAACCTACCTCGGTAGGCAGTAAGTACAGCAGTTTCTTCACGCTATTTTCGTTTACCTATTCGTGTTTGCATTTAAATGTTCATCATTATTACAATCGAAAGACGTCCACTGTTCGACATAGGCCTCCCCCAGGTGTCACCACAATTAACGGTTTATTACTTATTACGCAAAAAATAAGTTTTTAAACGGATGAATTTAATGATAAACGTTGCAATAATATAGCTTATAACATAACACAACTTAATAACATATTCCACAACTATCACACAAAGTCATCTAGCCTCAAACTAAGCAGAGCTTGTGTTATGAGTACTAGACAACTGATAAACATACTTATATATTTCTAAATACATACATACTATAGATAAATTACAACCAGACACAGAACAAATGATCATGCTCATCACACAAACATTTGTCCTGGGTAGGAATCGAACCCACGACCTCCGGCATAGCAGTCAGGGTCACTAACCACTAGACCAACAGGCCAGTCAAACTCTAACCTATATTTTTGCTAAGTTTCATAACGTGAACAAGTTCAATAAATAGGCTACTAATATTATAAATGCGAAAGTTTGTGAAGATGCACGGAACAGTAAAAACAGTGGAAGTAGCTTGAGAAAATGTTTGTTCCAGAACCGGTGTCGCCAAACTCATACATTTACAATTTACTCTTACTGCAAACCTAAAAATATGATTGGCTGAAAACAAAAACAGGGCGTAGACGAAATGCAAAAAAAAAATTATACGAAATGCAACTTTAATTTCATACAACTATAAATCAAATTGACAAAAACAAGAAAGAAATACATCTTTGACTACCAAGTACTGCCACTCGTCGCTAGATGGCATTGTTCAGTATATAATATTCAGTATGAACTGTAACTACGTAAAAATAAGATTGGTATTTGAATGGCGTATCACTGACGCGAATGCGCTCGCTGCTACTCAGATAGGGAAGTGACCTTATTCGATCGAAATATGTATCGATTGTATGAAAACGTATTTAAAACATATCATGCAAAAAAAAATTGTATGCGATAGTGTGATAGTATTAAAATTATGAAATTAATATGATTAAAGGCAATTTTTAAACGTAGTAAAAAGGGTATTAATTATTTGCATAGTACATCAATTATCATCATCTCAGCTGAAATCATCGTCATCGCCCACTGCTAAACATAAGAATATTAAGTATAATTCAAACGCCCTATGTTGTTCCTAACTCTTTAACTAAATTTATTTAAAATACATCACAAATATCATACCACAATTTTTATTTTATTATATTTATTAATTTAATAATGATCTGTATTATATTACTTACAAAAACTATTAAACTATAATATATATTTTAAAAAGGCAATGTAATACATATTATACATATCGATTGATTTTATCGATAAAGTCACGCACTATTTGGATAGCGTCAAAAGTATAGGTAGACTAACGAATATTCCAGAAAAGCTAATAACCGAGAAAAGAAAATCAACTTTGTTTTGATGAAACTAAGGACTAGTTTTGTTTGTATATCCTGCGCAATGTTTCACGTAATTTTATTTTTTCATTTTATTAAAATAAATCCGAAAATAATACTTTTCGGTGGTATGATACACCTCCATGAGTTAGATTTTTAGTCAGACTATGGTTTTTAAAGTACAGTATGGGACAATAAGGCATTTTAATATTATTTTTCGTTAATTATTATGTTGCGCAGTCTAGTTAGAGAATGAGAGCGCTTGAACAGCAAGTGCGCAACGCGATTCTTACTAGCGGCGACAGTGCCACGCCTACTTACTTCTTCCACTGTTTTTACTGTTCCGTGTGAAGATGGATGGAGGTACTCGTATGTATGGATGTGTCGCGCAAAAACTAATAGACAAATGAACTTAATTATAAACATTGCAATAATATAGCACATGAGCTATAACTTTGCAGTTTCATTAGGTGAGCAAATTCAGCCAATAGGATAATTTATATTATAGGGCGAAGCCGCTGGAAGAAGTTAGTCTAACTTTCAAAATATCAAGATTTAACAGTCGCACTATAATGACGTCACAATGTTACTTACATAACAAAAACGATATTTATCTACAGCAGCGCCCTCAAATCCCACGATGGTTTACTTTCCGCACAGACTCTACTAGGTGTGCAACATAGAAAAATATCTAAAATCAACTGTAACAAAAAAAAAATTTCAAATAATGGTCTATTTCAATTCTTGAAATTTTATGCACATTCTTCTTGTAGAGTCTGTCAGATAAGTTGGGTAATTATTAGGATTTAATTAAATCTGATGTACTCAACACGGGTTCAATAATCAAGGTTGATTAAGGGATAGATATCATTGTTTAGGTACTAACAGAAGAAACTTATAAAAAGTACCGAATATTTGTATTTTCTAAATGATTAAATATTATACAAAATTCTTAAGTCGGTTGACTTATTAGACATACTATACTAATGATGATTTCATTTAGATACAGTAGCTATTCGTAGGTATAATTTGTTCTAATAATGCGGTAAACAATAAATAGTTCGACGAGGGGGCTTTTCTTCAAGATGATTGATAAAGTTAAAACCAAAAATAGTGAGATTAATCGGAAATCTGCAGAGAAAAAGCGACGGCTGGATACTATAAGTTCATTATTGGTTAGTGTTTTGAAAATCTAGTAGAATAGCTTGAGACTTTTCGATTTTTATAAGAAATTACAATGAGTAGGTACATAGGTAATATTATATTATACTTTTTAGGAGATAATTATAGACAATGAGCAGGAGAAACTTCAGATTACCAGAACGGTAAAGGCATTGAAAACTCTTGAAGAAATTGAAATATCTTCTTCTGAATCACAATACATAAAAAACATCTTCAATGACAGGTATTTTTCTCCTTTCAGACCTTTTAGATTTAACAGTTATTTACTATTGTTTATAGGAGACGTGTAAGCATAGCTAAATTATATAATAGGCATATTGTTGTATTATATTATGGCATTTGATTGTTTTAATTGTGTCTTATTTTTAGTGGTATTATTAAACTGTAACGAAATAACTGTGATTTTTGTTTTCAGACTCCGACTCCGAAAATAATAAAAAGAAGGGTCTATTAATCAAGGAAAGTGGCACACTCCCGGAAAAAAGCGCCCTCATTGTGCAACAGTGTCCAATTTGAATAAATTTGATGTTCTGTTTGTGAATGTAGTAAATAAAAGACATGGCCGGATCCTGCCCAAAAATCAACTATACGTTCCATTAATTATGTATTATCTGAAAATTACTTCTAAAATAAATAAAAATAAGTCACAACAATCCATTTCTCTAGGAGTGGCGAGAAAAAATCCAAAAAAAATAAGTATGTTAATTGTTTTTGAGTCGTTTTGTTTCATAGCAACCATGGAGGATGAGGATAAATCGATACAAATTGCATTTACGTTTGGGTACACGCATAAGACAGAAAGTGTTCTTATCTGTAGTAACACGCCTGAAGGTCAGACTAAAAATATAAAATACTTGTAAATACTACAATTGTATTGCAGAAGTTAAAAAGTTAACTGGACACTACTTTTCGAGCCGCCGCGTGTTTTGATGGTACTCACGGTACACATTATGAATCCACAATATTTTCAAGAGCGTGCACCCAAACGTCCTAAAATTATTTTGACATTTCTGCGCTCTTTAAACTAAACTGTCAAAACAAACTGTATGTGTCAGTCTTGCGTTGCGTCATTCTTACAACATATTACTGTTTTGTGTTTTCGAAACTGTATTTGATTTTTAAACTTGGCTCCATGCTATCCTTTATCGGACTTTCCTTTACGCTTTAAATATTTATATTCTGCTGTGCATATTGGATTGGTTTGTTTACGATTTGGATTCTGACGCTCACGAAGTCAATGTACCTGAAATGAACTGTGGCCTCCAATCGAATATGAGAGCATATTGTAAGAACTTTAACACCATAACTACAAAATACATTGGCTGATATACATAAACAGGTTGAAGAACTACTGGAAAATGAATTTAGATTACCTAAACTACCTTCAATTCCACCAGTTGCTAATCAAGCAAATTTAACGGCATCAGCCTCATTCCCTGATAACATTTCGAAGCTATCTAGTTCTTCCTTTCGAGATCTAAGAGAGGATAAAAACATTCAATGTGTCTTGTCTGAGTAATTATTGTAGTGATGATGTGTTATAATATTAAGAAATAAAGGAATATATTTAAGCAAATGTCTGTACTTACTTATTTATATGACTAAATAAAAATTCAAGTGTTATGTTTTTAGTGTTTTATTGCATGTCCAATTGTATATTTTTTGCAAATTCGCCTGAATATCCAAAAAATATCTGTTAGACGACGAGTTCTTCTTCGATATTGCAATTAATGTCGATGTTTGAAAGTGACTATGTATTACCAATATATTATGTTCATCAATGTAAATACGTTTCACTTGGTATTTTGATTTTTGACTCATTCTTTACTAGCCTCTATGAATATGTATCACTGATAGTGTTTCGAACATTTTCATAAAATTAAAGGCGTTCTCATACTAACTTACTATCTATCACTGTCACTGTTATTGTAGATCATTGTTGTATTGATGTCAATCATTGCTATTCAAAATGATGAGGCGTTTTTTTTTTAACCTTATTTATAGTGTCTCTCGCTCTATCTCTGATCATAAAAATTAAACTACTGTAAAGCCGTACTCTTAAGCTTTAATACGACGTACCGTTTGTCTGTGTAATGGAATATTTTTAGTTTGGGCACAGCTCCCTACTAATTCCGGCCATGTCATTTATTCGAAATTTTAATCTTGCGTTAATTCATTAAACCCCAAGCGAACGCCAACGTTCTCACTTGTTGTCTTTCTATTGTCTCTAATTACAGTATTCGAAAGGTTAAACGCACATTATGCAGGCAAGCAACATACAACTTCAGTTCCGTTGACGTATAAATTGGGGGATTATAAAGATGAAAATGCTTGACTGCTGGTCTAGCTCCACTGCCACTAGGGCGCACATATTGTTAGTTTGAAATTTGAAATCTTTTAAATTATTAGTTTGAAATTTGAAATTTGATTGCAGTTGAAATGCGGTCCGTCTGTTTAGACCCTAACTCAACTGTACAACAAATTGTAGGTCACCCTCAAATTAGGTAAATTTGAGGGTTATAATTTGTTGAATTGAGTCACGCAATTTTGTTACTGTTTTCTATATGGCATCGATAGGTCTTTCAAACGAATAGAAAAATATCGATGCAATCTCACACACAATTTGTTTTGTTTCGCTTTATTTCATAAATAAACTTACTAATATAATATTATTTATTATATTAGTAAGTTTTATTCTATTTATTCATGAATTGTTAAATAAACATGCATACCTACCTAGTATTTTCATAAATTAATATAGAATCAAAAGTATCGACTATGTTTAAGCAGCGTAGAGTCAGGGTGAACAGCTTCAATTTTTTCTAATTCGGCCTCCTTTTTGTTTTGCCATCTTTCGATGGCCAAACTTATCAGCGCTATCGCTGGATAAATCACTATGCCTTAGATTTGCCGTTTGCCGTTGCCGCACGGTGGGCTGAAAATCGCCTTTCGAAGACTTAAGCCGGGTCCGCTGCGCCCATATTCTAACAAAACAAGTTATTATAAATATGTTAGAAAAAGATGTTCGTAAAACCGCCAGTCCGTTGCGCCAATTTGTTCGTGTTTTGTTTTATTTCAAACAAAAATGAGTTCCGACGAAAAGGATGTGGAAGCCGTTTTGGCAATTGTGGACTTAATTCTTCGACGAAGAAATAGAAACTGATTCCGTGTTTGACCTCATCTACGGCCTCGATCTTTTAACTTGTACCAAGAGTTGAAAATTGATGATAGATTTGGTTTTAAAAATTTTTTTCGTTGCTCAGAAAGTGATTTTAAAGAGCTTCTGTCATTAATTTTACCTGATATGCAGAAGCAAGCACTACATGTAACGTCCTTAAGCACTGGTTTCTCTCGAATTAATTTTATAAACAATAAAATGCTTTCTTTATTCCAATCCATCACTGAACCGCGAAACGTATTCATCCGGCGAGCGCTAACATGAAATGAATGACCTCACCCCCCCGCAGGCGAACGCGCGGATGTTATCCATTAGAGACGGCAAACATGTCACCGTGTTTTTCCTGACAAAATTGTTAGACCACGCCCCTATTCGAACAACGAACAATGTTAGCATGTTAGCTAACACGAAAACACAGCGCAGCGGACCCGGCTTTAGGGACTTGAATTTTAAAAGTTCTTTTTTTGGCTGGAAATGGATTCTGCTGATCATTCTATACTATAAATTTTCATATGTGGCAATTGTGTGCACAAATGAAGAAGTTATGATTTTTTAAAGAAAAATTTGTATGGAGCAAACATGAAAAAATAGATTTTCTCCGGAATCGCATGGTTGGCCGTTATATACACACAGATATAGTACTATTTATTTGTAATTTTTGACATACTTCGTATCGCGGCGCCACTTGCGATCTTTTTTTAAAAAATCCTTAAAATTTAAAAATATTTTTTTTTAATTTTAAGGATTTTTAAAAAATGCTGATTTTAATCCCGAACGACAGTGAGGGATTTATAAAATTAACTCCCGAGCATTGCGAGGGAGTTAATAAAGAAACCTGAGTGAAGTGAGGAATTTAAGCCGCCTAAGACAAAGACAGCTTTATCCCCGTGTTGCATACTCTACTTTTTACACCATCTGTGAGATAATTAAAAGACAATTTGGTCGACCAAATCATATATTAGAGAAATATAAGTATTATGTTTACAAGTTCATCAAACAAACAAAATTCACTACTCCAAGATTTTATAGTTTCAATTTTCCATAATGCCGTCAGTACGCACGTTTTATTCTATTTTCTTTTTTTTGTTATAGGCCAGTTTGAATCATAGTGATTAATTACATACTCTTTGGTTTGAATTTCGAGTCAACTTGTTCGATGCGCCTACATTTTAATTCACAATGTTGACGATTCTTGATGCTCCAAATTCAAATCTCATTATTCCCTAGGGATCGGCCATACTGCATTATCTCCCTAGGCATATAATGACTTGCTTTAAGTGAGGTTTGTATGACGTGTAAAACGACATTATCGAGCAGGTGGTGTAAAAACTACTAGAGTCCGTCTAACGAAAGCGTGACCTGAGAAAAGGAGGTTAAAACCAAAAATTTTGAATGTGGTATTATTGAAATAGTAGGAGAAAAAAGTTTTGATACTTGAGTATTTTTTGTATTTATGACAATTATATAATAGTTGTATAGGAACTTAAATTTTAGTCATAAACGTGTGTAGACTTAAGCTAGAACTACACTACACCGACGCACACGTGTGAGACGTCTCAGCCGTGTGCGGTAGGTGTGCACACTACACCGACGCAACGCGTAACACGTGTGATGCGCATTACAACCTTTGATTTCATCGGAGGATTAAAAACAGATCAAGCTCGCTTTTTCATTTACAATCGAAGACATTTCCGCCTGACCACCGCGATCAGACGCGTGGATAGCCCCGCCCACCTTCCTCTAAAATTTTTGGGACCGACGTGTCGGCGTCGCGGACGTAGCGTCGCATGACGTGGCGTGGATCAAGTGTAGCTCTAACAGTCTATTTTCCATATGAAATGTATGGAGACCGAAGCTTCCAGATCGGCTTGTTTTATTACCAAAATTTTCTTTTTATGCGTCTACCATATTGTCTCTTCACTACCCTAGGTTGACTGGTAGATAGTGTTGGGATTTTATCCGATTAAATACTCAAAATGAATAAATATTCAATAAATACTCGTTTTTAATCGAGTATTTATCCAATAAAAACGAGTATTTATTGAGTACTTATTCATTTTGAGTATTTAATCGGATAAAATCCCAACACTACTGGTAGAGGATGCCTAAGGCATTAAGTCCGCCTATGTACTTTGTGTTGCATGAAGATTAAATAAATAAATAAATCGGCGTGTGTAGCACACGTGTGAGCAGTGTATATCTACCTTTAATTATTGGTGGGTGTACGGTAAAGGTCAATAACACACAAAATGTTAGTTATTATTCCAAATTATTTTATTTTATCTGTTCTATCAAATGTAGCTACATAATATTCAAATAATACTCTTTATTTAGGGATTAGTCAAGCGGGAACATCTTTCATACTCCAGTGATTGTTTTAAATGACACGGATCGACTCGTGAGACACAGAAAGTTCAGCAGCTATCTCTCTCAAACTTGAACTAGGACAGTCACTATTTCCTTCACTTTCGCGATTTTAACTTCAGTTGAAGACTTTGATGCACTACTAGACAGAGTGAGGCAAATCTTTCATTACATCCAACCGTGTTTGAACGCATTCTACCACTCATTAGCATGTGTTTTTGATTAAGTCGATTCACCAAAAGCCTTCTTTGTTCGATGTTTTTGTCAAATATGAAATTCGCAATATGCCAGATTATCTAAAAATAGAATAGAATAGAATAAATATAAGAAAAAAAAAAGCATTACATCATAAATATAACTATCTAATAATATTTGTCAACAAGGATCAAGATTATAACGTCATACTAACTTAAAAATACAGAAATCGTATATAAACATTGTTGGTTTTTATTGAAAACACCTTTTTTCTCTTCTTGTTTTTGTTTGAATTTATTAACCATAGTGTGTAGCAGTTTTCGCACGTTACTGTTTATTGTTTTTCCCATAATTAAGCAATTATTTTCAAAAAATAAATATCTGTTTCCAAAAACTGACAATTGCAACCATAGACTTTGACGTGATTTTTTCGGCAAAACAATGTTGCCAATTTAATTTAAAAAAAAAACTCCAGGTTACGCTTTCAGTAGACGCACTCTATTATATAATGTCCACTATTGGTTAAGTCCTCATTAGCCAATGTCTTTATAGAAGTGGTCTCTTCATCTGACTAAATACTTAACATGTACCTCATGAATTTACTATACCCTATTCGCGTTAAGATTAGACATTTAAAGAGACCTTTTTACTGTCTGTTCAACCGATTTTAACTTCTATTTCGGAGGCATAAAGATGGCATTAAAAGTAAAAAGGGCTACAATACCAAGTATTTACTGCAGCCGCCATTTGTCATGCCTCCAACATATTAAAAGTCAAAATCGGTTGAACGGACAGTAATAAAAGTTTTTCATAAATGTCAAATGTTATTTTGAACAGAGTATAGTTAAAAAGACTAACACACCCTACAAATAAATAGGACAGGTACGTATAGGTATATCTCAAGAAGTGGTCTGCGAGACAAAATTGCAAAGAGTTGTTAAAATCAAGGAAAAAGCTTAACCGAGATCGATTCACGGATGATTTCAATCTTTTGATTGACAACGTTAAGCAGGGATCAGGCACAACTAATTAATAATAACTAAGACAGCGAGGAGATTTTCTGAGTTTCCTGATAAAACTGCATCGATCACTGGTCTTGATGAAGTCCTGATCTGAAGGTTTGCTATGATTCTGCAAGGAATCACATCTGGACAGCTCTCCTTAGGTGATTTAAGCTTAAATTTAAAGATAACACTAAAATAACCACGGAAAAATACGCGAAATTGTACAATTGGTATTACAAGTCGTCGACAGTACACAAATGATTAATTCATGGAAGGGACATAATCACAGAAAATGCAATTGTGCCAATTCAGAAGAAACTTCGGAGGCCCAAATTAAAGATTTTAGGAGGTTCGGAGGACAACTTTCGAGGAAGAAAAGCAGACAAACATCAAACGAAAATGTTCTCGAAATGCTTATTGTCTCCTCTGATCCTTTTTATCTTCAATTAGACCAAAAATGGATGCCTTTTTGAGGCAAACGTACTTTAAGGAAACTTTAGGGTCAGGAAGTTCCGATAGAGTTCTTAGATGTATTTATCAATTTTAGAACCTGATTCTGATGTGGATTTTGATGGTGATGAAGATGTTTAAAATAAGGTAACTTTAGTTGTTTTTGGTTGGTAGGTAGATTCTTAAACATTCTATTTTTTCTTTTGGCTGTCATTTAAAACGAAATAGGTATGTCGCAGGGAAATGACGATATCAGGGATTTCGCGAAATTCCTAGGGATATCACGAAATCCCGGTAGATGTCGAATATTCTTGTTTAATACGTCTTCTTACTAAAAGCATTTAGGGTATTTTAAATCTAGTAAAATGTCAGAAAAGCGGATACTGCCGAATAAAAATCGAACCATGCGTTTCTCTCGCTCACTCTAGTATCCACACGTGCACTAGTGAAAGAATACTGTTGATGAATAAAGTAATAAAACAAAATTACAAATTAGTATGGTGCATTTTTAATTCTTTAATCCTTTATTGTACACTATAACAACACAAAATAAGTGGATAACATAGTTCATGTACATAGGCGAGCTTAACTCAAAGTTGAGTTTTTTTTCCAGCAAACCATTGAGTGATAGAGAGAGATGACAAGAGAGGGTAGGGTCCAGTGTACAATTTAAAAATTAAAAATATTATGAATTAAATAATAATACATAAATAAGTATACCTAAACACATAAATACACACATACTTTATATATTATAAATATATATTATATATATATATATATGCTACGTCATTGTGAAAGGAAATACGCATTAATTTTCCTCTTGAAGACATCTAAAGAAGGGCTGTCACGTAAGGAGTGTGGGAGGGTGTTCCACAGACGCACTGCTGTTACAGAGAAGGAACCATCATAATGGCTAGAAGTGTAAAACGGGGTACAAAGAAGAA
The DNA here is from genome assembly GCA_910589285.2 of Mythimna ferrago. Classification (NCBI taxonomy): domain Eukaryota; kingdom Metazoa; phylum Arthropoda; class Insecta; order Lepidoptera; family Noctuidae; genus Mythimna; species Mythimna ferrago. Next base: position 20,757,629 of record OU342673.1, on the reverse strand, counting down.
GAGAATTGGCAGTGCGAAAGGGTTTACCCCTAGGGACGAAGTACTCAAAGCGTTCACGAAGGTATTATGGAGAATTAGGGTTGTGCAAGATAGTGTAGAGAAGAGATAGAATATGGGTATCACGCCGACGCCGAATCGGCAACTGCTTCAATCTAATCCGAAACTCCGACACATGGTCGTATTTGCGGAGGCCGAAAATGAAGCGGATGCACAAGTTCTGCAGTCGCTTGAGTTTGTTTAGGAGAACCTCCATTGCATCAAGAAAACAGACATCCGTATAGTCTATTAGCGGTAGAAGAAGAGATTGTGCAAGGGTGACCCTAGAATAAAATGGTAGGAATTTTTGGAGACGTTTAAGGGACTGAAACGAGTAGAAGACCCTCCTACTAACATCAGCTATATGAACATCCCAAGAAAGGTTAGTATCAATATGGACGCCTAGATTCTTAACACTTTTCGAGTAAAGTATAGGTACTGAGTCATAAACTACTGGTGGGAGAGACTGGTGATTTAGTAAACTAAGCATATATCTGCCACCAATAATGAGGGCTTGAGATTTATTTGGATTCAGTAAGAGTCCAAAGCACTTAGCCCACTTGTTGATATTTTCAAGGTCATCATTGATGGCAGCTATAGTCTCAACGAGTTCACTGACTTTAAAATGACGATATTATTGCAAGTCGTCTGCGTAGAGATGATAGTTAGAAGTTAGGACCTTATTGAGAGCGTTTATAAAAACTGAGAAAAGTAGAGGAGAGAGGACGCCACCCTGAGGTACACCCGCAGCCAAATCACACCATTCAAAGGAATCCTCATCAGATCGAACAGACTGCGAGCGGCCCCGAAGATAAGATTTGAACCACTCAATTACTGGTGCAGAGATATTAAGGGAGGAAAGGATTCCTAAGAGGATGTCAAAATCAACTGAGTTGAAAGTACTACTGAAGTCCAATAAAACCAATACGGTTAGACATTATTTTCCATAGCTAGTCTTATATCATCAGTTATTTTAATAAGGGTTGTTACAGTGTTATGGCCAGGTCTGATACCGGATTGGTAGGGACTTAGTAGGCTGTTACAGGATAGATAAAGAGACAGTTGCTTCTGAACAACACTCTCAAAGACTTTGGAAAGGATTGTGAATGTGAGTTATGACAGGAGTTATTTCTCTCAGAATAGGTAGGAACTTTTGGAGCTGAAGGCTATCGTCGCCTACCGCCTTGGTAGATATGGATTGGATACATTTCTTAATATCTAGCTCAGTAACTGAATGGAAAGAGAAAGAAGTATTATCAAGCAGAGGAAGATTAGCAAGATCATTAAGAGTTGACGATTTAACATCGTCATCGAGTGTAACTGGTGACATAGAAAAGTGTGCATTGAGTGTATTGAGGTCCATTTCATCAGGAGAACTCTTGTTAGTGACTTTGCCAATACCAAGAGTCTTCAAAAACTGCCATACTTGCGTTGGATTGGAATTGTCGATTGAGTTGTGAATGTGGATTGATTTCGCATGTTCTTATATAAGTCCCAATTTTCTTATGTGGGCCGCTTCCTATAAAGACGTTTGGCTTTGTCTCGTTTCGCCATCTGGTTTTTTTATTGCTGTAGAAAGCCATGGTGCAGGAAGGTGCTTGACTCTTACCTTTTTAAGAGGAGCATGAGTCCCATACAAATCCAACATTGCATTTTTATTAGAAAATAAAGTTTAAATCAACTGAACATAATAATTTGCCAATGATATCAGGTATTATACCTCTGTGTATTATGTGGATTCGTTCATTAGGTACAAAAAATTAATATAAGTATTAATAAAAAAACATAGATTTCTAAAACTGTGATGGAAAATGGGAAATCTAGTTATTTATTTAATCAAAGCTGTGATTTGTGGCACCTTGAATTACACAAAACATAGCTTCTTGCAAATACATCTTTTCGTTTTGCTCTCGATCTTTCATCATCATCATCATCACTATTTCATCATCTGTTCTGCGAGCAATGTGCCCTGCCCATTGCCACTTAGGGTCTAAACAGACGGACCGCATTTCAACTGCAATCCAACTGCAAATTGCAGTTTAAGTGCAGTTTAAATGCAGTTGACACGACTGCAATAGAACTGCAAACCAAACGTGCGGTCCGATTGCAGTCGAGTGAACTGCACACCGACTGCATCCGAACTGCGCCATGCGCGGGAGGGCGGAGCGTGCGGGCGAGTGGGTATGATGCAGATCGGATGCAGTCGGTGTGCAGTTCACACGACTGCAATCGGACCGCACGTTTGGTTTGCAATTGAAATGCAGTCCGTCTGTTTAGACCCTTAAGTTTGGCGATTCTTCATGCTATGTCGGCAACTTTAGTTTTCCTGCGGATATCTTCATTTTTGATTCGATCACGCAAGGAAACCCAGAGCATGGCCCTTTCCATTGACCTTTAAGTGACTTTAAGATTTCTGATGGCGCTCGTTGTGAGCGACCACGTTTCGGAGCCACATGTCATCACATATCTCGGGCCCAAGTCTGCTATGTTTACAAATTCGTCATTCCAACACGATCACATTGTCATTTTCCTAAAAGTTCGTAATCTGCTAATTCATAATGATCGATCATTGATCGGTCAGTGGTATCGTAATAGAGTTGTGGTAGAATGATAATATCGAGCATATTAAAACCAATAACTGCACAATAACGTTCTAATGGTAGAACACTGATCAAATAAACTGTCAAAGTTTTAGCAGATTACCGGATACGTCAAATAATCATTTGTCAATATGTACGAGATTACTATTCTATGCCACTTCTTTCAATGGAGTGTCAGTGGTTGACCATTGGAAAGTCATAATGACGATGATGGAAAGTTATATTAGTAGATTACCAAACTTGTTAAAATCGACAATTATGACATCAATGATAGACCATTCTGACACTATTGTAATAGCAGACTTGAGGCCCTGGACCTTTGATTATTCACAATTACATTTTTATGGCGCTGCTCGAGAGCCGCGCTAGCTCGAGCGACGCATTTTTTCACTCCCACGTGCACGTGTGGATACTAGAGCGAGCAAGAGAAATGCATGGTTCGATTTTTATTCGGCAGTATCCGCTTTTCTGACATTTTACTAGATTTAGTTTAGTGAAATGACTTCTCACTAGATGCTTTTAGTAAGAAGACGTAATAAACGAGAATATTCGACATCTACCGGGATTTCGTGATATCCCTAGGGATTTCGCGAAATCCGTGATAACGTCATTTCCCTGCGACATATATATTTAATGGGCATATCTATACTGTTTCAGTTACAATTCAATTGTTTTTAAAAATTTGTCAGAATTCGTTTAATTTAGTTACTTATTAAGTAGTCATAATAATATGATGTGAAGCCATTGGCTAATGAGGGCTTGATCAATAGACGACATTAATATTCAAAATGTAATATAAAATTACCATAATTATTATTTAAATTTGGTAAAATAAACTTTTGTGATTTCTTAGACTTTTTTAGCCTAAGGTATAAAAAATATCGTATAGGTACTAGACTTGTTATACTCATATTTTAAACATTTAAGCATTAAAATGAGTCATCCACATAGAAATATTTATTTTTAAATTTCATGTATTTTTTAAAAAAAGATCGCAAGAGGCGTCGCGAAACGAAGTATGTCAAAAATTACAAATAAATAGTATTTTAACTGTGTAAGGATATAACGACCAACCATGCGATTCCGGAGAAAATCTAATTTTTCATGTTTGCTCCATACAAATTTTTCTTTAAAAAATCATAACTTCATTTGTGCACACAATTGCCACATATGAAAATTTATAGTATAGAATGATCAGCAGAATCCATTTCCAGCCAAAAAAAGGACCTTTTAAAATTCAAGTCTCTAAGCCTTCGAATTCGAAAGGCGATTTTCAGCCCACCGTGTGCCGCACCCAGGGCCGGTTTATGCTTGTCGGGGCCCCTAGGCAATGCAGGTCTCGGGGCCCTCCTACCCTCTTCTAACTTCTTATTTTATTTTGTGTCTAACACAAATTTATTCATAATAACGTTGTTTTTATGGTTCCGTAGTCAACTAGGAAACCTTATAGTTTCGCCAAGTCTGTCTGTCTGTCCGTCTGCGGATAATCTCAGTGACCATTAGCACTAGAAAGCTGAAATTTGGTACCAATATGTATATCAATCACGCCAACAAAGTGGTTAAATAAAAAGTGGAAAAAAAGTTTTATTAGGTTAGGTTAGGTTTTTTTTTTATGTTAAGATTACACCGCAGACATGGTGGTCTGCGCCTTTGTTTGAAATGTTTAATTATTCGTTAACAATAATATTTTTCATTGCAGTCGTGGTGCTCCCGTGTCGGACACACATTTTATTATATTTATACTTTTTTTTTCACTATGTTCTACTTGCTTAGTCTACTCCTATAATTATTTCTATATAAAATCTAAAAATATTATAAGTGCGAACACTTTATTTGTTGCTTTTTCAATAATTTATGAATAGGAGCGCCGTTACACCAGCGCTCGCCCAACGCAAGCGCTCGACAAACGCATGCGCAGCGTCTAGCTGTTGCGGCGCTTCCTCAGGACCGATTGAACGCCGCAACAACGCGACGCCAGCGCAGCGCATACGCCCATCGAACGCCCACGCCGGACAAACGCTAGCGTGAAGGCGCAGAATGCTAGGTTAGGTTAGGTGGGATCCCCTACACGTAAAGTGGAGAGTGATTTCTTTTTTTATTTCAAAACTAACGTGTGATATATTGTTAGATAGGTCTTTAAAAATGAAAAGGGGTTCACTCAAATCATTTTTTGATAATGTCAATATTTTCGGAAAAAATCGTTCCATAAGTAAAATAAATGTGTGTGTGTGTCCCGCTCTAACTTTTGAACCATAAGTTTAGAAAATATAAAAAAAATCTCAAAACTTTATAAAGACTTTTTAGGAAAATTATTTTGAACTTTTGTAAATAATAATTTTTGACCTAAGTTTATAATTTAACCGTATATGTAAGATTTTATTTTAACTTTGTTTACAGATTTTATTATTCTGAACGTATCAATCCAAAATTACCGAAAAAATTTGTTTTATTAACTCTATATTCTGTTAACCGCTTTTCGCATAATCTAATGCTAGGATTGCTAGTTAAATGTCATGTCATCAAAATTAAAAATCATTTTTTTTACTGTTTATGAAACAGTCTATTTTTTTCCTGAAGCGTGGGGCCCCTGAACCTGGCGGGGCCCCTAGGCAGTTGCCTAAAGTGCCTAATGGATAAAACGGCCCTGGCCGCACCGGCTAGCCGCGGCTGTGGGGCGCTATTATATCCACAGAGTACTTTGTACAAGGTCGCGCGATGAATTAAGATCACTCGGCAAAAGTGGAAGGGGCATGCGCAGTATTCTATTCAATTCTAAGGTCTATTTGGCGACGTACGGGCGGGTGTGCGCCGACAGCGACACGTCATTGGTAGATCAGTCGCTCTTCAATTCCCGCGTTGCGTTCTCGCGTCTCATTGGATACTGTTGTACTCGGGTACTGTTGCGTACAGCTTGTGTTATCGTATTAGTAATACGTGGTGGTAAAAAAAAATGGTTAAAAATAGAGTTTTAAAACGGCAAGCCAGAAAAATGGTTTACGACGTGTATTGTTACGTTAAGAACATTGAATTATAAAAACCCGGGTTTTTTGTATATCAATGGTTAAGAAAGAAAGTAACGAAATTATTCTTTTTTTTATTTTGATTTTATTTTGAAAATTTTAATTTTTCTGAATTTACCTACTTACAAGATAAATTACAAGCAAAAATTAGTGTTATTATAAGTTATGTTACTAAGGTTCAAACATATGAAAATAAAAATAAAATCCTAACATACTAAGAATTTCTGGGCGCAATTGTACACATGCGCCGATTGCCCCCACTACTTTCACCGAGCGATCTTGATTCACCGCGCGACCTGTATAGGACCAAAAGTGGAAGGGGCATGCGCAGTATTCAATTCTAAGGTCTATTTGGCGACGTGCGGGCGGGTGTGCGCCGTCGGCGACACGCCATTGGTAAATAGAGGCGCTCTTCAATTCCCGCGTTGCGTTCTCGCGTCTCATTGGATACTGTTGTACTTGGGTACTGTTGCGCACAGTTTGTGTTATCGTATTAGTAATACGTAGTCGTAAAAAAAAATGGTTAAAAATAAAGTTTTAAAACGGCAAGCCAGAAAAATGGTTTACGACGTGAATTGTTACGTTAGGAAAGAAATTAACGAAATTATTTTTTTAAATTTTTATTTTAATTTTAAAAATTTTAATTTTTCTGAATTTACCTACTTACAAGATAAATTAAAAGCAAAAACTAGTGTTATTATAAGTTTTGTTACTAAGGTTCAAACATACGAAATTAAAAATAAAATCCTAACATACCAAGAATTTCTGTGCGCAATTGTACACATGCGCCGATTGCCCTCACTACTTTCACCGAGCGATCCGCGACTCGCGACCTTGTAACTGGCGCTATCTACGGCACACACAAACAATCAGAATTTTGATAACATGAAGTCTATGGTACAAATATAATAAAAGTGAGTGAGTACTCACCACTCACTTATGTATTTATCGAATTGAAAATCAGCATCGATTACATAGAAACAGTGATTGGAAGAAGTTTGGAGCATACTGAAGTTTGATTCTTGGACTTGACTTGTTGAGTCGCGTGTGGTGTGGTGTTGATAAAAACATAGCCTAAAAAAGAGTATAAATAAAATGTTTAAAGTAAGTTAGGTGACGCAGTTTATCTAATTAAATTAATATACTTACTATATAATAAAAGAGAATTTTACATTTATTATAAACGAACACAAATTAACTTTGAATGATTTCCGAATGAACTTTGTATTCAGTTCTCGAACGATAAAAAATAAAGGCCAGAAAGTCAATAAATGTGACTTAGCACATTGCCTTGCTTATTCCGTAGTATTTTACATTTTTACGTTGAGCGTGTTGTATACCTATGTAAAATTTATTATGGTTTTACCTATTTACAATATTTTTATAGTTACTATTACAAAATTGGCTGTTACCTTGCTAGGGTCTAGTTGGCTTAGTGACCGGAGGTGCGTCGGGGCTTGGCCGAGCGACCGTCGAACTATTATTGAAGCAGGGTGGAAGAGTAGTGATATGTGACCTGCCTTCCAGTACTGGACAGGAGACGGCAAAGCAATTAAAAGAAAATGTTGCATTTGTACCAATTGATGTAAGTGCATGTTAAAACTAACTTTCAACTTTCCTAGTTTTATGTCTAAGTATATAAAAAAAAGATTCCAGGCTGATTTAACACAGTTTGAAATCATACAGCTACTAGAGATTAATGGGATAACTTATATTCCTATGGATTGTACAAAATTAAACATTCCCTGGCGTTAGATTCATTCTTTATTCAAATACTTACCTACCTACTCATCAACATTTAGGGCGGGGCTGGTTGATAGTTATTGATTTTCAATGTAAAGAAAGTGTAGACATTATTTTGTTTTATAAATTTTACACTCCTAGTCCCAATAGTTTTGGCTGTGTGTTGACATGTCTGTCAGTCATTTTCTCCTTTTATAATAGACTAGCTACTACTAGCGGTATCACCCACTCAATAGAATAGGATCACCTAGGGGTATGGAAAATATATAGTTTACAGACCTACTGAATATACACACAATATACGGTATATGGTGGATATCCCACCTACACACACAAAACGTTTTGGGAACACATTCATTGTGCGTGCGGCTAGGGAGTGGAATCCCTTGCCGGACTCTGTGTTTCCTGATAGCTACAACCCGGGAATCTTTAAGTCGAGAGTGAATAGGTTTCTTCTAGGTAAGCGCGTTCCATCGTCGACCGCATCGTCGCTTTCTATCAGGTGAGATAGCGGTCAAGCGTGAACCTATCAAAAATAAAAATAAAAAATTCTTCATCACACTTTTTATTACTTCTGTCAAAGTGTTTGCAACAAAACTCCTCTGAAACAACTTGACCAATTCTTATAAAATTTTGTGTGTATATTCAGTAGGTCTGTAAACTACATATTTTCCATACCCTTAGGTGATACTATTCTATTGAGTGGGTGATAGAGAAAGCGCTAGTAGTAGCTAGTCTATTGAAGAGATAGCGCTAGTAAGCTAGTCTATTATAAAAGGAGAAAATGACTGACAGACATGTCAACACACAGCCAAAACTATTGGGACTAGGAGTGTAAAATTTAGCACAATGTGAGCATTAAGAGAGAGTTTTCCAAAATTCACCCACTAAAGGGATGAAACGGGTCCAAAGTTTGTATGAAGAAATCTGCCTTCATGCAGGCTAAATCAGCAAAAGTTAGTGAGTAATAATTGGTCTTCAGTCAATGATATTATTTAATTCATTAAACCCCAAGTGAATGCCAGCATTGGCACTGTCATTGTCTTTCTATTGTGTCTTTAATTGACAGTATTCTAAAGGTTAAAACAAAAATTGTATAAGTAGACAAGATTCATACTCTCATCTCCATTGTATTGTATATCGGGCTGATGTTAGCAACTTCATATCCAAGTATTTATTTTGAAAATAGATCGATAAACTCAGTCCGCCCTGGCTCTTCAAGGACGGTCAGAAACACCATAGGTTTTAGTGTTTCAGCGAGCCTATGTTAGTTTTGAATTATAAAAAAAATACTTTCAGCCAAACATTGAACCTCTTCTTTTTCGAAGCCGATTAATAACCAAATGTGGACTCTCTTTCCTCAATGAAGGCTCTGCTTTTTGAGCTGTCTGTTTTATAGGAGTAATATATAACCCATGTATAAGTACATTGTCATGTGACAGTGGTAATACAACTCTTTTGTATTGTTTTTTCTTTTCAATATTTATGTTGCAGCTGTTTATTGTTGTAATAAATAAAATAAAATCAGTCAGAAGGTCTATTTTATCTATTTTCTCACAATCAATAACAAAAGTTATTGATTGTGAGAAATGTCTCAGTATCAAACAACATTCATCTCACAGTACTCCTTCGAAATTGTTTAACCAGTGATGAAAACTCTATTAACAGGTCACTTCAGAAAAAGACGTTAAGAATGCTCTGCAGACCACCATAGATAAATTTGGCCGTTTAGATGTGGTTGTGAATTGTGCTGGAGTGGCTACAGCTTCAAGGGTCTATAATTTCAAGAAGGATCAGCCCTTTGATTTGAAATCTTTCCAAAAGACCATTGAGGTAGGTATATTTTTAAGTTTTTTTTTCTGGTACTAAAATAAAGTTGATTGTCCCTTGCTAGGGGACATAGTCTGGTCAATTTAGATATCCAAGGTTACACTAATTCTCACCCAGTTGAAAACTGGTAGGATTGCTTGAAACACCATCATAAATCTTATATATAAAATTCTCGTGTCACAATATTCGTTCCCGTACTCCTCCGAAACGGCTTGACCGATTCTCATGAAATTTTGTGAGCATATTGAGTAGGTCTGAGAATCAGCCAACATCTATTTTTCATTCCACTTAGTGATAAAAAAAAATATTTATATGGCAAAACAACGTTTGCCGGGTCAGCTAGTAACCAGGGTTATCCGAAAGGGCGCTCGAGCCCCGGTATGAAGGCTAGAAGGAACGGGGTGGGTCTTTTAGTCAGTAAGAGTCTGACGCTATCTCCCGCTCCGCCCAAGAGCGGGGGATGTCAACGCATGATTTTTTCCCACCATACAGCTAGTAAAATCTAAAAAGATCTCATCAATCCAACACCTGGAATAAAAAGGGTAGTATTTAAACGCAAATCAAAAAATGTCCTTTTTCTATGCAATAAGATTCCGAATTCCCATCAAAATTACTGATTGCACAGCAAAATATTCAACTCAAAATATCACTAAACACACTACAATTTATTTTCGCAGCGTACAGCGATTTTTCCTAAAGCAAAAGCTTTTTCATCATTGCACAGCTAATAATCTTAATGCACATTATACATGTTAACTCTTTTTCTTTTAAATACAAGGTGCAGTTTTAAAACTGCACAATATTTCAGGAGGTTGTAATAAAACTCATAAATAATCATGTAAAAATACGAAACCTGGTCAATAATCAGTAATACTTGTTATTTAATTTTTTAATTACAATAAACTAAATCGATTGATCGATGGCCGCGGGGGCGTGGCTAGGGTGTGGCGTGCGGGATGATGATTGGATGATACATTATTTATGAAACTATCGTTGCGAGTTAGTGTGTGTGAAAACGCCCTTTATTGTTCCGTGTTTGTGTGTGTGAAAAAAAGCGCGGTTATAAAAAAAAAAAAAATTACCTACTTATTTTATTATTGATTCGGGTCGAGAATCGCTAACATAATTACCTCCTGAAATATTTTGCAGCTTCAAAACGACACCTTGTATAGCTTCTATTTTTATATTATTTACAGCAGTTTTTCTAAATAAAACAGCATTTTATTAGTCACAGTCGTCTTATTATTTATTAATTACCACATAATGAGATCAGCAAAAAAAATATAAAATTAGATACAAAATTGTAATTTATTGAATTATTAAAGCGGGTCTTGCTTTCGCGGGGCGTCCACGCTTCCTTTTTTGCCCAATAGGCACATTTTTAGCTTCTGCAGGTGGCGCCACGTACTTGAGTCGGATCGCAAGTCCGATGATATGCTTGCACATATAGTTCTTAAAAAAAATGGGGCAGGTGCATTTTTCGTTGACCCAGGCGGTTTGTTGGGTGGGCAAAGCAACTCTCCAATATGCGAAAGCGTTTTTTTGTAACCATCAAAAGTGTCCCAATCTTGAGTAAATGTCATGTCACTTGACAATTGGGCAATTTGGTAATAAAGCCAAAGCCGCGGTGCGAGGGCGGAGAGGGAAGCACGCAGGGTCACACCCTGCATGTTACCCTGTTGCATTTTAGAAAATCAAAACTTTCCTGAGCAAATTTCAAAAGAACAACGTACAAATCAACAAAGTTTGAAATAACGATGGTCATTATTTTGATCAAAAGTTCAGCTGACCAAAGTCTGGAATATCAATGTTTAAATTATTTATTACACTATTGACCAAATCGTTCAAAGGTCAAAATGGATTACTGAATAAATTATTAATTATCAAATAGATTAACTGAAAAAGGTAAAAGTCTCGAATGGACGAAACAACTTGGAAGTAGCGTTCGCCGGCCGCTGCCGCGGCACCGCTCGGCTCGCGCGCGGTTTGTCACAGTTCTAACCTAACCTAACCTATTTTACCCAGTTCAAAGTGCAATCAAAATACAATCACATTTTTACGAGAGACTGTAGGTATTATTCGTTATTTCGAACTGGCAGAGTTTTAAGGTAGATAATAGACTCCGTGATATAATTAATCCAAATAAGAGAGTCTGATTATTTTAATGGTTTAATATTTAGTTTAAGTTAAATGACAATACTAATAAAAAAATGGTAATTAAATATGTTTGTATTACTCTTCCCAAAAGGTGATGGGCCGTATGTATTAGGGAATGCAAAAACCGCCAAAATTACAAACCGGTTTTTTTTTCGGTTTTTCTAAAAAAAAACCGGTTAACCGGGTAACCGGTTTTAAAATAAGTTTTTTTTGAAATTTACTTTTAAGTGCAAATTTTATTTGTTTTAGCTTGTGAAATTGTAAATAAATATTTTTAAACTTAATTTGGAACTTATGTATTAAAAAATATATAGTATACTTACCTAATATGAATCCTGTTAAAAATAAAAAAATCTCAACTTCATAAAAACGAATGTCTCAGAATGATGTCATACATTGAGAATCTAAGCTAGAAGTTAATATATACTTCTACTCAAAATATCCACCACTAGCTTTTGCCCGCGGCTTCGCCCGCGTACATAAAATATAGCCTATGTCACTCAGGAACAAAGTAGGTTTCTATCGGTTAAAAAATTTTAGTAATCGGACCAGTACTTCCAGAGGTTACCTCCGACAAACCAAAAAAACATAAAAACAAAAAAAAAAACATTATCTCTTTATTATACGAGTATTAGTATTAGTGTAGATTAACCTTAACACAGGCTTTTAAGCGTTTAGGCCACGCGTCATCTGTTTACGCATGGTGACCATTGGAAAGTTGTCCACTGCTTATCGTAAAGAATTTTCAAGGATTTTGAATTATTGTTACATGCAGCCCATGCTCTCTAATATAGATCTCAATTTGTAGTTCACGGGTTGAGGTCTTCTTTTTATGGTGGGAAAAATCATCTATGACAACCCCCGCTCTTGGGCGAATCGGGAGATAATGTCAGACTCTTACTGACTAAAAGGTGGGTCTTTTAGTCAGTAAGAGTGTTTCTTCTAGCCTTCATACCGGGACTCGAGTTCCCTTGCGGATAACCCTGGCCCCAGTAGGCTTCGACTCGGCTGGGTCCCTGCTGTTGCTGACAACTCCTTGAGGCGCGCGGAAACAGTACGCGCCGTCGACGACTTGGGCTTGGTCCGGACAGATGGTCGAAATCCCGGCGGCGGTGGTTCGCAGAAGTCGGCGACCGCCTGCCACTCCTCCTCGCTCCGGACCATGGCTTCAACCAAGACCTGGCGCGAATGGTCTACGCCGTCGATCGCCCCCACGAGGGCACGATGATGCTCCGCCCAAGCAGGGCACACGTCGACTGTGTGCTCCACCGTGTTCTCCGGGCATTCCGCACAATGGCGATACCCGGGTGTCACTTCCGCTTTAATCCGGAACAGGTACCTCCCGAACGTGCCATGTCCAGTGAGGACCTGCGTCATGCGGAAGGTAAGGACGCCGTGAGGTCTTTCCAGCCACGTCTCAAAGAGGGGACTTTGCAGTGACGGCGCCCACACCGGCGCCCCGTAGAGGGTCATGAACCGAACGATCTCCGCGTAGAGCCTCCGGCAGGAGGCATCTGAACCCCCAAGGTTCACACTCAATCGGACGGGGGCGGCACTCAAGCGGCTCCTGCCCACGTCCGGTTGAGTTTGGGAGCCAGACGTCGGAAATGCTCCCCAAAATTCCACCGGCTGTCGAGGACGAGTCCCAGGTTCTTCATCGTCGACACACGTCACCTGATGGTGGCGCGTTCCGAGGGCTGTCAAAGCACGTAGCCTCGGATTTATGTACGCCACCTCGAGTCCCAACTCCTGGATCCTACCAACGACTATCGCAACCCCGCGTGTCGCTAGAGCGACCGCCGCCCGGTACAACTCTCACGGGTTGAGGCTGGGCTAGCCAAAGGTCAATCATCGGCCTTAGTGAAATCCGAAACACTCGCTGCAAGGCATTAAGCCTGGATAGGGCGTGCCTTGTGACCAGAAGCTGAGTCTTGCTGAAAAACCCCTAGTATTTTATCAAAAAGAGAGTGGCTTTAAGAGGCTTTGCTATGTCGTTTAGGATAGTATCTTGATACTCTTTAGCTGAAATTAGAGTAGCCCATTTTTACGAAAATGAACCTTGGTGATGATGATGTTATGATGAGTAACAACGGCGGGTATTCCATCTGCGAATAATAATTTTGGTGTCCTTACGAGATTTTAATCCTGGCCCTGACAGTATTCACTGCCTGTTCTCACAACACGCGGCCGGCCTGGATTTTTAATGATTGTAAACAGAAGAACTGTACAATTGGTGTAGCTATCACTATGGTACATAAATATTTATAAACAAACCTACGACAGATATCAAGCCTTAACAGCGTTTTAAAACTGTTTGCTTAAAAATAGTGTCTTTTGAAATGAATAAAAAAAACTCGAAAAAACCGGTTACTTGAAAAAAAAAACCGGTTATTTTAATCATTAAAAATATGCCGAAAAACCGGTTTTTCGGTTTTCGGGTTAACCGGTTTGCATTCCCTAGTATGTATAATGCCCGGTCAATTTGATTATTTGAATAATTATTATCAAATCGCACTCTCATATTGGGCATTGTTCATAATGACCGGGCATTATGTATAATGCCCAATTTATCACACGGTCCACTCTGCACTCCCGTGACGAAAAAGCGCGCGAAGCCGCGAACCTTTTTCAGTTAATTTGTTCTGCTTTTAGAAATAATGCAATGTGACAGGATTTTTTTGTTATAATAATCATTAAATTTGCCGAGCATGGCTTCTTGAAAATTAAGACAAATATGATGAACAGGTTTTGTTGTACTTACTGGTTAATATGCGACTGGGATAGTTATTTTGCTATGAAATATGGAAAAATTGCTGTGCAGTCAGTATTTATGCTATGTATGTAGTATTTTTGTACAAAAATAAATTTAACTGTATTGCATTATGAGGAAAAAAGAAATGTCATATTGATGTATAATTTCGAATTATCTGCAGTTTGAGTTTTGTTAAACATTTAGTTAATTTGTAGTGAAGTAAGTTATTTGATGTAAAAAAGAATATAAATGATGAGTATGTATTGATAGGCGATTATTTATTTGATATGCAATATATAATATCCCGAAAAAAAATATTGGGGTCAAAGGTCACAAAAACGAGTTTTTCGTGATTTTCAGCAAAATGGTAAGTTTTATCATAAAATTAACTGGGGCAAAATTGTAGATCAAATTATCTACAAAAATGTCGTAATTTTTTTTTTTTTCCTAAGAGCCACATGATTCTATAAGTTCAAAGGGGTAATCGTCCTAATATGCACCCGTTTTCACGCCACATTTGAGGTGGTGTACTTAGCGCATTTTTAGGGTTCCATACCTCAAAAGGAAAAAACGGAACACTGTTGTCCATCCGTCCGTCTGTCTGACTGTCTGTGTATCTATGTTTGTCTGTGTGTCTTTCTTTCAAGACCCTTTGTCATATTTTATAAAATCTTAACCCCATAATTTTGAGGAATGTTGCCAAAATAAAATTAACTCTATTCAACTAGACGCTTCGAATGACACCTGTTGCAAATCTGTTGGTGGGTTGTCATTTTTGGGGACAATTTTACGCAATGCCCTTTGTCAAATATTTTTGTAGAATCGTGCAGTGCTTGCCGAGACACATTCAAATATGTATGATAGTACTATGTTATGAGTATATTTAAGGAATAAAAATACTTAGGTTAGGTTAAGATATAAAGTCTTATAAACCCTAAACACCATACTTTTGAGATATCTTGGCATAAAAAATAAACTCTATTCAACTAGACGCTTCGAATGACACCTGTTTTAAATCTGTTGGTACCCACCAACAGATTTGAACCAGGTTAGGTTATTAGGTTAGGTTAAAACAAAAGTATTTTATAAAACCTAAACTCCATACTTTTGAGGTATGTTGCCATAAAAAATAAACTGTAATCAACTAGACACTTCGAATAACATCTGTTTCAAATCTGTTGGTACTCACCAACAGATTTGACAGATTTGAAACAGTTGCCATATTTGGGGACAGTTTTATGCTTAGATTAAATACCTATAGATATCGCCGCGTGGCCACACATGAGACAGCACTATAACACTAAAATGAGGTTTTTACGTAAATTTTTCCATAAATATGACCACAGAAATACACTTAAAACTTAACTATAGGAGTCTATTTGTCATACATACACTAAAACTATTACTTTAATTGCCGAAACTATTCTAAAGACATAAAAAAATACTCGAGTTGACCTCAAAGTGACAGTGATAGGCCTTTGTTTGGCTCACTTTTCAAAGTGAGCCAAGCAAAAAAGCGGCACGTCGAATGAGACAGAAAATGTTGTTTTGTCTCAATTTCTTACTTGTTTCGTATATATGCTTCTCACTTTCGCACTTCCATAGAGTCGCATGGCTATATCTAGAGGTATATAATCTAAGGTTTTATGCAATGCCCTTTGTCAAATATTTTTATAGAATCGTACAAACCTAAACCCCGTACTTTTGAGAAATGTCGCCATAATAAAAAAAAATCTCTATTCAACTAGACGCTTCAAATGGCACCTGTTCCAAACCTGTTGGTATCTGTTGCATAGGGGGACGGGTCCCATACAAGATCACCGTTCTTTGTAATAACGTCACAAAAGAAAAACACTTTGTTGTGATTTGTAAAAATCTTTGAGACTATTCGGAAATTGAACATTAACGAAAAAAAAAGATACGGCTATCTTTCTTTTTCGTTAACTCACAATTTTGATTTTTTCACAACATCAAGTGACCGCAGACATGAGTATACGGCTTTAATTTCAACTCGATACCTCCACGCATTCTTAAGTCTTGACAGACAGACAGACAAACATACACAGACAGACAGACAGAAAACAAAGCGATCCTATAAGGGTTCCATTTTTTCTTTTTGAGATACGGAATCCTAAAAACCCGCCAAGTACATTACCTCAAAGGTGGCGATGGCGTGACAACGTGTGCATATTTTGACGATTGAGGTAATCGTCATAATATGCACACTTTCAACTTTTTGAATCATTATATCTCAAAAACGGTGTCGTTCTCAAAAAAGTGGCTCTGTAACCTGTCAGGCTGTGGCTTTGTAACCTGCCTCTTTGAGTTTGGACACGGCTGGTTATTGAGAAACGGATGTTATAATTTTATTTTGTTCTAAGAATATCACTTCAGTTTTCTTAATATTACTCAGCCTCTGTGTGAAAAGTCTCTTTAAGTAAAATATTGTGCAGAATTTAATGAAAAGCATTTTAAAAATCATACATTTCCACAAAAACCTGCCTGACAGGTTACAGAGCCACTTTTTTGAGAACGACCCTTTTGTGACCTTTGACCCCGAATATTTTTTTCAATACACTTACTCGAAAATTGGCTCTTATCGCACTACGAATAGGTTCAACATGACATGTTTATCACCCTCCTTTTTTTTTAATTTATCATAACAAGGGCTTTTTTCATTCCTATTTCGTCACGGTCAACCGTGATTATTATTTTTTTAAAGCAAACGGGTGGAAATTTTTAAGGTTTTAATATTTAATGATATAATGAAATGATTAAAATTGTGTGTAGAAACAGAATATGATGAATAAATATGATTATTTTTCCGACCCAAATATCGACCAATAGAATTGCACCATTCGACGTCACGTGGTACAACCTACATGGTATTATACTGATAATTTTTTGAAAATTTTCTCTGGTCGTTGCTATATATAAAAAACAAAACATGATCACTGACAGGTTGAATTCAATTGTGAAAATTGGAGATTTTGCGACATTTGGGACGGAAAAATAATCCCCCGAATACCACACGAGCTTCAAAATTATCTGGCGAATATTTCCCTCAAGGTTCCCTGCAAACAAATAAAATCGTCAAGTTTATCAAGAAAAATCACTCGCGCCGCTCGTGATTTTTTAACCTGAAAAACTTGACTCCTTCATTTGTTTGCAACGAACCTATCGGGAAATATTCGATAATTTTGAAGCTCTTGTGGTATTATAAGTGATTATTTACACAATAATTTGTTATTATCAACAAATTAACAATTATCTGTTTGATATCTTTGCTTCTTCAATTTGCAAAAAGTCTATTAAATATTATCCCACTAAAAATATACCTGTTAAAAAGGGGGCCAAGTTCTTATCGGCTAATTGTTCGCCTAAAAAAGGGTTGAAATCCAATGCCAAGTTTAGATTCACTTTAAAATCGATCATAATCATCTTCATCAACAGCCTGATCATCATTAAATTTGAACTTGGCAGGTTTTCGTGCTGTACGTAACATTTGATTAATTGTATAATTAAATTTATTATTTATACAGCAAGTAATTTTTATCACCTACAATTTTTTTTTGTGTATTAGGTTTCATTCAAACATTCCATTTTTGAAATAAAAAAGGTAGGTAAAATTTTCAAAAAAAAAAATGATAGACTTTTCGTAATTTCAAATTTGCGTGGTAACCTAGCATGAGCGAGCCAGCGAGGTGATGCGAGAAAGAGATAGGTAGACAGCAGCACACAGCGCGTGCCGCATGCGCTTGCATCTGATTCGCTCTTTAGTTTACGATCCGCCATTGCATGTGGCGGACGTGCGTGTTCCCGCGATCCCGTGCGCCGCTCTGCGCCCGCGATCCACCGCGGCGCCGGCCGGCATCGATACCATGTACTCAAATCGCAAGTATTATGAAATGACGCGTAGTTAAGTTCATGGAGGTCGTGTCCTTTGCTACTGCGGTCACCAGAACTTATGACCTCGACCTTGTGATGACTTATCTTTGGGAGCAAAATGAAATGACTCCTGATGTGGCAGAGACTCAAACTATCGTGGACTTGAAACTTTGAATTGAATCAAAAGTGAAAAAAAGTAAAAGAAACTATAGTGTATTCACGGAGACGAGTTAGTAGAGCGCTATCTCACTCACACAATTTTTTAACTGCGATTGGTCAGTGATAAACGCTAAGGCGGTGTACACAGTACGAGTACTTTTTAGTCTACTCACAGAGTACATTTTTTATATAGGGTATAGAGTTGTCACTCACGTCATTTTGCGGAATGTATAGCGTATTAAACGAATCAATTCATAATATTGACGCAGAGAAATGGAAAAAATGTATAAAGCATGTCATAGAAAAAGTTGAGCCCAAAATGGATGCCATGGACAGAAATGTATTTAGAAGCAATGACTGAAAGATTCATAATAAATGTAGGAAACGACGACAGTAGTGATAGTACGGAGAGTGATGATGATGATGATATGTTATAAACTTGTTTATGTAGATATTATAATATAATAAAGAAAATTTAATCATTAACTCTCGATTTTATTTCTTTCCTTCATATTCATCCAGATATATAAAAAAGTAGGTACCCATAAAAAAAATCTATCAAATAAATGTCTCTCAATTTATACGACAGACGAAGCCGCAGGAATAAACTAAGCGAACTTTTAAGAAGCGCAGTGTGAACGCACATTTACATTTCTAAGGTATTGTTAACGCCCACTGACCCTAAAAAAGTTTTTTTTGTCTTTGTCATTTGTATGATAATGTGCGATAGAGAAGGCGCCATACTAACTCGTCTCCGTGAATAAACTATAGTGGTCAGTAAATTTTCGACTGGCCTGTTGGTCTAGTGGTTAGTGGCCCTGACTGCTATGCCGGAGGTCGTGGGTTCGATTCCCACCCAGGACAAATGTTTATGTGATGAGCATGATCATTTGTTCTGTGTCTGGGTGTAATTTATCTATAATATGTATGTATTTAGAAATATATAAGTATGTTTATCAGTTGTGTAGTACCCATAACACAAGCTCTGCTTAGCTTGGGACTAGACGGCGTTGTGTGGTAGTTGTGGAATATTATTATTATTCTCATTTATTCATAAATATTACATATAAATTACATTTTTAAATATTTCAATATAAAAAAAAAAAAAACATTTAAATATATAAAAAATAGTTACCCACCGGTATCGGGAACAGGGTCCAAGCTACCGGCGGTCAGGGCTCCAGAGAAAGGAACCTCCTAACAATACGAGCCGAGTACCGCTTTTTGAATCAAGCCCTTGATCCAGCTACCTAACGCGAGCCTCCTCAGATGTTGGTTGAGGCTCTTGGCTATTAAGCCATTACCCATACCATATATATATTACCATTATTATCTCCTTTATTTTTCTATTATACATATAAATTACATTTTTAAATATTTTTTTATAACAAATATATATATAAAAAAAAACATTTAAAAATATAAAAAATAGTGGTCCGCCGGTGTCGGGAGCAGGGTCCAAGCTACCGGTGGTTAGGGCTCCAGAGACAGGAACCTCCTCACAATGCGAGCCGTATCGAGGAGTACTGCCTTCTGTATCAGGCCCTTGATCCAACCGCGTAACGACAGCTTCGACAGGTGGTCGTCGAAGCTTTTGGCTATAAGGCCATTGACGGTCACGACAATCGGCACAATGATAGCCGAGTCCACATTCCACATGTCGACAACCTCGTGTGCTAAGTCGAGATATTTTATTTGTTTCTCTTTCTCAGCTTTCACGAGATTCTCGTCATGCGGGATGGTGACATCGACTATCATTGCGCGGCGCGCTAATCGGTCTATCACCACAATGTCCGGCTTATTGGCTACAATAGTCCGGTCAGTAATGATAGACCGATCCCAGTACAAAGTGACATGGTCATTTTCGAGAACTGGGTCGGGCACATACTTGTAATATGGTACCTCTAAATCCACAAGGTTGTACTTCAAAGCAAGTTGCTGGTGGATAATCCTGGCTACTTGGTTATGTCTGTGCAAATACTCGCCGTTAGCCAAACGAGAACAACCAGAGATAATATGTCTGATAGACTCACCCGGACGGTGGCATGCCCGACACACGTCAACCGTCCCGTCCTTCATTATATATCTCCGGTAGTTGTTCGTTAAGATAACTTCGTCCATAATCGCACAGACAAAACCTTCAGTTTCCCCAAAGAGGTCACTGAAACGTAACCAGGCCACGGACGCCAAGAAATCTACATCAGGCTCGTGAAGAGCCCGGAAAAAGCGCCCGTGGAGCTCCTTGCCTTTCCATATTTCCATGCGGTTATCAGTAGTCATTATTACAGGTTTATGCCAGTCCTCTTTAGCCATGGATAACGGGGTGAGTCCCTTGTCCACTGCGACCATATCTCGGTGCATACCCACATCGGTTTTAAGGAAATATTCTCTGAGGCTGCACACCTCGCGGTTGTGCAGGGTCTTCGCGTTTAAAAAGCCTCGACCTCCACACTTCCGCGGGATGTACAGTCTCATCACCGAGGATCGTGGGTGATGCATCCGATTTGCCGTCAGCAATGTACGGACTCGCCTATCCAGGGCGTCAAGTTCGGTCTGAGTCCATTTGAGTATGCCAAAAGAGTACATTAAAACCGGCATGACCCAACCGTTGAAGGCGCGCATCTTATTTCCACCCGACAGAAGGCTATTTAATACCTTCTTCAGGCGGCCAAAGAAGCGCTCCTTCAGCGATTGCTTCATGTCAGCATTGTTAATGCCTAAGGCTTCTGACATACCCAAATACCTATAAGTTTCGGTCGAGGAAAGGGATCTAAGGTGTATGGAATCCGGGAGTTGAATTCCCTCGGATGCCTGCACATTTGTCCACACCAAATTCCATCCTGATGGCGCTACTGAAAGTTTCAGTTACCTTCAGTAGCTCCATCAGTTGCAAATTGCTGGGGGCAAAGAGTTTCAGGTCATCCATGTAAAGAAGGTGAGATATGACCTGACCACCTCTTCTCAACCGATAGCCTAGTCCTGAATCCTCCAGCAATGTGCTAAGAGGATTCAGGGCTAAGCAAAACCAAAGCGGACTCAGACTGTCGCCCTGAAATATTCCCCGTTTAATCCAGATAGGCTCATCATTCCCCTGGATCGGTCGACATCCTGGATAGCGAAGGACCGTCTTCCATTGCCTCATACATGACTCAAGAAAGGTGCATAAAGTTGTATCTATTTTGTATAACTCCAGCACCCTCATGAGCCATGTATGTGGAACAGAGTCATAGGCCTTCTTGTAATCTATCCAACATGTCGACAGATCCTTGCGGGATCGACGAGTCTGTTGGCTTATGGCCATGTCTATGAGGAGTAGCTCCTTAGTACCCCGGGACCCATTCCTACATCCATTCTGAGAGGGAGAAATAATCTGATTATTTTCTATGTGGATATTAATTTTTGCTCTCAGGATGGATGTAAGAAGTTTATAGACCGTTGACAAACTTGTAATTGGTCTATAGTTCTTGGGATCCACGGGGTTACCTGTCTTATGGAGCAGGTGGGTAACGCCAGTTGTCAGATATTCTGGTAGCGAGCCAGACTCTAAGATTGACTGGAATTGCGACGCCAGGGGCGCGTGTGAGCTGCTATACCATTTCAGCCAGAAATTTTGCAGTCCGTCCGGTCCCGGTGATTTCCAGTTCGGTAACGGACGAACTGCTCTGGCTACATCCTCTGGGGTGATGGTAACTTTTTCCATTTCTGGTATAGCTTCACACACGCGCTCGACGTCACGCATCCAGCCACCCTCAGTGTGACTGACAGGTACCGACCAAATGTTTCGCCAGAATGTAATCGTGGCCAAATCATCCGGGCGGCACTCGTCAGTCACACTGTGTTCAGGCCGCTCCCAAGCTCTGTACACCCACCTCTCATCGCTCTGAAACATGCGATTCTGCGAGTACCGGTCAACTCGCCGCTTATACCGCCGAATGCAGCTCGCCCATGCACAAACTTTCTGCTTCAGGAAGTCGATGCGCTCTGTGACACGAGACATGTATCCTTGAGGACTAATACCTGTCCCCAAAAATGCCCGTCTCACAAAGCGCATCACTCGTGGTCGTGTATTACCCTCCCTGAAGCAGTGTAGTTTGCCGATGAGTACCCTGGCCTCATCGATACGCCTCTCAATCCTGCATTGCCAGGCTGGTACAGCAGTCTTCGGTCGTATAGTTCCATCTATATTTGGAAACTTAATTTTGGCTAAACGACATGCCGCAACAGCCCCACAATACAAGATTGAGTGCGTATCAACAAGGTTCTCGCTACTCTCAAAAATATTTTTGAGCAACGAGTCCAAAGCACACACCAGCGCCCTATTTTTTTTGTGCATGGGTAACCGTGGCAAACGAGGCCTAAGCTCAGTCGGAGTCGACATGTACTCGCACAACGCATCCTCCAGTGCGCTCCTCAATCTTTCGTTGCACTGGCTACTTACTGTGACAACCCTATCATCTGCATCATCATTATTATGGTCGGACCGCGGCGAGATTGCGTTAGTAGTCGGCATTGCCGCGGTCTGTGTTTGCGTAGATGTCGAGACGATTTGGTTGCTCAGTATCTCTGAGCGCAGCCGATCAAGTGCAGCGTCGTCCAACCTGTGGTTGCGTTGGATAACCCGCACCTGATCCGACAATCGTTGAGCCGAGACGTTCACGGTTGGTTCCAGGTCCTGAAAAAGAGACAGCATCCTTTCACGGTACGCAGTGAGGTTAGTTCCCCCCTCTGTAGACCCGTAATATGCGCGCATGACGTTCTCGTTCATTGACTGAGTCAGCGGGGACCCGGCTTGGGGCCGGTTGGCCCCTAGGTCCCATGCTCTTCGATGGCCGGCCTCTCCCCGGCCGGCGTACAGGTGTTGGCGACGTCGGCGGGGAGAAATACTCGTCGCTCGAGCTCGACGCAACTGCAGCCGCCGGTGACACTGGTGATCCGGGGTCCGGCGGCGGCGAGGCGGAGCTGAGCGACGAGCCCGGGGGTGGATGTCGTGCGCGTCGTGCAGCTGCTCTAGTTAACATAATATTTCTTTCGATTCATTCCATTTTTTCGGTTTGTTGTTGATTGATTACGTCGTTTATGACAGACGTCATTTGGTGTTTTTTCTTATTCTTCTATTTTCATCGATAATTTTACTTGTTTGCTTGGTTTGGATAGGTTTTCTTATTGTAAAATTATTAAGGCTTCTTTTATAGTAAAAATTGTTTCACAGTTTTGGATAAAGAGCGTGTTTTACAAATTTAAAATGGAATAGGAAAAATATGTGACTTGTTACTAGAGTGTTGCCAGGTATTATTCCCATTATTATTATTATTATTATTTTCATACATTTATTTATCTCAGGACCATGAGGTCCTGGACCTTTGGAAGGCATACGAGGAGCCGAAACCAACTCGCAGAGGCCCTTTTAGCTGCTTCTAATGGAACGTGGTACCAACCGGCGATTATCCCTGTATGCGCTATGCTAGTGCATCCAAGCACAACCCCCGGTTGAAGGGAAACTATTGCAACATGTGAAAAACTAATTTAAGGCTATGGTTTTTGGAGTTTTAAGTGGACTGGTTACCAGGAACTATGTTAAGACTATGGCCCCTGCCTAAACAATGTTTTTAATTTCTATCGATAAAAAGGCAAGGGGTGACTTGCACACTCAACAAATGGGCCCCCAAAATGGTCGCTAGCACGAAGTGACGTAGCAACAAGAGGGCAACATATCCTGATGTGCTTGAGGAGTGGAGAGGTATACCACGGCTATCAGGACAATCCCGGAAGTACGGTCAAGATCCCTACCAGCACCTTACTGGATTATACATCCTTCTCCCGAGCGCATTTGCTCTTGCGAATCTCCACTCAAGACAGCCAATAAAGGCAAGAGAGAGGTGGGAGCTCTGTTCCTCGTCAGTGTTCACTACGACCGGCCAATAAAGGCAAGCCGGAGATGAAGAACAAGAATTCTCCCGGGAGATGGGGTCCGTGGGATCGCTAATGCCCAACAGTTCGCCACAAAACTGCCCTGCGGATTGTATCTCTCTTGGTCTGGCCCCTCACCCTAGGCATGTTACAGCTAAGCAAGCGCTACCGACACAGACTTAGGGTTCATTGGAGCGCGCAAGCCCCACCACGACGTCAACGTAGAGATACGGCGATGGGGTTATTATTATTAATAACCCCAATGTCTTAAGTTACACAGTCCGACATAAGGTAATTGTCTTTCTATTGTGTCTCTAATTACGACATTCAAAGAGTTAATATTAAAAAAAAAAACAATGTGCAAAACCACTCAGCGGTAGAAAAAACACGTAACGAAACGTGTGAACGTTATTAAAAATAATTGACATAGGTACCTACTCTTAAGGCGTATAGTCCCTTGAACCATCTGACCGAAATTATGTGAACGCAACTCTCGCACTCGCCTAGGCGGCAGTACGCAAATCTGTGCATTTATTTGCGGCCAGCAGCGCCCGGAAAGCGCTTTAAATCCATTTTCTCTGCGAGATATTGATTGATTTACACATGCAATGTTCACTTTGAAGAATATTTAACCACCAATTTTTGGGTTATGGGACATCTCGCCCACGTAAAAACTGGCCTGTGGGCCAGATGTCCACTTTTTAAAATGTGCATGGGTAGATTCGCCCGAACCAGTTTAGTAAAACGGGCCAGATGTCCACTGTTAAATATTGAAGGGATATTTCGTCCTAATTGGTTATTTATTAATTAAATAGCTGATAAATCTGCAAATCATAGCATCAAATGATAATTTAATTGTTTTTACAAAAAAAAACAGTAAAGTACCTAATCATCATATTATATTAAACTTTTAAAACTATTATATATTAAACTAGTCTAAAAGAATTATTGGATCAAGAGATAAGCGTAGGACACTGCATTGAAAAATTATGTAATTTGTAAAATTATGTATTATACGTAATTAGGGTATTTGTAAAACACTAACAACCCTGTAGGACTGTATAACTTACATCATAAACAACAACTTTTGTTCTATGACTTTTTACAAAACATAACACATTTACCAAAAACAAACCTTCAAGATTTCGTTGTACTATCAACACCTTTCAACTCTGTATTTTGCTATAAATACTCTCCTACGCCTCCCGCGCACGATCTCCGCTCCCCTCCGTTATTGTACTATCGCTTGCTTCGCGTAGACTTTGTAACATTTAGAACGCTCAATTTAAATATTTTTATTTTTGTATGAAAATCTTATGAACTAAAATATGATTTTTTTTTTAATGTCATAGAAAAAAAAAATGTTGTTTATGATATTCTTAACATAGTCCTGAAAGGTTGCTAGTGTTGTACAAATAACCCTGTATAATATATTCTTTAAGCGGTTCATTGAGTCCAATGCCAAGGTAGCTGCTAGAAAACTCGGCATTCTTGCAAAGGTACGGCGAAACTTCACACCGGTATAGCTTCTAATGTTATACAAATCACGATTTGGACTAATTGTTTTGCCTTATCATATAAACCGCGTACATTTGGAACAATTAGCCTGCTACAGTCTTCTCGTCCGATTATAATTTAGGTGTCTTCAAGGCTAGAGTGAACAGGCTAGGCTCTTAATAAATTAGTGCGATTCGAAAAAAACTATGTAAATTAAGTTTCAAGTTATACTAATTATGTCCTTAAAAGTTTAATATATGATGATAAGGTACTTTACTGTTTTTTTTTTTTTTTTGTAAAAACAATTAAATTATCATTTGATGCTATTATTTGCAGATTTATCAGCTATTTAATTAATGAATAACCAATTAGGACGAAATATCCCTTCAATTTTTAACAGTGGACATCTGGCCCGTTTTACTAAACTGGTTCGGGCGAATCTACCCATGCACATTTTAAAAAGTAGACATCTGGCCCACAGGCCAGTTTTTACGTGGGCGAGATGTCCCATAACCCCAATTTTTATGGGTCGTTTTAACGTGGTCGCTCACAATGGGCCTCATCAGAAGGCTTAAAGTCACCCAAAGAGCAATGGAAAGGGCTATGCTCGGGGTTTCCTTGCGTGATCGAATAAAAAATGAAGATATCCGCAGGAAAACTAAGGTTGCCGACATAGCACAAAGAATTGCCAAACTTAAGTCGCAATGGGCAGGGCACATTGCTCGCAGAACAGATGGCCGTTGGGGCCGAAAGGTTTTGGAGTGGCGACCGCGTACCGGAAGACGCAGTGTTGGAAGGCCTCTTACAAGGTGGACCGATGACCTGGTGAAGGTAGCAGGAAACCGATGGATGCGAGACGCACAGGAACGTTCGATGTGGCGACGCTTGGGGGAGGCCTATGTCTAACAGTGGACGTGTATCAGCTGAAATGATGATGATGATGATGATGATGAATTTTTATGTGTAAAAATGTTTCTAAAGGTCCAAGCCGTTTCGAAGGAGTAGGGAAAAGTTGCGAAATTGCTAAATATTTTGTTTTGACAAAAGTATTAATTGCACGAAAAAATCAAATGTTGATATTATTGTTCATGAATCTATAATAAACATATTTTTTTCAAACCAAGTAGGCCTCAGAAAATCACTGTTTTATGGCACTTTTCGGGCGCTTGGCCCTTAAAGTTGTGCTAATAGGATTGTGATTCGATTTAGGTAGGTAAGTTGATTTTATGTAAGTAAATTGTTTTAACATTAGTTGATCCCAATTTCTTATGTCATTATGGCGTAGGTACAGGTTAGAGTAAGCAAAAGACATGATAAGGTCTTATTTTTGAAGTTCTAACTACTTTTTAGGCGCCAGTATACTTGGATCAACGGTCATTGACCTCCTACATTTGTTGACATTCTTAATTTCAAAAACGTAAATAAAGACAAAGCTGTCTTGAATCAACATCGGTCGCCATTCTTTACACTTTCTAGTAACGAAAAACAGATAATTACATGTTTTTCGGGTATATATGCAGAGATATTAACAAAAGGTTAATGTACTTTATTCCAGGTTTATCTTGCATTAACATCTTGTATTATCATGGCATCTTGTATTATTACATTACGACATGTCTTCTGCAAATTGACGATCCTGGCAGTGAAAGTATGAAGGAAAAAAATGCAATTTATGTTTTGATAACGTATCGATAACACGATGTTTGGAGGCGGGGCCTAGACACGTGCGATGTTTGTGCGTGGTGGGTGTTTTTGTGTGTGTTTGTACGCAGCGCATAGTGTGTCTAAAAGCATTGTCATCTTTTGAATAAGTCTCTGATGCCTTATCTCAATTTTTTTGTATTAAGTGATACTAAAAGAAAAAATACGAATTTTATTACTTTTCTTAAAGATAGTTGTTTAAAATTTACCTGTAAAAATTACTTGCTGTATAATTACATTAACCTGCTAAGTTCAAATTTAATGATGGTCAGGCTGTTGATGAAGATGATTATGATCGATTTTCTTATCACTGGTTCTCATATCACTGGTTCATAAATATTAGATTGAGCGAACTCACGCTTGACCGATTTCTTAAATTTCTTAATTTTTTGTTAATCTACATATAAAACACGACCTGTGTGCCAAATTTCATAACGCTAGGACAAATTGGAAGTGGCCTAAAGGTTTTGATTACCGGTCAGTGAGTCAGTGCCAAAATTAGCTATATTCTTAGGGTCATATTTCTGGATCTATTGAAGCTATATCTATGAAATTTGGCATACTACTTTAGTTCTAGTATATGATTACGTAGATACAATTTTATCTCGAAACGGTTCGTGTAAATAGTGCACGGCATGCGCGCGGCCTGTTGCTGGAACTTGGCCTGCGCACGGCCTTGCACTTAGATTTTTTTGTTTGTGTTATAATTTGTGAAAAAAAATGTTGAATTTAAGATTTGAAGAAGAATTCTTTAGATGGTACCGCCGCCGCCAGATATTGTGATTAAGTTAATAAGTACTTGCGGTAGCCTGCTGCCATCTGAATCAAAACTAAAATGTTTGGCAACTTTGCAACATTTTCTGCAGTACAAAATGAACAAAAATGCGTCGTAATTTTCAGAGAAAGTAAGTATTTCTTCGTAAGTGTATTGAAAAATGTCGTTTGATACACACGGAGATTTGTCACTGCAGCACTCAGCTCCATAACACTTTCTTAGACGGCTCGGGTGAATTTCGCCTCGGTTGCAATGATAAACTTTCCCCACTTGTATCAAAATGTACTAGTTTTCCATGTGTCGGATCGATGAGGACTTTTTAGATTTTATTTATGATAGTGTTTTGTACAATCCTACCAATTTTCAGCTGGGTGCGAATTATTGTAACTTAACCCCTATTATTTGGTCTAATTTGACTGGACTAACAGGGTGTTTTATAATATAAAAATACATAAATGTTTCTTTTCTCCTAAAGTTACTTGAAAATAATTACTTTAGATTATCAAAATAATCTAAAGTAGTTATATAAGCTTCATACATATGAAATAATATATTATCAGTATTTTTTAATGATGGGTGGATTATGATATAGGTACCTGATAACAATGATTGATACTGGGCACATAGATAATCTTTTATGTAACATTGGCTATGTTCTAACCAACAGATTATCCTGAAGTCTTAGGTCTAATACTTATATGAAATTATACTTTTTGAAACTGCAATTTTTGTTTTACTTGAACAATAATATATTAATACTTGCATTGTCTATTGCGCTTAGACCAAAGAGTTAAATCTCTTTGGTCTAAGATCTAGTACTATAATTTTTAATATCTTCGGCTTAGGCCAGAAAGGTAACTAGGCTCTAAGCCTTAACCCGCCAGTGAGTTTCGACTTTAAATTCATACTTTATATTATAAATGTAAAAGTAACTCTATTTTCTGCTCTTTCATTTTTAAACTACTGAAATGATTTTGATTTTTACTATCATTATAAGTATACCTTATTGCACACCTTAAATTTACACAGAAAAAACATTTAGAAAAGAAATGTTACTATTATTATTTTATTTAAAAAATTGGTTCAGAGTAAACACCAAAAACCGGCCAAGAGCGTGTCGGGCCACGCTCAGTGTAGGGTTCCGTAGTTTCCCGTCCGTCACAATGAGTGTACCCACATATGAGTTAAAAAAAATGCTTGCATATACGATTATACTACAAACTTAGTCCAGAAATTATTTTGTACAAACCTTTTTGTCTTTTTTGTACAAAAACTGTTCTTTCCATCAAGTTCAAAATGATTTTCCTAGAAAGTCCTTATAAAGTTCTACTTTTCAGATTTTTTTCATATTTTCTAAACTTATGGTTCAAAAGTAAAAAACAATGTGTGTGTCCTCCACACATTGTTTTTTACTTTTGGAGCGATTATTTCCGACATTATTGACATTATCAAAAAATGATTTTAGTAAACCCCTATTCATTTTTAAATACCTATCCAACAATATATCACACGTTAGGGTTGAAATTAAAAAAAAAATCACTTCCCAGTTTACATATAGGGGGGCTACCTTAATAAAACATTTTTTCCAATTTTTATTTTACCACTGTCGGCGTCATTGATATACATATCGGTACCAAATTTCAGCTTTCTAGTGCTAAGTCACAGAGATTAAGCGACGACAGACAGACAGACGGACAGACAGACATGGCGAATCTATAAGGGTTCCTAGTTGACTACGGAACCCTAAAAACGGACATAGGCTACTTTTTATCTGGCTTTAATTTTATAACCACAATAACCGGCATTCATGAAGACAAAGTCGCGGGCAAAAGCAGGGTTATTTTTAAAACAATAACAACCTCGCAGGACTGTATTTTAACATCATAAACAACAACTTTCGTTCTATGACTTTTAGGGCCACATTTAACCGGGACACCATGGTGGCGCAACCAGTCGCGCCACCAACAAAATGCATAGAGCTCTAAAGAGCGTTACTCACCTGGTGTCTGTTTGGTAGCGCAACCAGTGCGGACACCAGTCCGGCCGCCATCGCCAGCCACGCCACCACCAAAGAGTTTGTAATAAGATGAAAATCTGAGGTATTCCATGAAGCACACCCAAACGAAGCACACCCAGACGAAGCACACCTAAAGTATTCCACTTAGCACACCTAAAGTATTCCACTTAGCACACCCGTAGGTGGGCTTCAAATAAAAATTTAAAACAATTAATTTTCTATTCCACGAAGCACACCTACGAATATCACTCGCATAGTGCGGGGACTAAGAAATAAAAATGTCGATAGAACAAAATATTTATCATTTAAAAGACTAACTTAAATTTCTTACATCATTCAGTTTCATTATAATAATGTGACACAATATTTGTCATTTTTGTAATCAAAAAGAAAAATAATAGAAAAACGTGAAAATAAAATATGTATATCCTCGGTTCACGGCACTGAGAAATTAATCAGGAATATTCTATCTCCCTTACTGAATGATTTCAATGCGCCGTGCTTCATCGAGGCTATAGATGCCTGGAGACTCGCTTGCCCGAATTCTAATCCGCCCGACGAACCATCATCCCAAGGACGGTGGGATGAGCCGCTCTGCAAAGTAGTTCAGGAAAACCTGATTGCAACATTAACTGCTCCTACAGAGCGAGCGCGCCTGCTGGCTGTGGAAGAGTGGGAGTCGGGTCTCTGGCTTCACGCACTACCGTCGTCAAACATTGGCACCTTGTTCGATAATAACACTTTCCGCCTCGCTGTTGCCTTACGTCTAGGTGCTCCATGCTGTTCTCCTCATCGCTGCCACTGTGGCGAAGTCGTCCACAGCCTCGGACACCACGGTCTGTTATGCAGCCGTAGTGCGGGTCGCATAGCGCGACACGCGAATATCAACGACATCATCAGACGCGCTCTTGTCACCGTCGTCGTTTCAGCCGTATTAGAACCCCATGGCCTGGCACGCGACGATGGCAAGAGACCGGACGGCATGTCGTTATTCCCTTGGAAGATGGGAAGGCCTTTAGTATGGGACGCTACTTGTGTCGATACTCTTGCGCCTTCACATCTTCCTAGCTCGTCGTGTCGTGCTGGTGCTGCTGCTGCGGCTGCGGAGAACCTCAACTGGCGGAAATATAACAACCTTGTTGGAAGTTATATTTTCGAACCGTTTGGGGTTGAAACTCTCGGATCGTGGGGTCCGAGTGCTCACAAGTTGTTTAAAGATCTATCGAAACGTCTAGTTGACACTTCGCGTGACCCAAGGGCTGGCTCTTACCTCAGACAGAGGATAAGCATTGCCATACAGCGTGGCAATGCCGGCAGCCTTTTGGGCACATTACCAGTCGACAGCGATGTGGAAGAGTTTTTGACGCCATATTTTAGTTTGATTTTAGTTAGTTGTAATTAGCGTAGGGTTTTATTATTTTTTTTTTTTAATTTACTGTAATTATAGTTTTTAGTTGTGTATAGAAAAATAGTTAAAAAAAGACGTGTGGCACTCGGGGACTGCCGCGGTAAAGCTATTGCATCGCATCACTCATTTGTTTTCTTATCGGTCACCACGCTCAAAACAAATGAGTGGGGGGTGTTAGGTTATTTTCGTTACGGAATTTCTGGATTTGGTCTCCACGCCCAAGGCCCGCGATAGAAGCTATGCAATAGCTTAAAAATATTTTTTTTTTTGGAAAGATAATTATGAAACAATCTGTGATTTTAAATACTAAGATTACAAAAATTACAAATATTGTGTCACATTATTATAATGAAACTGAATGATGTTAGAAATTTAAGTTAGTCTTTTAAATAATAAATATTTTGTTCTATCGACATTTTTATTTCTTAGTCCCCGCACTATGCGAGTGATATCCGTAGGTGTGCTTCGTGGAATAGAAAATTAATTGTTTTAAATTTTTATTTGAAGCCCACCTACGGGTGTGCTAAGTGGAATACTTTAGGTGTGCTTCGTCTGGGTGTGCTTCGTTTGGGTGTGCTTCGTGGAATACCTCGAAAATCTAACCCAAATAGATTTTATATATCCTACGGATAAACTAGATTGACTACGATGCAATCACACTCAAGTGTTCTTTATTCTCATTGGCATTAAGTTCATATTGACAAGCAAACGGGGAAAAATTTACTGAGCAAGACAACGACAAAGGGTCGGTGTGTCCCTTTCTTACCTCTATTTTAGCTAGGGTAACCAAAATTTAACTAAACTGTTATTATTTTTGTCACTGCAGCATGTGATATTAATAGATGCTGTAAATTTTGATATCGACGGCAAAGTATCAATAACTTCTAACTGTCTTTGAAACCTGAAAAAAAAGTTTAATTTATTGAGAAGTTAAAAATTTGAAATTTAATTTTATTAACTAATAGCAATAACGACTTTTGGTTTAAATATTAAAATGCTTTAGTATATTTTATTAAAGTGTCTCTCTAACCACTTGTGTTTTATAAGTTCTAGTAATTATTAGTGTCATATGAGGTAATTGTGAAATTACCGACACGTTGGTTTAGTTAGGAGGTATTTCCGCGTTTTAATTTAAAGCAAATTTAACAAAAAAATCACTTCGGAAATTTTACTGAAACACGAAAAACCTTTTTAAATTCATAGCGATAAATTATGAATATCTTGATAAAATATTTTTAGAAGGTATTATTTTGGTATAGTGCGTTTCACATAAGAAGTTCGCCGTAATGTTAGCTTCGCTGTCTGTCTACAGAAAAAAGAAAATAAAAAAGTAAAGCGTGGCTTACTCTAGCAAAATTATTGCTCGAAATGCGAAACAAAATCGATTTCAACGGTAGTTGCAAAACTTTTTGGGGATTTATGAGAGGGATGGGATTTTATTTAAAAAAAAGCAGGTCTAAAAGGAAGTTGTCAATGGCGAGGTACGACATTGCGGCGTGGCGTTTTAGATATTTGAAAGAATTACAGGACAATCGAAATGGAGCCCAGCGTCCTATACTTTATTCAAAAATAGTTTTTACAATTTGTAAAAGAAAAAAAAAGAAAATTATAAGGTCGTTGTAAATAGAAATATTAAGTAATTTCATTGCTAAAAATATAGCAACACTGTGTTTCCGAATTGCCAGCATTACGGCAAATCAAATCAAATCAAATCAAAACATTTATTTCAAATAGACCATTTACAGGCACTTTTGAATAGTCAAATGTCGGTCAGTCCAAGAAAAGTGAAGCTAAATTGCACGTTCCAAAGAGTAGGTCTCTATGGAGAAGAACGTGCAAGAAACTCCATGGACACTCTTTTAAATCATATTATGTGTTACATATAATGCTTGGTTACATATTACTTGTTGCTTCTATCATGTGAGCACAATGTCGATAATGAAATAAAAAATGTAAAATAATTAAAAGATAGAAACTGAATTAAGCCACTGGCAGCTAAGAGATGACCAGTCCCATCTGACGGCACCCGTTCACGAGCATGACGCGTGCATCAGCCCCACTCAGCTCAACCATTTTGAAGGGAACTGAATGACCCAATAACACGTGCCACCAACAGCGAGACATTTGAGTGAGCATGACAAACTCTCAACTGCCATGCTCGTAATGTCAAAAAAAAAAAAAGTTGTAACCTAATAAAAATGCTCCATGGTGCTTCACATTCACAAACTTGGAAAAAGTGCTTCTACATTATACAATGCAATTGTGTCTTTCAAATTAAAAAATAATAATATTAGTTTCCAACTAATCAACTAATTAGTACGCCCTAGTGGTAGTGGAGCTGGACCAGCATTGAGCCAAGCATTTTTATCTTGAATATAATCCTCCAACTTATAATATGCTTGCCTGCATAGTGTGCGTTTAATACAAGATTTAAATTTCGTTTCATTGAGTTCTAATATTTGGGGTGGTATTTTATTATAACATTTCAAACAGTACCCCATGAAAGAAGAGGCCACTTTAGCCAGTCTGAAACCTGGTTGAACTAATTGATCCCTATTTCTTGTAACATAATTATGTCTATCGCCTCTTTTGCTAAAAAGATGAAGATTTTTTCTAACATACATGATGTTTTCATAGATATATTGACAAGGTACCGTCATTATGTTAATATCTTTAAACAGTTCCCTTAAAGAATCGCACCGGCGGAGATTGTAAATAGCTCTGATGGCTCTTTTCTGTAATATAAAGATTGATTCGATGTCTGCAGCCCGTCCCCATAGTAAGATACCGTACGACATGACACTATGAAAATAACTAAAATAGACTAGTCTAGCGGTATCAACATCCGTAAATTGGCGGATTTTTCTAACAGCATATGCAGCCGAGCTAAGCCGTCCTGCAAGAGATGTTAAGTGAGGACCCCATTGTAGCCTAGAGTCAAGCGTAATCCCCAAGAAAACTGTTTTATCAACAAATTCTAGTTTCTCATTGTTCAATACTATGTCGCAATCACTACTTATGACATTTGGTAAGGAAAATCTTATGCATTTAGTTTTTTTCCCATTTAGAACTAGATTATTAGCAGTGAACCAGTTTTGGACCTGCAATAAAGCGTTATTTTCATCGTCAAGATTATTAGTCCTTCTATTTATCTTAAAAATCAAAGAAGTGTCGTCAGCAAACAACACCATATTAAGTTTATTTTTCAACAAATACGGTAAATCATTAATATAAACTAAAAATAAAAAAGGACCTAAAATTGAACCTTGGGGTACCCCCATTTTCACATTTAATCCCGACGAATTGACACCGTTTATTTGAACTAGTTGCTGTCTGTCATTCAAATACGATTTTAATAAGCTTAACGCTGTTTTGCCTAGTCCGTAATGCTCCAGTTTCAGGAGTAATGTTTCATGAACCACACAATCAAACGCCTTAGACAGGTCGCAGAAGATGCCTATAGCATCTTGTGCCTCCTCCCACGCATTAAAAATGTGTTTTAGTAAGGAGACACCAGCGTCAGTTGTACAACGTCCTTTGGTGAAACCATACTGTTTATCGTGTAAGATGTTATTGGTGTTAAAATGATTAAGCATTTGATTTAACATCACCTTTTCAAATATCTTGCTAAAAACCGACAAAACGGACACCGGCCTATAATTATTAGTGTCTTTACTGTCTCCGGATTTAAAAAGTGGTATCACTTTACTATATTTCATTAGATCCGGAAAGACTCCTTGATCTATACACAAATTAAATATTAACTCTAAGTACGGCGCTACAGTCTCAATAATTGAGGTACAAACTTTGATAGACATACCCCATAGATCTTCTGTCAATTTAATCTTGATTTCTTTAAAAGCTTTTATTACTGTTATGGGGTTTATATGTTTAAAGTTAAATTCAGTCGAACGGGCTGCAACGTTCGCCTGTAATAAACCAAAAGCATGCGATGGCGACGAATTTAGGGCTTCAGTAGTTTTAATTGGAATACTGGTAAAGAAATTTACAAATTCTTCTGCAACTAGTTTGTTATCGCTAATAAGACCATGATGAGTCTCCAATGTGTAATCATTATTATTTCTTTTGTTTCTGTTGGTTTCATTATTTATTATATTCCAAACCGTTTTTATTTTATTATCTGCTGTTTTAACTTTGTTGCTGATGTATAAGGCCTTAGCTGCCTTACAAGTATTTTTAAACATTTTAGAATAAGTAGCAACATATTTATTAAAAGTTTCAGTGTTAATAATAGGCTTAAGGCCATACAACTCGAAAAGTCTTTCCCTACTTATTCTGATTCCTTTAGTTGCCCAGTCACTAAATCTAAACTTAGGGCAGATAGTTTTAGTTTTTTTCTCAAACGTCTGATTAAACTCCTTTTGAACTACTGAAAAAAAATTTTTATACAAAATATTACCATTGTTTTCTGCAAGGTTCCAATCACCCAACCTGCTAGATAAAGTGCTATTAAATTTATTTAGTTTACCGGATGTTATTGGTCTGAATTGTATCTGCACGGCGAAGGAACATCTTATGTGAAATGCACTATACTTCACGGTCAATATATATTATATTATATAATATATTTTATGTCAGAAGAGGTTGTAATCGTATCGTGAGTAATAGCAGTCTGAGAGATTGACAAATATTTGAATTTATGTTAGACAGAAAAGTATAAAGAGACGCCTGCTATCTGGATGCTACTGAGGAGCTATTAAACAAGCTTGAGCGATTACAAAACTTATGCATTCGGTTTGTTTTTGGATTACGAAAATATGACCATGTCTCTCATCTTCGCAAGGAACTCAAGTGGCTCCCTATTCGTCTTCGCAGGAATACTCGGATTTTATGTCTTCTTTTTAATATCCTACACAACCCATCTTATCCCTCCTACCTTCGTGATCGTTTTTCCTACGCTCGTCCTAGTGACGCGCCCTGCAGATCACACCTCAGATCCCTTCTTAAATCCCCTCCCCATAAATCCAGTTACTACTCCTATTCTTTCTGTGTCCATGCCGTGAGGTTGTGGAACTCACTTCCGCCTAGCATTCGAGATTTAAAATCGATCTCACTTTTTAAAAATCGAGTAAAAGAGCACTATCTTTCCTCTCAATTGTGATATTTATTTATATATTGTATGTAATATGTATGTAATATGTATGGTATATATTTATAGCTGTAGGTATATATTATTTTTAGGTATATATAATTATATATGACTTTGGTTTAAGACTTCACACATTCTTCTTTTGCTTCCTACACACTATGGTCTACATTTCTTTTTGATTTCTCCTTTCGCAGGTCTGCTGGAAGAAATTTCTTTGGAAATAAGCAGTACCTTTGTACTAACGTCTCTTATGTATTATCTGTTTCTGTTATTTTTGTGTGTACATAAATTGTAAAATAAATAAATAAAATAAATAAAGAGTGTGTTTGTCGATTCGGTGAATTTTCTGTAAAGCGCCTATTACACTACGCGATATTCAGACTGTCACTAAATTCACGCAGGCTCTGACTCATTTCATACAAAATTACGCACGACACTGCGTAACTTGGAGTTATTGGTACCTACTTTGCTGTTGATATAAAAATTTACACCATCAATTAATATCACATGCTGCAGTGACAAAATAATAGCAATTAATTTAGTAAAATTATGGTTACCCTAGTTAAAATAGAGGTAACAAAGGGACAACCGACCCTTTGTCGTTGTCTTGCTCAGTACATTTTTCCCCGTTTGCTTGTCAATATGAACTTAATGAAATGAGAATAAAGAACACTAGAGTGTGATTGCTTCGTAGTCAATCTAATTTATCTGTCGGATATATAAAGTCTTTGCTCTAGTGTCAGTATGGTGTCTAGTTTGGTGTCTTGCTATATTTCACTGGGCTATGGCTCTTAAAGAAAACATAATTCATTTATCAAAAACAAACTTTCAAGATTCTTTGTTCTCTCTAACACATTTCAACTCTGTATTCTGCTGTAGCTACCCACGTCTGTATGACGCGACGCAAGTGCATCAAGCATCCCCGCCGCCCGATCCCGCTCCCCTCTGCTATTGTACTATCACTTGCTTCGCATAGCTTTCATAATATTTAGAACTCTCAATTTAATTAAGACTATCCACTGAGCAAATATTCTTATTTTTGTATGAAAATCTGATGGAATAAAATATGATATTTTTTTTAAAGTCATAAAGCAAAACATAACATAGTTCTAAAAGGTTGCTAGTGTTTTACAATTAACCCTGTATAATTATTTCTGGTATAATTATAGCAAATCCAGAAGTGTATGGCAGAGCTGTGTACATCGTAATGATGACCTCTGTTACCAGTTATATAAAACAAAAAATAATAATAGCAATAGGATTTGATTTGATTGCGATTAGAAGAGTGAAATTTTGCCCAAGGTTTCCTTTGATGACGTAATTGAGCACTAATAGAAGAAAGAGATAGATTTTCCTCATCCCTCCTAAAGGAATAAAACGGGGGTATAAAGTTTGTATAGATAAACCTACTTTCACGTGGGCGAAGCCGCTGGCAGAAGCTAGTCATTCATAAAAAGTGTTTCTAAATGTCACATTGCAGGTAAACCTAATAGGAACATTCAATGTGATCCGGTTAGCGGCTGGTTTGATTGGCAAGAATGCTCCGGATGCTGATGGTCAACGCGGAGTCATTGTGAACACGGCTAGTGTCGCAGCTTTTGATGGACAGGTAATTTAATTAATCTATTTAATTTAATAAACTAGTTACTGCCTATGTTTTTTTTCTTCTGTCACTACTTACAATATATCTTCAGACTAAGCAATCTTGATAGATAGCGTGTTTCCGAATTGCAGCGCAGTGGGAGTGCAGCCAGAGCTGCGTCTCCCACTTACAGGTGGCCACGTTTCAGAGCCATATGACATCACTGCCAACACGCACTGGTCATAGACTTTCGTCTTGAGACACTGTGGTATGTTGAACGAGAAAATACCGCGCAGCTTCCAGAACGCCGCCCAGCCGAGTCAAAGTCGACAATTGATGTCTTTCTCGAAATTAGATCTAACCAACTGGGCCGTCTGTCCCTAGTAAACGTAACCGTCCACAACATCGAGTGTAGAGTCTTTGATTTTGATAGGAGTTGGCGCCTACATGGTTGTTTATCATGACTCTCGTTTTGTCCATGTTCATTTTGAGATTCACTCTTTCGGAAGCTCTACTGAGGTCATCGAGCATTGTGCTAAGCTCCTTCGCAGTCTCAGCCATGACTACTAAGTCATCGGTAAACTGAAGGGGATGTACACGCCATTGACATTAACGCCTAGCCCTCTCCAGTCCAGAACCTTGAAGACATCCTTCGGCTGTGAACAGTTTCGGATAAATGACGTCTCCGCGCCGTCTTGAAGTCCAACTGACAAACAACCGTTAACACCCGCTAAATCCTGTTTTTCTTCAATTGTTCTTTTTGCGTTCCAGGATCACGGTAAATCTTTCAAACAATCCTGCACCCCACCACACATCTATTCCCTAAATTTGCTTTATTTAAATTGATTGGTTTCAGATTGGCCAAGCCGCTTATTCAGCCTCGAAAGCCGGAGTAGTGGGAATGACATTGCCCATAGCCAGAGACCTTGCCAAGCAGGGCATCAGAGTAGTCACTATTGCTCCAGGTTAGTAAATATTGTATCTTAGATTATTCCTTCCATTTTTCTCTGTGTTGTGCGTCTTCACTTTACGTCGATTCTCATGGAGGACACCTCGGTCTACTACGACTCTTTCTAGCTCCAGACTTGCGTTATACGATCTATAGCTTTGACGGTTTTTTTTTACTATGGATAGGCTCGCATTTGACTACTATCTCACCTGATGGTAAGCGAAGGCTGAAGATGGGTACGCTTGCATAGAAGCAACCTCTTCACTCTTGACTTAAAGACCGACGCGCGACGGTCCTGACAGACGGCAGGGAATTCTACTCCTTAGCGGTATGCATAATAAATGTGTTCCCAAAACGCTTGGACCTATGGGTGGGATGTCCACCATGTACCGGTGACGCAACGCCGTACGTCTTGTGGTCCGATGATAGAACAGATTTGGTGGAATTAAATTGTGCCATTCCAATGCACACTCCCCGAGTCGACGATCCCATTGTCATTTTGCTAAAAGTTTGTAATCTGCTAATTCATAATGATCGATCATTGATCGGTCAATGGTCTTGTAATAGAATTGTGATAGAATGACAATATCGAGCATAATAAAAGCACTAATTGCGCAATGACGTCGTAATGGTAGGTCAATCAAAGGAACTGTAAAAATTTTTGCAGATTACCGCATACGTCAGATATTCATTTGTCATTATGTACGAGATTACCATTCTATGCCATTTCTTTCAATGGAGTGTCAGTGGTTGACCATCGGAAAGTCATAATGACGCCATTATATTAGTAGATTACCAAAACTTGTCAAAATCAACAATTATGAAATCAATGATAGACCATTTTGACACTATTGTAATAGCAGACTTGAGG
The DNA here is from genome assembly GCA_910589285.2 of Mythimna ferrago. Lineage (NCBI taxonomy): Eukaryota > Metazoa > Arthropoda > Insecta > Lepidoptera > Noctuidae > Mythimna > Mythimna ferrago. Next base: position 20,717,627 of record OU342673.1, on the reverse strand, counting down.
TCCGGTACTCCATACACGGTCGAACTTGTGCGTGATAGAGGTTGAGCAGTTGTTCCGGCATGAAATACCGTCTCACCTTTGCTAAGATCCCCTTTAGCTTCACTTTTTTTTGGACTGACCGATATTTGACTATTCGAAAGTGCCATATCCGCTGATATTGATCTGAAAAAAGTTATCATCAGCATCCGCTGATACAGTATTACCTGCATCAGCAACAACCCTAGTCCCGTGCCCGCGGTAAAATAAATATGTAGTACTTAGCTTAAATTGTTCTTTATTATAACATTACTTATTAGCTATTTGAAAGTACCGTCAATGGTGGGCGAGCGGACAGAAATGAATTTGCTAGGAAATATAAAGAAATGTCTCTAAGATTATCATGGATCGTAAGGGTTTCACTTTCTTGTAGATCGTGGGAATTATGAAAAAAAATAAAGAAAATTTATTCATAATTGACATTAGCAGTTCTCGACGAAGCGGCAGCCGTTTATTGGTCTTCCATAACTCGTCGACATGTCGTCATCGCATATTTTATTGTAAAAAGCTATCCCCGCGCTCTGGGTGGATCAAGAGACTTTCTTAATTAAACCCATCTGTGGTCTTTCAGAAAAAAAAATAAGATCGTTTGGCAATAAAGAATATTTCGAGATGACGTTTTTCCATGCAAAATGTTTGGGGGCTTTCGTTTTTGAAGATTTCTGTCATTTCTACAGTACCTAGGTACCTAATAGGATCTTTAACCGTATATATGTACATAAATATATATTTTTATATTTTAGCACTTTTTGCTAATTTTTTTCTAAAAGCTGTGAATGCAGTACGTAATATCTTAAAAAGGTATCGATGGTCTCCTAGGCACGTTTTCCCGTATCTATAAACGATATTGTACCTGCTCCGGCCCACAACCCCGCCACGTTGAGTGAATTTATGTTCTTTCATTTTATACTATTTTTAGGGTTCCGTAGTCAACTAGGGACCCTTATAGTTACGCCATGTCAGTCTGTCTGTCCGTCCGTCCGCGGATAATCTCAGTGACCGTTAGTACTAGAAAGCTGGATACCAATATGTATGTATATCAATCCCGCCGATAAAGCGGTAAAATAAAAAGTAGACAAAGGTGTTTTATTAGGGTACCCCTACACGTAAAGTGGGAAGTGATTTTTTTTTTTTCATTTCAATATGTTGTTGGCTATGTACTTAAAAATGAATAGGGGTTTACTAAAATCATTTTTTGAAAATTTGATCATTTGTTAATATTTTCGGAAATAATCACTCCAAAAGTAAAAAAAAATCCCCCTTCTCTAACTTTTGAACCACAAGCTTAGACAATATGAAAAAAATCTCAAAAGTAGAATTTTACAAAGATTTTATAAGAAAATAATTTCTGAACTAAGTTTGTAATTTAACCATATATGCAAGCATTTTTTTAACTTAGTTTATATATTTTATTATCCTGAAAGTATCTTCTTTCAAATAAAAAAATAATTATATTTAAAATCCGTTCACGCAATACAAAATTACCACCGAAAACCCAACATACATAACCCGTCTAGTTTGTATAAATTAGTAACCCAATTTCCCGAGAGATGGCGCTGTACTGTGGGCTACTTCGAGCTGTTAAGATTTTTCCTGAGTTGATGGTCGAGACGGGTATGAGATATAATATAGTCGAATTGTTCGCTTGGTCTCTCGTTAGCATTGTTTAACTCTTAAGTGGGGACACTTATTGTGACAGACGGGAAACTACGGAACCCTACACTGAGCGTGGCCCGACACGCTTTTGGCTGGTTTTTAATAATGTCTGCGACCGGGTCGGATTATGCCCAATGTCCTCGTGTCTTGTTTAATCGTTTCGACGTCTTCCGTAGTTTGAAACGCGAGAAAATGAAAAGTAGCCTAATTTACTTCTTGATACATGGGCTATTCATAAATGAAAGTTCCGTTAAACCAATTCGAAGATTAGCCGGAACAGACAGCCAGATAATAATTTTATAAATTGCTTTTTGATTATAAGTATAGAATATAATATCATAAATGCATTTAGTAGAACCTTCAATTTTATTTCTATGTTTATAGGGTCGCGCTTGACCACTATCTCATTTAATGTTAATGTAAGCACGTTTGCCTAGAAGTAACATAAGATATGCTGTGCTACATACATCGCCCGTTTTCCTATATGTTAAAAATGTCCTGTTGTAGATGTTAGTCAATCACCACACTTAGGGCCATATTTCACCGGGACACCATGGTGGCGCAACCAGTCAATCAACAAAATGTATAGAGCTCTATAAAGTTACTCGCCTGGTGTCCGTTTGGTAGCGCAACCAATTTGGTGGCGCGACCAGCTCGGACACCAGTCCGGCCGCCAGCCACGCCCCCATCAAAGATAATGTAATAAGATGAAAATCTAACCCAAAGATTTTATATATCCTACGGATAAACTAGATTGACTACGAAGCAATCACACTCTAAAGTATTCTTTATTCTCAATGCCATTAAGTTCATAATGACAAGCAAACGGGGAAAAAATGTATTGCGCAAGACAACGACAAAGGGTCGGTGGTCCCTTTCTTACCTCTATTTTAACTGTTATGGTTACCCCATAATTTTATTGAATTAATTGTTATTATTTTGTCACTGCAGCATGTGATATTAATAGATACTGTAAATTTTTTATATCGACGGCAAAGTATCAATAACTCCTGTCTGTGAAACCTGAAAAAATTGTTTAATTTATTGAGAAGTCACAAATTTTAATTTAATTAACAAATAGCAATAACGACTGTTGGTTTATTTATTAAACTGCTTTAATATATTTTATTAAAGTGTCTCTCTAACCACTTGTGTTTTATAAGTTCTAGTAATTATTAGTTTCATATGAGGAAATTGTAAAATTACCGACACGTTGGTTTAGTTAGGTGGTATTTCCGCGTTTTAATTTAAAGAAATTTTGACAAAAAAAAATCACTTCGGAGATTTTACGAAAAAACTTTTTAAATTCATAGCGGTAAATTATGAATAACGTGAAATTTTTTTTTATAGGGTTATTGGTATAGTGCGTTTCACATAATTATGAAGTTCCTTCGCCGTGATGTTGGCTCCCCTGTCTGTCTACAGAAAAAAAGAAAATAAAAAAGAAAAGAGTTGCCTATTCTAGCAAAATTGTTGCTCGAAATGCGAAACGAAACCGACTTTAACGGTAGTTACAAAACTTTTTGGAGATTTATGAAGGGAATAAGATTTATTTAAAAAAAAAACAGGTCTAAAAGGAAGTTGTCAATGGAGAGGTACGCCATTGTGGCGTGGCGTTTTAGGCATTTGAAATAATTGCAGGACAATCGAAATGGAGCCCAGCGTCCTATACCTACTTTATTCAAAAATAGTTTTTACATTTTCCAAAAGAAAATTATAAGGCGATTGTTAAAAGTAATGAAATATTAAGTAATTTCATTGCTAAAAATATAGCAACACTGTGTTTCCGTATTGCCAACATTACGGCGAAGGAACATTTTATGTGAAACGCACTATATGGTCAATATAATCTATAATATAAAAATGAATCGCAAAATGTGTTGGTAAGCGCATAACTCAACAACGCCTGGACCGATTTCGCAAATTTTTTTTTTGTTGTGTTCGTTATTATGAGGAGAAGGTTCTTATGGAAAAAAAATGAAAATTAGGGTAGTGTAGGGTAGAGTAAGGTAGAGGAGGGTAGAGTAGGGTAGAGTAGAGTAGGGTAGGGTAGAGTAGGGTAGAGTAGAGTAGGGTAGAGTAGGGTAGGGTAGAGTAGAGTAGAGTAGGGTAGGGTAGAGTAGGGTAGGGTACAGTAGGGTATAGTAGGCTGAAGTAGGGAAGAGTGGGAGCGAAGCCGCGCGGGTACAGCTAGTTATATAATATAAATATAATTATGTCAGAAGAGGTTGTAATCGTATCGTGAGTACTAGCAGTATGAGAGATTGACAAATGTTTGTATTTTTGTTAGACAAAAAAGCATAGAGAGTGTGTTTGTCGATTCGGTGAATTTTCCCTAAAGCGCCTAATACACTACGCGTTATTCAGTATACGATATTCAGACTGTCACTAAATTCACGCAGGCTCTGACTCATTTCATACAAAATCACGCACGACACCACGAGACTCAGTGTGCCATACCTTGCGTATCGCTTCGCACCCACGGGCGTGTATGCATGTTTCTCATCATGTTAGGCGCGTGATCTGCATAAACGCGCGTGGATGCATTTTCGGTATCTTGGACTGTGCGTGTTTTCTATACAAACGGAGATACTTACAAGCAACGTTAAAACACGCATTCACGCGCTACTCTGTGTGGTGCGGGGCAATGTGATAATCGCCTTAGTAAAATCTCCGAAGTGAATTTTTTGTTTTCAGGTTTCACAGACAGTTTGGAGTTATTGGTACTTTGCTGACGGTATAAAAATTTACACCATCAATATATAATAAAATAACAATTAATTTAGTAAAAGTATGGTTACCCTAGTTAAAATAGAGATAACAAAGGGACAACCGACCCTTTTTCGTTGTCTTGGTCAGTACACTTTTCCCCGTTTGCTTGTCAATATGAACTTAATGTTAATGGGCATAAAGAACACTTTAGAGTGTGATTGCTTCGTAGTCAATATAGTTTATCCGTAGGATATATAAAATCTTTGCTCTAGTGTCAGTATGGTGTCTAGTTTGGTGTCGGGCTATATTTCACTGGGGCACCATGGTACATAACCAGTTGCGCTACCATGGTGTCCTGGTGAAATATAGCTCTTAAACTCCTTGAATTAAGATGGTGTTTTAGATAAATGAGTAGATAGAGTTTGAGATTAACAACAAGAGACCAATAAAAACTGCAGCTGCAGGAAATCTACAATTTTAACAATATCTTTACAAACTAGTTTATTTTCACTTCCAGGTTTATTCCGAACGCCGATGATGGAGATGCTCCCTGAACCAGCTATCAAGAGTCTGGAAGCCTCCGTGCCGTTCCCACCTCGTTTGGGTCATCCTCAGGAGTTTGCCCTGCTCGTCCAAAGCATTATTCAGAACCCTATGCTGAACGGTGAGACCATACGTCTCGATGGCTCGATCAGGATGCAGCCCTAGGTACTGTACTTTTATAAAACTGTATGTAGTTATGTACTTCCGAAACTAGTAATATTGTAGTAGAGTTCTATGAAATATACATTATATTGTGTTTTCTACATATTTTATGGGTATAATACAAATACATTCGTTTTCTTTCACAAATGTGAAGCCCTATTAGCAAGAATGTTATTAATTACAACTAAGTTCTGGTAACAGAAAAATATTTTAGTTTTTAATTTAATTTTTATTTATTTTATTTCATTTAATTTGTGGTAGATTTAATATTAGAAGCTGTAAGGAAAATATAATTTTTGTTTTTTGTTTGTACAAAATAACACATTATATGTAATTTGTATTTAACCGTCACTACCAAAGAATGTGTTTTAAACTTAGTTTTGATTATTTTTTAGTTTGGAGGGCTTTATATTTCTGTACATTTATTTATGTATATATTCTGCATGCGTAAATTCTTTTTATATTAAATGGTTTCTGTTGGGTTTTTACTTTGATTAAAATATTTTAGATTTTTTACAAAGTTTTATTTTCATTTTCATTCATAATTTTAAGGGCTGTCTTCAGCATATTCGACGCCCTTTTGCCAAAGGCAGCCTGAGCCCTCTCAAAAATACAAAAATGGAACTATTTGTTTTTTTTTTAATATTTTATTTAGTCTTCTTTCTTTTTTGTATTATCAATGAATTCCGTTAAACTCAGAAATAAGGACGACGTGTGTTTTTCGATACTGTAAAAACTCGAAAAAAAAAGGTCGGCGAATCATTGGGTATCAGTTTTCATCGGTAAGTTTTGTCGTTAAGCATTCTGTTATTCTTTAGCACTTAGGTATTATGTGTACCTACATAAATGTTACGTGCAGATTAGTGTTCAAGTATAAATTAGATTCACTTGAATTTGTAGTCTTGTGTGATATTGCATTACTGTTATTGAGATTTCGTCCTTCATACACTATTTTTATATTTCAGGGAAGAATAGATAAAAATTCTTGAAGAAGATAGAAGTGAAAACACGTGACTAAAGCTAGAAAACGTTTCCTAAAGAAGTCGGCTATTCCTTGTAGTATTCCTTCAGATTGTGTCCTCAAAAATTTATAGCTTTCCTCTATATTATTAGACCAAGTGCAAACTGACTCCGAATAAATGTTTGCTTCGCCCCAAAAAATTAAGTTGAATAAAGATTTAAAAAGAAGTTTTCGCTGCAAAAAAGGTATTGTCAAAAAAAGTTATAAAATTACAACGAGAAAATCTAGGCAATAGTTTCAGTCACAGAACAGAAAATACAGGTAGAAGTGCCCCTATCCTGGCAAAGCACGGGAACTAGTGTCGCCAAACTCACACATTTGTATATTAAATTGTCCATTACACACATAAAAAACATTAATATGATTGGCTACAAATTAAAAACGCAACTTTTACTAATCATCTTCTTATTGCTTTGATAAATTAAGTCTTATTACAACAACTGAAAGTTGTTATTATTTGACATGACACAAACAATAAAGATGTTTTTCGTCTTATAACCAATTTACAACGAGTTCAGCTACTCCACGCTAGATGGCGCTGTAACCAATTCATCATTTGTCATTCTATTCAGAACTCTAGTTTCTTTGAAATAGATGCCATATTCACCTGCACATGTAATCACTTTTGCTACTCATTTAGAGATGTAGACATATATCGATATTTTAATATTGATGTTACGTAATTTATTCAGGTAAGCAATGTAATAATTTGTTAACATCTTACAAATGCTTAATAATGGATAAGGTTGATTGTCTTTAAAATATCAATGTTAAAGATTTATTTGTATGTAGGGGGGTAATCTTATTTTTAACCGACTTCGAAAAGGAGAAGATTCTATGTTCGACTTAATGTATGTTTTGTTCACCGATATCTCGGTCAATTGTGGACTGACTTTGAAATATATTTTTTTTTTTAATTAAAATGTTCTTATTAGGTATTGCTTTATCGTTCAAATATCTATATTTGTTTTGTGAAGTTAATGTATTACGGTTAATATTATGTAATATTCAGCCTTTCAAGCGTGAAGAAGTAAAGAAAGTGATTAGCAACCCGCACCTATTTCGGACGGATGCAGGTTACGTGTTGTTAAAACCTCGTGATTTATGTGCAATCTTAGTTAAATATTTATAAATTACACATGAAAAGTCCGACACAAATTTTCTGAATGATGATGCCAGCCATGAAATAAATAGTTAGAAATAAATAAAAATTATCGATACCGACCTACTTTACGGATGTGTCCCATCCCTAATTGAGTAGCGTCGAAGTTACTAGAATTTATGTTATGATTTTGTAGATGACGGCCAAGTGTATTTAGACTTTGTAATTATGACTATAAGGTTGTTTATAGTTTGCATTAAAGTCATAAAATGTGGTATTTTCATTTAAAATCAATTTTATTAAAAATTAACAAAGTTTAGTGCTTAACGATGATACGATACACCTCCACAAGATACATTTTTTTTCTGCTTTTGTTTTTGCAGGTCAAAACCGAAAAACCAGGCATAATTTGTAATATTTCGCGTATTTCTGAGAGAACCAATCGCGACAAGTGTCTGACGGTGAATAAGCTAAATGTTGCGCATCTCGACCTAATGTTGACACGCGCGCGATATCTGAGGGGCACTTTCTCTACTTTTCTTTATTCCGTGGTTTCAGTGGTCAGTTAAACGCCTATCTTGAAAAATTATGTAATTTAATAAGTAACCATCCCACTGACAAATTTATTATTCTTGACGATTTTATTATGAGCTCCATAACATGGTCAGCTTCTCATGGAACTAGGCCTATTGCACCTCAAACTAGCTTATTCACTATTTTTTTTGATTCTATTGATTTTTGTGGTCTACAACAGTTTAATCTCATTAACAATAGGCACGGTAAAATTCTAGATCTTGTTCTCGCAAATATGAACGTTGCCGTCGTCGCATGTCCAGACCCCCTAACTGTCGAGGACTCCTATCACCCTGCATTATTAGTTCAATTAACTACCGCACAACCTTATCCACTCAAAGCCAATGCACGTATAGTATATCAGTACAACAAATGCAACTATGAGCGTGTTTGCTCTGCGCTACGTGATGTTAACTGGGATGACATATTGATGAAAGGAACTGTCGATGAGGCCGTCGGAAGGTTTTATTCTACATTATTGGAAATAAGAGACCAACACATTCCGCAACGGCTGTGCAAACAATTTAAATACCCCCCTTGGTATAATTCTGCACTTACTAAGATTCTTAAAGAAAAATTCAAATACTACACCAGGTTTAAAATTTATGGCAATATCTCTGATCGGCTCACTTATCAATTACTTCGCGACAGAGCTAATGACGTCGAACAGGTTTGCTATACAGCTTACATGAAAAAATCGAGTCCTCAATAGGTTCAAACCCGAAGTTATTCTGGTCCTTTATAAAAAGCAAACGCATGAACAACACCTTCCCTTCCAGCATGTCATACTGTGATAGCAAAAGTGACTCTGGGGAAGGAATTTGTGAACTCTTTTCCGATTATTTTCAATCAACATTTCTCAACACTTCCATTAATGTGAACACGTTCGTTGGTACTTCTGCTGTCACCCAAAGGTACGGTTCGACTGGCTGCGTTTCCAACTGTGACATAAGTACAATTGAAATTGATGTGTCAACTGTACATAAACTTTTGAAATCCCTTGACTTAACCTAATCTGCAGGGCCAGATACTTTACCTGCCATGTTTATTGTTAATTGCGCTGATGAACTGGCTTTACCTGTTTCACTCTTGTTTAAACGGTCAATTGCTGAAGGGTTTGTTCCATCTTTATGGAAATCCGCATTTATATCTCCCATTCATAAAAAGGCTCCAAAGACAAGATTGAGAATTATAGGCCAATCTCTAAGGTCTGTCTTCTAGCCAAGGTAATTGAACGCATAGTTTATAACCAGTTGTACAGAAGTCTGGGCTATAGTTTAAACTCAGCAACACGGGTTTTTGAAAGGAAGATCCACAGTTTCTAACCTAGTCCTCTTTACAGAATTTGTTACTGAGCATATGGATAAGGGATCCCAGGTTGACGCAATCTATACAGACTACAGTAAAGCATTCGATAGGATCGACCATGACATCCTGCTGAGGAAGCTTTTCGACTTAGGCATAAGAGATCTATACAGATGGTTCTCATCTTCATCGACGCAAGCCGTTTTTTTTTTTTTATTGTGGTAAAAAATCATGCATTGACATCCCCCGCTCTTGGGCGGAGCGGGAGATAGTGTCAGACTCTTACTGACTAAAAGACCCACCCCGTTCCTTCTAGCCTTCATATCGGGGCTCGAGCGCCCTTTCGGATAACCCTGGCCCCAGTAGGCTTCGACCCGGCTGGGCCCCTGCTGTTGCTGACAACTCCTTGAGGCGCGCGGGAACAGTGCGCGCCGTCGACGACTTGGGCTTGGTCCGGACAGCGAGCTACCCATTGCTCACTGTCCGCAAGCCCGCGCCTACGGTGGCCGGAAATCGGGATCAGAATCCCGGCGGCGGCGGCGGCGGCGATAACGCCGTTGCCTGATGCGTTCGGCCTCCTCCTTTGCGAGCATTACTGCTTCGCAGAAGTCGGCGACCGCCTGCCACTCCTCCTCGCTCCGGACCATGGCCTCAACCAAGGCCCGGCGCGAGAGGTCTCCGCCGCCGATCGCCCCCACGAGGGCACGGCGATGCTCCGCCCAAGCAGGGAACACCTCGACTGTGTGCTCCACCGTGTCCTCCGGGCATTCCGCACAGTGACGACACCCGGGCGTCACTTCCGCACGAATCCGGTGCAGGAAACTCCCGAACGAACCATGTCCGGTGAGGACCTGCGTCATGCGGAAGGTAAGGACGCCGTGAGGTCTTTCCAGCCACGCCTCAAAGAGGGGACTTACCGCCATGATTGTGGCGTGCCCAGCACCGGGTTGCGATAGTCGTTGACGCCATTTCACCATGAGATCCCGCCGGAGCTCTGTCCGCCATGCCGTGACCTGTCGCGGCAGCGGACTTTCACCCCGGCGTTGCATCTCCACGCGCATATTTGCAGATGACATGAAAATATTCAAATCAGTTACGAATCTAACTGATACTAGTCTATTGCAGGAAGATTTATTCAGGTTAATTAAATATTGTAAAAGTAGTTTAGTCATCACGTTCACACTTAAGACTCAGCCAGTCATGTTTAACTACTCGATTGAGAATCAGCTGTTATCGCGAACTAACGCTACCAGAGATCTCGGTATTCTTATCGACAATAAGCTCTCCTACGAATGTCATGTCGATCATATCGCCAAAAAAGCTGCCAAAGCCCTGGGATTCCTTATCCGTAATTCCAGTTCGTTTAAAAATATGAAAACCCTAAAAATTCTTTACTGTACTTACGTCCGCAGTCACCTTGAATACCGTAGTCAAATTCGGAATCCAAATTATGCTATTCAATCCGACCGCTTGGAACGAATACAACGGAGATTCACGAGGTACTTGGGGTACAAGTTCAAAATCCCTTTTATGAGTTATAATGAAAGATGTACTCGACTCCACTTGCTGCCCCTTGTAACTCGCAGAAATATATCTGATATTCGCTTTCTAATCAAAATGGCACGCTCTATGATAGATTGCTCTGAATTATTGTCAAAGCTATCCCTGAATGTCCCCCCTCGGCACTGTCGGATTAGAAATCTTCTCACGCTCCTCATTCACGCACAGTCTACCGTAGTAACTCTTACTTGATTCGCGCAGCAAAAGCATTTAACAATTTAGTCAAAGAACACACCTCAGTTGATCTCTTTACAAGCAGCTTAGCATCCATAAATATTGTTAAGTCCAAAAGCAATGTTTTGTAATTGCATTACATTATTGTACTAACTAACTTTCCACAATACTTCCATACTATATTTGGAGGCTTGTAAATGGCTCATCGTGATCTATTTTAACGTTTATCTTGTATTGTCAGCTGTAAGCCACCCAAATAAAATAAAATAAATATTTCCGAAAAAAAAACACGGAATCTTTAACTGGAATTACCGTTGTTGTTTGTTTTGTAACTAAATCTTAGCAGCGCAGTCCTGACTTCATTCTCAATGATGATTACAGTAAATGGTTTCAATATTTTACACGATTTTGGATTCACTTTTTGAAGTGAAAACTTCTTTAGCGGCGTTGAGCACTTTTTCTGTAATGGGTATAAAATCTTAAACTCGCGTCAGGACACGTGACCTGATCGAAAAAGCGTAAGACGGATGGAGAGTAGACAGCTATCCCTTATCACGCGTTCTGAAAGGGGGCTAGACGGAAAAAATTCTCACGAAAAATTGTACCGACACTTTTACTGTCAAAATATAAATCCAAGATGGCGGCTGCAAGAAATTATCAACTTTTTCGTCATGGGTGTCGTTTTCATGGTTTTCGAGGGTGTTGAAACCGATGGTACTGTCAAAATATAAATCCGAGATGGCGGCTGCAAGAAATTATCAAATTTTTCGTCATGGGTGTCGTTTTCATGGTTTTCGAGGGTGTTGAAACCGATAGTACTGTCAAAATGTAAATCCAAGATGGCGGCTGCAAGAAATTATCAACTTTTTCATCATGGGTGTCGTTTTCATGGTTTTCGAGGGTGTTGAAACCGATGGTACTGTCAAAATATAAATCCAAGATGGCGGCTGCAAGAAATTATCAACTTTTTCGTCATGGGTGTCTTTTTCATGGTTTTCGAGGGTGTTGAAACCGATGGTACTGTCAAAATGTAAATCCAAGATGGCGGCTGCAAGAAATTATCAACTTTTTCGTCATGGGTGTCGTTTTCATGGTTTTCGAGGGTGTTGAAACCGATGGTACTGTCAAAATATAAATCCAAGATGGCGGCTGCTAGAAATTATCAACTTTTTCGTCATGGGTGTCGTTTTCATGGTTTTCGAGGGCGTTGAAACCGATGGTACTGTCAAAATATAAATCCAAGATGGCGGCTGCAAGAAATTATCAAATTTTTCGTCATGGGTGTCGTTTTCGTGGTTTTCGAGGGTGTTGAAACCGATAGTACTGTCAAAATGTAAATCCAAGATGGCGGCTGCAAGAAATTATTAACTTTTCCGTCATGGGTGTCATTTTCATGGTTTTCGAGGGTGTTGAAACCGATAGAACTGTCAAAATATAAATCGAAGATGGTGGCTGCAAGAAATTATCAAATTTTCCGTCATGGGTGTCGTTTTCATGGTTTTCGAGGGTGTTGAAACCGATGGTACTGTCAAAATATAAATCCAAGATGGTGGCTGCAAGAAATTATCAAATTTTCCGTCGTGGGTGTCGTTTTCATGGTTTTCGAGGGTGTTGAAACCGATAGTACTGTCAAAATATAAATCCAAGATGGCGGCTGCAAGAAATTATCAAATTTTCCGTCATGGGTGTCGTTTTCATGGTTTTCGAGGGTGTTGAAACCGATAGTACTGTCAAAATATAAATCCAAGATGGCGGCTGCAAGAAATTATCAAATTTTTCGTCATGGGTGTCGTTTTCATGGTTTTCGAGGGCGTGGAAATCGATGGTACTGTCAAAATGTAAATCCAAGATGGCGGCTGCAAGAAATTATCAACTTTTTCGTCATGGGTGTCTTTTTCATGGTTTTCGAGGGTGTTGAAACCGATGGTACTGTCAAAATGTAAATCCAAGATGGCGGCTGCAAGAAATTATCAACTTTTTCGTCATGGGTGTCGTTTTCATGGTTTTCGAGGGTGTTGAAACCGATGGTACTGTCAAAATATAAATCCAAGATGGCGGCTGCTAGAAATTATCAACTTTTTCGTCATGGGTGTCGTTTTCATGGTTTTCGAGGGCGTTGAAACCGATGGTACTGTCAAAATATAAATCCAAGATGGCGGCTGCAAGAAATTATCAAATTTTTCGTCATGGGTGTCGTTTTCGTGGTTTTCGAGGGTGTTGAAACCGATAGTACTGTCAAAATATAAATCCAAGATGGTGGCTGCAAGAAATTATCAAATTTTCCGTCATGGGTGTCGTTTTCATGGTTTTCGAGGGTGTTGAAACCGATGGTACTGTCAAAATATAAATCCAAGATGGTGGCTGCAAGAAATTATCAAATTTTCCGTCGTGGGTGTCGTTTTCATGGTTTTCGAGAGTGTTGAAACCGATAGTACTGTCAAAATATAAATCCAAGATGGCGGCTGCAAGAAATTATCAAATTTTCCGTCATGGGTGTCGTTTTCATGGTTTTCGAGGGTGTTGAAACCGATAGTACTGTCAAAATATAAATCCAAGATGGCGGCTGCAAGAAATTATCAAATTTTTCGTCATGGGTGTCGTTTTCATGGTTTTCGAGGGCGTGGAAATCGATGGTACTGTCAAAATGTAAATCCAAGATGGCGGCTGCAAGAAATTATCAACTTTTTCGTCATGGGTGTCGTTTTCGTGGTTTTCGAGGGTGTTGAAACCGATAGTACTGTCAAAATATAAATCCAAGATGGCGGCTGCAAGAAATTATCAAATTTTTCGTCATGGGTGTCGTTTTCATGGTTTTCGAGGGCGTGGAAATCGATGGTACTGTCAAAATGTAAATCCAAGATGGCGGCTGCAAGAAATTATCAACTTTTTCGTCATGGGTGTCGTTTTCGTGGTTTTCGAGGGTGTTGAAACCGATAGTACTGTCAAAATATAAATCCAAGATGGCGGCTGCAAGAAATTATCAAATTTTCCGTCATGGGTGTCGTTTTCATGGTTTTCGAGGGTGTTGAAACCGATAGTACTGTCAAAATATAAATCCAAGATGGCGGCTGCAAAAAATTATTAAATTTTTTCGTCATGGGTGTCGTTTTCATGGTTTTCAAGGCTGTTGAAACCGATAGTATTGTCAAAATGTAAATCCAAGATGGCGGCTGCAAGAAATTATCAACTTTTTCCTCATGGGTGTCGTTTTCGTGGTTTTCGAGGGTGTTGAAACCGATAGTACTGTCAAAATTTAAATCTAAGATGGTGGCTGCAATAAATTATCAACTTTTTCGATATGGGTATCTTTTTCATGGTTTTCGAGGTTGTTGAAGCCGATAGTGCTGTCAAAATGTAAATCTAAGATGGCGGATGTCAGAAATAATCAACTTTTTCGTCATGAGTGTCGTTTTCATGGTTTCGAAGATGTTGAAATAGTGCTGTCAAAATGTACATAAAATAGGATAGTATTTTTTTTTAGTTATATTGTATTGGCTAGACGGAAAAAATTCTCACAAAAAGTTGTAACGACACTTTTTCTATAGTAAGCTATTGTAAGCCGTGCGGCGTGCGCATGTTTCTCTGTCTTTCTCTCTTTCTCTCTCTTATAGAAAGCAAGCCAGAACGGAACTTCGTTCCATCCGGGTGTCCCTTGACACCTCAGTAGTTTTTCGGAGAGATAAACTTTTTAATGTAAAATAATTGTAATAGTTTTAAAGTGTTAAATTTTTAATGTAATATAAATTGTCATGTTTGTGTACGATAGCGCAATAAATGAATATTGTATTCTACCACATAAATGATAGTACTTTTATACTGATAAAGCAATTGGTGCAAAATTATTCCCTAACCATTCCAAAATATCAAACATGCTCAATGTTCAATGCCACCTTTGACCATTGATTCAGCACTTCGACGGTGGACGCGCGGCCTACTTCAAATATTGTCATAGTTGCATATTACACGCATAGAATACTAGGATATTTGTACATTTGTGTGTATTAAGAAAAAGTAGTATATAAGCTGTAATATTTGTAAAATAAATCAGATTAGAATTTATTCTTGTCTCATTACCCCTCACTGTGGCCAAGACACCTTTAGCCATCTCTGATCAGTCCTGTGAGTCTGCTGGACTGGCAGTGAGTTTACCCTTCACCCTCACCTGGAATTCCTGACCACTATCCGTCTGTTACCTTAGGTCTCTTGGTGCAGACATCCTGTACTTATTTATATATTTATTTATTACAAATTATATGGTAGGTTAGGGCTGTAGGGCTTATAGGACTTAGGGTCGTAGGGACTGTAGGGCTTATAGGTCTTAGTTTAGGTTCTTTTAATTTACCATATATTCATGTACAGCCGCAACCTTTATTAAGGGGTGGTTGTACACTCAACGTTAATAATCAAGTTTTCACTTCTGCCGGCACTCCCGGAGTGCAACCCGTCTTTTTTTTTTTTTAGTAGGTACTACGTGATTTTCTGAATTTATACAACGAGGACTATTATAGGCAAAAAGCTGTGTCACTTCTGCGGTATAAAAATCTATATGGATAACATGTCATTCAAAAACTTCTCGAACTTGCCATATCTAGTGAGGACCT
The DNA here is from genome assembly GCA_910589285.2 of Mythimna ferrago. Lineage (NCBI taxonomy): Eukaryota > Metazoa > Arthropoda > Insecta > Lepidoptera > Noctuidae > Mythimna > Mythimna ferrago. The sequence goes on along the minus strand of OU342673.1, from coordinate 20,702,182 downwards.
GCGTCTTCCGGAAGGTGAGAACGCTATGGCGCTTCTCCAGCCACTCCTAAAAGAGGAGAGTTACCACCACGATTGTGGCGTACCCATCAGTGCGCGTCTAATGGTTGAAATGATGATGATGATAATGTAGAAATGTAGGCTGATGGGGGTGGTATTTTTCAGTTTTTGGCCCGCCGGTGATGAAAGGTATAAAGTAGATAGGTGCACATAGCTAGACAAATTCAGAATATCTTTATTTGTAAGTCCCTTAATTGCATGCACGCATATTTTAGCTACGCAATCATATTAATGTTGGTGTAAAACACACATTTTATTGCCAAATGCTTCAGCTACAAAATATTAAAAAAAAACTAATTTTATTTATTTTAAATAATTTTATTTTGTAAAAAAAATACAAATTGATTATTTCGCTAAAATATTTTATTTATTGGTTTTGATAACTTGTTTCTTAATTGTTCGAACACATCCAAAAATCCTTCTGGGTGTGTTGTTGATCAATTTATTCAGTGACTTTATATTTTTAACCGACTTCAAAAAGGAGGAGGTTCTATGTTCGGCTGAATGTATGTTTTTTTTTTATGTATGTTTACCGATATCTCGGTTAATTGTGGACCGATTTTGAAAATTCTTTTTTTGATTGAAACTTCCAAGTTGGTCCCATAGAAATATTGTTTTGATCTGATCATGAACTTCGAAGATATGGAACAGAACTTCTCATAGAATCACAGCAGAACTGTGGTTACAAGTCAAGTTGTTTATACGTGTAGTCAATGACTGACTGTCAGAAAAGGGGGGGGGGGGATGTATCGAACTGATCTGATGATGAAGCCAGAAGGAAAAAAAATTAAGTAAAGTAAATAAAGATTCTAATAATCCCAAACACAATTAACTTTAATATCGGAAGTCGGTGTTAAATAACGAAGAGACAAAACTAGTATAGAAACACGGACTTCCGAAATTAATAGTAGTTTATGTGACTAGGGGATAAAGCAGTGTCTAAGTCGCGGGCGGCATGTTGAATTCCGAACGAAACGAAGGTTGCTGATTTTAATCCCGAACGATAGTGAGGGATCGATAAAATTAACTCCCGAGCATTGCGAGGGAGTTAATAAAGAAACCTGAGTGAAGTGAGGAATTCAAGCCGCCCAAGACAAAGACAGCTTTATCCCCGTGTTGCATACTCTACTTTTTACAGCATCTGTAAGGTAATTAAAAAACGATTTTTGGTGTTCCAAATTCAAATCTCATTATTCCCTAGGGATCGGCCATACTGCATTATCTCCCTAGGGATAGAATCAATAGAATGACTTGTTTTAAGTGAGGTTTGTATGACGTATAAAACGACATTATCGAGCAGATGGTGTAAATAGTACATTGTTACACTAGGGGTGAAAGTAACTCATTTCGTCCCGAGAAGGAGTTGGCGGGCGAGCGCAGCGAGGTCGCTAATTCGAGGGGTTAATTCATTACGAATTCAGCGAGGTCGCTAATTCATTACGAATACGAGGAAACTAAAACAAAAAGTTTGTAAAACCTGAGTCGTCGTACCTATGATTTTAAGTAGGTATCTTTCTTCTGATTTAGGCGGTAAAAGGTATTCCACTATTACTACTTACTATTAGCCGTTAAATCACTATTTTAATCTGATAAACATAACGTGTTAATACAAATCTCTGTTGTACGGAAATGTAAACGAAACTCGAAAAAACCAACGACTGATTGCCACTTTCCCGCCATTTTGTTTTTTTTTCTGCGGCCGGCCAGCTATTCAGCCTCATTAATGAAAAAATAGAAATTAATTGTAATCTTTTAAAAATAAAGTATTATAGTATATAAGACCTACTTTCAGAGTATGAGTAATGAAAAAGTTATTTTAAGTATACTTTTCAGTGTTTCTTAACATTGAAGTCGGTTATATTTTTTTTTTGTAAAAAGTTTTTTGAATCAGCTTGATGGGTAGATGCATAGTTATCATCGGCAAACACGAATCGCTTTTCTCGTCCAGGAAACGATGTCTTCGTCTCCATCTTCTTCGCTTTGACGCGACCTCGCCCATTGTAATCAGAGTTGTCGTCTTTGCCATGTGTTCATTAGAACTCTCCCATCTCGTTGCTAATAATCCAGATTGGTGTAAGCCATTTCGAATATCTTGAGTTCTAAAGGTCTCTGCACACAGCCGGCGTGGCGTGGCGGGGCGCGGCGTGGCGGGGCGGCGACGCTGCGCTGGCGCGGCGGCATCGTTCACACTGCGGGCGCGATCACGCCGACCGTATCGCGACGCTATTCATTCATCAAAAAGATGTTGAGCAATTCAGACGTGGAAACGCTCTTGCTCTTATTTGCGCTAGCTAAGAAAAAACAACGTGAACGGAAATGGGTGCATGAAATAAATCGCCCGTCCCCGCCGCTTCTGACTTGTATTCCCGCTCGGCGCGGCGGCGGCGTGGCGCGATGGTTACCGTCGCGTCGAGCGGGACGGCTCTGTGTGGCGTCGTCCGTAATATCTAGTACATTACAACTGCTCAGTGTCGCGTCGCCGTCCCGTCCCGCCGCGCCGCGCCCACTGTGTGCAGAGACCTTAATAGCACGTCAGCCCGCGACGGCGAACCGTCGCGTGACGAAACGCGCGTGTTCACGCGGACGGTCCCGGTCGCGGAAACCGGATTATTACCTACGTAGTGTCGCTAGTTCAACTTTGACGGTGTGCATGTAGTCGTGTCGATGGAGAACTTAATATATTATTACCTTCTTATCAAAACTGGCCTCGCGGCCACCTCCCCGTGACGGATACTCCCGGGCATTGAAGCATTGGCTGTTAAATTACGGGTAGGCAGCAGTCTAATGTAACGCTTCTGAATAACAGTAACAATATATATAATACACTTTAGAGCAAAAAAATCGCACAATATAACTCTTTTTGTTAAAGCACTTTTTGTCATGTATGTGAATAGTTATTGAAAGCATGTCGTACACTAATTGAAAGCCTATTTAATTACCTTTCTAATGATATGGAATACAGTGTAAAACAAATATCTTTGAAAGGGTTTAGAGCACAAAATCCAACAAATGGGAAAAATTACCAAATTTCACTGAAGAAAGAATGAGAGTCAAACTTAAAATTCTTGGTCATCCTGTTTGTCAATAAAGTGTTTTCCCTCCCTTAGCCTTATTTACAGCTGTTAATCAATTTTTCATCAACCGTATTAATTTAATCATAAGTCTTCTTTCAAGGTCATTCCAGATATGCTCAATTGGATTAAGATCAGAACTACGAGCTGTCCTCTCTATCGCAATGATTCCAACGTCTTACATGTAGTCGCAAACTGTTCTAGCGACATGCGATCTGGTGTTGTTCTGCATTAAGGAAAAAAAATCTACCATAAAGCCACACAAGTGGCTTCACATATTCTTCGAGCATTTTTTTGGTGTATCATAAAGCCGTCAACCCTCTCGATATCAGGCCAGTAATGGCCCAGTGATGAATACAATGTCAGTTTTAGTGTCCAAAATTATGCCCCCCCAATACGCCTCCAAAACCCACTTGTTCGCTTATGCAGCATTGTGAAAATTGCCCTGATAACCTCCTGTAGACCCTACAGCATCCATCATGGTCATCTAAGTCATTCTGCGCTTATCAAAAAACACAACAGCCTGCCATTAGGTATACATCCAATTTCAGTGTTTCGTGGCAAATTATTGCCGAGCTTGTCGGTGAGCTGTGGTCAATTTGGTTCCATTTGCTGAGTGATGTGTAGTCAGGCCTGCTTCACCCAGTTTTTTCCTAATCGTCTACTGATTTGTACTGACATTGGGAACTTCTTGAAGCTTTTGTGTCAGTTCAATCGTGTTCAGTGGCCAATTTCTCAAAGTACTTGTTACAGAAAAGCGATAATCACGCCCTGATCCTATGCGCCACCGGCCATGTCCTGGTCGCCGAACATACCCACGGGTCTCATAAAACCTCTGGTATACCAGCAGGAACAGTGAAGCTGCTGAAATTTAGCTGTCGAGCGACTTCATTTTGATTATGGCCTGCTTTGGGCAAGGCAATAACTTGAACGGCTTCTGCGGGCGTGGTATCCATATTTTTCTAGTAAATCCGTCTATTTCTATTATAATAGAGACGTTATCACGTTAACCGAAACTGATTAAAACTCCAAAACAGCACCCTTTTTGTAGCTCCAGGTAAAGGTGCAAGTAGTGAAATGCAAATGGGTGAATTTGCGGAATTCGGTATACCGCTGGTTTTTGTGAGTTACGTGAAGGTCAATGATTTTAATTTTGTGTTTTTATAATGCTAACTTTGTGTGCTTCAATTTTGCTTAATAATTTGTACTAAATATCTTTAGATTTAAGAAAAAAACAGTATTAAACGAAATAACAAGCCATGTGCGATTTTTTTGCTCTCAAGTGTATATATATATATTTTTTTTTATGGTGGGGAAAATCATCCAATAACAACCTTGGGCGGAGCGGGAGATCCGATCCGTTGCCTGATCATGCGGTCGGCCTCCTGCTTTGCGAGCATTACTGTTTCGCAGATGTCGGCGACCGCCTGCCACTCCTCTTCGCTCCGGACCATGGCCTGAACCAAGGCCCGGCGCGAGAGGTCTCCGCTGCCGATCGCCCCCACGAGGGCACGGCGATGCTCCGCCCAAGCAGGGCACACCTCGACTATGTGCTTCACCGTGTCCTCCGGGCATTCTGCACAGTGGCGACACCCGGGCGTCACTTCCGCGCGAATCTGGTGCAGGAACCTCCCGAACGTGCCATGTCCGGTGAGGACCTGCATCATACAGAAAGTAAGGACGCCGATCGAGACCTTTCCAGCCACGCCTCAAAGAGGGGACTTACCGCCATAATTGTAGCGTGCCCAGCACTGCCCGTGAGTGCGTAAAAAACACGCACGATGATGTAGATCTGCACTCCCGCAAGTACGTGCATAGGTGCGTTTTTACGCGCTACGCTGCGTGGTGCGTGGCAGTTTGATAACCGCCTAAATCATTTGTTTGGCGGGTAAAACAAAATTCTGTTGTAACCTGTAATTTAAGCTCCGCTTTTATCCGAAACTTTTGTATCGGTATGCAAATATCTATTTATTTAGGATATCCGACAATTTTGGTTACGGTTGTGGAGCTTCTTCGCACCCCTCATAGGTGTGCGCCTCCTTTGTGAATCACAATGGATTGAAAAAGATAAATAAGCAACAGTGATTTCATTCAAAGTTTATCAGACTTTAAAGTTAATAAACTTGCAGCATGACGAAGCAAACCTAATAGAAGAAGTTACTGCGTTGCTTATTTGAAGATATATTTTAAATTTCATGTCAATGACAGAGCTCTGTACAGATCAATAGCATAGCAGGTAACCATGGCATTCATCAAAATATTTAACAAATTTTATTGACAGTGGTAGGTATTCAGTTATCAAGTTTTACAAAATAAGCTATTGGAAATGCTGACACACTAACAGGAATATGCGGGGAGCGGCGTAGGAGCAAGAACTCGCGCGTTGTGCCTGCCCGCACTTGAGCCATCATAATAACGCACGCGCTTAGCTCGAATTAGTTTGAGATGCCCGCTCCCGCGCAGTTTCCGCTCGTGGCCCGCGCAAGCACTTCAGCCACTTTTATGAACGAGCTATGGCGTCGAGCAGCCCGCGCCGCTTCCCGCGCTTTTGTAATGAAATGATTTACTAAGGGGTATTGGGGAATTAAAGTTTGTATGGAAATTAGCATTACTAACTCGCACTGGGCCCGCGTGGTAGATTACGGCCCATTCCCTCTCCTAGAGAGGAGGCCTGAATTCCAGCAGTGGGAGCATTAAAAAAGGCTGATGATGATGGAAATTAGTAACTTTTAGTAAGGAGCTGTACCTACATTCGATGACTAATAAGATCATTTATTGCCTCAAAGGTGCTTTAAAATAGAACCTTTCGGCCTTACGATATTGGAGTAACGAAGCTAGATGGCGCTCATCGAAAATATTACACTGCAAAAAATTTCCAGAAACAAATTGGTTTTCCCAAATAGTTCAATACTTATTTCAATATATTACTGCTTTAGTATGAACTGGTTTGAGAATATTAAACACGAATTCTTCATAAAATCGTAGATACTTTTTCACTAGCTCACGGGCCTTAGCCGGGTTACCTATGGATAATATGTTTCTTCATTTAAGGCTTATAGTCCCTTGAACCATCGGGTCAAAATTATGTGGACGTACCTCTCGCACCCGCCTAGGCGGCAGTACCTACGCAAATCTGTGCATTTATTTGCGGCCAACAGCGCCCGGAAAGCGCGCGGCTGACCTTTAAATCCAGTTTCTTTGCGAAATATTGATTGATTTACATATGCTATGTTTACTTTGAAGAATATTTAACCACTAATATTATGTGTAAAAATGTTTCTAAAGATCCAAGCCGTTTCGAAGGAGTAGGGAAAACTTGCGAAATTGCTAAATATTTTTTTTTAGACAAAAGTTAATAGCACGAAAAAATCTAATGTTGTTCATATCTATAACAAAAATATTTTTTTTTCATACCTGGCCGTCACCGAGGAGTAGGCTTCAGAAAGTCACTGTTTTATGGCGCTTTTCGGGCGCTTGGGCCATAGGGAATACCTTTACCCCCGTGTATGCAAATCTTCTAACCGTTCGATCATGTCTAAATTAGAAAATGATTATACGCTTTACAGAAGTCTAACAACATGAATAATAAACAATATTAATAATAAACAATATTGTCACATAGATCTCAATTTTAACAGCATCAAGAAATAGTTTTTTCAAAGTAGTCAAAACAGTCCAAATATTTAATTGTTTAAACCAGGCGGAAGTCCCCGGTTGGATAATTACCGTGACGCCTCCTTATTGGCTTGATAAATACATAGGTACCGCGTATTTGTCGATAAGCATGAAGCATATGACCTAGTTTTAAATAATTACTGATGAATATTTAGATTGCCGAAACAGCTCCATAAACAGTAATTCAAACCAATATACCTCGTATTATTTTTATGATGCTAATCGATGCAGTTCCGAGAGTGGACTAAGTGATGTTAGAGAACTAGAAATCTTAGATTCTTATTACACTTCGCTGGGGCAACTGGCCTGGTGCACTTCATACTGTAGGCATAAATCAGACCTACGCTGAGCGACCCCATTCTCGTGGTTCGTTCAGTTGAGTGTCACTAGGGAATCCAATCCTGCATCAAAATCACGATCCTGCATGCCTGCGAGATTGATGTCAGCAATCCCGCGGATTTGCGGGATTGGAATTTTTATTATTTTTTTGTTTTAAGTAGTAGTAAACATAAACCATGGCCCATTCCCTCTCCTAGAGAGCAGGCCCGAGTCCCAACAGTGGGAACATTATAAGACCGGCTATGCTATGCTAAACATGAAAACCGGTCAAGTGCGAGACGGAATTTCACACCGAGTTTCTTATAAATTTACCTACCTAGGTATATAAATAGTTCGATTCCCGAATCGAGTTTCGAAGATTTTTCGAATAGAAAAATAAAAAAAATTATTATCCAGACAAATTCTATAAAAAATGTTTACACGAGTTCCGTGTAAAGTTGTTTCGTTTCTTTTTAATAAAGATGAACTGGGTCTAACAAATAATCAAAACGGCGGCAGGTCGTCGGAATCCAAGTTTTCTTATTATTTCATTATAGTTATTGTCCCACTGCTGGGCAAAGGTCTCCCTGGCCTCTATTCCTTCCAACGATCACGATTCCTCGCTTTCTCATTCCAATTCTTAAGGAATCCAGGTCACCCCGCCATCTCCTACGTGGTCTGCCTCGGCTCCGCGTTGCTGTGTCCGGGCACCAATCCTGCGTTTTACGCGTCCACAACTCGTTGAACATGCGGCAGACATGTCCTGCCCAGTTCCATTGTTGGGCAGCTTTTTGAGCCACATCAACGATGTCGCTCACGATCGCGAAGGACAAGAAAACCTAAGAAAGACGATTTAAGACAGCAAAGGTAAAGGTACCTAGTAGTCACGGAACTGGATCATTGAAAGAAACCCGGGATAGTGATCATTAGAAAAATTATAACCTAAAGAAATATGCTAGGTAGGGTACACGTACACAGAAGAACGTACGTACGTAGAAGGAATAAATAAAATGAGAATTATTTAAACGAAAATATCATTTATTTCTACAATAACGGGCGGCGGCGCGCCCTCGCCGCCGGCGTACGTGCGTCTCAATATTTATTAATCACCATGAAAATAAATACATTGAAGATGCGCGGGCGACATCTCACACCGCCTTACATAATCATCTATGTTGCCATCTAAAAATAGATCATTGTGTTTTAAAACTTAATGACACCGCTAAACAATAATGACAATAAAAATAAGTTTAAAGATTTAGCGACAACAATAACTATTATTTTATATTGTATAAAAGACGCAAATGTGAGGTAATGACACGGTACATAATTATGTGGCTGTGGTAGCTACTGCCGGTTGCTCCACTCTAACTGAACTTCAACGAAGTTGCGTTTTGGTTACATTTTCAGTAGTCATCGATTTTAAGTATCAATTTTAAGTCGTTAACAGGAATCGTGTGATAATTAGTCGTGCCGTGACAAGTTCACATTTTATAGTTACATCTATTATATGAAAATTATTATTTCTAACTATAAGTGATGTTAGCAGTGATGTGGTTTTTAAACGTGTGTCGTTTAAATAGAGCTAAGTTAAGATGCGAACACTCGTTCAGTTAAAATAGGAGCAGCCTCACAATAAGCCTTCGTGGCTGAACATTATTGGATGTACTTGTGTTATTATATTATAATAACATTAATAACTATTCCGAGTTGCGAGGGTCGTGTTCCACTCGTGGCGCGGCGCGGCAGTCGGGCCCGGGCTCCTTGTGCGATCCGAAACAAGGTATTCGTATACTACTACAAACTTAAGCTAACAGCTCAGCCGCATCATAAACCCCGCCCTCGACTCGTGACCTCACCACTTTCTATAACAGTAACACATAAATAGCCATACATCTAAGATGGTATCAGTTTAAGATTTATTTTAATTTATCAACAGCAAATGCGGTATTGCATTGGTATTTGCCAGCCCCATGTTTCAGATACAACAATAACCATTACGAATGAAAACTGTATACCTCGCCCTATCTATATGTACAATTGATAACGTAGAACTAACACGGCGCGCGAAACAAAGTTAGGTGCAACAGAAATGATCGCTTAGGTACTTAAGATTTATAGCTAGTATGAACCCTTCAGGCTGAGGCCTGTCGATTCGCTCAAATTCACATCCTCACATAAACTTAACCACGAGAATACTATACACAGACTAAAGTTAAACAACATCGACTGAGATTAATCCTAACTTATCGTTAATGAACAACAAAGTGGTAAACTTACAAATTGCAACGCTTTGTCTATGCGCGTCATTTAGCGTTACTTTAGCGATATTTTGGAATGTGTGCGACGCGTACATAGTTATCAGCAACCGATCACTTAACATAGTTCTTATCGAGCAAAGCACGTGATGATGAAACGATCATGCGAGAGAAGCGGACGACGCCGCCGGACGCGCCTGCGCTGGGGTCCGTGAGGCGCTAGGTGTCTGTGAGACCGGTTCGGATACGTTACGCTGCGCGAGCGAATCTGAGCGAAGTAACAGTGCCCGACTCGGACGAGCATCGCCCCCCCGACGCCTCGGCCACGGGGGCGCGATGATCCCGCTGCGTAGTTTGTTACTATCTAACGCTTACAATCTAGTTGAACTCAAAATTTACATTTACATAGAACACTCATCGTGTACCTTAACGTTAAAATACTTATAATTTTAAGTCATAAATATAGATATTACTTACATAAGATACGCTAAGATACAACTTTACGTTGTACAATACAACCTAATCTTAGACGTAAATAGTAGGTTTAGATTGTATATATTCAAATCAATTAAATAGGTTTAATTCAAAGAATAAAATTATAGTTGATTTAAACAAAGTGTGAAGCGAATGACAAACGATGTGATAGCAAATTAATAATCGACTAACAAAAACTAATAAATTATGAACACTGGCACCTTAATGTTGAACCGTTTATTGTCAAGAGAATGTAGCCTTTATTCGTGCTGACGTTGTACTTCAAGTTGATCGCGTAGGGGCCACAAGTGCTTAGGGTGCAGCGCAGGACTTTACCGAAGTAATGTCTTCTGTCGGACGACCCATATCTAACACTACGCCCCCGCGATCAAATTAATTAATGGCACGCGTCTCTTTAATCGCGCTAAGCCACCAACTGACGGGTGACTACGGCTCTATGCATACACTTGATAACTTATTAAAATAATACATAGTATAATATTTAATAAATATAATTCTGTATCTGATTAATTCAATTCGACAAAATCAATTGAACGATAAATTAATATTATTAAAACCGCAGGCTAAATTTTAGTAATTTATTATTGATAACTCAATAAGAGTTACTTGAAACTCCTTAATAACCAAGTGTGGTAAAATAAAAGTTTTTCGATGTGGAAAATACTTCGCTACTTGAGTGCATTATTAATGTAGGTTAATTCTCCCTTTTTTTGGTATACCCGAATGCTGAACATAATAATAACACTGAAGCCATTTAGATTAATTGAGACTACACACAAATATTGTCTAACTCTAAAGTTTGTAAGCCCCAAGAAATATTTAAATACATACATATAAAATACTATACTATTATTAAATTTGTAATTAAATGTATGCATGTAGTCATTTGCCCGGGGGCAATATTATGAGACTCCTTAAATTAGAAACGTGAATGTTGCTTGAATAATATATCTATCAAAATAATACTGTATATTTAAGCAAAAATATCCATGTGACTGATAAAATATTAATATTTAAAATGGTAACATGTTTGGTAAAAAATTCACAAATCTAATCAAAGGAATCGGACATTGAGGTATAAACGGCATCCGACCTAGTGGTGCTAATGTTTTGTCTAACACGATAGTAAGAATTCTTAGTTCATCGACTTGAACCATGAACTCTGTCGATGAACGAGGTCTATTTTAAAGCTGCACTGGACAAACGGGTGTTTTGATTAAAATTGGTCACAATTAATCGCTGTGCTCACTGAAAGCGAGCGAAATAATGACCCACGCCGTCTTATGTACTTAACTATGTCATACCATCACAGATCAGCTTTGCCTTCGATAAAGCGCCTAAACTTGAGAAGCTGCGAGTTACTTCAATTCTATCCGATTCATCGTTTGCGATGTAGAATCGAAGTGACGTTAGCGAAGAATACTTTGGATTAAGGACGATTTCAAGAACGATCACAGGAAGAAGTGCTCATAAAAGTATCTAAAATCATTAAATCAATAAAACATTAATTATTTTTATTATGAATGAAATGAATTTTACAAACAGCACGTGCTTATTCCAAACAGTTTCTTCCTACATCGGAGCTTCTTTATGTACCTATTTTAGCATTAAAGTTAACAAGACGTACACATACGTGAAGATTTGATATTACGGTTCTAACTATTTACACAGAAATATGTGGTCTTCGATTATAAAATTGTAGACGAAATGTTATAATGAATGTATTAAATATGCTGTTATTAAATACGGCAAATAACTTAAAACTGTTACAGTCGTAAATAAATGTTTATAAAAAATTCAACAGTGCTCATTAAAGAAATTCAAGAATTGTGTATATTTTAAAAATTGTACCACAACAACGTTTCGAGGAACTTTTTTTTAAACTTGTTTGTTTATTCATCTATATAGGTACTACACTGTTTCTATTGTACCTTTGTTGTACCCCAACTAGTATCACGACTATAGTTTCATTCGTGAATTTGTAAAACAATATTATGATAATATTACAGTGTTATCCTGAGTGTTCACTGGACGGTATTGTAGATAAAACACGGTGCCACAGTTTGTACAAATCAGAGCTTAGATAAAAAATAATCTAAGCCAAAATGAATAAACCATCGTTATTTATAATCATAATCTAGTCGTTGACGCAACCTACTACCTAAACATTCGCACTTAGTGCATTGATATTAATTAACAAAAAAATTTTGAATATACACATTCACTTTAAACACAAACCGTCTAATCACAATTTAGAATTACTTAAATGATTCGTAACATTACGTAGAGGTGCAAGTGTAGTGCAGTGCTTAGCGTCTACGGCTCAGTTGCCCAAGCTTCGCGGCTACACTTGCCTTCATCACCCTTCACATGCTCAGATGGCGAAACAAACAAACCGTTGTCTACTGGGCAGTATCCTTGATCAAATTGACACCGTTGTAAAAGAAAACGTTCTCAAATTAAATTTGTAACGTCGTTAAGACAGTTTTACATACATGTATATGATAACACTTTATATTCAATATTATGTATAATCACTTCCACTTTAAAAGTAGATCTTTACTCTTGATTACGTACGCTACTATATTATTTGTTAGAAAAATACGAAATCATGCACTTTCAGTTAACATATTATATATGTTAATAAAGAACAATATGTTTTATATAAAAATACATCGCCCTCCTCGGCCATCAGCCGATAGACGCTAGTACCCATATATTTTAAAAATCTATGATTTTTAAGGCTTCTTGCACGTATGTTGAGAAATATTTTACATAATTACACAATCATAAGTAGAACAAATCACTGTAAATGTGCTTATGTTATTTACAAGAATTATAACATGATTTTGTACTGGTATGGCCGATAAAAACAATACTTGATTAATTTTATACAACATTCAGATAAACATTTTTTAAGGAACAACTGTAAATTTTTAAAATGGTTTAATTTGCGATTAATTATTTAATTTTTACATTATATAATACACATAGACCAATATCAACATTCGATAAAATTTCTTTCATATCTCAATCAAGCCCAATATCCTATACTTAATAAAGTAGTCGCTCACTGCAACGTCCTCACTCCGTCAACAATCACTCGCCGTGACACATGCAAGCTAGAGAACACAATGTTTTACAAGATATCAGTGAAGACAATTTAATATACATTCAATTGTAAAGTGCTTAATAGTCTTAAAAAGAAGATAATCCGTAAATTTAATAAGTAACGTCAAAGAAATAATAAAAATCGGGCATCGCCAGTTGCGTTGCGCGACACAACATATTGTATGTACGTATGGTACTGAATACAACTAACATTTCTAATTATATTACACATAATGATCATTTAAACTAACAATAAAACGGTTTTCATCAAATTTCTTCGTTTATAATCACAGACACTTTCCTAAAATATGTATTGTAATATTTCCCTTTACTTACGCACCGGAGTTAAAGAGAACCTAGTTATATAATGTACTTACTCAATTTTGAAGTAACACGATATAGACTGCTAAATAAATTAACCATAGCTACACAAGACTGGTGTATAATATTTGTATATTATTTTACAGACAATAGGTAGATAAATATTTGTTTTATCTGTATCGGACTAGGCACGCGCGGCACCGCCGACCGGCGCTCGGCGCAATAACTTAAATTTGATAATCACACACCAAGTTATAAACTAAAACTAACTAATAAGTAAAGTTTGTTGCATATGTTATCTGATGTGGTGTCAGGAGCGCTTGGCGCTTTTGTGGTCTGTTTCACTTCACTGAGACTTCAAGATCTGCAAACAGAAAATGTTATTTGTTATAATTTGTATGATATGAGAATATTTAACATATCCCGACCCAAAGGAAACTGATTGACCGAGTCGTGATTTCCTTACACACTTTAAAATTCAACAATGCATTATGCATTGTGTCCTGAAAAGGTGGTGCGTACGTCACGGCTCGGTATTTTTAGTAAGTTTTTAAAGCCAAACAACTAAAACCCAAACTAAAATAAAAGATAAAAAGTGGTAAGGCAATAACAGTGAAAAATGTTTTTTTTTTTGTTTTTCCCAAACAGTACACCTAATTACACAGGTGAGTTTTTAAGTAGAGAACTTTAGGGCGAGATTCGAAACAAAATAAAACTTTTAAATGTAAGTTTTTCAAATGCATAAATAAACAATTTAAATAAGAATACAGTAGAACAACTATAGGTTAAAACTAAATGGATTTCTGTTGTGCAAGTCAAATGAGAAGATATTGGAACAATAAACTCCATTACCTTCGATTTGCTTCAAAATAGGTTAGCAAAATATGTCTCACTTGGCGTCAAGTCGTTTGATTTTGTCATGTAATTAATAATATATGTATTTGGTTTCGGCCGAAATCATGAATGTGACTACTTGCACCATACTCCTCTAATTCCCATAGCTGTGAATTTAACTTTGAAAAACTCATCTGTATAGTCGACGTGTGATAAAAGTTCGTAGTATTAATTATTATGAAATGCGCGTGCGATTAGTAGGTATTCTCGTCACGTTACTTTTTAATTTAAACTTAACAATAAATTAGTTAAATTGCTATTTACTGTTAACCCTTCCACATAATATTTTTCCAAATCCATTATAATTTACAGATTTTAGATTGAATTTTAGTAAGGTAGATTACTATATGATAACATTATGTCTACTGTGCTCAATTGCAATAATCCTAAGTATACACTTTTCTTTTAGTTACACGGCTGTTTAATATCGTAACAATACGAACGCAACAGTGCCCACGGTGCTACTTTGCATGATTTCAAGTCTCGCCAATGATTTGTTAATCTATCCTAGCAACCCACAACTGGGTTACGTAAGCAGGACGGTCATCGACGGCTTCGACGTCATTCTCTATGTATGACATAAACACGTCAATCAACACGCACTCCGAATAGTGAAGTAACGTTAATCTTTTTTGAAATTGGAGGCCCAAACAAAATCGCGCGCGCATTGAACACAATTATGTACTTTTTTTAGTCATAACTTCGCCAGTTAATTTAAAACCTGACAAAAATGTACCGTAATTACATACCATGTAATCCCGAGACAATTTTATTATTTACGCTAACGTTCATATTATAATAAATTATATTATAAGTAGGTATGCCAATTCGCATAATAAACAACATAAATATATAAATCATATATTTGTTTTATTAGTTGCAATAAAGTGGCAGTGCCTGTAACCATACAATATACTAAGAGTAAAATTATAACTTGCAGTGAAAAAGTGCCAAATTATAAAGTTTATTTTAAAATGTGCAAGTAGTAAGTGCGAGGATGGTCTCGGTGTATACGTTATACGAGAATGCTTACTCTATATTGGCGATTGTTGCTCAATCGCGTCGCTAGGCAGGAATCCGCACCTGATACACACAGAGCAATTTCTTATAGTGTACACATATCTTTACTATAAAGCTAAACGCCGTTTTATAATGCCTGGCGTAAAACCTTTTTTAAAACTATAAGATATCTTCCGGTGTTCACAATATTGCGTTATTGAAGACTATGTTTTTATAAATTAATTATTTTTAGCGTGCGTGGTCTTTTATAACAGATTGTCTGTTAGGAGACCATCCTCTTCTTTATCCTCCTATGTTTAGTTTTAGTTTTGAGCACTGTATTGTAACTAACAATACCTATGTAAGTACACATTTAAATCAATAAATTTAAACAGGCTTTCTAGACGACACTAACTAATGAATAAATTGAAGATGTCTTAAATAGTTAATATTCATGCAATAATATGACGATTCATTATCATCATTCGTAGCCCGAGTTTTCCCACTACTCAGCATAGGCTATTTACTTTTCTTGCGTCAATCTCTATCGTTTCTGTAGCATCTACCTACGATGGTATCAATGTCGTCTGCCCTTCTCACCACCAGACGACCAACATTTCTTTTTGCGGTACTTAGACGCGACTTGGTCACCGGATTTCCATTATTCGTTTTTCAATGTCGAAAACCTTCGTATGCCTACGGATCTCGACCTAAGAACTGACGTGTGCCGATGATAGAACGCTCCATGACTCTATGCGCAACTCTTGGCCTGTCCCCAGCTTAATGCGGGAGCGTCCACGTTTCGGCACCGTACTACATAGTGGGCAGAACGTACTAGTAATACAGGCGGGTCTGCTGCAGAAACTTTGGACTTTTACTGACTGATTTCAAAATGTTCTCTAATTTGCTAAAAGCGATTCCACCCAAACTGTATTCTTCTCGATAAATCTTTTTGTTGCTGTTGTTTGCAAAATGAAAACATGGCCAAGGTAGACATTTTGGTTTTTTATTTTATCTTTAACTTTGAATTGTTAATTTATTTGAATCGTTGAAAATGTTTGCCATAATATATTGACTGTAAGTAATTACAGTGTAAATACGGAGGTAACAAAAATATTAGCATTGTTATAATTTGTTATTTTTACGAGATGGATACTATGCCAGATAGAGAGAAATAGTAACTGAAGAAATATACATTTCTAGTCTATTAACAGCACTTTTCCCAAGATTAATCATAGATTCCTAGTGTCAAATTAGAGGTGCCTTCTATTGGCAGTATACTTTTTTTTTTATTACATACGATATGTAAAACGAATGACATCAGTTAAAAAAACAGTGTAAGAATGGTTCATGATAGGTAACAAAAATATTAGCATTGTTATAATTTGTTATTTTTACGAGATGGATACTATGCCAGATAGAGAGAAATAGTAACTGAAGAAATATACATTTCTAGTCTATTAACAGCACTTTTCCCAAGATTAATCATAGATTCCTAGTGTCAAATTAGAGGTGCCTTCTATTGGCAGTATACTTTTTTTTTTATTACATACGATATGTAAAACGAATGACATCAGTTAAAAAAACAGTGTAAGAATGGTTCATGATACCCCTCTTTGGCCATAATAATTGGGTGTCTTCGAATTCGAGCATATAAACTGTACTCCTTAAGTGGTTGCTGATTGGTTTCATATGCTATAAGTGGCAGATAGAGCCGTAACACTGAAATGAATTTCTAATTTGTTCATTTGAAGAGGCTTGGTGTATTCAGATACATTATACAATCGAGTTGCTGTCTCTTCCAAAAATATAGTTTTCCTCCAATTACTGACGTGTATTGATAATATTTCCTTTATTACTTGTATTAGGGATTTGTTTAGTGTTAGGAAGCTTCAAATATTTAATTTTGTTTTATTTTTTTTCATTTCACTTAATAGGTATTAAGTGAACTGAAAAATACATATACCTAGCAATTTACCCTTCAAATACGAAGTAAAGAACAGCGAAGATTTATCGATAAAAAATAATAACGACTTCAAATAATTTAAATAACGCTGGGTTATATCTGGCTACAAATAGCTCATGTATGTATATCTATAATACAAGAGCAGAAATTCAATTAACTTCGACTTAAACATAGTCGCAACAAGACTAGACTATATTATAGTAAATATAAATGAGGCAACCAAATTCACTACGACTAACAAAACAAGTATGTTATTATTTATATCCTACTAATTTAATAAAACCATTATGTACCTAGCGCTTTATTAAATTAGTGGAGTTAGCTACTACATACGTAATCTCTACGAGTCTGTTTTCATTATGTACCTACACTATAATTGATCAAGCTTCAATATTTTTATTTACCGTAGTAAGTCATAAATGGAATCTAATAATTTACCAAAATAAACGCTAATAAATCAGTAAGATCTTATTTGTCAGAAAAATAAATTATAAATATATAATATCTTTACAAAAAATGTTATTTGCTTATGAAGATATAATAGGTAGGTATTTACCATGAGTATAAATAATATTATATTGTGATAAACTACAAAAGCGTGGTGCAAATAGAAATAATGGAGCAGAGTTGCCAAGTAGATACTTACGATTATTATTATTATTATTATATGGAGACCATCATAAGAAATTATTGGCAAAATTGGCAACTCAAATCCAATAATTGATATATACAAAAGATATCGATTACCATAGCTAATATTGTTGGAACTAGGTAAAGAATACTTTTTAAAATTTAAGTATACTGCCAGTATGTTCGTGTGGATTAAAATAAATGCTAAAATATAGAGTCACAATTTATATCAGTAAAATCTTTTTGATTAAATTGGTTTGTTTAAAATTCTCTTTCATAAAATAATTTAGGTCATGTGCCCATATAATGAATAATTGAGTTTTGTAGTTATTTACCGATACGTTACGTTCAAAGACTGAAATCGCTCAAGAAGCGGAAAAATAGCAGACACGTGGCGTCTTCTGCCAAACAGCCACATCGCGAATTTCGTGTCGTGCCTTTGAAACAAAAGACCACATCACGTTGTGGCAATGAAAAAAGCTATGACGCGTATTGGGCACTAGCTGATGCAAACACATTGCGAAATAATTCTGTTGTAAGTATGGTTTACTAATTATTTCATTTGTAATGTCCAAGCAGGGTCAGGGGCCCGTAGACATAGTTTTGTGACTATAACAATATAACCACTTAACCCGTAGCACAATATCTTTAGATTTCATGGTGCATATATATATACAAGTTTCACATTAGTTGGATGTTGTCCTTGTGTGCATTATCATAGTTCGTATAGGGTCAGTAGTCGTCAAATGCCCAATTCCATTTAGAGTGTCTAACTGGCTTCCGAAAGTTGTCTTCGGTTCCTCGCACTCCTTAACGTCCAGGACACGTACAAATGATCCATGCACCAAATTATTTACGCGATGT
Organism: Mythimna ferrago; assembly: GCA_910589285.2. NCBI lineage: Eukaryota > Metazoa > Arthropoda > Insecta > Lepidoptera > Noctuidae > Mythimna > Mythimna ferrago. The sequence continues at coordinate 20,683,523 of OU342673.1, read as the reverse complement.
GTTTGCATTCGGGCTCAGAATGTGTCCTAGCTTTTTATCATAGTCACAACATGATTTTGCCGTATGTTTTTTAAGCCACGAAGGGAAATTCGCAATGTGGCCACTTAGAAAGAAGACACCACGCGTTGTCGTTCAGCGATCTCAGTCTTTCAACGTAAAATATATAATTATAACTTTAAGTATTCAACTGATCGTATAATATGTACGTAATGTATTCGTTATTTACTTTTAGGACCTTTGGTAATACGTTAAAGCTTATCTTTGTATATTTATTTAAGTAGGTCACATATATAGACTCGATATTTTCATGATAAAGCAGTTACCAACATTATTAGCTGATCCTACTATGAGGCACTAGTTTATTGCATAAATATATGGAATATAAATATATTAAAGTATGATATGATATAGAATAACATACAATCGGTCAAGTGTCGACGTGTGCTCGGCATTCCGGTTAACCATTTCACCTCCGTTCGGCCTAGAACGAGATATATGTTGCAGTTCTGAACGGCTAATTTGAAGAGTCCTTTAAGATATGGTTCCGGTTTGGAAAATGTATTTAATGTAGCCGAAATAACTTGATTCATTAAAAATGAAACTTTAGAAATGGAAACTGTAAATGATTGAAGTTGACGTCACTGTACGATGAATTTGGACGAATACAATGAATCTGGTTGATCCATAAAGAGACTCACTTGCGCTTTGCGTGCAACATCTCCATGAGTAGGGTCTGCGTGGGCGCCTGGCCGGCGCAGTGCCGCTGGTATAGATGCTCTTCTCCTCGAGCCGCCAGAGCGTGGATCTCAGGTACAACCATTACTAGTTTGCCGAATTTATCCTGAAATATTATAATTTTATTGCTTAATAGAAAACTGTATTTATTGCTTAATAGGAGACTATTATCGAAAGTATTTTTTTTCCATTTCTAATCGAAATTGGCTTGATAATGAATTTCGATGCAGGACCCATGAATATTTTTTCGAATTGTTTGATTTACGAATTCAAAATTGAGATAATAGGAGGCGAGATAAAAATTCTCACCACTAATGTGCCTTTAGCAAGTCTAGTTTGGATAATGTCTCAATACGAAGACATCCCGCTCAGTACATTAGTAGTCGAACTAGTCTCCTGTAATCCGGGATACTGGTCTACTAACCTGTATCGTAGGATAACAGGACAGCGTGTAGTCGAGAAGTGCAGCTTGAACAGTCTGATAACCATCTCGGACGCACTTCACATTTACGATGCCTCTTACTTCTGAAACGTCAAGAAAATCCTTCAAAAAAAAAAACAACAGTGTGTAGTGATTGATTACAAAATTGACACAAAATTACGGATTCAGAATTACACAAAGAAAAAAAAAAACAAAAACATAGAAAAAATCATTCGCATTAGAAGCATCCGTGAAGGTTGATTATTAAGAAACAATAAAATATATATATATATATATATAAGTAAATACTAACCAGGGTTTAATAGAAGCAAAAATTTGACGCATATGTAGTCTGGGACATCGAATTTGAGCTCTGCTAGTTTGTTCTGGAGCTCGTTGAAGTGATCAGCCAAAGAGGGGACGCCTAGGAGACCCAGGCAGAGAAGGTCGAACTTTTGGCCGTTGTGAAGAGTGGTCTCGTCAGGCAAGCCGTTGTGCATCCTCTGATGAAGGTGATCTAACACCAACATGTCGGACCAAGAATGTTGCAACAGCTTCATTTGATCATCAACCTGCAACAAATCAAAACCGCATTGCTACACATGCAGGGCGAAATAACCAACTCTTCGCAATCGTTTGCGATGTAGGTCTCGAGATGGAATTTGTCGTCACTAATGATTGTATTGTAAAAAGACAAAATATGAAATTATTACAAAAAGTGACAAACAATATAGAAGCAGTTCTAATAAAAAAATATTTAGGTTAGTTTTCGCTGAGCGTAGTTTATAGAAAACATATATATTAGTAACTGCTACTATATCGCACTAAAAACATTTATTGTCGAAAAGTAGTTTTCATTTGTAGTGTAAAGTATTAGTGACGACAAATATTGGACACAGATAGGAGTTACGATGTGTCGGTGGTATATCGTTTAGAAGTAGAGTCGTCTTTTAAAACTTCTACCTTTTCATGCCCCATTTTATAGCATATTCTAATGATAAAGATTCTGTTTTGTTTTTTGTCATCGCGTCATACTCAGTATCAAACTAATTCAGGTGTCGTGGGTAATCAAAATATTATCTGACAGTCGCAACAGACGACGTCGTTCTGTGACCTACATTTTATTGAGTTGCATTAGAAAACACGGGGCGGAGCTCGAGCGCGTTAAATTTGCCGTTTACGAAATGTTACAACTGAATTTTAGAGCTCGAAGGCATTGCCACACCGCATGCTGCTTGCTCAACACGATGGATCGCGATCGAAACGATGAAATTCAACTAGCACTAAATAAAACATTATATATTACGGTCAAATAATAGCATTGGCATTACTTGTAATCTAATTATGACATGAACCGTTTTATGAGTACAGCGTTAATACTTATCACAATTTTTAACATACTTAGTGTCGTTTTTTTAATTATTTCTACAGGAAAAAGTCGTTTGGTTCAAATACTAGTTTTACAATTCTGTAAATCCTAGAAATACGACATAATGCGCCAACAATCTCGGTGGACGCTGAGTATTATATACACATTTCTATTTTCATGACACTAGAGCAGAGAATTGCGTAGAGTGCTAGTGAGTCATTTGCCGTTTCAGATCTAGTCCAGCAAACACTCCCTTTGGGCGGCCATCTTGAACCGAGTTGTTGGTAATCGGTAGTGCGCGAAGTAGGTCAAAGTCGTCTTGAATTGCCGCGTGCCCAAAACTTTAGATACCAATGTCGGGAGTCTTATTGGATCTACGGATTATAGTTATATATAAATTCGTATCGTAATACTCATGGATACTAGACTGTAAACTATTTCACGTTATGTAGATCTACTTTATTTTATGGAGACCACTTGTAAGATTTCATTCCAATACATTAATACATACTAGCAATACTCGACAGCGGTCAATTGCAGCTCTTTAAGCTTTTGGTAGTCAGTGGAGAGAGACATATTTACCACTAAGTACCAATTTAATTATAATTACAATGCTGACTGAAATAAAGTATGAAATTATTCCAGTCAACATTGTTATATTTTTTAAATCCGGTTTTAAATGGACCTATTTGTTAAACAAGTTCTCATAAAAAAAAATTTTTTTCCAGAGATACGTATCAACTTAATTGTTTCACAAGTAAATAAAATGCTGTAAGTACATGTACTTGGTGAGATATACTAGTTATCGTTATTGACAGTTTCGAAACTACTCTTGGCTAATGTCTAGACCGCAGAAGATCGAATCGTAATGAAAGTGAAAGGCTAATCGTGTTTTTACAAAATTAATGTCTATACTAAAAAATTCAAATGAGTATTCTATGTAAAAAATTAACTATTTAAAATTACAAATGATAAATTGATCTAATTATTTCAAATTATTTTTATTGCACCTCTGTGACCGTGTTAACGTTGTGGCAAACCATGCACATTATTTTTAATATTAAATTAATGACATTAAACCGATAACCTAAAAATATCTTCCAAGTTCGATATCACTATGAAAATACGCGGCGGCTCAAGTTCATCGCGCTGTTATGTGACTAATCGCAATTAGTATTACGTAAGAGAAAGCGAAGAAAGGCCACAGAACTTGTTACGTCTCCGTTACCGGCGGTTACGCGTCGCGGTAAAAAGTGCTTTCTCGCGGCAACTCGGCCACGGGCAGTGTGTCAAGTGCGGCGGCGAAAGTGCAGCGTTGCCGCCCCGCGTGCCCGCACCGTTACATCACATCCGTCTGGGGAAAGTTTAGGTCATCAACATCTCTCCCGCCCGCCCGAACGCCCCGTGCATGCGCCCTTAGCGCTTTTACAGCTTCGCGCGTTCGTAGATAATGCGCTTGTTTTACGGTGATCGTCTATTGCCAAAAAATAGAAACCAACTTAATGTTGACCTATATTTCAATACTTGTATCATATAAAAAGTTTGTATTAAATTATTTGATTTCCGTAAACAGTCTATATGCAGTGAAATATATCTTCGTTCACCATCGTCCTAATTCCGAGAATGGGTCGTAAATATGTCGCGTCATTTAAGCACAAACAAAAATTGCTAGTTGTGAAGTGGAGGCTGTCTGTGGGAGTGAGACGAAGCGATGAGCGCAGAGTGGCAACGTCGCTCGCCCACATGACCGACTGCGGCTCTTGCGTAAGCGTACGACGACCACGGTGCGGCCACCGCCGCCGCCACCACCGGCCGGCCTGCTCCCGCTCCTTGCCTATTGACTCCTGCTGATTGATTGAACTCCCGCTCGACACGCGTTATTGGACATTGCACGATCTTATATTCCTTTTTGACTTTTATCGGAACAACCACAACTAGTACTTTTCGGTATTTTATTTACTGAAAGGTTGATTAGGTACGTACTTTTTCAAAAGCAATATTTTCATTTGCAACTTTGTTTTTAAATTCTTGTTACCTTTGGCTGGGCTAGTGTATTATTTTTGTTGTTGATTATTATTAAGTGTGTAGTTGCGACCGCAGTAGCAGGCGGCACGCTTGTCGTGGGAACTTGACCCAGTTGGTGCGGCGCGGCGCGGGCGGCGCGGCGTATCGATTGCGAGAGGCACCGCGTCGCCCGCTGCGTCACACGCGCCCCTTACACGCACACAACCACATCGTAACTGCTCACTATCTGTTAGTACGCAAATCACTATGACCATTCGCAATGCGTTACAATCGACTGTAATTAATAATAGACAATGCAGCAGCACAATAGCGTCGCATTCGCAAGCAAATTCGGTGTACACCAGGATGGGGTTGAAGGATTCGGGATAGGATTTTCATACTTAGCTATAAATTCACCTTTAAATACTTAAAGAACACGGTGTTTCTCGCCCAATCCACTTGTGAAAATAAGTTTTGGTCCAAAACTTTGCACATTAACTCAAAGAGATCGACCTCACACTGATTGTAAGTCTGACTCTGCAAGAGCCCAAATAGCGAATTCTGCCACTCGCGATCATCGATAGTTTGTACGAATTCGCGTATCATGGGTGAGACTCGTAAGGTTTCAGTGCTTGTGGGTTCGGCGGTGCTCGATGGTGTGGCGGCTGCTGTGGCTGGTGCGTCAAACGCGAATGCGTCCGGCGATGCTGAATGCGGCGAATGTGCTTCCCACTTGTCGTGGGCGGGCGGCGGCGGCGGCTGGGGTGGCTGCGGCTGCGCAGCCAACAAGGCTGGACCGGGCGAAGACTCTGGCGATGACGTGAGCGACGACACTTGTGGGATCTGTATCTCTTGCTTGACTGGTACTGCAGCGTAAGGAGATCCGAAGCCAAGTACCAGGCCGCTGTCACCCAGAGAGCCACGCAATGTCTGCACTGCGATTTGTCGTTGTCTCATCATCTGCAGTTTACGGGCGCGATCTCGTTTGTACATGGGACCAAACTTGTTCCGACCGCCTCGCATGCGGTCAGCCCGCACGGCTGAAACAAAAAAGTAATAATAAGTATTTAATTAAATAAATAGTTTTTTACGCATTATGTAACCAACTTAAAATGGAAATAATAAAGACTTGGATTAAATACAGATTTGATCTATGTCTATCTTTTTGTAATTCTCATGCTGGGAAATACGAAAAATTCTTCAGATAGACTAGCTTTCTACCACAATGCCTTGTGGTGTTTTAATATCCTACGTACTACCCTACGCATTGTCCAATCTTTAACACCTTATTTTACGTCGAGTTTGCCATTGCCGTGTCAACTGCATAATGACTTAATTATTCAAACTTAAATTATGGCTAAGTATTTAAACTACTTTACACTTGACATTATAAAATAATAGTCTACTAGCTATCAAAAGTTAATAGACTTTGTTTCACCGCGTGATAATCTTACATCATAGTTTACTGCTGCAAGTAATTGTTTGGCATTCAATAAATATTTAATAACTTGAGCCTGAAATTTAGGACGGTGGCCTCATGACACACGCGGAGTCGACCGTTCTTTATGATTTTGGCTGAATTCCAAATTCCGAACGGCGCTCCTCGCGAATCGCGATACCAGCAATTTATGTTTGTTCCGAATCTGTACACGAAACTGACTGACATCTCTATTATCATTGTTAATTTAAAAGCAACTAAATTAATTTAAATAATAAAATAATTCATAAAAGTTTAACATTTAATACATAAAATGTGTGGTATTGGGTATTGTTGTTAAATACTAAGTTATCAACAACGTTTTGTATAATAAGGGACCTCATACATTCGATGTCTTACAAAAACATACTTCGGAAATAATTTTCTAATAATTTCTTCTGTGTAATTATTGAAAATAAATTGACCATGATTCTTTAGCTTCTATGGTTGGTTAGTCATCGACCGGTGCTTGGTTGGATTTCCTATCGACAAAAATGACGAATTTCCATATTAACTTCATTCCTGTATTAAAATTCTATATGGCAATTTTGAAAAATCCTTCCAAAATATTTGCTTTTGTAAAAACTTGTCCAAAACTTCGCATCTCTACAGACCCAACAGTTCATTCCGTGAGTTGTCCGTCAGTATAATTAAGATAATAAGATATTAAAATATTTTTCTTTCTTTCTTTATTTTCTTTAGTATTAAAAAAGTATCAACACAGACAAAGTTTTAATGAGAAAACTAAACTTTGACCAATTTTGTTTTCCGTGTAATCATAGATAGATCTTAAAATCTCCTAGTCACATGTTTCTTCAGATTTCATGCTTGTGAAAAAGGAGCTTTTTTAAACCAGTATAATCTAAGTAGAACAAGGTCAAAGAAACGTTTACGCTTATTAAGATAAAAATGTGGAAAAATATTAATACATATTGAAGTTATTAATTTGATTTAAGCAAAAACAGACAGAATGACAATGGTCATTCACAGCTAGAATGTATTGAAATATTAAAGCATCTATGTTTAATAATTTAATACTTCATTACACAAAAAAAAACTCTTTAATTACGTAATATAACTTGTTATAAAAGAAACAATCACGACTATCATAAGCGTTTTATTTTATGCGCTACGTTGACAGTTTCAGTAATCAGTGCTCAGCCAAAATGCAACGCATAACAATGAAAACTAGTTAAACGTGTCAATTATAAATCACCAGATAATATCAGATTTTACTATGGCCCTTATTATATTAAGTCTTTTTTTAAGGTACCTAGATATATATTTCAAGTGCAGAAATTAAGATTTGGTTTTATTGTGGTGGCACTAATTTTTTATTCATCATGAAGTTACAACAACACATTGAAATCTGCAAATATATACTTAACACTAAACCTGGAACGGAAAGGGGCTTTCAGTAAGTCGCCGGTCCGCCCAACTCACGAGTTAAAAATAACAACCAGTTTTTATTGTAGCCAACGCGCCACTGAGCGATAAAGACAGACTTACAGGGTTTCGTAAAGGGTTCAAAAGAGACGGCGAGCGTAACGGATTTAAGCATTGCTGTGTGCAATTCCATCAGTTTCATATTGCAGACCGGGTCGTTTCACGAAAGGATTGTATGCGTTCCTTTATAACGAGTAAAGCAGAAGTCTATTATTAGTTAATACATTTTCAGTAAATAATGTCTGAATCTCATGTCCTTTGCGGGTTTTTTGAGTATAGAAGGAATCTGTTTAAAAATATATATACCTACTCTTTATTGTGCAGTTTAAAAAACTACAGTAGGAGTTAAAAATTAATAGGGTGTAACCAGAAGAGGTTTTGTCGCTAAAAGCGATTTTTTACAGACCTTAGGATGGATTTGAACAGAGCAGGAGAAAAGATACGCAGAAAGTTCGTAATATAGGTATTCATAATTCATAACTAATAAAATACAAGCAACGGATTTAATATGATAGCAGAAAAATGTTTGTTTGTCTTTAGTCTCATTATTATTCAATAGTTAAGTTATGAATTAATTATTCTCTCCTCTTCCGATTTCCTTTTAAGGGATCCCTTAGCTGCAATGATTTGTAGTCGTAGAAACATTTACTTTTGGTTAAAATCGTTAAAATGCAAAATGCGCAAAGTTCGTAGACTATTTAAATTTAAAAATTGTAAAATAATTATGAAATGTCAAACTTTTTTCAAAATCCATCGCCAACTATTTGGGTTTCATATTTATTTTAGACTACATTATTACTTTTCATGTAATTTGCTCTTTATGACATTATAACTTTTTAAAGTATTTTTATGTATCTACCTATTAGAGTTCTAGGTTGGTATGTTAAGTTACTTAAATTTTTTGCACCGTTGCAGTACGGGAAGTTGCTTTGAAAAGTCCCTAGTATTCTCGTTTCAAACGAAATCTGTATTTACCTTACCCATATTATGTGTTCAGTGATGTGCCCCAGGAGTATAAATTTAAAATAAAATGATTCAACCACCAGTTTTTATATAACAATATAAGTAGCGATACATGTGCGTGATGGCATGTGATATAAAAGTAGAAGCTCTAGTACTTATGACGAACAGTTGTCGTCACATGAACCGGTAAAGTTAGTCTAATTTGCCTTACAAAATGTAGGTTTTTCTATAATGTAATGACAAAAAAAAACAAGGTTTTTAATATATTGAGAACTTTTCATGAAAACTCAGTAGGTACTGTTTTGGACCTGAACTAATTTTTTTTCTCAATAAATGAACTATAACGATACCTGATAATAATTTGAGAAAAGATTTCAAGATATAGGTACTTGCATATTATACGAGTCATCAATCAATAAATTTATTCGACATAGTGTTGATTAGAAATAGAAATTGAAATTATAAATGAATCACTTTTCTGTTATTTGGATAACATAGTCGACAGCCTTTTTATTTGGGATCCCCTTTTCTAGTAATTCTTCGCCTGATATTTCTATTTCTGAGCCATTGAGATGTTGGTTTCCGTCAGCTTGTTGTTTAAGACGGCCATCCCGACTTTTTTCAATATAATTACAGTGTACTAAGTACGTTCTAACTTAATTTAAAACATTTTTCGCTAAGATTACTGAACTAGGCCTTGTTTGGTGTCCAATCTCAGATGCAGCTGTTCAAGTTGGCCGTCTTATCGTCTATCCGATGCATTAAACTCTTGTTTTTGATTTGAAGTTTTTTTTTGAGGAGTAATTTTGTTTTGGATACTTTTTAAGGCATTTTAAAATTCCAAAGTGAATTAAATAATGCCGCTATTTTCATTTTTTTTTTAACTCATTAGTTTCGACTGATCCTAAATTTCAATTTTGTTTTTTTTTTTTTTTTTTTTATCTGTTATAAACTAGTACTTGACTGCGATCCCGCCTGATGGTAAGCAGTGATGCAATCGTTGATGGTGAGGCGCACTAGTTTATTTGTATACTAAAAGCAGAATATTTTGTTCTTTTGACAATAGGATACCTAATAAGGTTTGCGAAAATTGTTGAGGCACAACAAATAACTAGGGAATTTTAGTCCACAAACAGGAAAAGATGTCCTCAAAATTGTGAAGCAATATACCTAAATATGAAAAGTAACTAGTAATTTTCGTTTGATAAAAAATATTTTTATTAAAAGTAGTACCTAGTGCCTATACATCCGAGTTAGTCACTATGTATGTAACTGAAAAGATTCATAAGATTTGTCAGCAAAACCTAATAAGTATGTAAATAGTGTTATACCAACAGTAACATTCTGGACAGTTCTGTAACTACTAACGGGTTATTTCGGTATTTTACAAGTCCTCATTAGGTAAATAAATTATAGAGTTACTTACCTCAGGAACATAATAGAAAAAGTCGTCATCAAAATATAGTCGGGTAGGACATTTGAGTTTTCAACGTTCAAGGTGCTTTAAGAAAAATGTGAAGAATTTTACAAAGGTACTATAATTAGAATCTAGCTTTTAATTGAATAAAATAATTTAGTTTAAGTATCTTTAATGACAAGGATCACCAACAAAAACTAGCGAGTTTAATAACAACAGAGATCGAACTTTTATCAATAATGCTTAGTAAATCTTAGATTTCACTGGTAAATCATCCCTATAATTAGTTTAATTTAGGATAGGACTCAGTACGGTATGTTTTTAATGGATCTAAGGGAGGGCGCCCACGAGCAACCTAGTTGCCCAGCAACTTGTTTTTGTCTCTGTCGCACTTTCTTAGAAAATAAGTTTGTAATTTACTGTAATTATAGTTATTAAGTTGTTTATAAGTGTAGATAATTAATTAATTTATAATAGTGAAAATGTAAACAAACAAACTAGATATTTTAGTTGCAGAGCATCGATCACTATTGCAGAGGCAAAAGTGTGCGCTATCTCTAATATGAGATACCACTTTCGTTCTCATAACTAATCATAACGGTTTCTCATGCTCGTTACGAGGAGTCCCGATATGCTGAAAATAGGTACTAATTTTCGGAGTGACTGCAGCAATTAGTCACGAACGATTTAAATGACACTTATGATTCTTTTACAGACATTAATCTGAAAGGTTATGCTTCAAAACAATGTGAATTGAATAATGTTAATCATTGCTTCAACTCTGCATGAGATTTTTTTATACCTGGTGGTAACTGTTGTTACACTGTAATGAAATATAGATTTATTTTTAGTAAGATATATATGTTACCGGTCATCTCTATAATCCGGTATTCTATACAATACCTAGGCAATGTATATAATCCTATTTCTGTCCGCGGGGTTTAAAGGCTCCTGCTTATAAATAAATAAACACAAAGGCTAGCCTTCTAACCTAGCCTGTTCGTGTGAAAGTGCCCTAAAATTACGTCAATTCCATCCCTGCTCTCGTCTTTTACAGACACTGATTTAAAGCAATAGACCATGTTTCATTTGCCCGTCATTTTACAGGTAGGTCGTTTATCATTGATAAATATAGATCAAAATTTATTTTTTTACTCATTGTCGGTATACAAGCAGGTACTCTATACAATCTCTAGGAATTGTATATGTTACCGGCAATTTGTATAATCCGGTATTCTATACAATACCTAGGCAATGTATAGAATACCAAAAACGCGTAGGTAATGTATGAACCATTATTTATTTTATACTCTACCTAGGCATTTTATGTACAATACCGAATGCGCAGCCGGTAATATGCGTAAGAGATGAGAGCTAGGAAGGAGGTGACGTAATTTAAGGGCACCCCCACACGGACAAGTTAGAAGGCTAAGTACTTATGAGCAAATTACATTATATTACTGATAGCCAGAAGAATTTTTAATTTCACGTTAATTTTGTTATGTATAAGTATTCAGGTTCAATTTCTGTCTGTGGGATTTAAAGTGAAGCTCCTATTTCCAGATGCTGATAAAAAAATAATCATGAAGGCTAGTCTTCCAACCTAATCTATCCGTGTTGGGGTGCCCTAAAATTATGTTAATTCCTACTCTACTCTCTTCTTTTACACACAATGATTTTAAGTAATAGAACACGATTTATTTGCCCGTAATTATAGGTAGGTTGGTTTATATTGACAGGTATTGACCATAATCTATTTATTTTACACATTGCCGGTAGACTAGCATGTACTATATACAATCCTTACGAATTGAGTACATTACCTTGGTAAAGTATGTAATGGACAATAATATAATAATAATAATAAATAATATTCCACAACTGTCACACAACGCCGTCTAGTCCAAAAATAAAGCAGAGCTTGTCTTATAAGTACTAGACAACTGATAAACATACTTATATATTTCTAAATACATACATTTATAGATAATTACACCCAGACACAGAACAAATGATCATGCTCATCACACAAACATTTGTTCTGGGTGGGAATCGAACCCACGACCTCCGGCATGGCAGTCAGGGTCACTTACCACAAGAACAGCAGGCCAGCCAAAGAATAATATTCATATTATTTCATACATTGTCTGGACGCCCTAGGTATTGTATAGCTACAGAATACCCGAATTATACAGATTAACATAAACCTATACTTATTTATGATGAACTGCAAGTTATTAACTCGTCGACTAATCGGTGCTGTAGGATTTGTAAGCACCCCAAATGAAGGAACAGGGTGGGTTTTTTAGTCAGTAAGAGTCTGACACTATCTCCCGCTAGGGCGAGGGATGTCATTGCGATGATTTTTATCCACGTTAAAAAAACCACCGCACATGTTTTATTAATTAATATGGTGATAGTGCTTTTCAAATTTAATGTATAACTAGCTGTGCCCGAGATTTCGTTCGCGTAGACTACATGATTTAGATTTTTTTTTTTTGAATAAAAGTAGCCTAAGTTACTCCTTATTACAGTTTTTGGCAGGTAGGGACCTGCCAAAAAAAGTCCCGTCAATATCGGTCCAGCTATTTCAGAGATTAGCCGGAACAAACATACAGATAGACAGACAGACAAAAATTGTAAAAAAAATGTTATATATAGTATGTACTGTATATATATTCTTATGCATGTAGTAAAAAGCGGTTATTTCAATATTACAAACAGACACTCCAATTTTATGTATAGATAGCGTCTTATATTCTAATAACTTATGTTCGAATAAGCAGTCACTAAGATCTCTGTTAGGGAGCTAGTGAGTCAAAACGAACTCTGCCTATCATAAAAAGTACAAAGCTTGATAACAAATCAAACCCAGATTACCTTGATAACAAATAAAATTCTTTGTTAAACAAACGTTTTATATTATCAACCAATATCTTTAACTAAATGAGGTTATCATCAAGTCCACTCCTGATTCAGAGGATTTAGCAGTTCAGTAAAAGCGTTTCAAATCTCAAAGATGTCATCTTCAACGTTCGTTGATTTGTTCAAAAAGTTAAGCCATGCCTTGATTAAATAGTTTATTTTATATTATGTTTTAAAAAAAAAAATCCTTATTTGAGAAGTATAAGGATATAAGATTTAAATGAACATTTGTATCAAGATTTGCTTCTTGTTACAAAATCTTTACGAAAATTAACATATAAACGGGTTCATTGAAACTGTTCAGATGATAGCGTTGCGTGTTTGTGACGTGTTTGACCGGACATAAGAGTAAAAGTATAAAAAAGAGCAAATGCACGAACAAACTTCAATGCTTTGATTTAAGCATCTAATGTTTAAATATAATGAGCACATAGCGTATAGCAGCCGATAATGCGGTAAACGAGGTCAGTCGTTTATAACACGACTAAACTAGATCAAGGTCAAGGTCATTTTTACAAATCAAAAACATACGTCGCTGTGACAAACAGCCGGTGTGCAGAAATAGATACATACGTCTGACTTCACCTCGGATTCTGAAGTTATTTGTAGAACTGCCCCAGTTGTAGATGGGTCAAGGTCGACCTTGGGAAAGAGGTCACGAAAACGCATCATGTCTAGAGAATATCATCTGGATGCGGGAACATTTTAGACAGAAAAGAAGACACCTTTACCCCTGTACAAAAATCTAACTTCATACCTGTCACTACCAAAGTTTCGACCTTGGCATACGCGTCAGGGCCGTCAAATGAAGTAATCGTGTCAACGAGATAAAAAATAGTATGTACCGAAAGGACGGGAAGAGGTGGGGATCGCTCCTTGTACCGACGACTCGGTGAAACTTGGTCAAGGCTGGCAGCGCCCCTCCTCTCCCCTGTCGGTCCCCTCCCGTCCGAGTACCGGCGGAACTGGCCGATCGCATCCGAACGCCCGCACGCACTCGATCGCGCGCCCAGATAGCGGCAGCGGCGATCGTTACACAACCTAGATAAATCACCCGCGATGATCCACCGAACTGTGTCAAGATCTCATCAATACATAGTAGGATTTAGCACCAGTAAGAATCTGATCTAATTTTATTGTACATGAAAGAAGCACCTCGCTAGACCGCTGCAGCAGGTCCAGGAGGTGCATCTTTTAAGTGAATGTGCTCTTTTTGAGTCAAATAAGTAACAGAAATGCATTTATGAACATTACCATGTTGGAAGCTTTTATGCGCATACCTACTTTTATAACATGATTTTACGCACCGAAACCGGTTTTTGCGCCACGGAGGCGTGCTTGAAGCGCCTGCGCACCAAAATCCTTCCAAGATGGCGGCGCTGGTAGAACTGTCGTAATAATACGACAGGTAATGCCTAAAAAATAGAAAGGCCCGGTGTACGAGGCCGCTCTGTCGAAACACTCGATTCGGGTCAAGGCAGCGCGCCGAAATAGTCGGCTGGCGCGCGAGTTTTTATTGTGATCTAACATCTGTCGCTGCCCGCGGCCGTCCAACCCTCTGTATTATAGCGTTCCGCAACTATTACATGCGTGTTATATGTTCACCGTCTGATCTTGAGATTTCTTATTATTATAAACAAATAGATATTATTGGATAATCGATCCAATTGGATAATTCCAATTGGAATAGATGCTTCTGTTTGAATCAAATTAGATTGATTGTGCTAATACGGTTCAAACACGAAAGTTAGAATTCAATAACAATGCTTAAATGTGAGTTATTCCACTCGCTGTATGCTTTAGGGACAACGAACTACCATTGCAGGTAAGATAATTAGGGATGTCTAGTGGCAAAAGTTGGCAACCGACTTCCCCATCCGCTATAATTGATGTAACTACTTCATTAAATGTTCACCTAGCTAGACAGTGTGACATCGTTGTGACAAAATTAGGTTTAGTAATTGGGATAAACATACCATCCCGTTAGTAATTCACCGCATATTTGTAGAGATTAAACTTTTCAACACGACTTAAAATTGTTCTGACAATCTCTTACTGATGTGATATGGATATTAAGTGTTATGATAGATGAGTAAACAGACTAAGTTGGTTTAGCAAAAGGGTACTGCGCATATAATTTTGAGTAGAGGATCTAAGAAAAATATTCGCACTATTGATTTTTATTGAACGTCGCGCCTTCGGACTTGATTTAATAGTTTATTATAATTACTGCATATATTTGAATAAAGACTATAATTATAATTAATCGAAAAAAAAATGTATCTTCCGATGGCTTTATTACGTAAAATAGTGTGAATACTGAAAGCAGTAGGCCGTGTAACAACCATCATTATTCGTCGACCGTGGTCCGTTGCACCGCACTACCGGCCGCAGTCGAATCTACCTATGTATATGGGGGGAACTAATTAGTCCGTATGTATACTGGCATTTGAAAAAGGTTAATTTTGTTTAGTGAAATATTTTTTTATTTTTCTTTAATGACCGCGTTCGTCATTAATTCACAACTACGAAACTATTCATTCAGGCTGGCTGTCTGTTGAAGTAAAATAATTTAGTCAATTCCTGTATCGTTCAGTCGCGTTATGATTTGCTAGAGCAATAGGGTTGGGTTTTGCACCAAAAGAATGTCTGTCTGCCTGACGCCCTGACCGTAACCTACGGTCTACAGGATTGAATCATTTTAAACATAGTCAATCAGTTAAATAAAAACTATGAAAATAAGGGGAGTCCCTTGGTAAACCTCTACGTATTCAGAATGATTATGTAGTGCTCAAGTTCAGGCGTGCATTTGCCAGTGTATTTTCCCTAACTAATACAGCAAAGTTTAAATGAATTGTCTTTTCGCTAATATAGCTAGTTAGCAGCTAAAAAGTATAATCGCGTATATTATTTCGATACCATAAAAGTAAAAAATGCACGATTTTAAATTATCATTTGTGATGCGCAACGTCATGTAATGTCATAAACGTGAACGTTGAAACTCGTACGTAAATATCGTGATGCAAGCTTATTTTAGGTTCGCTGATACTGTACCTAGTCCAATTTCATATACCTACATAGCCTACTAATAATATTAAATGTCTTTTGTAGATTGAATATTATAATCATATTCCAATTTACTTTCAATCGACATTTTCAGTTTCAGATTGCAAAATTAATAAATATATTTCATTTTACAGTCTCGTTCATTGCGAGTATTAAAAGTACATTATTACAAAACTTACACATATTTACATCCAATTTGCAATAATTTATTAAATTCGGCATATGTATGCACGGATAAGTAACGTGATACGTGTCCAGGTCACATTTGGGTAGCCCATTGCGACAGGTCGACCGAACGTCTTGTGAAACGGCGCTTGCGCAGCGTACCCCACCGACGACGGTCGATTGTGTCGAAACGCACGATACAGTCGCGGCGCACGCCCGATCCACAACCCCCACTAGACTATGAACCATACAAATCGGATATAATGCAACTTTATGATAAAATATTAAATATGTTAAGTATAGAAATCTTTGTAGCGTTTCGATGTTTATGTTATTTTTTAGCTGACTTTACAGTGAAGCAACACGTCGCAACTCTACTTATACCAGTGTTGAAGGCGCTTACGTAAGCCACGAGTAGTTTCGCGCCGCGACTATACAGAAAGGAACCACTAATATCTACATACCTATTAATAAACGGGAAGGGCTTCAGACAGTAGCCGAGACAGACCGGGGATTCGATATTATTATTGGTAATTCATAGAAAACAACCCGAACTACACACTGTTTCTCTTATTCAGGCAAAACTAACAGAAATTCGTGGCTACGCACTACATCTATCTGTAACGTTTTGTTGATTTGCCTATCACCCATCAGGTTTGTGCCTCGTTTTGAAATAACAGGATGAATTCTCTTTATCTGTAAACTAATGTAAGGACAAAGGAATTTCGAAAATTTATTTTATTTTAGTACGTATATTTTCGGTAGCCGTTTTTGTTTGTACTGCTTCATATTTATGTCATATGTGGAAACAAAGCGAATTGAAAAGAACACTATGCGCTAAATAAAAAACCTTTTAGAGTCCATCGGTTTGGCGCTGTAGCGGTGGCATTGCACAAGGCTTGCTGCAGGTCGGGCAGGCGGTGCGAGGCTCTCGCAACACCCATTATTCGGGTCAGGCAACTATTTGTGTGAATTGTGTCATCTGACATATAACTCTTGCGATAAATATTCTTTGTTTACTTTTGTAATCTCGAAGATTGAAGTTTTTGTAACTTCAATAAATGCTCCTAAATTATTTGTAGCAGTTATGTTTAAATCTCTGAAGTATTTTTCTTTTTGTTTTTCATTTTTAATCAGTCCCGAAATATCCTACTTCGTAAATTAGTTTTTAATGACCTCGTTGCTAAGAATGTTTATTCAGGGTTCGTCTTTTCGTTCATTTGAGGGTACCTAATTAAAATTGGGATATATTCGACACTGTTCAAATTTTGTGTCGAATACAATTTGAAACAAAAAACATGTATAGCTATTACACAGAAGAATAAATACGATGGCATCCTGAAGAATTGTAATTTACTGAAATTATGGATTCATTTACAATGCGGCTTGATTTCTTTACATTTTAGACTATTAGATGTTGCAAACATCACAGCATCTGGCGAAACGCGCAATGGCGAATGTCTCACGCACACAGCGGCGCATTAACGTAGCAGTACGCACTAACACAATCAGCGCGCGCGCCGCATCGCGGCCCCGCTCGCAAGTAGGTCAGGGCGCTCTGCGGCCGCGCGCGTTTTAAATTTAGAACGATCCGCACTTCAAGCTCCGCCCCACGCGATCGCCTAACTACAAGTTAATGTGTAAATTACCTTCAAAACATCCATCTGCAACCGCACCCTTCCTTGTATCACGGTCAATTACTACACCACTATCGAATGTAGAGAGCCAGCTTTGATAATCCATTACAATTTTTTATGCATTGAATCTATAATTATATGCTTTAATGATAGGTAACTTAAGAACTACTTAGCTGATGATCTGTCAATCTTAAAATAATGAAGTAGCCTATGTTCCCGAATTTTGTCTTGTCTTAATAATTATTCAAACTTTAAATGAGTAGGTATGTAGTAAGTACCTATATACTTTTAAATATTTTAAGCTAATTAGTACACATCAAACATAATTAATTTGGTCTGAAATTTGTTTTAAAGTAAGCCTTGACAAATTGGTGTCACTAAATAGACTGGTAATCGATAACGTTAATTAATTGTGTTAAGCAATTATTATTTTTTTGTCAAGCAGCGGTAAAGTAATTAGTAAGTAGATAACTTATGCAATTATATTTGCAATATTGGTATAAAAATACTTTCCGGAAATTACCAAATCTTTATTCTGAAAAGATCACTTGTTCGATGTCGTTAATTTTCTGTTTGTGATTGATGGTTAGCTAATTATGAAGATATTATCTTAACCTGAATTACATTAGTACAATTGGTTTGACGAAATATCATCAATATAAATTATTATTAAAGAATATGTATTACAAATATCATAATTAGGTCTGACACTTCAGTTATATTGATAATTATGAAAATTTTTACAGATATTTGTTGATATTAATGGTTACAGAGTAGTTTATGTAGAATAATAAATTGAACTATATATTTTGGCCCTAATTAATGAATAATTATCTGATTGATTTTATCCTTATTGACGATGTTTCATCTTTTACCAATGTCAGTTTCAGACGCTCAGCAGCGTCTCAGGGTCGACCTCTACAACTAAGTGGGTGAAGGTCGGCGGGAGAATCGCCGTATTTGTTACTTCGATATTATAGCATAGACGAAACACTATTTCCAGATCTTATTGAATTAAATTAGGTTCAATGATGTAATTCTATTTAGACCAATAGTTGCGATAGTCTGACATGAATTGTTATAGACGCGCCCTGAAATGACGATTTGAAATCGCGACATATCCATTAAAAAATGATTTCGATAATGAAGTAATAGATGAGAAATCATAAAAAGTAGTTACTCACCTTCGAGTTTCATGCCAACGTCGAGGCACTTTTGGAAGCGGCAAAATGGACAGCGCTTCCGTTGTGTTTTGTCTATGTGGCAAGCTCGTTCAGCGACGCACGTGTAAACCTTCTTATTTTGAACGGTCCTCTTGAAGAAACCCTTGCAGGATTCGCACGTTAGTAGTCCGTAGTGGTAACCGCTAACTTTGTCTCCGCAGACGGGACAAAGTTCTTCGATTACATCCTTGGTGTCAGTCTGGTCGCACACTGTGCCGGCTGCTGGCAAATAAGCGCCTGGTTCTCCACCGGCGCCTGTTGGAAACAGATATGAAGCATCCAGATTGGCATATCCGAAAGATTGTTGCTCGGGAGCGCATTGATACGCGGCGCCTTGCGGCACGTACTGTTGCGAAGCACCCGAGGGACCCCCGCCTGAGCCAGATCCTTCAGGACCTGGGCTCAGGTCAAACGGGGACATATTGAGGGACATGAGGCCTGTCTGCTGGTCCATCGTCATGCTCGGCCGCTCAGTGCGGCTGTTTATTAACAAATCCCTACGGCGGCGTTCAACCGCAACAACGTTCACACAGTCACCGAGTTCACTAGCGGTCTGGCCGCAACACTAGCTACCGCTCGCGGGCTGCACCTGTTCAAGCACTATAGTAGGAAGCACATAAATCCAACACATTTTGTTCAATACGAGCGGAGTAAGAAGATAACAGGCGTTTAGCGTCTGTGTCAGTCACCAAAGTAACTATTACTACTGTTCGTAAAGTGTTGACAGCGCGTGGTATGTTACGATCGTAATGAGTATTTTAACTTCAAGCGGCACGCGTGCCGCTCGGTAGAGGTACCGCGATCGACTGGCGGGTAGCCGGCCGGCGACAACGGCGCGCGTGCCGGCGCCTCCCGCATGCGCGCCCCGCTGCCACCCGCAGGCCCCTGCCCGCTCGCACAATGGAAAACGATTAGGAGCCCATGTAATAAGTGAAAGTGAGTCGGTGACCCACTTTCCCGCGATCCAGGTCTATGTTAGTGCGCGTTCGCGCGGTTGCGCCACCGAGCGGGCGGAGGACGGCGCGGGGGGCGGCCCACTGACCCAGTTGCGCGCAGTGCCGCAGCAGGGCAGGGTTGCCGCGAACACCGAGCTAATGTTTACGTTCGCACTGCATTCGATTATGAGTTGTGTTCGCTGTACACATACGTAACTGCAACAATACGTACAAGTGTAACACCGACAATTGCTTATCAGACTTCAAGACCAAGCATGATAGTAACGAATAGAAAATTTAGCTATGGTCAAATAGCTTAACTTCTTGATTTATAAGAGTAATCAAAAATATATTTTTTTATTAATCATATTTTTTGGGCTGGATTTTTTAACTTTTAACAAGTACATAGAAAACAAAAATTATTTCATGTTTTTCTTTGGTATTCAGTATTCTAAACATTAAACTAAAAGTCGTAATTTTTAAACCATATTTTTTAATACCACCTAGAAACAAAGTTCAAAGTTTTTCAACTTTATAGGTATTTAAGGTACAAAATGTGAAGTATTCATATAAACATCATACAGAAATAGTTATAGTTGTCACCTAATGTTTATTTTTTGAAACATTTTGATAAACAGTTATGAAACATCATAATTTGAAATAATATAGATATAAATCGAAAAAAAAAACCATAACAAACGTTGAACGACAATATTGAGAGATTAATGAAAGCTAGGTTGACTCTCTTCAGGGATTGCATGTGGATTTGCCTTTTTTTTTACTGCCCCAAAAAGAAAATCGTTACATGATTATCGTTCATGTTACGACAGAGAGCTAAGTAACATTTTAACAGGGCAATGTAGGTAGATACTTACCAGCAACGTTAGGTTTTTCGAGGAAACGGAAAGTCAACACAGAATGCGTAGTATTATATTATATCTTCTCAAAATAAAAATAAAAATACCCTATGGACGATCAACTCATCCAAAGCGTTTTATTTGAAGTGATAGCTTAAAAACATTTGGGACACCACTTTTGTCTAATGCTATGTCGCACGATCATGACAACGGCCTATAAAAATTCTTCTACTGTGATATTTTTAGAATTCAGTTCAAAAAGTTCATATACTTACCTATAGTAACTTAAAATCAAATTATTTAATTGCATACATTTGTGAGTTCTATGTATGATTAATGACACACACCCACGTCGTATGGCAAGAATATTCTGTGAATAAGCAATTACGTATTCGAAATTTACGTAGGTAATTTTCGAGTCATAACGAGAGCCATTCAATATCAAAAGCGAAATAAAGATCTTGACCTGGATTTTCTTAAAATCAGTCAACAGGTCACGAACGAGTGACTGTCTGTGACAGCCTTGTATTCGCAATGTAATTTGATTCGACGTGTTCTACAGTACTAAACACGTCGCAAACGGACGCGGCTTGACTTCACTACGAACTATGATAGACCTAAGTATACCGATCCAGTTTACCATTTGCAGTCTGCAGTCCTTTGTTCAAGCGCTACATGTCAAAAAATTCACTTTCATCGATTTCTTTGACTGTAATCAAAAAGAAAATATGCAAGATTTAAAGTGTCTGACCTCGACCCTACTATCAGTTTTACAGAATCGTATTGTTGTTTCCTGACATCGCCAAACATGACAAAAACTAACCAAAAATGATCAAATTTAAATAAACAACGAAACAATTACGTCTTTACAAACACAAAACAAAATGAAACTACATATCGTGCATAATAAGCCACAATGACTCAATAGTTTCGATTTCATAATCAAGACCTGAATACCGGATGAAAAGCGTCGGCAAGGTAGGTATACCCGAAGCATGCCGTTTTCGCTATCGCACAGACAGACGCCACGGCCTCCGACGAAAGCAAGAGTGCTCGCAGAGTCGCACGCGCAATGCTTTCTTCATGAGCGCAACTGACGTCACACTTTCTCCGTCCCATGACGCATGTTGATGTAACGCATCGTAATAACACTGCTTTACAAAGTATATTAGTATGTCACGACGATGTTGATCTAAACGCTTAGACGATATATTGATTTATTTCGGATCTATTGAAATATTTGTTTGGGTTTTTTAAATCTAGGTTAATGATTAATAGAACAGGTTTTGTTTTATTTCTGTGATATAAGTTGAAGAATAATTATTGATTAAACATATATATGTTCACTAGTAAATAGTAACGTGGAGGTTCTTATATAGCCATTAAGGGTTCTCTGAACACAGCAGTTTTACATGTAGGTTGTATTGCCAGGAAGATTTTAAGTTGAAACAAGTTTAATATTTTCTTAATTAACATATCACAAGAGTGCTCTACTCTAGAATATATGAGTACAACAGTTACATTAACCAGGAAATTTTTCAGAAAAGGAAGCACCGATAAGACCGCCATAGTACCCATAGATTAAAGATTTTGTGAAATTGTTACTATTTTGGTGTGCAATAAAGTTTATTCTATTTTATTCTACTGTTCTTTGTCACTTTTTATATTTGAAGATGACAGCGAGATAAGTTACTTTACATCTTAGCCGCAAGGGTTGTAAAATTATTGTGAGATTTCTAAAAATATAATCAGCTCTATAGCCTCAATGCACGTTTTTCCCTTCAATACTGAGCTGAATTTGCAATGGTACTGACAGGAATTGCGTCAGCAGACAGAAAGTCACGTGTACTTTACAGAGTTGGAAACTGGATCTGAAATTTATTATAATACTGACGTATTTTAATGTCATTTGATAATAAATAAAGCAATTTTACAATACTTTAATTTTAAAACTTTAAAAGAAATTATAAATAAAACGTCATCGAGAAGTGGTGCGTAGCAAATGAGTCGTCAAGTAGGTAAATAAAACTGGAATAGTACCTAATTTTTAGGTAAAACGTAAAGACTAAAATTTTTATGTTTTACCTAAAAATTGCTTTGATTTTATAGTCTAATTCCTAATAAAAACGGAACCTGGTTTATTTTCCATTACTTGAAAGGACATAAAGAATGATAAAGCTGTTAATTAAACTTTGTTTTCCAGTTTAAAGACCTTAATGTTCACGAGGAAGAGAACAATGGTCGCAAAAACACGACTTGCACTTGCCCGGTCTTTTAATTTTCCTGTCAACCACAAACCGCTTATAGAACAAATATAGGGTTAGCAGGTAAATAAAGTATTTAAAAATAATATTTACTTTTTCTCTTTTCGCTTGCATATATTAAAAATATAAATACTTATCCAGTTTTATTTTAGTAGTTAGAAATGTCGTTACTATTTTTTACGTACTATTTCTAGAGGGGGTACTCGAATTTAAAGTGGGCGTTGGGGGCGGTTGGAGCTTCGTGGGGTTGAGTGGGGTCGCTACGCAAACGGGGGCAACATTTAGGTTTCGGAGCCAAGTGCATTGGGTCACTGGGTCAATGATAACGTTCGTTCCTGGATTCACGTGCGGGCTGCAGACGTCTATAGTATGGAATAGAAATGTGTGCCCTACATAAATATGTGTATTATTTATGTAGATTAACGCGCGTAAGTTTCATTCATGAAATTCCTAGTAGATACCAATCTATGATTTTTTATCAACGTATTTCCTATAGTAAATATTTTGCTAAATACTAGCTCGATTAGAGTCCCAGATACCTGCCGGAGGCTCTACGCGGGGATGGTTCGGTCCATGGCCCTCTACGGGGCGCCGGAATGCCCGGAGGACACGGTAGAGCACACAGTCTAGGTGTGCCCTGCTTGGGCGGAGCATTGCCGTGCCCTCGTGGGGGCGATCGGCGGCGGAGACCTCTTGCGCCGCGCCTTGGTTGAGGCCATGGTCCGGAGCGAGGAGGAGTGGCAGGCGGTCGCCGACTTCTGCGAAGCAGTAATGCTCGCAAAGGAGGAGGTCGAACGCATCAGGCAACGGCGTTATCGCCGCCGCCGCCCGCGCCGGGATACTGATCCCGATTTCCGGCCGCCGTAGGCGCGGGCTTGCGGACAGTGAGCAATGGGTAGCTCGCTGTCCGGCCGTCCGGTAACTGTCCAGACCAAGCCCAAGTCGTCGACGGCGCGCACTGTTCCCGCGCGCCTCAAGGAGTTGTCAGCAACAGCAGGGACCCAGCCGGGTCGAAGCCTACTGGGGCCAGGGTTATCCGAAAGGGCGCTCGAGCCCCGGTATGAAGGCTAGAAGGAACGGGGTGGGTCTTTTAGTCAGTAAGAGTCTGACACTATCTCCCGCTCCGCCCAAGAGCGGAGGATGTCAATGCATGATTTTTTCCCACCAAAAAAAAAAGTGTCCCAGATACAAAATAAAGTTTATCATACAGCTTTATTTTGAAACTTACCTATTCAGTTTTATGGCTTCTGAAGATTTGTCAGAGGATGCCGTACTCGGTCGCACTAAGTTATTACTAATAATCTTGACAGAAAAATGAAATCTCTAAAATATCTAAGCATTTGGACCTCTCAAAGGCGTTTAATAGTTTCTATCAATGTTTCTATCCTTTATCTACACCAAAGTTAGAACACCTTGGCATTCATAGCACTCGAGATTTTCAAAGATTTTAATTATAAGGAATCGGAAACAGCAAATAAAAACTGACACTTACCTGAGCAATGAAAGACTTGGCATCTAGTATGCCTCAGGGAAGTGTTTTGGGTCCCTTATTTTCAATATTTGTACTTATGTCCGTGTAAATAATCTCTGCAATATAAATCTTCCCAATAGTCAGATCTAGTCGTATGCGGATGATACTGTGATTTTTGTCTATGGACATAAAGTCTAATGGTAAATCGATGCTTACTAAAGTTACGGCTTTTTTTTTATGGTGGGAAAAAATCATTCAATGACAACCCCCGCTCTTGGGCGGAGCGGGAGATAGTGTCAGACTCTTACTGACTAAAAGACCCACCCCGTTCCTTCTAGCCTCCATACCGGGGCTCGAGCGCCCTTTCGGATAACCCTGGCCCCAGTAGGCTTCGACCCGGCTGGGTCCCTACTGCTGCTGACAACTCCTTGAGGCGCGCGGGAACAGTGCGCGCCGTCGACGACTTGGGCTTGGTCCGGACAGTTACCGGACGGCCGGACAGCGAGCTACCCATTGCTCACTTTCCGCAAGCCCGCGTCTACGGTGGCCGGAAATCGGGATCAGAATCCCGGCGGCGGCGGCGGCGGCGAAAGCGCCGTTGCCTGATGCGTTTGGCCTCCTCCTTTGCGAGCATTACTGCTTCGCAGAAGTCGGCGACCGCCTGCCACTTCTCCTCGCTCCGGAGCATGGCCTCAACCAAGGCCCGGAGCGAGAGGTCTCCGCCGCCGATCGCCCCCACGAGGGCACGGCGATGCTCCGCCCAAGCAGGGCACACCTCGACTGTGTGCTCTACCGTGTCCATGTCCACGTCCGTGAACCATGTCCGGTGAGGACCTGCGTCATACGGAAGGTAAGGACGCCGTGAGGTCTTTCCAGCCACGCCTCAATGAGGGGACTTACCGCCATGATTGTGGCGTGCCCAGCACAGGGTTGCGACAGTCGTTGACGCCATTGCACCATGAGATCCCGCCGGAGCTCTGTCCAAAGTTACGGCTTGGTTTTAAGCAAATGTGATAGCGCTGAACGTTTAGAAAACAATTTATATCATTCAGCTTTTTGCCCAGTAGGTACGTTGTCCTTAACAACTCACACATGCTCTGCTTCATACCAGTGTTCAACGCTCGCTCGGACCGACAGCATTAAGTACTTGGTGTCCAAATAGATGCGATGTGATATAGAACTTGAAGTCCTTATCACAAGAAACATACGGCTTATACACAATAACAAATAGCTCTGGAAGTTTGCATACCTAGTTATCTTAATAATGGTTTATCTTGTACTGTTTCAATCGATCCCAGGATATTGTATTTCTGTGTGGGTCGGTGGTACAAAGTAATTTCTTGGAGTTGAACGAATCCTGCGAGCCATACTTTAAGTTATGACCAGAAAACCTTTCACGGATTTATATTCCGATTGTTTATTAACAATACCCCCTATGTACTTCCAATTAATCCTCAGAATATATTGCAGATTTACTACTGACACTAAAAAACCAAGGAACCCTCCCAGGTTTCCTTACATGGCCTAAAACTAATTTTGTAAATCACCAATATTAATATTATCAACCCTCAAATTTACATCACAAACATCTCAGCATACAGGACCTCTACAGATATACAGTTACTATCGGTGCGTTATTTAACTGGATCACCTAGAAAAATGTTTTCTATAATTTTTGACAAAATTACTCCTCATGCTCACTCAAAACTTTTACATTGTATAATTGGTATTTATTGTTTATCTATAGAATTCTAAATATAATAAAGAACAACAACGTTTCGCTCTATATGTAATGTATACCTACTTTTTCTAATAAGTACATGTAATTTTTTTTTTTAGTTTTTGTGCTAATTAAATTTTGTGTTTTATTGATAATTATACTAATACATGAATGGAAAAACTGTCTGACTGACATATCCACGCACAGCCGAAACTGCTGAGTTTTCACAAGGTTTCTTTTTATGACGTAGGCGTCCAAAGTTTGTATGAGGAAACCTACTTTTACGCGGACGAAGCCGCTGACAGATGCTGGTTTAAATATACATATTAACTACATTTTTAAACATTTCAATAATGATAAATAAACGTGACGCTATTTCAGTGGTAAAGTCTGTATAAAAATTCAAACGACTTGGGAATTTTATATAATATTTTATTATTTAAAAAATACTTAGGTAGTCGCCTAACAAAAACTTGTGCGCAAGAAAACTTTTTTTATCTGGAAAATGCGCAAAGTTCTATTGCTAATCTCTTCAGTTCGTTACTTATCAACACCTCGTAGATATTGTAAAAAATATTTCAAAAATAGAACTTTGCGCGAAAAGGAAAAAAATAATAATGTTTGATTCAGTACATAAAAACTCATACTATCACATATAATTAGTCATTAAACCAAAAATACTAATCGGCAAGGTTCATAAAAACAATATTAGAATAACCATACCTTGCTTAGTTGCAGTCATGATGCAATTCAATTAAATGTGCCGATTACTTGCAGAAATAAATGTTTTAAAATTCTCTACAAACTCACGAACGCTATCGGATAATTAATAATATGGGTCTAAAGTAAACTTTGAGCTGATGCACCGGACAGCAGATAGCAGTTACTGATTTAGTATTTGTACAAATGATGTAACACATCCTTAAGTCTACTCTTACATAGTTTATTTTTTGAAATACCTTCTTTTTGAAAATCGAGTTTTGAGCATTGCGTTGTATGGACGGGTCCCAGTGTGCGACGGCCTGCCACTCCTCACTTCGTATCATGGCTTGTATCAAAGCCGCATGCGAGAGATCGTTGGCGCCGATGGCCCCCACGAGGACACGGCGGTACTCTGCCCAAGCGGGACACACCTCTACCATATGCTCCACTGTGTCCTCTGGGCAGTCCACATAGAGGTGACACCCGGGCGATTCTTCCGCACGAATCCGGTGCAGGAACCTCCCGAAATGACCATGTCCGGTGAGAAACTTCGTCGGGGTAGGTTTTTAGTCAGTAAGAGTCTGACACTATCTCCCGCTCCGCCCAAGGGCTGGAGATGTCATCTGGATGACTAAAAACCCACCCCGTTCCTTCAAGCCTTCATACCGGGGCTCGAGCTATCTTTCGTAACTAACCCTGGCCCCAGTAGGCTTCGACCCAGCTGGGCCCCTGCTGTTGCTGACAACTCCTTGAGGCGCGCGGGAACAGTGCGCGCCGTCGACGACTTGGGCTTGGTCCGGACAGTTACCGGACGGTCGGACAGCGAGCTGCCCATAGTATATATATAGCAAGCCCGCGTCTACGGTGGCCGGAAATCGGGATCGGAATCCCGGCGGCGGCGAGAGCGCCGTTGCCTGATGCGGTCGGCCTCCTCTTTTGCTAGCGTTACTGCTTCGCAGAAGTCGCCGACCGCCGGCCACTCCTCCTCGCTCTGGACCATGGCCTGAACCAAGAACCGGCGCGAGAGGTGTCCGCCGTCGATCGCCCCCTAGAGAGCACGGCGATGCTCCGCCCAAGCAGGGCACACCTCGACTGTGTGCTTCACCGTGTCCTTCGGGCGTTCCCCATAGTGGCGACACCCGGGCGTCACTTCCGCACGAATCCGGTACAGGAACCTCCCGAACTTGTAATGTCCAGCGAGGACCTGCGTCATGCGGAAGGTAAGGACGTCGTGAGGTCTTTCCAGCCACGCCTCAAAGAGGGGACTTACCAAAAAAACTATGGTCGAATCCGAAACAGGAATCTCCCGAAACAACAGTGTCCGGTGAGGACTTGCGTCAGGCAGAAAGTAGACGCCGCGCCGGGACGCCTCTAACAATTCTTTAACCCTACACAGCCCAGAAAAGCATTTGTTATATAATTGACCAGTTGTGTCTGCGAGAAGACAGAATATAGGGAATGTAAGGAATTAAGAGAAAAGTTACGTTATATTAATATGATACGATTTTTTATTTTACAGTGTCATAAATAAGTCAAGATAAATAGAATTTTTCGTTTATTTACAAACACACAATTATTTATTTTTACCAAATTATGTTCTGAGCACACGTTGCGTGTATTTAGCATAGCATTGTTTTGAAGCTCTTGATATTTGATATGGCCAACACTTTTTTCTTTTAGCAGCTGGTTCAGATGATGGAGAACGTTTACGTTACTAACCCCTACTACGTTTTGCATATGTAACTCCTAAGTGATAACTTATCAGTCACTAACTTGGTTGTGATTACTTGTTGTGAATGTGTTTTTTTTTGCTAAAATATAAACTCTTTCAAATTAGCAAAGCGACGATTTTGAAAAAAATGCAACTGGCCATTTTGTTTTACGTCGCACTCTATATTCGTGAAACATTTGATCAAGCGTCTCTTGGAAGATTTGAACCTAATGCAAATTTATTTTTATTGTTCACACATCTACTCTTCTATAATATAGTGCATAGCACATAAGAGACTAACCACACGGTATTTAGGCACTTTATATCAATGACGACTTGAGAAACCAAACTCTTTTGATTCGACAGCGCGGGATCTGTTGGGTTGAAAACTTGGAAGTATACTAGTTATTATATATTTAGTTATTATATTCCTTATTTTAGATTAGGTATATAGGTGTATGAAGGATTTTTATTTCAGGAGTATTTGAAATTGCACAAAATCTAACTTAGTGAATAATAAAGACAGTCGTAATTCGTTTTTCAAACAAGGGTTTAAATTTTTTTTTTAAAAATCTCATAAACGAAGTTGCGGTCAAAGCACTAGTAACATATAAACTGTTAAGTTATCCCGTAAATAGGTACATAGTGAAGTACATAATGTGCTCCAATATACAGATGCTTGTATTGGAATAACAAATCAGGTTACCCAACCCGATAGTTGCAAAAAAACGGGCGACCTGATTTTGAGATGAGACGATTTCACTTCATTTCAGATACATTTCGCAATAATTTAACTTTAAGATAGACAGAAAGGTTGAACGCTGATTGAAAGAAATATATTTTTCAATACACTTACACGAAAACAGGCTCTTATCGCACTACGAATAGGTTCGACATGCCATGTTTATCACCCTCGTGTTTTTTTATTTATTTATAATTTTTTTTTAATTTATTAAGGGCTTTTTTCATTGCTATTTCATCATGGTCAACCGTGATTATTATTTTTTTTTAAAGCAAAGAGATGGATACTTTTAGGGTTTTAATATATATGTATAATGAAAATTAAAATTGTGTTTTATGAACAGAATATTATCATGAATAAATAAGATTATTTACACAAGAATTTGTTATTAACAACAAATTAGCATGATTTGTGTTCTAAATTCAAAAATATTTGAATTTCTATTTTTAATATTAAGTAGGATGTATACGGTTTGATACCTTTGTTTCTTTTTCAACCTGCAAAAGGTAAAGCGCGTGAAAAAAGTCTATTAAATATTATTTTTTATTTGTGTTATATTTTGTAAAAAAAAAATTAATTTAAGATTTGAAGAGTATTCTTTAGATGGTGCCGGCGCCGTCAGATATTGTGATTAAGTTAAAAAAACACTCGCGAGAGCTTGCTGCCATCTAAATCAAAACTAAAATGTATGGGAACTTCGAAAAATTTTATTCACTACAAAATGAACAAAACTGCGTCGTAACTTTCAGAGAAAGTAAGTATTTCTTTGTAAGTGTATAGAAAAACGTCGTGCAGCACTCGGCTCCATGACACCCTCGCCTATACGGCTCGGATGAATTTCGCCTCGGTTGCAATGACAAACTTTCCCCACTTGTATCAAAATGTACTCTTATCGGTTTTGATATTTGGAACTAGATAATACTAATGATGACATGTTAAAATGTCGTTATTGCTACTACACCGATCAAAATAGTGTTTGGCACTATTAAATACTTAGTCCGACGTATAAAATCTATAAAAATTAAAAGAACTGGTTATGACGAGTCTAATGAGCCCAAACTTGACGTATTTTCTAGTAGGCGTTCCATCTCCCAGTTTTAGCATCAGGTATCGTCAGCTTTCAAAAAAAAAAATTACCGCATCCAAATAGGTTCATTCGCTTAAGAGCTACGATGCCACGGACAGACACACACACACACACCATCACAGACACCTCAAATTTATAACAGCCCTCGTTTCCGTCGGGGGTTAATAAATTAAAAACAGTTAAATAGTTTTTAGTTATCAATCTGATGAAGTAAGGAAAGACTGAAATCAACCACGTTGTTTCAGTTGGATAGGTACCATCCCTAACCGTAGGTATAGTTTTTCGCTAACGCAACGGCAGCGATCGACTCGCTTACGGACCATGTAAAATCCGTCCTGGACGATTATTCAAGGGAAGTTCCAGTGATGGAAGACCATGGTTGTAAACTTCCGGACATATGGAGCCTGATAACCGACAAAAACATTTTTTTTTGAGGTGGGTAAACTTCAATTGACTTCTCGAGGCTTTAATTTTACTAAGATCGTCACAGACAAATCGCAAAAAAAATTAGCTAGTCCAGTATTTGATTTTTCGAGTGTAGCCTGTCAACTACTGTAATCAACTTCGTAAACCTTTTTAGGGTTTTGTACCTAAGTTGACAAAAATGGAACCCATATTAAAATTCGTGAGATATGGATAACGAAGCTACCCTCGCTTTGACTGTCAAGAATTTTTCTCAGGGACGCGTAGAGGTATGAAAGTGACATTAATATCAAATACTTAATCTAAGTCAACGCAATCAGAAGATAAAGCCGTTTATGCTTTGTTTAGGTGCATATTTTGACACTAGCTAGGAAATCAAATCCTGGGGTAAATACCCTTCTCGTTGACCTAGAATCCTTGGCTTAGACCTTGCTTTGTGCCAAATTTCAGGATTCTGGGTCAACGGGAAGTAACCTATGAATTTCGATCTTTGAGAGTTTCAAAATAAGTCTAAGTTTTTTTGTGATGATAAACGGCCGTATCTTTTTTATTCGTTAACTTAGAAGTTTGATTTTTTCACAGCTTACAGCAGGGACCACAGACCTGAGTATATGGTTTTAATTTCAACTCGATACCTCCACGCTTTTTCGAGATAAAGAGTCTTGACAGAAAGACAGACAGACGGACGGAAGGACGGATGGACAACAAAGTGATCATAAAAGGGTTCCGCTTTTTCCTTTTGAGGTACGGAACCCTAAAAACAAACTTTACCTCTTTATAATATTAGTGTAGATAGTGATCAAATTCGTGGTTTAATTTTGGTCAGCATACAGTGAATAACAGATTGTAGATATTTACATAATTAGTTTCTACAGGAAAACGAGGTTGACCTAATTCGATCCTCGAACGCCTGCTTTATTCCAACTCTAAATACAATGCAGCATCATTAATATTTGATTGTAATGTTGTGTTTTCTAATTTCGATTATTTGTTTGACTTTGATACATAAATTATTATAGATATATATGTTCCAGGCAATCTGTATAATCCGGTGTCCTATAGGTACAATACCTTGGCAATGTGTAGAATGCCTAAAACGTGTATGTAATGAATGAAATATTATTTAGTTCATACTTTGCCTATTACCTGCTGCGCGTTTGGTATTGTATAGAATACACAATACTGAATGCGCAGCCGCAATGTGTGTAAAAGACGGGAGCTAGGCAGGAGGTGACGTACGACACGAACAGGTTGCCTAGGTTAGAAGGCTGTCTGAACATACAGAATTGGGACCTGTGTGCTTGTAAGCAAATTATATTTTGTCACAAAACCCAATTTACTTACGGGTAAAATGACCAAATTTCACTTAGGAAAGCATGAAAATCAAATTGTGAATGTGAGGACTATGTGGATCGTTATTCTTTTCATTTATTTTGACTTATATCTGGCAATTTGACATTTGCGACCTACCCAAATGTCCTTTCCTTGGTATTGTTCGTCAAATCATTGAGTTCCTTAGTAGTCCTAAGTTGAGCTATACGATTACTGAAAAATGCTGGACTGACTGGACAGGTCAACTCAAATCTATGTGGTTCTTTCCGCAAAATACCATCTCAGACACTAATCTGCATAGTTCTCATATGATTTGACCATTAAATGTGTGCTGTATGGACTTTAAAAAAGACTTTGACCCCTGAATTTGTTTCGGTGTTTTTTCTCAGGATAGTCAGCTACGAAACACTTGCATCATCGAGTTTAAACTGACGAAAAAATTTGACGTGTAAGTGTTTTTAAAAACCTATTTGCTAAAATAAACATCATTTATCATTATCATTTAGTTTTAGTCATGGTTTGAGAATCTCTACAATGTCAAAGTGCCTGGACACGAGACAGCCTACAATCAAAGTTCTAGGAATTCCCGGGACTTCGATAGCTTTAAGATTTTTTATGGATAAGTAAGCCTTTTTTGAAGAATTTTAATTGAGTTAATTTCTAGTAAAACGTATTAAAACATATTTTTAGTAACATTTATTAAACAGAAAATTAAATCTGAATAACTTTAACGTTAATTTCAGTGTTAATAAAATCTCTTTGTTTATTTCTTTTAATCACACACAGATTCACTTTTATGCAGTTAAATCTCATAGATAGTTATAAAACGAGACTAGTTAAAACTCCCACGAGACCCAAACCTTAGTTTTAGTGCCCAACATTAAATAACTCCAAAACATACACAATCATTCAGTACAGATTTTTCAACACACTGATCCAAAACGCCGGCCAGATCTTGGAATGTACCCACGAGTCTCTTGGAACCTCAGATATACTAAGCAAACAGAGTAGCGGGTCAAATTTAGCTGTCAACTAACTTCATTTTGATTATGGCCAACACCAGTCGTAGGAGAGGTGAAGTTTTGGGTCAAAAAATTTAAATCATTGAAGTACCAGCGATACGAAGAGCTGAAACACTCGCGAAAATAAATATGTATATGAAATACCGCTACGCTACTTGTGATAATAGTTCCCGAAGCATAGAGTTGCTGATAAAGCATACACTTTTAAAGAACCTAGACATGGAATACAATTTAATATGAAATCATAATACAATGTTTTAAAATATTATGCCCCGTTTACACGTTGGTCCAGCCTTGGCCAATCGCCATCCGTAGACAAGATGACTAGGGAAACCCCGTTTACACAATGGCGATTGGCCGAGGCTGGGCTCACGTGTAAACGGGGCATTGTGATATCGAAGGACTAAGTAAATATACCTACTTTTAAAGACTATGCCAATGAAAGGTTTTGATATTGACAGAAAAAAGATATTGTTTTTATTTATTTTTTGCAGTGTGATCAGATTACAAAACAATAATATAAGTTATTAAAACGACGTGCCAATAGTTTGATTTCTTCAAGAACGCTTTCCCAGAACCTGAGTCTAAATCCCTGGACTAGGCTCTATCAATATCGACATAATCTCTTCTGCAACTTATATGGTAAAGTGCCTGCGTACCTCATATCTACTCAAACGCAAAATAAACAAATATTAAACTAAGGGTAAAATAATACTCTCTATGCCTACCTACTAAATTAGTCGGCAAGTTTTAAACAGAGGAAAACAAAAGATCCCACAATAAGCCGTCGTCCATTGTACTGGAGATACCGTTAGAGCTTCTACAATTATTACAAAAGCATTTTATAGTTACAATGTCTCTATGGTAAACAGACGTACGGTCTTAGAAAACTTTCTTTCTTAAAAACTTTATTACACGGCTTTAAAACGTGCAATAAGTTATAATAGCTTTACGATTGAAGTTAAATGGTAAGCAGAGGGGTTACAAACCAACAACTACCCAGAGTAATTCAATACATATTTATAACATATTGCCATTTATTATAACAACATTGCCAGCGAATTTGTTCGCAAGAATAGTTTTCACAAAAACTTGAACACCCCTTAAACCGCTATTGAGGGTCATCACCGTCAGTTCAGCCGATAGACATCCACTGTTGGACATAGGCCTTATTGAGGGTAGTTTAAAAAATCAGTGATGACAGTGTTTGTTACATCGATATATATGTACTACGTATTTATTAATTTTGAGTAGTGCCAAGTTTCAAGTTTTAACCCAAGAAATAAGTAAACTCCTTACAATCTTTAAAACTTCTGAAAACAAATAATGTAAAGTTATAATAGTACCTACTTAGATTATTGTCTATACTAACTTTCAAGTACATTAGTACAATAAATGAGATTTTGCAGACAAACAAAATTCCCCCTTTTCACCCCTCTTTAAGGTTGAATTTCCGAAAAAATCCTTCTTAGCCATCGACTACTTCTTTACTACAAGGCTTTCTTCAAGGCTTTCTTCCTTGCAAAATTTTATGTCTAGTTCTGAGTGACATCATCGCATAACCGAAACTATACTCGGGTTTCCGCTCTGCGTTGATCAGTCAGTCAGTTTCTCCTATACAGATTAAATATCAAGATTGAGGTTCTAATTATTGTTTGAATTAATGTAATATTGTGGTAACTCTACTGGGAACACCGAAACTAGTGGGGTCTTGGCTGTGCGTTGATATCAACCGCTCAGTTTCTCCATATCAAGATTGAAGTTAAAATTATTGATTGAATTAAGGTAATATTGTAGAGACTAAAAATATTTTGAACTTTTCCTGCGATCAAGTTAGGTAGGTATCTAATTACCTACAGCTAAATTATCGTCAAAATAAGACACATAAATATCTGTTGTTTTGCAACTACCTTGATAGATACATATAAATTAAGACTCCGGCCCCATGGTCTATTGCCCAGGATCACTTATCAAGTTATCACATTAACGGGATAAAAAATAGCCAAGCCGTAACTCTAACACTTTAGTGTACAAATTTTTAAACCTACATTAAAAGAAATCAAGTTATGGACCCATTTAGAATGCTTGAAGAACGAACGCAAACATTTAGGTATCCCTCTAAACTGTGGTTTATTAATGTGTATTTTGTTCTATACCTAAGTGATTTAATTAAGTACTGACAATATTTGAATTAATGATGTAAATCTAGTGTTTTGCATACTATATTATTTATTTACAATATAAAGTACAAATGGCTAAAATATATATAGTACGTATTACATGTTATCATAGGCATATAAGTAGATAATAATTATATAGTATAGTACCGTAAAACGGGGTGAATAGAGACAAAACTTTGGTTTGGTTTTCACTTTGATACCATAATATCGGCCTCTAACAAAGCATCGATTTTTCAGAATAACAATTCATTAATAAATTAATATAGTTAAATGCTGCAAAAAATATTCAAATATCGAGAAAATACCCTTAAAAGTTTTGTCTCTATTTACCCCATTTTACCCGGTACTATAATTAATAATAATATGTAATAATAATAATAATATATAATATTCCACAACTATCACACAACGCGATCTAGTCTCAAGCTAAGCAGAGCTTGTGTTATGAGTACTAATGAGTATAATTATTATCATAGTACCTATAACCATAGTTAAGATGAAGACAAGTATTTTTATAAAGATGATGGCAACTCAGTCCGCGTAATTTTTTGACTCTCACATACATACGTTTTTAATCTAGGTCCCTATACGATATATGTATAAATATCTGGGTAAAATGTACGGCTAAAGTTAAGTGTGAAACATAAATAATAAGTATAGCCGGTTAACTTATGTTAATTTTCTATAAGTTGTTTTACACTGCCAGCCCGAAATCTTTTCTTTTCGTTCAGTCCATCCAAAGTTGTTCGGTAGAAATTGCCCTGTGCAATAAGATCGCCTATTGTACACTTAGTTTTGTAAATGTTTGTCCTTTATTAAGTTAAGGTGTGCAATAAAGTTATATAATAATATTCGAGAACAAGCTTAAGTTCCATAAAATGTTAGTTTGCGTCGTGACATGATCTTTAATCAGTTAATTGTTAAAAAATGCACATTAACCGAAACGAAACCACTAAAAATGAATTCAATGGAAGCGCGGGGGCGAACATGTAGCGTGAGGGGGCGGAAGGATGATTGCAGTTTTTAAATTTGAAATTTTAATTAGTAATTTGTTTTTAAAACCTTGTATCTAAAATAACAAAAAAAATCTTTAATGCTCTTCTTCTATTTTATTTTATTATTTCTATTCTATTTTATCCCGTTGCTTATAATTTTAATAGTTTGATACGTTATATGTACATATAACTTACCTACTTAATATGTAAATATATGTAATTATAATTGCAAAAGTACGGGCAAAAGTAATCACAAAATAAAACTACAATACAAAAAATAAAAGTATACACATAAAACAAAATATAAGTATATATATAATAAAAGTAATCACAAAATAAAACTAACACAAAATAAAATAAAACAGATACTAGAATACAGGCGGGAATCCGACGGATGCGTGACGCACAGGACCGGTCGTTGTGGCGACGCTTGGGGTAGGCCTATGTCCAACAGTGGACGTCTTTCGCCTGATATGATGATGATGAGAATACAGGGGTTCTATTGTTTACTTTTTAATTTTTTACTTCTATATTTTTTGCCAAGGGCTACACTTATGCCGCAACTAATTTAAATTTTTTCTTTAAAATAAAATGATTTTGCCAGTTAATCTTAAGTTTATATTTAGCAGTTACAGATACCTACTTACATTTAATTTAACAACTGGACAAGTGCGAGTCTGACTCGCGCACTGAGGGTTCCGTGCAAACTACAATTTCTGAAGGAGTCTCGAAGATTTTTCCGAATTGCATTTTTTTTTTTGTGACCTAGGTAAAAACAAATTTACTATTTTCAGATTTTTCCCTATACCTGTTATATAAGATCTTGCTTTGTACCAAATTTCAGGATTCTGGGTCAACGGGAAGTAAGTACCCTATGAATTTCGATCTTTGAGAGTATAAAAATATACGTTTTTTTGCGACATAAACGGCCGTATCTTTTTTATTTGTTAACTTAGAAGTTTGATTGTTTCACAGCCTGAAGAGACCGCAGACTTAGGTATATGTTTTTCATTTCAACTCGATACGTCCACACGTTCTCGAGATAAGGGTCTGGACAGACAGACGGACAGACAACAAAGTAATCCTATTAGGGTTCCGTTTTTTTCCTTTTGAGGTACGAAATCTTAAAAACACATTTAGTCACCGCAAGATTTATGAATTGGTTTTCAGATAGTCGTCGCAATTATTTTGACTAGAGCTGAGTTAAATTGTAAAAATCAAGAAGTTTAAGACAAAGCAAGCCCAAATGAAGACAATCTAGCTTCTACAGAGGAACGAAAAAAAAAAGATATACTTAGTATAAAGTTAACTGTCATCTAAACTCATATTAAGTTTTTGCTGTCGGTAAATGACACTCGCATATAGTGTTGCCAGGTCTGTTTGGTTAAAAATCGGGAAAGATGGTAAAACAAATCGGGATTTAGGGTTTTAGATCGGGACAAATATTTTTTTTTAATAAAGATTTTTTTAGATGGGAATTCGTCCAATGACTTCTTCCCCTCTGGGGTGGAACGAGAGGGCGTGTGAAATTTTTACTGAGTAAAACCTAGACTTCTTCAGTAGCTCTTTGAGTTTTAGGGTTTTTGTTTTATCGGGACATTTAGCGTCCCGATCAGGTGCAAATCGGGACGCGTCCCCAGACCCCTAAAAATCGGGACATCCCGCGCAAATCAGGACGCCTGGCAACAATTCTCACGCAAAACGAAGCAGAAATATTCCAGATTGAGCCAAGCTGAAATGCAACCAATGCACAAGAAATGACGATGATCCATCTTCCAAGGCAGGATAATGAGTGTGAAGTTAACACATACGTGATCGTCTAACCCATGTTATTCCTATAGGCAGACGATCTGCGTACGTGTAAATATTCACATTCACATGACTCGAGTCATCAATCAAGTTTATTGGAAGAATATTCACCCGAAGACTATAAGAACCTGTATTAATTCCATCTACGTTTCACAGAAGAAGCCTCGATAAAACCAACTGAAACTAGAAAATAAGGGCCACATGACAAAAGCTCGCGCAACGTAGGTATATTTGCAAAACGAATTCGTGAATAAACGAGGTGAGTACCTAGTACCTACTAGGGCGGGGTGAAAAGTTCTCGGCCTGATATCAAAAGACTACTACTTCAGTTAAGATGTGATTTTATTTTTTTAGTCTCTCTTAACTTCAATACACTTGGTCCAACGTTTCCTTTCTGGGAGTGTGACTCTAAAAGGTTATGAAAATAGTCATCTATGGGCCTCTCAACATTTTCATTCGATATGAAGCGCTTCCCAGAAAAAAAATTCTTTAAATTTGGGAACAGATAGGAGTCAGATGATGCCCAATCAAGAGAATATGGGGGATGGCCGAGCAATTTGAACCCTAAATCCTGAAGTTTTCCCATCGCTAACGCACCCTTGCGCACTGGTGCGCTGTCCTGATGAAAGATGATTATCTTCTTCAAGCCAGCCAGCCAGCTTTTCTAGTGAATTTTGGCATCCAGCTGCTGGTCAAGAAAGTTAAAATAATATTCACCTGTAATTGTTGTCTCTTTTACAAAAAAATCAATTAACCTGATGCAATTAACAAGGAAGCATCCCTTTCGAATCCCATAATTCGCTGACAATAAGCTTTCGAGCAATTGCGATCGTCTTCGCTTTCTTTGGCGCTGCACCACCGGCTTCCACCCACTGCTTGGACTGCTTTTTCAATTTTAGCGTATAGTGGTGGTCCCATGTCTCACACGTTACTATAAATCGCTGCACAAAATCAGTCGGATCCCTTTTGAAACGTTCCAAAGATTGTTGCGAAATTTTTTTTCGCATTTGTTTTTGGTCAGCATGCTGAATGCTGGCGGCACCCATATTTCGCAAAGGTTTTAAAACCCTATTTCTTTTTGCCAAATGTTTCGCACCCATTTCTCCGAGATCCCCATACTCTCATCTATCTCACTCACCTTCATTTGTCTGTCATCCCTGTCATCCAATAAAGTAAGATGCACTTTGTCGATAGTTTCTGGAGTTGGAGCAGTTTTCGGCCTTCTTTCACGAGAGTCATCTTCGAGGGATGTGCGACCATGTTTAAATTCAGATTGTTACGTTTTAACGGTTGACATAGAAGGAGCAGAGTCCCCGTAAACTTGTGTCAACTTTGGATAAGTGTCTGTTGAGGTCAATCCATCCAAAATAAAGAATTTGATTACCATACGATATTCAATTTTACCAATTTTCACAAATAACACGCAAGACCTTTACTGAAACCATTCCTGTACACAAACTACTTGAGAGATAAAGTTGATACTTCTCATATGAACAAATTAAAAGCACATCCAGGTAGGAACAACAAAATTTTGCTGATCGGGGTACTGTCTCTGGGTCAGGCCGAGAACTTCTCATCCCGCCCTCGTAGTACCTAGTACCTAGTACCATCCTTTAGTATTGATTTTGTAAATAGATAATTATATTATTTATCTATATTTATATAGATGTGGTGGATATAGGTGTGTGGTCTGAAAAGTTTCCGACCTCAATGTGAAGATAGCAGCACTCGTCAATAAAAGCTAGTGAATGTAGTTGTGCATCTTTCGGCTGTTACTCACCAAAATGGCTAAACCATTTTGAACGCGTAAACAATTACTCGTAATTAACAAATAACAATATTTGCAGTCACTTGAGTGAGTCGGTGTGAGATGCACAAAAAGAAGATTCTTTTTAATCAAGACAACGCGCCTTTTCAAACCTCAGCGATTGCCACGGCGAAAATCTACGAATTACGGTTTGAATTGCTTGATCTACTTTACTCACCAGATCTAGCCCGAAGCAGCTTCTTTTTGTTCCCTTAACTAATAATTGTGCTCGGAGGATAGAGATACCCGTCAAATGCGGAGAAAAACTTCGTAAATAGGTAATAGTTATTTTTCAGAGAAAAATGTCAACTAATATTTGAACGGGTTGGATAGATGGGGGCATCGCTAGAAGAAGTGTGTAGGTGTGAACAAGGAGACAGTGTAAAAAAAAAGAAAAATAAATTATAAAAAATATGTCTTGTATCTTTGTTAGGTAGGAAACGTTTCAGACCACCTGTGTATTATAAAACTGAAGAGTTTCTTTGGTTGAACGCGCTAATCTCAGGTAATACTTAGTACAATTTGAAAAATTATTTTAGTTTTAGTTAGCCCATTCATTGAGGAGGATATAACATCACAATAAAAAATGTTGCAAAAACAGTGGAAAATTATTCCTTTTGACAGCTTCCGTTGCGTGCGCCGCGTTAACGGCTATGGAAAAATTATGCAATACAAAATTGTTCTCCTAAAAAGTTAAAAAAAAATCCGCGACAACATATTATCTGAATCTTTTAAGGTTAGTTGACGATAAGGTTTTTTATGGCAATAGTTCTAAAATAATGTAATATGTGGGAAGGTTTTTACAAACAATATTAATCCTCATCCAAATAAATACAATATTCATTCTAAATATTTTATTTTGCAGTCTTCAGATTTACTTGGAATTACACAAACTTTGTATTATCTAAAGATACGTTAGTTTTTTAATAGAAATTATTTTTTTTTTTTTGTTTTGCATTTTCTTTGATATCGATTTTTTTTATCACCATGAAATCTAATAAAAAGAAGTGTTATTTTTTTCATAATAAGAGTACCAACATTTTCATTATAATAATGTTATGGATCAAGAGTACAGGGTACATTACCTTCAAGAATTCCTGAATTTATTGAATCCGAGTGGCCTTCCCCCACGTTTGCTCAAATTAAAAACGGTACACCGTTTATTTTACTAAGAACAACCTATTTTGCTATATACCTATTTATTTGTAACGGAACCAGAGTCTAAGTAAATTCCTTTGCTATAACATGATCTGTTGTGCCACAGTTTTGACTGGTTCAGCAGTTGCGCAAACGGTGCTGTTACCTCGCATCCCTATGATGCCAACGATTTACCTTTTATTTTTAAAAGAAATCTATTTCCGGTGAAGGTATCTTTGGCGGTAACAGTTAATAAAGCCCAGGGGCAAACATTTAAGCATTTACGAATCGCTTGGAGGAGTCTTTTTTCGTACGGGCAATATGTTGCCCTATCGAAATCTGGTTTCGGAGGTTCAATATGTACATACTTACTTACAGTTTTTCTTTAAAATGTAATGTAAATTCTTGAAAATGTTGACTACTACTTAGTACGTACACAATAATAATATTATAAGACCCAGTGTTTTCACCCAACGTTCTATACTTCCACTCCTACTTATAATAGCTGCACCTAAATCAGCCTCGTAATGTAGTTTACAAATATTTTCAATTTCTATTCGAACGAAGGCGCGAACAAGAGCCAGTGGCGTAATTATAGGGTGACAAGGCTTGCAAATGCCACAAGCAAGGCAAGGCCCCCAGTCTTAGAGGCCGCGAGCTCAGAAGAAGTAACCCAAAATATATTTAAAAAAATATTAAAATGAAATCACAACGTAACGTGATTTATCGGGGGCCCCATCTAATGAATTTGCCACGGGCCTCAGATGATATAGTTACGCCACTGACAAGAGCTATTGGTTATAATATAATAAGACAAAATCAATCGAAAATCCTAATAGAAACATTTTCGACTTTTACGCGGACGAAGTTGCTAGTACAAAACAAACCTCGTTAGTCCTGAAGTAGTGAAAACATAAATCAGTTCTTATGAAAAAAAAAATACATGACAAAATAAAAGGGAAAAGAGGCTAAATCATCTCGTCACCTCGTTCTGCCCCCCTAGCCAAATTACTCGTACAACCGTTTCTCTTGCGTCGAACGCCTCGAGTTGGGTCACGCCCCCGATTCTTTTGTTCTGACCACGTGACTGAGCGTTGAGATAACGTCATAATTTAAAGTTTTCTATTAGCGTTAACGATTG
This sequence comes from Mythimna ferrago, assembly GCA_910589285.2. Taxonomy (NCBI): domain Eukaryota; kingdom Metazoa; phylum Arthropoda; class Insecta; order Lepidoptera; family Noctuidae; genus Mythimna; species Mythimna ferrago. The sequence continues at coordinate 20,641,340 of OU342673.1, read as the reverse complement.
CAGATTATCAACTTGGCTATGAGTACTAGGCCGGTATCGACGACGCTTTTGATTAAATTAGCTGCAGATTAAGCTTGAACCCCAAAGAACGACATGTTACTTTTTATCTGGCTTCGACTTCGACTTCGCGTCCACAATAGCCCCTTCCAAGCATTAAAAAAAAATGCGAAAGAAATTTGTCGGTCTGTTACTCTTTCACGTCTTATGGTTGAAGCGATTTGAATGAAACTTAGCATCTGAGTAGATTACGTTCTGGAATGGGACTTCAGATAAAAAGTATCCAATGAGAGACTGAAGTTTGTGTTCTTTTGGGATAATTTTCGTATTTCATGCGGGCCAAGCCGCTGGCAGAAGTTAGTTTAGTAAATTAATAGATATTTCTTAATAAACTGTGATGTGAGTAAACTAGCCTATTATGAACATCCTTTTCAATTCCTTATCTATACCTATTACGTTCTATTTTACCTCACATGCAAACTGTGTTTAGTAGACAAATAAATACGGTCTATACTGCATACAAAATATAGGACAACCGTTGTCAGGAATATTCGATGAAACCGTTAGATATGAATAACTGTATCAAGATGAAAAACGGGATTTATATTTAGGTGCGCATTTTAACCTATGTACGTCGCATGATGCCTTATGAATTGCTAATATATAGGACAAAACGTAAACAGGTAACGATCATTTGGATTTAAAATTACTGTTTGTAATGCTGAAGACCTATTTGCTAGTACATTTTCGTTTTAAAATAATAAGGTAGGTAAAAGGAAAATCTATCTTGGTACCTACATAGGTACCTATTGCTTGGGAAAGGTAGGAAGTTTAAGAGCTTCCAACCCGATATACATTTCCATACAACCACTCTTACGTTATTATGACGTTATTTATTACACATTTTTTGTCAGATATTTTGGTGACACAGATATCTTGTGAATATTATCTTGGTTTATATTATATTATTTATTGTTTATGAAATCAAGACATACATTAGTGTAAAACTAATCTAGAAACGACCACCCAAAATACTTTATCTATTTGCGCATTTAATCCAGAAATGACGACCTTTTTTCCAAAAACTCTTTTCTCGTTAAAAAAAACACGTTTCCTGGGAAACAAGTTTTTTTTTCAGGAAATTAATTAAAATTACTGAATGCCAACATAGCGTTCAGGTGTTATATCTTTTTTTTCGCGTTGCCTCTCTGTGAAACATAGCGTTGGATGTTGGATGGAACATTAACTTTTTAAGCCATGCTTACGTTGTTGATAGACTGCTCGGGAAGGGCACTCTTAAGAATCTTTTTCATCATTGTCGTAGCCACAATTAATACTGTTTCAGTTGTGTTTTTTTAGGGGTCCCTACCTCAAAAAGAAAAACCGTCCACTTTGTTGTCCATCTGTCAATCTGTTTTCATAGGTAAGTTTATACGGAACCCTCAGTGCGCGAATCCAACTCGAACTCTCCCGGTCTTATTTGTCATAGCATTGATTTGCTCCTCAATTATTAAACACGTTGACTACGGCCCACCTTAAGGTAAGAGGTCACCGAATGGCGTCATATGCAATACTTACAGAGACTAGCGTTGTTACGGATGCAAAAATTTCAACATCACACATCTGTGGATGTGGAGTACATGATTATTTTTAAATATTTCAATTTAAAGTATGGTGAGCAGCGCATCAAGTTATCCAAGTGTTTTTGCTCAATCGAAATTGAACTCTGCGTTTGACATGTAGTAGAAAATTGTTTGAGGGAAGGAGAATTATTAGGAAAGAAGGAAATGAGTTTAAACCAAATATCTGCAAGATATTTTGGCCCAAAACCGTATTTACATATTATGCAGAAAAAGGAAAAAAATTACCAACTACTTATTTATACTTTCAATTTGGAATTAAAAAATATGCTAGTCGAGCATTGTCTAGTTTATATACAGTTCGTTTTTTAAATGTTTAATTTCGTTTAGTTTTTGATACCTAGGTCTTTTGTTAACTTTTATTCATACATGAATGTTACATATTGAAGAAATATTTGTTTATTTTGTGTTGGCACATTTTCTATAGGATTGAGCTTAATTAAAATATAATCATGATAAATAATATTATGCCATAATGAATTAAAATTAATTTATTAAGTAATTAATCATTTATCATGACTGAAGGTCTATTAAATTTTCTTGGCACAATTTACCAAATCTGTGGTACAATTAAACCAACTAGTCAGGTAAATTGTTCCGATGTAAAGCTTTCAGAAAAAAACATTTTGAAAAATTCGTAAAGAGTTTAGAGTGTTGACTTTGCGGTATAAGATAAACGAGATTCTAAACTATGTGGTATAGGATAAATAGTTTGTATTAATTAATATAACAACGAGATATTTTGCCGAGACTGAAAAATGGTACAATATATCCGACTCTCCCCTATAAATAGTTCGATTCCCGAATCGAGTTTCTAAGAATTTCTAAATAGCAAATAAAAATATTTTTATATAGAATCAGCTGCTTTTATGAAACAATAAAATATTTATCGGACCTTCATCTTTTAGAAAATTAAATTCACGTGCTGTGGCGAATCCCCGGCCATAGAGTACCTTAACATAAAATCTTTGACCTTGCGTGCTATTCTCTAAGAAAACATCCTTGAGCGCAGCGCTGGCCGCAGTGACGAAATCCAAATAAGTACATTGGATTAACAACCTTATGAGCCTTTATATTGGATTGTTAGTTCAATGAACTGCGCTCTGGATTCGTCGCTGCGGCCAGCGCTGCGGTCCAGGCTGTTTTCTTAGAGAATAGCACCCCTTAACTGACATTGATTACGTTCCGTTTCAGTTGCCGTTACAATTTAGGACTTACACAATACAATTTTTCTGTAGTTATAAAAAGCTGACCACACGTAGGTACTAAAATAACTTAGACATATTTTCAAACAGTCTGTATGAATTTAAAAGATATATCCAAGCCAGCAACAGTTCTTGATTAATTTAATTACTTTTATTATAAATTACCACATTTCATATACTGTACTTATCGACTTGACGACAAATATGTATTCCTCTTGCTTTCACACTATGACTCCATTTGATATTTTACAATCAAATTTAATCCCATTTGTTCCAATAGTTATTAATGTACTCTGACCTGTAGCCCGATTCACGTAGTACCGTAACGATATCGTAGCGATTTAGTCTTTTAGACAATTTCCGTATTCACATCCATCAATTGAGTTTGAACGACACTGATTTTAAAGACGTTTGGTCGAAGAGTCGATTTAAAAAAAAAGAATCTGTATTACATTATCCTGATACAATACTTATTAATGTAACTGGAAATAAGTCGTCGATAGATCGTTTAGTTTCGAGCCAGTTGAGTTGCCGTTCTATCCAGTCCCGATAAAAAAGAAGATAAAAAGAAACACGTGAATACCGTGATTATGCAATGGCTGAAGAGTACAAGTCCCTGATAAAACTACATACATGGGATCTAGTTGATGGACCCAATAAAAAGGTTATACCATGTAAATGGATTTATAAAATCAAAAGGGACGGTTTTGGAAACATCACTAAATATAAGGCAAGATTGGTTGTCAAAAGTTTTAATCAAGACAAAGGAGTGGACTATGACTGTGATTCGTCACTCTTCGCTGCGCACTCTATTTGCATAAGCTGCAGAGATGGGCTTAAGAATGAAGCATTTGGATGTTTTTATGGAGCAGCCCCTTTGTTTCACAGAAAAAAGGAAGGAAAACAAGGTTTGCTTGCTAAAAAAAGCTCTATATGGCCTTAAACAGGCAACACGAGCTTGTAGCAAAAAGTTAAATAGAATAGGAACTCCTTCCGAGCCTTGCGTGTATACCAAACTCTTTGGACAAGAACTCGTGTTATTTAGTATCTTTGTTGATGACGTTATTGTATTTTTTAAATTTGATTTGACATTGTCAAGAAAGATTTGTCGAAATATTTTTTATGAAAGATCTCAGAATATTAAAATCACACTTAGGATTGCAACTTCATTATGATTCCGAGAATATTAAAATAAACCAGTCAAATTACATTTTATTTTTGCTGGATAAATTCAATATAAGAGAATGTAAGACAGTGAAAACTTCCATTTAAGTTGAGGAGAACTGATGATCAAGTTGGTGAGTGTTTTTTATCCCTACCAAAACTTGATAGGATGCCTGATGTATCTCTGTGTTAATACTCGCCCCGATATTGCTTTTACTACAAGCTACTTGAGTCAATTTAATACATGTTTTACGAAGGAACATTGGAAGGCTGCCAAAAAGGTTCTACAGTACTTGAAGGGTAGTCTAAACTATTCTTTGATTTGCAGAAGATGTAGAGAACCCTTAAAAGGTTTTTGCGATGCTGATTGGGCAAACGGTCCGATTGATAGGAAGTCATACACTGGGTAGGTTTTCTAGTTGGGTGGAGGACCAGTATCATGGGATTCAAAGAAACAATCCACTATTGCTTTATCGTCCGCGGAAAGTGTATATCTGGCGCTATCGTCTTCCACGAAGGAAGCTTATGTCGTTTTATCTACGAGATAACAGGTAAACTTTCCTCAGTTAACTTAGCTTTTGACAGCCAGAGTGCCATCAACCTCGTTCGAAATCCAATAAACGACAATAGGACAAAGCATATTGACACCAGATTTCACTTTTTAAGACACTGAAAACAAAATAGTTTTGCTGGGTCTAATAAATAATCTAAACGGCGGCACGTCGTTGGAATACAATTTTCTTATAAAAAACCTCAATCCCGCATTTACGGGATCCCCCGCTTGCGGGATTTGATTCCTTAGTAGTAGGATGTTCCTTCAGCGAGTTACTTTTGTTACAAATTTTACCTTCGGACTTCACCGAATCATTTTTGTTTAATACAAGTCCATATACTGCTTTTTATTAGTTGCGAAATTTCTATTTACTTTTGCACTTAACATTTAGGTAGGTACGTCCAAATATTGTAAAAACTTGGATTAACAGAGTGAACATACAAAGAGTTTTTAGTTATGTTACTAGCTTTTGCCTGCAGCTTCGCTCGCGTACATAAAATATAGCCTCTGTCACTCAGGAATAAAGCAGTTTTCTATCGGTGAAAAAAATCTTCAGTAGGTACTTTCAGAGATTACCTTCCACACAAACAAAAATACAAACTTTACCTCTTTATATTATGAATTTTGAGAAATAAAATATACTCAGGATCTCTCCCGGTAGTTTTTCCTTGTGTCCCGCCCTGAGACCGTCAGGGAAAAGGAGGTTCGGATCCCCTGCTAATTGGTTACCGTTTATTTATATTATATAAATGTAGATGTAGATTATTATCAGAAGTTTCTTAAGTAAAGGTATAATTATATATATAAGATACAGAAAATTTGAAAATTACCGAAAACTAAGACTGTTTAACCTTTGTGCGTTTGACAGTTCGTTGCTAATTGCTAAGACGTCTGTCGGTGTCAGCTAGTTTACAACTTACAAATCGGCACACAGGTGGTAGGTCTTCAAAAATGATATTGAGGTTTGTATTTTTTAAGTTAAATTACAACTAAATCATACCGATACAGATAGCAATCACACTATAGCTAATCGGTATGCAAGGTACAAAATAATATTTCCTCTATGTTTTGCGAACCTGTTTGCAACTCACCGCAGAGCGACTTCCGCTTGTCTGGTTTACTTTTTAATTTCCCTGTACTTGGTTACCTACATTATGTCCTATATACCTCAACTTTTCATTCTCTCTACCTGCTTTACAAGGTCAACAAGTAGTGCGGTTTGTACACGGAAAAATTATTTCTTTGGCTGTTTTTATAAGTAGATATCGTATTCTTTTAAATCTTGTTGGCTTTGCTCCGCTCACAAAAATCCAGTCAAAGGCTGAGTAATAGACATCAATTGATCACTAAATAATAGATATATCTGTCCTAGTTAGCTCTGCTTTTCAATGCAAGAAAAGTAAGTTTATACTATACTAGCGACCAGCCCCAGCTTCGCCCGGATCTTTGAATTCTCTACTTTTCTCTACTACTTAGGGCACACTGAGTTTCTGGATTCCGATAAATAAGACTGACGATACATTTATTGTTTTTCAAAGTATATTCCGTCGTTATTAATGCAATTTTGCATTCGATGAAACCACTGTACAAAGCAGTTGGACCAGTCTTCTTTACGGACCACTTCAATGGCTTTATTGAACGCAATCACCGCCCATTCAGGGCTCGTAAGTAGAAGTCGCACGGTGCGAGGTCCGGGCTGTAAGGCGGATGCGTCATGCGTAGGTACCTAAGTCCCACATTTGAAGCCTTCAAATAGGCTTCTGTTACCTTAGCGGATGTTAGGATGTGTTATCGTAGTGGATGAGTACATTGCTTCGTGGACGCTTTTCGCGAACTTTTTCTAAGACTAGGCAAGCCAGTGTTGACGTACCAATCTTCAGTCACAGTCCTTTGATCTTCAAGCGATACTGGAGTGTAATGACCTGATTTGCCGAAAAAAGAAACAACAATTTTTTTTACCAACTTTTCGCAACTTTCGTCCACTCAAGAGACTCACTCTGCTGACTAGCTTTTTCTTTCGGGTTCAAAGCAGTACACCCAGGTCACCTGTCCCGATATTATAGACAGCCAGTTGAGCCAATGACTGTCCCACATTAAACTTTTTTATCATTTTACGGCACCACTGGACACGCAGTCGTTTCTTATCCTCCATTAAGTCATGAGATCCATCGAGTGCAAAGCTTGCGAACCTTTAGATGCACATGTTTAATAATGTTTTGCACTTGGCTCATTCCAATGCCTAACAAAGCACGAATTTGCTGTCAAGTAATTTTTTTTTCAGTTTCAGTAAGTTGTGTCTGGCAACGCTCTCAACGAAAATCATAAAAAATCATTGAAAGAAAATGTTCACGAGTTAAATTCATTTTAAAAGCGACACAAAATCTCCGAAAGGACGCCATAGGTAATGAAAAAACAAAAAGTACAGTCTCGCAAATTAAAAAGTAACATGCTCACAAAGAGATCCATTTTCGAATTCTATAATTGTTTTAATATTCTTTAATGTAAGTGGGCAAATCCAGAGACTTTCTAAGTAGATATAAAATGGATATATTAAACATCGAAATCTTCCTCATGCATCACTATTAGTGAAAACTGTAATTTAGGAAATTTGTTTAGCAATTTTTCAGACAGTCGCGGTGGAGGATTTGGCTTTTTAATAGGTATTGAAAAGTATAATTTTAGTTAGCAGTAAGTAGGTAAGAAAGAACATAATAATTAAACATAATCAGATCACCCGGAGGATACGGTGGAAGTCTGCTCCACCTGGATGGAGCACCGCCGTGTCCTCGTGGAGGTGATCGGCGGCAGCCACCTCTCGTGTCCAGAGCGAGGGAGCATGGGGAGGACTCGTCTGCTATTGGTAAGCAGTATTGCGAGAGAAGGAAATGGTTGCGGACGTGAGGAAACGTATTTCTTCATGCCCCAGCCGCCAATAGAATTCTGTGCCAAACTTTTTATGTATAACACATTTTGTGTACAAGTATAAGTCAGTCAGTCAGTATCACACATTATACTAGCGATTATCTGCCGAATGTATGAGCTTGATCTTTTGGTTCTTCTAAAATTGTCTTTTATTTGGTTATGTTAATATCTTCAGATGAAATCTATGTTTTCGCTAGATGGCGCTGAACCCATTTTTTTTAAGTTTTTTTTTCTGTTTTTAGTCTATGGGAGCATGAAAATGAAATTAAAAACATGCGGGCATGAAAGTTCACGGATATCCAGATATTCTACTTTATTGAACTTAGTCAAATGCTTGCCTGGAAATCCTCATTTTATGTCTCAAACTGTAGCGCTTATATAGCAAGTCCACGACACAGCTAAGATCACTAAAATGTAGTTTCATTTTGTCAAATACCATATCCTTGACTTTTTTACCTAAAAATGACGATTTTAGCAGCTCATTGCTTACCTTCATTATCTTCATCATTTATGCCGAAAGACGTCCACTGTTGGACATAGGCCCCAAATGTCGCCACAATGAACGGTCCAACCTTAACCCTTACCAGGCTTCAGCTCACCTTAATGTGTCATTTTTCAGTACCTACTTAAACTAAAATGGTTTATTTAGAAGTAGCTGTTGCCCGTGACCAATTCGCGATTCTACTTCAAGTTCTTAAAACCGCACAGGTCATTCTGGCGCATGAGATTTATTCCGTTAAGATCTAATTAATTTACTACACTTTAAAATAAAACGGCTAAAGGAGAAAACGGCAATTATCTTTATTAAAAATAGTCTAAATTATTAGTTCTTATAACATAAAACATCTAAATTTTCTGTTTATCTATTTCAGAGATATCCCCCGAGAATTACCTTACTAGAAAATGAAATAAAGTAGTTGAATTATTAATTACTTTAGCTATATAGGGTGACCGGAGTTAATTACCCTATACGAGTATACCCCAGTAGAAGTCTTTTTGATATTGTTCAACTGTTTTAAAGACGTATTTCGTAATTTAAAATTCTGTTCCCGCGGGAAACCTTGTAATATCAGCTATCCGTCAGTGAAACTCCCGTCAAAATCGGTCCAGCCTTTTCAGAAATTAACCGGAACAAACAGACAAATAAAAATGAAATAATTGCGTTTTTTTTATAAAAACATAAACATTTTGATACAAGTGGAGAAACTTTGTATATAATTTGAATAGGTTTTTCCTGATAATAAAAATAAGAAATTCAAATATTTTTGGATTTAGAATACAGATAAAAGTCAATTTCTTGATAAAAGCAAATTATTTTATAGTCATTTATAATCATTTATGTGTTATATTTTTTTTTTCATAAAAACAATTAAATCAGACCTAAAATATGCGCCTCTTGCAGTGAAAAAAAATAGGTATATTGCCGAATAAGATTTAGAGAAATAAGTATTTAGAGAATCGAACAGTTGTTTATTGTCATCCGTGACGAAATCAGAAAAAATAAAATTCTTGTTGTAATAATTTAAAAATAAAAACATGAAGGTGATACTTACACATTGCATGTTGAACCTAATTTTAGTGCGATAAGAGCCAGATCTCGAGGAAGTGTATTGAAAAATATATTTTCATATTATAAATAGACACTTCAATTTGATTTAAATGTATCATATTAAATTCATTGAGAGCAGCGGTAGTCGAGTGGTGACGACCCCGACTTACGAGTAGTAAGTCGCCGGTTCAAACCCAGCCAGGCTCATTACTTAGTGTAATTCATTTAATTACCATTGCTATCAAAACGGTGAAGGAAAACATCGCGAGGAATCCGGCATGTCCTAGATAGGGGTCGCAAACCGGGATACCGAATTTCGAAAATACCGGAATACCGGGCCAAATTTAGGTCTAATTAATACCGGTATTCATTTCACAAAAACCGGGATATTCGGTATTTTCGGTTTTAGTAAAATAAATAAAAAACAAATAAAAATAGAAAAAGTTACGCGCCATTTAATCCAAATTACGCGCGCGCGAGTAGCAGATAAGCTTAAAATTCCGATCCAGAAGGCAATGATAGATTTAAAAATTAATCAAGAGCTATCAGAAAGTGAATACCGACGTCTGGCTGATTTCAGCAGAGTATTTGAAATACTAAAAGCCACTGTCGAAGAGCTGTGCAAAAGAACCGCTAGCCTAATTACTGCCAATACTGCTCTGAAGTTTATGTTCACAAAATTAGACGCCATGCAACATGAGTTAGTTGCTCGTGAACTTGTAACTTCTCCGAAACGTAGGGTTAAGGAACGAAGGTTGTTGGTTGCTTCAACCTTAAATTATCTACATAACTCAAAAACATATTTCGATTCAGCAAATGAATACTGTGATGTATTTTTAAGGCCGGATTGCAAACACATTGTGGATGTTGTCAAACCCAAAGATTTAAATCTGGAATCTACACATGGTGTTACTGTTTCTGCGTATGATGATCTCCCTTCAGCTTCAGTGCCGCTAAAGAAACAGTTAGAAATGGCGGTGAAAAAGCAAATGCTAAATCAGAGCAGCACATCAATAGAAACTGCACCTGATTTTGACACCTAAATCAAAATAGAAATGGCTCTTTACGAAAACGGTGGGTCTAGAGGAAAATATTTGAATATGGCCTTCAACAATTTAATAAGTGTCCCACCAATTAGTGTAGAGTCAGAGAGAGCTTTCTCTTCATCGGGTTACTTGTGTAATCATTTGCGATCAAGATTGAGTGATAAAAGTTTTGATAATTTACTGTTTCTACGATCTCATTACAAAGCTCAACCAAAAATTTAATGGAGATTTAATAATATTTTGATTACCTTTTCATAACTCAATTTGATTTGGACTGAATTTAATTTAAGCATTTTTATTATTTTGTTAATTAAAATATTATTTGATGATTAGTAAGCCATACTTTGTGTTTTATGAGAATTTATTAGAAGTGTATTTTTTTGGTTTCGTTTTGTATATGTTGAGACTGTTGTGAGACGTTTAAGTTTGATAGATATTTTATTTTTAGAACTGATTCCTAATTTCTAGTCAAACACTAGATTTAATTAAAGTATTTGAACTAGTTAACCTAAGTTGTTTTAATAAAGGAATAAAAGGGCATTTAGTATTAGTAAATTATTACTAAGAACTATCTGATTAATTACCAAATGGAAATTTTGTTTTATTTAGATGATAAATTCATTTAGGTACCTACTTACTATTCCTCCGGAAACTAACTTTATTATACTAAATTTGCTAACTTTAGCTTAATCCCGGAAATATCGAAAATACCGGATTATCGGTATTGGTCTGGAGCCAATACCGAAAATACCGGTTTTGCTTATATAATAATAATAATAATATAATATAATATTCCACAACTATCACACAACGCCGTCTAGTCCCAAGCTAAGCAGAGCTTGTGTTATGGGTACTAGACAACTGATAAACATACATATATATTTCTAAATACATACATATTATAGATAAATTACACCCAGACACAGAACAAATGATCATGCTCATCACACAAACATTTGTCCTAGGTGGGAATCGAACCCACGACCTCCGGCATAGCAGTCAGGGTCACTAACCACTAGACCAACAGGCCAGTCTATATGATTCGGTATTGCGACCCCTAGTCCTAGAACCAAAAATTCGAAGACGTGAGATCCACCAGCCCGCTCTGGGCCTGCGTGGTGGATTACGGCCCTTTCCCTCTCCTAGAGAGGAGGCCTGAGCAGTGGGAACAATATAAGGCCGACAATGCTATGCTATATTATTTATTGATTTATATTACAGCGCCATGAAAGGAACTTAGCCCGTTTTTGCAAGATGGGACCGTGCTGAAATGCAACAAAAATGAAGAAATTCAAGACGAAGCAGCTTCCGTAAAGAGTGTGTGTATAGTTAACATATGTTGTCGTCTTACTTGTGCTTTGATTATATATGCAGTAGTCGACATTCGTATGTATAAATACTCACCTGACTAGTCAACAGTCAAGATTGTTGGGGGAAGATTCACCTCAGAAGTATGAGAAAAGGTCAGAGTACATGATCCTGGTTAAGCGCTGCGCAATAACGACACCGAACACTTTTTGAACGTCATGATTATGTATTAAGTGTAAGAAATTGGACGCAAAAAATGTTTACATATGCGCAGGGAGTGGATGATTTCCTTCTGGTTCGGTAGCTTGTATCTGACACACGTTTGCGCACTGCCTTGAAGCACCAGAAAATTTGCCGATGGGAGTTAATACAGTGGTCTCAACTCTGTCATGTTTTATGATAGTGTGCGATGAAAAATTGAAATGATTGCTCCATTCTTCCTTTTATATTTTCTACTAGCTGTGCCCGCCACTTCGTTCGCGTGGACTACAGGATTTTCAAGCCTATGTTACTCCTTATTACATCAGCTACCTGCCAAAAAATTCCCGTCAAAATCGGTCCAGCCATTTCAGAGATTAGCCCGGACAAACAGACAGAAAGTCAGACAGACAAAAATTGTAAAAAATATTATTTTGGTGTATGTACCGTATATATATTCATATGCATGTAGTAAAAAGCAGTTATTTCAATATTACAAACAGACACTCCAATTTATTTATATGTACCTATAGATGTATAGATTTTCAAGTTAAGAATACTTAATTAGACTAACTTGTCGGTTTACTTCATCACGAAGCGAACCAAGCACATTCTTTAGAATAAAACATATAGTTTAAAAAAACTAAAAAAACACGCTTTCATAGCATATCAAACTAAAAAGTGTAAAATAATTTTCAATATAGGTAGAAAATAATAATAATGAGCGAAAAATATTAATATCATTGCAAAAAAAGCGTGGGGCGCTTTGTGCCATATTTTTCGTAAATCGAGCACCCCACGCTTTTTTCACAATGATATTAATATTTTTCGCTAATTTTGCATTGTCATCTGATTTATACATGCATGCAAAATTTCATTTCAATCGGTAACCCGGAAGTGGATCAATTTAATTTGCAAGATTTGATTACAGACATATGTAATTATAACAAACATATGGGACAGGTGAAACTAAATAAAAGCTTGTAAAAAAGAGTGATTAAAGTACCTACCCATAACTAGCAAATGATTCAAGTCAACTCAACATAAAAGAGTAAAAGTAGGTACCTACAGTAATCCCATTTCTCTAATAAATGTTGTGGCAAAGAAATTTTCTAAGTTGAAAGGATTTTCTTTTATAGCACTAAACAGGGTGTTCTGTTTTGTTTTCTGTTTATAAGGTTATCATGTAATCTTTATTCTACACCTAATAAATAATAATACAGTAAGATACAATTTAGTTTAATAAAATTAAAATTATTCGTAGCCTTACTTCCGCATTCAATGGTGTGTACATTCACGGCACTCCTTTATAAATAAATAGGCTCAGCTCATGTCATTAGTATTGTGAATCGTAAGCGTTGAATGCAGTGCTGGAATACAATCACCCAGCAGCATGCATTAGCATAAATGCATCAGAAGCGATACGCATAACTTGGCACGACATTAAGCATAATTAGGCGGTGACCCACTTTTTTATCAAAGCTCGTCGTCGATACGCGGCGCGGGCGCATGGCACACACGCACATCGAGCGCGGATACAACGCGCACACCTACAGCATAGCACACGACTCAGATAAACATTTATTTATACACATTGTTTGTAATCAAACTTTTAATAGATAACGAGTGATAGCCGCATACCTACTAGATATTTTTATTATATCGGCATAAACATTGAAGAGATCGTTTGTTACTATACTTCTTTACCGCTCATACAATTTACAAAATTATATTAATTTCGGAAGCTGGATGCTACATAAAGGTATTGAGAAAATGCCCGTAATGACTCAATCTACACATGTTGCAGTGGGATTAGCATGAACTTAACAATATCTTAATCAAAATTGGTAGTTACATCAAAAGGAGAAATAGACTGACTGACATACCAACGCACAGTAGAACTACACGAGGTTTCTTTTTATGACGTAAGCGAGCACTAAGAGAGGATATTTCGAAATTCAACCCCTTAAGGGATAAAAGGGGGTCCAAAATTTTGTGTGGAGAAACCTACTTTGACGCGGGCGAACATGATGGCACAAACTAGTTTCCTAGTAATATTTGGTGAATTTAAAGAATACTCTTCTGCGTGTATCTTCGAATTACAAGGGCAAATGTAATAGTAAAGTACCTAATAAGTTAGACCACGTAGTTACTCAACACAAAAAGAATCAAAATTGATCCATTACCTAGGTATACGAGTACATTGAAATTATGCCCGAATAAAATGGTGTTAACAATAAACAGACATGCTATTGCATCCCAAAATCTTTTCTAATATATCGCTGTTCAACATTTTTTCGAATTTAGGATCGCCTTCTTTTTTTAAGTTGGCAAAATGTAGAGCCCTCATATTACCTATTCATTATATTTGCAGTCAAATAGAAGCAAACTAAGGTCTTGTTAATTCAGAAAAAAATTCGATATCTGAATTTCCTAGATATGTAGACCAAAATACCATCTTGAAGTTATTATTATAAAAAGTTAAATCTGTGAACTATATTAATTTAACCATGTGTAATTTACTCATAATAAATCAAGTTTCAAAAAGTGTACCTACGCACATTTATTATTACAGTTCTGTAATCTGATTCAAATAAATATATTTATTCTGTACATCCATACTATGATCATATGAATAGTGAGAACGCTATTTCTCACATACATGTAAATAAGCGGAGCCTTGGCCTGGTTACCACGATTTTAGCGTTATTACAAAATACTCAAGTGATGCGGCGCCCGCGCTCTGGAGTGGGGCCTACGCACACACAGACCAACTGCCACGGTTCCAAATAAAAATATTTCATTATTTATTACATACTAACATTTTGGTACATATCGTATTTTTTATATCTACTTATTATAATTTTCCATTTGTTTGTTCAGTAGATAGGTACATAACAATTGCAAGAAAATTTCCACTAGCACGCCTCTTGACAAGAGACCTAATTAAACGTAACTGCTTTGCATCAAGTATGGAGATGGAAAATATCAAACTCTAAAATTGGTTTTAATGTTTAAGGTTTATAGTCTTATACGTACTATTCCGTATAAACGGAGTTGGGATAATAGCGGCATTCAAAAGAATCAGAAGGAACCATTTTTTAAATATTGTTCGTAAATTAAATACCTAAACTTTAAAAACTAGATATGTTAATTTCATACCACCGAAAACTCCTACGTGAGCTTCTACATAGCCTTGCTTTCTACAATGCAATAGTAAGCAAATTAAACACATTGAAAAAAATACAAAACCTCTCAAATGTTTATTAATTAAAATGCTGAAGGTTTAGCTTTGTAGTGAACAGTTTGAATTCCAAGAATTTTGTAATCATGGATTGTTATTTAAAGCAGATCTCAGGTATCTCGAATTAATAATGTATTTTAGTGCCGTGAATCAAAGATCAGTTATGAAAATTAAATAATATCTGGGTTAATAGAGCTACAGCACACAGCAGCTTCAAATATCAACGAATGATTTACTCTGCATGTGCAGAAGGTACCTACATCAATAAAGAACAATTTTAAAAAAATGTGCAAGCAGACATACATGATTATAAATGTGCAGCATATGTGGAAGTGGCACAAGGTCTGTCTGTAGAAACGGTTGCGCGGCTGGTAAGGAAACAACGGATACTGATCATTTACCTGAAAGCACCAATTTTGGTGAATCCAATATAAATATTCTTCACATTTGCATCAAAAGCTTGTCGTGGCCGGACAGGGCCAATATCTATATATATAAAAATCAATCCCTATTTCCATTGGTCACGCCATTACGCGTGAACGGCTGGACCGATTTCGCTAATTCTTTTTTTATTGTGTTCGTTATTGTGAGGAAATTCTTATGGAAATAAAAATGGGCAATTGCGAGTTGGACTCGCGCACTGAGGATTCCGTGCAAACTATAATTCACGAATGGAGTCTCGAAGATTTTTCCGAATTGAAACTTTTTTTTTTGTGACTTAGGTAACAACAAATTTACTGTTTTCAGATTTTTTCCTATACCTGTGCTATAAGATTTTGCTTTGTGCCAAATTTCAGTATTCTGGGTTAACGGGAAGTACCCTACGAATTTCGATCTTTGAGAGTATCAAAATATACGTTTTTTTGCGACATAAACGGCTGTACCTTTTTTATTCGTTAACTTAGAAGTTTGATTTTTTCACAACTTGAAGGGACCGCAAACCTGAGTATATGGTTTTAGATTCAATTCGATACCTCCACGCGTTCTTGAGATAAAGGGTCTTGACAGACAGACAGACAGACGGACGGAAACAAAGTGATCCTATAAGGGTTCTGTTTTTTCCTTTTGAGGTACGGAACTCTAAAAAATTAAAATTAGCGTAATGTAGGGTAGAGTAGAGTAGGGTAGAGCAAGGTAGAGTAGGGTGGAGTCAGGAAGAGTGGGAGCGAAGCCACGCGGGCAATAGCTAGTTTCAAATATTTTTTCTATGAAAAAAATTTCTTTGAAATATTATAATTAGTATCTACCAAAACCTCTCTGTTCTTCTTCAAAGATGACTGCTGCCTACTGCTGGTTGGTTTTAGTATTACCAACGATAAAATTATGACATGATTTACACGTTTGTTAAATATTGATATTGTGTTCATGTTTGGACGAGTTACGAGTTGTATGTAGGATTGCCTAACTTAGCAAGGTCATACGAAGTGATTGGGTAAAGAGCGTCAGTCACAGAATGATGTTGATAGTCTAATACAATGTTAATTGTTTTAAATTGTGAATTATATTAGCATTAAACGCAGGCATTGTGCAATTTGACCAAGATACAAAAATAACCTTAATATTATTTATAAAACATTGACGAATCCGGTAAGATGGTTGCAGTGTTTCTTACAAATGAGCTTCGAAATCGTTCCACAAACTGTGACACTCATTTAACTTATGTTGCATTCATATAATAGGTAACAAAGGAGTTTGTTTGTAGCCAGACAACAGTGACGTCCCCACAGAACACATTCATTGGTGCGCGTATTGCAACATGCGCGAGCGCCGTGTCCCACTTATCAAGATAAATTGAAATTCAATTTCGCCAAAGGGCAACAGTTGTAAGCGCTGAGGTAGAATATTAAATATTTTGAACATTTCAACTCTGAAAGTTTTAGAAATTGATTTTGTATTGTAGAGAGAGTAAATGTTTGTTATTTATTATGATACTAAAGCCGTAGTAATTGATTACTTCATTTTGCAACCTCTAACTTTACATATTTTCATTCAGAATTATTTTCAAGAGAACGCTTGTTTTGGTTGGATATACAAACTGAAATAGAACTGACAAAATATGTTATGAGTATTGTAGGTATCACCCAGCGCATAGTTAAAACCTAATCACTTAGTCACAAATGCGCACTAGAAATTGAATAAAATGACGTAGGTACTACCGAAATCCTTTGTTCTTTGGATATTCTGGTTACACATCGGAGTCATGTCTTGCACAATCGAGTAACCTTCGAAATGGAAAAGAATCGCACGCGCGGCCCACGTCGTCGTTCGCCATATTGGAACTACTTCAAAATGGTTGAAGTTTTTTTTTTATATTTTGTAGGAAATATTTAATGTTTTGTAAGGCACTTCTTTATATTCCTTCGATTTTATTTTATATGTGTATCTAGCAACCTAGGGTAACCTATAAAGTGTTACCTTAAAGTATCTACTTAAAGAAATGAAAGTCATAGTGGCGTCATTTTTAATTATATTTTTTTTTTTTGATTTTCAGTTCTTAAATACAGGCTATCAAAAAAGTTAGTGTATTTTAAGTTCAGGCTCTGTCTACATTGGTAATTATTATAAGACTTTTAAATCAGGACGCAGCACTTGAATCGTTCTCGTTTGACAATGCCAATTCAGAGAAATGGTCTCGAGTTCAATCAATTGTCGCATTCATTGCTTCAATATGTCTTCGAAATTATGATACTGTACTTACGTATTGAAAGTAAAAGCTAGTCAGTTCGAGGACAATAGGTACGAATCATATGAAAAAGAACAAATTGATTTAAAAACAACAGATTTTCACATAGGTACATACGTAAATAAATAAATTATAAAATGTATTTAGGCGTCAATCTACCTTAAAATCACCTATTTTTTTTTATTATTCGTCATCTGTTGGCAAAAGTTACACAGAAACAAACTTCTATAAGTACAAAAGGGTTATTACGTAACGATCCACTGACAGTTTTTCATCACATCCAACATACGGCTTCGCTATTGAGTAACTTTGCATTCTATTAACAAGCCTAGTCTCGTTTTAGAAAAACAAAACACAACGGCGCCATTAGCCTTTTGGCTATCTAATCATACTGTTCATCCAAGAAAATACAGATTTTAGATATAGGTAGATTAGATATCAACAGTTTTAAATTTAATTATTAAGGACACAAAAATTATCCTATATTTTTAGTGGGAAATAATTAATTGATTACTCCCACTGGCGAGGAGCCAGTGGCTGCATCAGACTTTTACTGACTAAGTCACACCTATGTTCCTTCAGTTGTCCTGTGTATTCCATGTTCACTGTCACTTTAGAACATTCTTGGCAGCCATTGGCCCCAATGGACCCCGTCCATTTTCCTGACATCTTTCAAGATGCGAGTGAAGCACGGCGCGCCCACGTCTCGGCCTGGTCCTTAACAGACGACGATCCATTACTTACGGTTCGCTAGCCCACGCCTATGCTGACTGACAAAGTTTACTTATGCTATCTTGCATTTTCAAACAAATACTCTGTATCATTAGAAGAATGAATGACATTTTTGCTGAAATCTCAGTAAGACTGAAGTTTTGTAATTTTCACAAGATGTTATAGACTGATATGGATCTCTTTTTAATCCAACTTTCTTTTTGCTGGTATGCTGGAAGATATTCGAGACTTTTAGAAATAAGCATCACCTTTGTACTTTTTTTTTTGTTTCCTTCTTTTTATCTTTTATTTTTAAGTGTATACATAAACAGTTAAATGAATGAATTAATATGGCTAGCACGGGCGTGACTACCTATTACAATTTTGATTAATAGGTAGGACAGTATTATGGAGAAGACACGTTTCACAGATCCTAAATAAATTGGGGTCGGAGACCTACTAGGATTTTTTTATTATATTATATGAGACAGGCGATTGTTAAATTGCTACAATGATCACGAGATATATCGGTAGCGCTTGTCATTCCCATACATTTTGAACTTTACAACAGTAGTTGTATCTACATATTATTTAAATCGACCTATATTTTATACAACATTATTTTTAGTATATGCAAAACCTGAATATAGTTTATTCAGAATCGGTAACTGAATTGATTTAAATAATTTTTACACTATGTTATATTTTTTTCCCAAAAATATTTTAAAAAGGTCACAGGTTGGACACCACCGCACTAAGTACAACACAGGTCACAGCTGGTCATAGCGGGTGTTAGGTGCCAGCGTACAGTTGGGTGCAAAAGCAAAATATCCCCCCAGTCGCCCAGAGGGTCGATGATCATGTATTTTCGCGGTCAACCAGGTAACATAATAGCTTTTAAGTTTGTGTTTGTTTTTTGATAGATTCTGCAGATAAAAATACTAGACACGTGTTTTGGGTTTGGGTTAAAACTAATGTTGTAGGTATATGAAAATCAAGCTGTTCGTTCCTGACGCTAAAAAAAAAGTGGTTTGACCGATTTGATTTTTTATGTTCTCCGCTCAAAATCAGGGGTGACTTAAAAGGAAAAAAATACAGGAAAGTCATAAAAGTGGTTAAAAATTGAAAAATCTTAATTTTGTATGGAAACCATCACTTAAAGGTGGATAATACTATCACGGGGGCTGAGCCGCAGTTACTGATAAAATGTCACTTGGCCTAAACACAAGAGATTGTTAAAGAAGACAAGTCATACTATTTTAAGAAAAAAATCATCATCATAATTTCAGCCGAAATACGTCTACTGTTGGACATAGGCCTCCCCCAAGCGTCGCCACAACGACCGATTTTGTGCGTCTCGCATTCACCGCATTCCTGCGACTTTCACCAGGTCGTCGGTCCACCTTGTGGGAGGCTTTTCATCGCTGCGTTTTCCGGTGCGCGGTAGCCACATTTGAACCTTTCAGCCCCATTGAACATCCGTTCTACGAGCAATGTGTCCTGCGCATTGCCACTTTAGTTTGGCGATTCTTCGGGCTATGTCGGTGACCTTGGTTCTCCTGCAGATATCTTCGTTCCTGATGCGATCACGCAAGGAAACTCCGAAGCACAGCCCTTTCCATTGTCCTTTAGGTTGCTGTAAGCCTTCTGATGAGGTGGGCCTCCTTATAAACGACCATGTTTTAGTGCGATATGTCATCACTGGCAATGCACACTGGTCATAGACTTTCATCTTGAGACACTGTGTTATGTTGGATGAGAAGACACCGCGCAGCTTCCCGAATCCTGCCCAGTGGAGTCAGATTCAACGTCTGACCTCTTTTTCAAAGTTAGACATACCCAACTGGATCGTCTATCCCACGTAAACGCAATCGTCTATAACTTCGAGAAAAAAGAAAATATTCAAAGTTCATTTTACTGCTAGGTTTACGTGTTCTAAAACTGACGCGCCTCTTAATACCATGATGAAAGAGAGACGGAGCATACATGTCGGATAGCATTATGCGGATCATGAACTTCGAAGATATGGAAGAACTCCTCATAGAATCACAGCAGAACTGTGGTTACAAGTAAAGTTTCTTTGTTTAAATGTGTAGTCGATGACTGACTGTCAGAAAAGGGGGGTGGGATGTATCGAACTGAACTGATGATGAAGACAGAAGGAAAAAAAAAAATTAATGTAATCTAACCTTGTTTGGGATTATTAGAATCGTTATGAGATGCACTGTGGCTATAAGTTATTTAAGTTTGTCTGAGGGGCACTTTTTAGTGGTGGTACCATAGTTAAAAAGTGTAAAATAAAAATCTTTTTACAAAAATAAAAATATAACCGACTTCAATGTTAAAAAACACTGAAAAGTATAAAATAACTTTAATTTCGGAAGTCGGTGTTAAATAACGAAGAGACAAAACTATTATAGAAACACCGACTTCCGAAATTAAAGTTATTTTATACTTTTCAGTGTTTTTTAACATTGAAGTCGGTTATATTTTTTTTGTAAAAAGTTTTTTATTCACAACAGAATTATAATTAGGATTGGGAAGTCAGGTGTCTGTTTTAGATGAACGAACTGAAATAATTATGCTTGTCAGAAAAAAAAATAAAAACGAAAACCTTATTTGACGACCAGTAGAACTTATAAGAGAGGATTGAAAAATTGATTGTTAGATACAAACCGCGGGAAGAAAATATTTACTGAAAAGTTAAAAATTAAAAAATAACTCAAGTCAATAATATTCAATACGAAAGAAGTCATTCATCCTTTATTAAGGCAATTTGTGAATATCGTCAAAGAAAATTCAATAGTGTAAATATTTACCAATATTCCTATAGTTTCTTTACTGTGACATACACGTATAAAAGTTAAATCTACAAGACTGCTCTATAATAATCAATTCTGACATAAATTAATTGGGGTTTCTAGTGTAACCTTGTTTTTTTTGATAACGCGGGTCAACAGTGAATCAGTTGCATTTGGAATTGATTCAGGGTTCGTTGTCAGTCTTCGTTATTCGTAATGCCTACGGATGTTTACACAGTGTTGTCTATGCAACAATTCTGCGTGATGTTTTTGAGTACAGTTAGGTTTTAACATTTGTAGAGGTTCACATCAACAATGCACCTAGCTCTATCTAGTGCTTATGCAATCAATTGATGCTGATACATGTCTTCTAGATAGTCGTTTATTTTTTGTAGTTCAGTATTAACTAAAAATGAAATTAAATACGAGAGAGAAAATATATATGACGCCAGTGTCCTTTATATGTCAGAGTGCTCTGCAAAGTAGGTCATGCAGACATGCCCAGACAACGGCCTTGTAACTGGTAATTAGTCAACTATTGCAATATTATTACAACATCGCTGATATGCATATGAATGAAATCCATAACAAGATGGATGAAAGTAGAATTTAGTAGTACCTAACACTTCTGTACTAATTTCTATTTCAAATATTGTCGGTTATCATAAAATCTTAGTCCATTACTTGTGAAGTACTTCAAGGTAATGGACTAAGGCTTCTATATTGGGCCCTTAATTATTACTTTAATATGTAGGTATATAAAGAATGTTGATCTTAATGTAGAATAATCATTATAATAGGTATGTTGATGATACTACCTAGTTTATTTTATTTTGATAACAAAATCTCATTAAAAAAGTAAAAATATTAAAGAAGTAATCATTAAAAAAGTAAAAAAACTAAACCTGACTACGACAAAAAAATTACGTTGAAAAAGTATGAAATAAGATTTTCATGATGCTGAAATAAAAAAGGTTACTGGAGAAACCAGAACAGAATAAAAAGAAAACTTGTAGTCACACGTTATATAGGTACCAAACGTAACACTTGAATAACTTGTGACTACGGCTTTTCTTTACAGAGGTAGGTACTAAAAATTTAAAATTATATTGAAACAAGTTTTTAATGAATTTTAATTATTTTAAGCTTTTATAGCACGATATAATAAAACTTATATAATTAATACTCGCTAAGACGAATCATACGAGCCCAAACTCTATAGGATCGTATCGTTTAACAACCAAGCTCCTATAGCCACCTTCCGGTTCCATCACCAGATCAGCTCCATGTTATAATAATTTTGCATTGTCATCTGATTTACACATGCATGCAAAATTTCAGCTCAATCGGTAGCGTGAAGTGGATCAAATTTAATTTGCAAGATTTGATTACAGACAAAAATCGGGACAGATGAAACTAAATAAAAGCTTGTAAAATATTTAGGACTCATCTTGATGAAAAACTAAGTGTGGAACCATACCTACATTTACACATTTTAAAAAGACATGCAATCCCAAACAGGAATCTACACTTAGAGGAATTGCTCGATGCCTACCATTACAAGTAAAATATACATATAATTTACAATTCCTTAATACAAGAACTTTGAGAAAAGCGCATGACTAAACATGCTAAATAATTTTAAGACCACCGACAACATATTACGGTAAAAGGACGCTCGTATCTCAGGAAGCTGAAGATATGTATTTAATCACCTAAAGATATAAAAGAATTGGCATCGCATTCAACGTTTAAAAGGTATTAAAACACAATATCGTAAAAATTATTCAAGTATTTCTTTATGCGATACAATTATTAAACTCAATCTTTTGATTTTGTTAGAAATGAATATGTTATTCTTTTTGTTAATTTTTTTAGATGTTAATATGTTATATAGTCTTTAATCATGATATATTATGTGTTATTATATATTATTTTATTACTGTGCAGCTTCGTTGCCTTAAGATCGCCTGTGTACCACTCAGTTCCTTTGTGTAATAAATAATAATTTTACAAAAACTACAATATTTAAGACAACATAACAAACTCTAACAATCAGAAAAATACATTTTCCTTAAAGAGACTATTTATAATTTCCCTCTTAATTGTGGGGACAATTCACTTTTATAATGATTGGATTGTTCGTATTGTTCTGATAACACCAACGTTTGGATTGCTTCATTGAAATAAATATTAAGGAAAATCTAAAAGAGCACTTTGAGATTTTTTATTAAGTATCTATAAATAGGGAAAACTCACTTTTGTACCACTTAGAACATTTGACGAACCTAAATAAATCAAGTAAATTAATATCTTTAGTAATGTTATTTTTTTATTTTATTAAACCAACCTTTGATTTTGTTGTAAGTACAGTGCACATAACTTTACGCCTTGTTTCGGGTATGGCAGACAGAATGGCGTGGGGGACAATTCTTACACAAACAACAAACCCTTGTTGTGTTGCACCTCAAAGAGTTGCTAGCAAAATCCCTTTGGAAACTGAAGGAACACGGTCAGTCTGACAAGTCTGCCACTCCGTCTCGTTCCACCCAGACCGAGGGAAGTTATTTGATGATTTCCCACCTCAAAGACTTTCGTTCAGATGAAGCTGAACAAACAATACACTTACATTTACATTATTTGCTTTACTAGCAAGCAAGCTTGTAAAGTAAATGTGTACTCGTATTTCTACTAAGATGCATGCCTGTAGCTGCAGTTCTAAAATTGTTCTCATCGATTTTGCTGGATATTTTAGGTACCAATTTCGGCCCGTATTACACTTTTCATGACGACGTTGCGTGGACATATTATCTAATGGTGGTATTACAGATTTTTATCCAGGCATTGAGTGTATGACAGAGTTCAGATGGGGGAATGAAAGAAAAAAAATTTTTGTGTCAACTCCAAGTAACGGGTGACAAGTGTAGGGAGATGATGGTCATGAGGAGTGACAGGCCTCACAAAGAGTAAGGTGACGTTAGGTAGAGTACCTAAGTTGTTACCGCCGCCTTTGGAAATCTGAAATAAAGGCGTCACAACTGTTTTGGCCAACCAAGAAACAGAGTTGATGTGACTTGCTGTAGATAATTTTATAGTCTACTAATTTTATAGAACAGAGTAATCTAAAGAGAGATTGCTACTCTTCTGCAGAAATAGGCATGGTAATACTTCTACTGACGATTTCTTACACAAAATTTTCTTTATTGTTAAAAAAACCTTTCTATTTAACAAGGAGCTTATTCAATCTTTATAGGCTTCGCATAACTCACATCTTGATTAAAAGACTGCTGGAGGAAAATAACGTATGAATAGGGTTAAAAACGAATTAAACATTTCTAAAGGAAACCAAAAAGCTTATGAATATAAAAAGTTTCGGGGACATTTCCCCTTTAACTGTTAAGAAAAAAGTTTCTTTCAAAAGGTTTAATTAAAAGTGTATAAGAGTATGGCGCTCGCTCAATACTATCGTCAGGGTCGTAGAAGTTCATGTGACTGGAACATTCAAGAACGTAAACATTTTTAATTGTTTGGTTCCCTTTTATTTGTGTAAGAAAAGTGTACATTTGTTTTCTTGTGAAAAGCCATGTAATTGTACACATCTAACTTTTACTGCCTGCCTTTGTCACAGACGCGAATAATACTTCAATGAAAATATGTTTCAAAGATTTTTTGTTTCATAGGCTTCGTTTCTTTCACTCAATATTGTAAGCATTGCGTTGGAAATTCGAAATAACTACAGTCAAAGCAAGTATTGATTGTGAGTAAACTAGAGTTGAGACAGCCATGCTTCGAGCCCGTATCCGCGTCCGCGTCGACCGTATTAATCATCACTATCAGGATATGTTCTTGGTAATGGTAATGCTCCTATTATTCACTGTCATTCTATATCTATGAACAGGCATTAATGCTGAAAGCAACTTGAATTTAATTATTTGCTAAAATAGTTGGACTTGGAAGTAAGTAATTTGTATCTATTACTAAAATAAGTATATTATTATAATATTTTTGTAGACTTCTTTCATATTTTTTTTTTCAATCCTTGCTTTAACTTACGCCCCCTCCAACAATTTGTGGCCACCATCAAATAAAAAGTGTACTGAATGTTGTGCTTTTTAAATATTTAATAACCCTTTGCCTTATTTAGAAATTGTTTATTTGTTAAATAATGTTAGCTGCAGTGTCTCAGGACCTTGGATGGCAGGAGAGGGGGGCGAGCGCGCGAGGGAGGGGGGGGGCATGGTCGCGGATGACGCGCGCCCTACTGGCACACTGACACACTTACCCAGTGACAGTGGTACTGCTTTTGGTCTGACGAGGTCGATGCGTCCTACCTACGTGTAATCTTATGTATATGTACACAGATAAACTTAGCTCATAGTAAACGTAGTCCCGATTCAAGCGAACGAAACGCCGCGCTATGTCTTACCTAAACGGGTATGGCTCGAATATTTTTGTCAGACAAACGTAACATGACCCAGAACACGTTCTTTTAGCTGTAGATGGTGCAGCAAATTAACGTTTGACGAATATTTTCGTCACGAAAAAAAATTATTTAATGAAAATAAACTATTCTAGAATTCTATTCATGTATGTTATCAATGTTTATCAAAATTTATAGACACAGATCTATTTTATATTTCATGCCTGAAATAACAGTCTGAGAGAATACCTAACTTTGTATAATTTAAAAAAGTGGAGACTATTTGTATACGATAACTAACATACACTAGGTACCTACGTGTGTAATTGTTATTCAGTAATATTGAAGACCTTGTAAAATTGCGTTTTTGTACACAACCTTGAGAGTATAACTACATTCATATCTGTTATTAAACGTTAATTCAATTCACCAACAAAAATAAATCTCAATTTCTATTAATTGACGAAACATTTCTGTGTCAAGGTTCTGTATATTGCACAGAGTTGAAAGGTAAAATCTACATAGTTACTCCAACCTTGCTGAATATGTATTTAGCAATTAATTTTAAATAAATAAATCGTTAGTCAATAATCTTCACTGGAAATATAGTGATGCATAACTGAAAACTCTCTTAGCTCGTATATATAAATAGGTATGTTCCACAATTACAGCTAATCAAACTAATTTAAACATAATTTCGCAGTTCAGAGTACGCGGTACCTGAGTTATATTCAATTTTTTTTTTTATGACAAATTCTTGATTTTTCTTGGCCTTTGGTTTCCCCGCAACCTACAAATAATTTTACCTTTGCAAAACATATTTTTAGTAAATTCAACATGAAATAGGTTAAAACAGGTACGTAGATAAAAGCAGGAAATTTTCCCGTAAACGCTTTACGAAGCACCTCATATTACGAGAAGTTTCACTCAGGTTGTTCGTTAGTTGCTCCCAAAAATGGGACAGGAAGAATAAATCCGGGCTTTTTTTTGGTGGGGAAAACATCCAATGACAACCCCCGCTCTTGGGCGGAGCGGGAGATAGTGTCAGACTCTTACTGACTAGAAAACCCACCCCGTTCCTTCAAGCCTTCATACCGGGGCTCAAGTTCCCTTTCGGATAACCCAGTAGGCTTCGACTCGACTGGGCCCCTGCTGTTGCTGACAACTCCTTGAGGCGCGCGGGAACAGTGCGCGCCGTCGACGACTTGGGCTTGGTCCGGACAGTTACCGGACGGTCGGACAGCGAGCTACCCATTGCTCACTGTCCGCAAGCCCGCGCCTACGATGGCTGGAAATTAGGATCGGAATCCCGGCGGCGGCGAGAGCGCCGTTGCCTGATGCGGTCGGCCTCCTCCTTTGCGAGCATAACTGCTTCGCAGAAGTCGGCGTCCGCCTGCCACTCCTCCTCAATCCGGACTATGGCCTCAACCAAGGACCGGTGCGAGAGGTCTCCGCCGCCGATCGCCCCCATGAGGGCACGGCGATGCTCCGCTCAAGCAAGGCGCACCTCGACTGTGTGCTTCACCGTATGCTTCGGGCATATATCCGGGCTTAGAATGAGTACGGAAATAAAATAATATTGAAAGCATTACCAATGGGAACATTATCAGCCCCTAAAATAAAAATCATAGATTCATATATGAAGACATGTCATGGTTTTTTCAGTTTCGTCGATAAGGCATTAATATGAAATGTTTGAATTCCCACACTTTGTTAAATGTACCGAAACCTAATGTAGCATTTTTTTGCACGACCTGTGATTTGGCAAGCTACAGATACAAACTGAACACTCTGCAGATAAGACGACTATGTTACGTAACCAGTTTTATCAGGTTGTTAAGACAATGACACCAAAATTAGGTAGCACGAGCAAACAATCTACTCGTAATTTGTCAATTAAGTGAGTGATGATCATAACGTAGTTCCGACGGATTGTACATGGGACAGTGGTCCCAGGAGAAGAGCTTATTAAGCTCCTGATTGGCCATGACACGAAGTAACGGAAAAATACAGGAAAATACGGATATCACAAGGTCTGGAACAATTTGACACCAGGAGATTTATTTATTTAGTCCATTACATCAAATTGCGTAATTCGGGTTTTTCTACAATTACTTTTGTAAGTAGGTAGATTAAGCAGACAAAAATAGAAGAAATAACCTCAAACCTTGTCTTTATCTAAATTTTACTATAGTACTGTAAAGGAAATTAATAAAATTATGTCAACTGCTTCTTCGAGCGGTAAATTGTCAGCGTTTTATTCCAATACTCATAAAATGGGTCAACGAAATTGTCAGATCTAGAGCTATCTCGCTGAGAATTATTAATAAATATAGGTCAACAGTCCAGTCAATCTCAAGTCGAGCATCTGCTGTATCATACCGCAACAACTCGTCTACTCTCCTAAATCCAAAAAAAATATTTTCTCATGCTTAAACGCTATCAGGTGCTGAAAGAGCTGAATGGTTAGCATAATCATGTAATAACTATTCTTGGAAGTAGTCCCAAATATTATGAGTGCCAGTTACTCGTGCATATCAATCGATTTTGTTGTTTAATAATTCTCAACATTAACCTACTGTGATACGGTAACCCATTATCATTAGTATCCTGCCTAAACCTTCGAATATGAGAACAGCAGTACAGTTTTTGAATATGTATTAGGATTGAACCCTTAGCTAATTTGGTCGTCCTTGACACAGTTTCTGCAATACACTAATATAATTTTCCTTAAAAGATTTTATATTGCATCTAACTAGTTATCTTTGAAACTTACAGTGAGTTTTCATCTCGTTACATATTGCATTATTGAGACACTTGTTTTATTTGCAATAAAAAAACCTACCTAATAATAGTAATACAGTTCTTAATTCACTATTACTAGAGAATTAAAAACCCTAAGGAATTTTCGGAGATGCGCAGTTCCGTACTGCTCAGTAATGCGGGAAACCCTTATTTATACCGCTCACTTTGCTTTCAAATCAGTATATTTAAGAAATTACAAACCATTTCAGAGGGGAAAATTTACTGGAAAAGGCCGTGAGATACCGTATTGGGTATGCCAATTTACCGTATGTTTATTCAATTCGATTGACAACATTCTATTTACTCGAATATTATTTTTGTCAGCATTTCGTCCGAGTTTCAACGAGAAACGTACGGAGAAGGTACGTCACTATTCTAATCTAACTAGATTATGCACTTCCTGCGCATTTTAGTACCAGGCGACTGTGCCAAGGATTTTCTTGTTGTTCTAAGACTACCCGTGAAACAAATAATTCAATAGTATCAATCGATCTTAACTATTTAATTTTACTATTGTTTTAAAGTTGACCTTTCTATGTAAGGCTGCATTGTTTTTGTCATTGTTTTAGAAAAAAGGAACTATCTGGCCTTGCCGTTGCGAGTAGCTGAGCCGGAAAAAAGATGATTTTAATTAAATATAATTGCGGATTGATAATGATCGCATCAGATTGGTAATGTGTAAGTAATAACAAAATTATTGCGCGAAATAAGTTATAAGCATATTGTAAAGATGTCTTTTGACAATAACAAACGGGTTCAATAACAACTCATGAATCAATAAAATTAATCAGTAGGCCGTATAACTTAGAATTTTTATTTCATAATATCTTTGATTTGAATAAAATATTACTTTTCCGACGGGTTGTCAGTACTTATTAGGAACGAAAATAAATTAAAGAATAGAAAATACTAAAATATGGAAACAACAGTAAAATTGATAACAGTCGTGTTACTGCTTTCCTGTTAGGGAACAGGATAATATTAAAGTAGGTCACGCTAAGCTAACAAATAAATTTTATTAGTTTTTCTGCGGAACGAATGGTTTAACATTGTTTAGCCTAAGAAGTTGTTCCTTGGAAAACGATTATTTATAATTAGGTATTTATAGATATTAAATGAACTTACACACTACAATTTTATTATTATGAGAATTGAATGAACACAACGCAGGCTATAATAAGAGAATAGGTACATCAGGTAGGTGAAGGTACAAATTTATTTCACAATACACACACAGAAACTGGGTTGTGCCTTAAAGCGCAGTTATAATAGAGGTATTTCATTATACCATCAGTATGGAAACGTCTGGGGTCGACGTGAATATGGGCCAAGTTTACACGAAACTGGGTCAGGGGGATTTAAACAACTGGGAGTTAACGATCGTTCCTGAACGGATATTTCTGTACTCACGTTTCGAAATTGTTGAGTGTCTCATGTAAGTACGAGCTCAAATATCGATATGTTTTTCTTAGACACACATTTTTTTCGTATTCATGTAACTTTTCTTAGTCTGCTCTAGTACTACTGCATTATTAAGTTATTACCTCTATGAGAAATAATTTTCCTTTCGTCCAGCTTCTATAACGTTCATAAAGGTACGTTTATAAATTAGTTAATTACACTTCAGATGAGCACGCCGGACGGGTCATGATCATTTTCAGAAGTAGGTCAGAGGGAATCGCATTCATGCCTCCCTCCCCTCACATGGTGAGGGTGGGGCTGGGAGGGCGAGGGGCGTCGTACGGCGGCTGCGGACTTAGCCCTGCCCTTGCTCCGTCATCTATCCAGCCAAGGCTTTTAAATAGACTAGCTAAATCTCATTGACCAGGCTGCATTTCGAAATACTATACTCGTATTCAGCACACTCGTAATATCGTTTGCTTCGTATTGTGTGAAAAAATTCTATTGCGAGAAACGGCTACTTAGTGAGATGGCGGCGAATAGAGACGTAGGGATGTAAGAAGAAATGCTGTATCTATCGACCCTAAATAAATTTAAAGCTGGAGGATTATGATGGTTTTTATCACAATTATGTTTAATATTAATTCATAAAAGATTTAAGTAGGTTTGCGTTTATTCGAAGTCATACCTATGTACGTGTGTGACTTATGAATCTTTCGCAAACCTTTCAACATGATCTTTTGATTTGTGCAGAATTTTTTTCATATATGTAGAATAGACTTTTGGATTTCAATCTAGACAAGTGAAATCAATACTACAGATATAGTACTACACACTACATATACAGTGCAGTCTGTGTGTTTAAGTTGAATGGATGTATTGAGAGCATTAGGAAAAGAATGTATGAACTTATGTGGATTGTTCGCTATGTTTAAATAACATAGATAGCGTAGCTAGCGCATGGCCAATATTATGCAGCCGCGTTACCCTTGACGTAACCGTGAATGCGTCGCCTGCATCAGCACACTAGCACTCGCACTGCATACGCATAATCGTGTTTCCACCACTTAATAGTGCATTCATGTAGACTGTTTATATAATTTAAACATCCATATATTGCCGCAAGTAGGTCAAGTTTATAAAAACCAGGACAGAGGATAACAGAAATGCAATGGACAGTATAATGTAGGTCACGCAACACTATATGTACAGACATAAACACGTGGATTCGTTTAATGTCATTCGTGTTACGTGCACAGTTATTTCTTAGGCAAATAAGCTCTAATATTTAAAGTAGATCTGGGGTGACTGTTCTAAAAGACAAAGCGCACATAACATTATGTTATGTTATGTACATACATCAATAAAATTATACTTACCTATGATTTCTCACGTGTGAACGAGAGTTTGAATTGAATTTGCCACAATGCTTATTAAAACTACATTTGTGATATAATGATAGTTTAGTTACTCATAACAAACTGCATGTGACATAGTATCACTGCGTGTCCTTTCTAGTGCAGCATTAAATTGGTTACGCTTATTAGGCAGGAAGATGAAAAATATAGGTACAGTGGTAGTTATTTTATAATAACTCATAATCTGTGGAGCGTGGTGGCATCCAAGGATGATGGGTGGGCCTCCACCACATATTGCCATAACGAATGGCCGCGCTATTTGTTATACAAGTAATTAGGTTTCTCGCTTGACATACGGATTGTATGGTGTTATTACTCAGGTACCTAGCAACTATTGTCCGTTCACCTGTAACATCCCCACAATCCCTTTGTTGTATCTTCCGGCCACAGACGCGGGACGCGACGAGAAATGTCACTGCCTATACTTAGTTTCGCCTGCTCTTCCCTAACCACACTGCATAACGTTGTATTTATTATTTTAATTTTGATAGATTACACCACAATTTCTCCGACAAAATTGCAATTAAGTAACCCCTGTGCGTTTTGTTTGAGAATATCAAATTACATATTGTATTTCCTCTTTTTTGCTTCTTATGTGGCTTTAGTTTGCAAATGTAATACTTACTAAGACTTTAATAAGCAACCGATAATTAAGTATAGGTGCTTCGGATGTAGTATGAAATTTGCCTACTGTGCATATGTAACCGGGTAATTGTAACCACAGCAACTTTGTAATAATACTTGCGAGTGTTTTAAAGCTACTTAGAAACTACACTGCGCACACGTGTGCCACACACGCCGATCTGTTCGCGTCGGTCTTCATACATTTATGTATACGGAAACTATTAGAGACTTGTAGAGCTACACTTGAGCCACGCCACGCGACGTCATTCTACGTACAAATTAGACGTGTTACACGTGTGCATTGGTAACGTAGTTCTAGCTTAACTCTCGATATGTGTATTATGAATTGATACTACGCTAATATTATAAAGAGGTAAAGTTTGTTTTTTGTTTGTAAAAAGTAATCTTTAGAAGTACTGGTGCTAAATTTTTTTCCCGCTAGACAGCTATATTTTATGTAGGTAGGTACGTGGGCGAAGCTGCGGGTAAAAGCTAGTTTCAAATAAATCTAAACAAAATTCGATTACTTCAATTTGCGGTGTATTGTTTTGACACAACGTGTGAATTTATAATGAGCGGCGAAGCCCATTTCTATTTATGCGGTTATGTAATCGAAATAAAATTTACGTTCGTGAGGCGCAGGAAATTAGCAAAATCACTACAACCCTATATGGTAATTTCTTGGTGCGACAAAAATTCAAAATAATAAAATGATTAAGTAAGTCATTTTCATTTTGACGATCATCGACCCGGGAGTTTCATTTAATTTAATACTCAATTTAACATTAAAAAAAAATAGCTCCAGTCTATCAAGTCAAGTCTCCCCTATCAAGTTTAATTTTCAATAAAACGATAGGATTTTTCTATTGATGATGATGACTTCTGCCGCACCCTATTTTTGTTTTTCCTTTTTATTTATAGGGTCTTCGAATATGTATCACAATATTTCTCCTTTATTGAACTTGACGTGCAACTTGTTCAAAGGCACTAATAAGCCAAAAAGTTTATATTTTCTCGTATAATAAAATTTTACGAATAGGACAGTATCAGTAAAATTTAAGTAACGCTTAGTTACACAGCTTCACACATAGTTCTCGCATCTGAATATGGGATTTTCCCAAATGTACGCAGAGTACGGCGAAACGATCACAACTCATTCGAGTCTTTTAGCTTTTTTTATTTTGTACAAAAATAACTGCCCGACGACTACGGGAACTATTTCGTCACTCGTGGAATACCCAGCTAGAACTTGCTGTTACAGTTTTATATGTCCATGGCGCTTGTCTATAAACTATACATGAGCCCAAACAAAGCTCAACAATAATCTAACCATGAACATATTAAGCCAAGCGTGTGTGAATATGTACATCGCCAACAATTTTGTAACACATTATGTGTAATACCACAGTTAAAAAAGAGAGAAAGAGATGGATATAATGTTTTGAAAAGATTCGCCTAGTGGCTCGATCCGAACGAGCGAATAAGTAGGCGAAGGTCAAACGCCATTGTTGTAGTCGACGTGAATATGGTGACGTTACACCTTGAGACAAGAGATAACTTGTAGTTGTAGCGTGAAGCTGTGGTGCTGGGCCTCGCAGTCAGCACAACTATGCACTCGAATACAGAACTAGGTACTTTAAAACCTGTCAAAAATCAGAAAGTTCATAAATAGAATCGTCAAGGAAACAAAGTTAGTTTACAAGTTGTGTGGGATTTTACATTGACAGGTTTCTTTAGAAAAATCCATTTTTAAAACTTGTTATTGCGATTTCAACAGAAACCTTGAATAAGAAAATGTGATGAAAATCCCTTGACCTAATTTTGAAATATACCACCTACCTACATAGTACGTTTTTATTTTCTTTAGTTTAGGTCGGGAGTACCTACCTATGGAAGCCGGCGGAATGTTTCTTCTTTCAGGGTACTGTTGCATGCAATGGTACTTTTGCAATTAGTGGATTTAGACTAGTATCTAATTGGGACGTTTTTTTTTATTTAGGTATTACAAAGTAAAATTATTTTCTTCGTTGTTTCTTCCTATTTCTTCCTCCTCACAAACTTCAAACGCGCGCGTTTGCGGGAGGAACCTCGTGGATCGTATGTCCCGAATAATTTATAGCACGTGTCATCATTATGTAGGTAGGCCCGTATCGTTGGCTCAGAAATCCAAGGCGGCGACCACGTGAAGTCAAAACCTACTGATGGGTGTTAAATTCAGGGAATTTCGTGTCTGTGGGTACCAAAAATGATGTTATTGATGTCATTACTGCATTTTTGGGGACATTGATCATCATCCTTTTACTCTTTTAATCTATTTTATTTCAAACTGGTCAAGCATGTCTTCTGCCATCATCTGTGAGGTCTACTATGATCTTTTCCACGTTCAAACATATCCATGTCTTTGGTCCTTTTGATGGCGATGAGGCCTATTCTTAACTCTAGTGGCGATTTTGTTTTTGTCTCAATGTCGTTTTCCTTCATTTATCCCTATAACTTATAAATAAATTAATTTAATAATAATAAAATAATAATAATCTATAGATAGGTATAAAAATCAATGCCACTTTTCGTTGTAATTTTATAACTCGAGAACGGGCTCACCTATCCAAACCAAATGTTTAGGCTTTGTTCGGACTATTTAATAGAGGGTTTATGTGAAGTTTGGTAGGGTATAGTAGGGTAGAGTAGTGTAGAGTAGGATAGGGTAGGGTAGAGTAGGGTATTGTAGGGTATAATAGGGTGGAGAAGGGAAGCACGGGAGCGAAGCCGCGCGGGCAAAAGCTAGTATAATAATAAAAGTAAAAGCGGAGAAAGAAAAACAAATGAAATATCTCGACTTAGCACACGAGGTTGTCGACATGTGGAACGTGGACTCGGCTGTCATTGTGCCGATTGTTGCAACCGCCAATGGTCTTATTGCCAAAAGCTTCGACGACTATCTGTCGAAGCTGTCGTTGCGCGGTTGGATCAAGGGCCTGATACAAAAGGCAGTACTCCTCAATACGGCTCGCATTGTGAGGAAGTTCCTGTCTCTGGAGCCCTAACCACCGGTAGCTTGGACCCTGCTCCTGACATCGGTGGACTACTGTTTTTATATTTTTAAATGTTTTCTTTTAAATATATGTATTATAAGAAATATTTAAAAATATCAAAGATATATATGTAAGAAAAATAAAGGAAATATAATAATAATAATATTCCACAACTATCACACAACGCCATCTAGTCTCAAGCTAAGCAGAGTTTGTGTTATCAGTACTAGACAACTGATAAACATACTTATATATTGCTAAATACATACATACTATAGATAAATTACACCCAGACACAGAACAAATGATCATGCTCATCACACAAAGATTTGTTCTGGGTGGGAATCGAACCCACGACCTCCGGCATAGCAGTCAGGGTCACTAACCACTAGACCAACAGGCCTGTCAAAGTTTAATGCTTGACACACGGCGTATTTAGGTGATTGTACTAGAGCTTTTTTTTTTTAAATTACATATCAATGTTAGAAAAGTGAATAGAAATACTTTTATTCGGTACAGAATAAAAGTATTGAATAGAAGTGCTACTTGCAGTAAAATAGCCACAAGATTTATGATCGTTATTGGCGTGAATTACGCTTGAAGACTATCTAGAACGCAGCGAGGTATTTTAGACCGAAAACAAGGTAGAATGGGCTATAGACTCATTCAAGCCGATTAAATCTGCAGGGGATGACGATATCTTCCCAGCTCTTCTGCAGCAAGGGAAGACTATACTCATCCCTATTTTAATCAAAATCTTCAAAGCAAACTTTGCCTGGGGATATATACCAGAGAAATGGACTACGGTTAAAGTCTGTTTTATCCCAAAGGTCGGTAAGAAGGACTACTCTCAACCAAAGTCCTTCAGACCAATAAGCTTTACCTCCTTCCTACTCAAGAGTATGGAAAAGGTTATTGACGAATTCATGCTCCTCAACAGAACTATCAGTGTTACCTTACACGGAACTACAAAGAGCTTCAAAACAACTAAAGGGTACCCACAAGGAGGCGTTTTATCGCCACTTCTATGGCTACTCGTTGTTGACCAATTGCTGGTTGAAGTCTCTAAAAGAGATTTAGATGTACATAGTTATGCTGACGATGTGGTGGCTTGTGTTGTCGGCCCCTGTCACAGCACGGTATTATCTATACTATAAAGATCTCTGAACATTATTAACACATGGTCCACTGAAAACTATTTTTCGGTTTACCCGAGTAAAACAACAATAGTCCCAAAGGGGACTAAGGTGGCGAGTCACAATAGATCATTTAGGTCGCAGTGACTACATCCCCTACACTACGGGTGATGCATAACCCCTTATCTTCAAAAATAATAATAATAATAATCTAGAACAACCTGGTTTCTCTGTGGCCCTGGTACATGCCAGTGCAAACTTGGTCGGAACGGTTGAACGTTCTAAGGGTATCGTTCTACTTTTCTGTTCAGTAATAATTTATCAAATAATTGGTAACCTTGATATGGAAACGATCTATGAATAATAGACTAAGAAAAGTGCATTTACCTCTGTTTCTTGGTGAGGGCAATCTATTTTAGGATTGTTTTATTATTTATCAATACGTTGAATGAAAGGGTTGAACTTTGTACAGATGAAGATTATTGAAATACCTTCATACCATTTATATAATAATAATATTCCACAACTATCACTCAACGTCGTCTAGTCCCAAGCTAAGCAGAGAGCTTGTGTTATGAGTACCTTAATAGACAAACATAATTATATATTTCTAAATACAATATATGATCAATAAGTAACTACGTAGCACGAAGAAAATTAAAAGGGGAAAACTAAATGCCGCCAGTTTTATATTTTCACTAAGAACCTCGTGTAGTCTATTTTTAGAAGTAGCAGAAAGGCGGCAAAGGGGATGCAAGAACATGAAGACCCTCTCTTAAACCGGCAATCAGTGAATTCTCACAACTGCTTTAATTAGAAAAGCTTAAAAAGACTTAAAAATAATTTTAATGTTTTTTTTTTTTTAAGATGACCGTACGGACCTGTAAAACGTGATTTAAAAGCTTTAGGGATTTTTAAGGCTCAATATCTACGGTGTTAAATTTTGATATTAAAACGTAAGGATCGTTTACTGGTAGGTATGCATGTTTGTTTGTCGCTGCACTTTTATTAATTTATAACTTATCTATTTGATAGAAACCGAATCCACTTGTGAAATAAATTTTTTAATTGGATTTTTCATTTATTACCACTCACTTCAGCATCCAGAACTACCAAATAAAATTCGTATTTAACGAGTTCTAGAATAAAGACATGAACTTATTAGGTAATTACTCTAGACACTTGTGTAAATACTTCTTCAACTTCTTGTATTTTTAGTTTATATGATTGTGTGAGGCACGAATAGACGTTTGTTCTTTCTTATTCTTTTTTACCTTGGGCAGGACCTTTCGACCTTTGTTTTTTTAATAATAGGTAAATTCTGCTTCCAATTATTAAGGACTAATAACCAAACCAATCAGAGGACCAATTACTTATCCATACTTGGTTTCTTTTTCGTCTAGTTGAACCTATAGACGTGACCTGTTAGTTCTGTACGTATTGTTACGCCATTAAACGTGAACCCGCCATATCTCCGAGAAAATAAAGAGTAGCTCGTAATAATTAAAACGCATTGCTGTTCGAAAGGTCTAGAATGGTTGTGCTTAGTCAGACTTAGAAAAATCTCGAAACATCCACAAGGTACCTACAACTAGTGGGTAGGCATTTATCTAGGATAAAGGAAATGATACTCTCCGACGTTAACAATAGAGTCGAAATTCGCATGAAAGTGACTCTTATTACCACGAGTAATAAAAATAATTTATGACTTCGAGAAGCGATTCAATTGTTCTGGAATTCTGGATCGTTCGTGGGAAGTCGGTATCTAGAATTTTCTTGGCTCCGCATATAAATACGAGCCCCCGGCCGGAAGCGAGTCAGTTGTGATTTCGACTGCGATCAAGAGCGAACTACCCTAGTACTCGAAGTGATTTTACTCAACGACCTAAGCGATAGTATAACGGTACTCTAGTGTTAATTGCGATTCGGATTATTGTTGACTGGACTATTTTGTTATTGTTAGTGGTGAATAAAGTTGTCTCTTAGTAAATCGGCATTTGATTACCCCACGTACGTAACAACTGGTGTCAGAAGTGAAATGCCATTAACACCGAGAGACGACGAACAGCGACCACGAACAAGAAGGCAAATGGAGATGGATGCTGCGCGTCATCGTATGGAGGAGGAAGATCAGGCTGGTATGGTAGCAACAGAAGCTGCTGAGGCGCCAACAGGACCATCCTCGGAATTGAACCTCGCTGCGGTGTTGGCCGCCATGCAAGCTAGTATGGAAGCTGTCCGCCGCGACCAGGAAGCCGCTCGCCGCGACCAGGAAGCCGCTCGCCGCGACCAGGAAGCCGCTCGCCGCGAACAAGAGGCCAACCAGCGTAAGCTTCAGGACCTAATCGCAGCGAACCAGGAAGAAGCTCGCCGCGAACAGGAAGCCGCTCGCCGCGATCAGGAGGCCAACCAGCGCAAGCTCCAGGACCTCATCGCGGCTAATCAAGAAGCTGCTCGCCGCGAACAGGAGGCTAAGCAGAACCTAATCCTCGATAAGATCGATCACGGCCTCGTCACGTTGGGCGAGAAGGTAAAGAATCTCACCGTAGAGGTCAAGGAGGTTTCCGCCCGAGCTGATAGCCTCGAAACAAGCCTGCTGGACATCAACAAAAAAATTATCAAGCTCGAAGCACGCGAACCCGTTGCTGTCGGCTCATCATCGCACACCCCCTGTTCATCTGCCGCAAAATTTGATGTGCCGCGTTTTGATGGCACGTCTTCCTGGACGGCATTTAAGTACCAATTCGAGACATTGGTCGAAACAAACCGCTGGGATAATAAGCAGTCTTTTGCGGCATTAACTTTGGCTCTACGAGGGGACGCCCTGCTAGTCCTAGAGAACCTCCCTGCGGACGGCAGGACATTGGAGCGTCTCATGGAGGGACTGGACACTCGTTATGGAGACAAACACCTCGAGCACGTTTTCCGCGCGCAGTTACGCGAGAGAACGCAGAGGTCGAACGAGAGCCTCCAGCAGTGGGGAGTCGAGGTTGAACGGCTGGTCCGGCGTGCATACATGTCGATGACACCAGAGATGGTGGAAGTGAATCTGGTGCAAGCATTTATCGACGGTCTACGGGATCCTGAAGTCAGGGCTACAGTGCGACTCGGACACCACCAATTTTTAAAGAGTGCGATGGCTCACGCTCTGGAAGTAGAAGCCGTACGACAAGATTCACGTACGCATAGAGTTAGGGAAGTGGTGGTCTCGCCTTCAGCGCGACCACGTCACCGAGAAGTGGTGGCTTTTTCTCCAGCACAGTCCCGCTATATTCCAACGTGTTACGGGTGCAGAGAAAAAGGGCACATTCGCACCGATTGTCCTAAGAAAAAGAGGGAAAGTGTGGACTCCGGAACTCAAGTCAACGAGGAGCCGATAAAATTTAATGTCGCCAGGGCCACAGCCCCAACCATCACCATCAATCAAGTTCACAACGGAAATAGTTTGATCATCGAAGGAACGCTGAATCATCGTGCCTGCAATTTTACCGTTGACACCGGGGCGTCGCGAACCATTGTAAGGCCGGAGTTGCTGAAACGAACCATCTCATGGCAAAGAGAGTCTCCAACCTGCCGACTTCAGACAGCAACCGGCCAGTCAGTCTCCGTCCTCGGTGATACAGAAATTGAGTTCAAAATCGGTGATCAAGTGTATATCCATCCTGCGTTAATTGCGAATATTACCGACGACTGCATACTGGGTCTTGACTTCTTGCGGAATAACCGATGTATTTTAGATATCGACAGGGGAGTATTGAAATTCCCAGATCAAGAAGTCTTCCTGCGAGGAATTACCTCATGCAACCTTTATTGTTTAAAGGATACTACATTGGCTCCGAGAACAGAAACCTTAGTTGAAGTAAAATTCCCCAAGAAAATCAGGCAACGAAGATGTGTAATGGTTGAAGATATTGGCCGGCACCCGGAGCTCATCACTGCCAGAACATTAGTTATGACGAAAGGGAAATCCAAGGTAAGGATTGTGAACCTTGGGAAAGAAGAGTTCCAACTGAAGAAAAACAGTGTTGTTGGGAGATGTGAAGAAGTTCAGTATCTCCGTCAAATCAACACATCTCCAGCAAAGCAAAACACGACAAAAGTTGAAACGGATCACATCCAGCAACTTCTGGAAAATTCTAAGAGCAATTTATCGCCTTCGGAATTGCAGCAAGCCAGGGAATTTCTGCTACGGTTTCGAGATATCTTTGCAACGGGAAAAGACTGCGGGAGAACAGGTCTCGTCAAGCATGAGATAGATACAGGTGATGCTAGACCGATTAAACAGAGACCGCGCCGCATACCCTGGGCTAAGGAATCTGAGGTAGCAGAAATGGTAAAGGACATGGCTGATAGCGGAATAATTGAGCCTTCTACGAGTCCATGGTCTTCTCCAGTCGTTCTGGTGAAGAAGAAGGACGGCAGCACCAGATTTTGTGTGGACTACAGAATGCTGAATAATGTGACTAAGAAGGACAGTTATCCCTTACCAAGGATAGACGATACGCTGGATATGCTCAGTGGCATGAAGTGGTTTTCGACCATTGATTTGAAAAGTGGCTACTGGCAAGTGGAAATCAGCGAGAAAGATAAAGAAAAGACAGCGTTCAGTACGGGTATTGGCAGCGGCCTGTGGCAATTTAACGTCATGCCTTTTGGGTTATGCAACGCTCCAGCGACGTTTGAACGCCTCATGGAGAGAGTCATGGTGGGCCTTCTTGGTGACGTCTGTCTGGTATATTTGGATGACGTCATTATAATGGGTCGCACTTTTAAGGAAAACCTGAGGAATATGGAGAAAGTGTTCACCAGGATACGAGGGGCTAACCTAAAACTAAGCCCAAAGAAGTGCGCCCTGTTCAAGAAGGAGGTCAGCTACCTAGGACATGTTATTTCCGCTGACGGGGTGAGAACCGACCCTGAGAAGATAAAGGCAGTCCAACAGTGGCCGGTTCCAAAGAACAAAACTGAAGTACGTGCATTTCTAGGGTTGTGCACATACTACAGGCGGTTTGTCAAGAATTTTTCGGACATTGCAAAACCTTTACATCAGCTGACTGAGGATAAACGAGATTTTATTTGGGACAAGAACTGTGAGTCAGCATTCGACGAGCTAAAGCAACGGCTATGTGAAGCGCCTATACTGGGGTATCCGAGCAGAGACGGAAGATTTGTCGTTGATACCGATGCCAGCAACACGGGAATTGGTGGAGTGTTGTCACAAGTGCAGGGCGACAGACAGGTCGTAATCGCTTACTTCAGTAAGGCACTTTCAAAGCCAGAAAGGAACTACTGCGTGACTCGACGAGAACTGCTGGCTGTGGTAAAAACCTTGCAGCATTTCCACAAGTACCTCATAGGAAGACAATTTACATTGAGGACGGATCACGCTGCATTGAAATGGCTTCTACAATTTAAGAACCCTGAGGGCCAAGTTGCAAGATGGCTCGAGCAGCTGCAGGAGTTTAACTTTGTGACGGAACATCGCAGTGGAAAAGGGCATAACAATGCTGACGCCCTGTCGCGACGTCCATGTAATGAGGGCTGCAGACACTGCCAGCAGAATGAAGCCCGAGAACACGTTAATTTAATTAGGGCTGAAGGCAACTTCAAGAAGTCCCAGGAAGAAGATGACGATATTCGACCTATACTGGACTGGAAGCGTAGCGGAACTAGGCCCCAGTGGAGTGAAGTATCGTCACACAGTCCCGTAACTAAGAGCTACTGGGCACAGTGGGACAGTTTAGTCCTAGAAAATGATGTGCTTTGTAGGAAATGGGAATCGAACGATGGCAAGGAGGTGACCACACAAGTGATAGTACCACGATGTGAAGTAGTCCCCCTGCTACAGGAAATACACGATGGTGCTTCTGGAGGACACCTGGGCATCAAGAAAACTCTACTGAAAGTGAGACAGCGGTATTACTGGCTCAATTGTAGAGATGACGTAGAGCAATGGTGTCGGAAATGTACAGCGTGCGCATCTGTGAAAGGACCTCAGACTAGAAGCAGGGGCAGGCTTCAGCTGTACAATGTGGGAGCCCCATGGGAACGCATCGCTATCGACGTCGCTGGACCTTTTCCAGTTACAAATGACGGAAACAAGTACATAGTGGTGATCCAGGATTATTTCACAAAGTGGCCCGAAGTCTTCGCCATACCCAATCAGGAAGCGACGACAGTGGCGAAGAAGGTGGTCGAAGAAGTAGTATGTCGGTATGGCGCACCTTTGGAAATCCATTCCGATCAAGGCCGTAACTTCGAATCTGCGCTGTTCCAGGAAATGTGTACTCTTCTGGGAATTTATAAGACACGCACAACACCTGCGCATCCTCAGTCGGACGGAATGGTGGAAAGGTTTAACCAAACCCTGGAGAATCACCTGGCTAAGGTTGTCGATGACCATCAGAAGGACTGGGACCGGTATATTCCACTATTTCTGATGTCTTACCGATCGGCAGTGCATGATAGCACGGGACATACCCCAGCAAGAGTGAATTTCGGCAGGGAGATGAGACTTCCAGTCGATGCCATAACTGGCGTGCCACCTGACAAGACTAAGCCAGTTACGGACTACGTAAGTGACCTTCAAGATCAATTGGACGAAGTGCATAAACGAGTTCGTGAGAATAGCATGAACACCAGCGTAAAAATGAAAACTAGATACGACCGTAATGCCAATGCCAAGGGATTTGAGGAAGGTACACTGGTCTGGCTCCACAACCCGCTTCGACGGAAAGGGAAGTCGCCGAAACTCCAAGCTCGATGGGAGGGACCTTACACCGTGTTAAAAAGGATTAATGACGTGACCTACCGCATCAAGAAAGGGCTAAGAGGGAAACCCAAGGTTGTCCATGTGGATAGATTGGCGCCGTATCACGGATCTAATAATGCTCGGGACGAGCATGACTAAGAGGGGGGCACTGTTACGCCATTAAACGTGAACCCGCCATATCTCCGAGAAAATAAAGAGTAGCTCGTAATAATTAAAACGCATTGCTGTTCGAAAGGTCTAGAATGGTTGTGCTTAGTCAGACTTAGAAAAATCTCGAAACATCCACAAGGTACCTACAACTAGTGGGTAGGCATTTATCTAGGATAAAGGAAATGATACTCTCCGACGTTAACAATAGAGTCGAAATTCGCATGAAAGTGACTCTTATTACCACGAGTAATAAAAATAATTTATGACTTCGAGAAGCGATTCAATTGTTCTGGAATTCTGGATCGTTCGTGGGAAGTCGGTATCTAGAATTTTCTTGGCTCCGCATATAAATACGAGCCCCCGGCCGGAAGCGAGTCAGTTGTGATTTCGACTGCGATCAAGAGCGAACTACCCTAGTACTCGAAGTGATTTTACTCAACGACCTAAGCGATAGTATAACGGTACTCTAGTGTTAATTGCGATTCGGATTATTGTTGACTGGACTATTTTGTTATTGTTAGTGGTGAATAAAGTTGTCTCTTAGTAAATCGGCATTTGATTACCCCACGTACGTAACAGTATTACGATATACCCATAGAAAAATCTTTTCAGTGTTTTCTAGGCACCTTTTTTCGTATCCTATGTCAAATCACGCCGTAGGTTTCATGTGTAATATTTGTGTATAAAGAAGACTAGCTTTTACCCGCGGCTTTGCCCGCGTACATAAATTATACCTATGTCACTCAGGAATAAAGCGGCTTTCTATCGGTGAAAAACTTTTAGCAATCGGATCAGTACTTTCAGAGATTACCTCCTACAACTAACAAAACAAACATTACCTCTTTATAATATTGGTGTAGATAAAATAAAAACTATTAGTCTGCAATAGAAGTTTCTCGAGGTATCTTGGAGGTGGTGCAGTCTCACAATAATAGTCAATTTTACCTTGAATTAACACGTTGGGATTGCGCGAAGGTTATGTTGTGTTGGTACACAGATCGCACGCTTTACACATCTCTGACTTTGCTAAAGAAATGAGAGGTATCACAAAGCATTTAATCTAGTGCGTAGTAAAACTATTTAACATTTCAGTCTCCGGGTCGACTCGTATTTGCCTTTATATAAATAATAGAAACTAGCTCAGTGAGTATTTTTTGATAAACCAAAGCTCTAGAGTTACCAAATCTAATATTCATCTTGGTACAAAAATAAATAATAAATATATTTGCCTTTTAAATGATATTCAATGACTGCAGAACACAGGAATCATACTTTCTTCTGTTCTGTTACCGACTTGTACGTTTTTACTATTAAGTTATGTTTTAACAAGCAGAATTATCGAGTATATGTCCAAAGCACTACAGACGCTTTCCAAATTGTTAGCAGAGTACAACTTGAACATAATCCGACTTCAGTAGCGATTTGGTGCTAGTAGTACCTAGTAGTGTAGTGTAAAAGATGCTTGAGAAGGTGTTCTCTTAACATTCACGTTCCTTATCCAAAAATGGTCCTTTCAGCAAGACTCAGCACCAAAGTTGTATGCTCAATCCTGTTTCGGACTTTATCAGAGCTGAAG
This sequence comes from Mythimna ferrago, assembly GCA_910589285.2. Lineage (NCBI taxonomy): Eukaryota > Metazoa > Arthropoda > Insecta > Lepidoptera > Noctuidae > Mythimna > Mythimna ferrago. Next base: position 20,596,985 of record OU342673.1, on the reverse strand, counting down.
ACTGGCCGTCAAGTAATTTCGATCATAATCTGCTGGATTATGATTTATGGTCAGTTTTAAAGAATGTGGCATGTTCTAAATGCCATGATGAATGAACGCCGCTTGGAGTTCCTAAATCAATCTATAAGATTGGTCAGTGAAGAATTTTTCTATGAAGAAAATATGTGTTTCTATTGATTACCTTATTAAATAACAATAAATGTTATTTAATAATTATTTAATGTTATTTTATTTTAATAATGTATAAACTAAAGATGTCTTAAAAAAGGCCCGTTTTGACATTTGTATTTTGACTACTTAGCGGCGTGTATTGTAGCTACTTACTACTAAAATAATACTACACCGGAATCCTAATTTTTATTTTACTGTTTCTTTTAGTTTCGTTCCAAGTTAGGTACATTTAAGGCGTATAGTCCCTTGAACCATCTGACCGAAATTATGTGAACGCAACTCTCGCACTCGCCTAGGCGGCAGTACGCAAATCTGTGCATTTATTTGCGGCCAGCAGCGCCCGGAAAGCGCTTTAAATCCATTTTCTCTGCGAGATATTGATTGATTTACATATGCAATGTTCACTTTGAAGAATATTTAACCACCAATTTTTATGTGTAAAAATGTTTCTAAAGGTCCAAGCCGTTTCGAAGGAGTAGGGAAAAGTGGCGAAAAGTTGCGAAATTGCTAAATATTTTTTTTTGACAAAAGTATTAATTGCACGAAAAAATCAAATGTTGATATTATTGTTCATGAATCTATAATAAACATATATTTTTTTCAAACCAATTGACCTAGCCGTTACGGAGGAGTAGGCCTCAGAAAATCACTGTTTTATGGCACTTTTCGGGCACTTGGCCCTTAAGGCTCTTTCTCAAATGTCAAAACGGGCCTTTTATTTTTAACGAGTTTAGCACACATTAAAGTTATAATTATTTTATTTAATAGAAAAAATATTTTTCCTTGTAATAATTTTTACGCAAGACCTATCCGTAATATATCTTTAACATTTTGAGTGGGTAGTTGAGTAGCTCAGTTTTTGGCGGCCATCAACGTAAACAAGTAACATAGTACGTATGCAATATGTCTGACAGTCTGACCACATATTGTGCCTTTTACCGTCAAACCGGATTTTTGGAAAATAGATACGATAATTGAAGTTAAATACTCTTCAACCTTCGTTTTATTTCTACATGTTCGAGAACGAAGTCAACAGAGCAAGCAATGGACATGATACTGTGGACAGGTTCGCGGAGTAAATCATGACACTGACATCGTAGTCGCTCTCCTCGACCTAGTCTGCTGGTGAGCCATCTAAGGAGAATTATCGAGAGCAGGGCCATCGAGCTCTTAAGGGGGCATTGTTGACTGCTTATTTATTTTAACATAAACAAATATTGATCGATATTGGTCTTTGAGACTAGCTTGAGAGTTCGGATGCAATATGTGATTTCGCTGGTGCCTTTTTAACAAAAGGTTCAGAGAAATATTTCAAAGTTTTTCTACGAAGATCCTGTTGCAATTACGTCATGAAAAGTGAACAAATTGGCGATTATAACCCCAAATTATTTTTGTGATCACCGCCTGGCAATATATCGTTACAGACTTCAAGTGTTATGATAGCGTGTCAATGCGTTAAGTTAGATACCGCTGATGTCATCATTTATATCTCTATAGCACGCTATGACATCAAGTAGCTGAGTAATGCACCGAAGTACTGGTAAGCATAAATAATTATATGCCTTTATACAATTATTTATTAAGTTTCAAAACTTTGAAGACCATTTTACAAAAAAAATATTTTAAATACTCGAAAACTACGAGTATTGCTCGTTGCGACACTGAATCGAATTAATTACCTCGCAACCGGGCGTAGTATTAAAAAACGGTTTGCGCAAGAGTCGATCCGCACCTTGACACAGATAGCACTCAAACTGTCGTTTTGAATACACAAAAACCGGACGCTGCCTCACTATTTTAAAGTTACTTGTGCACAGTCAGGCTCGCATAATATTACACTCATGCACTTGTCATAAGCCTAGGTAGAAAGTAATTTCATAACTAAATATCGAAACAGGCTGCGTTGCTCAACTCAGAATTTACAAATCAAGATTTGAATTCGTCGATTATATTATTAAATATATACCTAGTTTAAGTTCATTCATTTTTAGACAGAATGCAGCGATAATAAATACTGGTAAACAACAAACTCGGGGTAAAGTAAAAACGGCAGCCCTAAATGCAATGTTAAAAAAAATAGCTAGAAATTTGAATTGAGGTTAAGACATGCTAAGTTATTGGCAAACTCCGCGAGACAAAGAAGCTCATACAAATAAGACGGTACACGTGTCCGGAGTTGCGTAAAAAGCACTCTGTTTAAACGTGCTTATCTACTAGGTACCTATGTATTGGTGGGAGCGGGCAGGGAATGATGCGGCGGCGACGATTTCAAAGATGTAGGGCCTCCAGGTGCACACAGTACTTCATCATATTATTGTTGATTTTTTATTTATGTAGATATCAAGAGTCATTTCAATAATCTGAAGGGATAGGTAACCGTGTGGGTCTGAAACATTATAAGGTAAAGAGAAAGCTATTACACATTGAGATAATATGTTAGTTTTGACATGAGTATAAAATATAATCAGCGTAAAATGATAAAATCAAGTATTGCAAAATGCAACAAGGGTATCTCTTGTGGTAGATTAGCGTTGAAAAATTAAAGTTTATTAAAAATGTGCCCACATAAAAAATTCAAGCAAAGAAAACCAAACCTTAATTAAATTCTAAATATAAGACCGCTATCCCTCTGGCGTTTCACTAGCTTTGGTGCTTCTCCAACGTCGGCGCAGCGACAATGTTGGCGAGCTTCTAGGGGCAAGCGTTACATCTACTGAAACGCCAGTGGGACATCGGCTTAGAACATGTTTCCATGCCTCACTTATTGAGTAATCTGTGTTGCAGTTACCAGCAATTCAATCAGCTGACACTTGTTAAAGTAACCAACAGCTGAACAAGAACATGAGCAAAGAAAAACAACACTATTAATAAAAAAGATCGGTTCGTCTGTCCGTTTGCCTTGCAAATATTTTGCCAATTTATTCATTGGCATCGCGAACGTGACGTGTCTGCTTGCTCATTTTTCTACACTTAAATAATGAACTACTGCGGGGACCCAAGGATCAATAAATTATATTAAAGAATGACCACCTTATCCTGAAAAGAAATCCTGTCGTACTAAAGAATCTCCATGATACCTTTATCAATTTTGTATTTAGAAAGTCGTCGTAGCACGAAAAATCATAGCCCAAGTAATATAATCTCTAAAAACTTAGCATGACACCATAAATTCGGGGCCATCCCAAATGATGAGACAGGGATTTTTAGGTCTTTTGTAATAGCTGGCGCGGCTATTTTTTATTAATTGGAAGCAATTCCATATTTCGAGCTGCTACTGAGAAATTCCTGATGGAAAACTCAAGACCACTTTGCCCTGACCAGGAAAAAGTCCAGGGCCTTATGCCAGAGTTGTGGGATGGTTCGAAATATTTAGGGTAACTAGACACAAGCGGGCACAATTATTAATTTTCGTCGCCAACCAGCACAGCGGGGTAAAATCGAATATACATCTGTAGATATGAATGTTCGGGGAAAATGCTACTCGGCTTGCCAAGTGGGATTCACAAGCCGAATGATGCCGAACATAATGTAGCAATTGCTTCGGGTCCGCTTTTTCGTTCCAAAAATACTACCTAATTGAAAGATGTGTCGACCTGAATGAACCACCCATCGGCACAAGCGACAATGAAGTGAAGAACAACAATTGAACTTGGCTTTATCGGTGGACAAATACTGCCGAACCGACTATGTGTAGACTTAAGTGTGTTTCTTATCGCGGCTCTGAAACGCAAAAAAGGAAGGAAACTGAAGGAACACAGGTAGGTTTTAGTCAGCAAAAGTCAGAGAATCTTGCTCCGCCCAGAACGAGAAAGGTTCTTTGATGATTTCCCACAAAAAAAAGAGTTTATGCCCAGCAGTAACACTGCCTACTAAGAGGTGGCTAATGCAACATCAAGTAAATCAATCTGAACCGCTAAGCACTATCCATCATTTCTCTGTGTCCTCTTCGCGTAAACCGGACGACCCACGTCGTCCGGTTTAGTACCTATTTACCTTGGCTTTTATGTACTATTTTAATAACAATGGAAGCTATTTACCTATCTCTCAACATATCTTAGCCTTTCAAATGCCTAACGTACAAAGTTCATTTGTCAACTTCAGGCAATTAGGGTTTTATATATAAGGCTTACACATGAATGTCACATTACAATTATATGCAGCAAACATTTCAAAGGTGTTCCTATTCGCTCGTTAAAATATTTTGTCAAAGAGCTTACGCTGCTGCTAAAGCTGCTTTTACCACCAACGCAGTTTAATATGACATTGAGACTGCTTTTTTATCAGAAGTAACGAGTAAGGAAAATAAAGGAAAACACATTGAAAACACGTGTCAATAAAATAAAAAATCTCACATGCATACCTACTCAAAATATTGTCATTGTGGTCAATATCATGTTTATCTGGTTAAGACGAATATTGAGTATATTAATAATAAAACTTCTAGTGAAAGCAAAAAAAAATTGGGCGTAGGGTCTTTCAAGATTCAATTGAAAATGACCGACATCCCGCACTTAATGTCGTTAGACGTAGCTGGCGTAAGAGGATGGTCCATTTCACGCCAACTAAACGGATTACCGACACTTAGTGACGAAGTAAATCTAGACACTATGAAAGGAGATTTGCGACCTGTGCCCGTCTTTTGATGTAGCTAGCTCGCTATAAAAATTATAGTCAATATAATATGGCCTTAAATAGTACATTTACACTAGGGGTGAAAGTAACTCATTTCGTCCCGAGAAGGAGTTGGCGGCCGAGCGCAGCGAGGTCGCTAATTCGAGGGGTTAAATGGGTTACTTTCACCCCGAGGTAAACACTGTGCTTTTCATTACGAATACGAGGAAACGTCGTACCTGATTTTAAGTAGATATCTTTCTTCTGATTTAGGCGGTAAAAGGTATTCCACTTCTGCTTTAGCCTCTTCTCTTATGAAATTAGGCGTTAATCACTATTTTAATCTGATAAACATGACGTGTTAATACAAATCTCTGTTGTACGGAAATGTAAACAAAACTCGAAAAAACCAACGACTGATTGCCATTTTCCCGCCATTTTGTTTTTTTTTTTCTGCGGCCGGCCAGCTATTCAGCCTCATTAATGAAAAATTAGAAATTAATTGTAATCTTTTAAAAATAAAGTATTTTAAAGAAATAGTTGAACAAATAAATCACTTAAAATATAACATTATTTAATTAATTACTTGTCTTTTAGTTATTTCAATTTTATATCGCGCTGTGATTGACTGGCTGTATGGAAAATTGGAACATGGTTCAATTAAATAGAAATGTGAAGATAAAACTAGTTTTTTTTTTAATAATTTTACAGCTGTCAGTTGTAAAGTAAAACTCCCTAGGGATGAAAAGTATCACTTTCAGCCCGCTCCTCAGGCAACTTCAGACCTACTTTCAGAGTATGAGTAATGAAATAGTACATTGTTACACTAGGGGTGGAAGTAACTCATTTCGTCCCGAGAAGGAGTTGGCGGGCGAGCGCAGCGAGGTCGCTAATTCGAGGGGTTAAATGGGTTACTTTCACCCCGAGGTAAACACTGTGCTTTTTATTACGAATACGAGGAAACTAAAAATAAAATAAAAAGTTTGTAAAACCTGAGTCGTCGTACCTGATTTTAAGTAGGTATCTTTCTTCTGATTTAGGCGGTAAAAGGTATTCCACTTCTGCTTTAGCCTCTTCTCTTATGAAATTAGGCGTTAATCACTATTTTAATCTGATAAACATAACGTGTTAATACAAATCTCCGTTGTACGGAAATGTAAACGAAACTCGAAAAAACCAGCGACTGATTGCCACTTTCCCGCCATATTGTTTTTTTTTTTCTGCGGACGGCCAGCTATTCAGCCTCATTAATGAAAAATTAGAAATTAATTGTAATCTTTTAAAAATAAAATATTTTAAATTAATATTTGAACAAATAAGTCACTTAAAAATATAATATTATTTAATTAATACTTATCTTTAAGTTTTTTCAATTTTATATCACGCTGTGATTGACTGGCTGTATGTATGAATTGGAACATCGTTCAATAGATATGTGAAGATAGAACTAGTTTTTTTTTAATAATTTGACAGCTGTCAGTAAGTTGTAAAGTAAAACTCCCTAGGGATGAAAAGTATCACTTTCAGCCCGCTCCTCAGGCAACTTCAGACCTACTTTCAGAGTATGAGTAATGAAAAGTATTTTTCAATACACTTCTTCGAAAACTGACTGTTATCGTGCTATAATTAGATTCGACATGCCCTTGATTATGTACATACTGACCTAATGTACATAATCAAGGGCGGATCCAGCTTTGGTGCCAGGGGGGGTCACATAGTCGTGTTTTTTTTTTGGGGGTGAAATCATCCAAATGACTTTCCCCGCCCCTAGGCGGAGCGGGAGATGTGTCAGACTCTTACTGACTAAAAATCCATCCCGTTCCTTCTTGCCTTTCGTACGGGGGCCGAGCTTTTCTTTCGGGTGACCCTGGCCCCAGTAGGCTTCGACCCGGCTGGGCCCCTGCTGTTACTGACAACTCCTTGAGGCGTGCGGGAACAGAGCACGCCGCTGACGACTTGGGCTCGGTCCGGACATTTACCAGACGGTCGGACAGCGAGCTACCCATTGCTCGCAGTTCGCAAGCCCGCGCCTACGGTGGCCAGAAATCGGGATAAAATCCCGGCGGCGGCTGGGACGCTGTGAGCGCTATTGCCTGATGCGGTCGGCCTCCTCCTTTGCTAGCATTACTGCATCACAGAAGGAGGCGACAGCCTGCCATTCCTCCTCGCTCCGGACCATGGCCTGTACCAACGCCCGGCGCGAGAGATCGCCGCCGCCGATCGCACGAGCCACGAGAGCACGACGATGCTCTGCCCAAGCGGGGCACACCTCCACTGTGTGCTCCACCGTGTCCGCTGGAAGTTCCGCACAGTGGCGACACCAGGGCGTCATTTCCGCTCGAATCCGGAACAGGAACCTCCCGAGCTTACCATGTCCGGTGAGAACCTGCGTCATGCGGAAGGTGAGGACGCCATGAGGTCTTTCCAGCCACGCCTCAAAGAGGGGACTTACCGCCATAATTGTGGCTTGCCCAGCACTGGGTTGCGATAGTCGCTGACGCTATTTCACCATGAGATCCCGCCGATGCTCTGTCCGCGACCTGTTGCGGCAGCGGATTTTCGCCCCGGCGTTGCATCTCCACGCGCAAATCGTATATGTGTGTAAGGACTGTTGCCTCCAGATTCTATGGTGGCAGGCCAGCAAGGAGGCTCGCCGCTTCGTGGGAAACCCTTCGGTATCCCCGCACCATCCAGCATCCGTGTTGCCATGACCCTCTGGCATGCGTTCAGCTAGGCTTTCGGTTGCTGACGCAGCGATGGCACCCACACTGGCGTCCCATATAGGGCCATGGACCGAACGATTCCCGCGTAGAGCCTCCGGCAAGAGGCGTCTGGACCCCCAAGGTTGGGCAGGAGCCGCTTGAGAGCAGCTCCGTTACATAGTCGTGGTCAAGTCACACGAAGTTATTATTTAATTTTTATAATAATATATACAGGTAAAAAGTAGGTACCTACATAAAATCTATATTGTGCCAAAAATTAAAAAAATAAAATAATGTTTAGCAATTTTAATTAGTGGCCCACCTACGTCCTGGACCTAGCCCAGGGAGGGGTCATGACCCCCATGACACCCCCCCCCCCTGGATCCGCCCTTGTACATAATATCACCCTCGTGTTTTTTATTAATTTATCACAACAAGGGAATTTTTCCTGATTTCACAGGTAACATTAACAACATTTTTTTTCATTGCAAAGAATAATTTTTAAGAAATTTTTATTATTTATTATGGATATTTAATGTAAATTTAAAACGTGTTTATGAACCAGAATATCGTAAATAAACAGAAATATTTAAACAATAATTTGCTTTTACCATCAAATTTACATTTGTTTTTCTAATTTTCATATTACGATGTATAACGGTTTTATATCTTTGCTTCGCCTTCAACCTGCAAAGATTTAGCTCAGGAAAAACAGTAAATTAAATCTTAACTTTTAACAAAAATACGTCGTCCTTTACAGGCAAGTATTAAGTGTATTGACAAACGTCGTGAGATACACGTGGAAATTTGTCATGACAGTATTTGGCTCTATAACACCTTCGTTTTTCTTTTTTTCTTCGAATTTCGCCTCGGTTGCAATGATAGTTTCTCCACAAAAATAGTTATTTTGTGATTCTTAGTCATATTTGTCAGTTTTGGTCTAGGGAAAACTGTTTTCCGAATGGGGTATTCCTGGATGATGGAACGGAATAACTCGTCATTCGATTACTTAGATATTGATTTATCAGTAATTGTTACACCCAATCTTGCCTTCGCTACATTACCGGCTGTAGTAACCGTTGTTACTTTACAACAGTTTTCAATAAATCAGTGTGCTCGGTTTTCGTCTGGTCTGTCTCTCCCAAGTTGCGCCATAACGCTGCGCCTGCGCCATGTCCGTAACCACGTGCCTTCGGTGCATTCAGCCGCGGGTAACCCAGTTATTTCCAACTTTGCTAACTGGAAAATGTTACTATTTTTACTCATCCCATTCATTTTGTTTATAAAGACAGTTACGTGTTCTAGTGAAGTACTGACGTTGGTTTTGTTAAGATGTAGTTTAGATTTTAGTGCTAATTGCTAATTGTTACAGGTGAAGTAGTTAACCCTCGCTGTACCTATAAATTATTCAAAGCTTTTATAGTAAAACTTGTAACAAATTGTATGATCGGATCTGATAACATCAATTACAATCCATCATGATAAACCTATGTTTCAAAGTTGATGTTTTATTCAAGAGATATTGGGAATGCATAATAGCTTGAGATTTCCGGATTTAACCTGCACCACATCCTTCCTATCTTCATGAATGTTTCAAAAACCCGATGTGCCAGTGCGGCTAGTGGTTGATCGATTACATTACATTCGTTACATATTAATATATGCGACAAATTGGTGTACCAATATATTCGAAAAAACCGATCAGACACACGAGTTAAATGCAAAAAGTTGTTTACAAGATGACTAAGCCAGAGGATGTACGAGATGAAAAATAAGGCGCGAGCTAAAGATATCAAGTTTTACGACCAATATGTTTTATTTTCCCCACTGTGGCTTAAGGAAGACACTATAATCTAAGGATTAGCATAGGTGAATACTGGTGTTAATTAAGAAATAGAGCTCGGAGATCTCAGAAAGATGACTTCTATTCTAAACTTTAATGATGAGCATCACCGTGGTGAAACTAAAGAAAATAGCAAGCAGTATATATGGAACTTTTGCTCCTTAGAAGTACAAATGGAAGGGCTTGGCAGTAAAGTCACCTCTAGGAAATATATTACAGATCTGAAAACCATATTGTCAAGAATTCAGGCAAATAATGGTGCGGCGGGATTACTGCGGCCCTTAAGGAACACGGGTGAGTTCTAGTCAGTGAAATTCGGACACTCCATCTAGCTCCACCCAGAGAGAGAAGGAATTATTTCAAGATTTCCCAACCCCAAAAAATAGGCCATATTGGTACCTTTCATGATGATGGAAAATTTAATTTTAAAAAAGCCCTCCTCTCCAATTTTCATCCTCTTTTATTTTTACAGAAATTTAAAGGAAGCAAGCAGGTTGGAGTGTGGCATGGGGCAGAAGGGCTTAGCGTCTCCTAATCTTTTTACTAAGTTGTATCTGAACGTATTGATCTAGGAACTCAACAGTGCAAAGGCCGATTGTTTTGTTGACGTTTTGTGTTTCAACAACATAATATATGGTGTGGTTAGCTCTCTGTCATTGCTCTTAGATAATTGATTAAAATGTAAGAACTACGCTATGGGACTCATGGTTTTATTTATACAGTAAATGCACCATATATAAAAGTTAAACGACTCGATTTGTCGGGTAAACCTTTTTAAATACCTTTGATATTTCATTGCTGATGACTTTAGGAATGATGCTGAAGTGGAACGGGAACGCATGGCACGGATACGAACATGCTGACATGTAGGTTCGTCAAATGTACAGTAGCAGTGAAACACACGTTTTTAAAAGTGTGGGTTTCAAATCCTGTAAAACTAGGCATCACTCATGTGGCCGCCGCGTGCTTTCGGAAATATTTGGTCAAACCAGAGTTAAAAAATTCTCTCTGCTATCATATTCATATTAAAAACAGTGTCTCTTAATGACGTGGCAGTAGCAACAACCTTCTAAAAGTGATTAAGTATTGATAGATATGATGAGAGCCCCATAATGAGGTATCTTATCAACATTAGTCTCTGACAGTATATAAATACTAACATAGGTTATAAGCTAATATTGTTACCCACATCCAATAAGTAGTTTTTGTTTTTGTGGACTATTTTGCCTAATATACTACTCTGCCATGAAAGTACCGGGAAAAGTTCAATAACACACAAAATTTTTGTTACTCATCCAAATTTATTTTATCACTTTCAAAGTATGCCCCTTCAGAAACGATACACTTACGCCAACGAATAATCCAATCATCAAAACATTTTTAAACGCTGTTTCCGAAATTGAGTTCAGTTCTCGCCGCGAATTCTCCTTTATTTCTTTTACAGATTGAAAACGGGTGCCACGAAGTGGTAATTTGAGTTTCGGAAAAAGATAGAAGTCGGCTGGAGCCATATCTGGCGAATATGGTGGCTGCTCGATGGTATTTGTTGAGTGTTTGGTCAAAAATTCGTTCACAATGATGGCCTTGTGCGAAGGCGCATTATCGTGGTGCAAAATAAAAGAATTATCTTTCCACAAATTTGCTCTCTTAAATGCCGCATAACGTTAAAATTATATTCTTATTTATTTACCGTTTGACCTTCCGGTAAGAATTCCGAGTGCACAACACCGCGATAGTCAAAGAAAACAGTCAACATGACTTTGACTATTGATCGACTGGCGTGGTTTTTTCGGTTTTGGTTCAGTTGGAAGGCGCCACTCCCGAGGCTTGTTGACTTGTTTACATTTCAAACTCGTAAACCCACGTCTCGTGGCCAGTAACAATGCGTTTCATGAATGTTGGGTCGGAAATGACTAATTCTACCATGTCCTTAGCGACTCTCATGCGATTGAGTTTTGGAGAAAATTCAGGTCTTTTGGGACTAGCCGAGTGGCAACATGTTTCATACCCAAATGATTAGTTAAAATGGTACGGATCGACTCGTGAGATACAGAAAGTTCGGCGGATATCTCTCTCAAACTTGAATGAGGATTTTCAGTCACTATTTCCTTCACTTTTGCGATGTTAACTTCAGTTGCAGAGGTTGATGGCCTACCAGAGCGACGCAAATCTTCCATCACATCTCGACCGCTTTTGAATGCTTTGTACCACTCATAAGCACGTGTTTTTGATAAAGTCGATTCACCGTAAGCCTTCTGTAACATTTTCAGTGACTCCGAACACGAAATTCCATTGGCGATGCAAAATTTAAGACAAACTCTTTGTTATGTTTTTGTCCATTATGAAATTAGCAATACACACTAGATATGATATAACTAAATCAGGACTGTATTTAATATAAATAACAGATGCAACTCAAACTCCGCGCCAAAATGGAACAACAAAAAAATATAAAATTTGAATTTGGAACCATAAACAAATCATCCATTCCCGATACCTTTTTTACTGAATGTATAAATAAATTATTGTAATTTTGATGTCTCAATACGAAACTTCCTAAACGTTTTTGTTTTCAACTCGTATTTTAATGGAAACTTAGATATTCGGTTGAATATAGGTTACTTTAAGATAGAATATTTTATGCAAAATCGTTCGAATGCAACAGTTTGTTTACGTATCTACTTTGATTTTGTTTTTAACGCAGTGTGTTTTTGTAACAGGATATATTCGCGGATAATTTGTATCTATTCACCTAATTCCTTCTTTTGAATTGCTGATGCGTAATGTTGTTTACAAATAAATAACAATGTGATAGGTACATGACAACATTTATGTATATAGTTTTGCTGTGTTTGTTTTGTTCAAGGCATATTTTTTTGTTTTTAAATCGTCGAGAGTTATAAACATGTTAATAATTTTTGTAGACGGGTTTGTGTGGGATATCTTTCGAATAGTTATCGTGGCCCTAGAACGTGAAGGGTAAACGATTAAGAACAGACATAGAACAGTTTAAGTTTGTAAAATTATGACACACCTTTTCGCTCTACCCTAGAGCGAGAGAAGTAATTTGATGACTTCCTGGCCCAAAAAAAAATACCGTCCTAGATATTTAGTGGATTAGCGAAAGTTTTATATAATTTTATTTAGATTTATAGATAAAATAAAACTACGAATATATTTAGGCATTTCCTATGTCAATCTAGTGATTAGATGTTTGCTTTTGCAAAAAAAGCGTAAAACTCAGTTTTATCTAAAGAAAACACATTTCATTTTCAAAATAACTTAGTATATTGTTTATCATGCATGATGGTATATTGAAAATTAAAATAATAATTTATTTTCAGTTTCGTTTCTTAGAAATAAAAGAATGATTACCCAGCAATAGGAGTTTAAATTTAACAATATTTGTTACGAAGAAAAATCTTAAAACTAATGTAGGTATTATAATAAATAAAGTATACTTCATCACGAGCGAGCTCGTGTCATTTTATGGAGAAACAACAAAGCATTTGTTAAAGGTTTTTTTTAAGAATCTATTGATATGGAGAATATAATTGCTTCTCATGTCACACTGATCTAGTTAATTATTCGTCTAGCTCATGAAATTATTAATGTTATTATTAGTAACTAAATCTTGGGACTAAAAGCTTGTCTTAATACCTTTACACATCTACACTGCCTACCTTTATCCATTCTCAAGGATACTCTTTATTACGCTATCTTTTCCATTAGCCTCACCGTTGTCGCGTTCCCGTCTGAAGATTTTTCCCTATTTTCTATCTACTCACCCTTTAATAACTGACAAAGAACTTAAGCCAACAACAGCAAGGTTTACTGTTGTTAAATACGATTAAGAAATCCAGAGAGTGTACACGGGTTTTTGATTACGAAATATCAAGGACATGGGCCCTCCATAGCTTCGGGAAGCCTTACTAACTGTTGCGTAAATGACCATCAACTAAAACTAGTACTGAGAGCAACTTCTCTGAATGCGGTACTATAATGCTAATAATCATTTGTGTTTTCCGCATTTTCCATTTCTCCACATTTTTTTATATATCTTATTCGTCTTATGGTACTTAGACACCTTCGCTAAAACAGGGCCCCAAGCCTGCTATTTTTATAAATTCGTCATTCCAACACGATTCCATTGTCATTTTGCTAAAAGTTTGTAATCTGCTAATTCATAATGATCGATCATTGATCGGTCAATGGTCTTGTAATAGAATTGTGGTAGAATGATAATTTCGAGCATATTAAAACCAATAACTGCACAATAACGTTCTAATGGTAAAACACTGATCAAATAAACTGTCAAAGTTTTAGCAGATTACCGCAAACGTCAAATATTCATTTGTCAATATGTACGAGATTACCATTCTATGTCACTTCTTTCAATGGAGTGTCAGTGGTTGACCATTGGAAAGTCATAGTGACGCCATTATATTAGTAGATTACCAAACTTGTCAAAATCGACAATTATGACATCAATGATAGACCATTCTGACAATATTGTAATAGCAGACTTGAGGCCCAGGCCAATTGTTTTTTTTGTTTCAAGTTTTTTTTTTGTTCTTTCTTAGCAAATATACAAGAAGGCATAGCTATATCAAAAAGAATATTTTATAAAATTTCTTTTGGAAATTCATTTTGATTTTATTTCAATCTTATGTGAATTAGGTTAGTTACAAATTATTTGGTAAGGGTATCTTTTCAGTTTTTATAATACGATTTAATTACATATCTTACGTACCTACTTAGGTATAAAGCAGCCACTAATCGTTTATAAAATTAAATAGGAAACAAAATTTCTCTTTTAGTTAGACAAATAAACAAAAATTTGGTAAAATTTTCACTTTCAGCCAATTTCAGAAATAAATTACACGTATTGTTCATTATTCGTTAACGCTAACTTGTAGTTTTCATAAAGTTTAGTTTTTATAATGCATTGAATATGTAGCGCAGAGTACATATAGTTCCAGCAAATTCAAGTCAGCAAACCAGTCCGAGTTTGGGAATACTACTCCATACTCCAGTTGCCATATTCTAGCTTAGTACACGCTCAACTTCAGAACATTTTAACAATCAAAGTTTTGATGAAGTTGACCCTGAAAATTTAATTTATAATAATACTTGTTTATGAGTAGCAGACGAGGCAGTAGACATTACTTTGTTGTACAAAGTACGATTTAATTAGAAGAGTATTTGTTTCAGACTTTCAGTAAGCTTTTGAACTTTAGTAAGTGGCGTAAGAGGGCCCTCTTTACTTAAGCCACTTTACAAAAGGCGTATTCACATTAAGGATGGCGATTCAGACAAGAAATATCAAGAAAAAAAGAAAGCACCTTTAAATTATATATGCAACACATAGGAGCTTTATGTAAAACCATTGCGAGGAAAATCTCCTTGTGAAAGGCTGTGGCAGAGACAATAGATGCATAGCTCTTGAAGCAGTAGGTATTAATGTAATTGCAAAAAATACTAATTCTGAAAACAACCTACTTAAACCTAAGCATTTTTGCTCTAACATAAACCACGCAGGAATTGCTGTTTATTTATTGATTAATAGCCGTACATATTATCGCCTAAAATAAATACGTGTAAGTACTAAATAAAAAAAAACTTATACCTATTACTTTACCAGATTCTCCGAATCATATTTTAGGTAGAGCTATTCGTTATTAAGTGAAAAGAATGAAAAAAATCTTATTACAGTTTAATTATTCATATTGCAACAATAATAACTTTTGTGAATAATAACTTTTTATAGCTTGCCTTGAACTACTTTGGATTTTGATTAAACATGAACACACTGCAGATTTGAGTGAGAACATATTAATTTCTCAGTAAGCTAAACATTTATAAATTGAAAATGGAAAGAATTAGCACAGACACTAGTCTAAAATACATAAGTACTCAAAAATACTCAAAATATTCTCTAAGGTGTTTTGATAGCATGTTTCGGGTAAATTAGGAATTTCAGCATGAAAAGTATGTCGCAGTTGTCGGCGCCAACTGATGTATGCCAGGTCACGAGGGCTAGGCGTCATCCGTATTATTTTTACTGGCCCATCAGAATGTAGCTCGCTTTAAACGTTTATTAATTCACTTTTAGGTACGTACTATGTGGTTATTTTAAAACCGTAATATAGCTATACAAAATCTACGCCTGAGTAGCTTTACGATTTTCCCCGACATTGCAACGCATGACCTAAATTACTCGTCAATACTATTGCATAGTTACGTGCTAATAATTAGGTAGGTATTCCTATAAAATCACTATCTAAAATGTGTAATTACCTAATTAGAAAATAAAATCTGTAGTTTGTGTTGTGGTAGGTATATCAAAATGATAAATGTACTTAAATTCAATATGTCTGTGTGTTTACGTGTTGTCTTACGTATGTGTGCGTTGGTGTGATGTACGTTTGTGGACGATACAAGCGATTGCTACTCTGACGCGTAACTGGGTCACTAGGTCACAGACGAGGTCCACTGATAGTAAAGAGCTGTTGTTTCCCAAACTACTTACAGTTTTATACAGTCATAAGAAATAAATACTAACCGTATGGACGCTAATCAGTAATAAATACTAACCGTACACATCATACTGCTCTTAGTAACATATTAGCTGTATCCGTTTTAACTGCGTATGAAGATATATACTGGTTATCGTGATTATAACTCTGTAGGCAGGCAACGGACTCAATTAACGAATACTTATAGAATTAAAAATGTAAAGGAACGGTAAGGGTATAATAATTATAATTTTTATGGTAGAGAGCCTATGTAGTTTTGAAATCTATTTCGAAACACGAAAGAGAAAAGCCATCATTATCATTATCGTAACGTGATCAGAGTACTTGCGAGACCTCCATAGGATAATGTAATATAAAATGTAAAATAAAATGAGATAAATAAATAAATTAATTAAACAGTGGAGTAGTTAGCTCGAGCGCTGTGTACATTGAAGTGTGCGTGCTGTAAGTTATTTGTTCTATTTTAATGTTAGTCGAACGCACCAACCTTGCTCTACATTCAAGATTACAATTAAATAAAAAAACAGCTAAGTGCGAGTCGCGTTTCTTATAATAAAACTATTTTCATGCAGTTCATTTTGCTATACAATTTAAGGAAATTAGTTGTAACTGGTGAATTTTCAATCTCAAGCCAGATAGGTACAGTCTGTCAAGAAAGTCATGAAAAGAAGGGAGGGCGCCACCATCATTAACATGGTATCCCAATAAACTTCGACTAAAAGATATTGATACTTTTATTTATAAAATAATAATTACCGATTTACGGTCCCTTTACTGCCGTGTAGGTACATTATTTTACCCATCTATCTGACACTCGTCTATCTATTTAATACATGCTTGCAAACGAGTTTTGACTTTCATTGGTAGTGGCTCCCTATAAATAAAAGTACTTACTCTGTCGTAGTGGCGAACAACATTTTTATTAGAACTAATTTTCATTCAAGTGACGTTTAATTTTACCTGATACATAATAGTTATAGTAGTTCTCATTTATTTATTAAAACTTTATCCAACACAAAAGTACAAAGGCGGAGTTAATGCCTTAGGCATTCTCTACCAGTCTGAATTTTATTTTATAAACATTGCGACGAAACCAGACTTCTCCATTTGCTTATTAGGATAATTATATGTTTATCCTATGTACCTACACGCAAGAGTTTATCAAAACAGACATTCTTCTGAATATCTGGTTTTATATTCATAAGAATGTCTGGTTTGATCAACCCTTGTTTTCGTCCTTTCAGCTACTAGCATTTATGTACTTACTACAAAGTGCAAATCACGATGTTTTGCCTCTCTGCACTGCCGTCAGCATGGCGCTGAGTATCGATAGGTATGAGCTCATTGCAAAAATAAAAAGTTTATGAAATAAATCTTTATTAATCCGAATCCAAATAATCAGAGTCGAGGTATTCGACTCCAGAAATGTTGCCTGAAACTTCTTCAAAATGAAACCGGCCAACATCTGACTCGTAGTTTGTTTCGTAGGTCGGCCTTTCCTGTGTTTTCCAAGCGTTGAAAATTTACCTCCATTCTTCATGCCTTAGTCCACAATGCGCCGAACTGTACTTTCGGTAACACCTGAAGTCAATAAAGATATGTTAAATATACAAATACATTTATCATACCTAAATAAAAAACACCAAAATATCAAAACCGTTAAGTGGTAGTATAATAAATCGTAGGTAAATTTCATAACCTTAGCAAGACATAAACAATGTTAAAGATAGATAAATTGTACTTAAAAACAGAAGATTGTCAAAACATTATATTTCCGTTAGTGTGTTAAACTTTAGAATATATTTACGTACCGGTTAACTTTGCTGTTCGACCATAAACATCGTCTTTGTTCGTCCCAGCACTCCCACCTTGAATTTCGGCCATACACCCTTAAAAAACTTTAAATATAATTTGTCTCGCACCGCTCTTATAAACATTTCGATTCATTTTTTGTATCTTAACGCTTACACGATTTAAAAAACTCGAAATAGCACCGAAATATTGTAAAAAATCAACCACACAGATACGACGTGACAGTTCAGGTACTCAGCTTAACAATTATTCAGTGTTGCCAGTATTAGCAAAAACAGTAGTTCCCAAAACATTCTTTTCATGACTTTCTTGACAGACTGTAGGTGGAAGTATAATTTCTAATCTAGGAACAAAACCGAAAATTTAAAAAAATGTTTTCCATCGTGAGAGGTCGTGTTAGTATTGCATTTTTTTATATATTTATGTCTACCTATATTCTTTAAAAGTTTTTACAGTGGGCAGCTGTCCTGTATACTGCAATGCGTAAAGCACCTATTAAACGTTCTTTCTTCAATTAGATTCCTTTCTCAGCAAAAAAAAAAACAATTTTAGACTTAATGGCAAAAAAACCACTAGACACTAAACATTAAATTATATAAATTTGATGCTTCGGGCCGCAAATACTACAAAGATACCTTATCACTTCCACCTGTTAATAGTGGATATGAAGGCCCATCATTTGCATATCAGGATAACTGTCAAGCTAACCGCAAAAATACCGTCTTTAAAATTGGCTAGTTCCGGACGATTGACCCAAGGGATTTAGCCGTTTAGGCTGAATTGTTGTTTTACTAAACAAATAAGCAGTTTGCATCGGTGGAAACCGTTAGGTTCTAACACTTATGCCGTCTCCACCATGTCGTTGAGAAATCAACAGGAAATAATTGGCACCCTTGACATGAAATCCATTTTGTACGGGGTTTTATTGAAGGTACTTAATTCCAAGATATTCTGTAGACCAACGAAATAGAGTCTCTTATATTTTACTGCATAAAATTTTCGGTGACAACTTTTTGGTCACATTTTCTGCAGAAACATTGAAAATATCTAGAGACTGAGTAACCAGCATGTGACGTATTTTGCCCATCGTAGTCGCGCCCCTCAGTCGAGATGAAGTGATGAGAAGAATCAGAAGAAGAGAAAGTTACTGTAGGGGCTAAAATCTCAGAGATGATCACACCAGTGACCAAATTTAGAAACTGATGTTAAGAAGTACGATCTTCAATACAGACAGAGAGAGACATAAAAGAAGTAGGTTTTCTTTATTAATATATTGTTATTTTCGATTCAGCTTTATTTTTAAAGCTGAATCGTAAATAACATCTTAATTCCGATTAGATACTTTTCATAAAGAATCCAAATAATAGTGATACTGCGTCCACGACTCGTGAGCAATACCTTGAAATAAATACTCAAGAATATTAGGCAACGTGATAGCCGCTCGTTGTGCAATGCGCATTGTTATGCGTTCTTTTACAATACACGTCCAAGGACCTCCAAAACTTGACGGTTTCAAATACATCAAATCAAATTATATTGAATTTTAAGCCAACAACACTGCGTCTTTTTTGAACATTATTTATTTGATCAATAACTTTTTTGACCATTTTTTTATAGATAAAATAATTCGATTAAGTTTAAACAATGCATTTGAATATTGATCTACTTAGTTGTATTTACGCATTTTGCCTAAATTATTAGATAGGTATGCTAATTCTTTATTCAGACGATTTTGTGTCCTAATAATACCTTGTAGTGTTGAAAACAATTAAGTAGGAGAAAGAAAGAAAAATATTTTTTTTAGCGCTCAAACATAGATATAATATAAATACAGTGTTGAAACTTAAGATAACAGAAAAAAGAAAACTATCATCGTGTGTCTCATGTGTGCGCCAAAAAGGTTCAGTTCAGCGAAAATGCCAGACAACTACGAGGAAGTTAGTTTACTTAACGATATTTAGTAAGCTAGTAAGTGGAATCGAGTAAGTAGTAGGTACATATGACCTTAACTTGTTTTAATATCGGGAAGCTTTTCAATTAAGCCATTGCTTGTTTTGCTTTCTTGGATAAAGTAGCTACGAGTTTAAGAAGAAATTATTTACAGAAATGGAGGAAGTAATCATTATGTACCTACCAATAATTAATTTTTGATTAGGTATTTTAACCATATTGCCTGGGTTTTTATGTGTAGTTATAGAAACTGATTTATCAGTAATGATTACTTAGGTACTAGTTACATTTTATCGACTGGCGATATTTTATTTAACTCGTGTTTTATTTAATAATGGGTTTAAAAAATAGTAAGCTGTCGTTGACCAATCTATTTATCTACTGATAGCATCATGCCGATAATTCCTAGATTCTCTTAAGATTACAGGCAACCAATAAGACCGGGTATAAAAACATTACTTAATTCTAATCAGACTAGAAAATAGGTCAGAAAATCATAGAAAATATCATTATGGGGATATAGAGTGATTGGAACGGTCAAAAGACATTTGCAATCAAACTTGCAACACTTAATCCAGCCTGGATGAGGATGGTACACAAATGTTGGGACTGGTACAGGAAAAGTGCGGCTCTTGCCCAGCACTGAGCGGGGTGGGTCGTGGAAGATGTTGAATATAACCCAGAAACATGCAGATTCATCAAAAAGTTAACCAAAATATAATTTTGGTGTTAAAATCAAACCAACATGATCGATTACTGATGCATTGTAGATTTAGGCGCGTTGGTTAAGTCCTGCGAGACAAAGGCATGAACACAACAGATGCATGCCTTTAAATGTAAGTCGATCGACACGTCCGCACTTCAAGCAACATTTGGGGCAAGTCGGAGTCACGTATGCTGCCTTGCGACACTCATGTATTCTAGAAAATAACAACTGTCACCTTTATAACAACTGTCACCTTTATATCATTGGTTAAATAGACCATGTTTTATGGTAAACTTCTCAGAGGGAGGGTTCCCCACCAGCTTTCTTTTTCTTCTGTTTTAAATCTGCGATCAGTGTTTGACACTATGAGCAAATTTGTTGAGTGCGCTATGTCAGTTTGAGTGCATCCCATATTGGGATCGTCTCCTCATTATCTATCTATATGATGTCCTTTCGCTTGAGACGCTTTACGTAGCTAAGCATCGTGACCTGTGCTGGTAACGTATTCGGGTGCTTCTTTAGCTTCTCCCGGTATTTCAAGGTTACGTTTTGGATTTCCTCCTTTATCGTGGGCATTTTCAGATGTTCATGAATTTTCTGGTTGATGGAACATTGCTGATCGTTCGGAGTATTATGTTTTGCATACTTTTATATAGTATTATGAATATTATGTTTTACAAGCATAAGATGGTACTGTTGCAAGCACTACCCCAGAGTTAGATGCCTTACATCCATACTGGCTTTAATATGGCTTTATAAATGAGTAACTTGTTGTTCATTGATAATTTTTTGTCCGACCCAGAAGCCAAAGAAGGTGCTTGAAACGTATGTTGAGTTCGTCTCTTTTTTTACGTATTGGTTCCATGTCAGACGCCGATCAAGGTGTAGTAGACCAAGATATCGGATAGTGTTTTGGTGTGGTAACATGGTAACTTCTAGTCGAACAGGGGAGCAATTACCCTTTCGCAATATAAAAGTAACTTTTATAGATTTTAATGCATTCGCCAGTCCTATAAACATTTGGTATTGAATGCTGTGTGCAGGAGTTTTATAGCAGCACTCGGATCCTTGTCGCTGGCTAAAATCGTCAGCAAACGTTGCAATTGTGGTGTTACCTGCTTCCGGTCCTCACTTTTAACTTAAAAATAAATTCCAAGTAAAAATGTTTATAAAACAAGCTTTTACAACGGGGTACCTATTATAAATTAAATGCATAATTTTTACCTGCAGAATGTCGATCGAAAGTTATGTAGAAAAAATGCTGAACGTGTAAATAAATTAATATTGTAACGGGGAACCCCCAGAATCTTTTAAAATTTTTCGTTTTTGCAGCGTTTTAGTACGATATCATAAATTTATTTGAATATGGTACTTTTTGAATATGGTAACCATGGAGTTTCTTGCCGTTCTTCTCCATAGGAAACGACAAATTTCGAACCGTGCACTAGCTGCTGACGTTTTATAAGTGCACATGTAGGCCTATGTGAAATAAAAAACTTTTGACTTGATTTGACTTGACTTTACAAGCCTGATGCTTGCAAAGTCAAGTCAAATCAAAGTCAAGTCAAATCAAGTCAAAAATTCTAGTTGGATATTTTTAATGATTTCTTTTGATCTACTTTTAGGGTTATTATTCTAACTCTCTGTATTCCTTTTTTTAATCTAATAAGTTTTCGTTTTCCGACTCCAACGATTGCCGTGGACATCCTACGTCAACCGTGGAAAACGTATACGTCATAGAAATGTATCTACTGTAAGTGGTTTATTTGTCGCAGCCAACTTAATTCGCTATTCAGTTAACAACCAAGCCTTTTTACTAAACGATGCCATTCAACTAGTCATCCGAATGGTATTCAGTCATTCAATCATACTGCTAGACAAATGACTTGGATCGATAACGTTTCATTATATTTGCCTAGCCCAGACTTTTGAGAAAGGCTTTGGTAAGGCATAAAATTAATTTTCATCGTTCACCTCGCATTGTGCTAACGGCGTGACGGTGACCAAGGTTCCTATTTCTGTCGTAGGGATTAAAAGATCCTAAACTGTTTAAGTTTTTTTTCGTCACACTAGTCACACTATTGTATGAAGACCTGAGCATTAGTCATTGACTAAATGTCATTCAGACCGCTGGTTGATCGGTGTCTTATAGTTATAAGGCTGGGCTGTTAAATAAATAGCTGGCTATGAAATTTATTTATTTAGTATATTTTTTATTATACACTGCATAAGAAAAAAATACAAGACCAACATTTACAAAAATAAGTGACATATGCAACACTTAAAGGGGTTTGCCGCAGCGTGGGCAATTTGGCAAGCTTAAACATTAAGCTCAAAATGTCTTATGTTCCTATAATAGGTAGCAATACCTTTCAAACCGGATCACAGCAATGCTGCTTGCGGCGGAAACAGGCATGGTGTAAGTAGTACTTCCTCGACCGCACCCATTTACAAGGAGGAGACTAAACCAGCCCTGTGTTTGTCTGATTTACGCTTTAGTTTTTCAAGTTAATCTAGTAAACCTGATTTGTTACAGGATTTAGCCAATTGTGTCACAGTCCTTCTCAGCAATATGAAGCGGATAAACTATCATGCAACAGTTTTATATTGCACTGTGTCCAATTGAGTGAGGGGGATTTTGCACAAGGCGCATGCCTAAATACACGTAACCCGTGAACTAAATTCGCACCTATATTAGGACATCCAACTTCTCTGTAATCGGAATGATTCAAGTTTAGTGCATGTGTACTTAATTTTGTGGCTGATAGCCTATTTGTTCTATTAAGCGGATGGATTCAGTCTTCAAATAATTAGTTTTGACTTTGGCAGTTAATCTTGGTCTTTTTACTACTAATATAACCGTAATTGGTTTTCAGTTCTTAAATACCTATATTTTATTCTTACAAGTTCAACTTTAAGTACGAATATATAGGTCTACATGGTCGTTAAATACGCGTGGCTCTCCGAGAACTGCGACTTCTTTAACGATTGTATTTCAGATATATTACATAAGTAATGTAAACAATAAGAGAAACTGACTGACATATCAAGTTACAGCCGAAACAGGCCTAGCAGGCCTAGGAACGTGCACAAGGCTTTATTTTATGATTAGATTAGAACTAAGAAGTAGTTTTTTAAAATAGGGGGTGAAAAAGGGGAAGTTCTTGGGTTTCTACTTGGAACTTCGCACAATTAGCAACCTGAACAAATGGGCTTGCGGATGGCGAGCAATGGGTAGCTCGCTGTCCGACCGTCCGGTAACTGTCCGGACCGAGCTCAAGTCGTCGTCAGCGCGTACTGTTCCCCCGCGCCTCAAGGAGCTGTCAGCAACAGCAGGATCCCACCTGGGTCAAACTTACTTGGGTCAGAGTTAGCTTCGAAACGTAGCTCAGCCCCGGTACGAAAGACAACGAAGGAACAGGGGTGATTAGATGATTTTTCCACCGTAAAAAAAACCCTGAATAAATAATAAAGGATTTTTCGTTATTCTTTATTCAAAACTACCCCTATAAAATGATTTAGGGGGTGTTATAGGTTTTATGGGAGAATCTAAATAAAAATGATAGGAAAATTAATAAATAAAAATTATTGACATTCAATTTTTAAAACTGTCCTCTAAAGATTTAGGGGGTGTCAAAGTTACTATGAAAGAATTATGTTCCATGAGCTGATAAACCTGATATTGGATGCGAGTACAAACTTGAATAATAAGAAATGTTATTATTAGTTCTTTTAAAACAATATCTATTTAAGATCATTTTAGTTGTAGAATGAACCTTAACACGTGGGCCGATGAAGTTAAATGCGATAGGTATAATAAAATTTAACTGAAATGAGCCAAATATGATTAAGACTATTTGGGTTATTTCCAAAAAAAGGGGAAAGTACAAAATTCACGCGAACGAAGTCGCGGGAAAAGTACTTCATAATAAATATTTATAATACAAACAAACCAAAAAAATTTAAAACTTTATAAGCCGCTTACTCATTTCAATAGTTTAATTTTTTTCACTAAAGCGGATTTGTAGAGTTACAAATTACTTTGCCTTTGGTTTTTGCGGGTACGAACTAAGAGTGAAAAGAGCTTAACTTGTTCCCTGTATTTCATCATGCAATATATTTCTCAATCTGGTTTTCTCTGTTTCACAAAACATTTCAATATTTGACTCGTCATTCATTACATAATATCTCACTTTACTGAAATCGCATCCATATCCTTTACAAGGATGAATCATACAGTACGCATAAAGGAATATGTGGGATGTGTGCTGATTACGAAGTCAGAGATATACATATATTTCTCGTTAGTTCAAGAGACATGTGTAAAGCGTCTCTCGTAGATTTCTTTGAATGCGAGTCGGCATCTATTTCTGTACAGTCAACAAGAATTAGGTAGGTAGGTATGCAGGCAAAAAATAAAGAGCTCTACATAACGTAGTCAGTACTCTTATAATTTTTCTTTAGTCGAAGCGAACTGTATCTGTATACTCGTAATGCATGCTAGGTAAAAATATTAGCCATTCAACAAATTGATAGTAAAGCACACTGTCCAGTATTCGCTGGTAGTTTCATTTAGGGTCAACTCACACCGAAAGAGCGGCGAAGGGCAGGGAAGCGCAGCGACCCGTTTACCGTTTATAGAATTCGCCGCGGCTCCGCGGGCATGCGCGACTCGTTCGAGTTTCTCATGCGATAATAAGTATTATAGAAATGAAAATAAAGTCAAAATTCATATGACACTGAAACTGCGCTCCGCTTCGCCGCGCTTCGACGCTCTTTTGGTGTGAGTTGAGCCTTAGAATCGCAAATGGTCGACGATTTTAAAATATACCTACATTCATTACTTTATCGTGCGTAATAACTTTTTAGTCATAAAACCATCTCAGACAAGCTGTGACTATGACTTGACTACACGGACACGCACAACAAGGGCTAAAATGTTGTTAATGTAACTTGTCTTGAAAGGTAGGTACCTACACGAGATTAGTAGGGTAGACCGGGTACAATAGTAACACGGGTCAATAGTACCATCATCGATATTTTTCCTTCTGAGCAAAATTTTGCGTGTGTGAGTGCGCCAGCACACGCGCTACTTGAGTCCCGAGGCGCCCCTCAGTCGCCGGCGCGCGTGCTGTAAAATGGGCGTGTTTGGAGCGAAATTTTGATTTTCGGCTAGCCGTGGTAAGTTTTTACGTAAAATATGATTGAATATAACTCGTACTACCGGAGCCTTTTCGATAAGTAATTGTGGTTGCCATATTAAACAGATATTAAACTTTTAATGTATAATAAATACGGAAACTATAAGTTTAGAATTGTGTGTCTATTAGACGGTTTTTCTAAATTAGTTACTTGGGTGCAATTGTACCAACATCGTCGGGGTCAATATTACCGGTACAATTAACCCCATGGTAGAAATAACCCCGTACTAATAATAACAGAGTAAAAAAATAAATAAGTACTTAAAATATGCAATTACTTATTAGACATGTTCTTGTTATATATACCACGAAATAGAATAAAAAAGATGGACCGTGGGTCAAGAGATACTTTGTTGTATGAACTGGCGTATGATGAGATTTTATAAGGGCAGACGCACCACTGCGAATATGTTCAACGTTTGTCATGTTTCTCTGATAAGATATAAACTAAAAAAGAAGCTAATCCTGACGAATTTATTTCTATGGGGTTTAATCCAGCAACAAAAACAAAGTATTTACTATATAAAATGTGATTCCAGACAGAAAAAGAAAACTGCAGCAAAAAATGTGTCTGAAAGTAGTGAAGAAAAAGAAGAATGGTTTTGTGTTCTATGTATGGAACCTTATAGCGCTAGTCGCCCTAATGAAATGTGGATTCAATGCGCTCAATGCCGATTATGGGTACACGAGGAATATACACCTCAGGAGTCGATTTATGTTTGTCATAATTTCGAGTCTGACTAATATATATTTTTTTATTATTTAAATACCTAATATTCTATGGGGGTCAATTGTACCAGGGGTCAATTGTACCTCCATACTAAAATATTTTTCTTGATTATTTCTATTCTATCATTGTTATACAGCTAGATAATAGCAAATATGCATCTTGTGTACTAAAGTTGATTACATGTCAATAAAAACTTATTTTATTTTTGTTCTAAGTGAAGAATTCTTATGTTGATGTTGTGACTTTACGTTTCTGTTTATTTAAAACACCAATCTTACGAGTTTTTGTTCCAAATTTTTAAGAATGGTTATTAACCCATAAGACTTTAAATAAATGACTGAGAAAATATGATTAATACCTTTATTCGCGTTTTATTACCCAATGCAGTTTTGGTACAATTAACCCTCAAAGGGGGTCATTCGTAGCACTAGCCATCATTTCATTTAAAGTCAATTTTGACCAAGTTTGGTTCAACCTAGGCCAACTTCAGATATTTTCTTCGGTAGATAATAAACCAAGGCTGTAAAATAATAATATTTAAAACAAAAAGCAACAGTCAACTTTGTGTAATCAACCGATGTTTCGAAAATGGTACTATTGTCCCCGGTCTACCCTACCTACTAATCTCGCGTTTTTTTATATAACTATTTCTATATTTAGAATTTTTGAGAACTTGTTAAACTCTACGAAAAGTAGGTACCTATTCAAAATTTAACAATAGAGTTTGACAACTCCCAAAATCAAATGATCAATTTAAAAACCTGGGAACTGATTAAAAGATTAAACAGACTGGTTGAAAATTTTTATTCTTTTTTTTCAGAACACATTATGATACCGTGGGACGAAAAATAAAGGGTTCCCATGGGTTTAGTATAGGTACTTTATTGTTCGGTGACAATAACAGAGCACTCCTACACTTAATGACGTTTTCATTGAAGCTCTTCCTAACCGAATAGCCTCAAAGTCGAGTATCGTAGTCATTTTTTCAAAGAAACATTTTGCAATTTCTATAAATTTTTCGTTGCTGAAATCTACTTAATAACAGTCTGATATTAGCTCTATCGAAGTTGTTTTAACTATCAGCTCTTGTTATCGTCAGACTTCTTCGCGGACATAGGTCGCAACTATTACTAGTTCAAGTTGGTAGGGTACATACAACATAATTATTCGGAGTTCACTTGTCAGATTCAAACAGAACTTCATTCGTCCTACTTCCAAAAATATCCCAAACATTCGCAACAACGCGTCATTATGACAGGCAATCTGTACAACATCAGAACGTAGCTATATGAATTAAGTCCGATGGTTGGCTTCTACGAGTGTGCAGTAACTGGTAAGTACTTGTATTTCACGTCAAGACAAGACGGTTATTTCATATGGTGTAACAGCCGGAGTGCCATGCTCGAGCTACTGCAGCCCGCTGTCGAGTAAACGTGTCCTACTGACACCAAACGAAATCAAAATGCGACGCCGCGCCACCCATTGAATACAGAACCACACAGCCTTTGATAGTGTACTTATGTACATTTAGTCACTGTGATGTAGTTTATTATACAATCAAACTATTCTCGAAACACGTTCTATGAGCCACTATTATTCAGTAAGTCTTAAACACTATTTCACACAGCCAACTCTATCGCAGGATAGCGCGAAAAAACCAATGCGGCGTTGCCACACCGTGCAGCCGAGCGTACGAGCAGGTAGACTCCACAATGCATATACATAATGTAGCTATCTAATCTATGTGCGTATTATTATACAACACTTGTCTTCTTTGAATAGCTAATGATATTCACTACGTACAGGTATTTATCTCATAGACCTCATGTCCCCAATTAATCTTAGTAGACTCCAATTTGAATAATAAAATGGTTAACACTGAAAACAACACTTTAAGTATTTAAAATTAATAGATTTCAATATTGAAGCATATATGCTGTCACTTTATTACTCAAATTTGACTGAAAACATACTCGATTACTTCTTCAAGTCATTTCCATGACGTTTACTAAATAATGGAGCATGTTTAATGTAATTACAACATAGAGCATTGGTGCACTTACCGCTAGTGGGGTTCACATAAGCAAGTTTTATGTCCATTTCAATAGTTTGAGTCGGTTTCAGGTCAACTGAGTTAATTTCATAGTCCACGGGGACATCAGTCACGATCTCACTCTTCGCCTGGCTCGTGGAGGCGGCTAGACTTTGTGCCACACTCATTTTTGGAGCGTCTTCGTGCATTATACACAAATTATTAGACAGGGCGACAGAATAATGCCGCCCAGACAATTAAGTATTGCACCTACGCCGTATAAGGATATGATTTATTTCAAAAATCACGCATAAAAAGAGATAATACGTTTTAAAAACAAAATGTAGGTCTCTAGGCCACTTCACTTACACTTTGATATTCCGACCGACATAACTCAGATTCAATGGAGCTACCGTACTCATGACTGACATTGAACTAAGTCGGTAAAGGGCAGTGAGAAAATAACCCAATTAGAAAAAAAAAACTGTGTCATGACCTATTTAGTAAATAAATAATCCAAAATGACTTCTATATTCCTAAAATATGTATTTTTAATTTTAGTAATGTTAAAACGTGGTATGGAATAATGAAAAACAATAAATAGTTATTTTTACGTGTTTATTTCAAGACACTTCTGCAAACTTAAAAAAAAATGTAAATGATGCAAAATGACTACGTTTGCTTATGAACATGCCGTGTTGTGTAATAAATGACCGTTTCTATTGCACAATCCTTTCACAAGGGCTCCGAATGTAGGTCAATCTTTATGAGCATGATTGCAATGTTATATCTTTATAAACAAACATCTAGATATTTATTAAGATTTAATTATATTAATTTTATTAATAATTTTAGTGTGTTTTTTCATGAATATACATTGTTAGATTGTTCTGAATTATGTAAAGTGAAGCTAAATACAGGACGGTTTCCGGTGCTCTGTAACGCCATCTGCATTGTATTTTGGTTAAATCTTACAGTTAGATAGTAGTTTCGAATATAATCCGTAGATGTCGTGTTCGTGTTCTTCGCGAACATGAGTCATGAGTACAAAATAAACAAAATAATTATTTCCTAATTTATTTTTAATATGCATGTAATTTCATCAGTTTCACGTGGTAGGTATTCATATTTTTTACATCATGACTTAAGTTGTGAATATGGTCTAAGCAGTTTGATGACAGTTTCTACAATAACATCAATTTCAAACAGTTGCCGTACGGTCAAAAACTCCGATTTTTAGGGTTCCGTAGCCAAATGGCAAAAAAACGAACCCTTATAGATTCGTCATGTCTGTCTGTCTGTCCGTCCGTATGTCACAGCCACTTTTTTCCGAAACTATAAGAGCTATACTGTTGAAACTTAGTAAGTATATGTATTCTGTGAACCGCGTTAAGATTTTCACACAAAAATAGAAAAAAAGCAATAAATTTTAGGGGTCCCCATACTTAGAACTGAAACTTAAATTTTTTTTTTCATCATACCCATACGTGTGGGGTATCTATGAATAGGTCTTCAAAAATGATATTGAGGTTCCTAATATCATTTTTTTCTAAATTTAATAGTTTACGCGAGAGACACTTCCAAAGTGGTAAAATGTGTGTGTCCCCCCTGTAACTTCTAAAATAAGAGAATGATAAAACTTAAAAAATATATGATGTACATTACCATGTAAACTACCAACGAAAATTGGTTTGAACAAGATCTAGTGAGTAGTTTTTTTTAGTACGTCATAAATCTAAAAAAATACACTATTATTAAAACATCGATCAAAGTTACAACGAACTACAAGAACTTTTATATTATGTTACTTGCTGCTACGGAACCCTCCATGGGCGAGTCCGACTCGCACTTGGCCGGTTTTTGCTGTCGTTCTATTGTCACGGATTTCAACGAGTTGATTTTTATTGAATAATTATAATATTGCTATACTCAGTTTCCTTTTCTTAAGTATGTAATCATTGTTTTAAGTTAATAGTATCCCACTAAAAACATACCTGTTAAAAAGGAGGCCAAGTTCCTGTCGGCTAATGGTTCGCCTAAAAAAGGGTTGAAATCCAATCCAATACCAAGTTTAGACGCACTTTAAAATCGATCATAATCATTTTCATCAACAGCCTGATCATCGTTAAATTTGAACTTGGCAGGTTTTCATGCTACACGTAACACTTGATTAATTGTATAATTAAATTTATTATTCATATAATTAAATTAACCTGCCAAGTTCAAATTTAACAATGATCAGGCTGTTGATGAAGATGATTATGATCGATTTTAAAGTGCATCTAAACTTGGCATTGGATTAGTTTTCAACCCTTTTTTAGGCGAACAATTAGCCGATAGGAACTTGGCCCCCTTTTTAACAGGTATGTTTTTAGTGGGATTTCAATACTTTTTTCAAGAAATCGTACCTATTTTCTTCTTTTTGTGCCACGCCCGCGTCCATTGTTAACCTTAGATCGTATTCTCATTGTATAACTGGTTCATAAATATTTTATTAATTTGATATTCGATTAAGCCAACTCACGCTTGACCGATTTCTTAAATTTCTTAAGACATATTTTATACCCCTCCCGGGGTTCCTCCCCCCCTCCTCTTCGTATTCTCATATCACTGGTACATAAATATTAGATTGAGCCAACTCACGCTTGACCGATTTCTTAATTTTTTGTTAATCTACATAATTATAACACACGACCTGTGTGCCAAATTTCATAACGCTAGGACAATTGGAAGTGGCCTAGAGGTTTTGATTACCGGTCATCGAGTCAGTGCCAAAATTAGCTATATTCACAGGGTCGTATTTCAGGATCTACTGAAACTATATCTATGAAATTTGGCATACTGCTTTAGTACTAGTATATGATAACGTAGGTACAATTTTATCTCTGTACTTGCAATAGGCACTGAGCTACAGGGGAGTCAAAAGTGGGTCGAAACGGTTCGTGTAAATAGTGCACGGCATGCGCGTTGCCTGTTGCTGGAACTTGGCCTGCGCACAGCCATGCGCTTAGATTGTCAAATTTTACTTGAGCTGTGTCACTAAACTTGTATTGTTAGTCATAAATAAGTACGTTTTGTCCCTAAAACTACATCAGGCATACCTACCTACTACCTCCTTATATATGTATTCCAAGATACGGTAGGCAACTCCTTTAATAGGGACCTACTCCTAATAAATTCTTGTTCCTATTCTATCACGCTGTCCAATTCATTGGCATGTCCAATATTTCTTCCTAGAGTGCTTTGTTACGAGCGACAAGTGGACGGGCCAAGATAGATGGAGAGTGTAAAATAAAAGTCGAAATAAAAACCAAGAAACTATATTAGATTCTCATTTTTTAAAAAGTCGCAAATCTGTTGGATATATTTTTAAATAATGCTTCTTTAACATACTTTGAACGGAGATTGAAATGGCCAGTTAGAAAGCATTCTAACATTTAATACAGTTGAAACAGCAATCCCTAAACATACACTTTTATACAACGATTCTTTACCAAAAAATACGATAGTAAAATAAAAGGAAAGCAATGCCAAAAATTTACAGAAAACATTACTTCAATAAAAAATAATAAGAAATATATTATTTTAAATAATAATTTGTTATTCTTGATACTAATAGTACATTTACAATGCTGTACACATATCTGTTACACGACTTGGAAATCTGTTTTAATTAGTTGGATTGCATGGCGCTAGTGATGATTTCCCTGGAGATGATGAGTCTCTGAATCTGTGATGTGCCTTCGTAGATCTGGTAGATCTTGGCGTCCCGCATGAGCTTCTCGACGGGGTAGTCGGTGTTGAAGCCGTTGCCGCCGAAAATCTGCACGGCGTCTGCCGCTGCCTTGTTGGCGATCTCTGAAGCGTGGCACTTGGCTACCGAAGCCAAAACTGTGTTCCTGATACCTGTAGGAGGAAAAAATATATGAATACTAGCAGAATTTGTGAAGCAAATTTTGCACTCAATAATCTTTCCATTTTTTAGATCATACAGAACAAAGAAGGCTATATCTTATGTACCACATGAAAAATCCAAATACATAATTCATCGTCACCGTTTTGCACATTTCGGCTGCGGCGACGAGGCCCATATTTCAATACGACTATAAATACTTTAACCTACTTATTCGTACTGGCATTTTTTAGGTTGATGTATTTCGTCGCGCTTGCAAATATATACTATTGATCAAATATCGAGACAGAGACATGGCGCAGAATAAGAATAGCTGCAGGCCTAGATACAATTAATCGATACTAACATTGTTAACTTATGTACAGACAGCTGCATTCATTTGGTACCTCTCTCACATTGAAATTCTTAGAAAAGGGGGGTGATCAGTTGACGACACTGTCAGTACCTACATGGCACAAAGAATATCTTGTTCCATGGTGCAGTTCTCGAAAGTAAGGGAGAATAAGTTCGACAGTCAATTTTATTTTATTCTAAACTACATTTTGCCCGCGGTTTCGCTCCCGTCAACTAACTACCTACCCTACTTTTATTTTTTTGCCCTGTACACGGTATACTAGTGAATAAAACAAAATAAGGTCCAGCCGTTCTCAAGTTATAGCGTGAGCAAAATAAGGTTGTATAAAAATGAACCCCTATTTCAGGAGAGGAGTTTATACCCAACCTGAAACACCGGTCCATTATTTTGATGTAAAGAAACTATGTACAAAGTTTCAAAACTGTATTATGAAAAATCACAAAGTTATAAGCCCGTTATGGTGTCTGGTTAGCGACTTAAATACATGGTTACCGGTCCACCCGGGCGACTGAGGGGTAGTTTTGCTTCCGTTCCCAGCTGTGCGCAGGCGTTTAATGCCCGCTATGACCTGTTTTGTACTTAGTGTTGGTGGTGTCCAACTTGTGACCTTTTATAAATGTTTTTGGGAAAAATAGTTACTATTATTCAGGTTTCGCCTATTCTAAAAATAATAATATAATAATAATCATCTTTATATATTATTATATTATAATTTTTAATAATATTGTATAGCAGTCTGCATTTTGTTGACTTACTTGCAAAATGGTTCAGTAATTCAAAGCCTTATTTTACAACTGTTTGTATAAATACGAAGAACCGCACATGGTGGTACCTACTACGTATCGGCAGGGCTCGATCTAAGTATTTAGCCGTTCTGGGCAAAGATAATTTACGCCACCCTTTACATACACAAAACCATATAAATCAAGAGTCTTAAGTTTTAAATAGTTCTTCTATCCAACCTGAAGGAGGTTGGAATGTCAATTTGCCAACTTGGGTGTGGATGGCTAAGTAAGAAGTTAGGAATAAGTCAATTTTGACGCCCCTCAGTTTTTGCCGCTCTGGGCAAATATCCGGTTTGCCCCCTCCCCCCCTTAGATCGGGCCCTGCTTACCGGTAAATAATATTGGTGGTGGGTGGGATCACTATGTATATTTTTTTTTTTCTAAAGATTGAAATGCCCTGCCGGTGTCTGTTTCCTGATAGCTACAACCTAGGGGTACTTTAATTCAGGAGTGAATAGATTACTTCTAGGCAAGCATGCTCCATCGTCAATCATATCATCGCTTACCATCAGGTGAGATAGTAGTCAAGCGCAAGCCTATCTATCTATAATATAAAAATGAAGCGCTAAATGTGTTGTTAAGCGCAAATCTCGAGCGATTTCGCTAATTCTTTTTTGTTGCGTTTCTTATTGGGAGGAGAAGGCTCTTATGAAAAAAAAATAGGGTAGTGTAGGGTAGAATAGGGTAGAATATGGTAGAGTAAGGAATAGTAGAGTGGAGTAAGGTAGAGCGGGAGCGAAGCTGCGGGCAAAAGCTAGTCAATAATAAAAAGAAATATTGAGCTCTACATGTCGACACCCCAAACCGATGTAAATACTGTAAAATACATTAACTACTACGTATTATCGGAATTTGTCATAGATGGCATTTCTCAAGTCCTAGAGTGAAGGTGTAAGTGATCCACTTCACGTTAACTACATTGTTGTGTTATACTCGTTAATACAAATCAATAATTTTTTGCAGTAGAGCATGGGAAGTAGGCCATCAAAAGCAGCACTGGCATCAAGTCATTATAGGCACTTGATACTATACGAAGTAGAGTGAAACCGAATACTAGTATTTTTAGTAAAGTGACGGCCTATGTGGTCCACACAATCTCCCAGATACCGGTTAGCACCACACTCCATGTGGGGTTACCGAGATTTCCTGGCTCATGACAACCCCTATCGTCGTCAAAGAAGCGAGCGGTAGCAGCTAAACAAGATGAGTGATCACTCATCCAAGGACCGCTAGGAACGAGGATAGTATGCTTAAAAAATAATTACCATGGTCAGCCATCCAGGCGGCTTTCATCCAAGCCAGACGCGCTGTCTCGACACCGATGGCCATGTCAGCCAACATGAAGGCGACAGCCTGGTGTCGAGCGATGGGCACGCCGAACGTCTTGCGCTCCAGGGCGTACTTAGTGGCCTCGGTCAGAGCTCGTTGAGCCAGGCCGGTGGCTCCAGCGGCGACCTGTGTTTATGTATATTTATAGTTTCATTTGTGTTATAATTTTTGGGTTAGGAAGGTAAAGAATTAGATGGATCACAAAATGTGTTTCCGAAAGAAAAATTTGTAGGTATGTGTATCTCTTTTCTGCATTAGTTCAAAGATGCCGATTGCTGGTTAAAGGTACCCACAGCTAGACAAATCATCTAGCTTAATTTTCGTAAGGTTTCACTAGTATACCTAGCGACTTGGTTATTTTAATCCAAGCGCTCTACAATGAAGTAGGTATACAATCAAACATGATTATATTCATAAACAAATTAAATGCACATTTGAACAACGACAAACTTTGCCGCAGCAAAACGAATAAATGTAACAAGATAATTACTGCAGTGACACCTGGCAACTGGAGCACTTGTCGTCTTCGGCGGCGGAGACCTCTCGCGCCGGGCCTTGGTCGAGGCCATGGTCCGGAGCGAGGAGGAGTGGCAGGCGGTCGCCGACTTCTGCGAAGCAGTAATGCTCGCTAAGGAGGAGGCCGACCGCATCAGGCAACGGCGGTCTCGCCGCCGCCGGGATTCCGATCCCGATTTCCAGTCACCGTAGGCGCGGGCTAGCGCACAGTGAGCAATGGGTAGCTCGCTGTCCGGCCGTCCGGTAACTGTCCGGACCAAGCCCAAGTCGTCGACGACACGCGCTGTTCCCGCGCGCCTCAAGGAGTTGTCAGCAACAGCAGGGGCCCAGCCGGGTCGAAGCCTACTGGGGCCAGGTTTATCCGAAAGGGCGCTCGAGCCCCGGTATGAAGGCTTGAAGGAACGGGATGGGTTTTTTAGTCAGTAAGAGTCTGACACTATCTCCCGCTCCGCCCAAGAGCGGGGGTTGTCATAGGATGATTTTTCCCATCGAAAAAAAAAAAGCACTTGTCGTCTTGTCGACCGCCTGTTATTAGCCCAGAATAGAGCGATCGATTCCTTACTTCCAAGAAAATATTAAATTAATTTTCTGTTGTGAAGGTAAAATAGGGTTCAAACGATATTATACACTCTAGTAGTAGTAGTCATTTTTGTCGTTCTTTGAGAACCGTATTTAGTTTTTCATTATGGGTGGGTGGTACCAAGTTGCCAAACAATGTCAGCAATGACCTTGTGAAGAATCAAAGTATTGCACCCTTGAATTGACCTGACCCAATCGACACACATGCATCAGCCGTAGCGTATAGCACGTGCAGCTCTGAGTGCCACGGTCTTGTATAGAAGACAAACCTTTCGAATACCGAAATTAAACACAATAGAAAGACAATGAAGGGTTTAGTTAATTAAAGAACAATATCAACATTTATTAATAAAAATACACCAAAAATGTTTTGTGCGTTTTTAGGGTTCCGTAGCCAAATAGCAAAAAACGGAACCCTTATGGATTCGTCATGTCTGTCTGTCTGTCCGTCCGTATGTCACAGCCACTTTTTTCCAAAACTATACTGTTGAAAGTTATTGTATTCTGTGAACAGCATTAAGATTTTCACACAAAAATAAAAAATAAAAACAATAAATTTTGGGGGTTCCTCATACTTAGTACTGAAACTCAAAATTTTTTTTTTATCACACCTGTACGTGTGGGGTATCTATGGATAGGTCTTCAAAAATGATATTGAGGTTTCTATTATCATTTTTTTCTAAACTGAATAGTTTGCCCAAGAGACACTTCCAAAGTGGTAAAATGTGCGCCCCCTCCTCCTGTAACTTCTAAAATAAAAGAATGATATCTAAAACTAAAAAAAAATTATATGATGTACATTACCATGCAAACCTCCACCGAAAATTGGTTTGAACGAGATCTAGCTAGTAGTTTTTTTTAATACGTCATAAATCTAAAAAACATACACTATTATTAAAACATCGATCAAAGTTACAACGAACTACAAAAACTTTTATATTATGATACTTGCTGCTACGGAACCCTTCATGGGCGAGTCCGACTCGCACTTGGCCGCTTTTTGACCCTAATCCAACATATTTATTTCAATAGGGGCCTTCGTTTAAAACGGCTAAATGATAGTATCTAGTATTCGTTATACATTCATAGCTTGACGCCAGAGGACACATTGCGTTTGGCAAAGACTGACGCTTCGAAAGGGTAATAAATTATGAGGTCAGTCGCATGCACTGACTGCTGGGCAAGTCTCCACGCAATGGAAAAAAACTTGTTGGAAACTCCAAGATGGAAGCCACCGACGAATCCGACTCAGAAAGAGGTCGTCAGATTATTTGGCTGCCTACTACGAGGGTTAGGTCGAGACGGCGCAGACCAGTTCCTGGAAGGACTTGCCCGGTAACGGGACAATAATAATGACTATATAAATAAAAAAAAATATGAGGTTGTTACCGGTGGACGAGTCTTGTCAAAAGCTCCCATGGCGATCTTGAAACCGGCACCCTCTCCAATTAGAACGTTCTCTTTGGGCACGCGCACATCTTCAAATGTGATGCCGCGAGTGTCAGAAGCTCGCTGACCCATGTTTTGTTCCTAAATATAAGCATGTAATTACAAGTGTTATAAATTTCACCTTTTTTTTAAAAAACCGGATGAATGAATATTACAAATGTGTACTCAAAATTGGACAGTTTCGCAACAAAAAGCGGTAATCTTTCCACGGATGCTTCAATGATTATTAATTTATTATCAATTTCATGATATCACATAATTGCAATTATCATAAATAATATTATGTAAACTTCGTTAATTTAAACCATGGAAAAAGTAAAGAATCACCTAGTTACTATTTTTCAGAAATTATACATAATGAAAATTAATAAAAAGCTTTTATTATGCAGTGTTAAAGTAAGAACAAAAGAAAATTCCACAAAACTGATGGTGATCAATCACGCGATATTTGTGCCAATCGGTTACTACTCGTAATAGAGTGCAATTGACACCGTTTAAACTGACATTGACAGATTGCATTGGTTTTATCATTGTTTGGAAAAATATTGATTTAATTTGTGGATCAATGAACTTCTATGCTATTCCTTATTTACATTGGACACGCTTTGTATATAGGGAACTAACAACTAACTACTATAAAAGATATTTTAACATATTTTTTCCTCGTGATGCAGATATTTTTTTCTCTTCAAACTTATTACTTGATTTTGTTTAAGGGAAATAAAAAAAAAAGTTAGCAAAGAAACAACTACAAGAACTATTAAAGCTTTTCTGTGGTTGCCATCAGCTGTTTACTTTATCAAACAGTAAAAGTGAAACAAGAATCCATAAACATCTAAAATTTTCCTTACAACTTTCGAGGTGATCCTGAAATAAGTGCGCAACAATTTATGTCTTATAGCAATAAAAGTTCACTTTAAAATTGAGCAAGGAAGGGGAAATAATGTAAATAATGACCTTGCGTCCAGGCGTAACTCCAGGCCAATCTCTCTCCACGATGAATCCGGTGAATGCCTTGCTAGCAGGGGCTTTGGGGTCGGGGTTGGTTCGTGCCAGTACGAAATACCTGAATTTGTAACATGCCTAATGTCAATGGAAAAAGTTCATTTTTATGCACCCCATCTGCATAACCTGACCCAGTAACGATTCTCAATAACGTCTTTCGACTTTATTGTGAGCTATTGATATTTGTCCTGAGACATACCAGTTAGCTACCCCTCCGTTGGTGATCCACATTTTCTGTCCGTTGAGGATCCACTCATCGCCTTTCTTCTCGGCTCTGGTTTTGACGCCGGCGACATCGGACCCTGCTCCCGGTTCGGTCACACAATACGCCTGAATAATAAAACAATCCCTTAGCTTAATATAGAATGCTGTGCTTTTGTCACATACTGGAGTGTACTATTGTATATTTTTTCTTAATTGTGTTCCCATAATAGACTTACAGCAACAATGGGCTCTTCGACAAGCCTGCCGAGATACTTCTTCTGCTGTTCCTTGTTACCGGCGATAATGACGGGCATTTGCTGAAACACAAGGCCACAATATACCACACAAATATATATAGTTTAAAAATTAAATAACTATCTACTTAAATGAGATGCCATAACGTATATTGGTTAGAAACTGAAAATAGTGGAAAATATACAATACAACTTGTGATTTTGCACAAAAAAAAAAATGTAACGTTAAGTACCTATTACAATTTGAGACTAGTTAATAATATTTACATATTTCTTTTATTTCTCTCAAAAGTTAGTTTGTTAGTAAAATAAACCACAAACACACACAACACTACTGCCAACATGGTTAACTTTGAAAAGGTAGCGCTCTTTTGTTTCTTTTTGCTCTACGTGCACCTGAATTACTTGACCTTTAAGTTTTATAATGTCTTTCCAATTAATTCAATACGCTACTTACCTTTCAAGTTTTCATGGAATAGAAATATAAATGCTTGTTATAATGTTGATAGGAAATGAAAATATAATCGCACACGAGCAAGCTGGAAATGTTTTAAGTAATGAGTTATAATGGGATGTTGATGTTATTGGGTTAGAGAAAAGCATGCATACGTAAGCCAAGCATGGCACACGGGCCACTCACTCCGAGACCACTGGCTTCCATTGCAGTCATAATGCCAGTGCATCCGTACGCCAGCTCTTCGGCAACCATACACCCGTCAAATACATCCATATTCATACCACCTGCAGGTAACAACACTGACAATGAATTTGATGAGTTTTGTGGACACGAGATGACAACGACACTGGACATTAAAAATATAAGAGTGTATTATCAATAAATATAGTTTTATAACGTTACACCACCCTAGTAAATTCTCATATAACGTGAGTGCATACATAAACACAAAGCTAACATAAAATTACAAAAAATTAAAATATGAATAGGTATTCCTTGAATAGCATATTTCCGCCAATCGCTGAATTTCTCCTGTGCCTTAGGTGCAATTAGGTGCAAACATAAAGCTCACATATATAACTAGGCTTTTTATTACCTTTTGTTGAATGACAAACAGATATAGAACTAATTTCATATTTTAATAAAATCGTTGAAAACGTGGAGGACCACCGATTTTACAATTTTTTTAACTGAATTCAAAAAGGAGGAGGTTCTATGATCGCCTGAATGTATTTTTTATGTATGTTCATTCACCGATATCTCGGTCAATTGTGGACCGATTTTGAAAATTTGTTTGCGTGGTGATCTAATGAGGAACTTGTGACGATATGGAACGGAACTCCTCATAGAATCGTAGCAGAACTGTCGTAACAAGTAAAATGGCTTTGTTTATACGTGTAGTCAATGACTGACTGAAAGAAGGGGACGGGGATATATCGAACTGATGAAGATAGAAGGTAGACACTGGAACTCTGTAATAAATCAATATATCCTACCCGTGTTTGAGCCTTCGAGCGAATCTGATGATTATTATTTAGCTGAGGGATACTTTTTAGTTATGCTACCACAACTAAAAACAGTAAAACAAAAACATTTTACAAAAAAAGATACAACCGACTTCAATGTAAAAAGTACAAAATAACTTTAATTTGGAAGCCGGTGTTAAATAACGAAGAGACGAAACACCGACTTCCGAAATTAAAGTTATTTTGTACTTTTTTTGTGTTTTTTTTGTAAAGATTTTTTCATTTCGCAGAACGTTTCTTTTAGTAACAACTTTCAAATAAGTCGCTTACATTTTTTGGTAGTAGTGGAATACCCTATTACATTACAATACAAGTAAGTAATATCTAACGACACATATGCAGACATTTTGCAACATTGAAAAGTATTTTCGTTTCGAATAAGATACACTGTATAGGTGGGACGTCCTTCTTTTCTACCGACAATCGCTTTAATACAGTCTTTTTAATTTTAGTTCGGCCTCCTCTCTAGGAGTGCGAATGTGCCGTAATCCACCACGTGGGCCCAGTGCGGGTTGGTAATCGCTTGTCCTCTCGAAATATAATATAAAAATCGTATTCACACTTGAAATAATTTTCTCTTATATTTAATTTCTTTGTAAAATGCATATACCTAAGTATAATAAATAACTTTTAAATATATTACAATTTAAAATTGGATATTAATATTTTAAAGTTATTTAAACTATTTTCCACAGTGAAAATTCTGAAACTGATCGATTGTTGATAGAAGAAACGAAGGTCCTATGTAGGTATCTTATTTGATTAACAAAAAGCAAATGTGTAAGGGTCCATTTCTGAGCAGCGCATATATAATAAGCAACATCAAAGTTTTTGCAAAGCTTAAAACGGTGTGTTTCGTATTCAATGGTGAGAAGTTTTATCTGGACTTTTGTGACTTGGACTAACATGTCGCCTGGTTGACCTTGATACATTCGTGTGCAAATTATATTTCTTTTATATTAGTAAGTACTATTATAATTCACAATCGAGTAAGTTGGTTTTGTAATAACGTTTAAAGGGCATTTTATAAGGGGGCTTTCATCTTTGTACTAAAGTCTTTAGCTAGTTTTTATTTTCGTTTCACTGCAGAATTATTATCCGAGATCTTGGGGATACGAACTTTTTGGCAATTTTTTTTTCCTTATTGTGTCATGTTGTTTAGTACGTAGGTAGGTATGCTTTTAAATATTTGTTACTAGGGTACAATTTATAGTGATGAATGTGATAGCTACGCTTTATAGAAAGTTATTATCAAGATTCAACTTTATAAATTATTTTATCGTGCAGTTTTTAAACGTACCAAAGTACCTTTTTTTTGTTAGAAATTATGTTTTAAAATGTAACACATTTGCAATAAGCTGTTATTGGTTGGCTGTTAATTAATATCTTTAATTATAGGATTTCATTTGATGTTATTTTATTATATATTACTTAATTATTTATAACAATAGCATTATTGTAAATATTTTTACTTTTCCTTTTTTTCGTCTACCCACGCAAAACCTACCTTTGCAAGATTGATAATATTTACCAACATTATTTTAAGGCAAGAAGATTAGTATCAAATCATCGATTACAAAACATTATATTAAACTGAATAAATAAACTTTTTTGAAATGGCACCTAAGATAGACGTTTACATAAGTAGCCTAGTGAATGATAAGACTCACTCCTAAGCTGGTGCCACCAACTGCAGTAGTAATGCCTGTGCATCCGAATGCCATTTCTTCAGCAGCAATACACTCTTCTAGCACTCCTAGATTTCCACCAACACCTCCTGAAATGTCTCTAGAAGCTCAAACCGACTGTTCTTTATCAGACCTACCGGCTGAAATGTCCTATCTTCTATCTCCATGTATTTGAATAATAGTTTTATTGTTACGACGCGGCTTAGATTCGCACGGGTAGAACTAATTATTATCTATAGTATGATGATTTCTATTCGGTACTTAGACCATTCGAGAATGTAGTAATGGCGCGATGGCGTCTTCATCTGCCGTGGATATGGACACCATGACCGTTCATATGACAAAAATGAAAGAAGAAGAAGAAGAAAGAAAGAAAGAAAAATATTTTATTTGCCCGAAAGAGGCGCACACTTAAGACTAACGTAATATACTATATATTTTTATTTTAAAAATTTTTACATGAAAAAAAATAGTAATAAGAAAATATGCGCCACGTCCGAGCAAAGTGGCCGTTCGCTCAGCATAATGCTGTGACCACACGTAAAAATGCAGCGAGTCCACAGCGCTGGTTTTCAGCGTGGGCCGGTAACAATATCGACTGAAAGAAGTCGGCAACGGTGTGGTGTGCCAATAGATTTAAATTAAATAAATAAATTTAAGACAAAGTAATAAATGGAAATCAACATAAATACATAAATAAGAAGTAGGTACGATTTTCTACAAACGTATAATGTTGCAACATTACACCACATTTTTAACAAGAGTGATGGCTTAAAAAACTTAGTATCCAAGCCAAAATCACTACAGAAAAAAAACAAAGATTAACAAGGACGCGATGATGTTTAACGTAAACTAAAAGGATGTGACGCTTCGCAAGGCTATGACGCTACGCCATTGTGACGAAACTGTGTGGAAATAAAGATTCAAAATTTCAAAAGGCTGCAATGTGCTGTATTATATAATAACTGTTGTGCTCCTGTATTGTATTGTACAGTGTTTTATGTGTATTGCGATGAATTGCAAATCATGAGGACTCAATAGAAGTCGACCTCAGGGCAGGCAATATGCGAATTGGCGTTCTCTGTTTTGGAAAAAAAAAAGATATTGGAACAAAGAGCCAATTATACTAATTGAAAAGGTAATGTATGTATACAGTTATTGTTTTGAATTAAATGAATAATGAATTGTATTATAATAAATAGTAGATAAAAAAAAATAAGCATTAAATTATTGTTATTACTATTATTTATTATTTATGTATACATACTATATATAAATTAAAATTAATATTTATTTTCTTATTAAATAGGTATCCTGTATGACGTGGAAACGTAGTGCATAAACTCACGCTGATAGCAGAGAAACCACGGATAGAACCACGGAACAGCTGTTCCTTGGATAGAACCCCGAAAGCCAAGCCACAACGCCGCCGAATGCAACATTTACATGCGCCACACATACGCAGTGCGGCTGGCTACGAACATTTTAGAACGTTCTATCTATTTTGCTACTCACTTGGCGACTCGTTTGTCTAAGCATAACCCGCCAGTGATCTTTCGTCCCCACAGATCAGAGTCGGTGTGCATATAGTAAAACAAAAAATCACTAAGTTCATTTTCAGATCAGTTAAAACAACACAATAATGGCTGTTAAAAAACCCGGCCAAATGCAAGTCGGGCTAGCTAACGAAAGGTTTCGTACCATCTATAGACTTTGCTTGCTTGGATAACCGCAAATATTTGCGCTATAACAACAAATAGATACAATGAATTTAAAAATAACAATAATAATTAAAAGTTAACGGTAGCCATGCGTAATTAGACCATCATTTTTCATTTTTTAGGATTATTGGCAGTTGCCTAATCTAAATGCATATTAGGACGTCTCGAAGCTTGACGTTACAATTTAATTTTTCTTTCCCCATAGCATGCAGTCCTTCAACCATTTCTTATGACTGTTTTAGTGTAAAACAGGGATGTTATGGAAATGTTTCGGATACGGAAACCGATATAGGTAGGAATAATATACGGTTGTGAAATTATTTCCGAATATCCGCTAGTTTCGGTTAAGGATATAAGAATAAGAAGCAAGCTTTAACTTTTATTTCTAATCTAGATTATATTATTACTAGCTTTTGCCCGCGTACTTATAATACAGCGTAGATATGTCACTCAAGAATAAAGCAGCTTTCTATCGGTGAGAAAATTTTAGCAATCGGACCAGTCCTTCTAGAAGTACTGGTCCGATTGCTAAAATTTAGTTTAGTAGACTCTAGAAGTACTGGTCAACATAAAAACAAACTTTACCTCTTTATAATATTAGTATAGAACATTTATTTTTAAAATTAGTGATATGAGTAAATATTATTGTAGCCCTTTAAGTCCGCACCTTTATGCGCAAGCGATGAGCGTCCTTGGTGCGCAGGGTGCGAGGCTGCTCGTATACAGTTCTGGCGATGATTGCCGGGAGATTGGATTGCCCTTAATCGGAGATTGCTGTTGTGCATGTTGCTGAGTGCTAATCCGTCCGATATAATAGTGTTTATTTATGTGTTTGTTCTGTTTTATGGTTACTGTATCGGTGCTATTGGCTATTCATAAATCCTTTGTATTTTTTATTATTTTTTACACCACCTGCTTTTATATGTCATATAACCATCAATTAAAGCAAGTAATTCTATCCCTAGGGAGATAATGCAGTATGGGCGATCCCTAGGGAATTATGAGATTTAAATTTGGAACATCAACAATTGTCTACATGTGAACTAAAATGTACGTGCGTCGAACAAGTTTATTTGAAATTCAAACTGGCCACTAACAAAAAACAAATAGAAACCTTAGTGACGAGTTCCTAAAAAAAGTAATGAAATAGAAAATTGAAACTATAGAATCTTAGGCCCTGTGCACACCACGTTTTTTAAA
This sequence comes from Mythimna ferrago, assembly GCA_910589285.2. Lineage (NCBI taxonomy): Eukaryota > Metazoa > Arthropoda > Insecta > Lepidoptera > Noctuidae > Mythimna > Mythimna ferrago. Next base: position 20,552,208 of record OU342673.1, on the reverse strand, counting down.
AGCGCCATTGATGCGCGTTTGTACCGATACAGACGCGATACGCACGCAAGTCAGACGCAGCCTGTAGACCTATGCACACCTGTATAAATACAAATACGCGTTTGAATCGATACAGACGCTCGTGTGTTGCGAAACAGACGCGATACAAACGCGCTGGCATTTTGCGTTTTTAAGCACAGCCTCGTCAACAGTAGCAAGATGGCGTTGGTCGAGACAGCATTGATTGCATGCGCTTTGTTATTAATTTAAAATAAAAGTAAGAAGAAAAATTACCGATTTACCGTTTGAATCGATACAAACGCTATACTAACGCGCGTGTGTATCGAAACAGACGCGCCGGTGCCGCGCGTTTGATTCGATACAAACGCGATGCTAACGCGCGTTTGTATCGATACAAACGACAGCTGTAGGATAAAAAATGTGGTGTGTACAGGCCCTTAGAGTAGTGAATTTGGTTTATTTCAAATCTAAAAACATGTTGAGTGATAATTAAGATTAACTTGTTAATAATAAATTGTCTTTTATTATCTCACAGATGGTGTAAAAAGTGGAGTAAGTATCCAACACAGGGATAAAGTTTTTTTTGTCTTGGGCGGCTAGAATTCTTCACTTCACTCAGGTTTCTTTATTAACTCCCTCGCGATGCTCGGGAGTTAATTATATAAGTCCCTTACTACCGTTCGGGATTAAAATTAACAACCTTCGTTTCGTTCGGAATTCAACAGTCCGCCCGCGACCTAAAGACACTGCTTTATCCCCCTAGTCACATAATCTACTATTATCCGAAACTAATCGAAACTTTTATATCGGTTTCGGTAACGATTACAGAGCTCCATAACATCCCTGGTGTAAAATGGTTTTTACGATCTATTTTTAGTCCCTGAAGTTTTTCTTATTGTTAGGTTATTGCCGATATTGTTATTTTGAGAATATTGTAACCTGTGTTGCGTATATTTGCTCTACTTATATGTAGGTAAGTCTTATTTTCGTTCTTTTTCATCGTTCCTATAAATTTAACAGAAGAAAATCATAAACATAATACATAGTTTAATAAGCAACGTTGATGGCACCTCAGGTAGAAGATATCATAGCCGGTTGAAATTTGACTTACTCCTAAGTTTGTGCCTCCAACGGCCGTGGTGATGCCTGTACATCCGAAAGCCATCTCTTCGCCTATGATACATTCATCCAGCACGCCTAGGGTCCCAACGCCCCCTGAAATGTCTCTAGAAGCTCAAATAAACTGCTCAAATACCGCCCTTATTCACAAGTACCTAGGTACAATCATCTTCCGAAAACGGTGATCATTTTGGACATTCGTCATATTAGAATTAGAGAAGAACTCAATGTTGTTTGTTTTATCACCAGAAGAGTTTCACCTGAGTAACCAGTTGAACCGTTTAACATAACAATGTTCCAAGTATGGTCAAGGTCAAGGCGATTTTTTTAAATCATTTAGTTACATCCGGTTTTAAGCTGTAAAGCTTTCTATGGTTGTAAGTTGACTTATTAAACTAGTAAACTAATAACAATGAAATAATGATTGATATGACAAAATGTCATGACAAATACTGCCCAAACCAGAAAAATAACTCATAAAAACCTGAAATCGTGAAGTCAAACAACAAAATAAAGGTGCCAAGTAAGGTGCCACGTCCCCATGCTATCACCGTGTATAAATGATCCACACATTAGATTAAACTGCTTACTCCGATTTCTGTGATAGTCAACGCCGCCATAATCCCTGAACAACCGTACGCAAGCTCTTCGCACACGATACTGCCGTCTACTACTCCTAAACCTAAGCCTCCTGCAAATCGTATTGTATCACGAATCAAAATAAACCTCATGGATATATTATCTGTCTATCTTTGCAAGTTAGAAGCAGTTAATAAATATTAAAACTGAAATAGGTGGTAAAAGCCATTTTCCATGAACACTTCCGCAGTTCCAGGCGTATTATTTAGTTAGAGGGTCCATGCCAATGACTTACACCGATGGAGCTGATCAAAATGGCGGCACTGATGCCAGCGCACCCGAACCCCGTCTCATGAGATATAAGACACGTTTCTACGACGCCTAGCCCCATTCCTCCTGGAAGGTATTTTACCATAAATATCGCACATAACTTAGCATGTAATTAGGCTATGCTTATTAATCAAATAAAATCTGTTAATATCGCCACTAGGAGTTTTTCTAAGGCAGAGCTGTGTGTGTGATGGAAACCCATGTTCGGTTTATAAAAGAATATAATCGTATTTCCACAGCACCGTGGATATACATACACATATTAACGGCTGACGAATGTAATATGAAACCATCGTAGGCTTTAATTGAGGTACTTAACACAAAACTTAATAAAACAGTTTGCAGCAGGTTTATCAAAGTAAATATGAAGTCCGAACAGTGATCATGTTTGAATCGTGTATTGTCAAGAGACGTGACTGGTAACGCATTCTTGCTAGTATAGTGTGCTAGGAATGGCTGGGATAGTAGAAATATAATTCCAAGTTGGAATGATGTTATAATGAAATGGTTTTTTTTTTTGGAACGTGCAATTTAGCTTCACTTTTTTTTTGGACTGACCGACATTTGACTATTCAAAAGTGCCTGCAAATGGTCTATTTGAAATAAATGACTTGATTTTGAATGCTCAGGCATTCAAAATTAAATCATCAAGCAACAAGGCTTGTTCTTTTATTATTAAGGGTTAGTTTATAAGTAGACTACATAATATATCTGATATCCATGTTAAACTATCATATCAGCGAAAGTATTTGGTATATTCTCTCAATATCGCAGGATTTAAAATAAACGCTTATTGTTATTCATTTAACATTCCTCCAGTGAATTAAATACTTATTTCTTAATAAATAATGTTTCAGAAATAAGCTAACCTCGTAAGGGTCTTTAGTGGCTTCACATTCAATTGATAATAATTAAGACCCGTCCTTTCAATTTTCCTGAACATCCATCGGAAGGAATCCAATAAAATACAAGAAGCTTTTTGCAATTTAATTTATGATTCATGAAAGCATATTTAAAATCAGCAATCAGAAATATTTATTTATGAAAGTTCTAATTGAAACTAACTCTGCTTTAAGTAATATGGCCTCAGCATATTTAAACTACTATTCATCGTTGTGCTGTTTTCATCACGGTGTATTAAATTAACACAGAATTATGTTCACCTAGATAGTGCCTAGTTTCGATTTGAACTGAGGTAGCTTATATTGTTCCTTAGCTGTACGATGGCTCGCAAATCACTAATCGAATAGCTATTTTGGATAAAAAAGTGTTTGATACCGAATAACTCAACACAGTTTAAGTTTGCGTTGCTATCTGAAAGTAACTCGCATGAAAGACATTGCAATGCGAACTACGGAGGTATAATGAGATCAGATCAGTCGCTAGGTCGAGCCACGCAATGTAATTAAAATTCCATGATTTGCTTGCAGCTGTAAACGCGGTCTTACACAAATTATCTTTTTAAAATACGTATATTACAAAACTGGAATAAACTTTGTCGCTAAAGTTAAAAAACCATACCGTATCTAGTCATTTTGGCGACCATGCTCTACTTATATCTTTGTAGACTACTAAGCTGTTCAACGTAAATTAGTATCTCATGGAAAAAGCGAAAAGAAAAAAAAAGAAAAAAAAAAAAAATCTTTTCTAAATAAATTGCGACTTATACTGATGAAAAGATATTATTCAATTACAAAAAGTGCTAGCTTTTTCCCCTTAGCATTAGCATTTTCTGGGATTCAAAGTAGCTAGTGTGGCTTCTGTCAGTAAAAGAATTGTTGTAATTGGAACACTTCTAGAGATTAACTGTCTTTGACAAAAAAAAAAATCCTCATAAGTTCAGATTTTTGTTCTGTGTTGTGTTACCCACGTACAATGGTCTATCATAGACAAGAGTGCGGAAACCAAACTTTAAAGATAAAATTATATCTTGTGTTATTTTAGCGAACTGCACAAGCCTTGTTTTTCTTGTATCTTTTCTTATCACCCACGGTTGTACCAAGGCTTCAGTTTAAAACCGTCTTCTGTTCAAGGAGGCTTCCAATGAACAATTTCTATTTCTATCATCATATAATAGTAGAATGCCCTTCGGAGAACCTCCGGAAGTGCAAGTTTGCACTGTACTGCAAGTGGGTGAAAAATTTATCTTGATTTCACATTTTCGAGCTTATTGCTTTATCTGCTCTTGACCTTTTTCAAACGTTTAAAAAAAGTGCGAATTTCCATAAAAAATGTATTAAAATATTTAAATAGTACATGGCAAGTATTTCAGGGATTTTTTTTCATGCGTGGTACTTATACGCGTGGGCATTCAGTGGACCATCCCACCCACATTTTCATACACAACTAAATATACGTGGGTCGCTTAGCTGTGGAACGGCGCCTTGAAACTTTTATAGGATAATAGCTATCCTCCGCGGTTTCACCCGCGTCTTTGGTTACTGCTCCGCACCTACTGGTGGTAGTGTGATGTTAAACACTTAGCCTGCCCCGATAAATGGGTACAACACTAAAAGATTTGTTTGTTATTTTCAGAAATTAGCGCGATCAACCAGACAAAGAAACAAACTCGCTTCAGCCTTATACTATTAGTAAGTATAGATTTAGGGTTCCAAACAAAGTGATATGCTATAACGATTGTCAAACATTTATATGTAAGTACTTATACTCTGTTCAAAATAACATTAGAAATTTATGAAAACCTTTTATTACTTACTGTCCGTTCAACCGATTTTGACTTTTATTACGTTGTTAGCATGACAAATGGCGGCTGCAGTAAATAGTTCGTATTGTAACCGCTTGTTTGCTTTTAATGCCATCCTTATGCCAATGAAATAAAAGTTAAAATCGGTTGAACAGACAGTAAAAAAAGTTATCTTAAATTTTTTATTCTTAACGCGAAAAGGGTATGCTACCAAAATTTTACTAAATGAATCCTCTTACATTTTGGCATTTCGACAAATGTCATCGTTGATAGAATGTCACTTTGTGTAGGCCCTCAGAGGGCCTGGTGCGAGTTTTTTTTATACTTTTTCGACCGCGTTAACGTAAATGTTTGCATAGCCTTATTAGGTGAAATTTTCTAGAAAGAAATTCAGGGTCTCTTTTAACTATTCGCAAATTGATTCCTAGTGCATAATGTGATGTAGTTTTTTTTTATATCTCAAGTGTCTGCACTACTGGGTATTAAAATGTGGAATCATCGAAACAGGCGCGATCTCAATAAAAAGGAATTGAACATTTTATGTAGTATTGACTACCTCAGCGAAACTTACCGAGAAGGCCGACTTGATACATCGGCTGCCAAAAACTACAAAAACATTAGAATGTGTTACAGGTCGCGCAGTGAATTAAGATCGCTCGGTGATAGTAGTGGGGGCAATCGGCGCATGTGTACATTTGCGCACAGAAATTCTTAGTATGTTAGGATTTTATTTTTAGTTTCGTATGTTTGAACCTTAGTAACATAACTTATAATAACACTAGTTTTTGCTTGTAATTTATCTTGTAAGTAAATTCAGTTTTTTTTTTAAAATTAAAATTAAAAAATAATAATAACTTCGTTAGTTTCTTTCTTAACGTAACAATTCACGTCGTAAACCATTTTTCTGGCTTGCCGTTTTAAAACTTTATTTTTAACCATTTTTTTTTTACCACTACATATTACTAATACGATAACACAAGCTGTACGCAACAGTATCCAATGAGACGCCGTGAACGCAACGCGGGATTTGAAGAGCGACTGATCTACCAATGACGTGTCGCCGTCGGCGCACAGCCGCCCGCACTTCGCCAAATAGACCTTAGAATTGAATACTGCGCATGCCCCTTCCACTTTTGCCGAGCGATCTTAATACATCGCGCGAACTGTACATTCGCATTCTAATGGAAAATAAAGTGGCTTTATCAAAAATTTAAAAAAAAGCAAAAATACACAAACATGCGTGTCAAATTATTAAGCGACGACCAGTGTTTGTATAATTGCAATTTCGTGGAGCCGGTGTTAGCCAAAGCCTTCTCGTGCAGAAAAAGTTGGTATACTTACCTATATTTCTAAACTTGATACTGTTTCATTGGCTAAATACTTTTGTGATGCCATAACAATAATAAAAAAAAATCGCGGTGTAACAAATCCTATGAGCAAAATTAGTTTTCCATTTTCTCGCTAGATGGCGCTTATTAAGTTTTAGTACAGGGCATTTCTTCAAAATTCTTTAACTGATTCATATCGCCAAAATTTGACTTTTATCGTCATTATTATTAAATCATGTTTTTATGTCCTTAAATTAAATTATGTCTGTATATTATTATCACGTCTTTGTATAAATAAGCATTTATAGGAAAATTTTGATACCTATTTTCATACGAACATGTGTAACAGAGCTGAAAGTGGAGCTATATGCATCAGTCGAAGATCTTGAAGAAAGACCCTACAAAATGACGTTTACGGTTAACGCGTACAAGTACTTTTAAAAACTCGCACAAAAACCCCACAGTACTCTTTATGAGGTACTGGATATCATTACCGCAGTGCTCGGGGATGTGTCCATTCATGAGCCCGATCTCCCATGCCTTCTTCACGATGGGCCATGGGTACTCCCCAGTCTTGTCGTATTGGGCTGCTACCGGCACGATCTCTTCCTTGGTGAACTTGCGAGCCAATTCTTGTAAGGCTTTTTGTTCCTCGCTAAGCTCTGAAAAGAATTAAAAAATATATTTTTAGTGTACATTAAAATTGGTATTACGTTACATGAAAAACAAATATAAAAAATATTTTAACTACGAGTCTAGGGAGCATTTTAACAGTTTTATATTTAATGTTTTTCTTTAGCCTAAGCGACGTCATTAGACATCTAGAGACACGACTGTGTGTTGCCATTTTCGATTCAAAATGTCCCTTGCTGCCCTCCTCTAGCGACTCCCTAAGCCGAGGTCCGTTCTCCACAGTGTCCGGCTAAGCAGATGACCACCTTATAGGTTGTCACACGAGAGGTCACTCAAACAAAACCAGTGTGTTAGCTTTGCCAAGCTTGTGAAGTGGAACATCGGCCATAGGTCATTGGTGACCATAACTGTAAAATATTTTTGATCTGTTCTCTTGTACTTTTGCATATCCAGTAAGGCTGCCTTCTTGTTACCAAATCCCAAATTTCAATTTAAAAAAAATATTTCTATTTATGAGAAAATGACGTCCTGAAATCGCTATTTTTATCACAGATTCTCTAAATCATCAAAATACTAGCATACTTCAAGGTGACTTAAGAAGCCAAGAATTAGTGAGGTGTAAATATTGTGGGTAAGAATAATAACAAAATTATGAATGCGGCTTTTTTTCGAATATTTTGTATGGAACTAGTGAATAAGATAACTTTGCATTGTTTTTCTTGAGCAATTTTACTCAAAAAAACTGAAAACGTGTTTGTGAATGTGACATCGGAGTGTCGGATCGGATTTGGACCCGTGACCGTATAATTCCGTAAAAACCAGCGGTACTATTATTTTTTTATGATATTCGACTTCTATTTTCTAAGTGCAGAAAATTCTGATATTAAATAAAGCGAAGAGAAAAAGTATGTTTGCAAAAAGTTATGATATCCCGCCAAAGATATAAATGTGAAGATTCGAGTTTTAACATGCAACAAGATGCGGAGTTACTGAAGAAGAGTCACAATTTTTATAATTCTATACCTGACGGTTTTTCAACTCCAACTAAACTAGTGCGCCTCACCATCAACAATTGCATCACTGCTTACCATCATGTGGAGATGGGATTGCATCCCATCTCACGTTTATACAATTAAAAAAAAAGCGGCCAAGTCCGATCCGGACTCGCCCATGAAGGGTTCCATTGCAACAAGTAACATAATCAAAAAGTTCGTGTAGTTCGTTGTAACTTTGATCGATGTTTTAATAATAGTGTATTTTTTTTTTGTGAGAGCAGTGGTGGCCTACTGGTAATGGCCCCGACTTACGAGTTGTAAGTCGCGGGTTCGAACCTAGCCTGGCGCATTACTTTATGTAATTTATTTCATTACCGCTGCTCTCAAAACGGTGAAGGAAAACATCGTGAGGAAACCGGCATGTCCTAGAACCAAAAATTCGAAGACATGTAACATTCACCAACCCGCACTGGGGCCGAGAGGTGGATGAAGGCCTGAGTCTTAGCAGTGGGAACATTAAAAAGGCTGATGATGATGTATTTTTTTTAGATTTATGACGTATTTAAAAAAACTAACAACTAGATCTCGTTCAAACCAATTTTCTGGAGTTTTAGAGAGAATTTTTTTAGTGGAGGTTTGCATGGTAATGTACATCATATATTTTTTTTTAGTTTTATCATTCTCTTATTTTGGAAGTTACAGGGGGGGGGGACACACATTTTACCACTTTGGAAGTGTCTCTCGCGCAAACTATTCAGTTTAGAAAAAAAAAATGATATTGGAAACCTCAATATCATTTTTAAGACCTATCCATCGATAGTAACCACACACATATACGGGTTTGAAGAAAAAAAAATTTTTTAAGTTTCAGTAAGTAATGGGGAACACTAAAAATTTATTGTTTTTTTTTTTCTATTTTTGTATGAAAATCTTAATGCCGTGCACAGAATTCACCTACTTACCAAGTTTCAACAGTATAGTTCTTATAGTTTCGGAAAAAGTGGCTGTGACATACGGACGGACAGACCAGACAGACATGACGAATCTATAAGGGTTCCGTTTTTAGCTATTTGGCTACGGTACCCTAAAAAAGAACACATAATCATAAACCACTTTAGATGAAAAATCGAAGTTTTGAAGTATTTATAACTCGGCTTGAATTAGTGAAAAGCGTAGGCGGCCAGCTACCGCTTTTTTTGTGAATGAAAACATAGAGGTATTTAATTTTCGTATAAAGCCAGTGTCAAAATAATCGGGCCGGAGCGAGACTACCATGATAAATATATATCCAGAGTCTCCCAGGCATTCCAGGAGGGTTGGGAACCCCTTAATAGTGCGAAATGGCTAATTAACACGTAAATAAATGTACTAAAATTCAAATAAAAATTTTCAAAGCTGATGTTTCAGTGGCATGGAAAATATTTACCTACACCTTATCTGCGTTTTACCTAAAATTTGAAAATCATGGATCGAAGAATTATACTCGTATGCACAGAAATGGCGCATTGTAAAGTTGCAAGTGATTGCAACTTTACAAAAGTTAAAAATCAACGAGACAAAAACAAAATAAAGAAGATATTAGATTGCTAATTAAAACATAATACTACGAATGAAACCTTAAAAACCTTCTTAGTAGCAGGAAATAAAAAGTAATTTCTAACTTGAAGTACGAAGCTTTTATAAAGTTAATAGAAAATCTGCGCAATAGAATTCTTCAGTATTTTCATTAAATAACAGACCTCGCTCGCAATTATCTAGTTTCCAAGACTGTATATAGAACTAGAACGATCTCTGGCTTTATATTAAATAAATATACCGTATCAAGGACTTCGTATTTATGTTTGTGATAACAGCCTTCGAAATTCGAATAAGCTTGTTTAACGTTTATGATAAAAACAAGTAACGCAGGTTAGTAGTTGTCTTTTGGAGTTTTGACTTCTTCCTAGTCTTTACTGTCACACAGCTGAGCAAGGCCTTCCCCAAGACCTTCCAGACATTCTTCTTCCGCGCCTTCTCAAAGCAATCCTCATGTTACGTCTAGATCGTCTCGCTCGTCTCCTCTTTCTGGGCCGACCTCGGTGGTGCTTTCCCTCTGAAGGAAGCTACGTGGCAACTCATGCCCGGTAGTCACTGTGCAAGCGGCTGACGTGACCGGCGAAATCCATCGTCACGGCTACCGCCCGGAGGACACGGTGGAGCATACGGTAGAGGTGTGCCCCGCTTAGGCAGAGCACCGCCGTGTTCTTGTGGGGGCGATCGGCGGCAACGATCTCTCGCACCGGGTCTTGGTACGGGCGAGGAATGGCAGGCGGTCACTTCCTTCTGCGAAGCAGTAATGGTAGCAAAGGAGGAGGACGCACGGGCATGCGCGAGGGAGCTACCCTCACGCCCCAGCCACCTGGATCCCAATCCCGATGTTCAGCCACCGTAGGCGCGGGCTTGCGGACGGCAAGCAATGGGTAGCTTGCCGTCCGACCGTCTGGTAACCGTCCAGACCGAGCCCAAGTCGTCAACGGCGCGTACTGTACCACGAGCGCCTCAAGGAGATGTCAGCAGACCGTAGGGGCCCAACAGGGTCGAAGCCTACTGGGGCCAAGGGTTTGTTTCTGAAAGGAAAACTTGGCCCTGGTATGAGAGGCTGGAAGGAACAGAAGTGGGTTTTTAGTCAGTAAAAGTCTGACAGAGTGTATGCTCTAAGAGTGTGTCCACTCCGCCCAAAAGCGGATGTCATTGGATGATTTTAACACCGAAAAAAAAAGTATCGTCGCGTCTATTATGCCCATTTTGGAACGATAATATTTAAATGCTAGATACATAATTGACGCACATTCATACTAAACTAGTTTCTTGCTAAATAATTCTTAGTAAGAAAATATAACAAGAAATTTAGATAAACTTGCTATTAGAACCTATTTATTCTAAACTTAACTTGAATGAATGACAATGCTTATTCAAAGGAAAAAGAACGAGGCAGCCCTTTGCTCACAAATTATCGATCAGTCAGTGACAAATATCCTTGAAAAGGAGACGCGAACTCGGACCTCATGACCCAAGCGTTTCGACCCCAGGCGTAATGTCACGTAATTGGACCACGTACGCCAGATTTTGTTATTAAACATATTTTACTAAGAGTTTTAGGGCGAAAATATCGCCATTTGTGTGATAAAATAACGTCACGTCAATAACGTTCTGTGAAGAGTTAGGTAGAGTGGTGTACCTACCTATAGTGTATACACCCATACTCTACTAGTTACGAGTATGTTTGAGTCTCATTTAGTAGGGATTGAGGCTATTGCCATGAAACGGACGCAAAACCTTACTCTGGGCTGCTATTAAGAGCACTATACTCCACCCTGGATTTGAACCCAGGCCTTCATGCTCAGTAAGGTTAGCAAGTAACGCTTTTGATAATAAATATCAGGCTAACTAGGCAGAGCAACTAAGGGTGAGTTGCACCACTTAACTATAACAATAACAAAGCCGTTAACAGTTGTCAAATCGTCGAAATGACCAATAGGTGGCCGTTTCACAGCTGGTTATGGTTTGGTTATCGTTATAGTTAAACTCACCCTAAGAGTAGTGGTGGCCGTGTGGTAACGGCCCCGACTTACGAGTTGTAAGTCGCGGGTTCAAAAACTTCAAACCCAGCCAGGCGCATTACTTTTTTAATTTATTTCATCACCACTGCTCTCAAAACGGTGAAGGAAAACATCGTGAGGAAACCGACATGTTCAAACCAAAGCGTCATGAACCAAAAATTCGAAGACATGTTACATTCACCTCTCTCCTAGAGAGGAGGCTTCAGTCCAAGCAGTGGGAACATTAAAAGGCTAATTATTAACTAGGCAGTAATTTGTTTCCAGCGTTTTATTTGTACTAAATAAACTATACGCACAAAACGAAAGGAATGATTTACCTATTGACTTCTGCTTCTGGGTCGAAAACTCAATATATTACATAAACAAATATAACTGAGCTAACCCAGATATTCTATTAAGTGTAGACTAGTTCCTACAATCAATTACTTGTGCTCACAACAGACTACTACAATAGATCGACATCTATTGTTAGTGAGATTCAAATAAAAATGAATACTAGAGTGCAGGCATCCTGTTGGTTACCATAATATGTAATGTAGGAACTTAGTTGTACTTGCGTACGAAATGGTCATTAATTATTATTTATTTATAAATAAGTAAGACGATTAGAACATGAATGATCCGGGATGGTTGCTATATTTTGCACGCACACGTGACTGCCTATGTACTTATAAGTATTTGTACTTTGGAATTATACCTATACATACCTATTTAAGATATCTGATAACTTATCGACAACAAGGTAAAGAAAATAAGCCGCTTGGGTTCAATTGTGCCATTAATACCCAAACAATATAAATGTCAAATGATAAAAGGTTTGTTATTGAAATAGATACTACTACGCTGACGTACCTATATAAATCAATAGTGGAAAATTAACATTACAAACCGGAGAATTTACATGATATTATGTAAAATATGTGCATACTACACATAATATCAATTGAGGCTTTTGAACTGACGTTTTTAGGTCGAGCGCTTCTTCTATTATTGGTTCTCACATAGGAAGTGACATGAAAAGGGCAACAGGCTTTACACAAGCCGACAGATGTTTCATTAATTTTTTTATGTGTATTTCCTGATATTTGAAAAATAGTTCTTACCAAAGGACATTCCTGTCGTTGGCAGGGGCTTGGCAGCTGCGACCGGGGCGGTGGTCGACAGCTTTCTGTAAATAGGCCTGGTGGCGCGTATCACCTGAAAAATTTAAATTACATTTTCAATCAATGTATTGTTACGAATTTTTTGGGCGGTACTTAAGCATCACATTCGCTATTGTAAATACAATCATCAGTGGGCAATGGCAGGAGTTTTACTCATGAAAACAGCACACAAAAATTCGGTAATTTAGATGCAAAGATTTACGGACGCTAGGTGTCTGTGATCTGATCTCTGTGTACTTAGCTTTATCAAGATAGCGTGTTGCTTGCTCATATTTCGTGTTGAATCTACATTTAGTGTTATCTGATTAAAGGAGTAACTACATTTATTCAGTTCCATCCGTGTTTTCTGGACGTTTTTGATTACACGTATATATTTCTGCTTCTATCAGTCGCGTACCGCATCGTAAGATCGTGAAAGGCCATCACAGCAAGCGTACTATGCGTTCCAAATAAGAATAGGAAAATCAATAACCTCGATCTGTCAAATGTTGAGTGAAAAGTACGGTTTGCAAATAAAACTTATTCGCGTATCAATAGGGTTCTTTTTTGCTTTGTACTATTATGTCTTTTTATTGTTTAACTAGCTTTTGCCCGCGCGGCTTCGCCCCCGCTCTTCCCTACTCTACGCTACTCTACTTTACTCTACTCTACCCTTCTCTACACAACTCCACACTACCCTACCTTACCTACTCTACCTTATTCTACCCTAAACTACTCTAATTTTCATTTTTTTTTTCCATAAGAACCTTCTCCTCACAATAACGAACACAACAAAAAAAGAATTAGCGAAATCGGTCCGTTCACGCGTGATGGCGTGACCAAGGAAATAGGGATTCATTTTTATATATATAGATGTAAATCAGCTAAATAAATTATGTTTTAAGTCATAATAAGATAAAAATCAAAACTTAAACTCTGCTTATTTTCATTGTTAGGAACATTTCACCGTCTTTTACCATTTGCCACTACTCAGACACAGTTACACAGTGACGCAGAGATGAGCAAAATTGAAGAACTGGATTCTGATTAAACTTTTTTCGGACACTATTTGTTAATAAATTAAAATTTATAAATTTCTTGTTTTGTTCACCCTACCCAATTTCTTCGATCTGACAGTATGGCGTGACGTCACAACATGGCAATCAATCCTATTCTTATTTGGAAAGCATAGTACGCGATAGAACAACACTGAACACTGTCGTTAGCTTATGCAAGTTAAAAACACATAATAATTTGTTCTCATTTCATACCCGTTTACCGCGAAAGCTGAACAGATGCGTACGCATCTCTATACAAAACTGATATTTTCTATGGATAAAAGCTGAATTGAGTGACATGCCTGATTTGTAAGTACTACGTAGAACGTCGCATGGCGTGGATCAAGTGTAGCTCTACAAGTCTAATTTACACATATAAAACGCACGGACACCGACGCGCCCAGATCGGCGCGTGCGGCACACGTGTGCGCAGTGTAGCTTAAATGTATCTAGTTAGTTAATTGAGATCGAAAATTCATATTTAAAAAATATTAATTTTACAGATGACAGAACTCGAATTTTGAAGTTAGGGTTTTAAATTCGCAAAGTAGATTAGTGTCATCGTACAAACTTTCCCAGGGGCCTAAGTCTGCTATTTTTATAAATTCGTCATTCCAACACGATCCTATTGTCATTTTGCTAAAAGTTTGTAATCTGCTAATTCATAATGATCGAGCATTGATCGGTCAATGGTCTTGTAATAGGATTGTAGTATAATGACGATATCGAGCTTATTAAAAGCACTAATTGCGCAATGATGTCGTAATGGTAGGTCACTGATCGAAGGAACTGTCAAAATTTTTGCAGATTACCGCATACGTCAGATATTCATTTGTCATTATGTACGCGATTACCATTCTATTCCATTTCTTTTAATGGAGTGTCAGTGGTTGACCATCGGAAAGTCATAATGACGCCATTATATTAGGTAGTAGATTACCAAAACTTGTCAAAATCAACAATTATGAAATCAATGATAGTCCATTCTGACACTATTGTAATACCAGACTTGAGGCCCTGGGATGACATGACAGGTAGTATAATTATGTAGGTGGGGCAATCAACTCATAAAAGATGATTACCAGCCTATGCTTTAAAAATAGTTACAGTTTATCAGTTGGTACTTTGGTAGATTAGGTACATGATTATTTTTGTTAGGTAACATATCTGTATCTACTCAGCAACTTTCAATCAGCCTCGAATTATTATCAGTAGCTGGTATCCAAACTTGGTTTTCAAATCTTATCTTGACGAACACACCATTCTATTTATTTTGTATGGTACAAAACATCATTTCTTTTTTTTCAACAGACTTTGTACATTTTATAATGATATTTTGACTAAGAGACTAGCGTGACATCACCAATAATAAATAATTTGAAAATACATGTTGTAAATACAACATTAACATATTTACTCTATAATATTAAACAGTCAAAGTGTGTCGTCGATTCTAAGCTGCAATACAAAGTCCAATAAATACAAATGTTACTTTTTGCATGCATAGTGAAGTAAGAAGGTAGTTAAGTATTAGTATCTTAACTGGGCAAGATAACTAATCAAGTTCTTTTAACAGAAATTAAAACTATTTAATTATGTTATGGGGTTTTAATTTTATAAAGAGATCTAATACTAGGCAATTTATGTGGGTTAGTAATATATCTTTCAAGTAACGCATGAGCAGTTAGTCGCAGCAAGGGTTTAAAAATAAGATTTAAAGCACAGCTTAAGTTAAAATTTAGAGCGCAATTCGCAATAATTCACGAGACTAACTATTGTGCACATTGTTGGTGGTTTTTAAGCAAAACAGAATAAAATGTTACTGACAAATTTTTACACAACTTTGCCTAGAGCACCTAAGGTCAAACTTCGAATCAATGGCATGTAAGTTTATAATAATCTCAACTGTTGTTTTACTGTTTTTGTTTTAACAACTTAGAGCATAGTTGAGTTTTAGCCTCTAGATCTAGGACAAGATTCATAGATCATATTTCACCTTTGCTAAGTTCGGTGAGGATTTCATTCAAATATGATTAATTAAATATGAACCCTTGATTATAAGTAATCGAGGGTTCATATTCAACTTTTCTTATCAAAATTTTTTTTTACCATAATTCTTACTCTTACTTTCTTACCATAATTCTTACTCAAAGACTTAATCAAGTTTTCTCTTAAATGGAGATGTAGTTGTATGTGTTTATATATACTATATTTAATATTCATAACCACCATGTCAAGGGTATGTAGTCAAGTATGCAACTTGGGAGGAGTACTTCAATAATTGAGAAAAATTGAATATACAACAAAAAATCTTAACCCAACCGCAGGACAAAACTTACTACATAATTACAAAAAAAAAAAGCAATGGAGCTATAACATAATATGGAGAGACAAAATTTCATCACTGTTAATTATAACATTATTTGTCAAATTATAGTATTGTACATTTAATTTAGAGTACATAAAAATCAACAATCTTAATAAAAATAGATAGTTATATATATATATATATATATATCTAAAATAAATAGTTTTAAGGCAAAACAAAAAAAACTCCAGTTATGAGTCAAAATAATGCAATATATAACTTTAATGTCTTATTGTAATATTATAATTATGATGATTCAAATGAAAACAAAATCATTATAAATGATATGCGCAAAGCACAAATCTTTTGTACCAATATTTGCTAAATAAAATAAAAACCTATGACTAGATTGATAAAGAAGAATTCCAATTTCCAATAAATTGTGCAGACAGACGAATAATGAAAGGTCTTTGGACGGAAAACTTGCATTATTGCCTCACTTGGCAAACACATCAATGTTTAAAGTAAAATACTGCTTGTGCCAAATGTGTGCACTTACTTATACATGACATAACAACCTTCTGTTAATTAATGTTGTATGTTGTTGTTTTATAAATACAACCTTTTATTTTTAAGACTTTTAACCTTTTTTGTCATATATCCAATATGTCATGTCTGTACAAGCATTATGTCTTCTCTGTATAAGAAGAAAAAGTCCATGTATTGCAAAGATTTCTGTGGTTTGAAAATTCACTGAGCCGTTACAAGAAATCGCCCAGCATCACAAAAATCCAAATTACATTTACACTGCTTTGTATGAAGCTTGCAAATTTCACTCAATAGAATAATAAAACAAGATTTTCAGGTTAGACTTCCTATTTAGCAAAATGTTTTATTTATACCAGGATCTGTAATTACAAAATATTAAATGTCAATTGAGTTCTTTTACCCTCTATTATTCTTTTTGTAGAACATTAGCCTTGGTAAATAAATGTAGACAGTCTTAAATTTATATTATAATAAAAGTAGGAAAGAGTTGATTTAATTATTGTACCGTTCCAGTTAAATAATACGGTAGGCACTTAATTAAATGCCAACAGTGATAACTTTCATTGAGTGTAGATGTAACTGTTCAATGAACTTTGGACTTTGGACTTTATACGAAACCAAGGCCGGTGCGATTTTTTCCACTGAAGCAATTCAATATATACGGCTAAATTAACAGCAACCACATTAAATTATCAATTTTACTGTAAAATAGCTTTATAACACTTAAATTTATAGAACGACGTATTAGACTCTAAAAAGAAAGTTCACTTACTTGAGTAATGGGATTCATTTCGAGTTTGTTCCTTTAGGATGTTAACATAAATTCTATAAATCTTCAAGTCTATTACGTTATTAGACTTTGAACTATGAAATTGAACTGTGTCCTTGTTATTCGTGAAACATGAAGACAAACAAACTCCTGCGCCGAGTCGACGTAAATGACATTTATATATAACACGGTCACAGATAACAAATAATTATGTACATAACTCGATTGCCTCAATTCAGATACGAGTCTTTTGGGCTTTTGACAGTATGATTCTTATAATATCTATTTAAATTAAGTAGGTACTTAATTATGCTTTTATATTAGCTAAATGCTTCGCACAAAAACGTAAATTGAAGCTCTAAAAGAAATTCTTGTTTCAAGTTTTTGAAGACCTTGAAGTTATGATTTTGAATTTTTAAACATGGAAATTAAGCACTATTTAACTCAAATCTGTTCTGTTAAATATGAATGCTACAGGGTAGCGTGCGAAATTTAGGTTTTCTTAAGTTTTTTTACATTTTGTAGGTCAGCGCCAGGGTCTCTCTCCATTTTCATTAAAATATGAATTACGACCTAAGCACAACGTATTTATTTAAAAAAACTAAAATCATCAATACAATCCTCTCAGTTTAGCTAACCCTAAATGACTTTTTCATAAAATACATCGACATTTGTTTATTTTACATATCACACAATTGTAACACGAATAGTGTTACCTACATACAGTTTCAGTACCCTCTCGTGTGACGCATGCTCGTACGCACGGTACGTAACTCATATAACGAAGTTATGTCTTTCAGACTTTCCACTAGAATTTACGCATTTGGCGCCAGAGGCTATTCAAATGACGTCTATTCAGAGCGATGAGTAAGGCAGTAAATTTTAGTGAATACTGAGTATTTATTAAAGGGGAATTATAAATACGAGCGACTCTAAAAAACTTAGCGACTGATGATGAGATACTGTTCTAATAACTTGACGGTATAAATTTGAGTAAGCGACACATTAACTAAACTAACGACAAATATTGATTAACAATAAAATCCAGAACGAGCTTACTAAGACGTCACGGCGTCCTCACCTTCCACATGACGCAGGTCTTCACTGGATAGGGTAAATTCGGGAGGTTCCTGCCCTGCACTTGATTCGGACGGAAGAAACGCGCATGTGTCTCCATTGTGTGGACAATGTAGCATATTATTATGGTGGAGGTGTGCCCCGCTTGGGCGGAGCACTGTCGTGTCCTCGTGGGGGCGACCGGTGGTAACGTCCTCTCACGTCGGACCCAGGGACAGTCCATGGTCTGCAGCGAGAGGGAATAGGCGGTGGTCGCCTCCTTCTGCGACGGAGGCAACCATATTTTATGTATTTTATGTATTATGTGTATTTTCATCGAGGACTTATGCATTTACAGTCAATAAGTAACATTTGAAAAAGTGGAACTGATGTAGAAGACCAGAAATGGCCAACGGAACTTCATGTGTGTATGAAGTTCCGTTGGCCATTTCTGGTCTTCTATAGATATCACAAGGAAGATAGTTAAGCAATTATAAAAATACAAATAAATAAATAGTTCTGAATAGTTATGTTGAAAATGATTTCACTGATGATGATTATGGAGTGGAGCCGGAAGATAAACACCAGAACTCAGTAATTAATCAATATGTGCTAGTCGTGTTTGGATTTGGCCTTATTAGAATTGCCATGAGATGCACTTTGGCTATAAGGTACTATATGTACTATCGAACTGATCCGATGACGGAGCCGGAAGGTGGAAAGTGGACAAGGGAACTTCATAAACAATGTATCCATTCTGAAGTGTATCAATTTCTGAAGGCAGTGTTTTTCGGTATTGTTTGTTTCTCATTTAACACCAACTTCCGAAATTAAAGTTATTTTGATCGTTTTAGTAGTGTACCATCATCAGCCATGCCTTCATAATATGTTACTGTATAGGCCAAAACTATGGTAAAGCCGTAGATTTGCCGTCTAGTAAATGATAACTGTGGAAAATTTTCTTCACTACAAAATAAACAAAAATGCGTCGTAATTTCCAGAGAAAATATTTACAAGTTTTTATTTACTTTCAGCATGGTTTCACCTGTCCCGAATGTCCCAATGTTTGTATGTCTGTCATCAAATCTTGCAAGTTAAATTTGACCCACTGCATGCATTACCGGGGCCAGGGTTAGTTTCGAAAGACAGCTCGAGCCCCGGTATTAAGGCTTGAAGGAACGGGGTGGATTTTTAGACAGTAAGAATCTGACACTATCTCCCGCTCCACCCAAGAGCGGGGGTTGTCATTGATGATGTTCCCACTATAAAAAAACCCACTGCATGCATGTGTATTTACAGATGACAATGCAATATTATTATGAATGCAACTGAACTGATTATGGAAACGGAAGGTGGCCATAGGAACTCTGTAGTTAAACGACACAACCCTTTCGAGTTAGGACTGATTTGATCCGTCTTGTCAGTATTAAGTAATTTGGTGCTAGATGGTGATCAGGGTCTGATGATGGTGCTGAAAGGTGGTCATAGGAACTAATTAGTTACACGACATAACCCCATCGAGTTTTGGCTCGTATGATTTCATCTAGAAGACTAATTTAGTGCTAGATGATAACCAGGGTCTGCTGTTGGAGCTGAAAGATGGCCATAGGAACTCGGTAATAAGCGCAACAAGATATCCCTATCATGTTTGAGAATTTTGGTATGGTCTTGATGAGTACCTATTAATTATATAGGTTAAGGTAATAAACGAGTATCTACTACAGCAGTGGTGGCCGAGTGGTAATGGCCCCGACTTACAAGTTGTAGGTCGCGGGTTCGAACCCAGCTAGGCGCATTACTTTATTTAATAATTTATTTCATCACCACTGCTCTCAAAACGGTGAAGGAAAACATCGAGAGGAAACCGGCAAGTCCTAGAACCAAAAATTCGATGACAAGTGACATTCACCAACCCGCACTGGGCCCGCATGGTGGATTACCAGTACTGAGTTCCAGGAGTGGGAACATTAAAAAAAGGCTGATGAAGACGATGAATAACCGCGCTATACCTATTTAAAGCTCGCTAGGAAAATATGATTTTCACTGAAAAGTTGTTTTACTTCGTAAGTGTATTAAAAAACGATACCTATCTATATGTAACATCCAGACAGATATCTACACTAATATTATATAGGGGTTTGTTTTGATTTATTCCGTTTTAATACCACTCATCTAATACCACTGGTATTTTTTTGAGCCCGTGTTAATTGTCTATTCCAAATAGATGGTACCATTGTTCCAACTAATACTAAAAGAAATTCAAGGATCTAAAGTACAGTCAGCCGAAATTCTTTGTATAGGATCTTTAATTGAAATAAAATTCAGTTAAATCCAAAAACAAAGTATTTATTTAACAAATGTCTAGTTTAATAATAAATTGTAGTGACGAAGGTATTCGGGAGAGAAATGATACCAATCAATGCTGGAATAATACTCATTATATTTGGAATAACATGCGATTATATAGGCTTGCTTACACATACATAGATATACTTACATTACTTACATTACTACACTACACCTCCCACGGTGAAGTAAAATAAAATAAGTTTTATTTTATTTCTAAACACACATTTTTTTTTTTTATAAGTGCATATTATTAATTTTATGAACGAAAAATACGCTATATTATATAATAGTAGTTTATGTGATTAGGGGATAAAGCAGTGTCTTTAAGTCGCGGGCGGCATTTTGAATTGCAAACGAAACGAAGGTTGCCGATTTTAATCCCGAACGATATTGAGGGATTTATAAAGTTAACTCCCGAGCATTGCGAGGGAGTTAATATAGAAACCTGAGTGAAGTGAGGAATTCAAGCCGCCCAAGACAAAGACAGCTTTATCCCCATGTTGCATACTCTACTTTTTACACCATCTGTGAGATAATTAAAAGACAATTTGGTCGACCAAATCATATATTAGAGAAATATATCTATGTGTTATATTTACAAGTTCATCAAACAAACAAAATTCACTACTTACTCCAAGATTCTAGTTTCACTTTTCTATAACGCTCCCGTCAGTAAGCACGTTTTATTCTATTTTCTTTTTTTTTTGTTAGTGGCCAGTTTGAATTTCGAGTCAACTGGTTCGACGCACGTACATTTTAATTCACAATGTTGACGATTTTTGATGTTCCAAATTCAAATCTCATTATTCCCTAGGGATCGGCCATACTGCATTATCTCCCTAGAGATAGAATGACTTGCTTTAAGTGAGGTTTGTATGACGTATAAAACGACATTATCGAGCAGGTGGTGTAAAATAGTACATTGTTACACTAGGGGTGAAAGTAACTCATTTCGTCCCGAGAAGGAGTTGGCGGGCGAACGAAGCGAGGTCGCTAATTCGAGGGGTTAAATGGGTTACTTTCACCCCGAGGTAAACACTGTGCTTTTCATTACGAATACGAGGAAACTAAAAATAAAAAATAAAGTTTGTAAAACCTTAGTCGTCGTACCTATGATTTTAAGTAGGTATCTTTCTTCTGATTTAGGCGGTAAAAGGTATTCCACGACTGCTTTAGCCTCTTCTCTTATAAAATTAGGCATTAAATCACTATTTTAATCTGATAAACATAACGTGTTAATACAAATCTCGTGGTACGGAAATGTAAACAAAACTCGAAAAAACCAACGACTGATTGCCACTTTCCCGCCATTTTGTTTTTTTTTTTCTGCGGCCGGCCACCTATTCAGCCTCATTAATGAAAAATTAGAAATTAATTGTAATCTTTTAAAAATAAAGTATTTTAAAGAAATAGTTGAACAAATAAATCACTTAAAATATAACATTATTTAATTAATACTTGTCTTTAAGTTATTTCAATTTTATATCGCGCTGTGATTGACTGGCTGTATGGAAAATTGGAACATGGTTCAATAGAAATGTGAAGATTGAACTAGTTTTTTTTTAATAATTTGACAGCTGTCAGTTGTAAAGTAAAACTCCCTAGGGATGAAAAGTATCACTTTCAGCCCGCTCCTCAGGCAACTTCAGACCTACTTTCAGAGTATGAGTAATGAAAAGTTATTTTTGTTTTTAACTATTATACAATTTTGTCCTATTTTTGTGAACAATGTCCACTTTACCCTTTTTTTTAATATTTTGACATTTGGTAATTCATCAGAAATAACTCTAAAAGGTCCCGAATACACGCTACTTAACTTATTACACATATTATTTTTAATTAAAATTAAATCATCAGGATGTATGTTCTTTTTGTACTAATTTGCTTTTGAGTAGGTTGTCTCGTGCATCTTTCAGAGATTTTTGTAATCTAAACTTTAACTCACACGGATAAGGATCATGATTATAAAGTGGATCAACTACTATTTTTGTTAAGTTACTCGGTAAAGAGCACTTTTTACCAAAGACTAACTCATAAGGAGTATATTTGGTAGCAGAATGAACTGAAGTATTATAGGATAATGACCAAAACGGGAGCCATGTGCTCCATGACTCAGGATGGTTGTCTGTTTGGATACGAAGATATGCGTTTAGATGCTTATGGGTATTTTCCAAAGCCCCTATGCTTTGGTGATGGTAAGCTGTTGAGTTTAGTTGTTTAATATTTAAAAGACTACATACCTCTTTAAATGTGGATGAGAGGAACTTTGTCCCACGGTCCGTTGCCATTATCTGCGGTACTCCATACCTTAATATAAAGTTATGTACTAATGCTCTCGCTACTTCATCCGTTCTTTTTGTAACCAAGGGGTAAGCCTCAAAGTACTTAGTGCGCTCACATTGTAGCGTGAGAATATAACTATAATTATCTCTGTCTAGAGGTCCCACCAGGTCAACATAATTTTTTTTTAAATGCGCCGCATGCTGTAGTTGTAATTTCCATAGGCTGTTTAATATCCCGTACCAAATATTTAAAAAAAAAATATTTTTAGAAAAATCCGGATATTGCAAAACTGGTGGGGACAATATTTTCTCTTTTAATTGTTCAAATGATGATTGACACTTCTCATTCCATATAAAAGTAGCGTTTTTCCCACATAATCTATTTAGCGGATATGCTAGCTCAGCAAAATTCGGAATAAATTTTCTATAATAGTTAACAAATGCTACAAATCTCTTAGCTTCATCTACGTTCGTTGGACACAAATAGTTTTGTACGACTTTTATTTTATCCGGGTCAGGTAATACCCCGTTACCAGATACTACATGACCTAAGTATAGCAACTCCTTCTTTAAAAAATTACACTTTTGAGGATTAATTTTCAAATTGACTTTTCGTAAGCGTTCGAATACATCTTGCAAATTTTTATTATGAGAATAAAGATTACGGCTAAACACAATTAAATCGTCTAAGTAAATTAAGCATTTTACATAAGCTAAGCCAGACATAGCCATGGTCATCATCCTAGAAAATGAACCTGGACTCGTTTTGAGTCCCATTGGCATGCGTGTCATTTGATATTGTCCTGAACAAAATGCAGTGTATTTTCTGCTATTTTGTTCAAGCTCAATATTGTAATAACCTTGGTACATATCAATATGTGAAAATAAACAGAACTTGATAGGGAATCAAGCACTTCGGTAATATTCGGAAGAGGAAATTTGTCGTCCTCTACACAATTATTTAATTTCCGATAATCGATAACAAGTCGCCACTTCTTCTGTCCGGTGCCGTCGGTCTTCTTAGGTACCAATAAAACCGGACTAGACCACTCACTACGACAGGATTCTATGATCCCCTCATGTAACATTTTATCAATTTGTTGCTTAATTTCTCCCTTCTGTGAATGTGGCAACCGGTACGGTTTGGTAAAAACAGGTGTGACATTAGGCTTTACCGAAATTGAATGTTTATAAATGTTAGATGTAGTTAATCTATCCCCTGGCAAATAAAAAATATCCGAATATTTCGCACACAAATTCTCTATGCTTTTTGCTCTTCTTTATTAAGATGTTTAAGATTAAATACCGAAAATAATTGTTTTACTCGATTTGTATCATTCTTATAGTTGCTTAATTTTTCTATATGTGGGTTGATGTCTGTTATCGTGCACGACTTTTCGGTAGCATTTAATATCCTAATAGGTATAAGCCCATTTACTGGCGTCGCTATGGAACTGGCCAAAAATATCCCCTCACTAATTTCCTCTGAATGCACTACACACTCGCCCTTAAAATCAGTCTAAAAGTACCGAATAGTTTCGCATCTCGGTGAAATTTCATACGATTTATTATATCTAAGTAAAGGTAAAACTAATGAAAAATTGTTATGAGTGTTTAATTTAAAAGTATGATTACTAAAATCTAATACGGAATTATATTTATCAATAAAATCCTGACCGATGATGCCATTCGCCCTACATGGCAAGGAGTTGAAAACATAGAACTTGTTACATTTAAGGTAGTGTTCACCCGAAGTCAACATTAAGTAAACATATCCTATTGCATGGACTTTGCCACCAATTCCATTTATGACAATGTCCTCTTTTTGGATAGGAAGGTTATGTTCTAGAATGTATTTGTACTTCAAAGCCGAAATTGTAGCTCCAGTATCTACTAACCATGAATATACCTTATTTTTATAAGCTAAATTAATATAAAAATTACAATCTGTACCTAAAATAACCTTATTCACGAAAAAACTGATTTTCCTCATCGGGGTTTTCCATTACGCTATTTTGCGTTATAGTAGTTTATGTGACTAGGGGATAAAGCAGTATCTTTAAGTCGCGGGCGGCATGTTGAATTCCGAATGAAACGAATGTTGCTGATTTTAATCCCGAACGATAGTGAGGGATTTATAAAATTAACTCCCGAGCATTGCAAGGGAGTTAATAAAGAAACCTGAGTGAAGAGAGGAATTTAAGCCGCCCAAGACAAAGACAGCTTTGTCCTCGTGTTGCATACTCTACTTTTTACACCATCTGTGAGATAATTAAAAGACAATATTTTGGTCGACCTAATCATATAATATAGAAATATAAGTATTATATTTACAAGTTCATCAAACAAACAAAATTCAATACTCCAAGATTCTATAGTTTCAATTTTCTATAATGCTCCCGTGTCGTCAGTACACACGTTTTATTCTATTTTCTTTTTTTTTTTGTTAGTGGCCAGTTTGAATCATAGTGATTACACACTCTTTTATTTGAATTTCGAGTCAACTTGTTCGATGCGCCTACATTTTAATTCACAATGTTGACGATTCTTGATGCTCCAAATTCAAATCTCATTATTCCCTAGGGATCGGCCATACTGCATTATCTCCCTAGGGATAGAATTACTTGCTTTAAGTGAGGTTTGTATGACGTATAAAACGATATTATCGAGCAGGTGGTGTGAAATAGTACATTGTTACACTAGGGGTGAAAGTAACTCATTTCGTCCCGAGAAGGAGTTGGCGGGCGAGCGCAGCGAGGTCGCTAATTCGAGGGGTTAAATGGGTTACTTTCAACTCGAGGTAAACACTGTGCTTTTCATTACGAATACGAGGAAACTAAAAATAAAATAAAAAGTTTGTAAAACCTGAGTCGTCGTACCTATGATTTTAAGTAGGTATCTTTCTTCTAACTTAGGCGGTAAAAGGTATTCCACTACTGCTTTAGCCTATTCTCTTATGAAATTAGGCGTTAAATCAATATTTTAATCTTATAAACATAACGTGTAATACAAATCTCTGTTGTACGAAAATGTAAATAAAACTCGAAAAAACCAACAACTGATTGTCACTTTCCCGCCATTTTTTTTTTTTTGTGGCCGGCCACCTATTCAGCCTCATTAATGAAAAATTAGAAATTATTTGTAATCTTTTAAAAATAAAGTATTTTAAAGAAATAGTTGAACAAATAAATCACTTCAAATATAATATTATTTAATTAATACTTATCTTTAAGTTATTTCAATTTTATATCGCGCTGTGATTGACTGGCTGTATGGGAAATTGGAACATGGTTCAATAGAAATGTGAAGATAGAACTAGTTTTTTTTTAATAATTTGACAGCTGTTAGTTGTAAAGTAAAACTCCCTAGGGATGAAAAGTATCACTTTCAGCCCGCTCCTCAGGCAACTTCAGACCTACTTTCAGAGTATGAGTAATGAAATAGTACATTGTTACACTAGGGGTGAAAGTTACTCATTTCGTCCCGAGAAGGAGTTGGCGGGCGAGCGAAGCGAGGTCGCTAATTCGAGGGGTTAAATGGGTTACTTTCACCCCGAGGTAAACACTGTGCTTTTCATTACGAATACGAGGAAACTAAAAGTAAAATAAAAAGTTTGTAAAACCTGAGTCGTCGTACCTATGATTTTAAAGTAGGTATCTTTCTTCTGATTTAGGCGGTAAAAGGTATTCCACTACTGCTTTAGCCTCTTCTCTTATGAAATTAGGCGTTAATCACTATTTAAATCTCATAAACATGACGTGTTAATACAAATCTCTGTTGTACGAAAATGTAAACAAAACTCGAAAAAACCAACGACTGATTGCCACTTTCCCGCCATTTTGTTTTTTTTATTTTCTGTGGCCGGCCAGCTATTCAGCCTCATTAATGAAAAATTAGAAATTAATTAAAATGAATAAACAAATAAATCATTTTAAATATAATATTATTTAATTAATACTTATCTTTAAGTTATTGAAATAACTATATCGCGCTGTGATTGACTGGCTGTATGGAAAATTGGAACATGGTTCAATAGAAATGTGAAGATAGAACTAGTTTTTTTTTTAATAATTTGACAGCTGTCAGTTGTAAAGTAAAACTCCCTAGGGATGAAAAGTATCACTTTCAGCCCGCTCCTCAGGCAACTTCAGACCTACTTTTGGCCCACTCTGCCTTTGGCTATATCATTCGATACTGTCTGTATTAAATTTGAATATCTTTCAAAAATTTCATTTGCTTCACACAACTTTTTATCTTATACACTTCTGGACACATCTATTGGCCCACCTTGTATTTTCAGTTTCGTTTGGTCCTAGCTAAAATTTTATATTAGGTCGAGCAAAAAGTTTTTATGCAGTTTTGAACCTGGCACATTCACAATTTCATTCAATAGTCTTTTTTTGAATTTCGAACACAGAATTTAAAGAAACAAAAGACAATTTGGAGCCTGTTTGTTGTTAACAAACAATCGAATACTAAGAAAACTTGGTTTTATTGGTTTACTTGGATTTAATTCTTGAAAAAGTGATTGATATCTTTGGTTTTGCAACAAACATTACTTATTCTTAACATTAAGGTATCTATGCTATCAATAATCTATGGATACTTCACCTGAAGTCGCCGCCCAAGCTGTGGCACTTATTCAGGCCGGACACAGCCAAAGAAACGTGAGTGCTCAACTTAATTTAAGTCGATCTGCGGTCCGAAATGTTTATCGGAGGTACCTAGAGACTGGCGGCTTTGTTCGTCGCCAAGGAAGGCCACGATCTCGGGTCACAACTGAAAGGCAGGATCGATTCATCGTGACGACCAGCTTGAGAAATCGTCACCTTACCTCCATTGAGAAACAAAACCAATTTCGCGACTTCCACGGAGTATCTGTGAGCCCTCGAACTGTTCGTAGAAGGTTAAAAGAACGCGATATGGTACCACACAAGCCAGCTAATGGGCCCAAACTAACGCGAGCCCACCGAACAGCGCGCCTTCATTTCGCACGCAGTCATTTAAATTGGACACAGCAAGATTGGAGCCGTGTACTCTTTTCTGATGAGTCTAAATGATGATGAGTGTTACATGGCAATGATGGAAGGAAGAAGGTCTACCGATGTAAGGGAGAGCGTTTCGCACAATGCTGCTTTGAAGAGAGGGTTGCTTATGCCGGTGGCTCATGGACTGTCTGGGGCGGTATATCCGCGAGCGGCAAAACTCAACTTGAGGTTGTTACAGGACCACGGCTGCCAACATTAAATGCTAAAAGGTACATTCGTGAGTGCTTAGAACCTCACGTGATATGGTATCATATCGTGACATCGCGGACTATGTGGGCCCAAATTTCCTTTTTATGCATGATAATGCAAGAGCCCATGCGGCCGGCATCGTCAGGGAATATCTTCGGGATGTGAACATCACAGTTATGGACTGGCCAGCCAGAAGCCCAGACATGAACCCCATTGAGCACATGTGGAACGAGCTAAAAAGACGTGTTAGGGCTCGTCAGCCAGTTGCCCAGACGATGCAGGAGTTGAAAACTGCCATAGAAGAGGAATGGGAGATGATCCCTCAAAATTTCATAGAGCGGTTGATAAACTCTATGCCTAATCGTATGAGAGCTGTGGTAGATGCCCATGGAGGCAACACGCGTTATTAAATTAAACCTTTATTTGATAAAACATGTTTTTTATGCAAAAATCAATTGCCTTTAACAAAGCGCATATCCGACTTGTTAGGCGTAGCTCCATCTCGTATGGTATTCTGAATTCAAATTTAAAACAATACGATCGAAAAAGATGGTAAAATGTATCAGGTTTAAAACTGCATCAACAGTTTTTGTTCAATCTAGCAATCATATTTCGGTAGGGGCCATCGAAACCTAAACTCTAAGGTGGGCCAATAGATGTGTCCAGAAGTGTATTTTTCCTTGTCTACGAGGAGGACCAATTTTTATCAAATATGTTCTAATTCCTTTCAATTCTTTAAACAATAAATATAACGTATTTTCCATAACTTACCATCCTTGATACATTTATTAACCACTATCTTGTTACCGCTATAACATAACATATTATTTCTGCGTACCTATTCACTACACATTATTTAAAATAGATCTTACACTAATACATAATGTTTAAAGTCCATTAACCGCGTCAGTTTTCGCTGAATATGAATTTAGTATAATAGCCGCACACTTTGTATTTTCTTATCGCAATTTACCGAAACTCCAACGTTTATTTTCACCACTAATCACTTTTCACTTTATATCTGTAACTCGTTTTGCTTTCACGGAGGCCTAAAACAGGTGTGTTGAAACCGCTATCTTTGTTTTCAAACGATGTCACCTTTCGATCGCTCTTTCTCTGGCGAATTACCAGCAATCCTTCGATCAGATCTCCGGAGAATGGTTCTTCGATAAATTTCTTGATTTATCCACCGTACATGACAGCGTCGATACATTCGTAGTAGAAAATAGATTACGCCAAGACTCAGCACCAGAACAATAACAGTCAGCAGTATAGTGATCGTAGACACATGAAATATTACTACCTCCGTATCATTATTTCCGCCAGCCGCGTTTTGCACCACCAAGCTCTCCTCCTTAGTTTGCGATCCACCCATTTCGTGAGTTTTTATTCATATAATTTACTTGCACAAAGTACCGAAGTCCACTTATCGCGATCGCGAGCGTAGTGAGTGTTAAATAACTATTATAATAAT
The DNA here is from genome assembly GCA_910589285.2 of Mythimna ferrago. Classification (NCBI taxonomy): domain Eukaryota; kingdom Metazoa; phylum Arthropoda; class Insecta; order Lepidoptera; family Noctuidae; genus Mythimna; species Mythimna ferrago. The sequence goes on along the minus strand of OU342673.1, from coordinate 20,522,697 downwards.
ACATCTTAATTATTGTTCACTTTGTCTGATTGTTTGAATAAGTCCATACTATATATGGCACAGAGGTGTTGGTAACCCGAGCGACCCCAAGGCAGGGTCGCCATGTAGTGACGAAGGTATTCGGGAGAGAAATGATACCAATCAATGCTGGAATAATACTCATTATATTTGGAATAACATGCGATTATATAGGCTTGCTTACACATACATAGATATTCTTACATTACTTACATTACTACACTGCAAAATTGTGTACTGTAAACCTGCTCTAAATAAGTAACAACAAACCATCATTTTTTTATGCAAGTTAAGCTTTCTGTTTTTCCCCAAGATGTTGAGGGTTAATTATAGCTTCCTCAGACATATCTAAATAATGTGATTAGTTAGTGAAAGTTTTTTACATATTACGATCGTATAAAAATATTAGGAAACCAAAATTTTATTAGGTTTGACTTGAGCTGATTCTGATTCAAGTCACTGGTATGGGTTCGCACATTTAATTAAATTATTTACGGAGACCACTCTCCGTTCAGAATAATAAAATTTCGTTCAAACAAATACCAGTAGTATTAGACGAGTGGTATTAAAATGGAATAAATCTTTTTTTTATGGGTAAAAATCATCCATATGACATCCCCCGCCCTTGGGCGGAGCGGGAGACAGTGTCAAACTCTTACTGACTAAACACCCACCCCACTCCTTCGTTGCCTTTTTATACCAGGGCCGAGCCTCCCTTTCGGTGCTGGGCTCGTACGGTTGTTGACAAAGCCTTGAGGCGCGCGGGAACAGTGCGCGGCGTTGACGACTTGGGCTCGGTCCGGACGGTTACCAGGCCTTCCGGCAGCGAGCTATACTCATTGCTCACCGCTGGCGGAAGTAGTCGGGATCGGAATCACGGCGGCTAGTGGCTGCTGGGGCGTGAGCGCCGTTGCCTGATGCAGTCGGCCTCCGCCTTTAATTACTATCTATGTTTTAAAATTACATTCTGCACTAAATCGAAGGAATTATAATTTTTTAACGAAAAATTTGTATGAATGTATTATGAAAAATCCGATTATCTCTGAAACAGCAACGAAAACCGTGATATCCTTACAAGTCCGCATCAATATAATATATTATGTTAAAAGATATAATTTTACGTTAAGGGGCCGGCGACGGATGAATTTCCATACAAACGTAATACCAAGTTCATTTGCAGTTGGAGCATATTTCCAACATATTATGATGATATTCGGTTATAGACAATATTTATCTAGGTTCCCACGCCTTTCTTTTAAAAAAAAAAACAAAAAGAAATTTAAGCGAATTGTATTTCGCACTTTTTTACAGCGTAAATGGCTAAACATGCCATTTGGCTTTTCCTGTATTAAAAATAACAATATTTCTAATATTCTCGACGTAGGACCCTAGATAAATATTGTACAGACCCGAATATCATCATAATATGTTGGAAATATGCTCCAACTGCAAATGAACGTGGTATTACGTTTATATGGAAATTCATCCGTCGCCGGCCCCTTAAGGGGCCGGCGACGGATGAATTTCCATCTCTCATGAATTTCCATCATATGACGGATGACGGAGTAAAAGCCAGCCCTTGGGTCACGCGAAGTGTCAACAAGGCGTTTCGAAAATTCTATAATTTATGAGCACTCGGACCCCGGTGAAGGAAAACATCGTGAGGAAACCGCCATGTCCAGAACCAAAAATTCGAAGACGTAGCATTCACCAACCCGCCCTGGGCCCACGTGGTGGATTACGACCCATTCCCTCTTCTAGAGAGGAGGCCTGAGTCCCAGCAGTGGGAACATTAAAAAGGCTGCCCCAAGTGGCCAAAACTGGATTTTAAGATGTCACAAGAGGTAACATCGGTAACTTTAGCACTTATGAAGAGTTATAACAGTACACTCTACCTGCAATAGGTGAAAAGTGAGCTTTCACCTGAATAACAACGTTATTATGCGTCACGGAGACCACACTGTAACGCTTGCAGCGTTAATATAGGTAACAAGTTCAGTATTATTACAGCTTTAAGCAATATAAAGGATTTTTGTGGACTTTAACTAAGCTATATTCTGAATTGAAGACCACAAGTGTACCCTTAGACCACTTGCATTTTAATAAAGAACACGTGAGCTACTATAATGTAATCAGTTATTCTGTGGCTTCAAATAACAAAGATATAATGCCTTTTGCTGCATACAGTGAAATTTGTGTAATGCTATTCAGCTTGTTACACGCAATCGTATAATATCTCTTATAAAGCCCACATGATCATTATGGGTGAACATTATATGATGCTAAGTTAAAGCAAACTGCTCTATAATAGCTCTCATGTTGCCCATAATCTCCGTGAGAGCTGAATACTTGTACTACCGTTGACAATTAATCTATTATTGCCGTTAAATAAGACCATGAAGACTTCTTTATTCAGCGCTTCGTAGGTATAAGTATACTAATCGTGTCGTTTAAAATATTAAAAGTCTGAGCTTTTAAAAAGTTTTACCTATTTGGTTGAGAAAACTTTGATACTTACTAGGTACGTGATTAACATACGCTAATCCAAAAAATATAGGATGATGTGATGATGATGAGGCTTAATCCGCGGATCCCTAAAATTCCTGCAGAGTTTATCGGTTCACTGATGATTACCTACAGTTATTTGCATACATGTTACTCACTATCAAGCTTTACATGAATCTGTAGCTGACTTGTATAACTCAAGCACCACTCGGAACAGCTCGTTACTGATTCATGTAACACGAGTGGACACTTAAACAGCTCATGCCGTTTGATTGTGGTTAATATGGTACAGATTGCTTGTCTGCCATTTTTAATATTCCAACCTATGTATACAATATAATAACAATTTGTTTCTGTTTATTCAATGAAAATAACAACAGAATTTGAATAGAAAATGTAATGATTTTATACTTAAACAGCTTATTGTCAAAATACAAAGGAAAAATAAAAAAACTTAATTTTTATAATAATATCATCAACCTATTTTATACTATAATTTTCAAGTAAACAGTGATATTTTGAGAGCACGTGAAAATTTCCGTCTCTAATCTCTCTCAATGAACTCTCTTTCCCATTCGAATTTCATGGACATGGAGGAAAAACAAGTTTATTAGCCTATATTTCCCACTAACACTTTATAAAATGGTTCACACAAAACATATCAAAATAAAAAGTAGTAGGGTAAAAATTATTCTCAATTTTGCCACCTGTGAATTGTCAGCTCCATAAAAGAGTTACTAATATCTTGGAGTGTATTTTGTGCTGAAAAATAGGTAATAAGTACTCTATTATTCAGCCCTTGTGGTGTATAAAAGGTAACACAAACGCTGATAATCAGTCATTATTCAGCTCTTGGGGCGACTGTTACCTTTAATAATGCTCAAATAACGCTGATATAGTGCAACCAGCTACATTATTCAGCCAACAGCTGATTAATTTGTGCCCAAATCAGAGTTATATCAGCTGAGAAGGCGCCTCTAACGCTCTTATTCAGCAGGTTTATTCAGCTGAAGATGTGTGCTACTTGGTGATGATGTTGGTTATGATGACTCGGACCCCACGATCCGAGAGTTTCAACCCCAAACGGCTCGAAAATATAACTACCAACAAGGTAAAGTATATTTCCGCCACTTGAGGTTCTCTACAGCCGCTGCAGCAGCACCGGCACAGCACGACGACCTAGGAAGATGTGATGGCACAAGAGTATATCGATACAAGTAACGTCCCACACTAAAGGCCTACCCATTTTCCATTAGAATAAAGACATACCGGCCGGCCTTTTGCCATCATCGCGTGCCAGGCTATGAGGTTCCAATACAGCCGGAACGCCGACGGTGACAAGAGCGCGTCGGATGATGTCGATGACATTCACGTGCCGCGCAATTATGCGACCCGCACTTCGGCTGCATGACGTAATTAAGCTTGCTTTATTTCACTTTATAATATTAGAATCAATAAATATTCTTAACACCTTCCCTTCCCGAATAGCTGCCTCTCGCAACGTGATAATTTGTAAGTTTGACTAATTTAGTGAACGTTCAAGCACTTTTTCTGATGATTAGATGACAGTTTTCACTTTTCACTGGTTGTTTATTTGTTATGCGTAAGTGTTTTTGTTAACTTTCTTCTTTTAAACGTGCTGCAGCCTGTATATGCAACATCATAAGCAAGATCCCACAAGACAGGGCCTAAAATCGACCCCTGCGGAAACTTACCTGATATCTCCCTCCGATGATTGAACTTGTGGACCTATGGCGGCTCGGATTGCGGATTCTGAAAGCCGCGCGTTTTCAACATTTTCCGAGACGCCTCCCTATAAAGGTCAATGATTGCATTCCTTCTAACCCCGTTTTATCTTAAAAAACGCTTTCAGTTTCTCAATGACAGACATAGTGGTCATTGAGATCATCGGAAAACCTAACAAGTATTCTCACGCATACCACTTCCTTCTTTGACAAATCTTACACAAATTAAGCCGCTTGTGTGTGGAATGCGTTACGGCGTTACCCATAGTAGTGACGCATGCTCTAACGCTACCAACGCATGTTTTTTAAGTATGTATTTGTGTTCTTAGTATTATTTCTGATGTTCTACCAGTGTAATAGCCCATCCCAAGGTTGTCTGTAAGGAATTGCCCTGTGCGATAAGACCACCCATTGTACACTTATTTTTAAAATTGTCCTGTATTTTTTTTGTTTATTTGGTGTACAATAATAGTAGATTATGTGATTAGGGGATAAAGCAGTGTCTTTAGGTCGCAGGCGGCATGTTGAATTCCGAACGAAACGAAGGTTGCTAATTTTAATCCCGAACGGTAGTGAGGGATTTATATAATATTAACTCCCAAGCATCGCGAAAGAGTTAATAAAGTAACCTGAGTGAAGTGAGGAATTCAAGCCGCCCAAGACAAAGGCAGCTTTATCCCCGTGTTGGTTACTCTACTTTTTACACCATCTGCGAGATAATTATAAGACAATTTATTATTTACAAGTTAATCTTAACTTATCATTCAACATGTTTTGAGATTTGAAACAAACAAAATTCACTAAGTATTCTAAAGATTCCATTGTTAAAATTTTACTTTTTTTTAGAAACTCGCCTATAAACCACATATTTATTCTGTTTGTTTTTTCTTAGTGCCCAATTTGAATTTTGATTAAACTCGTACGATGTACGGTGACAAGGAGTGTCACAATTTTAGTGACTAAAACCCATCCGTATTTCTTAATTTACCATTTGCGTTCCAGGGCCACGATAACTCTTCGGACCACCCCGCAGCCCAACGCCTTAAAAACCTAAACAACATCAGCTGCTACACTTAGCTTGTATTCTGTCAGTTTTAAAATTATTCCCTAGCTGGTGGACTTTAAGAGTGTATATAGTGGTGTGCCGTATTATTTTCACAACACTTATTTTATACTCTCAACTTTCTCTCATCACACAATAATAAACTCACTTAATTACATTGAAGTTATAATACACGATTGTCATCTGCACAATGGATGCTGCGTGTTTGTAAAATAAGTTCGCTTAAGTTAAACACAACTGGCATCCAAACTGGCCATTACATTTGATATTGTGCACCAGGACGCTTGTATCGGCCCTAACTATGAGACCAAATATAATAGTAGTAGCTTCGTTTCTTGCTATAGTGACAGCTAAAAAAGAGAGTTTTGTGAGAGACCATAATGTATATCCCACAAGGAAAACCCATGAAGGCACTCGTATCTCAACGACAGGTCGATCGCGATCGACTAGTGAATTGACTAAACCAAATATAGCAGATAACGTCGTTGAAAAGTTTGTCGAAACTCTGATGGCAAGTGAAAAATATTTGAAAATGATTGAATCTGTGGAGCGCAAGCTGACCCATTTTGATATGACATTCCATGAAAGAACAAACAGTATTCTTAAGTATTTGTCTGAAATGCTCAGACTGATCAAGACATCATCTTCTGAACTGTTAGAAAAGACTTTGAAAAACGTGAAAGAAGACATGGACAATTTGAAACAGTCTTTGTCAGAACGATTAGATGAACAACCAAAATTGCGCGGTGAGTGTATTATTTTCATTACAATCCTATTAAAACTTATCAAAGAATATAAAGAAAAAAGGTACTGCATTTAACGTTTTCTACAGTGCCCAGTGTAGGCATAGGTGGATGCAAGGGAAAAAATCATAATGCAGTTAATATTAAAATTAGTTTTTAAAGTTAAATTAGTGAGTTAAAGATGAAATTTCAAAAAACCTAACCACAAAAAACAACTACAACATAACCCTCCGTAAAAGATCTACTGGCTTAAATATTTCTGGCCGCTAATTGCGAATGAGTTAACTTATGGCTATCTAGATCTAGATACACCAAGGGATAGCTAAAAGGAAGAAAATATAGACATACCACCAATGGGATTAGGTACACCTCGGGAAGCCGGGAGACTGCTAGTTTCCACAACGGCAAGTCACGTAGCTTCGCATGAAGCTGGCCTGCGGCCCTCAGTAAAGCCGCAGGCCAAAACAAATGCCGATAGCTGATCATTTCTTTTTATTTAAGTTATAGTAGTTGTGTACATATCGTGACCAGGTCATAGAATGAATCACTTAAAAGCATACAACCTGACACATTTTCACTTTTTTCATAGAACCGTTCATACGTAATTGTGACCTTTTACAGATATCTTATGGATATTATCTAGGCTTCTATTGAAATCAATTTATAAAGAACAACGGTGGGGAAATTGTTAATTAAATTATTGTCCACATATACCACCATGATACATAGTTGCGAGATCATTTACTAAGTATTATCAAGTCACGCTAATAGCTAGTTTAGGCAGTGCAAAAATATCGTCATAATTCGAAACTGAATTGACTAGATTTTTTACGGTAATAAATAATCATGGCCTCGTTTTTTTTTGCTGACTTGACTTCCTGGCTTTTGACTAATATAAATTCTTAATGTTCCCACTAAAATAAATCTTGGTCAAGTAACATAGAACCAATAATATCAGCTGTTCAGTATATTAGGCAAACATAAATGTACTGAACAGCTGATTTTTTTTCGCGATTTCAGGTTTGTTCCCATAGTAAAAGTTGTTGGTTATCATGAGCACAATCACGTGTTTAAGTATCGTACACTAATTACTAGTCACCCTATATACATTTGATATTTTTTATCACTTTACGCTAAAAAAATATGCCAGCAAAATTTTGTTCAAGACTTCGCCATGATCCTTTGTGTCAAACTAATCCAGTAAAGACATCTGAAAATCTTTTTGATCTTTAATGTTGACCTTTCATAATGTACCTACACAAAAATGAAAATATGCCAGTTAGGCAATTTTTTTTAAAAAGATTTTGTATGATAATTAATTATTTTTCCCAGCAGATGTCAACCGTACTATCCTTCACAATGTATTTCCGGTAGTTGTTCGTCATCATAACTTCGTCCATAAATGCAGAGACAAAACCTTCGGTTTCTCCAAAGAGATCACCAGAGCGCAGCTAGGTTACGAACGCTAAAAGATCTACAACGGGCCCATGTAAGGCCCTGTAAAAGTGCCCTTGAAGCTCCTTACCCTGTCATAGTTCCCTGCGGCCATTAGGACTTCTCGGGTACCACAAAACGAGTTACAAACATTTTGTAGGTTTAAAAAATAAGTAATATTTACAACAATTACCTACTCCCATATCGACAGTTTTCCTTCGTAATTAATTTGATGCAAGACGACAAAGAAATGAGAGCATTAGGCTTTTACTACCTGTTTGAAGATAAAAACCTTAAAAATGATTATGACAGTCATAACAAAATAAATTAGACACCCCATATTTTAACTTAAAAAAGTGCTCTAAAACTACTGGACTTATAATTATGTACTTCATACCAACAAAGAAATCCGGTACTGTACCTAATTGCTACTGAGAAAATAGCAATTAGGTACAATACCGGTTTTTTTTTAAGATGGGAAATCATGGTGACATCCGGGCATTTTTTCCGCCTAAATCCGGAACATGAACATCGCGAACTTACTATGTCCGTTGAGGACCTGTGACATGCGGATGGTGACGACGCCGTGGCGCCTCTCCAGCCACTCCTCAAAAAGAGGGAATTTACCGCCGCAATCGTGGCTTGCTCATTGCTGGAGTCGCAACTTAGCGCTGTCTCTGTCGCCATGTCGCCATGAGATCCCGCCGGAACTATGTCCGGCTAGGCTACTGGAGTTACACCATGTCACATTTACATTAATGTGACATGGTGAAACTCCAGTAGCCTGATTCACGTAAAATCAAACAAGCCAAATATCGTTGAAGTTTTATAGTCGTTCGATCGAAATCCTATCCAAAAGCGGTATTCACGATCTATCGACTTATTTTCAGTTGCATTAATAAATATTCTACCAGGATAATGTAATACAGATTTTTTTTTAAATCGACGAATTTCAAACGACTTTAAAATCGGTGTCGTTCAAACTCGATTGATGGATGTGAATACGGAAATGGTCTAAACGACTAAATCGCTACGATATCGTTACGATTTTCATTACGTGAATCGGGCTACTGCTTTGCCACACCATGCTCAGGTCGTACATGAGTGCAAGGACTGTTGCCTCCAAATCCCACGGAGACACGTCGGCATGGAGGCTCACCGCTTCGCTAAATCAGATCGCACGGCATCCCCGCACCGTCTGGATAGCCATGACCCTCTCGGATCACTTTGACTGTTTGAGCTTGGCTGGCGGTCGCTAACGCAACGTCGGTACCCACACCGGCACCCCGTTAAGGGCCATGGATCGCGCGAACCTCGCTTAGAGAGTCCGGCAGGAGGTGTCTGAACTTCCTAGATAGGACTAGAACTGCTCGAGGGCAACCCTGGTCCGCTCCAGTTTGGGAGCCAGACGTCGGAAGTGCTCCTCAAAATTTCACTGGCAGTCGAGGACGAGTCCTTGGTATCTACTTCATCATCAACCCGACGCTGATGTGAACCCCTCCTACCGTTATTTGGGAACCCATTGGTGATGCGTTCCGACGGCCATGATATCACATGGTTTCAGTCTTGTGCTGTGCCATCTCGAGTCCCAATAGTCATAGTCCCCCTTCATTGCGGTAAGTACCGGGGAATATTATGAGCACACTTTGAATAAAAATATTATTTCCATTTAACTTTTTCTGAGGATTTTCAATTAAAACGGGTATGCAATGTCGACCGGATAATATTACAAACGCATGACTGCCGGTCGCAGTCCCACTTTTGTGGAACTCGATGATATACACTACTACATTAAAATATTTTATTTCGTATATATACGAATTAAAATACATATTTTAATGTAGTAGTGTCAAGATTTTATTGCGTACATTTCTGAACTTCATTTACTTCAGTGTAATTAAGAGGACAATTGGCATTTATAATATTTGGTCAGAATCTGTAGGGTTCCGAATGTACCCTTCAGTAATCAACAACACCCTATTTCTACGCCTCTGCTGTCTGTCAGCGGGCTGTATAATATATGATTTGTAACAGATATTCAGGTCAATTTTTCACAGAGTGGGTATTGACTTCGCCACTATAACACTATGATTATGGTACGGAAACCTTCGTTTAGATGTTCTACTCGCTAAAAGTTGACCAAATCCAAAATTTTTATCTTGATTTCATGATCAAAAATGATTGAGAAAATATTCCATCCACTGGAAGTTACAGCTAACATCAGCTTGTATATTCTCAACTCAGTATCAATATGATGCAAAATTACAAAACTATACATTCTCGGGTTTTAATCCTATGAATGTCAAATATGATCTTCAATGGACAAATCATGAGGTGTATTTTATTTTAACGTAAATCATATGAAAGATTATATTTAAAATTATAAAAAATGGTATATGATCACGATATAAAACGGTATAGAAGGTTCCTTTGAGATAAGCATTAATTGTTTTTGTGCCCCAATTTATGAGTTTAACTATACAATTGTCTGCTCTTTCTTTAACGGTGTGCCACTCTGGGCCCCCGAAGAGCATGGCAGTATCATCTAGGTGAATATTTTGGTTCCTATACAGAAGAAACATGAGCAAAGATCACTATATTGGCAAAACAGAGTGGGGCCCAAAATACAACCTTGTTGTAGATGTTTGAATTTTCATCACTCATTGTTTTTTTTTATTTTGTCACTGCTATCTGTAACGCAGTCTCTAAATGTTGCTAATTGCTATGAGCGATGCCTCAAAATCTGAGCTTTAGATACTAAAAAAATATTCTGAAAAGACTTTAGTATATCTCTGATTATAGTTATAAGTTGTTTATCTAAACGTTTGTTAAATAAATAACTAAGCATATATGGCGAGATATTTAAAATTTCGGAAGGCTTGAAGGAACGGGATGGGTTTTTTAGTCAGTAAGAGTCTGACACTATCTCCCGCTCAGCCCATCGAAAAAAAAAAAACCTTGTTATTAGGTACTATTATATATATTCATGTTTGTAGACATTGTAGACACAGTGTGTTTATGTTCCCATGTTTTTTGGTCAAATATTATGTCGGCTACATCAACAAAGGTAAATAGTTACAATATCATCATTGTTCATCGATAGGTGTGTGTCTAGATGTCGTGCGAATTATTACAGACTGTGTCTACAGAGACAATGGAAGAGCTAACTTTGTTTGACTGCTTCTGATAATAAGTAAATAAATAATTATTAATAATTATCAAAACATTTAGGTCACATTACTTTTTTCCTATCCATTCAAGTATCTTGAGGGATAGAGCCGATAGAGATCGTGTCAAACACCTTCGACAGACCACCAGTAATCTAAGAAGAGCAGTTCAATTACTGCTGGCAAAACAAATTGTTGTCAAATTCGGAGGGAATTATCTTCGGCCATAGCCCGCGTGAATATTAGAAATTATCCCAAAGGAACACACTTTCGCGATAACTCTGAGCGATCAGAAATAATTTTTTTTATAACTATTTCTAAAAAGCAGATTTAATTTTCAGTGATCATACCTACCATTAATTCCGATGCTGAAGGATATTGCACACAAGTAATAGTAAAGCTTATAAAATTATTTAAAATTTGTAAATAAATCTAAGGTTAACAAAACATTAGGTATATTTCAATTTTAAGTAGATATAGGTACTTACATTACACTACAATCAAGGTGTAAAACAAAATTAAATAAGCAATATACCCGATTAAAAATTTTTGTAATCCGGTGCAAGCAGACGGTAGGCAGGCATAACCCGGACACTGCACCAGCTCGCTGACTGTAGCGCTTCGGCACTGAAACCGGTTCGCCATGAATTCCATGCTCATGAGTTTTTATTTTACTAGCTGCCCGCCTTGGCTTCGCACGGGCAATAAATAAAGCCTATGTTACTCAGGGTGAATGTAGCTTTCCAATAATGAAATAATTATTAAAATCAGCACTGTAGTTTTTGAGTTTATTCATTACACATTTATACAAAAATACAAATTTTCCCTCATTTCGTATAATATTAGTGTAGATACGAGTAGTAACTTATATTCATGCGTGATATTTAAGTTGATCTTGTTGATTTGTATCGTACCTACTGAGTTTAAACACAAAATGCAAATATACCTTTTATCTAATTATATTTAAGTATGCATATTAATTTTAATTTTGAATTTTAAAGGTGATCGTATTTTATATTATGTTACGCTCAAAGATCGAAAACGCTCAGTGAGCGGAAAAATAGCTCACAACGCGTTGTGGTCACAGTAAAACATCCACATGGCGAAATTCGTGTTATGGCTCTCTAATGAAAACGCGCACGATTATACTGTACTATTTCTTAGTTGACCACACATAAGATTTTCTTACAAAAGTCACTTCAACACTGAAAAAACAACACACTTCCTTTTTTGTACAAATTTTCAAACCTATTCTAGAAATGTAAAATCCTTAAAAGTATTTTTTATGAGCCAGTTCGTTGGCTATATAAAAAAAACAACTCACACACACACACACAGTACATTCAATTCTTAAGTTGATAAGAATCTTGTGTGATAAAGAATCGAAAAACGAAGAGCTTTTTCTGTTTAAATGGTGAGTATTTGCTAATTTTGTAACTATATCGTAAACTTATGTACATGATTGATTTGATTACTACAATCTTTTGTACGTTATCTGGTGGATTCAGAAGTAGCCAGGTAGAATGATGTGAGAGAGTTGCCAAACAATATAAACAGATGGCTCTTATACAGTTTGCGTCATTTGTGATACGGGTATGATGTTTACATAACTTCTATCGTAGTATTAACAAATTAACAAATACAATGGCTATTAATGCCGGGGTTCCTCAGGGGTCAGTACTCTCGGCAACATTATTCTTGCTGCACATAAACGATCTGCTTAAGTCCGGTACCTTTGGGTATATAGACGACAGCACTGTTGCTGAGAGTTACACATCCAGCGCGCGAGCTAGTGGGTCACAGATCCAGTCTCTCCGAGAGGCTATGGTTGAGCGTTTGAACTTGTCCTTGGAGGCAGTCTCCGAATGCGGCGATGCCAATAAGATCAGGTTCAATGCTGCAAAAACCCAGGCGTGTCTATTTTCCGCCAAAATGAGCCAATTTAGCAACTTTCCAGGGTGTAGCCGTGCCGATAACCGACCATCTTGACCTTGTTACGCTGACATCAACACTCATCTTTGGGCCATATATCAAAGCAAAGGCTCAACTGGCTGCAAAAAAGCTGGGAATTTTCGCAAAAGTCAGACAGTACTTCACACCGGAACAGCTGCTCAAACTTTATCAAGCGCAAGTTCGATCGTGTATGGAGTATTGCTCTCATCTTTGGGACGGATCTGCCCGATACCAGCTTGATGCACTTGAGGCCATTGAGAGGCGAGCCAGAAGGATAATTGGCGATGATACACTCGTCGAGTCGAGGCTTCATTATCTTGAGCATCGACGAGTTGCTAGCCTGTCGGTTTTCTACCGGTTGCATTTCGGGGAATGTGCGTCGGAATTGCATAACCTAATTCCACCTAGCCCGTTCCATCATCGGACTACCAGACGTACTGCGATGCGTCACTGGTACATGGTGGACATCCTACCCACACGCACAAAACGTATTGAGAACACGTTCATTTTGCGTGCAGCTAAGGAGTGGAATTCCTTGCCGGAGTCTGTTTCCTGATAGCTACAATCCGAGAATCTGTAAGTCGAAAGTGAATAGGTTTCTTCTAGGTAAGCGCGTTCCATCGTCGACCGCATCGTCGCTTTCCATCAGGTGAGATGGCGGTCAAGCGCGAACCTTTCAACAATAAAAAAAAAATAACAAATGATAAAATCAGCATTAGAGCAAGAAATTTTGCACTGATGATAAGTGACGGTGGATTATAGCACGAGTTTTTTTTAATTCGAAATATTAGGTGAGTAGTAGATAAGAGAAGGTTCCTCGGCTTGCACCCTATAAAGGTATCTGGCACGCCACCGAGTGGTGTATGTCTATTGTCTACTATCGCACTTAAGATTTGCAGTTCACCTTGTGGTTTTGGAAACTTCGATAATCTCCAGAAAATACTTCAAGATCTTTACGATGCTTCGTTTAAGGTAGGACTTATGGTGAAAATGAAGATCATGACAAATATCATCAGCCATTTAATTTCTTATGTTTAACATTCAATATGTCCTAAATGAAAAAATTAGAGATGGTTTACCCATATGTCTATCTTGGCCATTACCAAGAAGCAGATTGAATGTACCATCATATTTAAAAAAAGTTACAACATTTTGAAATCAATCAAAATTCTAAAAACTTCTGAAGACCCACTTCTATAGAATGGGTGTGTTTTGCCCGCCATGTCTCGCGGTGCTGACACTGGTGGCTTTGTAGGTACTGGAGTCCGGGAGGAGGAGAACACCGGGAGTCCCGGTCTCGAAAATACCGGGAGTCTCGACGATTTTTCCTCTTTTTCGAGACCCGAGACTCATACCCCCAGTCCCGGGAATAATGAGACTTTCGAGACTTGTGTAGATTTTTTAAAACCTACTAAACTAGATATTGCATGATATGACGCAACACTTAACAGCAGATACCGTTTTGAATTTTGGCCTTCAAAAATTTGATTTCCAGAAAAACTTTAACATTATCAAAGAAAATAAGCTCTATAAGCCAAGTATTTTGATATATTTTTGCACAATCCTACTCAATTTTATTGGGAGGAAGTTGGGTCTTTTCAAACCCTCAATAATTTAGTAAATCACTGATTGAATAGCCGTCTGATAGTTTTCGAGCACATATAAGTACTCCAAAACATATCGAGACAATAGCGTAGCTAACGAGTTTTTTGTTTATCTCGCGTTTGACCACTATCTCACCAAACGGTAAGTGTCGTAATCGTCGACAATACAGCACGCAAAAGACATTTACTGCAAAAGAAAACTTAGTTTAACCTTTTACTGAAACCTCAATATGACATAAGAGTAATAATAGATTAACATCTTTTTTTTAGTTGGGAAATCATTTATCGACTTTTCCTGCCCTTGGGCGTTGTGGGAGGGCGTTTCAAACTTTTACTGACTAAAACCCACTTTTGTTTCTTCTTTGTCTTTGTTCAACCTATGGCTCCAGTATTCTTCGACCCCGCTGGGCACCCAACAGTTTTGCTGACATCTCCTTGAGGCGCCGTCGACGACTTGGTCGGCTCGGTCAGGAAAGTTACCGGACGGATGTCCAGCAAGCTATTCATTGCTCGCCGTCCGCAAGCCCGCGCCTACGGTTACTGGAAATCGGGGTCGGGATCCCAGCGGCTGGGACGAGGCTCACATGTGCGGCCTCCTCCTTTGCTAACATTACTGCTTCGCAAAAAGAGGCGACCGCCTACCACTCCTCGTCGCTCCGGAAAATGGCCTGTACTAAGGCTGGAACCTCCCGAACTTACAATGTCCGGTGAGGATCTGCGTCATGCGGAAGTCAAGGATGCCGTGTTGTCTTTCCTGCCACTCCTTAATGAGGGGACTTACCGTCACAATTATGGTGTGCCCAGCACTGGGTTGAGATAGTCGCTGTCTCCATTCCACCATGAGAATCCGCCGGGACTCTATCCGCCATGCCGCAACTTCGCGCGGAAAAGATTAACCTCTCCGTTTAATTCTATGTATAACTTACAGACCATTTTTCATGAACGTTTTCCAGAATGTGAAAAAATTCATAAGGTACATACACGCTAGGTTATATCTGACATGTTTGTCTGTACAGTTGAGTTGTACAGGTAAATAGGAGCGTGTATGTTGCACAACTGTGCAGGTTTCTATACAAGCTTACCTGACAGGTATAATTGTGCAGGCATACCTATTAGGTACACTCTAACGTGTATGGCTGGGTTTTAAGGCATTGTAGCAGCGTTGAAGCAAATACGGCTTTTTCGTCGCAGGTTAATTTTGTAACAAAAAACAGATCCTACCGTGCAAAAAATAACTCGTCATTGTTATTTTACACGAAAGAAAAATAAGATGGAAATACTGTTTTTAATAAAAAAAATTACTATATCTCATATTGATTGCCTAAATACCTAATATTTGAATATACAATATTTTTCTTTTACAAAGAAAGAAAGAAAATTATTTTATTTGGCATACACACTCGTAGATACATACAATGTAGTAACAACATGTAGACACTAATAAATTATTATATATAAAAAAAAGAGACAACTAACAATGTGTGTCTCACGGCGGCGCCAAATATGTCCAGTTCAGCAATAATGCCAGATTTATTTTTTAGTACTCAGTTATTAGTGATTAGGTGTAGGGTAAATAAATTACATATTATATATGTTTATGTGCGGCAAATAATAAATAAATAGGTGTTCAGCGTACAAAATACATCAAATTAAAAAAAAAAAAAACAAAATCAATAGTAATAGGTCTATCTAATCGTGCATATTAGGGTAGTTTCCAGGGTCAAAATAATTACATTTTATTTAGTCCGTATTTCAGATTATAAAAAAATATTGGGCACGTACTTTTTCTTTTTTCGATTAACCAAAAATAACAAAGATACACGACTCTCGAAAGTCTCGTTTTTCCCGGGATTCCCAGGACTGGGCCAAGTCTCGATTTTATAGTCCCGCGACTCGAAAATGTATCGAGACTGAAAGCCTTAGTACTGGGTGAGGGTTGCACAGCGTTTTATGCTTGGTAAAAGACTACTAGACCGAGTTGAAAACGTCGAGATCAGAGGACACACTAGTCTTTAATATTAGAAAACAAGTTAAGAACAAGTTGTTTAAAGATCTGTCGAAACTTCTAGTTGACACTTCGCGTGACCCAAGGGCTGCCTTTTACCTCGGACAGAGGATAAGCATTACCATACAGCGCGGCAATGCTGCCAGTCTTTTGGGCACATAACTAGTCGACAGCAATGTGGAAGAGTTTTTTGACGCCATATTTTAGTTGCATTTTAGTTAGTTGTAATTAGCAAACGGGTTTTTATTATTATTGGTTTTACTTTATAGTTAGTTAAGTATTTTTCAAATGTAAAGTATTCATGTTCTTATAAACAAAATAAATAAATATTCCTATGTTGAAAAAAAAGTTAGGAACTCAAATGGAATTAAGCAGAATATATTGCAAGCCTCGGGGTTGATAATGTAAGTTATAATACTCAGTAAGGCAATGACCGAGTGGCGTCCAGGATGCGGTAGAAAGTCTTCCGGCTGCCAGATGGGCAAAACAAGATATGATGAGATCATATTACCTCGGGTTGAGAGTGGCACCAGAACGAGGGGATGGTCACAAGAAAACATGGGTCAGCCCAGCCTGCGTTGTATACGAGTAATATATCAATGTTAAAGTAAAGTGACATTCCGATTTCTGCTCTATTATTATAATGATTTAAAGGTTAGCCATTTAATAATTTTTTTATGGTATCACGCGGGTATCAGTATAAAGGGCTCAAGGAGACAATAGTAGTAGGAAATATACATACTAATTTTCACAGTGAAAATTTCAACTGTCTTCATAGACGGTTCATGAGATACAGCTCGCTGAAAGGGAGACAGATGATCGCACAAATGTCGAATCATTTCGTCGAGTCCTGCGAGCTGCAATTTGCCGACGTTTTTCCCTTTTTTTAGGATGTAATTTTTATTTAAAATTTTCGTAAATTTCAATAACGCTTCAATTTACTACTCGCATGAGTTGAAGAAAAGTAAATATATTATAAATTGTTGCAGTAAGCACATCCATTTTTCATAAATATTATCATAACATTGCGAGGAAATATATCAACATTCTACATAGTAGAAGAAATCTGTGCGAATCATCGCGATTGGGGGATTCACTGCATAAGCATTTCACTTTCCGTTTTGTTTTTGTTTTACTCCCGCGAAGTTTTGTAAACTGTCGTGGGTATCGAACAGACTATGAAGTCGACCGCCAGTCGTTTCACATCACACTCGGGACACACACCGCACTATGTTCCCAAAGTTTACGCTACTACAAATCGTACTGTGCGCTCTTACTATCATATCCGGGGAAGTGTCAAGGACTAAGCGAGGTCGACGAAAAAACGACGATGTTGACAAAACTTTATGGAAAAAAGAATACGAGGACGAATTAACCGATGCCATGCTCACCAGTAAGCGGGAAAATTATACCCGTTCAGCGGGAGCGCAAGCTGGCAGCATGGATAACGATGCAGTTATAGAAAAATTAATGGAAAGTATAACCTCAAGCGAAAGGTATCTCAAGAAAGTAGAGGCTATAGAATTTAGACTGAACAGGTTGGACATTGAAGTTCATGAAAAGACGAACGTCATGATAAAGCTGTTAAATAACATTTCAAAATCGATTCGCATTGAAACGTGCTCAAAATTGGAGTCCTCCATTCAGAGTCTGGTGGCTGATGTAAATTCTATCAAATATTCTATGGAAAAGACTCCGCGGTCCAGTTTACCCATGCCAGGTATAAGAGCTGTTTTGTCTTTAACATTTGTAATTACGTTTGTTAGTTGTCTTTCTTTCGAAATCATACTATTAAGTTATATTCAAATTGAATAATTATCGAGAGAGTGCTGAGTTTGTCTCGAATTTCTTGTTGTTAATATAGTCAGCTATAGAACATAATGTTAAGGTGTAATTTAAGCGTAACCTTATTTATTTTGAACAATGTCTTCAAACTGTCCTTTATAAATATTACGAAATCGTGGGTTTGAATGCCGAATATCGAGAATATTCTAGTACTATGGACAATACAACCACATAAATACTTACGCTTTGGCTAAAAGAAAATGATATAGACGGCTTCTCTACTTAATGTTTGTGGTTTACGAAAAACGTTTAGGTTCTCCTACGGAGAATTGGTCTGTATTGCAGTCTCTTCGTCGGTGCCAGTTTGACTGTTGGAATAACCACATAAAACGAAGTATTTATATGAAGATATTTATAAAGATATAGGTATATAAATTGCTTGACTGTGTACATTAATTTCTTATTAAGAAACATTACATTTTTAGTTTCAACAGTCTTACACACAAACGTTATTTTTCATCAAAAAAAAAAAAAAAAAAAAGCAGGTTATAGGTACAAAACCATTATCAATTAACATTTTTTCACTATTTCTTTAAACATAATATTGCACTTGCGGATAGCAGTAACATGGTACTTTTATAATACGACATAATATTGTTGATAACTACGAGTAGTAGTAAATTATCTAATATCATATAATTTATATTGTTTCATAATATTTATTTTAAAATTTGATTTGAAATTAAAGTATTGCATTTTGTTTTTACAAATACATTATTAAATTATTTAACGAATATTTAGCCAGTGTCAGGAAACCCTCCGTTCTGAAGAGATCTCTTAATATTTCTGTTCTCTATAAGTACATGTTATAATTATATTGTTTTAAGATATTTCTTCAGGAGAATAGGGAAAATAAAAGCCATGTCCAAGATGCCTCCATGTTACACACCCTCTTACAAAACTTAAGTATTAAGTATACTTTTAGACGTTTAAATTAGATACGTTTATTTAAGAAAGTTAAATATGTAAATAAAACTTCAAGATAGTGGGAAACTAAGAAAGCTGCACAATATTTTCTCGTATCATATTACATATCACTGAAAGTCTCTGGCCAGTGCATGATGAAAATGTTGACTTTTAAAACTGATAGTAGGCCCTCAAAATTGCTGCAGCTCCCGGCCATACTATTTGTTTACATTACTATAGATTTTACAGGCGATGGAGACTACCAAAAGGATACAAACTTGGACACGCGGCTGTCATCACTGGAGAGCCGTATGAAGAATGTGCAGAGCGGCGTGGAGTCCATTGTGTCCACTATATCGGAGGTCAAGAACAGGCAGTACAACAGAGCGTCCCCAAGCAAGTAAGTTGATTTTATTAGATACTAGCTTTTGCCAGCAACTTCGCGCGCGTGAATATCAAAAATAAAGGCCTATGTTACTCAGTGATAAAGTAACTTTCAACTGATGAAAGAATTTTGAAAATTGGTTTAGCAGTTTTTGAGTTAAATCATTTAGTTGCCTCAACAATCATGTTATCCTTCTTTCATGTATGTTACACGTTATTCTCAGCTATTTGACCGCTGGTTACTTCTTAGCTGTAACAACCTTCACGCAATTTATCCATAGATTCTTTCTCTTTCTTTCTTCCTATTTTAACAGTTCATACTGTAATACTTCTTTAAAATGCACTATATCACTACTCCGTACCTAAGATATTATCCATATAATTCTGGCTCACTGTGTGGGGTCGTTCACATCTGACACGGAACACTGACGGGACCTCGGTCAAAATGTGTAAAAGGCGCCTTCAACAGATTTTTTCCCACGTGGGTAATACTGGCGTTTGCTTTAGATCTGTGTGTCCTCAATATATCATCTACCTTCTTCCGTTCATCTAATTAGGCGATCTCTGTAATCAACTGAACTTCCAAAGGGATGACTCAATGCGTCAAATTTTAATCCTTTTGATATAATTTGTCGATCGACATACTTCTTTAATCAGACCTAAGTCCCACACTACCACTTAAACTATGATTACCAATTACAATGTCCTACGTAACGCGAAACTGTGCGGTTTGATCGCTAATTACGAATGGGCCAATTTCGACACACGAGATTTCCCTCGATGTAGGCACCTAATTGACATTCTCTTAATAGATATTCACCAGCACAGAATTACAGGCAGCCATTGTGCTATTTTTCATTACGAATACGAAATCAACGGTCTTTTCAAAAATATAGCTAATCAACTTCTTAAAATTTAGGCTTATTTTGAATATTACCTACGTTTAGCTACGTAACTATTCGATAAACTTTGTTTTGGATTTGACGATCCATATCATTTGGAAAATTAACTTCATGCCTTAAATATTATAAATGGTGCGATGCGATGCGATTTCTGTTATTATGATCGCGATTATGAAGTTTTTAAAAGAATATATTTTAAAGTAGTTACTTCTGCGTAAATTATATTTTTAGTTTTATTTTCTTGTGGCAGAAGAACATACTGATTTTCTCTGCAACCCGATCTTGACAACGCGACATATAGTTGGCAGTGTGAAAAACAGTCTTGACATACATAAATGGATTCCTACGTGTTTAAATTTTTGCACGTGTGATTTGTTAATTGTTACAGCAAAAGATAACTGAAATTGAATTCTTTTTTTTTAATTAAAAGGTATATCATTTGGAATCATTGGGATGGGAGGTATTTATAAGCATTGTTTGCTGCTGGACCAGTCAAAACTATTGCAAAGATCACGTTATTGCGAAGACATTTGACTTGAAGTCGGGTCCCGTTACATAAATTTGGTAGATTAAGATTTCTAAGTAAAATGATTGAGGCACCTCTTTTTAACTTGAGGGAGGTTGGGGGAAGGCCACTCGGGTTTAAAGAATTAAGAAACTCCTGTGGGTAGCGGACTTATATCTATATCTCCTGGAAGTAAGTAACTATAATTCCGGGAAGTTTAGTTAAAATTAGGTCGTTAATTTCGTCAACGCTACTACAGCAACGGCAGCATTGGCGACTTTCTCGTCGACTAGCATTGAGGATTTAGTATCGAAAGTTTACCCTGCTATCGTCGAAATAGAAAATAAAGATTATAGGGCAATATTGGCGACGAGAAAGTCGCCAATATTGCCCTTTGACACATCCATTGATAATCAAATCCTCAATGCTAGTCACTCTTTCTCCTAAGGCGGTTATTACATTGCCACGCACCACGCAGCGTAGTGCGTGAATGCATTTCTCAACGTTGCTTCTAAGTATCTCCGTTTGTATAGAAAACACGCACTTTCCAACACACTGTGCGTGATTTTGTATGAAATGAGTGCGTGCCTGCGTGAATTTATAAATCGCACCTACGCGTGTGAGTGCGTAAAATACCCGCACGATGATGCAGATCTAGACTCCCGCGAGTACGTGCGTAGGTGCGTTTTCACGCGCTACGCAGCGTGGTGCGTGGCAGTGTGTTAACAGTCTAAATCGCGATTAATTTCAATTTTATTCAAAATGAAGTACTTTCCCGTCTCATAATAAAAGTAACTTTGAAAGAAAATTTGTACTACTTTCCCCCAAATGTGCTCTTATATGTTCGTAAATAGTTTTAAGATACCTATAGGAAACTTTTGGTCACAATTAAATACTCTTAATCAGTAACACATTTATTTGGATAAGGATTAATAATAATATTATGTTGATAAAACTCTTTGGCAAATAGTTGATTTGAATTTCGACCAAATTTGATTACCATAAAAAAGGTTATAATGAGTTAATCTTAAAAGATAGACATATAGTGTCGGGGACATTTTTTTAGATCATTTAAAGAGTACTAATTCTTTCATCTATATTTTTGTGTAACTTGAACCGTTTACGCAGCGCACGCAACGGAAGCCCTCAAATACGAATAATTTTCCCCGTTTTTGCAACATTTTTCGTTGCTGCTTCGCTCCTATTGGTCGCAGCGTGATATATAACCTAAAAGCCTTCCTCGATAAATGGACTATCCAACACAAAAATATTTTTTAATTTCGAACCAGTATTTACTGAGATTAGCGCGTTCTAACAAACAAACTCTTCCGCTTTATAATATTAGTACTTATAGATAGGTACAGAAAACTCACCAGTATCGAAATGTTTCTAGAAACTAGAAACTGAACAATGCTTTCATTAGTTTGTTATAAATGTTGATGTTCCCACAGTTCTCGTTGTTAAAGAAGCATTGTAAGTATCAATGTTCATACTTATAGTACTCGTAGTAATCAATAACAATCAGAATGTTTTATTTGACAGTCAAATTGTATTGGTATTGATGTAGGATGCGCTTGAGTACTGTCTTTTTACCTCAAGCAAATTATAGTAAAGTAAAATTCATTTGCAATGCAATGATTGGATGGAACCACGGAACAGTAAAAACAGTGTTTTAAGTGGGACGGGAAGACCGCAGCAGGCAAATTGGTCCAGAGTCCTTGGATGTACACGGTGGTATAAACGCCTAGCCTATCATTAAATTATAGATATATATTATTTCCCTACTCATGTATTTGTACGAGCCTACCTAGAAGTTAGGCAATTGCCCCTCATAATTTATTAATTTAAAAAAAAAAAACGGAAATATACACAAAGTTTAGCTGTCTTAAATTGACATCTAATGCGTCACACACGCTAAGGTATACCTGAAAGGTTTGCCTGCACAAGTGACCTGTACAGTGTACAGGTAAGCCGGAGCGTGTATGTTGTACACCTATGCATGTTTCCATACAAGCTCACCTTCACCTGACAGGTATAACTGAGCAGGTAAACGTGTCAGGTATACCCTAGCGTGTACGGCTACCTTAACGTGATCTTTTCTTTCTTCTAATAATGAAACACCGTTCATTGTTTGTTTTTCAAATACTAGGTACACAGCGTTATTAAGAAAAGGTCAATGTACTTTATTACCAATTTATCTGGTGCCTACCATAACTGAATTGTTTGTATTGTTTCAGATTAGACGGTGCAATGACCGCTGTAGATTCTGTCTCACTCATCAACGAGTTCAGAAAAACTATTCGTGAACAGAAAAATAACAAGAAGTGTGATTGCAGGTAAGTTCACGTGTTTAATGTTTCTGTCGCCACGCGCCTGCACTTGTCCACTACTTACATACTACAGCTATGTGTAGATAATCTTATAAATTACTAAATATGATGGCAAATTATTAGTTCTTCTAAAACATATCTAACTCTAAGCTATCTGTGAAAGTCGAGACGTCCCCGTTCCCTTGGGAATTAAATCCTGTATCAGCAGGAAAATAAAAAGTGATTAGGTAGCCTACCTACTCTTTCTTTGTAAAATCAGTTACCCATTTACGAAAGTCCTGTTAAAATCGGTACAGCAGTTTCGGAGATTAACCGAAATAAATAGCCAGTCTTTTCAGACGGGTCAACAAACATCGAATATAGGTACTCTCTCTTGCTTTTAGTAAAATAGTAGATTATGTGACTAGGGGCTATAGCAGTGTCTTTAAGTCGCGGGCGGCATGTTGAATTCCGAACGAAACGAAGGTTGCTGATTTTAATCCCGAACGTTAGTGAGGGATTTATATCATTAACTCCCGAGCATTGCGAGGGTAATAAAGAAACCTGAGTGAAGTGAGGAATTCAAGCCGCCCAAGACAAAGACAGCTTTATCCCCGTGTTGCATACTCTACTTTTTACACCATCTGTGAGATAATTAAAAAAAAATGTGGTCGATCAAATCATATATATATATTAGAGAAATATTAAGTATTATATTTACAAGTTCATCAAACAAACAAAATTCACTACTCCAAGATTCTATACCTAGTTTCAATTTTCTACAAAGCTCTCGTCAGTAAGCACCATAGTATATAAGTAAGGAGGTACTTATGCACGTTTTATTCCATTTTCTTTTTTTTTTTTGTTTGTGGCCAGTTTTAATTTCGAGTCAACTTGTTCGATGTACGTACATTTTAACTCACAATGTCCACGATTTTTGATGTTCCAAATTCAAATCTCATTATTCCCTAGGGATCGGCCATACTGCATTATCTCCCTAGGCATATAATGACTTGCTTTAAGTGAGGTTTGCATGACGTGTAAAACGACATTATCGAGCAGGTGGTGTTAAAAATTAATTTTCACTTGAATTGTGAAGAATTTTATAAATTTATAAAAGGTAACTTCCGGACAATTAGGTACTATCCCAAATAAAATCATCTGATAAATATAAAAAGGTTATATATAATACTTATATATATAAAGGTACATATCATTCCAAATGGTTTTCTTTTAAAATTTGCCTTATTTTAATTTGCGATGCGATATGTGATGGCTTTGTTTTTGCCCTTGTTACCCATGAACACAGTAAATACTAAAAAAAGGACCCCAAGGCGTAATTGTCTCGACGGGGCCTTGGGGATTTATGGCAACCCTACGTAGGTATCATCGCGGTCATTTTTGTCTGATCACTTCTTCGCTTGAATCTTGCGGCGCGGCGCCAAATTAAACCCTTTGAAGTTTACGTTTCGAGTACAAGCAAAAATAAACTTAGCGGTGGTCAAGCGAAAGTGTCTTTGATAGTAAACCCTTTAACCGCAACTCTTTTTTTAACGCTGGAAATCATCAAATAACTTCTCGCTCTGGGTGAGGCGGTAACGAGTGCCAGACTTTTACTGACTAAAACCCACACCGTTCCTTCAATTGCCCTTGCTTGCTGCGGGAACTCCCTCGAACAATCCCTAGAACCGGCAGGCGTCGGCCCTAACTGGCACTGGCACCAGCACTACGCTCATCACCGCAGCACAATTTGATCATTGATGGTTGCTGAATCACAGCTACAGCTAGAACGCTAACCTGTGGATCAAACTGGGTCAAACAATTAGTGTCGAGTCTGTCTAAAAATCAAATGACTTGGGTAATTATTAGGGCAAAATGAAATCTGATATAATCAAGGTTACTAATGTAAACTATGATCAAGATCTCATAATCAACCTTATAAAAAGTGTCGAATATAAGTGTTCAAACATGAACAAGACTTACACGCGCCAGCACCAGCATCACAGCGTCAGCATCAAGAGCGACATACATTCGTTCCGAATGTAATCCATTTTTAGGGTTCCGTAGTCAACTAGGAACCCTTATAGTTTCGCCATGTCTGTCTGTCTGTCTGTCCTCGCTTAATCTCTGTGACCGTTTGCACTAGAAAGCTGAAATTTGGTACCAATATGTATATCAATCACGCCAACAAAGTAATAAAATAAAAATTGGAAAAAAATGTTTTATTAGGGTAGCCCCCCTATATGTAAAGTGGGAAGTGATTTTTTTTTTTAATTTCAACCCTAACGTGTCATATATTGTTGGATAGGTATTTAAAAATGAATAGGGGTTTACTAAAATCATTTTTTGATAATGTCAATAATTTCGGAAATAATCGCTCTAAAAGTAAAAAACAATGTGTCCCCCCCTCTAACTTTTGAACTATAAGTTTAGAAAATATGAAAAAAATCTGAAAAGTGGAACTTTATAAGGACTTTCTAGGAAAATCATTTTGAACTTGATGGAAAGAAAATTTTTGGTCAAAAAAGACAAAAAGGTTGTACAAAATAACTTCTGGACTAAGTTTGTAGTATAATCGTATAATATGCAAGCATTTTTTTTAACTTCGTTTACATATTTTATTATCCTGAACGTATCTTCTTTCAAACAAAAAAAGAATTATTAAAATCGGTTCTCGCAATCCAAAATTACCACCGAAAACTTCTTCTGGTACCTATGCATTAATTAGTAACCCAATTTCCCGAGAGATGGCGCTGTACTTTTAAGATTTTTCCTGAGTTGATGGGGTCGAGTATTATCGATTTGTTCGGTTGGTCTCTCCTCGGCATTGGCGGCATTATCTTATAACTACATAAAACTTCTATCAGGAACATGCTAAGGCAATTTACAACAAAACTAAAATTCATTTTTTTAACGCCATCTATCAAAATGTTAAGGTAAATACCAGTTCATAAATGGTTCGATAGATGGCGTTGCGTAATGACGTCGTCTTTTTAAAAGTCGATGTTAAGATTTTCCGTGCTTTCATGACCTACCGTGTAAAAAATCGTCTTTTCTTTAATATATTCATAATTTTACGAGTGCACAATCGCTGAAATTTCTACTACTTGCATAATGTTTTAGTTATCACCGTCCTTTGTGGGCCCGTTTTTAGGGTTCCGTATTTATTAGAGTTCCGTACTTAGTATGTCAACGTAACAAATAGCCTTTTTTAAAGTCATAAGTGGGAACACTTATTGTGACGGACGGGAAACTACGGAACCCTACACTGAGCGTGGCCCGACACGCTCTTGGCCAGCTTTTAAATGATTAAATATTTTACAAAATTCCAAGTCGTTTGACTTTCTAGGCAGGCTAATAATTGAGAGGTGTTGATATTACAGCAGGGTCGGCAGAGTGGATCGATCAGAGCGGTACCCCTCCGATTGCCACGAGATCCAGGTGCAAGGCTTCAATGTGTCCGGCATCTACAAGATCAAACCAGAAGACATGGACCCCTTCTACGTACTGTGTGACCTTACCACCGCGGGAGGCGGCTGGACGGTAACGAAATTCTTATTGTATTTTTTGTATGACAAGTATTTAAGCAAGGAAGTAAAGAGTCTATGACAAAGGCTGACGAGCAGGGCCGAGCCGACCCCAACCAGCGCTTGTGTTCGAAACCTATGGAGTGCCTCATTTTTTGTTGTGGTTTTTCGATATTATCGATATTCCAGTTTTTTTTAGTGGTAGCCTCATAAAAATGGTTCGCCTACATAGCGGAACTAGGCAATTGCACGGAAAATGAAATGTGAATTACACATTTTAATTTGGTCACAATTTCAATAAGTATTTTGGCGCGGAACTCTAATTATTTTTCTAAAATAAGAAAAACCTTGGTCCACTGGGTCATCGTTAGACAGTCTTGTCTCAAGTGTGCGCAGGTCCTTAGGAGTAGGTAGAGCCGTAAAATATTTGCCTATTTTAGTAGTATTTTAAAGACGTTCCTTCTTCTATGACATTAATTGCTTTAAATGCGATCCATTTGATGACACAAACTAAAATATTAAAATTATGCAGGGAGTATAATTCCATCCCTCTTTCTCGCTTGTAAACCTGACATAGGCTCCAGATGTTACTGTGTTGTTGTGTGATGGATGAAATGTGCAATTTATCTGGAAAAAAATTGCAGGTATAAGATATTATGTACCATACATAATTATTTGTGCTGTAAGTCGAATCGCTGCTATGAAGATAAAATGATTACTGAAAGTTTTGTCATATGTGTCCGGCAATGGATGACGAGATTCATAACGTTATCCCGAAGAAAATATAAAAAAAAATTGAGCTTTATACTTTAACGAAAGTAAGGTACTATTTTATATACCTTTACTACCGTTTACATGCCCAAGTAACCACAACCTAAACTCTATAGTCGCTGGTCGTTCTTACCGGTTTATGGCACATGCACAGAAAAACTTTCAGTTTCTTTATAATAACGAAGGTCTGGCCGTCGTGGGCTCTTGGGCTATCACTTAGATAATCAAAATAACAGGCAAATTTTTCTCGTGTCGTTAAATAAATAGCTATAGTAGAACCTACCTATACACCACTCATTTTCAATTAGTACAAATATTTAAGGGGCTTATATTAGAAAAGGTCTTATTATTATTTTAGTAAAGTATCAATAAATAATTTTCATAAACAGCAAAGTTAGCGTTTGTTTATATCCCAAAATGTCACCCAATGGAAATATTGTGAATAGTCCAGTCAATTTAGACATCCGAGGTTACACTAATTCGCACCCAGCTGAAAATTGGTAGGATTCTTCAAAATACCATCATAAACGAAATCTAAAAAGTCCCATCGATCTGACACCTGGAAAAAATAATACTCGGGGTCAAAGGTCACAGAAGGCCATTTATTTATTCATAATTATTGATTTTTTTATTCATAATCAATACATATATAACGTACATAATCAGCCTTTTAATGTTTCCACTGCTGGGACTCAGGCCTCCTCTCTAGGAGGGGGAATGGACCGCAATACACCACGTGGACCCAATGCGGGTTGGTGAATGTCACATGTCTTCGAATGGTTGGCTCTAAGTCAAGTCGGTTTCCTCACGATGATTTTTCTTCACCATTTTGTGAGCAGTGGTGATGAAATAAATTACACAAAGTAATGCGCCTGGCTAGGTTTGAACCCGCGACCTACAACTCGTAAGTCGGGGCTGTTAACAAACGGCCACCACTGTTCACGTATCATCAATAATCTATACTTATAATAAATCTGTAGAAGTGAAAATTCTGTACATTGAAAATATCAAAAAAATTAATGGCAGGGGGTGTAACTAGACCGACACCGAACCCAAAAATGTGATTAAAAAATTTTTTGTCTGTCTGTCTGTTTGTTCAGGCATCACGCAAAAACTACCGGTTCGATTACGATGAAACTTGGTATAATTATTTCTTTAATATCCTGGGCATCACACTGGGTACCTACTTTTCATCCCGGAAAAGTACAATAAAAACAAACTTAATTTTGCGGTTCGATCCCTAGACCCGATTACTGTACCAACTGCAAATAATAAGTTTGTCGAAGGTTACGTCACTCGCAGTGGAGTTCACTAAGGGGCGCTGCACACGGCTAAGATACTATAATATTTTATCTTAAGTTACAATATCGCTCGCCATACAATTCAATGGACTATCACACACGACCAAGATAATTAATATTTAAACGAATACATATATTAAAGAGGTAAAGTTTGTTTTTTTGTTTGTAGGAGGTAATCTCTGAAAGTACTGGTCCGATTGCTAAAATTTTTACACCGATAGAAAGCTGCTTTATTCCTGAGTGACATAGGCATATTTTATGTACCTTCGCGGACGAAGTCGCGGGCAAAAGCTAGTTATGAATAAATAAATGGCGATCGAAATGAAAAAAAAAAACAACTGCGCGTACAATTGCCATCACGGATCTGGAGCGCTGGCTTCAAGTTGAGCAGAAGTCAAATATTCGGTCTCTTTAGTGGTGCGAACTGAGGCACGGGGGCGGGGAGTGTCAGTGATTAGCTCGCCGCGCCATCGCGTCATAGACGTTACTCCTGATTCGTTCCCTGCGTTGCTGCAAGTATCTAACAACGAAGACGATTGGCTCGCCAATGTATGGAATGCGCAAAGCGATCCCCACTCTGACGCCTAGCGCTCAAGATCCGTTTCGGCAATTGTAGTATTTTCTAGTAGAAATTGTTATGAATGATTCATTCTACATATTATGAATTCAGAAAAACCTTTTTTATAGAAAGAAAAAACGTTTATTCGTAATTAATTTACCAGTTGTGACCAATTTTTGTGGATCATTTTGGGATTTCGTGTTTTTTACTGTGAATATACAAATATTCAAAGATCCATACCCGTTGGTATGGATCTTCAAAAATAATAAACGGGTATGGATAGAGCCGTATTTTTTTTTTGTACTAATTTAATGAAAATAGATGAGTATATGTACATATATAATAAATTATATGCCATGGAAGTTACTTAATCTTTCCGTTTTCTCTAGGTACTCCAAAACCGTTTTGATGGTTCCCAAGACTTTTACAAAGGCTGGACTGACTATGAGAATGGTTTTGGTAATCTTGCTGGTGAGTTCTGGCTGGGGTTGGAGAAGGTGAACTACCTGACCAATCAGAAGCTATACGAGTTGAGAATCGAGATGGAGACGGCGCAAGACCAGGAGGCGTATGCTGGGTACTCTGTGTTCACGGTGGGACCAGAACACGAGGGGTACAGAATTAGTACACTTGGCACCTTTTATGGAACTGCAGGTGCGTATGAATCTAGAGCCGCGTACAGACATCGCGAGGCGTGCGTCGCGAATGGTTCGTACAGACATCGCGAGGCGTGCGTCGCGAATGGTTCGTACAGACTTAGCGAGGCGTGCGTCGCGAATGGTTCGTCTCGCATGCCTCGGGCTGTGTGGACGTGTGCTCACAGTGAGCATTCGCGTCATACGATCGTTGCGAACGCCGCCTTAGTACGAGCCGTGCGTATTTTAATCTATGGCCGTGCGTTCCGTGTGGACGGACAGGTGTTTTTTGCGTTTTCTACTGACGAACACCGAGCGTGGTGGTTTGCGTGCTCAGCTTGAGCATGTGTCGTTCGGGACGCACGCATAAATGTACTGTTGTAAGCCTCAGGTTGAGGCATGCGTGACGAACCATTCGCGATGCACGCCTCGCGATAACTATACGTGGCTTAGAAACAATGAGAACTTGTACTTTTTTCGTAATTAAATTATCTTCTTCCTGCCTCGTTAGCGCCTTACTGCGTCGTGATCGATGTCCTGGGTTTGATTCTCGGATCAGTTTTTCTATCAGGAATTTCTTAGTAGCACTTTGAAATTGTTTTGCATATTACATTGGATGGACATACTATAAGACAGGCACAAAATATGGTTTGAAATATTAGTCCTGCATGCTATCTATGACCCATTAGAATATTATCATCATCATCAGCCTTTTTAATGATTCCACTGTTAGGATTCAGGCCTCTTCTCTTCGTGGCGGAGTGGTAACAGCCCCGACTTACAAGTTGTGGGTCGTGGGTTCAAACCTAGCCAGGCGCATTACTTTGTGTAATTTATTTCATCACCACTGCTCTCAAAACGGTGAAGGAAAACATCGTGAGGAAACCGACTTGACTTAGAGCCAAACATTCGAAGACATGTGACATTCACTAACCGACACGCACTGGGCCAGCGTGGTGGATTACGGCCCATTCCCTCTACTAGAGAGGAGGTCTGAGTCCCAGCAGTGGGAACATTAAAAGGCTGATTATGCTTAGCTATAATACCTATCAAGATTTAACCAACACAGAAAATAATTTTATTTCAGGTGACTCTCTGTCGTATCATGCCGGACAAAAGTTCTCAACGTACGACGTTGACAACGACGAGTGGAAAGACGGCGCTTGCGCAACCGAACATGGTGGAGCTTGGTGGTATAAGGAATGTGACAAGAGGTAATTATGCGGAATGTATTGAAACTCCAAATACTTACTTACTGGCTAGGACAAATGTGACTCATTGGGTTCGTTTTCCTCGCCAAAGCGAACGAATAAAATGCTGATAATGCCCTACCATGTAGTAGCCGTACCACCTTTACTCGAAGTCTTTCCGGGGCCTTATCATGACGTGTTAAAATGTCAAGTACGGGATCAAGAAAGAGGAATGGAGTTTTACACCCTATACACCATTATTGTTAGTTTTTTAGTCCTTTAAATACCAGCCAGTTATTGTAGAATGGTCATTAAGAGCGTAATTTTCGAGATACATTTACGTACATCCGCTCTTACGTGGTTATGATTATTACTCATATTTCTCTAGATATTTTGGACATACAGCTATCTTGTAAATATTATCTAGGCTTCCATAGAAATCAAAACATACCTAAATTTGTGTAAAACTAATCTAGTAAAGACCTCTGAAAACCTATTTTACGAGCTTTGGCCCTCCATAATGTAGGTAGGTACTCATATGTTAAAAATATAAAAAAGAACATCAATAAAAGCCTTGCACATTTAATCGAGATTCTGAATGACGACAATTTTTCTGAAAAACTTTTAAAGGTTTCAAAAAAATACGTAGGTATACCTATACTGGAACAAATTGTGTGAAATATTCGAGTAAATCACGGAAATTTGGAATGCCAGCAGAGTTTCAGGCGTTATCTCTCCTTTTTCATGTTGTCTCTTCATCAAACATCGCGTTGGATGAAGCAAGAAGCTTTTATACTATACTCGACGTTGACGATAGGCGAGTGGAAAAGGAGTCTCATAAAGTATACCTACATTTTTCTGTTACAGTAATCTCAACGGAAAATATTCAACGAATAATGATGATAATCGAGGGCAATCTATTTATTGGATATCATTTAAGGGTCCGACTTCTCCACTTTCTAAAACAAAAATGATGATCAGACCTCTGCCTGCAAGCAAACCAACTGATTACTCGGAAAAAACCAGGGTAAAGTAAAACCTGTATAATTATCTTCGCTTGGGTTTTATATTCGAAACGCAATATTATCATAACCACAGAACAGATGAAAGAGGTTAGAGTGGCCAAGTGGGCGGGGCAGGCGCGCCACAAAGTAGGGCAATGCTCATAGTTCAACTACCATTAGCAAACTTACGATCTAAGGCCCCTATTACAGAACGTCACTCAAAACTAGCGTTACTTAAAACTAGTTTCAACTAATCAAATGGCTTGAATCTAGTTTCAAGTACCTAATGCTTGAGTTTTGAGTGACGTTCTGTAATACGGGCCTAACTGTGAATGGTCTGTTAGTTGCCTTATGCGCGTTCGTATTAGTTTATTGCCTGTAGTGGAAGTTAAAGGGTGCGAGACAGGCGGCGACACTTGTAGTACAAATCGGAAAGTACATTCAGTCAAAAAAGTATCGGGAATGGATGATTTGTTTATGGTGCCAAATTCAAATTTTAGATTTTTTTTGTTGTTGCTAGATTGGCACAACAGTTTTCCATTTTGGCGTGGAGTTTGAGTTGCATCTGTTATTTATATTAAATAGGTACAGTGCTGTTTTTAGTTATATCATATCTATTGTGTATTGCGAATTTCATAATGGACAAAAACGTTGAACAAAGAGTTTGTCTTAAATTTTGCATCGCCAATGGAATTTCGTGCTCGGAGTCACTGAAAATGTTACAGAAGGCTTACGGTGAATCGACTTTATAAAAAACACGTGCTCATGAGTGGTATAAAGCATTCAAAAGCGGCCGTCAACCTCTGCAACTGAAGTTAACATAGCAAAAGTGAAGGAAATAGTGACTGAAAATCCTCATTCAAGTTTGAGAGAGATAGCCGCCGAACTTTCTGTATCTCACGAGTCGATCCGTACCATTTTAACTAATCATTTGGGTATGAAACATGTTGCCGCTCGGCTAGTCCCAAAAGACCTGAATTTTCTCAAAAAATTCAATCGCTTGAGAATCGCTGAGGACATTCTAGTCAATTCTTCTTTCTCTTCTTCTTCATTCTAGTCAATTCCGACCCAACATTCATAAAACGCGTTGTTACTGGCGATAAGACGGGGGTTTACGAGTTTGACATGCAAACAAGTCAACAAGCTTCGGAGTGGCGCCTTTCAACTGAACA
Source organism: Mythimna ferrago (assembly GCA_910589285.2). Lineage (NCBI taxonomy): Eukaryota > Metazoa > Arthropoda > Insecta > Lepidoptera > Noctuidae > Mythimna > Mythimna ferrago. Next base: position 20,489,450 of record OU342673.1, on the reverse strand, counting down.
AAACCGAAAAAAACACTCCAAAGTCGATCAAAAGTCAAAGACATGTTGACTGTTTTCTTTGACTATCACGGTGTTGTGCACTCGGAATTCTTACCGGAAGGTCAAACAGTAAATAAAGAATATTATTTGAGCGTTATGCGGCATTTAAGAGAGCAAATTCGGCCAGATTTGTGGAAAGAAAATTCTTGGATTTTGCACCACCATAATGCGCCTTCGCATAAGGCCATCATTGTGAACGAATTTTTGACCAAACACTCAACAAATACCATCCAGCAGACTTCCATCTTTTTCCTAAACTCAAATTACTACTTCGTGGCACCCGTTTTCAATCTGTAGTAGACATAAAGGAGAATTCGCGGCGAGAACCGAACTCAATTTCGGAAACAGCGTTTAAAAAATGTTTTGATGATTGGATTATTCGTTGGCGTAAGTGCATCGTTTCTGAAGGGGCATACTTTGAAGGTGATAAAATATACTTGGATGAATAACAAAAATGTTGTGTATTATTGATCTTTTCCCGGTACTTTCTTGACAGAGTAGTATTTCCTTACGAACCTCTTTCATCTTTTCTGCGATTATAACCATATTTAACTTAGAAGGTACTTGAAACCAATAACGCCTAGCGCACCTACTTAGACCAAGAGCCCAAAGACTGACTACCCAACAAGCAAAGTAATCCTATAAAGATTATAATTCTGTCACTACTAGTAACGTTCTTATAAAAGCATTGCGTAGACTATTTAACTTATAATAGCATTTTCCAAGCCTTTACATACTCTAGTGCATTAGTTTTTAATATCTCGGTCTTATAGTTCGCTACAAGAAGGACCTATAAATCATTTACAGGAGACTTTTACTAATAATAGCAGTTTACAAGCGTAGATACTCTCAAGAGCATTTACTTTTACATCTCAGTCTTATAGCTAGCTACAAGATTTTCTTTTAGGACACTTTTAGGAATAAGTCTCCTATAATTGTTTAGAGTAAAACTAAATATTCCAGTATAAAATTTTGATCCTATAGTAGCATTTTGTGAGTAAATAAGATATAATAACATACTTAGCTGAGATCACTATAAGTTTACGCCATTATAGTTTTGCTCGAAACTCTTTTAAATCTAATAGTACTTGATAAGAGCGCTATTTGATCAAACAAGCTTATAAGCTTTATTAGTAAACGTCAGCCATTTTTTTAAGAATCAGTTTTTCCCTTTTACTTGAGAAAATAAGTTGAACATGAATTTAAGTTATTAGAAACGATTGAAAAGGAGTGGTGGTTACAGTAGAAAAGTAAATTTAGTATTAGCGCATATTTCAAGAGAAAAAATCGCAAATTTATTTTTAAATGGCGGCGAATTATCTAGACTGAAACTCTTTTATGTACTAATTTACCTATATTGGTTCTATAGAGTACTTGATGAAAAGCAATTTTAAAACATGGCGAATATTCATAAGAATTGATGAAATATTTTATTTTCAACAATTTAAAAATGTCTTATTTTTCGAGGGCACTGAAAACTAACTAAATGAGGGTACACTTTCACAGTAAAAATAGCTTCGTCACGTGTTCTTACAGTATATTTATAATATAAAATTAGTATCGAATTAATGTCCTATAATAATACAATACTAGCTGTACCCGCGCGGCTTCGCCCCCGCTCTTCCCTACTTCAGCCTACTATACCCTACTTCAGCCTACTATACCCTACTCTACCCTACTATACCCTACTCTACTCTACCCTACTCTACCCTCCTCTACCTTACTCTACCCTACACTACCCTACTCTACCCTAATTTTCATTTTTTTTCCATAAGAACCTTCTCCTCATAATAACGAACACAACAAAAAAAAAATTAGCGAAATCGGTCCAGGCATTGTTGAGTTATGCGCTTACCAACACATTTTGCGATTCATTTTTATATTATAGATGATAGTAATAGAAATATACTTTTTTAATTTATTTTTCACAAAACAACCGGAACCACCAGCCAAGATAACTTCTATTAAAGTATACTTATAACTAATAACTAAGTACATTACTACTGCATTATAAACAAGACTGCTTTAGTAAGACACTCATATCAGATACTAACAGGAACATTGGTGCTAGTAATTAAGTAGTCCCATATCATTATAGAAGCTATTGCGCTTTGTCAAGTATATTATAGGGCTTAGTAACATTTTGAAAGTTGATTATAAGATAGTTATAGAAATAAACTCTCCTATAATTGCGCCCAAATCCAGCTTTGTAGCATACTTGAAGTTTTTTATAAATGAAAATAAGAGTAGTCTTAAGATTGTTTTAAGTACTTGACTTTGCTAATTGGGTATGGCCAGTCTTTGGGCCCTTACTTCGATGCTTACCTATTACCTATATGCTTTTCTTATTTATTTCTTTAACCGTATCATTTTGATTAAATTTATCATCCCAGTGTCTATCCTCAATGAGGTGATGCTTGGGAAGACCTAGTCCCAACGCACTTGCGTTCATGCTCATAACAAGCACCTGCCTGTCAGGTAGCTCCAGAACTGGTGGGTACCTCTGTACGCGTAGGTACTCTGTAACGGTGACATTTTTATTAATTTCATACACTTACTTTTAAAGCAAATGTCTTATTTGCTTCAAGTACTTTCCTATATAATATTGAAATACATAATAATTTTATAAAAAAAAATATCTATCTATATACTCATATTTTAATAGGGCATCAATGGCGGATTAGTAGGTCGACACTCGCTTCACACCACCGGTCTGCATACCTCCAGAAAGTCCTGGGGGCTTTAACTATCTAGACGTGAAACTGCTCTGGAGAATCACTGCTTTTGCTTGGCTTGACTATTTGCATATCCTAGATAAACCACTTGCATGGAAAAGACTACTACGACGTAATCATGCGTAGAAAAATAATTAGCCCAAGAACGAACAGCTAATGTTGTTTTCAGAAAATTGTAGAAGATCCACAATTCAGATCGTCTTCCGACAAATTGATCGTAATGCCCCTAAAATCGGGACGACGAACACAGACTCTAAAGGGCAAGTATGACTTTATCCCCAGCCATAGCAAGTACAGGTTCGAGAAAACTCCGGCCGAAGCCTTCTTCCCCAACTACGTCGCTTAACTGAACACTGCCGCAAAGCAGCGGATGCACCGCCACACTAGAGAGCTAGAAGGTCTTGTTTGACATTACCTTTGTTAATGTAAATAGCCCAGTCGACTACAGGCGAACTATGTTATGAGTGTTACCCTCATTTCACTAGGGAGCTTATTTGACTGAGTTATTACATCCGTAGATATTTCTCTACGATTGAGTTACAAAACAGAATACAACAGTGACATTATATGTTGCTTAGTTTTTTTTTTATATAATTCATCCACCGATTCATTAAATAAACATTGCATTATGATAAGTATTTGTTTTAAGCATGAAACTAGTTTTGATTTTGCAAATTATATGAAAAGCCATTTGAACGAACGAGTAGATATTGTGTGATTGTTTTCTATCTAAGCATTAAAGAACTTATGTCTTTTATTTGGTCTTAACATTGGAATAATATTGTGCTCAAAGTACTCATTTTTAGTTGAAATAATAAGTATTTTGTATTGAATATTACAGGAATTGCTTTGGGCCTTAGGTATGGTATGACTCGGACTTAAATATGTTTTAAATTTAATTTTTAATTGTAGGTTTAAGTTTAATGCATTGTAGTAGCTCTTATCAGTGTTCTTGCAAACCATCCTTGTTCACGCTTTACGCTATATTTACGTTGTGGTGTACTCATTTAGTTCACATTGAAAGAGTTACCAGATTTAAACTGATTATGTATTTCAAATACCTTTGTAACAAATAAAACCATATTACATCAGTCTCATTTGCTTTATTTTCCTTAATGTATCAAGAGATTAGCGTCTGCACCCTTTTGAGCAGCGTGTTGGATATTAAAACTTTTTTTTGTGTGTTGGATCGTGTAGTCACATCATCAATACTTACAACGTTTAAAGTTAAACATACCATCTATCAACATTGAAACGTTTTTACATCTACTAGATGCTAAAGTAGTTTAATTCTAAAAAGTGTATGAGTTCATAAACATGACTACACAAATGTATATGCTACCTCATGGCAGTGCTCAAGCCGACTGTTCTTTATACATACACAGTTAATTTACTTACTTTATTACATAATATAAACAAAGTGTAATGATTAATCTACAACACTGTACTACATACCTTTTCTATATTATTTCTATTAAAACACCAAAATTTATTGAGTTTAACAATGCATTGTTGGTACAATATATAATTAATTGAAATAATAATGTCCTGTTATCATATAATATACGGATTACAATATCAATCGATAATAAAATATTAATAATGTTGTCCGTGAAGACGTGCGGAACAAATTTCATAAAACATAATAGATTTGTATTTTGTAAATTATTATTCTACTCTACTTAAATGTATATCCGAAGCGACATCTAGTTGTTTCACATAAATTCCCAGCAAACTATTACATTTACGATACTTATACATTTACTGACCTGATTTTGGTAAGTGCCTATCTTAACGAACTTCGATATGTACAGAAATGTCCACAAGACTGCAAACCTATCTACTGCTGTATTGTGTCGTTCAACAATCTAATATTTACATACATTGGCCTGGTGTACAACGTTGTAAACAGTTCATGATTCCAAAATTGAACATCTTATAACTAGCATTTAGATATTGATTATAATATAATACAATAAAAATAATAATTAAAATAATAATTAAAATTTCAAATAATAGCTGTATCATTATCTGTCTTATAACATAGGTATCTACAAACATATCATTGTATATTAACAAAAACGTGAAAGCCACAAAAATACAACTAAGAGCACCACAGGGGTAAAAGCCGTTAGCCGAGTTAGTGAAAGTGTTTTCATAAACAGAACTTGCGAACAAAACGCACACTAACAAGCAAATGTATCGTTCAAAATATAATACACAAGTTTTGTTGCATCAATTGCACTCAACTGAACACGAATTAACTATAAAAGCAGTTATTCATTATTGTGGTATAAAACTTTAAGTTAAAACAAATAACTGTTACTCATTTTGAAACGTTAAAATGTACATTAGCTTAGTACTACATTAACATTATTCATAAAGATAAAAGTTGACTACACTAAATAGTGAACGACGTGTCTGTGTTGCAACAGTAACGACCATCCAACATCATACTGTACAGTAACTTAGGACTTAGGCAGACATTCGAGTTTCAATCGTACCACTATTTTCGATTAAGATAACATATCGAAATTAATCATAGCTATATAGTTCATTAATCATCAATAAAACCGGTTATCTTAACAGTAATAAATTTCCTATCGACAATAATAGTTAAAAACTATCGAATCATCATAAAACATCGATAAATTGCAGATGAAATGTCGATCGCCTGCCGAAGCCGTGCTATCAACTACGATATAAAATCTATACATAGAATTACTTTCCTAACACGTAGATCGACGAATTTAACAATATATCTCCACACACATCAGCCGATTTAAATTTTTACCCATTTATAATTTTGACAAACTGAAATAAAAAAATGTGTATGAAATAAAGATTACTATAGATGACTTCAAATAACTCAACGATGTAGGTGTCAGACTGGAGCAGCTTAAAGGCCGGAAGTGTGACCCCCACCCGTTGCAGTATGTACGTGAACACACTTCTAGATAGCATTTTAACTTATCTAGACAGGTAAACAGGATCACTAGTATGCAACCCACCAGACGAGTAATCAATTTACTGTAAAAAAAACGCCTAAGTGGTCTTTCAAAGTTACAAATTAAGAGTAAAATAGAGAGAGACAAAGTAATTAATAACTAAGTACGTGTTTTAATAAGTAAAACTTAACACTAGAATAGGCGGAACTTTCGACATTTGTCCTAAGTGCACCATAACATTATCCGAATTTATAATGAAACGCGTTAATGTTCCTGGCCAATTATGAATAATGTTGCAAAATGGGTGACGGCTACAGGGTGACAGATATTACGAGCTATACAAGTGTAGCAAGCAGCTACGTGTGTGAGAGAGCGAGACAACATACATACATCCAACAATTACGGGCTATCCTTAACAGTGAGTAGAGCATGTAACGGGAAATAGATTATCATTAAACATAATTCCCAATATTATATTATATATTATTAAAAAAAACTGAAACGGTGTGCGGCTCTAGTTAACGAAGTTAAAGCAGTATTTGGCTTAGTGATATAAATATTTATTGGAATATTTCTAACTGTTAAACTATGGGTTGACGTCCTAAGACGTTAGAATAGATTAGACGGCTCGACGTGTAAGCGTAGACGGCAAGTACATCTCACATCGTCGCTTTACCGATGACAGTGCCAAAAGGATTCACGGGAGGCAAAGAATCGGGTGTAGTGGCGCAACTTGGGGAAGCCTATGTCCGGCAGATGGATATTGGTTTACTTCACAAACTATAATAACGCTTAAACCCTCAACCATTGTTATACTTACTTTACTGTATTCTGTTTAGAATATAGTAAATAGAACGATATGCGAATAGCTTTTCAAAATTAACACTATTCCGCAGGGGCTGTGTACATTAAACATGTATTTTATTCTACAATGTGTGACGGAAGTCAATCCCGTAATCTTCTACAGAACTAACAAGTAAACAACAACTACTACAATAATTGTTCTACACTGATAATAATAATCCATACGCCATTGTGTGATGTTCGTGTCCACGCATTCTTCAGCTCAACACCTCTTACAAGTTGTTCGCGAAGAACACGTTAAGCAATTCTGTAACAAACAAAAAATACATGTTTAATGATGAAATATTTGAAATCCCTGATCTTATTTGAATGGGCATGTCAAAAATTACATACATTAGTGAAATAGCTTCAACTATATTGTCAAATAACTGGTTTGATGTTATAAAGTCAAAAACTTGTCTCTGTTTCTTTGAAACCGAGAGAACGACTCATTGATCTGGCGCAGCCTTCTATTTTGTGTTGTACGCCACTGGGCGCAAACGAGTATCTTTGATACAGGGGAAAACTAATATGCAAATAAAAATATCAAATTGTATAGAAAAAGCTATAAAGGCCAGACGAATGAGACACCCTCTCTGTTTCAAAGAATCACCCTTAAATAGTAAATAATAAATATTTTAGGGTTACAGTTAAGTGTATGTTGCAAGGTTAACTCTGAAAATCCCTTTAGAGAAATAGACTGCAACACTAAAAAGTAGCAAAGATATAAAATAGATCTCTAGAAGTTCATAGGAACGTCACCTAGCCAGCACTCAATTAGGCATATTCTGGACTCTATCTAGTTCTTATAGGTCAACAGTTGTGCGACAGTGATTTGATTTGATTTGATACCTGTTCAAATCAAATCAAATCATTTATTTCAAATAGACCATTTGCAGGCACTTTTGAACAGTCAAATGTCGGTCACTCCAAGAAAACTGAAGCTAAATTGCATGTTCCAAAGCGTAGATCTCTATGGAGAAGAACGGGCAAGAAACTCCATGGACACTCTTTTAAATCATATTATGGGCTACATTTCTTGGTTACATATTTCTTGTTGCTTCTATTATGTGAGCACAATGAAGATAATAAATTTTTTTTTAAAATTAATTAAAAGATAGAAATCGAATTAAGCCGAAGGCAGCTAATAGATGACCAGTCACGTCCACACGTCCTTTGTTAAGTCTGTATGTTGAACTTAGGCCGATTCCAGAGAGAGCTCGGTGATGAGGTCAGAAGCTGGCGCAAGTTTTAGCAGGCAGTAGAGCTCAAGGCTACACTTGTTTCCACAGGGTAAAACAATATACGATCGCTCGCTAAGTATATATATCCCGAGCGCATTAACATGGCACCTGGCACGAAAACAGTTGCCACATTGAATACTCGAAAATAGTTTGTATGTCACGTTGTAAGCATCGTAAATTCATAAAGTAAGTAGTATGTCATCAGAATTACTATTCAGCGCAAAATAAATGTTGATATTCAAAAAAATAAAATAAAATTGAATGCACTCAATACTTCAAATATCATTCATCAGGTGCCATGTTAATGCGCACGGGTTGTACTCTGTCGCGTTGTACACCCCCAAGCGTGGCTATATTCTCGCTAGATGGCGCATAACTCAACATTTTTAGTTTATATTGTTTTAAATGTATGGGACTATTAATAAGTCAAAGAAATGGTATTTGCTAAAATTGGACATTTCACTTTATAGTATTTAGTTTAATTATTGCCTAATTATCCACTTAATTCTAACTGTAGCTATACTGCTGAATTATAGTACTATAACTAAGCATTATAGACATCAGGTTTCACTTTAATGTCTCGCGATACATGTCTTCAGATCAAAGCATTATATGTCTTGCGTTTTAAGTATTACCTCAGTCATGATCATGCGAGGACTGCTCGCTCTCAGGTCGCAGTGAATCGATACAGGCGACGATCTTGAGCGCCGGCCCCAGCTTCATGTTGAGCGCCATCACCAGGTGCTCCGGTCTGATTAGCAGCAGAGCTTCACCGTCCACTTCTTGCATCAGGAACTCGTCGGCATAGCCCGCACAGCCCGGTATGTTGCGAATGAAGTCGCATACTTCGGATACCTGTAGGTGATTTGATTTTTATTTATTAATTTATTCGTGTGTACACAAAACACATGTTGTGTGAACTTAAAATGTTTGTGTGATGAGCATGATCATTTGTTTTGTGTTTAGGTGTATTTAGAAATATATAAGTATGTTTATCAGTTGTCAAGTATAAATAACACAAGGTCTGCTTAGCTTGGGACTAAACGGCATTGTGTGATAGTTGCGGAATATTATATTATATTTTAAGCAGGCTCTGAGCGGAACGAGACGGAGTGTCAGGCGTACTGTACTTCAGGTGCCCTCTGTGTTCCAGGGTAAGATAAAACAGGATACAAGCGTTTACGAAACACACTATTGAAACATTGACACACAGTACTGTATTCAGAAAGTACTCGTGGGCGTTCTCTTTAAAAGCTGATAATGACGATTGAATATAACGACGATTAATGATATTGAATGGAGATATCCGCATGAAAACCAAGGTTGCCGACATAGCACGAAGAATCTTCAAACTTAAGTCGCAACGGGCAAGGCACATTGCTCGCAGAAAAGATTGCCGTCGATGCGGGACGCACAGGACTGTTCATTGTGGCGACACTTGGGAGAGGCCTATGTCCAGCAGTTGACGTCTTTCGGCTGAAATGATGACGATGATGAATGATGATTGATGGAAATACTCACGCTCCACTTATTAGCGTTAGGTATCTTGGGCGCGTGCGCGGCTTCTGTGGCCGCCGTACTCGCGGGCTCGGCAGTGCTCGAGGCCGCCGCCGCTTCGGACTTCACGTTGTTGCTGGCAGCGCTGTGCGAACTGCTCTCGTTGGTCGAGCTGATGCGCGCCACACTTGGACTATGCTCCAGCATCTGCTTCTTACCTGGTTTATTTAAGGAAATAATTACTACCTGTCCATCTATTTGATAGCTATGATGCCACAGACAAAACAACGCAACGCAGACCTTACTAAGGATTATATACTTACTTTGTGAGAGAGAAAGGGAACTATAACGGGCATAGTACTATCTCTTTCCCATAGCGAACACATGATGGCAATGAAACATCATAGTAGGTTAGATTCAGAGTAGATCTGTTTATGTCAAGAGTTAAAAACAGATATTATTCTGATAAAGTGGAGATGATACCATGTACGTTTTATAGTTCGGTGTTATTCAAATGTTGCGATTAGTGTTTTAGACCTAACATCAGTCTGCAGTATCGTTATGAATACAACCACAGTTGCATGGATACAAAGTTTAGCAGATGACAGACAAGATTTCGTTTGTACCGTGTAAAAGCAAGATATATCAAACTTAATTTATATGGACTTACTCAAATTGTGTGAACTGCTGTTACGCAATTTTTTATTTTTATTTATTATTGTTGATAGGTTCGCGCTTGACCGCTATCTCACCTGATGGAAAGCGACGATGCAGTCGACGATGGAATGCGCTTACCTAGAAGAAACTTATTCACTCTTGACTTAAGATTCAATAATGTATTGAATAAGTCCATATTAATGTTGGTCCTATGATACCGTAACACTTTTTTTACATCTTAAATTACCTAATGAATTCTCCCGTTCTAGGGCCGAACGGGAGAATATATATAATATAGATAATACATAAAACCAACAATATAACTTACGCGGTGGTCCATCATCTGAGGCGGGGAGCTTGTTCTCCTTGTCCTGTTCCTTGTCGGCCCAGTCACGCAGTGGCCGGTTGACCTGCACCAAATTACTCTACATATCAATTACCTAAGACCTTTTATTGCGAATACAGTAACATGTATAACATTCATAGTACATACAATACCCAATCATAAAAACTTGAAGTACAAAAACGATCCTTATTTCTACGAAAATAAAGACGCTGTCAAAGCCAAACTGTGACTGACTTCAGTCGCCGACCAAAAATGTATCTGTTTGAACTGGTTATCATTTTGATATGGAATCATAGACTTTATTGCGTAAAAAAAGGACGTGTGACATTTTTGACCTGTGACCAGGAGAAAAGGGAAGAATGTACGGTTGAAATGACTACATAACATTTATGAATTGACTTATATACCAATGTCGCAATGAATGAGAGATAGACAACTAGTTGATAAGGGCACACATATAAAGGTTTCCATAAGAATCGGATACGAAGCCAATAGTGGTGTTTGAGAAATAGTATCAAAATAAAGGAGTAATGGACAAATGTCCTCATAAAACGTGATGTTAAAGTAGGAAAGAGTTTGTCGAGTACTACCCGTTCCAATATCTAACGCCTCGTTGAAAGATAAACACGACATCAAGGAACAAAATACCAGTACCTTATAATAATAGTCCTGATGCCGTAGAATGTAACAAATAATATGATAATTTTAGTGATCTACCCAGTGCATGGTTTCTTATTAAACCACGCGTTAATATCGTGTTTTTATGTCTTAATTTGGACTGGGAATAATGGATAATTATTATCTGGAACACAAAATCTTGGGCCGACTCAAAGTTAAGAAAAAAAAAACTAAAGTAAATTGCACCTTATTAATAGGACGACAACGTTCAATTTACTTTGCTAGAGATGCAAGTTTAAATCAAAGAACATGATACTTACAGCAAAAGGTTCGCCGGCTTCTTGAATGACGTAGCCTTCAATAACATGCGTCAGTATGTTCGGCTTGACCATCGCTTTCGGGAGTCCCTTGTCTGCGACATAGTTAATAAAAATATTTGTAAGTAAAAATATATTGAGAAAGACAAGCAACAAAAAAGTTTAAGCTTAAATTCTTGTCTTGGTTGGGTCACCGTTTCTCATGAGGCTAGTAAATTATCTAGTAGGACATATCACGTTAATAGCTGCGAGGGGCCCTGTAACTTGCAATAAAGGTTTCATAAAGACCTATCACAGACACCAGTCTGTCACAAAGTTAATCCATGTTCGTGCTCCAAGTAACCTTAGCAATATGTAATTTGTGTAGAGAAAATAAACGATTATTATTATTTGTTTGTGGCGCACAAACCGCGTCTTAGACAGTGAGAGGCGACCCAAGCAAGACGTATTTCATAAAGATGTTCATACAATACTGACCGTGGGCCGCCTGCTGGCTCATGTGGCGCGGGGTGCACTGCGTGCTCTTGAACATGGCTGACGTGCCCCCGGACGGCACCGGCGCCGTGATGGACGCCGTCATGGTCGACGATGACGACGTGGATGACGCTACTGTTGTCACCACCTGGAGTTACGGTGAAAATATTGATTGTGATTATGAATTAGTTTGAACTCGGTAAGATGCAGCGCGGTGGCCGTTTTTGTAACGACAATATACTTCCAGTTGATTTGTAAGTGCCTGTATTCAAAATAACTGAAAAAAAAATTCATGCAGGTATTACGACTATCTATAAATATGAAAATAAATCACGAAATGTGTTGATAAGCGCAAATCTCGAGAACAGCTGAACTGATTTCGCTAATTCTTTTTTTGTTGTGTTTGTTATTGTGAGGAGAAGGTTCTTGGAAAAAAAATGAAAATTAGGGTAGTGTAATGTAGGGTAGAGTTGGGTAGATTAAGGTAGAGTTGGGTAGATTAAGGTAGAGTTGGGTAGATTAAGGTAGAGTAGGGTAGAGTAAGGTATAGTAGGGTGGAGTAGGGTAGAGCGGGAGCGAAACCGCGGGCAAAAGCTGGGCATAATATAAGCAGGTGTAACTGACGAGCGGTTATGGCCTTACCTGTGGTGCAACAGGAGTAGTTTGTTGCGCACTGCTGGGTACCGGCGCCGTACTGGTGGCCACTGAAGCTGCAGTGGTGGTGGGCGTCATTTCAGTCGATGTGCTCTGGCTTTCTGTCTTCGACGGACTGGACTTTGACGTCTCCATGGGTATAACAGCCCCTGGGTTATTCAAATGTTAATGAGCTATGATTGGAGAATACTTATCTAGAATCAAGTACTGTATCAGTAAATAAGCGGATTTTATTTAGTCTGTGTGAGCGTGTCACCCGGTTACTGAACAAGAATAAAACATAGTTTGAGTTCACTGTTCTATATTTTATATTTAACACAAAGTAACATTATGCTTTTGCAATACATCTATAGTCTATAGTCATCAATCTAATATTAGTGTTGTGCCTGATCAACATACACAACATCCCCCGTTTTTTATCGATATAACTTATCATATAGTTATGTATTTAACAATCAATCAATCTATTAGACTTTCTGACAACCCTTCCACTCGTAGTGATGTAATTATTATTACTATTAATACTAACTACTAACTAATATGTCACAGCTTCTTCGCCCGCACAACTCAGGTATAATGTTATTTTTCTAGTCTTGACTACTAATACTAATGTACATTAACTGTCGTATTTCACTATAGTTTAGTGTCTATAGTCTGTCTAATAAGTCGATCGAATTGAGAATTTTGTATAATATTTAATCTTCTTCTGTTAGTAAACAATGATCTCTATCTCTTAATCAACCTTGATTATTGAACCCGTGTTGACTACATCAGATTTCATTAAATCCTAATAATTACCCAAGTCGTTTAACTTATTAGACAGATTCTAGCAAAAAATCTTCACGCTTAAAGGTAACGGCTGACTGAATAATCAGATAGTAGATAATAGTTATTATTAATGATAATTTAGGTTAGGAAAAAGTTATGTTTACTTCTTAAACTCTCTTGGTAATGTTAGTTCAGATAGACTATATTCCTTACCAATAGTTGCGGTACTGGTGGACACTGCAGCATCAGCCGTGGAGGCGGTGGTGACGGAGGCAACGCTGAACGTGGTGGACGGAGCGTCGGAAGCTTCCGACACGATCTGCTGCGGCTGGATTTGCAGCACCGGAGCCTATACACAACACATGGCATTACATTATCAAATCTATCTTTATAGGGTTATTTGTAAAACACTCGCAACCTTGCAGAACTGTATTACTAAAACCATAAACAACAATTTTTGTTCTATGACTTTTTTCAAAACATAATATATTTACCAAAAACAAACCTTCAAGATTTCGTTGTTCTATCTAACACATTTCAACTCTGTATTTAGCTATACCTACCTACGTCTCTATGACGCGACGCAAGTGTATTAAGCACCCCCGTCGTCTGATCCTGCTTCCCTCTACTAATGCGGCTCGACCAAATCGTTTTTTTTTTTGTTATATTAAAGCACACGGAAAGTTAAGGTAGGTAGGGTAAGGTAGTCGGGAGCGAAGCCGTGGCCGAAAGCTAGTAATAAATAAACTACCATTTCATACACTCAAGTAATAGGTTAGGGTCGGCAATTACAAGACGTCAGTGGAAACGCCGAGACGTTCTAGAAACATACTCATTTATTATAGCATTATTTGCCAACAATTGATGCCGTGGATTTGATTAAGTTTTGACTGTTACAATTACGTACTATTTTTATGGCGATTTTGACTATAAACTATTTATTTTCAATTAATAGAACTTTACTTAATTTAATTTTTTTTTTTTAAATTAAATTAAATTATTGTATGAGATTGCTATTTACGAAATGTGCACTGTGTACGAGTTGTAAAATCCAAATATTTATGCGGCTGAAATGCCCAATATACTGAAAACCCATAGCCAACTTGTTAGCAACCTATATTCTTGCAAATAAATATATCATTCATCCATTCATTCAATAGATAGTAATCCTTCTTAACCTTTCGAATACCGTAATTAAACACAATAGAAATACAATGAGAGAGCGAACGCCGGCGTTCGCTTGGGGTTCAATGAATTAAATAAGCAAATGTCAATCATACCGGTGCAGAAGATATCTGCTGCGTTTTATCATCCTCGGTCTTGACGTGCGTCACAAGCGTGGCAGGAGTCTGCAGCGGCAGTACGGATCCCTGCACTGGTGCCGCGATAAGACCCACGGTCCCTTGAGCAGCTTGCAGCGTCAACTGTGGAACACTCAGGTTGCTTATTACCTGTACCAGTCCGCAGTTTCTACCATAAACATAGAGCAATGGACTGAGTAAGCTGACTGAAAGACTGTAGAAGTAATAGTCGCATACTGTCACGAAATCGACTAGTAGGCTGTAAAATAGTACAGTATAACATATTATAGACAAATTGTTAGTCTGTAGAATAAGCCAAACGACTTTGCGGCCAGTACCGTCTCCTTTTTTGTAGTTTACAACGCCCTATACACCCTTAAATTTTGATCGTTTTAATCCCGTGGAGGGTCGATCCGGTACATGAAACACTATCGAATTGTAAAGATAAAATTGAAAATAAAGTATCTTTTTTTCGAAACTCGTATTAATTTACGCATGTACGAAATTAATTTCCTTAAGAAAACATCAGCTGAGCGAGTCCAATGACCTCTAGGTAATAGTCGGCGTTGCGTACAAACTACCTACAGGTCATTGAACTCGCTCAGCTGACGTTTTCTTTAAAGAAATTAATTTCGTACATCCGTAAATTAATACGAGTTTTGAAAAAAAAGTACTTTATTTTTTAATTTTATCTTTACAAATCGATAGTCTTTCATGTACCGGATCGACCCTCCACGGGATTAAAACGATCAAAATTTAGCGGTGTATAAAAGATACGGTATCTGAAAGATTTTTGAAATTTCAGCACGATCGCTTTGTCTCGCTATCACGATCGCTTTTCAATTGTATTGGGAACGCTTTAGTCCATTGATCTATGTTTATGTTTGGACCCACAGATCAGCTATGTATGTTTACATAAATGATAATGATCCTGACATGAATGCAAGTGTAATTTATAAAACGGAGAATCAAAGTGATTTCTCGCTCAAGCACTTGATGCTTCTTAGTGGAAAAAAGAGATATATTAGTTCTGATCCGTGCGTGTTATGTTTCATCCATATTCTTAACTACTGGGAGAATACTGTCATACCAATTTGAATAAATACGTCATGCAATCAGTCACAATGCTGCAATTTATAACATGTTGATTTAAGAATAATGGGAGGCGCAGCAATCTTGGGTCCTATTTAATAAATATTTGCTACTTCTTAGAGATAATCAGACACACAAGCAATTCTTGCCTCCGCACCTTATTTGTCTTTCACATAAAGTTAGGGTCTGCTTAAAAGAATCTTGGCCGCCATCCCTTATGATTTAATATTTTCTATTTAAAAATTTAATAATACATAACAGCAATCTAACAAGTTGAGAAAATATATGAATATAATTATATCTAATAGTTTGGTTATCGTGGTTACCAGTTCAGCGAAGAGAGGTGTTACTGGGTTTTGGATTGTGGAGGTCAGATAGGCATATACAACTGAATCTGTTAAGGCTAGGCAGATTGAATTATGCTACGGTTTATTAAATAGGACCCTGAACGAATTTTTCGCTTATTGTTCAGAAACTTTAATAAAATGACAATATTAGTCATTCCACTATACAGCATGCTAGCACAGGAACATTTTCTTCTAAGCCACTTGCTTGTATCTTACAGGTATACCTCATGTAAAACAGATAAATATTGCCTCCCACAAATACGTTTTACGCATGTGACGTCATAATAATTAATTATTATGTTGAAAAATATCTTTCGCTTTTCATGCATGACATGCAAAGATTTTTTAGAAGAATGTAACAATAGACAACCTACTGAAATTATCTGTAATTCAATAATATCGAGACGAATAATGTCGATTACATGTACACGTCTTTAAAATCGATTTATATAACTGTGACTCGAAATTTAAAAGGCAAGCTTTATTGATTTACTTAAAAATTTTAATGATAACATAAAACAACTTGAAAATAACATAATTTCTACGAAGCACAGGAATTAAATCTATCATTTAAAATATGACATGCTACTGATAAAGCCAATCAAGATGAAAATAATTAACCGACGAATGTTGGTAATCGATACAATCGAATAGAAATACATAGATCGCACCAAATTCACCACATATTATCAAAATGAGTTATTTAATTAAAGGCTGATTCTTCGCTAATCAGATAACTGTCAACCGAAGAATAAGAGTAAATATAGGTAGTCAGTAACAGTCTAAACACTATTTTTATTACAGTTCAGATGAAAGTTATCTGATATTGAAGAATTTGCCCTTAAAAGGTTTTAACCAAAGTACACTCGATAGTGGTGCCATCAAATCTATCTACCTTATTCAAATGAATTTCGATTTCGAGATGATAAAATAAATAATCTGATGAAGTTTTTATACAAAAGTTATGTAGGTATCGTTTGCGAGGTTCGTTTCGCTACCTCATGGTGCAATAACGCCGGAGAGACTTGCACGAGGGGCGCGGTCAGCAGAGAAGTCCCATCGAGCGCGAGCCCCGACTGCCAATGTTTTCACCACTCAAATATACATATAAAATACATAGACATATTTGGACAGTACATAGGTACATATTAATATCATACACGAATATAATATTGAAGGCTTTAGAAAA
The DNA here is from genome assembly GCA_910589285.2 of Mythimna ferrago. Classification (NCBI taxonomy): domain Eukaryota; kingdom Metazoa; phylum Arthropoda; class Insecta; order Lepidoptera; family Noctuidae; genus Mythimna; species Mythimna ferrago. Next base: position 20,472,381 of record OU342673.1, on the reverse strand, counting down.
ATATCTCTATAGAATTGAACTTAGACTTGGAGAATATTGGCGGGTTTCTGAATAGAGAATTTGAAGTTGAGAATGTGTCAAACGCTACTTGAATGCCATATTTACAAGGTTTGTCAAGGTAGAGTTTAAAAAAACTCGACATCAAATTCAACACGGATATCTAAAAATAGTCCACATAAGATGCATGCATCTTCAAGACAGCTAAGGTTGTATTGTTATTATCTAGTGAATGCTATCGGTATTGATTAGTTTCAAACTTTATTTAGAGACTTCCTAATTTCTCTTCAGGGGATAGTATCAGTTCTAATATTTATTCAGTTTCAAACTACACCCAATTCGTTTATCAAACATTGTTATGAATTAGTGCACGCTTAGCAGTGTTATCTCTTTTAAATTGAAATAAAACCAGTAATAAAGTCTTATGCATGATTCCCATCGAGCAGGCCGCGCCAGATCGCATTTTGCAGTGTCTTGTGAAATTGGAGCGATTATAAAGTGGCTAAAGATCATATTTGCATGGAGTTTAAATAACAAATGAACCAATTTGTATCTCCTCGCACGCCGCCGTCGCCACTCGGCTACCATGCACGACTGAATACAGCTAACTGTTTTGTAGTCTCTTCAACTTCCTTGGACATACAGGTCGCGCGGTGAATCAAGATCGCTCGGTGAAAGTAGTGGGGGCAATCGGCGCACAGAAATTCTTAGTATGTTAGGATTTCATTTTTAATTTCGTATGTTTGAACCTTAGTAACAAAACTTATAATAACACTAGTTTTTGCTTGTAATTTATCTTGTAAGTAGATAAATTCAGAAAAATTAAAATTTTTAAAATTAATTTTTTTTTTTTTTTTATTTAAAGTAAAAAAATAATTTCGTTAGTTTCTTTCTTAACGTAACAATTCACGTCGTAAACCATTTTTCTGGCTAGCCGTTTTAAAACTTTATTTTTAACCATTTTTTTTTACGACTATGTATTACTAATACGATAACACAAGCTGTACGCAACAGTACCCAAGTACAACAGTATCCAATGAGACGCGAGAACGCAACGCGGGAATTGAAGAGCGACTCTATCTACCAATGACGTGTCGCCGTCGGCGCACACCCGCCCGTACGTCGCCAAATAGACCTTAGAATTGAATACTGCGCATGCCCCTTCCACTTTTGCCGAACGATCTTGATTCATCGCGCGACCTGTACCTATTTGCGTTTCAACACGGCTCGCTCGATGGAAATCGTATATTGTCGGCGTCCAGGTGTTGTTGATAATTCAATCATAAATGATTGCTAATTAATAGTAAATATTACACACACACGGCAAGAATAAGTGTGCTGTTAGATCTGTATTTCACGTCACTATTTAGTTGTATGTGTAAGGCCTTATCGTTAAAACACCGCCAATAAGAGAGAGGATCTCATGTCTTATGTCCTGCGTTCTGGACTCACCGTCTGCATAGAAGCGGAGTGATTTAGAGCAGCTTGTTGCTGAACGGTCATGCCAACGGATGTCTGGACCAAGCCGCTGCCAACCAGCGTCTGGAAGATCATCACGGGTTTTGTTAGACTCAACATCAGTGAAAGAAAAAACCTCGTGAAGAAACTTTGATTTAAATATACTAATATTACCAGTAGTAAGTGCGCATTGGGAATACCCAATTCCAACAAATATTTGTGTAGAATATTTTATATTGAACCACATCATTCAAAGTATAACAGCATCAGAATATTGGTTATCAAATAAAAAGAAATTAACATTTTAAATATTGGTATGAGAAAGAGAGGGGGCGTTGTGGGAAGATCTTGCTATTATTTTTTTACACGCTTTTGGAACAGATTCGAAAAAGATGAAATTAAAAAAAAACAATTACTGAACTATCAAATCTTGTCAATATGTGTATATGAGGCCTTTTACCGTTTGAAAGGTACATTATTTCAGGTGGATTTGGGATATTTCTATAATAAACTTAGTATCAGTGATAGGAGAAGCGAGTGCGCGAGTGCAATTTTAAAGACAAAATTTCCCGCTTTTCGTAGACAGTCATTTTTGATACTCTAGTGCCTTAGTCATGAATCAACACGTTGGACTATCTGTAAATTAATGTAAACACATTACTATAAACATGTTTATTTTATAAAGAAGATCATACCTGTGGTTGCTGCAAAGTCTGCACACTTTGCGGCTGCGACGTGCTTAACTGGCTGACCAGCGTGCCAGGCTGCCCCATGCCGCTCAACTATGGGACAGACAATCTCCAGCTTAGTAAGCAATCAAGTTCTGACATCATTAAATTTTCAGCCATTGACATCAAGACTGAATTCCATGACGTTGAGAAAATTTAGCTCAATATAACCATCCAATTGGTCCTGTTTTTTAGGGGTTTGTTAATCAAACGTCATAAAATGAGTGAAAAGCATTACAACGTATATAATTAGCAGTAGTTATTACCGTCATAATACTCACGGGATGTATCTGTTGCACCATAGATATGGTTTGCGGCATACCTGCCATAGGGAGAGTCTGTGCGACTGATCCTACGGGCATCGTGCCTTGCTGCATGCCGAGCGACATACCTGTGTACCAAACATCCTATTATTCTTTGAAGTTTTGGTGAAAACTTGCGAAACGAATAGGATAAACCTATTATACACCACTAATTTTAAATTAGTACAAATATTTAAAGGGCTTTATTAGAATAAGTCTTTTTATTATTTAACTAAAGTTTCAATAAATAATATTCATAAAAAGCAAAATTATTAGCGTTTGTTTATATCCCGAAATATCACTCAATTGAAAAACACTGCGTGTAATATTTTTTAGTAGCAATTGTTATGAATGATTGTTTCTATTTTGAATTTACCAATTACGACCAATTTTAATGGACAATTTTGGGCTTTCGTTTTTTTTTTTACTTTTGACTACACAAATATGATCAGTAACGGGTACAGATAGAGCCCCATTTTTTTGTACTGGTTAAAAAATAGGGGTGTATACTGTATGTGTATATATCTTTGGGTGTACGAGTGTAGTTGACATTTTTCGCGCGCATTCGGCATAAGAAAGAAGGCAGGCCATTATATAGCTTAACTCCCATCACAGACAATCTACTCAATGTCTCTGAAATCTCGTTTTAAAAAAAAAGTTAGGAGTAAATCTATAAGCCTTCTTTTGGAATATTGACTATGTAATCACTTAGGTATGTGCCGCTATAAAATATAAATAAAACTAGTTTCTGCTAGCGTTTCCCACGCCTGAATGTAGGTTTGTCCATACCAACTCCCCACGTTTTATTTCCTTAAAGGGCGCATTTTGGAAAATCTATTCCTAGTCTTTGAAAAAAAAAAAAAAAACATAAAAGATGTGCAAAATTTTAGCGTTCTAGGTTCACAAGTTAGAGCTAGGCACTGATAAGTCAGTGAGTCAAAGTCTAGCGTCACTGAGTTTTATATCAATAGATAGAAGTTTAATTATCTAATTTAACCATTAGGTACTTAGATTAGATAATATAATTATCACACATGATTAATCTAAGCTTACAGTGAGATGAATTCTGAAACTAATAATGCAATAAAAATGATTTTAATATATTTTGAGAATATTGCGACACTGAACTTAACTCATATGAGTTAAGTTCAGCTATATTAAACCGCATTTATTAAATAAAAAACCTAATGTTATTTAACCTTTTCATTTAACGACCGTGTTTATGAATTTGTGAACCCTCTTCTTATATTTATGAAATAGTGAATAGTGAACCTGATTTTTATAATTATGGGGGTAAATGATAAATGATATTTATTTTGCAAATAGGTTTAAAAAACACTTTTACACGTCAATTTTTTTTTTTTCGTCAATTTATTCTAGATGAGGCCGGTAAACTATACGGCCGGTAAACTTCACATGTTTTAATAAAGCAGTGCCCAATGCTGAGTTTGTTTATATCATTTACTTTGTAGAGCAGGTTTATGTAAGTATAGGCTGAATAAACGATGCCTTTTGTAATTATTTGTGCAGTCTGTTGTGCAAATGTGTTTTGTAATATTTGTGGAGCATAAGAACTTACTAGATGGACTTAAGAGGGTTCTCTTCCATTCGCCTATCGTCAACATCGAGTATGGTTTAAAAGTTTTTTGCTTCATCTAACGGAAACTAACGCGATGTTTGATGAAGAGGCAATGACAAAAAAGAGATAATGCCTGAAAACTCTGTTGGCTTTTAAACTCTTAAAAGTATTTCGGAAAAATTGTTGTCTAAAAATAAAAGAAAGACTTTACCAGTCAGCCAATCAGACATTTTTTCTTAATAAGATATAGTATAATGTGGTGAGAAAAATATTTCTTGTGTGCCGTCTGTACGTTCACAAACAAAAATATCACATGCACAAACACCCAGACCCGGAACAACTATCAATTAACCGAATGCTTGTTCCGCGCGGGAATCGAACCCGCGACTCAAAATGAGCCGTCAAGGTAAACAACGACACACATAATAATTAATGAACTTACGTGAATTAATCAAAACGATGTAGGGAAGGATCAACGACCTGCCTTTAGCTAAATGTTTTGAGTTTACCTTGTTGCTGATAATGCACCATTTGCTGGGTCTGTTGTTGTTGATGTAGCAACTGTTGCTGCTGTTGCTGTTGTTGTTGCTGTTGCTGTAACACAAACACAACAGTATTAACGCTGATTTTTAACACGAATGTCTACTAAAGGTGCTAATAACTTGCGGTGGATCGCCATCGTTCTAACGGAGACCTAATATCACTTAGCGGGTATTATACAAAAATGACAGAGCAGTTGCAGTGTAGTTGCACCCTTACTATTTATACTAATATTATAAATGTGAAAGTAACTCTGTTGGCTACTTTTACGGATAAACTACTGAATAAAAAGGCTCCTTATTATCTGGCTTCGACTTCGGCTTCGCGTCCATAATATCCTACATTCACGCGGACGAAGCTAGTTTGATATACGTACAATACTAGCGACAGGCCTCAGCTTTAAATGGGTGTTAAAAATCTTTGAAAATCCCTTCAGTAGTTTTTGAGTTTATCGCGAACAGACAGTCTGACGCGGTGGAATACTTTGTCTATAATATACTAGCCTTTGTTAGCGGCCAGTAATTTCTGAGTTTATTAATTATAAGTAAAAATACAAATGTTCCAACTTTATAATATTAATATAGACTAACTTCTAGCGGCTTCGCCTGCGTGAAAGTAGAAAATATGTACATTACTATGTCACTCACTGATAAAGTAGCAACTTGAATTTTTAATCAAACAAACAAAAACACAAATCTACAAAAAATAAACAAATCTTTCTTATTTATAATATTAGTACATCTAGATTGTATTAAGTACTTCAAAATTAAGTTCCTATGTAATATAAAATTTTTAGTGGTGAGAAATAAACAATTACTTATTATTATTAAAAAAAAAGATAAAAATAATAAAATAGTGACCTGCATAGCTTGCTGCTGCAATAAAGCCTGTTGCTGTATACTCTTATTCTTGTCCTGCACACTTGTTATCTGAGTCATCTGGCCCGAGTTCATTAACAGAAGCCTAAAATAATCAACAGATTAGTAAACTAATCAACAGTCAATAATTAATGTAAATTTAGTTAAAATTCAGTCACCTTATACTCCTTTTCACTGCACCGGTTCCAACAACGCTGATTGGCCGGATAGCAGTAAAAAGAAAAGGTGACCGTGTGATTCAAATGAGATGTTTATAGTGTGAACAAAGCACATGCAGGGTTTAACACATTGCGAACATTTAAAAGATAGTTGTATAATATTCCTCTCCAAAGAAAAAGGGGCACATCTGTACATTTATACTAAGGCACATATACATTTGTAGTTTTTTACATTTGGAGTTAGGAAATGAAGACCAGGGACTTAAAAACACCTTCATAAAGGTTACAGAATTATAAGTGTTACATGTTGAATGTGTAACAGAATCAAATATGTAACACTTATATATGTGTTTTCAATGTGTTAACCCAAAACACTTACAAAAGTGTAACCCTAACATATCTGTAACAGATATAAAAGTGTTAACAGTGTTAATAAGTGTAACAGGTAAATGCAGCGTTGCCAAAGTTACAATTTACTAAAGCTATACTCAAACTGATTATTTCAGTTACACATATTAACACTTATTAACACATATAAACAGGTTACAGTTTGATTCGGTAGCACTCCCTAACACATATAAAAGGTTACAGTTTGATTTGGTAACATTATTGTATCTGTTACATTTAAAAGTGTTTTTCTGTTAAAACTGTTTTAAAAAACAGTGCTAAAACACATTATTACGGTTACAGTTTGAGTCCCTGATGAAGACACATCCAATAATATTCATTTTTATTATATAGTACATTCACGTTAAGAAAATAGTGACTCATCGTTGTCACTCAACTTAGCCACGCCCCTTGATCAATTAGTTAAAGCAATAGATCTAAGCCGTTCAGACAGTACGGATGCGACTTTTGTTAATTTTAGAAATTAATACCTCAGCTATTTGTAAAAATGAAAGTGTGGAAGTGAAAATTCTGACGATTATGTTATGATTAATCTTAACATACTATGTAATAAAAGTTTACTTAATATTAATGGTTTAATTTTTACCTCAGTATGAATACGCCATAACTTTTCAGTAGCACTGATGCCTCAGTAATTTCTTAACGCAAATGGGGACTATAGTGCTGATGTTTAAACGAACAAATGTTGATAACATTTCATTTTGCTCAAATGTACCCTTTTTGCGTATGGAGGTAGTGGGAGCTAAAACTTAACTGCTATTTATGGGTCATTGACACTGATCCAAGGCCAGGGATAACGCTCTCTAGTGACTGGCTTGGTTTTCTCATGTCGAGTTGGGTAGCTGAGTTAAGGGTTTATTCGACATCCGTCATTTATTACAAGATATTGGGACAGAATATTTTCTCAAAGATAAACTGGTCACAATGCTATTGAACAGATGACCACTGGCCTGAAAACCGTTGGTCAAAAAAAAAACATCGGTCATAAGACCACTGGTCGAAAGAAGAAGTTACACAAAAGCGGGGTGGCAAGTGTAAGGGCGGAACAAGGATGGGGTGGGGTGACTCACTGTTGTTTCGGCTGTTGTATCTGATGTTGCATCTTATTTGTCTGATTCGCCGCATCTTGCTTAGCGGCCGGTGCCGGCGATCGCACTCCCGGTTTGCCGCGTTGTTTTGCCTGAGACAAATACAGAGTTACGATGCGATATCATTTGTGAGTGGAAAATGGAATTTAAAAAAAAAGAGTTAGTAATAAAACAGTGTTATTTTTAACTCAGATCTTTTTAAATTCCAGTGTCAACCACAGTCTATCATACCGCGTTTTGAGAATGTTTCTTTGTCGTTTATATTGTAGGTTTCTAGTAAACAACGAATATACTGATTCAGTTCAGCTTCTGGCAAGATAGCCCGATCAAACTTTTTTTTTATTACTGTGAGAATTTTGAAACTAGGCTAATGAAAATTTAAGGGCTTTTTGGCTTTTCTTGTCCAAAATCCTGCCTTTTGGTTCAAAAATTGGTAGATTGATATTCCAACGAGTATTTATTAAAACGAATTTAAAGTCAACCGACCTGATTTTGGGCTTGGTTGGCGCTGGTTTGCGTGGAGACCGACGACGCAGGGCCGGCTCGGATGCCGCTCGACGGCAGGATGTTCGACAGCGGGCGCGGCGCTTTTGCCAAGCCATCGGACGAAGCGCGAGGCTTTGAAGTCGTCGACGTAGCGCATGCTACACTCACATCTGGAAAAAAACATCAAATCGTGACTATCGGTGTACGATGAAAAGGTTTTAAGTACGCTACAAATATGTTATTTACAGTAGGAAGCGCAAGCGTAGGAAGCGCAAGCGTTAAAAAAATGAGCTAGTCTGCATAAAATAAAACAGTTTGTAATCGCTTAGCAATGCAAAAGCAACAATCGCAATTAGATACAAGGGAAATAAACACAGCACAATACTTCAACGTCAAATGCATCATATTTCCAATTCGAGTAAAGAAAGAACAGTAAACACATTTCAAATGAAGAGATCGGATTTTGTTCTAGATACGTCTAAGAAACAAAAGAGGTATACTAACTGGTATGTTGTACGTTGTTTTGCGGCGAGTGCTGTATGAACATCGAGGGCGGGGCGTCGGGCTGGGTGCCTCGTATGAAGATCGGGTTGGGGGCTAGCAGCCCGCCCGCCGGCAGGGTCCCCGCTTGCAAGCCCCCGGTCCACACCTGCGGCAGTGCCCCCGAGATCTGCCACGGCGCGAACTGCATCGTCTGACCGCCAGTCTGCGGGACAGACCACTTTGTTAGACAATAAATTTTATATTCTTCAGTACATTGAAATATATACACAACATTTTATAATCGCATATTTAAGGTCGAGATACTCAGGCCTATAATTTGTACACCATGGTGACGTAAATTAAACAAGTTATAGGCATAGGTATTTCGGTCTTTAGAGAGGATAGGCTGCTACTTATTGAAGGCCAAGTAAAGTAGAGGAATAACAAGCATGCAAGCAAAGGATAATGAAGAAAAGTGAAGCCGTCAACCCAAAACTACATACTATGTCGTGATGACACACAGATGGAAAGGTTAAAGTGTTCTGGTATCTATATATATAAAAATCAATGCTACTTTTCGTTGTAATTTTATAACTCAAGAACGAGCTCACCTATCCAAACCAAATGTTAAGGCTTTGTTCAGACTATATAGTAGATGGTTTATGTGAAGTTTGGTAGGGAAAAGTAGGGTATAGTAGAGTAGTGTAGAATAGGATAGAGTAGGGTAGAGTAGGATAGGGTAGGGTAGAGTAGGGTATAGTAAGATGGAGTAGGAAAGAGCGGGAGCGAAGCCGCGCGGGCAAAAGCTAGTTATTTATATTTATCATAATTGCTAGGCTCGCGTTTGACTTAGACCACCATTTATGTATAGCGCTATATAAACACTACTAATGTGAATTATCTGCAGTAACTTTATTTTTTTTTAACTTTGCCCTACACTAGGAAAAACTCCTGCATTGTGGGTGTGTTCACAAACATGTAAACTTATATACACAAGACACCCAGACCCGAAAATCTTATCTGTAGGCTATACAAATGTTTGTCCCGTGCGGGAATCGAACCCGCGATACGCTGCACATCAGCAGATCGCTCAACTACTGCGCCATCCGTGCCGTCAAACAAACATACAGTATATTTTTTAGTTACTTCTTATCGTTGTCACTCCATCGCCAATTAAACTAAACGTGATCAACACATGAAAATCAAGTTAAAAAAAATGTCAGTTTTAATAGACGGTGTTAATCGTTCAGAGTGCCTAGAGTCGACACGTATATACGTTTCAGCGCTGCTATTCGCCTGCTTTAACACTAGCAACGCAGAAACAAAATAAATTTTGGCCATTTTATTTTTTCTACAGTAACATGGAGAGGTGGTAAACAAATGAAACTGGTAAAAGATATCTAATAATACAATATTTTTTTTATGCATACTTTGAAATTCTACGCATAATAAAACTAAAGTAGAAAGACAGGAATGGGTAAAATTTGGGACTAACCAACCAGAGAGCCAAATGCGGTAAACGTTTCGATGGCACTAACGTAAAAACCCACTAAGTTGTCAGTTTCATTAGCGAATTTCGCCCTAAAGTAGTAACGACATAAAACAATGATTATACGAAATCGCTTAGAACAGTGCGTTACTTAAAATATATCATGACATCCTTAGCTTGAAAGTAAAGCAAAAACCTACTTGAAGCTAAGGGTGACACTTATTACTCCTGTCCGATTCTATTCCTTTGCACAACGAACCGAATAGAACACGACACGGGCGCTTAAAATTTAAATTGAATATAAAAACAAAAGCTCATGGTGTATTCTTTTTTCAAAAGTCCAAACTCAAGGATTGCCAACGAGCAATGGAGCGCAGTATGCTAAGTGTTAAATTAACGGATCAAGTTCGAAATACTATAGGTAATTCGCTCTATAACCAGGATAGCTGATGTGGCTCAAAAGGCTGCCCAACTTAAGTGGGGGTGGGCAGAGCATGCCTGCCGCATACCAGATGAACTGTGGGCCAAAGAAAAACCAAATTGGTGCCTTGATGTCTCTTGATGTCCCTGTCGGGAGAGGGGGGTGTTGCAGACTATGAAGATGGGTGGGACGAACTCGTCAGTATAAAAAGAAGGAAGCGCGGGTCCGTGAAAGATGGAAGGTGTGGAGGGCTCTCCCTCTTTTCTTTCCATTTCTCACGGACCCGCGGAAGGCTCTCTTTTGCCCGTGAGTCGGAAAAACAGGGTCAGCAAAAAAAATATTAACAAATCATTCTATTATTGTGCATTGTGCAACGTTCGACGAAGCCGTTGGGTTCTGAATCGGTGGCTGTCAGTTAAACTTACCTGCTTTATTATGCATAGAGCATAATACAACTAAAGCAGAATAAACATAGGAATGGGTAAAATTTGGGACTAGTGTTAAGCTAGTTAAGACCAATAAGAGAGCCAAATGCGGTAAACGTTTCGATCGCGTTTTCGTAAAAACCCACTAAGGTATTGGTTTCATACATTATTAGGTATCAAAAATAGAATTTTTAATTAACATTCAGTATTTCAATACAGATTTTCGTTAGTAATTTAAGATAATTATACTACACTCAATCCAACAAAAAAAAAATAACTTATGTAGGTACTTCTATTCATTTTACTTCATATAACTATTCAAACTTACTAGCTTAAATATTAAAAATAGCAGTTTTTATAATATTAGCTGGAATAATGGAGATAAAGTAGAATGTTTTACATTATAAGCAGTCTTCTTTTGTGTCATAAAATGAATTTTTCTAGTGCATTTATATATATAACCAGTTAATTAAGACAAAAATATAGAGAATCGCTATGAGCTGCAATGCATATAAAATTATTCGCCAATGCACGAAACTTACGAATGCTAAATCAACACATCACACTTAAATAAGTTTTCTTCAATTTTCCAGGCCATTTTACTAGTTTAACTTATGTTAGGAAAACTGAAGAAAGAGAACACAAAAACTAGAAATCCCTAATTTTTAATAAAGGTCTAGAAACGTACCGGAATCGTATAGAAAAACTTTATCAAAAAAAAAGGTACACGACACAGTCCGTCTATAGACCTTTAAAAGTAAATAGTAGGTAATTTTGTAGTACCTGTATTGGGCTGATGATCTGTGCTTGCGTCGGTTGCTGCGACCCCAGCACGGGTTGTGAGACCTGCACGCACTGTGCCTGCACGGGAACCGTCTGTGTCCCACCCGTGCCGCCCACCTTGTTGCCAGCACCCTTCGCGCCACACTGCCGGTATTCAACGTTAGTGGTCAGTTCACCAAGTGCTATATTGAAGGAAGGAAGCCTATGAAAACCTTGAGCACAGTTGGAACCCTTTCATATTCTAGTCTATTCAGGCAGAATAAACATGTTTTCTTTCTTTCTATATTAAACGAGGCCAGTGGCGACCACTATGTTGAAGGCTTAAGGACATAAAACACAAGTGTGATAAAGACAGGTATCACGGTTTATGAATTAAGAATTTATAGTTGAGTGTTTGTCAAACACTAGTTCAGCCTAACAACCTATCAAACTTCGCATTTAAGTAGGGTTAGACCGGTTAGACATGTGCTTCTCTCGTAATACTAATTCAGAAAATGGTAACGTGCAATTTATACGACCAGGATTTGATAACGTTAAAAAATAATTAACGTTTTCGTAGGGAAGAAGATGATTGTTTGGTCCCTGTTTTTTTTATCCAGCTACCCCAAAAGGAGAGTAAAGTTTTTTTTTTTCAATAATATAAGGATACCATCCATCTACTCGTACTATACTTTAATTTCTAAGAAATTTATTAGCCTATAATTGATTTAAACATCCTTAAAACGCTTTGACGTGATTATAACGTCAATGTAGGTATTTAAGAGCTCGAATTGTCAATATAATATTTTTCTTCTTTATAATATTAGTATAGATTTTTACAGACACAAATATAATTTTAACACGATTTATCACGATTCAGTTTTTGCATAATTATTTTAAATATAATCTGCATTTTATATACGAGTATATAGCCCAAGAGCCCACGACGGCCAGACCTTCGTTATTTTATAAAACCTGAAAGTTTTTCTGTGCATGTCCCTGTACAGGTAAGAACAACCAGCGACTATAGAGTTTTGGTTGTGGTTACTTGGGCAGATAACAAGCAGTAAAGGTGTATAAAATAGTACCTTACTTTCGTTAAAGTATAAAGCTCATTTTTTTATATTTTCTTCGGGATAGCCTTAGAAGTCTCTTCTTCCATTGCCAGACACTTATGACAATTGTTATATATAATAGTTTAATAAAGTTAAATAAATTGACATTTTTTTTTTCAAGTTGATCCCATAGATCTGATCATGAAATTTGAAGATATTCGAAGATCACAGCAGAACTGTCGTTACATGTAAGATTGCTTTGTCCATACTTGTAGTCGATGACTGACTGAAGGAAAGGAGTTGTATCGGACTGATCTGATGATAAATTAATGTAATCTGACCGTGTTTGGGATTATTAGAATCGTTATGAGATGCACTCTGACTATAATAATAATAATATTCCACAACTATCACACAACGCCATCTAGTCTCAAGCTAAGCAGAGCTTGTGTTATGAGTACTAGACAACTGATAAACATACTTATATATTTCTAAATACATACATAATATAGACAAAGTAAAGTTATTTAAGTTTGGCTGAGAGGTACTTTTTAGTGGTTGGACCATAACTAAAAAGTGTAAAATAAAAAAAAAAAATACAAAAATAAAAAATACAGCCAATTCAATGTTAAAAAAAGTACAAAATAACTTTAATTTCAGAAGTCGGTGTTAAATAACGAAGAGACAAAACTATTATAGAAACACCGACTTCCGAAATTAGTTTTTTTTTTTTTTTAACGAAGTGGCATATTAGCGGCGGGGAACTGTATGTATCGATCGTACCTTATGCATATCAGCTTGTTTCTGCTGCTGTCCGATGCCGGAGACGGTGGACTGCGAGTGCGCTGGCAAGATGTTCGGCTGCGAGTTGATCACGCCCAGCGGACTGAACACGAAGGTCTGGTTCTGCGTAGTCGGGATGGCCGGGATCGTCGTGTACCCCGGGAACGGCGCTGACGACACAATAACATAACGCTATACCACAATACCCATATGTTGTCACACCAAACAAACACTTCACATGACTACTAATGATGATCGAGTATCGAAAAGCAAATGATTTAAGGAGAATATGAAAAAAGACTCGACAGACGTTACACAATAGGTAAAATACCAACACAATATGTAAGTAGGTATGTAACGCCTCAAGAATTACAATATGCGTGAGAAGCTTATAAAAAGCTGTACTTGCAATGATAACAATTAAAAAGCCTACATAGATCATATAAATAAACGTTGCAATAAATTTAGAAATAAGCTTTAATAAATTTAGATGGATATGCCAATTAAAAACCATATTGCTCAAAAAAAAAACCAAATCAATTACATAAATAAAATTCCCTCATGAAAGGAATGTACATTCATATCTTTAATCACGTGACGTATAATAAACATTTTGAAAATTTTATAAACCTTGCTCCTGATATGTAGTTAGACCTGCAAAATTTACTGAAAAACTAAATAGTGTAGAAGTTCTGGTCGGCACGGAACGTTGCGATTGGCCGTCTTAAACATTGGGACTTTTAAATGTGCGCTAATACATAACGTTACTGGCTAAATGGCGAGCGAGGTGAGCTGGCTAAGATGTGATGTATAACGATTGAGAACATAACGATTAAATCATTAAAATAGCATTAGCTGCTGTAGTAACAGAGAGAATAAATGTTTTTAAAGTTGCACTGAATCTGCTGCTACATAAAAATGTTATATGGTGTAATGTTAAGTGGGAGCGTGTAAACGCGGAGGGCGCTGGTGTTAAGTTGGTCGGCGTGTGGGTGTTGACTCACGTACGGCGCGGAGCGGCTCGGCCGCGCCGGTGCGTTATCAACCGCGGCGTCAGACCCTTGTGTGAGGACGCTCTTATAGCCTACCGCGTCACCTCGGTTTACAGCTGCTTACGCGGATATAATTATTATGCTGTATAGTACTTTTATAGTAAGTAATAGTTCTATGCCTTATGAGCCGTCTTATTTTTTTTAATGAAGTAATGGTCACTGTGTTTACGTTACACGTATTAAAAAAAAAAAGAAATATTCTTTCAATATTCTCTTAAACTTTCTGGCATTAGAGTAAGTTGGTCAAAGTATCTTTAATGACAAAAGAAGCATATTTTTTTTAGTTTAGCCCTTGTTAGAAGATGTTACCTATTTATTGTAATTAAAAAACTGCAGCAATCTCAGAGACAGTATCAGAGTCAACGTTCGAGCGGCTCGTTGAAAAACTTCAAAATAGGTAGGTACATATTGTGTAAAGAGGTCTGCGCGTCGCGTCGGTACGGTCAGCGTAACTAAGTGAACATGTCAATAGGTACTTGAATAGTTTATGGTCCAGTGCGTTCGTATAGCGTACATTAAATAATATTAATTATATTACACATTATGCATACAAAATATTATAGTGAATATTAATAAATTTAGGGCGAGAATCAAAAATATTAAATTTTTATTCGAAATCTTCTAGCTGGGAAAATAAATATAATCCATGCGCCCTATGGGACTGTCTAGGAGTACAACTATAAACATTTTGGAGTAGAAACTTACCGGCCTGTCCTTGCAGGACTTGCTTGCCCTGCGTGGTTAACATGTGGGGGGCTAGTTGGTTCCCCTGGAACGGCTTACCGGCGGCGATCACCTAGACAATAGGCTTATTAGTACACAAAGGAAATAATACTAAAACGATCAGCTTGACTCTCACTACAGAATATCCTGAAGACAATAAGCTATAAATATATACTGGTATGTTCCAACAACGTAAAGGTGGAAGATCACATATCAAAAAAAGATTGGCTCCAATAAGTTTTTTAGAACAACTTGCAGAAATCTGTGTCTACGCTGCATAATGCACAACTGATTTGTATGGTATCAAGGAGCCAACTGAATAAATGGGAACGGATAACCTCATTCATTTGCATGTTCTGCTAGCCTTATATCATAGAAATAAATAAAAACCTCGCGTAGAAGCTAAATGCTTACTTCGAATGCAAAATCTCATTTTACCTTTAGGAGGTAAATCTACACTTGAGAGCAAAAAAATCGCATATGGCTTGTAATTTGATTTAATACTGTTTTTTTCTTAAATCTGAAAATATTTAGTACAAATTATTAAGCAAAATTTAAGCATACAAAGTTAGCTTTATAAAAACACAAAATTAAGATCATTGACCTTCACGTAACTCACAAAAACCAGCGGTATACCCAATTCCCCAAATTCACCCGTTTGCATTTTACTACTTGCACCTTTACCTGGAGCTACAAAAAGGGTGCTGTTTTGGAGTTTTAATCAGTTTCCGTTGACGTGATAATGTCTCTATTAGAAACAGACGGATTTATTGGAAAAATATGGGTACCATGCCTGCAGAAACCGTTCAAGTTATTGCCTTGCCCAAAGCAGGCCATAATCAAAATGAAGTCGCTCGACAGCTAAATTTTAGCCGCTTCCCTGTTCGTCTGGTATACCAGACGTTTCAAGAGACCCATTGGTATATTCGGCGACCAGGATCTGGCCGGTGGCGCATAGGATCAGGGCGTGATTATCGCTTTCCTGTAACAAGTACTTTGAGAAATCGGCTACTGAACACGATTGAACTGACACAAAATCTTCAAGAAGTTTGCAATGTCAGTATAAATCAGTAGACGATTAGGAAAAGACTGGATAAAGCAGGCCTGACTACACATCACTCAGCAAATGGTACCAAATTGACCACAGCTCACCCACAAGTCCGGCAATAAATTGCCACGAAATACTTAAATTCGATGTATGCTTAATGGCAGGCTGTTGTGTTTTCTAATAAATGCAGAATGACTTAGATGACCATGATGGATGCTGAAGGGTCTACAGAAGGTCATCAGAGCAATTTTAACAATGCTGCAAAAGCGAAAAAGTAGGTTTTGGAGGCGTTTTGGGGTGGCATAATGTTGGACACTAAAACTAACATTGTATTCATCACTGGGCCATTACTGGCCTGATATCAAGAGGGTTGACGCCTTTATGATACATCAAAAAAGTGCTCGAAGAATATGTGAAGCCACTTGTGTGGCTAATGGTAGATTTTTTTTCCTTAATGCAGAACAACACCAGATCGCATGTCGCTAGAACAGTTTGCGACTACATGTAAGACGTTGGAATTATTGCGATAGAGAGGCCAGCTGCTAGTTATGATCTCAATCCAATTAAGCATATCTGGAATGACCTTGAAAGTAGACTTAGTGCAAAAATTCTGGCGCTCCACGCCTCCAAGAGCTTCAATTTGTCATTGACGAGGAGTGGGACTTTATATCATAAGATTTCATAGTAAAATTAATACGGTTGATGAAAAATCGAGTAACAGCTGTAAATAAGGCTAAGGGAGGGAATTCACTTTATTGACAAACAGGATGACCAAGAATTTTAAGTTTGGCTCTCATTCTTTCTTAAGTGAAATTTGGTAATTTTTCCCACTTGTTGGATTTTGTGCTCTAAACCCTTTCAAGGATATTTTTTTACACTGTATTTCATATCATTAGAAAGGTAATTAAATAGGCTTTCAATTAGTGTAGAAAATGTTTTCAATATCTATACACATTCATGAGAAAAACTGCCTAAACAAAAAGAGTTATAATGTGCGATTTTTTTGCTCTCGAGTGTCCACTATTAGTTTTTTTTTTGCTTAGTTTTGTGTACTATAGACATTACATTGTGTGCAATGTGGAGACGATAAAACCATCGTTATGACCATGTATTCATCATTATAAACATGTCTAACAAAAACTAAACATGTAACTATATTTAAATTTTATCATTTGTTTTTTAGCGGCAATACTCGTATAAATACACGTTCTACGAAAATTCCAACTCTACTTTACTGGTTTAATAAGCGTGTGAGCGACGCAACAACCGCACGAGTGCTAAGCGGCGGCGTCGCTCACAAGCTCGAGGAACGCGCACGCCTAATGTGAGGGAGGCCCAGTTTCTAGCGGAGGTCTCGTTGGCACCCTTCGGGTACGAAACTCTAAAAACTAAGGACACTGTCGGACATACCTACTATTTTTACAAGAGAGCGAATCATGACGTTTTTGTATTTGCGATTTATCGTAGTAAGCAAAAACCACGTTAGCGCCGGTTATATACCGATAAATTGATTGGAGTACCTATTTGCTTCACTTAACGTAACCTTCTAAATTCTTGTCATATATTATTTAATATTTTTTTCCAAAATACAAAATACATTTACGTAAAAACTGTTTCGACGTCTGCCGTGACTGAGTCATACCTGTATCTGCTGAGAGTTGATGCCGGGGTGCAACGCGATGTTACCGGGCATGAGCAGCGGCCCCTGAGCGTTGTATAGCTGTTGCAGGTACGTGCTGTTCTGCAACGGTTGCTGTATCACTTGCACGCGGCTGTGGCCCCATTCCGCGCTACACAAATTAATTTTCACGCACTTAAGATAAGCATCCGCAAAAACTAGAGGTTGTTTTTTCACCGGCGACTACAATAATATCACCATACAGTAATGCATTTTGTGTTTTTTTGAAATGATATAAACTTCAATCTTACCAATTGGATCTTTTCTGAATTAATCCCGTAAATAATGATTCTGAATCATTCATTTCTAAAAACCCCAACATTTTTATGTTTACACGAGAGATCACAGCGAAGCTACTCCCACAAATGTTTCCATAACTACAACAAATTTTGCGCAGAATCTGTCGAATCAATAACTCTATTCATTTCCCTTTTCCATACTTTGTCGGCTCCAATTTCATATTCATATTAACCTGTCTGTTTTCCTGATACGTACACGTTCAGGAAAATAGGCAGGTTTGATATAAATAAATGACGTGCGTACTATAATGTTTGGTAACAAAGGAGCTAGCTGACCCAAATGATTGTATAATTTTTGATTTTATTAATTTTTTTTTTTGTTTATAAAAATATATCGACGTTAGTCATCTTTTTTTGTTATGTAGTAATGTTTTGATTGAACTTGGAAATAGAGCAGTGAATTTATTTGTTTAAATTGGTACTCTAAGATATTCGACTCAATAATTCTCGTTTCGTTGAATCAGAGTCTGCTGTTTCTCTAAAATAAAAGCTGCAAGATAATTGAAAAAGAAAAGTATTGCGATTTTAAGCGACTAAAATTTTTATGATTCCGACTACAATGTTAAAGAAATGAGAGAGAAGGTGATGAAATTATTGGAACAGGATTTCATAAGGACACTTTAATAACGTGATGTAAATAAAACAGAACTATGAGAGCTCACCTTACCGGGCTTTCGGGGCTTACCTGTACCGAAACCTTAGTGGTTTATGTTTTTCCACCATAATCCCTAGATTCCAACATATTCCTACAAATAACTAGCTTTTTTTATTTATATTTAGAACCAATTCCAAACCATGCCGTTTTAATAGCTACCAGTATTATTTCCTGTAAGTGTTGAAGCTGTAAAGTTGATTACGGCATACGAGGGTGACACTGAAAGTTCTTAGAAAATCAAAAACTGAGAAAACTAGCAAGTTTATTATTCCATTTACATTAATACATCGCTGCATTCGATAGAATCACCTTGCCCAATCGTCCTTAGGGGTCTCTTCGATGGCCTTCTGGAACGCAGCCACTGCTTCCTTGGCGTCAATAAAATGTTTTCCTCGAAGTTTTTCTTTTATTTTCGGGAATAAATAAAAATGGCAAGGTGCGAGGTCGGGGCTATATGGTGGGTGACCCAGCAATTCCAGGTCTGGCAACGCCATATATTCGGTCGTTCGCCCGGCGGCGGTGGTGTGCGAGGAGGCGTTGTCGTGGTGAAGGAGAATCGTACTGCGAAGTCGTTTCTTTCGAATTTTTTCCAAGACAAGTGGCAAACATTTGTTAGTATACCATTCTGCAGTAATTGACTTTTGATCTTCTAAAACAATTGTCGCATAATGACCGATCCTTCCGAAGAATGAGGCCACCATCTTTTTTCCTACACTTCGACCTCTCTTCAATTTAGTTGGCAACTCCTCTGAAGGAAACACCCACTGAGCAGATTGTCTTTTGGTTTCCGGATTATAGCAATAAATCCAGCTTTCGTCACCCGTAAGTATGTCGAACACAGCTTTTGAGTCACCTCCGTTAAATCTTTGTATCATTTCACGGCACCAATAAACACGACGGAGTTTTTGGGCCTCGGTCAAATAATGAGGTATGCACCGGGCACAAAGCTTCCTAACGGCTAAATGTTTGTGGAAGATTTTGTGCACTTGACTCATACCGATGCCTAAGCTTGTCCGAATCTGCTGATAGGTTACTCTTGGATCAGTCTCTATCATACACCGCACAACACTGATGTTATCTTCAGTCGTCGCCGTAGAAGGCCGTCCCTCACGCAGAGCATCGTTGAGATTGGTGCGACCACGTTTACTCACTAAACCAGTTATAAATAGTGGCCCGAGGAGGGGCTTCATCGTGAAAGGCCAATCGAATTCTGTCATAACATTCTTGTTGACTTTTAAATGACACCGAAAGTCATAGAAAATCATAGTACGAAAATTTTCTCGCGTTAAATTCATACTGGCGTGACACAGACAAATTTCAATTTGCCGCCAAATTGTAAAACAAATGACAAATGAATGAAATTAGTAGTACTCAATAATATTAGCAAATTATTATTATTATTTTCAAATTTTAAACTTATTTTTTTATTATATTCTATAAAAGTGGTCAGTCTTAAAAACTATCAGTGTCGCCCTCGTACAAGCTTCACATGATACGCAGTACTTACCTGATCTGCTGTGGGTGCTGCGTGTTGGGCGGTAGACTCTGCAGCGGCGGCATGGTAGAAATGCTGCCAGCCTGCTGTTGGATCCCGCCTCCTGCTTGTTGCTGCTGCACCTACACCATGCACAGACCACTAATTCACTAACCATTTACTATTGTCATCGAAGAGTCATCATGAAAACTCAACACATCAAAAAGATTAAGGTTTTAATACGAGTTTTTCACGATTAATAAAAACAAAAGACTACTGTCCAAATTATATCTCGACTCTTTATAGGTATCTTTTACTTCCATGATGACCAGAGTTGATAAAATACTTACCTGTTTAGGATAAGTTTCAAGAACAAGCACAAAACCGTTTTTGGTACTGAAATATTGTATTTTCAAAACGAGCATGGTGCACAAGACGACAGGCGCTGGTTGGCTCACGAACACAACACGAATAAATCCGATCAGACGATACAAATGAGCTAAGCAGCTGCATACCTTTTATATTCTAGGTCTTTGTAGAAGTGATATACATGCAGATGATATGATGTGTGTACACAAACATAAGAAAATAAATGCTGAAATTTATTTTCTTATGTTTGTGTATTCCTTTTATTCTTCAGAATTATGTCATGGGTTCAATACTTGTTATTATGTACCAGTCTTTTATTAATAAATAGGTAAAACTTCACTGACGTTATGAGCACAGCAGCGTAAATGCTGCTATTGGATACCCAATATATTTGTCGCAGCCATCTGATTTAATTAGCCAGTTAATGGACGCCTAGGCCGTTCATTAAACACTAAACCTAAATAAATGGCTGGAGGACAACCAGCCAAGTAATGGAGCGTCCAACACGTCCGTCAAGTTTCGCCTATTAATCCATAAAAGGCCACAGGGCCTTTGTTGTTAGTGTTTGTCTAAATTAGTAGGTATTATTTTTTACGCTATAGGTACAGACTTATAACGTCTAAAAATAATAACTGGAGAAATATAAATGGGATGATATATTTCGTGAATATAACACATATATATATATATTATTATATACTTAAATAATACATTGACAAAACAGCTATTCCATAAGATACAAAAGAGCAGTATCAATACCACCATCAATAAATTGACATAATTGTTAAGTATTCAGTTCAATAAATATACTTTTGCTTATTGAAACAGTACAAAACTTTGATTATGAATAGGGGTCTACTCTTGAAAGTTGTCGCCCGAACTTATATTTGACGACAAGTCGGTGGAGCATACAACTCCAGCCGACTTGAATCGAAACCAAGCTCGTCTTAACGTTATCAGCGTCGTTTCGGTTTCCGGTCGATATCGTCTAGGGTATAATTCTGTTTATTGGTTAATTTAATATAAATTCTCGCATTTTCTGCACTTTAAAAGATATGTTGTGTTTCGGGATTATGTGTCATACAATATATAACGAATTCGTATTATACGTACATATTATTAAGATAATGAACTGTCAAACAAAGGCGCGGCAATTCAAAAGCACATCGTGGATCACTCACACGCATGTCGAAACATCCAATAACGTAGACATGAAAACTCACCTCGCTTTCCACCTGTATTTGCCGAGTCACTTCTTTTACATTAAACTCAATTTCTTCGCTTTCCTCATCCATTTCTCGGGTGTTGCAACGCTTAAATTTTCGCCTTTTCATTTTCGAACGTACATCTATACGGTTTGCTTCGTCGAGAACATTGATAAACACCGCCAGGCGACCCATTTTAACTTAGAATTTCACACTAATTTCCTAATTTTATACTAATAGTCTTTTTGTGATGGTGGTTGAGACAGTTCTTTTCTGATACACTGATATTCGATATATTGAGAGTTAGTAAAGATTAATTATAAGTGCGTATTGACACAATTTGATTGGATGCTGAACACGAAGCTATGGAGTACTTAAGCACCCACAGCCTTTGCAAGCTAGAACAAGGTGAGCGTAAAATTATAAGGCTGACGGCACATTAGCTAGTACTGCGTGAGCGAAGCTCGTGCGCACTTATTACAGCCTACGTGACAGACCCGTTGCTCGAGCAACAGAGCAGTTGTCCGAGCTACCGTCTTGTCGCTCAGGCTGATTTCTTTCTATAAACAAACGCGAAGGCTTCTGCAAGCAACTGGGCCAGGCAACGAAAAACATTTAAGACACGATCGCAAGTCGTAGTTTGTAGTGTAAAACAACTAGTTGCTCGCGTGGTAGTAGCCAATCTACGGACAGCCTTTATGGGTTAGTGACCTTGGTTGACAGACATATAAGTTATCTTAGAACTAGTCCCTGTTTCAATCCTGCCACGTTTCCTTCGGTGCTTGTTATGTTACAATTGAACGTGCGTTCCCCTAAAAGAGCAAAACTTACCTGATGCGACATGCTGCTGGGCATTGAGGAAACGACGGTGACGGTCTGGTGATGCTGCTGTGACGGCTCGTGCTGAGCCATACTGATCTGTTGTTGGACCACTTGCGTTTGACCGTCTACTATCTGTGTGAGCAAATTTACGAGCGTGTGTTGATAATATTAACGTCGATGAGCAATTCTTTATTTATTAAATATATATTCACTAGTAAGAAACACTGTATAAAGCTTAAATTCGAAGGTGTTATAATATACAAAAATTATGATAGACAGTGTTATTTGTAAACCTTGCAGGACTGTATTATTAAATCATAAACAACTTTTGTTCTATGACTTTTTACAAAACATAAAACATTTATCAAAAACAAACCTTCAAGATTTGGTTGTTCTATCTAACACATTTCAACTCTGTATTTTGCTGTACTCGCCTACGTCTCCCGCGCACGATCTCCGCTACCCTCCGCTATTGTATTATCGCTTGCTTCGCATAGACTTTAACATTTAGAACGTTCAATTTAAATATTTTTATTTTTGTATGAAAATCTGATGAACTAAATTATGATACATTTTTAAAAGTAAAAGAACAAAACTTGTTGTTTATGATGTTCTTAACACAGTCCTGAGTGGTTGCCAGTGTTTTATAAATAACCCTATATAAATTGGCATATACTTGGAAACAATAATTGGTAGCATATTGCTCCTTTTGCCTAGTTTACATGAAAGGTATTTTGTACTCGATAATTACGGTGACAGGTACGATAAAAATAATAGCCAGCTGAGACTGTTTCATATTTCAAATGCCAGTTGTGGACAAAAAGGAAATCCAAATCACTGCGTTTGAATTCAACCATCCATTTTAAACGAAACGCGGGCGGCCGGAAATTTAATACGGTATACATATGTAGAGCGAGCCGTCCTAAGGTTGTCAAGTATTCAGTGTGTTCTGGTTAACTCTGTTGAGATAAATTTATTATTATTTATACATTCAAGATTAAAATTCCTTTGTCCCTGTGCCATATACGGGTTGATTGGAAAATTTCTCGATGTTTTTCTCAACAAAGAAAATTTAGTCTGAAAGAGGTGTTTACAAACGTTTTCGAATTTAAAGTATGGGCCTATATTCTTCTTGTTTAAAATTTAAAACATGAACCCCAGAATACATTTTCTTCGCAATAATGCTCATGAATTATTTATTCTTTGTTATTCGAAGGGATCCCATTAATTCAGGATTACTTCATGTTTGTAGCAAAATAAAGCAATGGAAAATTTTAAAGTGTGACGTGATTGGGCGACGATGATGCAGCTGTGAGGATAGATTACTGGCTAATTTAACGTCCAATGTCGAAAACAATTAAGTTTATAAATAAAGTTCAAACACAAGAACAACAATAATCTGGGTGTTAAAATTACGTATCCGGTTACTTTTAAAATTTCTACTTTAAAGATATATAGATATAAATTGTTTCACAGAAGTTTCAAGAGGAGAAGAGAGAAGAGTAGAGTAAATTGAGTGCGCATCGCACTGCACTACCGAGTGGCCCTAAAATGCATGTAGCTGCGTCCGGTGTACTTTCGGCGAAGCTTTACCGCGTCCGATTTAATAACTAATAGATACAGGGTGAGTTTTTGATGAACTAACGAGGCCGACTTTTTTTTTATGGTGGGAAAAATCATCCAATGACGTCCCCCGCTCTTGGGCCTTCATACCAGGACTCGAGCTCCCTCTCGGATAACCCTGGCCCCAGTAGGCTTCGACCCGGCTGGGTCCCTGCTGTTGCTGAGAACTCCTTGAGGCGCGCGGGAACAGTGCGCGCCGTCGACGACTTGGGCTTGGTCCGGACAGTTACCGGACGGCCGGACAGCGAGCTATCCATTGCTCACTGTCCGCAAGCCCGCGCCTACGGTGGCCGGAAATCGGGATCAGAATCCCGGCGGCGGCGGCGATGACGCCGTTGCCTGATGCGTTCGGCCTCCTCCTTTGCGAGCATTACTGCTTCGCAGAAGTCGGCGACCGCCTGCCACTCCTCCTCGCTCCTGACCATGGCCTCAATCAAGGTCCGGCGCGAGAGGTCTCCGCCGCCAATCGCCCCCACGAGGGCACGGCGATGCTCCGCCTAAGCAGGGCACACGTCGACTGTGTGCTCCACCGTGTCCTCCGGACATTCCGCACAGTGGCGACACCCGGGCGTCACTTCCGCACGTATCCGGTGCAGGAACCTCCCGAACGAACCATGTCCGGTGAGGACCTGCGTCATACGGAAGTTATGGACGCCGTGAGGTCTTTCTAGCCACGCCTCAAAGAGGGGACTTACCGCCATGATTGTGGCGTGCCCATAACGAGGCCCACTGAAATGGAAACTACGTTTTATAGAAAAACCCTTGAGTTTATTAGGCTGTTAAAAAATTGTTAAAAGTTAAAATAAGATTATTTTTTAGATTTAATTTTACAACTGTTTCTTTTGTAGCTTCTATAAAAATAAGAGTGAAAAAATAGAACTTTTACCAAACATCTCTTCTTTTTTTATTTTTTTTATTCTTAGCTATTATTTATTTTTATTATCGATAGGCTCGCGCTAGTCCACTATCTCACCTGCCCCCTTAGCCAAGTTACAACCGTTTCGAGTTGGCCACGCGCCTGATTCTTTTGTTATGTAGCGTTAACAAATATATAGCAGAATACCAACTTGGCTAGGGGTACTGATGGCAAAAACGACGATGTGATCGACGAAGAAGAACGCATGTAACCAATTTACTTTTGTTTTAAATGTATTTTGTATCTATATATTTATAAAAATGAATAGCTGTTCGTTAGTCTCGCTAAAACTCGAGAACGGCTGGACCGATTGGGTTGATTTTGATCGTGATAGTCCAGGGAAAATTTAAATGGTGAGAAAACCTGGAAAAAATCACGAAAAAAAAATCGAATACAACGTCATCTCTAATTAAAATGTCATTTTGAAATAAATTATGCTGGTTCTGGTAATGCCTGTAGATGGCGTTATCCTTTGACAGCTTAGCTAAAAGGACTATTAGGCAGTAAGAAGTTTGCCGGGTCAGCTAGTGCATAATATAATATTATTCATACGTATACTATACATATACATAATTACTATACATATACATATTATGTTATATCTTCAAATATATTTTTTTTATTACTCAATCACTTATTATTACAGTATTCCACAATGCAAGCTTAGTTTTCGAAAACTTAAAATTTTTATTTTCATTCCGAAATATTTAAAAAAAAATCAACATGTACATAGGACTTGTAATTTAAAGCGTAACAATCACTAATTATTAGCGTTTACAATTCAAAACCTTGCTGTCACAGATAGGCTTTGGTTTAATAGTTTCCATTAAATACAAAACCAAGTAAATGTGAGTGAGTGTAAAGCTTAAAAACGTTTCAAAACCTTTACGAATGGAGCGACAATTTTTACTTTATTTTTTTAAACTAGGTATCCATTTTATTAATCCGTGAATTCATATTTTGTTATTGGCTCTCTATTTAATGGGCAGCCACGATACAGATATTAAAGTGAGAAAAAAAACGACATAAGAAATGGCTCCCGGTAAACACGGTAAATAAGTGCTTGGGATTCCACACATATATATATGTACATGCATTAAAATTTTTGTTACATAAAACAGCACAAGTATTGATCATTCTGTATTCATCTTTAAAATTCTGAAATTGCCATAACCACCCTCTGCCTCCCCATTGAGTAGGTAGCGAGATTAAAATTTAATGACCGTTGGTTCAAGACCCACTAATAGCCAGTCATATATTATACAAAGGGCTACTTCGAGCCCGTTTTAAAAGGAATATATATATATATATATATATACATATTTTGTATTGAAAACGAGGCGACTCTAATATGGAATATCAAGTTGTTTAAAAACAGAATTAGGTAATTTTTTAACACATATTTACGTAAAACAAACAATTACTCAAGACTGTTTGAAACTTTTAAACCCATTTTCGAGGCATCGTGAGCCTAAAATCCTTAACCATGCAACAAGGCCTGTGCCTCACTAAATTGCGGAAACCTTTTCAAGCAGTGTTAAGGAAATAGGGAACATAAATTATGGTCACTAAAACTAAGACTTTAAAAAACTTGAAACTCGTGGCTTTGTGGTAGCATGGCACGACTATGTAATTCAAAATGGTATTTTGAATAAAAACTCATTTATTTCAGTGTAATTAATGTAATTAATGTAATGTAGTAATTAATAATTAACACAGTAATTCACGGAAAATAGAATTCCAAGAAGTAATGTATTATCTGTATTTCACGAGATACAGAAGTGCATCTCAAGAACAGGAATTTACTCCTCCAAGGACCAGCATATTTTTGGGAGTACCTTAATCTAGAACTACTTCGTAGCACTGAGCATCAATACGCACATTATTTGTCCGAAGAATCCAGATCGTTAAATAAGACGTACTGGACATAGTGACTGACACTACACTTATGGCTGGTTGATACGGAACAGTTCCAAGGGATAATCGTCACACTGACCAATCCGGTTTTGGTGAAATAGACCGCGTCGCACTTACGAATTTTCCCGAAAGTTATCAGTTCATTTGTTCTACACGACCGAAACCGCGGGTAAAAGCAAATCAAATTGAAGATAATTAATTTATAGTTAAGATCTTTTAGTTTACTGTTAGGAAGATCATAAGTGTTGAGCTGATTCGCAAAGCTCTGAACAGCAAGAGACCTCGATGACGACTGACGACCACAATTTTATCGATGCACCACTGTAATTTAATACATATACAAGTATAAAACAGTTGTAGAACCTCCCCGGTTTGACGTGGATTTATAAATTTTTTAGTTATGACTTGTCGTTACCTATTCTTAGGCCAAGTATTAACCGCTTTGAAACGGCAAGGTAAGTGGATCTATTGATTGCACCCGTGCGAACGTCCACTCAGTTGCGCACCATGTTCGTGTTAAATATTATATAATTCCAACCTATTTCATTTCTCATATTTCCGGACCATTAAAAATAAAACCTATCTTAATCACGAAAGAGCAATAGATATTTAATGATAGTTTATGCAGCTCACCCAATTGCCTCGAAAATATATAAATTATTACGAAGAAAATAATAAATGAAGATTTATTATTTAGAAAAGGAATTCTTACACGATGGGCACTTATTGTGAGCACCTAATACAGCGTGAACTCTTCTAATTTACCCGTTTTTTGTTTTGTAATATAAAATGAACATAATTATGCCTAATTTAATTTTTATGAAATAATCGCTCATTAGAACGTAGTTTGTTTAAACCACAAAATTATTATTGTTCAACATCATCTAACATCATACACAGCTTAAAACCATCCACTGGATTTGAGTCACCTTGTATTTTCGCCAACTGACTTCCTAGACTGGTTACTAGACTTTCATTTTTTATTAAAAAAAACTTACAAGTTTTGCATCTTTTAAAATACAACGCTAATTGATCAGAACGGGTCATTCAAATCTTAGCACCATCTTTGTTTTTCTGTAGCACTAAATTGCTCATGTTCTTAAATACGAGTTTTCAAAATTCTTTGTACCTTTGTGATGCAAAACTTGTTTGTCAATGAAGAAGTAACTTACTTGTTGCTGCTTGATCTCTCCGCTCATCGTCTTCTGGTTCTTGTCAAAGAGCAGGTTGACGTTACTCTGTGGTGACGCCAGAAAGCTCAGGTTGATCTCGCCAATGCCCGGTACGTTGAACTGCACCGGCTAAATACCAAAAAAAAAACACACTCAAAGCGATACAGCCGGTATTCCTCTGCGACGAAACCCTAAATAAATATATTGTTAACTAACCTCACAGTAGCTGAATATAGTTGAGTCCACTGCTGAACATGACCCACCTAAGTACTGTTACAATATGATCTATATAGCTACCAAACGGATTTAAGTTGACTACGTTTCTCCTTGGCGTCTCAGATGCTAATGACTGTCCAAAATCATTTTCCACTCTTTCCTGACTTTCCTTATGACGTAAGTCACCCTTTACGAAATCCAAAGTAAAAGCCCACATGCAAAATAACGTGCCAACATCTCAGGAAGTCTTACAAAGTCTTTTGAAGTTGTTCTTTTGAAAGGTGCGTTGTTTTATTGTTTCTATATTCTTTTGAAATAGGAAAATTCACCCCAACCGGTTTGCGTAACTACTTCCAACCGATTTGCGTAATTACTTGCGTCAAACACAAACATAACATTTCATGAGTACGAATCTTAGATGAGAGTAGCATGGTACTGATGTAAGTGGCGAAATAAAGGGTCGTCCACAGCAGTGGGTTAGATTTGAGCGGCGAATGATGATGACGATGATGATGATAACGAATAATTAAGCAAACTTCAAAGAATCTTTGAAAAACATACAGGATTTACGGGTGAGTATGACGACGAATTAAGTAGACAAGTGTTTCGCTCTCGGTATTTCGCTACATTTCGATCGTGCAATTGAACGGAAGTTACACGCAACGCTACGCTAGCTAGTTATATTTCTAAGAATTTGTTCAGTATTTTACTATGCAAAGTCTTAGAAATGTGTGAAATGTGTGTGACTACGATTGATATTGTCAAATAAATATACAATAATATTTACAATGTGGCTGTCGGCTTCAATGTGGCTGTCGGCTTACACCAAGGGTCGGCCCTCAGCCCTTACCTGTTCCTGATGATAATGGACGCTCTGACGTCGGACATTCAGGAAGAGGCTCCCTGGTGTATGTTGTTTGCCCATGACATTGTGCTGGTTGCCGAGAGTGGCCTAGAGGTCCAGAAAAGATTGGAGGTGTGGTGGCACAGATTGGAGTGTTGGCCTGAAATTGAGTAGAACCAAAACGGAGTACTTGTTCTGCGATTTCGGCGGTCTCTCCAATCCAGTGCCCTTAGCTCTCGCCGGAACGCCCATACCGATCTGTTCCGACTCTTGGTACCTCGGGTCGATCGTCCAAGGGAATGGTGAGGTAGACCGGGACGTAACACATCGGATCAACGCAGGATGGATGAAATGGCGACAGGTCACGGGAACAACTTGTGACCCACGGATGCCCCTCAAGTTGAAGGGTAAAATCTAAAAGTCCGTGATAAGGTCTGTCATACTGTATGGATCAGAATGTTGGGCTGTGAAAAAGACGGATGAAAAAAGATTGCATGTAGCGGAGATGAGAATGTTAAGATGGATGTGCGGTGTGACGAGAATGGATAAAGTGAAAAATGAGTACATTAGGGGAAGTTTGTAATTGGCGCCAGTGACTGAAAGGTTGAAAGGAAATCGTTTGTCTTGGTATGGTCATGTAAAGAGGAGAGATGAAAAGCATGTTGCTAAAAGAGTTATGAATTTACATGTGGATGGATGCAGAAGGAGAGGGAGGCCAAGAAAAAAAAAATGGATTGTGTGAGAAGTGATATGAAAGAAAAGGGAGTTAGTGGTAGTGTGACGAGTGACAGGACAGAATGGAAGACAAAAACGTGTGTGCCGACCCCAAATAAAACGGGACAAGGGCAGGAAGAAGAAGATTTACACTGGTTCGATTATAATGGATATTTTTAAGTTAGGCAACGAATTCATTTACTTTCTAGCCAAGTATATTTTACAGTTGTCTTGGCCAGATCCGAGAATCGATCACTTCCTGATGTGTCCGACCATTTCATAAAATGCCACCATTTCAAGATATAGCCGGTTAAAACTTGCCAAGCCGGTTAAACGTTAACGTTTGATGATATGTCAACCAACGCTTGGCCATATCATTAATGTAGGATCCCTA
This sequence comes from Mythimna ferrago, assembly GCA_910589285.2. NCBI lineage: Eukaryota > Metazoa > Arthropoda > Insecta > Lepidoptera > Noctuidae > Mythimna > Mythimna ferrago. Next base: position 20,442,220 of record OU342673.1, on the reverse strand, counting down.
TGATAATCATCACCTTCCTGCCCTTGTCCCGTTTTATTTGGGGTCGGCGCAACACGATTTTTCGATGGTGATAAAAGATGCTAAATATAGTGGGAAATTATGTCTTGGTCTTGTAAGAACAAATAAAACTCATTTTAATGGTCTGCATTAAAAAACATTGCAATTAAAATCGTATAGATATCATTGGCACAACAGTTCAAAAGCTGCATTCGAACTACTGATTTACTGAAAACCCATAGGTTTTAGTTATATAAAACTAGCAATCTGCCTTCGGTCGCGAGAATGTTTAAAAAAAAAGAAACATTCTTTTGAAAGTAGTTTAAAAAAAAAAAATTTAGTCCTTATTCATTTTTATTACAATTTATGTCAAATTACAAATTACTTATGCCGTACATTGCTGTATGAGAAATCAATAGCAAAAAGCACGTTTATCTTCCATATGAAATTTATTTTTCGCATTTAATAGGGAACGATTGTCCGTCGCCATGTTACGTCACAAAAACAAAGCGAAATCTTTAAGTACCTCGACCGGTAGACAACAACTATTTTACGATATGATGACGTTTGACTTTATCACGAAATAATCGTGCGTTCATATCATTAAACTCTGAGTGTTCATGATTTGGCTAGCCCATATCATGATGTGGCCAACAGACTAAGTTTTACATCATATAAAACCACCATTTCATGAAATACAGAAAATACATCATGAAATGTTCAATTCTAAGATCTGACCACGACACATTTACAAAATAATATACAAATGATAAGGTTTAGAATGATGCGTTCACATTAGATGGCTCAAACATTTTTCGAACAAGAGAATACTGTTATTTATAGTTGAACGACGCGACGACGGTCGATTCCCGTTGTTCTTACTAAGTCGTGACCACGGAAAATAAAATTTTCACGGATTTCATTCTCGTAATCGTGAACTTCACACAGAAGCATCTATCCGTCGTGAAGACAAAGTGGAAACATTCTAATACAAAGTGACATGACTTGTGACGATGTTGATGAAATGATGGCAAATCTTTATCAAATCAACAATCTTACATCGACAAATACCTGCAAATACTTTTGCTGTTGTTGCTCTCCCTGTTGCGTAACTTGAATTAACTCTGTCTTTTGTTGCTGTTGTTGTTGTTGTTGTTGTTGTTGTTGCTGCTGCTGTTGCTGTTGCTGCTGTTGTTGCTGCTGCTGTTGCTGCTGCTGTTGATGCTGTTGTTGTTGTTGAAATTGCTTCTGCAGCTGTGAGAAAAACAGTTTTGTTAAAATTGTTTAATGTTTGTAATATATCATCATTCTGTGACTAATTTATGGATACCAATGATAGCATTACTTATCAGTGTTGCAAAAAATGACTAATTACTCAACCAAGTTTTAAGCTCATAAAACAATACTTCTTCGGAGTATTTTATCAACTTGCAATAATAACAAAATGTCACGTTGTAGAAAACTGTCAGAAAGCATGAAATGTGGTTGACTCACGTAGGGGTTGTTTTCATATCAATAAGATATTTCAGTATGATGCTTCAACAAATTCAAATGGTTTATGTGTAGGTCAAGTAGTGTCTAATCGAAATTTCTGTATCGGTTTCGGAAGTTTCGGCCTAGTTTCAGTTTAAGCTGTAGTTTCTGCTGGATACAAAGATATCGGACAACCCGACGTACGGCGGCAGCATCCACCCGTGTTCTCGACACCTCTACGGTCCGGACTAAGCGTTTCACCTCATCGTTAATACCGCGTACATCGAAGGACTGGAATAATTTGCCTACGGTCTTCCCGTTCGATTATAATTTAGGTGTCTTCAAGGATAGAGTGACTACGCTCTTAATAAACTGTTGCGCTTCACCATCAACGATTGCATCACTACTCTACCATCAGATGGGATCACGAAAAATCCTAGCAAAGGTAAGACAATACCTCACGCTGAAACAGCTACTCAAACTTTATCAACCACAAATTATACAATAATGAATGGGGTACTGCTCTCTTCTTTGGGACGGATCTGCCAGATAACAGCTTAACGCGTTTGAGTTAATTGAGAAATAAGCAAAGAGGCTCATTGGTGATAACTAATAATGCACTAGTCGAGTTAAAACTTATGTCTTAAACATCGATGCCAAGTTACAGTACGGCCAACGTATCTTGGAGAGTCCGAACTTAGCGTAAATTACTGCGCACGAACGATTTTTAGGAACCAAATGGTTGGCATGAGGCGACTTGCGCGAGGCGAAGGTCTAGGCTAGAGACTGACTCTATGTGAACACAATCGACACTTTATTTAATCAAATATCGCAATCTAATGCTTCTATTTGGAATTTATTAATTTTTGTTTATGTGAGATATTGAACGAAATAGGTTTACAAACTTATGAATGTTGTCGTTGGTAAAACAGATTTTTATAACTTAACTTTGGGTTCCTTCCATTTGGCATAATCTTGATACTCCGAAATTTACATGGCATAACACACTTGGCATAATCTTATTTAATCGATTATTTTTTAAGCATAAAAAATATTTAGCTTAATTATTGTTTGGCAGAATATTTACGTCCGAATTCACAATGGCATAATTTTATCATGGCAGAATTTTATTTTGCATTATTACTTTACCATAATTAATATTACGCATAATTTTGTTAAGCATAACGTTTATTTAGAGATAAGATTATTTGATACGGGTATATTTGAATATCAAAAATTAAAATACTTATATCTTGTAAAAAAACATTGTTCAAAACATCAAAAACTTATAAAATATGAAATAAAACTGAAATTTAAAATAACGTAAATTTATGATGTCGAATGGTTAGATAGCCTACTTGCAACGTATCTAAAATCGAATTGTCTGCAAAAATAACATCGAATGTTCTAAATATTGGAAGCATTTTCAATATTAAATTAAAATAGTGTCATAAAAAGTCAAAATTACGTTGTGCTCTTGGTTGAGGCCATGGTCCGGAGCGAGGAGGAGTGGCAGTAGGACTGGGCGATACAAATCGTATATAGTTACGAAATCTATATATCGGTACAATATCTAAAAACCGCTTACTGGCGTATTTGAAAACTATATATTTCAATATCTAGATATTGACGTACCGCCCGAGCACTCGCATCGCGTCTATGACAATACCGGTACAAATATCTAAAAACCGCTGGCACGTCCGAAAACTATATATTACAAAATCTGATATTCACACCGGTCGGTCGCGTAGTACCCGATATCGCTCTACATCAGATTTTGGCCAAGTGGCGCGTACGCGTAACTCGCGTGCGAGAGAGCGCGAGCGATATCAATTTGCAATAGTTAGAGCGGTATGGGTATGGCAATGTTACTTTAGTTGCAAGTTGTACTTACAGTAAAAATAATATTATGATTTTGAATCTATTCATCATATTTTATGGACTATTTTAATGAGTTAGTTCCAATCTTAAAGTTATTAATTTAAAGTATAGTTTAGGTTAAGTACCTATATCAATTTATTTCTATTAAATAATGCAGCCAGTCCTAAGCCTGGAGTAAGTGATTGAATTTTTTGTTTTTAGTGTTGTAGGTACCTAGGTACCTAAATTCTCACAAATATGAAATAAAAATTAAATAAGTAATACGACACCGTATCAATCTCACCACGATCAACACCGAGAAGGCAAATTATCTAAACCCAAACCCAACCTTGCAGGATCAGAGAAACATGAGTTCCTATTAATAATAAACAAACAAACAAACCTACAGACAGAACTGATTCTCATCCATAAGTCCAACACCGTCGCATTGAATCTCAACGACGCGGTATCGGATCAGGTTTGAAAATATATGTATACCTAAAAAATGCGTACGCACAATATCTAGATATCCTACAATACCGATTTTCATCGAATATCGTCGCAACCCAAAAACACCGTATCGGATTAGGTTTGAAAATTGAACGCGTACGCACAATATCTAGATATTGAAATATATAGTTTCGAAATCTGATATTGAAACTCGAAATCTGATTCAGATACGATACTCAGAAAAAGCGATACGACCCAGGCCTAAGTGGCAGGCGGTCGCCGACTTCTGCGAAGCAGTAATGCTCGCAAAGGAGGAGGCCGAACACATCAGGCAACGGCGTTATCGCCGCCGCCGCCGCCGCCGGGATTCTGATCCCGATTTCCGGCCACCGTAGGCGCGGGCTTGCGGACAGTGAGCAATGGTTAACTCGCTGTCCGGCCGTCCGGTAACTGTCCGGACCAAGCCCAAGTCGCCGACGGCGCGCACTGTTCCGCCGCGCGCCTCAAGGAGTTGTCAGCAACAGCAGGGACTCAGCCGGGTCGAAGCCTACTGGGGCCAGGGTTATCCGAAAGGGCGCTCGAGGCCCGGTATGAAGGCTAGAAGGAACGGGGTGGGTCTTTTAGTCAGTAAGAGTCTGACACTATCTCCCGCTCCGCCCAAGAGCAGGGGATGTCATTGCATGATTTTTTCCCAACATAAAAAAAAAAAAATGTGCTACAAAATTTAGTGACAAAAATAACTTTTTACAAAAAAAATATAACTGACTTCAATGTTAAAAAACAGTGAAAAGTATAAAATAACTTTAATTTCGGAAGTTGGTGTTTCTATAATACACTTCTGGACACATCTATTGGCCCACCTTAGAGTTTAGGTTTCGATGGCCCCTACCGAAATATGATTGCTAGATTGAACAAAAACTATTGATGCAGTTTTAAACCTGATACATTTTACCATCTTTTTCGATCGTATTGTTTTAAATTTGAATTCAGAATACCATACGACATGGAGCTACGCCTAACAAGTCGGATATGCGCCTTGTTAAAGGCAATTGATTTTTGAATAAAAAACATGTTTTATCAAATAAAGGTTTAATTTAATAACGCGTGTTGCCTCATTAGGCATAGAGTTTATCAACCGCTCTATGAAATTTTGAGGGATCATCTCCCATTCCTCTTCTATGGCAGTTTTCAACTCCTGCATCGTCTGGGCAACTGGCTGACGAGCCCTAACACGTCTTTTTAGCTCGTCCCACATGTGCTCAATGGGGTTCATGTCTGGGCTTCTGGCTGGCCAGTCCATAACTGTGATGTTCACATCCCGAAGATATTCCCTGACGATGCCGGCCGCATGGGCTCTTGCATTATCATGCATAAAAAGGAAATTTGGGCCCACATAGTCCGCGTATGGTATCACGTGAGGTTCTAAGCACTCACGAATGTACCTTTCAGCATTTAATGTTGGCAGCCGTGGTCCTGTAACAACCTCAAGTTGAGTTTTGCCGCTCGCGGATATACCGCCCCAGACAGTCCATGAGCCACCGCCATAAGCAACCCTCTCTTCAAAGCAGCATTGTGCGAAACGCTTTCCCTTACGTCGGTAGACCTTCTTCCTTCCATCATTGCCATGTAACACAATTTTAGACTCATCAGAAAAGAATACACGGCTCCAATCTTGCTGTGTCCAATTTAAATGACTGCGTGCGAAATGAAGGCGCGCTGTTCGGTGGGCTCGCGTTAGTTTGGGCCCATTAGCTGGCTTGTGTGGTACCATATCGCGTTCTTTTAACCTTCTCCGAACAGTTCGAGCGCTCACAGATACTCCGTGGAAGTCGCGAAGTTGGTTTTGTATCTCAATGGAGGTAAGGTGACGATTTCTCAAACTGGTCGTCACGATGAATCGATCCTGCCTTTCAGTTGTGACCCGAGATCGTGGCCTTCCTTGGCGACGAACAAAGCCGCCAGTCTCTAGGTACCTCCGATAAACATTTCGGACCGCAAATCGACTTAAATTAAGTTGAGCACTCACGTTTCTTTGGCTGTGTCCGGCCTGAATAAGTGCCACAGCTTGGGCGGCGACTTCAGGTGAAGTATCCATAGATTATTGATAGAACCTCACCTTAATGTTAAGAATAAGTAATGTTTGTTGCAAAACCAAAGATATCAATCACTTTTTCAAGAATTAAATCCAAGTAAACCAATAAAACCAAGTTTTCTTAGTATTCGATTGTTTGATATCAACAAACAGGCTCCAAATTGTCTTTTGTTTCTTTAAATTCTGTGTTCGAAATTCAAAAAAAGACTATTGAATGAAATTGTGAATGTGCCAGGTTCAAAACTGCATAAAAACTTTTTGCTCGACCTAATATAAAATTTTAGCTAGGACCAAACGAAACTGAAAATACAAGGTGGGCCAATAGATGTGTCCAGAAGTGTAGTTTTGTCTCTTCGTTATTTAACACCGACTTCCGAAATTAAAGTTATTTTATACTTTTCAGTGCTTTTTAACATTGAAGTCGGTTATATTTTTTTTTTTTTGTAAAAAGTTTTTTATTTTACACTTTTTAGTTATGGTATTACCACTAATAAGTACCCCTCAGACAAACTTAAATAACTTATAGCCACAGTGCATTTCATAAAGATTCTAATAATCCCAAACACGGTTAGATTACATTAATTTAATTTTTTTCCTTCTGGCTTCATCATCAGATCAGTTGAATACATCCCCCCCCTCTTTTTCTGACAGTCAGTCATTGACTACACATATAAACAAAGAAACTTTACTTGTAACCACAGTTCTGCTGTGATTCTATGAGGAGTTCTGTTCCATATATTCGAAGTTCATGATCAGATCATAACAATATTTCTATGGGACCAACTTGGAAGCATAACCTTTCAATCAAAAAAAGAATTTTCAAAATCGGTCCACAATTGACCGAGATATCAGAGGACATACATAAAAAAAAAAACATATATTTAGCCAAACATAGAACCTCCTCCTTTTCGAAGTCGGTTAAAAACGAATCGCTGCAAAACCGACTTTACGGAGTCTTGTCTGCCCTACCCCTAGTTGAGTGTAATTTAAAAACGCGTAGGCGCGGAGGGGCAAGCCGAAGCTGCGGTGGTGAGCATTAAAGCCATCTGCGTCGTCAAGCTCGCGTGGGGCCGCCCAAAACCCACAGCGCCGGAGCCGCGACAGAAACAATGCTAGCTGCATGCCTGCTTGCATACTACATGCCTGCTGCATGTTGCATGCCTGCTTGCATGGTGCATGCTGCATGCCTGCTGCATGTTGCATGCTTGCTAGCCTCCATGCTGATTTTTTTATAACCACCCAGAATTAGGAGGACCAGCATGGGGCCTCCGTCGACCCCATGTAAACCAAAAGCATTTCGTAATTAAGACGATTATTTCTGCTATTATGATGGTTCTTTTTTTTAATTATTATGGATATGATCATATGAACATTATCCCAAAGATGATTCTGACAAATAAAATTATGAGTTTTGAATGTGATAAATGAGTGTATGGGAAACGATTTTCTGCGAAATGAAGTTTATGCTATCCATTATTATGCAAAATAATATTATGACATAAAAAGTTCTGCTATAAATGGTAGACCCCTTAACTTTAATTGATTAAAAAAAAAAAAAACCAGTTAAACAACACCCTCAGACAGGCTTATTGGACATCCCTCTTCAGTAACTTCGTAAAGCTTCGTGATTATTTGGCAATGTTTGGTATGCAGTAATATTTCTAACTGCTCACATGTGTTAGCATTGGTGTTTTTTTCGTGTCGCTGTCTCTGTCTTGAGCACAGGCGGTGACAAAAGATTTTGTTGGTTGTTATTATTATATTGTTAAGGTTTTTGTGTAGTTTTAGGTTAGACTGTATGAATTAAATATGAACTATAATAATCATTAAGCTTACCAACTCTTGTTGATCCTGATGATTCTTGATATGCTGTTGTATAACTTGCTGTTGTTGCCGCTGCAACGCTTGCTGTAAAGCCTGTTGTTGCTGCAGCTGTTGCAACTGTTGCTGTTGCAACTGTTGCAGTTGTTGTTGCTGCTGCTGCTGGATTATTTGTTGTTGGATCTGGTGGAATTATTTAATTTCATGAATACTAGCAAATTTTTAGATACTGAACAAGTCATAAGTTTAGCTTAAGCTATTTTCCTTATGGCTAATTTTTCAATAGACAGTTATCTTTTATCTTATGGATAAATATGTTATGTTTGACAATTTTACTGAACTAAAACTGTTAAATTGCCATATCTTTCTTAGTTAAAAGTTCAACTGTTGAAAAATTAACCTTAATTTTATTAAAGAATTGTTTATGTTTTGTATCCCATTCTAAATCAGTTTTGTAATATGAACTAACCTGTAATTTATCATCTTCATCTTTTTGATTCCTATATCTATATTCCTCTTGCTGATTATGATTGTCTGGCTCAGACTTAGGTGGTTTCAACTCAGGCAGTCGTCTATTAGTGCTATTTTGTTTGTCTAGAGCTAATAGTGTGTTTGCGGCTTCGTATTTATCTTCAAAAGTGATACCAGCCTTCTCAGCAAGAGTTTCTAAGTACTGCAGAGGTCTTTTAGTTGGTTTGATCTGGTTTTTTTTCTCTGCCTGACTTCCACCAGGTGACTGCTTTAAAGCAGTCTTAGTTATTGTAATACTGTTTTTATTGGTGTCATCCTTTTTTTCATTTTTGGGTTCTAATGTGAAGTAATTTTTGTGATAAGTGTTATCTTTGTCTTTTTCTCCGTTAAGATTCCCGTTTTCTATTAAAGTTATTGTTGTTGAATTTGCAACTTTTATAGATTTCTCTTTAGAGTCTTCTTTGGCTTGCACAGACTGTCCCAACGTATGTGTAGGGGACAACAACTGCTGGGCTGGGACATGCTGTGTTACCGCTACGTTGGCATTGGAAACCTCTGAAGAATGTAGCGACTTGTCAACTGGTTTAACAAGCTGTTGCTGGTAATTGGGGATCTGTGGTTCCTTCTCTTGATCCTTCTTCTTTTGTAAATTGTCTAGGATTTCAGACCTACGAATAAAAAAAAACAAATATCTTAAAATAAAGTTGCGACTTAAGGTGTTCTGTTTGTCAAACATGGATATCATTTATCAAAACTAATGCCAAAACGCAACACACACATACCAGTTAATATAAAAAGGAAAACACATGTAAACAACATAATTACTTTAACTAAAATATTTTATAACTTTACCTATTTACTTAAATGATTTTTGGATTACTTGGCATCTCTGTTATTTTAATGTTCTACATATATTATACAGTCAACACAATAAATAGTTATGTTTAATGATTTGATTGAGCTCTCTTGATCATAATTAAGAAGAAAGGTAAATTAATGTAATATGATAGACATGATTGTCTAATATTTATATTGCTAAGCTAAGTAGGTATTTAAACTACAACATTCACATTCGATTTGCAGCCAATAAACCCTCGTATAATACCGATCCTTAAAGAACATAACTGCATCTTTGAATATAACATTCTATTACACCATCAGGTGTGACAAATATTACTTTAAACTATAAAAAGAAACTGAATTTCAGATTTTTAAGCAATATATACTTTTAATAATAAAGTCGAATCATAGAGATCTACCTTAAATGACACTAATGACAGCTTGAAATTGACACTGACGGACCTTTGACAGTTCAATATTGTTGCCAGACTGCCAAAAAAAAAGTTACCACCTTTCAATAAAAGATATCTTAGGCGGAATTATAATCAGGTCAAATTTTACTTGACCGGTGACCAAACAAAAACGTTTTTTTTTGTATTTTATTAGACAGCTCGACAGTGCCTTAATTTCTGAATTCAAGGCATTTAAGGTTTAGTATTTCTAAAATCCGCTCGCCCGCCTGGTCCAGTTGGTTAGGTATAACTTCGAGAAGAAGGTCAATCGTCGAATCTGACTCGGTTGGGCAGCATGGGGAAGATGCTTCTCGTCCAACATGCCACAGTGTCTCAAGACGAAAGTCTATGACTTTCTATTCTAAGAGTCTTGACTTCTATGAGTTCTGGAGTAGCGACAGCGTACCGGAAAAGCGTACAGCGTTTGAAGGCCTTTCCCACAAAGTGGACCGGTGACCTGGAATCCGATGGATGCGAGACGCACAGGATCGGTCGTTGTGGCGACGCTTGGGGGAGGCCTATGTCCAACAGTAAACGTCTTTCAGCTGAAATTATGATGATTTCTCGCTCTATTATCACTTTTAGCGACAAGAGCGCTCTTTATTACATCGTATTAATTTTAAACTCCTGCTGAATCTTTTACTAGGGTGTACAATAAGGAGTAGGTATCCTTGTTTACTCAGTCAGTCTGTAGGTGAACATTTATTTTCTATTTTTAACTTTAAGTATCTTTTTAAATCGCTGTTAAAAAGTTCGCACGTGTTATTGGTAAAATTGTGGTTTATCTCACAAATCTCATTTAAGAAGACTTGATGTTGATTTTGAAGTACCTAATAGCAACTCGATCCCGACTCGACTTCGTTAAGCTACAACTGTCAAAATTTACGAGTATTGGAACACTACAGAGAGCGCGCACGTAACATTTACTAGAATAGCGTCGCTGCTGGGAGCGTGCTTAATGTTGCCAGCCTAACTAATCTATTTTGCCTCATATAATTATAAAAACAACCTTTCGTAACTCAAATTGTAATTTATAGAATTTACTACGATGGGTCCCAAGAACAAAATCGTATCGAAATGTATTTTATTCCGTATTCCTATTGTACATACTAAGAAATAAGCAAAAACTTTATTTTTTGTTTAATATTCTGTTACTTATAAATAATTGGACACTATCGTTATAGTTTGTCTAAAAAGTCAAACGACTTGAGAATAATTATAAATAGTATTGAATCATTTTTAAAAATACTTTTATTCAATATGTTTTCTAAGGTTCTATTTGTAAACAATGATCAAGACCTCTCAATCAACCTTATTTGTTCAAGCAGCGTTGACTACATCAGGTTTCATTGTATCCTAATAATTACCCAAGTCATTTGACTTTTTAGACAGACTATAACTTCAAAACTTCATACCTTAATCGATAATTTTTCATATACGATTTTGTTCTTGGGACGGAATCTTCTACCTATAATACGTTTATTTAGTTACGTAAAGGAAGTAAACAAATATTTAGAATTACAGGTTATTTTCATCATGATTTTTGGTGTTCGCGTTGTCAATTTCTCATGACTTTAAATCTAAATCTTTTATAAATCTTCTTCTTTCTTCTTTTTTTTTCTTTTTTGTAAATCTTTTATGGAATATCTAGTAGCACTCATAGCATCAGAATCCTTGCTTGACTTTTTCAGAAGGATCAGATGAGTCCAATATCAATTTATGCTTTGTTAATTTATGTGCAGTGAAATGATGCATTTCCACCTTTTGAATACCGTCAATTAGAGACACAATAGAAAGATAATAACAGCGCGACCGCCTTTCTATTGCGTCTCCAATTGACACGATCGAAAGGTTAATGAATTAAGTACTATTAAGTATAATTTTTTTATTTCATTCATCGCATGAAGTTTGCAGAATTTATATCGTCATTTATTTAAGATTTAAATACATAGTAGCAGTCAATTTTCAACAAAATCTGTTTTCCTGCCAGCCACTGCTCGGGTACGAATATGTAGGGAAATTTTATTGTTATGGTCACCCGAAAAAATATTTGACAAATGGGCCTAACTTTGAGAAATAATACCATAGGCCCGATATTTTCTCATTCCTCAGTACATTTGATTTCCAAGATAATATCCCCGGCAGCACTTTTAATCACTTTCATCATTAAAAGCCGCTTCAAGCTTCTTTTTGAGGTGGCCTCCTTTTTTAGCGCGCTTCAGCTTTTTTTTGTGGCCGCTTTTAGCTTTTTTTTTTGTGGCAAAAAACGCCGCCACAAAAAAATCAACTGCACCTATCATAATTCGTATAGATCAAAATCACAACAAACTTGACCCCTGTCAACGCGGTATTCATAACATTCAAAATGTCTTAAGGTTTAGGGTCAGCTTCCGATGTGATTTCTTTCAGTACCCACATTCTGATAAAATCTGACCATTGCTTTTTTAATTGATATAAACCAGTGCTTGACTGTGATCCCACCTATTTTATTGCGAAAACAATATAACTCTGTAAGTATAGTGGGTGCCTTAAGAGTAAAAAACAATCAGTTCGTTGTATAACGTATAACCAAGGATATATAAAATCTTTGCGTATAACAAATGTTTGACAGGCAAAATTACGTCAGTTGCGTCTTTCGGTGGTAGAGCTAGCGCTAGATAAGTTGGCGCGTGGCCGAAATTGGAAACTAATCGTTTGATGTGTCAGGAGAATGTGTTGTGTTCCGTGTTTTTTATCGTTTCTAAAGTAAATAGTCGTCATTATTATACCAAAAGGGATTAAAAGTGCTAGCAGGGATATTATATTGAAACTCAAAAGTGTTTGTGAAGAGAAATGAGAAAATATTGGGCGTACGGAACCATTTTCCAAAATTAGACCCATTTGTCAAATAATTTTTCGGGTGACCATCACCATAAAATTTCCCTAAATATGCGTACCCGCGCGGCACCCAACAAGTCAACAAAGTTTGTTGAAAATAGACTGCTATTATGTGCTTAAATCTTAATCAAGTGACTATCATGACGATATGAATTTTGCAAACTTCATCTATGAAAGAATAAATAGTGCTAAATCTAAAACAGAATTGTATTGTAGTAATGGATAATGCATCATACCACTGCACATAATTAAACAAAGCCCTTACAAGAGACAATACACAAGTGCAAGCGTTACTGTAATGCCAGATGAATGACAATGTATCTCTACAAGATTATATTTTTTAAATCTGATCTCGGATCTCAAAATGGACAAATTAACAATGGACTTACCCGACTCTTCTGATAAAGACTAGCGTAAAATTCTGGTGCTAATTAATTTATTAAGATATTCAATAAAAGATTTACAAAATTCTCACGATTTTTTTTAATAATAAAGGTAAAAATTAAATAAATAAATTCTTTAAATTACACAGTGTTATGAAAGAGCGTTTTTAATCAAATTAAGGAAAATAGATATGTTAGGCTGGCAACATTAAGCACGCCCCCAGCCCAAGTTATCTTGCTCGCACTCTAAATGTTTTTTTTTTTTTTTTTTTTTTATTTATTTAAAGGGCTTTGTCGCTTAGCGACCACATCGCCCAGTACAGAAAACAAAAACTTACAAACTACCTTAGGGCTACTTCAAACAATTGTTTGGCTTTATCGGACATTGGAGAAGAGAGGATTACATTACAAATGCCAATATCGTAAGATTTACTGAGTCCAGAAACATTCCTTCTTGTATTTTCGTTCCGGATACACTCCATCAATATGTGGAAAACATCATCAACCACACCACAGTCATCACAATTTGGAGACAAAACTTTCTTCATTAAATAGTTAAATTTATTTGATGGAATATGTCCGGAACGAAGTCTTACAGCTATAGTTATTAAATTTCTGTTAAGATTACAGTCAATCCATGGAACCCGAGAAATCTCTGGCTGGATAGTTCGGTACCATATCCCTTTTTCTTTTGACCTTTTGTCAAAATATTCCTGCCAAAGTTCTAAACATTTTTTTTTTGCTTTCCCAAAGTAATCAGAATATAGTGGGGTAATATTCATGGGGACTCCCTCAACACACGCTTGTTTGGCGAGTAAGTCAACAATATCATTTTCTTCTAACTGCACATGGGATGGAATCCATTGAAGATATACTGTTTTAGAGTTGGACTGCAGTTTTAAGAGCACATCATATATAGCATAGGCTATCGGGTTACCTCGCATGTGAGAAGTATGCCGAGCTAAATGTTGCAGCGAACTTCTGGAGTCCGTCAGGATCACAAATTTATCGCCATTAATTGATAGAATATAGGATAAAGCTTCTAATATTGCTATCAATTCAATGTGCATAATAGAAATATCTGAATCAATCTTAATCCTTATTTGATTCAGAAGTATGGGGTCCAAAAAAGCAGCGCCTCCGATTTGTTTGTCTTTGGAGCCATCGGTAAAAATTGTATGAAAATTTGAATATTGTTCTCGGATATATTTTATGCAAAGGAGTTTTAATTGTTCAGTACTGTATCGGCGTTTAGCTTGACAAATGCTAGGAATTTTATCAAATATTATAGTAGACATATCAATATTACTAATCCACCTGTCAAGTGAAAACATTTCTAGTTGAACGCTTGAGTGTATTGGGACCGAAGCATACTGTGCAAGGATGTCAATCAGTAATGGCAGTTTCTTGTTTATCCAATAGTTAGAACCGGTCACAAGTGAGAGATTTTCTAGTGATTTAATAGTTTTATTATTATAAATAGACTTTGATTTTAACAAAAACTTAGTAGCTAAATATCTCCTACGGATATGAAGTGGAGGAAGGCATAGCTCGCTTTCCATGACGTGTATCGGAGTACTTCTTATAAATCCACCTACGACACGCAGTGCTTGATTTTGAGCCCTATCTAGTTTTATTAGTTTAGAATTACAACTATTGTCGAACAGGAAACTGGCGTAATCAATTCTGCTTCGGATTAAAGAAATATATAAACGTCTAAGGTGTTTTTGATGAAGTCCCCATCCTGCACCAGATAGAACTTTAAGTAAATTAATGAATTTCATTACTTTTTGTGAAACTTCATTGATATGTTTACCCCATCTTAATGAACTATCCAGCCACAGACCCAAATATTTTACACAATTAACGACTTCAACTGAAACATCGTCAAAATTAAAGTCAATAGACCTCCTAAAGCAACCCTTTTTAAAAACACAGATCTTAGTCTTATTTGTAGACATAGTTAAACCTATTTTATCTATTAAATCTTTGATATATCGTAAAGCAGACCGAAGGTCTTCAAACGCTAAATCTAAATTACTGTTTGTGGAATATAAAACCAAATCATCAGCATATTGAGATATATTAACCTGTTCAGCGTTCTTACATATATCTAGAGTTACAATATTGAATAAAAGTGGGGACAATGGATCTCCTTGAGCCAATCCACGGCCTGTCCATCTAACCATCTTGCAATCATATGTTGCTACTTCTAGATGTCTATTTGATAAAAAAGACCACAGATAAGCGCAGAATTTTGATCCAACTCCAAACTGATCTAAAATACGTAACAAGTAAGGAATATCGACATTGTTATATGCGCTTTCGATGTCTATAAAGCACGCCGCTGTAACCATGTTTTTGGAAAATCCTAGTTGAATTTCAGAAACCAACCGCGTAAGGTTATCCAGACAAGATCGTGCTTTACGAAAACCCACCATGTCCTCCGGAAAAAGACATTGTTTTTCAAAGAACCATTCAATACGTTTGGCCAAAATAGCATGAAAAATTTTACAGACGCAAGATATTAAGGAGATAGGACGCAAAGAAGAAGATGGGCTACTATTATGTTTGGGGATTGGAACTATTTTAATTTGGCGCCATTGTGAGGGAACAAATCCGAAAGAAAAACAATTATTATATATTAAAAGTAACATACGTTTACCTGAAGTCGGAAGGTGTTTTATCATGGAAAATGAAATTTGATCTGACCCAGGGGCTGTGTCGCTATTTTTAATACAGTTACCTAATTCTGGCATTGATATTAACGATTCCAACGCTGTATTACTGGAATTAAAAGTAGGTGGCGAGGGACAAACAAAATCTGGAGTAAGCTCACTAAGCAGGCGCTCAGCTTTTTCTTTATCCACACTGGCGCTAGGGATTTGCCGACCTTTTAACCACCTCATTTTACGCCACATTTCGGATGTTGAAGATATTTCATCTACAGAAGAACAAAACTGTTGAAAAGATTTACATTTAGCCCTACGAATAAGTCTTTGAGCGGTGCTAATTTTTTCTTTAAGGACATCTAAATTTCCAGGAGAGGGGCAAGATCTCAGATTTGCAAGGGCCAAACGCCGCTCCGCAACAGCCCTCGACAACTCTGGAGACCAGAATGGTTTTGGTTTAAACGTACTGCAAATATTTTGAGGGATTTTAATGTAGGGAATATATTTGTCTGCAGCTTTTTGCATAATATTATATAGAAGGTCATATAAATTCTGAAGATCTTGAGGAATAACGCAGTTTTGTAAATATTCGTCTATATATTTAGCGTATGACGCCCAGTCAGATTTTTTAAAATTTCTTTTGTGTTGATATTCACGGTTAAAAGTAAGTACTAAGTTTAATTTAATAATTAAATGATCGCTACCCAGTGTTTCATTAGTAGGCTTCCAATTGAATAACAAAGATAAATCAGAAGATACAAATGAAATATCAGGACTAGATTGTTGAAGTACTCCGTCAACCATCCTGATTCTAGTAAAACTACCATCATTCAAATGAATAAAATTGTAATCTAACATGGAGTCAAATATTTCAGAGCCACGTCGATCAGTTCTTAGAGACCAATTAGTGTGATGCGCGTTAAAATCTCCCAAGATAAGTGTCTTACTGTTTCCTATAGAAAAGATTGCGTCCCAATCACTCTGAGTGGTATGTACAGTCGAAGGGCAATATATGGAAATAATATTCTCAATATGCTGACAATTCAAAATTCTAATATGTAATAATTCAATGCCAGGGTTGCGACTTTTCGTTGTACAAACAACAGACTGTACAGAGCGGTGAGTCATAATTGCAACGCCACCGTAGCCATCTTCTCTATCCAGTCTGTATGTATTATATTCACTAATTCTAAAATAGCTATCAGGTTCCAACCAAGTCTCGCTCAGTACGGCAATGTGTATTTTTTCTTGACTTAAGTGTAATTCAAGTGGACGAGATTTGGGTCTTATACTTTGGCAATTCCATTGTATAATATTCAAGTTCATATAATTATTGTTATTAGCCATTTCTAGTAAATAAATCGAAAAACGAATCAATAGATAAACTACTTACAATTTTATGAGTTAGCCATTCGGAGAATATAGAAATCGACTGTTGTATTTTAACCTGGAAGGATTCTTCACTTGTTATAATATTTTTAATTTTTGTTATCAAATGCCAAAAGTTTAAATTATTAGAAGACTTATCAGAATTATTATTTTGAACAAAATTAGGTGTATCAATAAAATCCTCTACAGAATCAGAAGAATCGGAAACTTGATGCCACGTTATGTCCTCTACAAGTGCTGGGGTCGGTGCTCGACGATTTTGCTTCTTGGAGCTACGCTTGGATAAAGGCTTGGTTTTTGAATTAGCTGAATCTGGATCACGTCGCTGAGAGGTAGTATCGTTATTTGTGCCAGTCGGAGGCTGCGTTACAATCGAACTAATATTTGCGGTAGTCGCAGTATGTGTATGGCCAACTTCAGGAACGAAACTAGATAGGTTCACTTGTGAAACGTTATCAGGCGAAGGGGGAACGTATATAGTGAGAGCTTTTCTGTAGGTACAATTAAATTCGGACATTAAGTATCTAAGCCTCTTTTCCTTCTTAAAATATGGGCATATTTTATCAAATGCCATATGCCGACCTGAACAATTCACACAAGTAAATGCTGTGATTGTGCAATTTTCGTGGTGTTGTGAGCATTTTGGACAAACAGGTTTCCTTATTGGACATCGTATCTTCAAATGACCGAATTTCCAGCAGTTAGCACACTGAGTAACTGGAAATACAAATCGTTCAACTGGTATTCTCAAATTGTAGATATAGACATACGCTGGAAGAGAAGATCCTTTAAAACCCAAGCGTATCGTTTCACTCGGAGTCCAACCGTTGCCATCAGGGTTATTCGAACACCGTTTATTTAACCGCTTGATTGACGTTATTTCAGCGCTACTTTTAAGATTATTTCGGAGATCCTCATCAGATATGTCTAGTTCCATACCTTTAATAAGGCCGTACGATACACCTACTTCAGAAGTTTTCTGGCAATACCAACCCATGTCAGTAAAAGCCGAGCAACTTAAAAATTCATCTGCGCCGGTGTCGTTATCGAATGTAATTAACATTTTATTTTGATGTACGTATTTAATTTTACTAATGTTGCTGCTGGTAATGTTGTATGTCTTAAGTAATCGCGCCAACGCAAACTGTTTAGGCAAAGGATTTTTGCATGTCACGCATACCTGTATTTTCTCTTCTTTCTCCCTCTCACCTGAATCTCCTCTACAGCATACTAATTTGTTTCGTCCTCTATTCACTTCAGTCCATCCTTCTTCAGAAGAATTTTCTTCCAGTCGCCTTTTCACTCCCGTGTCAGTGTCAGCACGGCCACGTTGTATAATAGCTTCTACTTCCATATTTGTACTATCCTCTAACACATCAGTGCTCGAAAGTGGATTAATGTTCTCATAACTTAGATTTGATTCACACATGTGAATAAAACAATAGCTGTGCAGGGACCGACCGGTGTGCCGGTTTGTCCTGCGTGCAATCAATTGTAGAAACTTGCATAAAATATTTTAAAAAACAATTCAATTTTTTGCAAAAAAAAAAGCGCGCCCGCCAAATTAACGTGACCATAGACAATGTACTCTAAATGTAATGTGCGTTTTACATAAGAGGTTCCTTTGCCGTTGGCAATACGATAAAACAGTGTTGCTATATTTTTAGCAATGAAATTACTTAATATTAGGGAGATACTGATATTTCATTACTTTTAACAATTGCCTTCTAATTATTTTTTTTTTATTTCTTTTGGAAACTGTAAAAACTATTTTTGAATAAAGCATACAACGTTGGGTTCCATTTTGATTGTCCTGCAATTCTTTCAAATACCGAAAACGCCACGCCGCAATATCGTTCCTGTCCACCCAACAATTTCCTTTTAGACTTGCTTTTTTTTTAATAAAATCCCATTCCCCTCATTTATTCTATAGTAGCTTTTGCCTATTCTAGCAGTTCTCTGTGTCAGTGTGGCTCGCGTTAAATTTGGGGTGACACGGTTCCCCTTTCTTTGGGAGGTTAGAAAGAGACAAAAAGTAGCCTATGTCACTCTCCATCCCTTCAACTATCTCCACTTAAAAAATCACGTCAATTGGTAGCTCCGTTTTGCCGTGAAAGACGGACAAACCGATACACACACACACTTTCCCATTTATAATATTAGTTTGGATCTTAGCCGTGTGCAGCGCCCCTTAGTGAACTCCACTGCGGGTGACGTAACCTACGACAAACTTATTATTTGCGGTTGGTACAGTAAAAGGGTCTAGGGATCGAACCACAAAGTTTGTTTTTTTATTGTATATACTTATCCGGGATAAAAAGTACCCAGTGTGGTGCCCAAGATATTAAAGAATAATTATACCAAGTTTCATCGTAATCGAACCGGTAATTTTTGAGACAGACAGACAAAAATTTTTTTAAATTACATTTTTGGGTTCGGTGTCGGTCTAGTAACATTACAGTAACATGCCATTTATTTTTTTGATATTTTCAATGTACAGAATTTTCACTTCTACAGATGAATTTTATAGATTTAATGGTGCGACTAAAGTTAAAATCGATTTAGTTTCACATTTCGTGCAAAAATTTTGAGAGAGTAGGTAACTATTTTCATTTTTCCCGTCTTTTTTCTTTAGACAGACAGGGGAGCCAACATTACGGCAAAGGAACCTTCTAAGTGAAACGCACTGTATCCCTGTATCCACACACACTCACAAACCCACCTTGCACCATGCGTGCTCACCTGCTTGTGACTTATTCTAATCAATGGCAACAGCATTTTGAATTAATCCATGGTCGTGCTCACAAAAGTAGCTTATAACTTAGAACTTTGATACTGTAGAAGAGATCAATGGTTTCTGGTTACCGACACCGTGAAATTCCTTTTTTATAGATAGTAGATAGTGTTAAAGATTCCAGTTATTTTTTTTTTTTAGCCTTCAAGCTTAAACCATGGAATTCAAGATTGGTCTAACCTTTACATTGCCGCAGACGCATGCATCTGCGTTTTCGTTGCAGTAAAATGCGACGTGGTCACTCCGTACCGCACGGTTTATAACAACCAAATCATTTGAACCATAGTTTTAAAATCCGTGGATACACGGTTTTGTATTTCACGTTTTCTTCTTTCTAAAGCTTTTCGGCTTGAGTCGACCAGGTACTCTAAAATTATTTCTGTACCTATAATGGTTAAAATAAAATATAACCGCTTCGAGAGGGCGTAAAGACTTTCGACCTCACTCCGCTTGCTCTTGCATTCATCACGTTCATAATTTTGGCGCTTCTCTACGTGAAATGTCAAAGCTGATTTAAAAAAAAGAGTTTATGGCGGGATTTCTTTGAGTTCACTTCAGTGGATGTTTTAATTTTATTAGCAAATTGATTCATAATGGATATTGTGATATCAAGTGTCTGCGTAACTGGAGAATATCGATGGCTTAGAGTGAATACCTCGTAACTGTGAAATACGTAACTTTTCAAGAGGCACAAAATTCAAAATAGACCGTTACTATCGTGTAATTTTAATGTGCTTTACAGGTTTCATTTAAATATTTAAAACTATTTGTTTATTACAAACATTTGATTCTCTTGTTTCAAATTTCCGCGTGTTTTGCCGCGCCGTTGCGAGGTAGGTACCTAATCACACCAAACTGACTTGAGCAAGATATGCATGCAACATCGTAGATGGCGCTACAAGTATTGAATCAAAATTTTGCGTGATACAAGATTGTGCGTTACGGGCTTTTCTTTTCAGAAATGTAATAAAATAAAATTACCTACAATTGCATAGCCGAGGTTTTCACTTTAAGCCATCGATATGTAGAATCATTGAAACAGACACGATCTTGGTAAATTGGAGCTGAGAATTTTAATGCAGTTTTGGTTACATCAACGTAGTTTGCCGAGAAGGCCGACTCGATATTTTTGCTCCCAAATACTACTACAAAAACATTAGAATGTGTTGCACCCGCATTCTAATGGTAACTAATGAACTATTCTATATATACTCAAGCCAAACATATTAACAAAAATAATGCCTTTAAAAGAATAAGAAACCAGTTTTTCCAAGTTCCGATTAAATAATCCGCGTTTATCATATTCCTTCACTTGAGCTAAAGCTTATCATATTTTTTTTCAGGTGTTTACACCACGTAGACATACCTATATAAGAAACGGTAAAGGGGATCGTCATATCCAATACCTGTTAACATAGGTATAGGGCGTATGGTCACAGGTAGGGATGCCAACTTTAAAAAAAAAATATATATATTTTTGTATTTGAGAAATTTTTTAAACAGTATTTTAGAAAAATGAATAGTATTTTTTGTTTAATTTTTCAAATATATTTTTTAGAGCTTTTTGCGCAACTTATTAATTTACAGTCTTTTTAGAGTTCCGTACCTCAAAAGGAAAAAACGGAACCCTTATAGTATCACTTTGTCTGTCTATCTGTCTGTCTGTCAAGACCCTTTACTTAAAAACTTCACACGCCTCATCAATTATAACTAAAATTAAAATAAACAAGAGGAGCTCATTCGATTCGTTCTGAAACTTTATTCTTGAGAACTGTTTTTTTTATTTGATAAAATAAAAATTGTGAGCGTCTAAGTCTAACATGACAATGCTGAAAACAATATTTTGTATATTATATACTTTACTTTTGTTCAACAATAAAATGTATAATCTACTATATAAAAATAAGTCGGGTTTTCCTTCCTGACGCTATAACTCCAGAACGCACGAACCGATTTCCACGGTTTTGTATTCGTTGGAAAGGTCTCGGGCTCCGTGAGGTTTATTAGAGTAGAGTAGGGTAGAGTAGGGTAGAGTAGGGTAGGGTAGAGTAGGGTAGGGTAGAGTAGGGTAGAGTAGGGTAGGGTAGAGTAGGGTAGGGTATAGTAGGGTAGAGTAGGGTATAGTAGGCTGAAGTAGGGAAGAGCGGGGGCGAAGTCGCGCGGGCAAAAGCTATTGTAGTATAAAACCGTGCAATAATACTGTTTTTAACAGTGCAGTATAGTAATTGGCAACCCTGTTCACAGGTATTCTAGTGCAAATCTACCACGGAGCACCGTGAAATCTACAAATAAATCTAAGGCACAGATACCTAAAGTAACCGCAAAATGAATATTGAACCGATATAGATCGAGAGTATCGATTGTATCATAGACGAAACAATAAAATTTAAGATAAAGAGAATCGATAGTGTATGCGAGCATGACGAGGACTTAGCTAAAGTGCTAGCAAATAGGTGTAGTCTCCTTTTGAGCTACACAGAGAGTCCCAAAGACTAAAACCATGGCAAGCAGCCACGTTTATTTATTACGGTTGCTAACCCAGACACATGCCAATCAGACTACACGCAATAAACAAGGATCAATGACATCTTTCAAATGAAAGTGAATCATATCAAATGATAGCATCTTGACTTGATGATGTCCTTATCAAGATACGAAGAGTCAAGTGAGGAAATTGGTTTATTGTGAACTGTGGGCTCTGACCAACGGTTGAATATCAATGAAGTTCATTCCGTACATTCACCTCGTGAGTGACCTAACACATAGTAGATATCTAGACCAGTATCTATTACGTACTATTAGGTACTTTAATTACTGTCACTGTATAATCGTTGCCAGTAATTTCCCCCGGAATTATATTTGAGTATAGTCTGTCGAATAAGTCAACCGACTTGGGAATTTTGTATAATATTTAATCATTTAAAAAATACTTATATTCGGTACTTTTTATAAGGCTCTTCTGTTACTAAACAATGATCAACCTTGATTTTTGAACCCGTGTTGACTACATCAGATTTCATTAAATCCTAATAATTACCCAAGTCGTTTAACTTACTAGACAGACTCTACCTATATTTTTTTTATAATCTACCCCGTACTTGGAATCACTCTTGGATCGTAGGGCCGTTCACAAATATGTAAACTCACTTAAACAAACATCCCGATCCCAAAAACATATTTGTAGTAATACTAATATTAGTTTCGTGCGGGAATCGAACCCGCGACACTGCGCATTACTCAATAGATCAACCACTGCGCCAACCGTGCTGTCTAAAATTGTGTCGTTGTGTAATTTTACTACCTACTAATCATACATTAGTTATGCTTTATGGTTACTTTCTGTTTTTCTATGTTGTGTAAAGAATATATTCCAGAATGCTATAGCCAACTATGGTCGCTAAGGTCTGGATTACGTAATCTAGGAAACCAGTGTAGCATGGAAAAAGATACAAACTGGTAACTACCAATTTAGTTGATTTCTAACAGTTAATGGTCCCATAACAGTAAAGAAATAAGTACATAAATAACAGTTACTTACTGCATATTGGGAAAGCGTAGGTAACTAACAGCTAATTATTTCGGAGATAATAACATGTTAGTAATTGCTTGCCGAAGGTGAGAAATCAGTTATAATTCCAAGAAGCCCACGACAGTTATTTGAATTTTCAAATTTGTCGCAACGTACGTGCCACGCGCGTTTCCGGACCCACCCGCGTGTTGCCAGCTACTAATTTATTGTTGCATGTAACTGTCAATATATCGATTTCACTACTTAGGTACTTAACGGACAAAGTCGTCTTTCTCAGAGCTCTAAACTAAACGAGTTGATTGAATTCAAATGCCATTAATTCACGCTGATTTTCGAGAGCTCTGCAGACTGACTACGCACTCACATCTCAGATCGGACTTTCGGCAACCAGCAAGCCTAACAACGGATGCCATGAACTTTGATTTCATCGGTCGCGCTCAATTTTGTTTTACGTAGATAACTGGTTAGCAATAATCTACGTGTAGGTGTGCCGTGAGAAACTCATAAGAAAGCCTAGCAGCACTAGTTCACCATGACTTATTTCATAGAATTCTGCTGTCGATTGTCTAAGAAAATATTCTGCAATGCATTTTTTTTTTGTATAAGTAAATTCAGACGAATTCGGTAATACATTGTGTATACGGGTTTTATTTAAGTTAATACATTCCTGTTATTAAAAAAAAATCCTAGTTCATAATTTACATCAAGATTCATTTTTGAGTGAATAAGGCGATTTAGTTTAATAAATTTCGTTAACGTCTATAATGCAAAATGAAGTTTAAATAAAAATAATCTATTTCCTTAATAAGGTAAAGGGAACCCGTCTATAGGAAAACGCTCTATTCACCTATATTTATTATATATAGGAGCCTTTTATGAGGGTTATCGATGCGAATTCTAAAATTATAGGTAGTAACGAAAGGCCAAACTTAATAGACTTCTTAGATTTAAAGTAAAAAAATAACTTAAAATAGCTTGGCAAAATGGTAATAAGGCGAAAGAAGCTCAAATAAAAAAACAATCAATTAACGTTATTTTAACTTTAAACCAAATTGATTTAGTAGCTCCTTTCGTCAAAAATCAATTTTCATTTTCATTCATTAAAAATAAGGAAAGTATGTTTCTATAGTTTCCATATGCATTTATGATGAAAAAGGAATAAAAAATTATGAATAATAATTAAAGGCTGATCTACAAATTTAATTTTATTATGGTTTTCACCAGAAAATACCATACCTACTGTGAAAGCCAATTTTTTGGCTCACACAGTTTTAAAAAATATTTTATTTGCAATAATTTCTGTTGTGTCACTGCAGGGCAAATGCCTCTCTTCCTTTCTTTCACTTAGCAACACCTGGCCAATCCTTAAGGTAGAAGGTATTGTGATGGCGGTTTCTGTTGTTCGAGATCCAGTAAGTGTTTACCTTCGCCCAATTATGTTGTGCAACATACGGCAGATAATTTTATTATAGCTTGCCCAGTTAGTAGGTATTTGGGTATTAGAACGAAGCTCGAAGTAGGTATAAGTAGTTGGGCGCCAATGTTACGTTCCTTTTTGATTTTTTTAAAAAGGTTAACAAGGAAAACGATAGTGTATAAAAACTATAGGGAAACTATATTTTAAAACGAGGAGTAGGAAACGAAGGTTGGTCAATGCTGTATCAAAACTTCGACGACACGCTACAGCTACAGGTACGCTTTTCCGAGTTCTAGCGTAACCTGACACTACCAATCAAGAAGAAGGAAACAAAAAAATAGGTACAAGGGTGATGCTTAGTTGCTTACACTGGCTTACAGGAATATCAAAATGTACCGATTTTTTTAGTTGAACTGGCCTATATCGTGTCAGGACATTTAATTCAATAAAGTTCAATTCTGACAAGGATTTTTTTTGGGAATATTTTGGTGACTTCTTTGAAAAATGTTGTTCATTTTTACACAAAGAAGCAGTGTCAAAATTATGAGCTCCTACCTATTCCAGTTACACAAATTACTAAATGATTAATAGACTATTTTTGTCATTGATCAAATATCAAATATGATTTTTCATTCTTTACCTACTTCGATGATATATGGTTTGTAACATAAAACCAAAAAAGGTTTGTCGAGTTGACGCAAGTACTTGTGTCTCAAAAAAAAAAAAATGTATTGTTCCCACAGGTTAACGAGTCTATTGTTCTCGAAAAATGAAAACTCATACTTACCTTTCCAACGGGTCCACGAGATTTTAAAATAATAAATATTTTCTTTCCCTACGGGTCCAAGATAATTTTTAGTACAATCAACAATAAAAGCATGGTTGACAGATCAATGTTTATTATTTTATCAAGATCATGACCAACAGTTCTTCAAGGACCAGATGTATGTGGCCGGAGAGAATGTATAATGTGTCCAAGAATATCTCTACTTGGGCCAAGTAGTCTCCTCTTTCCAATAAACATCATGACTACAAACAAAGAGATTTAAAGAGATATATTTAATGTCTTTGACTACAAACAATTTTGTGTCTTGACGGTCCTTGTCAATACGTTTATGAAAAGGCAGGCGCAATTTTTATAATATGAATAGAAACAACATAGATCAACCTCGATTCAGCTTGGTTAAAGTACAGTTCTTCTAGACTTCTAGTCAGTATAATTTTTTTAAATAAAATATATAAACGAGTCAAAATTTAAAACATGAATTAAACGCATAGGTAAGTACTATGTAGACAAGCATATTATTATAAATTTGAAAATTATATCCTTGATAAAAATGCTTGGCTAAATGCCGGTCCTGCTTCTCAGCCAAAGCCACTTTTGTCTACAAATTAGTTTTTTTTTAAATATTTTTATAAATATTGGAAGAGATGCTATTGCCCTTTTTGTATTGTTGTTTTCGAATTATTATTTTTTAATTTTATTGGTTTGTTTTAACCTTTCAATCGTGGAAATTACAGACACAATAGAAAGACAATAGGTGCGCGGCGTTCGCTTGGGGTTTAATGAATTAATGGAGCTTATGATAATAATTTATTAATTTTTGTAATTGGAAACGATAACATTGTAGAACTTTTTTCAAATTTTGTTAATGTGAATTATGGTACTACGAGTAAGTACCATACTTCACATAATTTGAAAAAAATCTCCTACATTATACAATACTAATATGCAGTCTTTTTATTAGGTTACCACTTGTTTGACATAAATGAGCATGGCAGTTGAGAGTTTGTCATGCTCACTCAAATGTCTACTGATTGTGGCACGTGTTGTTGGGTCATTCAGTTCCCTTCAAAATATATAGTTGAACTGAGTGGGGCTGTGTGAAAACGGGCGACGTCAGCGTCAGTTGAGACTGGGCATCTCTTAACTGCCACTGGCTCATTTTAATTTCTATTTTTAATTATTATTTTTTTTCATTAATTATTTACCTTGTGCTCACATAATAAAAGCGAAAAGAAATATGTTATCAAAAAGTATGTAACTCATAATATGATTTAATTAAAAGACTGTCCACAGAGTTTCTTGCACGTTCTTCTCCTAGAGGTCCTTGCTTTGGAACATGCAACTTAGCTTTTTTTTTTGACTGACCGACAGTACCTGTAATTGGTCTATTTGAAATAAATGTTTCTGATTTCTGACAAGGTAACACATGGTAACACGCCGAACAGAAAAAGGAAGACCTACTGGTCCACCAAATACCTTTAAAAAGGCACTTTGCGTATGTCTCTTAAAGCGTAAGCTAATCGATATTTGTGTAATCTACCCATTCTGACCTATGGTGCACAAACTGCGTATTGAATAACATCCAAAAATCCAATCTTAAGGTTTGACAACGTGCTATGGAGCGCAGTTTAATTCCTTAAGTCTCGTGAAGTGTCGTCTAAGATTATTATATGTTAATTATTTAATTTAATGTATACTTTCCCATTGTTAGGTAAATGTTTCTCTCCATTCCTTCAGTTTCTCTTTGCGTTCCAGGGTCACGGTAACTCTTTAAAAAATTACCGTGGTCTGAAGTAATTGGGCTAAAGATAGCATATTTTTACTGACTGTAGGTACCTACTTTGGAGAAATCTCGTGGACCCGGTAAAGGAGAACAAAGAATCCTCTGGGAACAACCCATAAATTATATTATTGTAAAACGCCAAACAACTCTTTTTTTAAACCAAATCTAAACAAGTTATTTTTACTGTAAAGTCGATTCCAGTTCCAGTTTTTCTACCGTAAAAAGTTGTGAGGTCCATTTAATACCAAGTCGGTTAGATAATTTATTCAGTCCGTACTTAAGGGACCTTGATGACCTAGATTGACTTGGCAATCGGACTAAACAATCTAATTTAATATTATACGTATTATTACATATTATAATAAACATGCGATTGACAAGTCAACATGGATCTCACAACTTTTTACGGTAGAAGAACTGAGTAGCAAACAAGCCTTAGTTTTTTTACATGTTTTTGAAGGCGAGAGAAGAAATTTGATTTCTTTTTGTAGATTCCTTTATAAACAGGTACACTGATTCATTTACTACAAATGTGACTTTGTAATCCTCCGAATATATGTATACTTATATGGGATTATAAAGTTATTTATGCAGTTGGTGTATCTTGAAAACTATATCGAAATTGTTTTAGTTTATCTTTGACTTGTATAAGTCAAAGATAAACTAAAGATAAACAATTATTGTATAATAATTGTATTCTAAATTTGAAGCTTTTATGTTTGCTAGAAGTGCCTTAGACTTTTGATGATCGATCAGTCTGTGAGTGACAAAATTAAGAAATTTTGACCAGTTATAATTCTTAAACTGCTGGTTCAAATTGAATGAATTTTATAATATACCGTGTTTATACAATGCATGCTTGGCTACTGAATCAGGCTTCTAGTTTTATAGACATCGAAGTTATAGTAGATCGAAAATGGCCTGAACTGTTTCGAGAAAAGGATGGTACGGCCGTGCCACTGTCTTGCTCACCTTGTCCCGCACTGCCCCTTAATTTCAATTTAAAAATGATAGAGTACCTATTACGAAAAAGTTCTGAATCACTTGGAAATTTAGGGTGTTAGTCCCCCTTCAAACCTGGCAGCTTTTCATATACATTACAAGGCGTGATGGGGGATCTAAACCCTAATAGCGTAACATACGATGACAGCGATGACAATTTCTCTAAATTGGCCATTACTTACTAGTAAGATATCTACTACGTTGTAAGTTCTGCTATCGAGCAGTAGATTGATAAATTTTACCATATCTTTTTTTTTATTGAAAGCTGTCGAGAAGTGCTACTGCAGGATAGTTACGCCATCTAAATGCGATATCTATCCACCTAATGCTGGGGTATAGGTAGGCCTCTCATTGCTAGTTCACAACACCTAAATTTTTACGCTAGGATTAAGTATGCCAGAATACAGATTGGACTCAATCAATCTCCAAAGCATTTTCCCAACCACAGTGAGGTAGGCTTCCAGTCTAACCGGATGTAGCTGACAACTACTATTTTTGATTAGTCTCGTTTACTACCTACAAAAACACCTAGCTTGCCGCGAATGATAGAAGATTGATAGTGAACAATAAGGGATAGAGCTTGGTAGAGGCCCTAGACAGAAGATTTAATTAACAGATGGGTTGACCTGCTTCATAAAATCATAACTCGTGAGTCATATGACTATATTTTGTCATGTATATAGGTAATTAATATACAGGCCGTATCAGTTGGCGAGTTATTGAAGACTTGAATTTGTAAACAAGTGAAAAAGTTCAACCTCATCATTCAACTTATGCAAAAATTTTGCTAGACTTGAAAGCAAAACTTTGATGTCAGATCTGAGGGGTTGAAGTTCATCAATATCTTCATAAATTGCAGCTTCTTACTAAAGTACCTACCTACCTACTGCAAAGATGCAAGTTTTCAAGTTACTACGAAGTTAATGTAAAGTTAATGTAAAGTTCTGCCAAGTTGTGAAGTTTGTTGTAAGTAATTAAGTTAGTTTACATCTTGCAAAGTTTACCAATACCATCAAGTGCAATATTAAGTGTGTTTGTTATTGACAACCGAGCCATGCCACGTGTTTTTGTGTTACTTACCATCACTGCCAGAGGCATTAAGCTATACACCTATTTAGGGACAGACACCTAAATAAAAACGGTCCGTCTGGTATTATTTCACAAGGGGAAGCAAAAAATAATGAAAACGTGCGAGCGGGAGAGCGTTATGCGAACGCGTGTGGCATGATAAAGAAAGAGACCATAAAAGCCCAC
Source organism: Mythimna ferrago (assembly GCA_910589285.2). Classification (NCBI taxonomy): domain Eukaryota; kingdom Metazoa; phylum Arthropoda; class Insecta; order Lepidoptera; family Noctuidae; genus Mythimna; species Mythimna ferrago. The sequence goes on along the minus strand of OU342673.1, from coordinate 20,412,877 downwards.
AAGGGGAGTCGGAGCGCGAACCGGTTCTGCATGTGTGCAGACAGACGGCGCCCTCCCTCCCCTCGGCTGTCGACCCTCGAGTGCGAGAGCCTCACAATGTCCGCTTTTCCCCGAAGCGTTGCAATAATAATAACCACGAAGCTTCTCCATCAGTCTTACAACAAAGCCTCGGGATTGTTAAGTATAAAGTTTACAAAACAATATAATGTATGAGATAACATGTGCGAGTTATTATGTTATTAGATATGCTGTAGTGAAGAGTATTGACACTGAGCGACACCCTTTCTCCTTCACTTGTGGAGCCGGAGAACTTGTTCGGTATATTGACTCAATTTAAACAGCTCCATTCCACTGCGATGACGAACCATTGCCTAGGCAAGTCTGCACACCATGTATAGCCACACGCGACGCACTCACTCACAACAGATCGCAATCATAAATTAAATAAATAACATAAAATACCTTTTGGTGTAAAAACCATAAGAACAACGTTCCATCGTTTCAAAATAAAAGGTTAACTGAAACGTAAGCGCCGTCCCATGCGGCAATGATTAAAAGAAAAAACAAACGAAAAGGTGAGGATCGAGACATTCGCACGGGTGAAAGTAAACACAACACTTATTATCGACGAAAACGACATACAAACACACTTTATCGATAGTCCGGTGCCCGTGTCATTGTAACAATAACCTTCTTTTCGAATGGCGAAACACAACTGCGGCTGTGTAATGCGCGCGCTACCGCCGCGCCGCACCCATGCCCCGCGCAGCCCACGGCTGCCCCGCTCAGCCGCGAGCTGCAGCGCTCTCTATCACCCGTCACCAATGGTACGCCCGCTGTGAACCACGGCTGCTCATTGGTCAAACCGTTTTACGGCCGTTCCACAAACAAAACCGGTTGCCAAGAACGACTCGAAAGGGCGCGAGGGACGAAATTAGCGTATATGCGCGATTATTATTATTGTTACCTGTTCTTTCTCTTTCTCGCTTGTTATAACGAACGAGATGGAGTTAATAAAACATTAGCTCGTTGCACGATGCAACTTGCACCGTACCTTTTTATTTTCTCATCGTCACCGACCGTTTTTTTTAACAGTTAGTTAATTAAGATGCTTATTATTACTAACCTCAGGCCCCAAAGCCCCCAACCGTTTACTTCCATTTTTCACCGATTAAAACAGTTATCAACATACTTAACATAAAAGAATACGTTGTGTTATTATTATTAACCCTAACCATTAACTTTTACTGTTATTTTTCATTCAAATGAAAGTGTGCGTAAAAGTAAGTAATTATTAAATAATATCTAAGGTACCTCGGACCTAGATAGCTACGTAGTAAGCTGGGAACATATATATCTTGTCTGAAATGGTCGGGCTTCAGTTCACAACCCCTAGGGTTTCCCCACGTTTGTAATCTCACCCGCTTGTCATTGGGGTTTAGGGCCCCTTTCTTCGCCGTACACAATCATGGCTCCCCTACTCTACCATACATCGCCAAACCGTCAATTTTTTTACGCACACATGCATTAGTTGGGTGAGCAATTTTTTTATTGTTGTTGTAGGTCATGTCATTAAAGAACTTATGATTTTCTACAAATCCAAATTATAAATAGAAACTGACTATGACTACCTACTTGACACGCCACAATACGTCTTTTTAAAACGCACACAGTCATAGTCTTAGATAGTAATTACTGTCTGTCTAAAAAGTCAAACGACTTGGGAATTTTGTATAATATTTAAAAAATACTTAAATTCCATACTTTTTGTAAGGTTCTGCTATTAGTATACAATGATTAAGATCTCTTAATCATACTAAATTATTGAACCAGTGTTGACTACATCAGACTTCATTTTGCCCTAATAATTACCCAAGTCGTTTCGACTGTTTAGACAGACTCTAATACTTACATAACTAAGACCATGACTGTTTGTATTTAAAAATGGCGTAGAAATATTATGGTCATTTTGTAAATATCGCACTCACATTAGGGTTGACAACCGTACTCTAAAAGAGAGTAAGTATTGTACTCTATAACATGCAGGCGTATGCTATAATCTATAACGCTGTTAAAGGACGCTAAAATACTCTTTTTACACAATGTTACTAAAGTACTAGTGCCAGTCACGCGTATATAAATGGTGCGTAGGTACCTGCTTACCTATTACCGTTACAAAAACCAAAAAGTCGACTTTATTGAGCATTTTCGGTCATGAATGTGAATTGGCGGGAAGAGAAGAACAAGGCTTTATTTGAAATTGATTAAAAATTGACTTCTGCTTTATGTAAACTTAGAATTAGAATGTTTGGAGTCATACAATTCTTTAAAAACCGGCCAAGAGCGTGTAGGGCCACGCTCAGTGTAGGGTTCCGTAGTTTCCCGTCCGTCACAATAAGTGTACCCACTTGTGAGTTTAAAAAAATGCTTGCTTAAACGATTATACTACAAACTTAGTCCAGAAATTATTTTGTACAACCTTTTTGTCTTTTTTGTACAAAAACTGTTCTTTCCATCAAGTTCAAAATGATTTTCCTAGAAAGTCCTTATAAAGTTCTACTTTTAGATTTTTTTCATATTTTCTAAACTTATGGTTCAAAAGTTAGAGGGACACACATTGTTTTTTACTTTTGGAGCGACTATTTCCGAAATTATTGACATTATCTAAAAATGATTTTAGTAAACCCCTATTCATTTTTAAATACCTATCCAACAATATATCACATGTTAGGGTTGAAATTTAAAAAAAATCACTTCCCCCTTTACATATAGGGAGGCTACCCTAATAAAACATTTTTTTCCAATTTTTATTTTACCACTTTGTCGGCGTGATTGAAATACATATTGGTACCTAGTGCTAACGGTCACAGAGATTAAGCGAGGACGGACAGACAGACGGACAGACAGACATGGCGAAACTATAAGGGTTCCTAGTTGACTACGGAACCCTAAAAAAACAACGACTAATTGGAAAAAAGTTAAAAAAATAACTTTTTAAAATCATGATACCTACTCTTTTTATAAGTCCAAACTCTTTATTTACGTTCTTTGAAATTAGATACACTCTATTTTTTCTGATAAAAGTTGGCAACCCTAACTAAAATAAATAGTATTCTGAACACGATATTTCTGTATACACTAGTCTTGTGCCTGCTCGGTCATTTTAAAGATCGCTCCGAACTAGTTCAGTTCGCTTAGTGAACTAGTTCATTCTATTAGTTCTATTAGCTCTATTCAGTCACCTATCGGTATAGAGTTTAGATCACGTTTAGATGTACCCAGTCGAACGAACTAGGTACTTATTCAGTTGTTTCTTTGAACGACATAGACATTCGATCTTTTTATCTTTATCATTTAGATTTCTTTAAAAGAGCATTATTATTATTTTAAGTCAGTAGCTTAGCTCTGTGGTAGTAATATAAAGTATAGCTCTTTGTGAGTACGTTAATGCACTAAAGTCCATTTCGTAAAAATTGTGGCTTAACTCTATTGGCTTCCAAGGCGACGATACTGAACAGAGAAATTCGGATAACACACACACAATATTCTTGTCAATATGTACTTTATTGACAATATTATTGTACGTGTTTGGGTAGCCTAAAAGATCTACTTGCCTCTCTTTCAATCAATCGTCGCGTCGTAGCGCGCGCGCTCGTTCGGAGTTTCTTCGCCATGCGAACTAAAAGACCGACTGACTGATTAGCAATCTGTGGTCGGATGTCGGAAACATTTCTTTTCATTCCTCAAGCTACCTAGGTACTTTAAATTCCTTCACATTCGCGCGCGAACTAAAAGACCGACTGACTGATTAACAACTCATGTTCGGAAACATTTCTTTTCGTTCAGTAAGAAGATACGGTTCCTATTAGTTCATCGTTCGCGAACTACACAAGACTAGTATACACCCATTTATTATAATCAGAATGGGCAGTAAGCGTGCATATTGAAAAGTTTTACAAAATAGGTAAGAACCGAAACTCGAAATAGAAGCCTTTTAAATTAATACCAGTAGATAAGTAACTACTTACATAGGTACATTTGAAAACTATAAGACCAAAGCCCGTTTTCTCTTACGTTATCTAAGCAAAGCTAAATCAAGTTAATCCAGTTCTCTTTCACCATTTATTTCTCAGTTGGCAACTCTAAACTCTTGAAATTCTGAATGTCTATGGTTTTTTTAAATTCAAGTTTGGTCATCTATTTTTATAAAATCTGTTAATAGGCAACCTTAGGGTTCAAAAATTGTTTAATGAAAACGAACATTTTGTGATTAACTTTTTGCGAATCATACGTTCCTTATGCAACGCCATCTGTTGTAATGTTTAAAACCAATCACATACGGGTAGTTCATCAGCGCCATCTATGATAGAAACCTCAAAATTAGATATTGTGTTCTCCTGTCGGAAACTGAGCATTGAATAATGACGATGTAATTTAATAATATAAGCAAGCGAATTATTGAGTATGTAGCTATTAAATAAAGTCTAAGTTTAGTGAGTTAGGCGAACAGTCAACGTAGCGTCTTCGATCCAATTCGATCAAAGGGCTCCGTGTACCTATAGGCCTTTAAAAAAAAGCTAAATGATTTTTTTGAGTTACCGTAACACTCAACAAAATTTCTTTCTTTAAACGATACTAATTAATACCTATAGCTAGTACTTTTGGAAGAACCTAGATGATGATGTTTTTTGCGTATCCCGTGTGTGAACAAAGATTAAAGGTAAAATACTAAAAAAAACCGAAGTGTTCTCGATAAAGACGCTTAAGACAATTTACGGATTTTTCTCGTTGGGATAATATTCAAGCATTCATTCATTCTTTCTAAGAGAAATTATCTTATCAACATTTCAAAACTATTATCATCGCTTCAGCCGAAAGACGTCCACAGCTAGACAAAGGCCTCCTCAAAGTGTTAGCGGGTAATTTCGTTGGAAATCTTCCAATGCTTCGTCTTACGGTACGCGGTTGCCACTCCCGAAACTTTCGGCCCTATCGATCATCTGTTCAGCGAGTACCTAATGTACCTACCTAGCAAAAAAATCAAATAAAATCAAAAGCATTTATTTCAAATAGACCATTTGCAGCCAGTTTTGAATAGTCAAATGTCGATAGCTCACTGCCACTCAAGCTTATCTTCATTCCTGATTCGATCGCGCAAGGAAACTCCGAGCATAGACCTATCCCTTTCTAAGCCTCTGATGAAGCCTAATGTGAACGACTACGTTTCAGAGCCGTCACTGGCTTCCGTTGAGACACTAGAATAACGAGAAAATACCGCGCAGCTTTGGTTTACCTACTCTATGTTCATTTTTAAGACCCACTCTTTCGGAAGCACTAATGATGATGAGCATTGTAATGGGCACCTTCATAAACTCATTGATGACAACTATATAGTCGGCAAATCGAAGTTGAGTGATATTAATGCGATCTAACCATCTCCAGTCTAGACCCATGAAGACATCCTCTATTGCGGCTGTGTGTCGGGGAAATGACGTCTCCCTGCCTTACAACCCGCTGTAGGAGGATAGGTTTTGAGGTCTGGTCCTGAAGTAAAACTGACATGGAGGCGTTTTGAACTAGACACTTCAGTTCAGCGATGTAGCGATAGTCAATCTGGAATTATTAGATGGACTTCAGTACAGCCCAAGCCTCAATGAAATCAAAAGCTATCTCATAGTCTACAAATTCTAAACAGAAAGGCAGATAATGCTCTTCAGTCTTCGTTGCATGAAAACTACGATAATGAGGGGATTTCAACAGACCTTCAAACTTTCCTCCATGTAAATGTCTACAGATTAGTCTTTTGGAAGAAAATTTGAAGCAAATTGTCACATCCAAAGAAATCAGCTGTGTTTAGATTTCGTGTGGCATAAATACTAAGACAATTTTTTTACGTTTATGTGCGGGGCCTATTTGCTACTCTTGCTACATGGTTAATCCACCACTGTAACCATCCACGAAAATGTTTTTAATCACTCAAATCCCATTAAATTAACAGATGAATGGAAATTAGACAAAATATTTAAATGATTAAACGTCTTATCTATGTCGTAGCCAGATCTTAGAATTGATCACTTCTATGGCCAAAAAAAACTGACCAGATCGTTTAAACGTTATTTCAATCCTCATCTGGCCATATCATTGATGTAGAATTTCTATGACATCACAACTCTACAAAAACAAAAATTGTCTTTGTCCTAAAATTTATTTTGTGATTTTTCAATTCACTATGCTTTATAATAAAGAAAAAATATCAACATTCCTTAAAAAGTTTGCTTTTGTGGTGGTTATGACAATAAATCTTTTTTCTTGAGTTAGTATTTTAAAAAAAGTAATCAATAGTCATCATGATGTTTTTAAATATCTACTAATACTAATACTGATGTTAATTAAGTGATAAACAACAACTATCTATTTTTTTAGAATACTGAAACAGGTTAAAATGTCATCTAGAAAGTGTAAATATGAAGCTGATGCATTTTGTTAATAATTACACCACTACTTTTACTTTACTACCAAGAATTTGGCGAGAGCCAAAAGACCACGTCAGTGACTGTTATTTTTGCGTAGTTATTCCTGCTAAAAGACGTAAAGGCAAAAATGCAAAACCCATCGAATATCTCGCTTCGTCTTGCTCTAATTTCTCATAGCCCACAAATTCCAGTATCTGAACCTTTTACGAAATTGTCTCAATCAAGCTCATCTCAGAGTTCCAATAAAAATATTGAAGATTTGTACTGTTACAGACTGTTACCGACAGCTAGTTGATAACATGTTAGAAGATTTTAAAACTATTGGCTGCAGAATGTCTTTAAAGGTACATTTGCTGCATGCTTATTTAGATACATTTAAAAACAACATGGGGGCGTATTCAGAAGAACAAGGAGAACGTTTTCGTCAAGACTTCATAGACTTCGAACGCTGTTATCAGAGCCAATATAACAAAAATATGATGGGGACCTACATTTGGAGCTTAGTGAGTCCAAATTCTTATAAATATGAAAGAAAATGTAACAGAGTTCACTTTTAAACTTTTTTCTACTATTTTGTAATTTGATGTGATATAAAAAGCAGATAAAAATCATATACTTACACAAATTAATTTGTTTCAATTTTTTTATGAAAAAAAATTATCCTATGAATTTTCTAAAATATTGATCAACCATTCTCCTGGATACAAAAGCAAACTTTTTCAGGCTATATGTATTTTTTTGACTAAATTAGCGATAAATCTATCGATATTTAATACTCTCTTATCAAAGTCAAAATTGTGTTGTCATGTTGTAATATAAGGTCAAAAGAAAGTAGGCAAAACGAGAATTGACATACGCTTAACTCTTTTATAACGATTTGGCCAGTTTTACATGGCCATATCAATGAAGTGATAAATTTCCAAGATCGACACCCACGACATCTAGATACACTTATCGCATTTTTTTAGTTGTTTGCAGTAACAAGCTTCGAATTTAATGACTACTTATTCAAAACTAGTTTATCTTATACTAGCTTACACTAGTTTACCTACATAAATTTTGTCCTTGAAATGGAATACACGTTACTTTGGGTATAGAATCTACATCTCGGAAAAAATATTTAAAAAATCCAGCACGTCAGATTTTTTAAATACCTACTTATTTATTAAGATTTAAAAAAAAAACTACATCTTAATAAACAATAGACAGTTAAAAATGGGTAACTTTTGCTCTTTTTTATAAATATTTTCATCTGTATCTCTCAAAATATGCCAGGTATTGCTGCAATAGTTAACTGGCATATTTTGGTTTCAAAAACTTTGATAATTTTGCTCAAATGATTTTAAATCTTGTTGAAAACGCTCAACGTGTTCATCATTTAGACTACCATTTTCTGGAAAAAATGGGAATGCAAAAACTGAATTTTTAGTGACATATTTACACGCTCACATTATTATGCAATAGATTTTTAACAATCTGTTTGTAAAAAAAAATTAACCAGACTTTTGATAGAGTTCCACCTGTTACTTCTACCTCGGAAGGCTCTCGAATTGTGTATCGTTCAATATTCTCCTGATTCGTGAAGTTGCTGACACGCAATACACCCCTACTTTTTAATTAGTACACAAAAAAATGGGGCTGTATCTGTACCCGTTACTGATCATATTTTTGTATTCAAAAATAGAAAAAAACCGAAATCCTAAAATTGACCACGAAAGGGTAAATTCATCATAGATTCAATCATACATAACAATTGCTAGTAGAAAATACTGCGGGCAGTGTTTTTCCATTTTACTCGTCATTTATTCATTCATTATCAATAGCCTGCACAATATTTTCATAAACTGAGAGATATTTTGGGATAAACACAAACGCTAATAACTTTGCTGTTTATAAATATTATTTATTGAGACTACTTAAATAATAACAAGGGCTTTTCTAATAAGCCCTTTAAGTATTTGTAGGTACTAATTAAAAATTAGTGGTGTATATTCGACCACAGTGTCCGAATTGCCACATTTTTATTTCAATATTTTTTTCACTGACGATTCGGACGCACATTATGTAGTACAGTCAAGTCAATTATAAAATTTTAAAATTTAATTTATGGGGAAAACAGCGTTACCAAAACTATTTGAGGCTGGAAATAAGGCAGCAACTTCGGGTAGTAAATTTCTTTATATTATAATAGTTTAAGACATTTTTAATCTTCAACAGCTTCAATTTTGGTGGTGTTCGATTCGTCAGTGAAACAATATTGAAAATAAAATGTGTCGATTCGGACACCTTATCCGAATATAATAATATTGTGTCCGAATCGTTACGAAATATTCCTTCTTTTAGTTTAACCGCAGAAAGATTCGTAAATACAAAGCAAAGGCATTTCTAGTCTATTTCAGAATTGTGACGGGCTACGAAAAATAAATAAAGATGTTTCAATACACTTCCTCGAAAACTGACTCTTATCGCACTACAATTAGGTTTATTATGCCCTCTATATTTATTACCCTCGTGTTTTTTTTTATTTATCTCAACAAGGGCTTTTTTATTTCCCATTTCGTCACGTCAACGGTGAGTTTTTTTTTAAAGCAAATAGGCTCAGATTTTTAAGGGTTTAATGTTTGATGAAGATTGTTTAGAATATCATAAATAATTATGTTTTATTTACAAAATAATTTGTAATTATCAACAAATTAACAATAGGGTAGTTTCCGTATCGTATCGTATCTGACACGTATTTTTTCTTTTTTTCGATTAACAAAAAATAACAAAGATAATTATGGCCCATTAAAGTTACGTGTGACGTCACCCCGTGCGAAAAAATGCACCACGGCGTGACGTTACACGTAACTTTAATGAGCTATATCTTTGTCATTTTTGGTTTAATTTACAAATAAAAAAATACGTGTCCCTTATTTTTGAATAATCTAAAAGACGGACTAATTACATTTTTTACAGCAACTAGCCTATTATCTGTGTTCTAAATTCAGACTTATTTGAATTTCTATTTTTAATATTTTTGCTTTTACTTCAACCTGAAAAGTTGAAGGGCGGGAAAAATGTCTACTAAATATACTTATGTTATTATTTTATATATTTGTTGAAAAAAATATGTTGAATTTGAATGAAACGGGGGTTCCAAGTTTTTATGGAGAAACCTACTTCCACGCGGGCGAAGCCGCTGGCAGAAGCTAGTCATATGATACAAATACGCAAAGTACACTCAGGTGACTCAGGTGTCGAAGTATCTACTCTTTTGCATCACTGCCATACGAAAATGTGCACAGATGACTGGCAGCATTGCCACGTTGAATGGCGATGCTAATCCTTTAGGCGAAGAACGAGCCAGCCCTTTGGTCTTACAAAGTGTCGATCAGTCGGCGTGAAATTTCCTTAAAAAAGGGCCAGTAACTATAAAGCCCATCCGATCAGGGTAGGTTAAGTAAGAAGTGTAATCAACCACAGTGGTTCTACATCCAAGTTTGTCGCAGTAGGAAATTAAATAATTTCGTACACAACCACTAAAATTCATGGTGGTGTATCGAATGGTAAATTTTTTTATTTAATTTATCAGATTCGGATATTTACAGCATTTAACATGAGTACCTACCTAAACACCCAAAAAATCCGGCAGAGAGAAATTCCCTAAATTCAACACTATCCAATTTTGTTCAAGGCGCCTGTCAGGAACACAGAAAAATTTTCACACGATTTTATTGGTCGGCCAGGGGTGTGGATTGTTCTATATTACCTTACACGCCAAGAAAGACGGTAATCTAGTGGCATTTTGATACAAGTAGAGAAACTGTGTCAATGCTACTGAGGTTTTCATGCTACACATAACACTTGATTAATTGTATAATTAAATTTATTATTTATATAATTAAATTAACCTGCCAAGTTCAAATTTAACGATGATCAGGCTGTTGATGAAGATGATTATGATCGATTTTAAAGTGCATCTAAACTTGGCATTGGATTGGATTTCAACCCTTTTTTAGGCGAACAATTAGCCGATAGGAACTTGGCCCTTTTTTTAACAGGTATGTTTTTAGTGGGATTTCAATACTTTTTTTCAATAAATCGTACCCATTTTTTTCTTTTTGTACCACGCCCGAGTCCATTGTTAACCTTAGATCGTATTCTCATTGTATAACTTGTTCATAAATATTTTACTAAAAATTTGATATTCGATTAAGCCAACTCACGCTTGACCGATTTCTTAAATTTCTTATGACATATTTTATACCCCTCTCCCCCCTCTTCGTATTCTCATATCACTGGTTCATAAATATTAGATTGGACCAACTCACGCTTGACCGATTTCTTAAATTTCTTAATTTTTTGTTAATCTACATATAACACACGACCTGTGTGCCAAATTTCATAACGCTAGGACAATTGGAACTGGCCTAGAGGTTTTGATTACCGGTCAGTGAGTCAGTGCCAAAATTAGCTATATTCACAGGGTCATATTTCAGGATCTATTGAAGCTATATCTATGAAATTTGGCATACTGCTCATTAGAGCAGTATGCCAAATTAAAGTAATTACTTTAATTAAAGTAATTAATTTAGTAATTAAAGTATTAACTAGTAAATGATAACGTAGGTACAATTTTATCTCTGTACTTGCAATAGGCACTGAGCTACAGGTGGGTCAAAAGTGGGTCGAAACGGTTCGTGTAAATAGTGTACGGCATGCGTGCGGCCTGTTGCTGGAACTTTTCCTGCGCACGGCTGATTAAAGTTCTCCATCGACACGACTACATGCACACCGTTAAAGTTGAACTAGAGACACTGCACTGATAATAATCCGGTTTCCGCTACGGCACCACCACCGCACAGGACACACGCGCGACGGAACGCGACAGGTGTCCGCGCGGGCTCCCGCTTAACGCAGGGTTGGCCCTTAGTTTTGATTTCGATGGCAACAGGCTAACGCAAGCATTTTCTGCATCTAAAGAATTCTCTTTAAAGGAACTTAAATTCGACATTTTTTCACCATTATCACAAACTAATAAGTTGACACGATTTAATTTGCTATTTTCCCGCGCTTTACCTATACAGGTTGAAGGAGAAGCAAAGGTATATAAAACTGCTACAGCCATAACCTAAAGAGCATTAAAGTCATTGCTACATCCTAATATAAAAAAAAAAATTAAATTCAAATAATTTTGAATTTGGAACTCAGATAAATGTTAATTTATTGGTAAAAACCAATTAAGTAGGTATTAATTTAATTTTTTATTTTATTAATTTAAATTTAATTGCTACATATAAGGCCGTACCTTTTGTTTTCGTTGACTCGCAAGTTAAATTTTTTGTTACAGCTTCAAGGGACTGTAGACCTAAGTAGATGGTTTTAATTTTTACTCGATACCTACCTCCAAGTGTTCCCGAGATAAAGGGTCTTGACAGACAGATAGACAGACAGATGGACGTACAACAAAGTGATCCTATGAGGGCTCCGTTTTTTCCTTTTAAGGTACAGAATCCTAAAAACACCGAGGGTGATATACAATGCACGTTGAACCTAATCGTAGTACGATAAGAGCCATTTTTCGAGTAAGTACCTTAATTTAATTTTACATATTTTATTTTCGTTTTGAGTAATTCGATAAAAATTTTCAACTAATAAAAAAGATCAACTTTACAAGTAGATTGCATAGTTTAGTTGCAGTTTATAAGTATTAACTAGAGTTATCAGTGATTTTAACCATTTATAAATTTTACAACATCCCTACCACTTTTGTTTGTCTACTCCCAAAAAATTGGTGATTAGGATGCGATACGTTTTACGATGGGATGATAGATGTCATAATTAATTCGAAATTCCACAACGCGTACCGCAATTTAAAGTTTTATAACCTTGAAATTAAAGTCTAAAATACACTTCATTAAAATTTCTCCAATTTGTGTAGTTAATTTCAGCCTAGGGGTGTCAGGAGGCGTCGCCTGGACCCTCTATAAATTACAAGACCCTCTACAAATGCAACGGTATGATATGCATACATAAGTATACATTATACCGTTGCGAATAGGTACCTAAGTAGGTATGATGGCGCTATCGCTATAGAGATTCTATGGAAGCAAACCACCATTGATTTATGGTAAGTACGCGGGACCATTCGTGGTAAAAGAAAAGTAAGTTTAAGTATTTGTTTATTTTGGGTAGGGAGAGCTAAATATAATAGTAGAAAACTGGGCCAAGTGCGAGTTTATTTATTTATTTATTTATTATATACTTTATTGTACATACAAAACATAACAAAGAAAAACTTATATCTAAAACACGTACAATGGGCGGCCTTATCGCATTCCGCGATCTCTTCCAGGCAACCTAGAATAGACAGTAATTGTCAGAACATGATATGGGGCTGTCATAAGTTCAACAATAAGTATTATTTTAAAATTAATTACATTTATAATTATTATAATTGATAGATACACAGATACATACATATGCAATATAATACATACATAAATACATACTTACCAAATATATGAGCAATCATAATCAATCATTGTTTAGTGTTCGGCTTGTACCTATATGAAGGCTGCCGTAGTTCGGTACGATTCTTTTTTATTTTTTATTTTTTTATAATGGCTAGGCTCGCGTTTGACCACTATCTCACCTGATGGTAAACGATGATGTGGCCGACGATGAAGCACGCTTGCCTAGAAGCAATCTATTCACTCTTGACTTAAGACCCCTAGGTTATAGCTATCAGGAAACACAGACTTTTGTAGTTGTAATTGAAATACTTTCACGCTTTGAATAGCACAATTGTTCAACTATAACTGTCTAAGAGATACAGGAAGCCTGCTCATGACGGACAGAGAACACTTTGGGTACGGATCCCTAAAACCAAAAATGTCTCAAAAACACAAACTGGCAAACGTTGAAGAGAGCGGTCGTTTCGGGCATCACATAAATTTTAAAGTAAAAGAGAAACAGTATGTACTAACAGCTGTTTTGCTCCTGAGGAGAACCGCACTACCTATGCTAATTAGTAATCTCACTATGATTTGGAGTGCGAAATGAGAACCACAGGTTGTATGATTTTCGCATGAGATAAATTTCGTGTGATCAATATCAATATTGAACGGATCTCAATAAGTTTTGTCAATAATTTACAATAATTGGTATTAGAAACTGCCGATAGATAGCGCGAGTATTGTTTTTCTGTTCTTTAATACTTTTAGGTCGTATTTTCTGGTAGGATTTTGTATTTTTCAACTCAGGATTTTTTTTAATATGTTACCTATATATCTTTCCCTCCACAAGATGGCAAAAATAAAAGATCGCCGATTCTTTGCATTGTAAGACAAGTAAGATCATATATCGGTCTCATCCGGACCATAATGATAAATCGATCGGCACATCATGAAAATTCAATAGTTAGGTTATAGGTAACCTAATGTACGATATAAACATCTTAAGCTGCAATAATCAATACCGTTTTTTGTTAGTCGTAGGCGGGTAAAAAAGTTGGTTTTGAACTATAAATTGGTTATCACTCAATTAGCCTATGGGAAACTGAGTCACAGACAGATATTTACAAGATAACCGCTAAGGAGAATGCTCTGGCTCCATAGATAAAACCCAGCTTCGGCAGAAATGAGATGTATCTCTAATCAATAATAATAAGTACCAGCTATTATCGTGATCCTTACTTGCAAACATAAAAAATGTCAGGTTTATTAATCAGATTCTTTTTAACCAACTTAAAATTCGGTTGTATTTTATTCGAATTTTTTTAAATGATTTGCATTTTTTTCTCCTACAAGTATTTTCGTCCAGACTGGTTCCATTTTTTTTTTAATCCAGTTCTGATGATGGAATCCATGAGGGATCGAGAGAACTCTTCTATTATAGGCAACCATATGGTGATTTTGGTATTTTTATCGAGAACTCAAGCATTTACCTACTCGTCAAAAAGTAACATTTGATGAAGTGAAACTGGTGAAAAAGCCCAGGAATGGCCAATGGAACTTCACACTCACGTAGATATCACAATGGAGATAGTAAAGCTATTATGACAATACAAATAAATAATAATCATAATAATAATCAGCATTGCCATCCAGCGTGGCAATGCTGCCAGCTGCAGCGTTCTGGGCACTTTTCCCATTGACATCGATGTGGACGAACTTTTTGATGCCCTCTGAGTTTTCCCCGTTTTTCAGCCATTTTTATTCGTTTGTACATATTGTTATTTTAAGTTTGTATATACACTTGAGAGCAAAAAAATCGCACATGGCTTGTAATTTCGTTTAATACTGTTTTTTTCTTAAATCTAAAGATATTGCGCAAAATTGAAGCATATAAAGTTAGCTTTATAAAAACACAAAATTAAGATCAACGTAACTTACAAAAACCAGCGCTATGCCCAATTCCCCAAATTCACCCATTTGCATTTCACTACTTACACCTTTACCTGGAGCTACAAAAAGGGTGCTGTTGTGGAGTTTTAATTAGTTTCCGTTAACGTGATAATGTCTCTATTAGAAACAGACGGATTTACTGGAAAACTATGGATACCACGCCCGCAGAAGCCGTTCAAGTTATTGCCTTGCCCAAAGCAGGCCATAATCAAAATCAAGTCGCTCGACAGCTAAATTTTAGCTGCTTTCCTGTTTGTATGGTATACCAGAGGTTTTTAGAGACCTGTAGGTATATTCGGCGACCAGGATATGGCCGGTGGCGCATAGGATCAGGGCGTGATTATCGCTTTTCTGTAACAAGTACTTTAAGAAATCGGCTACTGAACACGATTGAACTGACACAAAACTTTCAAGAAGTTTGCAATGTCAGTATAAGTCAGTGGACGATTAGGTAAAGACTGGGTGAAGCAGGCCTGACTGCATATCACTCAGCAAATGGTACCAAATTGACCACAGCTCACCGACAAGCCCGGCAATAATTTGCCACGAAACACTTAAATTGGTTGTATGCCTAATGGCAGGCTGTTGTGTTTTCTGATAAATTCAGAATGACTTAGATGATCATGATGGATGCTGTAGGGTCTACAGAAGGTCATCAGGGCAATTTTAACAATGCTGCATAAGCGAAGAAGTGGGTTTTGGAGGCGAATTGAGGTGGTATAATGTTGGACACTAAAACTGACATTGTATTCATCACTGGGCCATTACTGGCCTGATATCGAGAGGATTGACGGCTTTATGATACATAAAAAAAGTGCTCGAAGAATATGTGAAGCTACTTGTGTGGCTTATGGTAGATTTTTTTTCCTTAATGCAGAACAACACCAGATCGCACGTCGCTAGAACAGTTTGCGACTACATGTAAGACGTTGGAATCATTGCGATAGAGAGGCCAGCTTGTAGTTCTGGTCTTAATCCAATTGAGCATATCTGTAATGACCTTGAAAGAAGACTTTTTGCAAAAAGCCTGGCTCTACACGCCTCCATGAGCTTTAATTTGTCGTTGACGAAAAGTGGGACGTTATACCCTAAGATTTAATGGTAAAATTTATACGGCTGATGAAAAATCGAGTAACAGCTGTAAATAAGGCTAAGGGGAGGGAATACACTTTATTGACACACAAGATGACCAAGAATTTTAAGTTTGACTCTCATTCTTTCTTAAGTGAAATTTGGTAATTTTTCCCATTTGTTGGATTTTGTGCTCTAAACCCTTTTAAGGACATTTTTTTACACTGTATTTCATATCATTGGAAAGGTAATTAAATAGGCTTTCAATTAGTGTACGACATGTTTTCAATAGCTAATCACATTCATGACAAAAACTGCCTTAACAAAAAGAGTTATGATGTGCGATTTTTTTGCTCTCGAGTGTATATACGTAGTGATTATTTCAAAATAAATAAATAGTTCTGAATATATTGTTGAAAATGGTTATATTATCGAAGTTATCTTATGATGATGATGGAGCTGGAAAGTAGGCACAGGAACTCCGTAATTAATCAATGTTAGAATTATCATGATATAATAGATAAATAGAAATGAAAATAGTACCTATTCATACGTTAAAAATACAGAATTAGGTAATGTCTTCTCAAATATCATATTATGTAGAATTGTTCACAGAGGCCACAGTAAGTCTCAACAAATGAAAATTTTTACTTTACTTCCATTCACTACGGGTCCAGGAGAAAGTTTGTTAAAGTTAACAACAGAAGCTTGGATGATAGATAAGTGTTTATTATTTGTGTTTCGATTTGCAGACGCTATAAATATCTATGGGAATCTGAAGGATGCGAGAAGCATAGCATCTGTCATTGGAGACAAATTGCACAAGGAAAAGGAGATCTAAACATGTATTGGAAACCCCTTTCAGGATCTAGACATCACCTCCTCTCAGCATATAGAGTCTATCACGTCATTGAATAAAATCTCACATTGAAAGTTTGGTGCTCATCTCAACGACCAAAAAAAGTTTTTATTTGCGAGTGAATTTTGTTGCGCTCGGTTCAACGTACCCACTGGTCAACATAATGCTCTTCGGCGAATGCCTAATGCTTATTACGCCGGCATGCTCGTGTTGTGAATACACCCTAAGTTAGGGCTTTTACACAAACAAGTTACGTTATAGTAGGAGAAATATAGGTAGCACCTTTCATGATAGCACGGACATTACTACATGACATATAAAAACTAGTTGAACTGGCAGCTGCAAAGTTGCAGACATATTATATTGGGTGGATGTCAATTTAATCCACATTTTATATAATGACGCCTAATGAAATGCGAAATCGTGCTACCTACTAGTTCACAAATTATAAAATATAGTTACCTAGGTATAGAAGATAAGGGGCTATGCATCACCCATAGTGTAGGGGATGTAGTCTCTGCGACCTAAAAGATCTATTGTGACTCGAGCGACACCACAATTATAACCAAATATCACCGGTAGCATGAACGTTTTAAAAAGATTTATTCTTTATTTGTGTTATAGCATTTAACGATGGTTGGCCAGCGAGAAACTTGTTTCTATAACGTAACGTTTAAGCGGTAACTCTGCGAGTTTATAGTACATTCTGTGAATAGGTCTCTCCTACTTCTATTTCCTGACTCCACAGTGATGCTGACCTAACTGATTGGATAAAACTATAACACTTACTTATTTATTTTAGAACAGTTTTAATTTAAGGGAAGAATACACTTTTTTTGGAGAGAGACCCTAAAATGGAGACTGGTTAAAAACTTGTTAATAAACATTTCAAATTTTTACTAAAAACCCTTGATTCACAATAATATGGTGATTGGAAAGTATACCCTGGTAATTATTTTTTTAAATTATTACTGCAAAACGTTTACGAGGTTCCAGTCATTTGGACGGATAGATTCTATCATTGCATGCTTCTCGGTATAGTCCAGTGGCACTAGATCATTCTTTTTGCAAACAATAATCCGGTCAGAGATTGTAGACCGAACCCATTACAGTGAGATATTAAAAATAACAAGAACTTCCACAAAAATTCTACAAGGTAGTACTGTTTATTTTGGCTACAAGATGAAGGTCAACTAGGTCTTTCATTGGGCCACTACAATATAATTATCCAAAAATGTACACGCTAGCAACTGCTTAATTAGTCTAAACGTGTCAAGGGATGATGAATATAGTTGTGTTTAGGGTTGCCAGGTCCCCAAACCTAATAGCCGAACATACCTACCAGCCAGTTTGTCCGGACACCCTACATTATTGACGATTGTCTCAGTATTAATAGATAAGTACGACAAAAAAATAGTTTGTAAAATAAAGCTTTTTTTACTATTACCATAAATCTTGTTAAATTGTAATGAAATATAAATAAAATCAGTCAAATAAAGTCATCAATCAAAATTAAGTTCTGGTTAAATTGCGGGAGCGAGCGACCGACAGTCGGACACCGCCTGCGCTAGTCCACGCTCGGCGCTCGCTCGTTTGCGAAATGTAAAAAACCTAACAAAAGCCGAAACAGGCCGGACACTGTTTATTTTGGCTGCACAAGCAATCAAAACCTCTTAACTATATATATATCTTTATCCAGACGCCTAGCAACGCTAGTTGTGTTTGAAGTACCTAGGCAAAATTTAATAATTTGACTAGGCACATTTTGACGTAATTATCATTATACTCGTATTTGTTTGCATGCACTGTTATGGGAAATTAGGCAACTTGATTGTGATTCAATGTGTGCTATTCAATATTGTGTAATCATTCCATGTGTACTTCGTCTCGTAATGTTGTTTCTTATAATGATTACCTTGTTGCCATCAATGGATCTAAAGAGAGTTTACAGAAATTTTCAATGTATTTTTACGGGAGTAGGTATATTTTTGAAAATTGAACGAAAAAAATCGCTGAAAGCTACAATTATATTATTAATTTTAGTTACAGCTACAATTATATTATTAATTATATTATTAGTTTATAATTTCAGACTTTCACTTTTTTTTTGAGATTATCGGAGAATTTGAAACTTTTAATGCCCTCACATTCTACCGAGTTTTGTGACATATCGTTTATAGTCCAAGCCAGCGGTGCGATTTTGAAACGCGCTGTCGATGCTAATTAGGCAAGCCCAGTCACTAGCTTCTTTCTACAATCTATTCAAAATCCTTTAATTGTAATTGATTCTGCTTCTACCCAAATTCAGTTCTTCCATCACTAACCCATCTTTTTGTATTTTTCTTTTCTTTTTTAGGGCTCAGCTTTTTCCTTGTGAAGTACGGAATACCTCAGAAAAAAACGGAGCCCTTATAGGATCACTTTGTTGTCTGTCCGTCCGTCTGTCTGTCTGTCTGCCTGTCAAGACCCTTTATCTCGACAATGCGTGGAGGTGTCGAGTTGAAATTAAAACCATATATCCAGGTCTGTGGTCCTTTCAAGCTGTGAAATATCATCAAACTTCTAAGTTAACAAATAAAAAGGATACGGCCGTTTATGTCGCAAAAAACGAATATTTTGATATTCTCAAAGATCTAATGATTTTCAATGAAATAAACTTTAAATTTAATAAGAAGTTTTAGAGTTATATTAACATTTTAAAGTTAATATAACTCTAAAACTTAAAAATACAGTACAGTTGATTTCACGTTTATTAGGTATGTACCTATATCATATTGTGAATGTTATTGAAAATTAATACTTATACCAAATAACTTTATATGATTCATGTACAACATTATCAACATACGATTTTATCATAATACTAAGATTTTAGCCAAAAAAAAAAAAAATAACCACATGATATTTATTCGGTTGTTTCCCTTACTACTTTCAAACGGCTTTGATCTCTATGGATATGTTTACACAAAAAAATTGCTGGTTACGCTTCAGAATGTACATACATAGCATATTATAGAAAATATATTATAGAAATTATATTTAAAGGTCAGCCGGACTCTATCCGGGCGCTGCTGGCCGGTATTAAATGCACAGATACTCGTACTGCCGCCTAGGCGACCTTTTTAACATCTGTTCAAGGGACTATACGCTTTAACCTGAGCTGATATTAGATCGCTCATGGATAGAAATGGCTGATTTATAACATTCATCGAATGGTGTAAATTGAGTACACACAGGGTGCGATAGAACTGTTGATCAATTCTGACGGCCTTCGAATGTCCTTGTCACTCCCACAAAGTTTCATACCTTGCATCTCAATCAACAAGCTCGAGGACTACCGAGGACGGACGGCTGGATCAATTAGACGCAAGTGTGGTTCCGAATATTATTTTTTATTTTCATATGGCTTCGTGGAAATACGTAAGAACTGGTTTCTCAGCAATAAAGACGGCGCGGCCTTAGAAATTCTACAAGGAATTCCGTTTACGTTGCCGTTACTTGAGGGCGCCACCCTTTGTCGTACCTACTACCCATCCCGCCGATATGTTACCTAGCTATCCAAAGTTATATCAGTTCATCCTATAAGTCTTAGGTTAGAAGGCGGAGGCGGGAGCGGAGCGGAGCATCCGCAGGTCGAAATTCTGTATGCGCGGACAGCTAGAATATTAACGCTTCTAACCAAACCTGACCGTGTCGGGGTGTCCTAAAATTACATCACCTCCTTCCCTGCTCTCATCTTTTACACACATTGCTGGCTGCGCATTCGGTATTGTATAGAACACCTAGGCAAAATATTAATCAAATAATATTTCATACATTACCTACACGTTTTAGGTATTCAATAACGTATTGAAGTATAGAATACCGATTATATAATACAGATTGCCGGTAACATATCTAATTATTTACCTACGTACAAAAGTAATTTAATAATCATGATGCATGTTACAAATAAGTTAAAGTAATTAAAAAGTAAAAAATATATAAAACCCGACTTTCGGGAAAAACACACTTCATATTCAGAACTTCTGATAGATTGCGCTACGGGTAACTCTGAAATACATATTTATTATATTAAACGTTACTTACACGGAATATTGAAATATATATTTTATAGCTTATATCTTGTAAATAACGAAAATGAAATTCTGCTATGATTTGTTAGTTATTTAATTTAAGATAGTGCATTAATTTTCAGATGGTTTCAGTAGGTGAGGTTTTTTTTTGGCAGGAATTCATCCAATGAGGTGTGGTAATCCTATCTAAAAAAACTATAAAATCTCAATTGATGGGGATGAAAAACAACTTCAAAACACTAGGGAGAGAATCCCGTGCTGAAAACAAGAGCAAATGCGAGAGGGCTCATAGGGTTTTGAGAGAAATACATTAAGTAATCTATTTGATTTCCCTAATCCAATATCCATTTCAGATAGAGTTCGTGATTTTTTTTTTGTGTTTTCTTTTGATGTGAGCGTTGTTAATGCCAATTTTTTTTGGTTGGTAAACCCTTTTTTCCTGGGTTAAACATACGATAACAATCTTCACACGACCGAAAATAACAAGAAAATCGGATTTGAGTTGCTCCATTCCGATACATTAAACTTGGGCGAACTAGTACAGCGAATACCTCGCAATTTACAATGAAATATTGAATATAGGTAGGTATTATGTGTTGTTGATCCAACACGGGAGGGAGTCGATGGGAGTGAGGCATCGCCCTGCAGATCTACCCCATTGTACCTTCGGGCACAATGTTTATACTTATATCAACCTATAGTAGAGGTACTATTGTAAATTAATTTAGTCCCTCGAATTAGCGACCTCGCTAAGCTCGCCCGCCAACTCCTTCTCGGGACGAAATAAGTTACTTTCACCCAGAGGTAAACACTGTGCTTTTAAATAAATACAAGGAAAGTAAAAATAAAATAAAAAGTTTGTAAAACCTGAGTCGTCGTACCTAACCTATGATTTTAGGTAAGTATCTTTCTACTGAAGGTTCCACTACTGCTTTAGTTTAGCCTCTTCTCTTATGAAATTAGGTGTTAAATCACTATTTTAATCTGATGAACTTATCGTGTTAATACAAATCTCTGCTGTACAGAAATGTAAACAAAAAACTGAAAAAAAACAACGACTGATTGCCACTTTCCCGCCATTTTGTTTTTTCTTTTTTCTGCGGCCGGGCAGCTATTCAGCCTCATTAATGAAAAATTAGAAATTAATTGTAATCTTTAAAAAATAAAGTATTTTAAAGAAATAGTTGAACAAATAAATCACTTAAAATATAAAATTATTTAATTAGTACTTGTCTTTAAGTTATTTCAGTTTTATATCGCGCTGTGATTGACTGGCTGTATGGAAAATTGGAACATGGTTCAATAGAAATGTGAAGATAGAACTAGTTTTTTTTTAAATAATTTGATAGGTGTCAGTTGTAAAGTAAAACTCCCTAGGGATGAAAAGTATCACTTTCAGCCCGCTCCTCAGGCAACTTCAGACCTACTTTCAGAGTATGAGTAATGAAATAGTACATTGTTACACTAGGCGTGAAAGTAACTCATTTCGTCCCGAGAAGGAGTTGGCGGCAGAGCGTAGCGAGGTCGCTAATTCGAGGGACTAAATTAGTTACTTTCACCCCGAGGTAAGCACTGTGCTTTTCATTTAGACATACATATTTCCAAAAACTCGAATGCACAATTTAGTTTGTACTTATCAATACCTGGTCTACTCAGTGAATTCGGAAATTGAAAATAAGTACTACCAGCTGGTTGTGTAAAAAAGTCCGCAACGCGTAAGTACGTGCGGTCATTGTTGAGTAACAAAGAGTGGTAATAATTCTGCTTTGTACTACAATCGTATAATATTGTGGCGTCTGGTTCCATCAGGCGTAAGTTGCGAGCGGTGGCCAGTGAGGCACAATCACGCACTCACTAGCGCGACTTCCTCCTAGCACGGTCTTACTACGTTACTTATTGTTATTCCGCACCAAACGCAACATTTTTTGTTTCATCTTCAGTCCTCCAATGTTCTTCTCCTGTCTCGTCCTTTCTTAGGCAGGTTTGTATTTTTTGTTTCGCTCTCTCACCCGCGTGGGTGTCGGCCCAGCGGCCAATGAACCCGACCGACACAGCTGTTTTCGTCAAAGAATAATTATTATAAAGGACGCACTAATTATTTTGAGTAAAAGTTGACTAAAAGTAAGTTGACACAGGGACGTTATCAATGATATATAGGTAGATTGTAAACAAATGTTGACAGGGACAGCCACGGGACAGCACATGTTATCACAGTACGTGAGGATATTCAGTTAAAGCTCGATGGTAAAAATGTAGACTAATAAAAAGTTTCCTTATGATAATGTGAACGGTTTTGATAATCACGGTCGAGTGGGCAGTAAACAGAACTCAAGCTTTTATGTTAGTCAGGAGATAACGGTGTTGATTGTGAGAAGTTATCTGTCCGAGAAACACGATACCTTCCGGGGCGTCGTGGAGTAAGCTTTGTGTAACGTAAAACTAACTGCAGGACATAACATTAGTTTTATGGAGAGTATGGATAAATATATCGAGACTTTTTCAGGAACATCGCAAGCGACAGTCTGCGCTTTTTGCAGAAAAGCCTCTTGAAATTAAAAGTATTTAAGTGTGACAATATACCTACTTATATTGTATGAATAGCAATTACCTATTTTATTCTTAGGTAAAGAATAAAATAGGTAATTCCCTTGTTCTTTCCTTTTTTTGTAGTTTTTTGATTATTTCTTTCGTGATCTTTGGAAAGAATGGAGGGAGGCCTTTGCCCAGCAGTGAGACAATATAAGCTAGCAATAATAATAATAATATAGTACCTTATTAACGCTTTTTAATTAGGGGAGCGAAAACCTATTTACATAAATCGCAACTTGTCGCTTACGATGTTTTTCTCAAAAAAGGTCGATATTACATACAGGGTGGATTTTTGAGACGGGCAGTACTTTTTGTTGATTTCTGACATTTGAAGTAAGTACTCATAACTTAAGTGATGGGTATTCTTATGATCCTCATATAAAACAGTATGTGACACTAATATTTTACCACTTTTTTGCTGAGTGTTTTTTTTATGCGAACGAGTAGATAAGTTCTACTTAGTGTGGGTACATAATAAATGCTCAATCGTGTTTTGGCAGCCCGTAAACGGATCCACACACCAAATCAATACTTAATACTATTTAAATGAAAGTAGTTCTGTCTGTCTGTTATGCTTTCACAGTTAAACTACTGAACCGAAGATTGGATGTGGTGTACCTAACCTTGAATTCTAGGGTAGAGTAGGGTAGTGTAGGTAGGGTAGAGTAGGGTAGAGTAGGGTAGAGTAGGGTAGAGTAGGGTAGAGTAGGGTAGAGTAGGGTAGAGTAGGGTAGAGTAGGGTAGAGTAGGGTAGAGTAGGGTAGAGTAGGGTAGAGTAGGGTAGAGTAGGGTAGAGTAGGGTAGAGTAGGGTAGAGTAGGGTAGAGTAGGGTAGAGTAGGGTAGAGTAGGGTAGAGTAGGGTAGAGTGGGGTAGAGCGGGAACGAAGCCGGGGGCAAAGGCTAGTATACATACATTATAAAAGCGAAATATCACTCACTGATTAATCAGAAAGCTCAGAAACTATAACACCTACAAACTTAAAATTTGGCAGGTAAGTTCCTTATAGGGTGTAGACATCCACTAAGAACGGATTTTACGAAACTCTACACCTAAGGGGGTAAAACGAGGACCCAAAGTTTGTAGGATATCTATGGAGAAACCAAATTTTCACGCGAGCGAAGCCTCTGGCAGAAGGAAGTAATCGATATTCACGCCAACGAAGTTGTGGGAAAAAGATAAATAAATTAATATTATAAATTACAAGTTTTTTTGCGGTTATATGGATACAAAGTAGGCTGTTAGTCTATCTGAAAGGAGGCAGCGCAGCCGGAAGAACTGTTTTATATTCTGATTGCAGACTGTGAGTGCTGTATTATTATTTAGAAAACGGTGGAAATGATATTAAAAGTAGAGAAATAACCTACTGGAAATTATACCTAGGTACGGACCTGAACATGACACTAACCCATTTTTTTTTTATTGTTTGGCTTGCATTTGACTATTACGTATCTAATCTGATAGTAAGCGATAATTTAGTTGGCGATGGAGCACGTTTGCCTAAACCATTTCACTCTTGCCTTAAAGACCCCTAGGTTGTAGTTACCAGGAAACGGAACATACTCCGGCAGGGAATTCAACATTTTTCCATTTATCTATTAAAGTTTATGCAGCAAGGTATAAAGGTGGACTGAAAGTCTTCTTTTCTTTACTAGTCAACCAAGAGATTACATGGCAGGTGCATCTTTAAAATACAGTACATTTTGATACAAGGGCACAAAATTTGTCATTGCGACCGAGGCGGAATTCGCACGAGCCGTAGTGCGTGTGTATTATGGAGCCAAGGGCTGCAGTCACTTGCACGTGTATCAAACGACGTTTTTCAATACACTTATGAAGAAATACTTTCTCTGAAAACACATGTTAAATTTTCATTAAATATTAAATCCTTAAAAATCTGCGCCTCTTTGCTTTAAAAAAAAATAACCGTTGACCGTGATGAAATGGGAAAGGAAAAGCCCTTGTTGTGATAAATTAAAAAAAAAACACGAGGGGTACCTTATCGTAGTGCGATAAGAGTCAGTTTTCGAGAAAGTGTATTTATTTACTTATTTAGTTACCAAAGTTCCGAAATAGATGAACTTTTATATGTAGGTCAATATAGCATAAACTTATATAGGTACAATGACTAGCTTCTGCCAGCAGATTTACCCGCGTGAAAATAGAAAATTATCACTAGGGAATAATATACTCCCGAAATAAAAAGTAACCGACGTAAGACCATTTTTCTTCACGCCCTAGCGACGCACCGTGCACCTAAGATACCTTCTTAAATACCCTCCTAATAAATCCAGCTACTACTCCTACTCTTTCTCTGTCCATGCAGTAAGGTTGTGAAACTCTCTTCCGCCTATGATCCGTGATATGAAAACTATTTCACTCTTTAAGACTCAAGTAATAGAGCGCTATCTTTCCTCTCTTATGTGATTATCATATATATATATATATATATAATGTATTTACTTTTAGTATAAGATATAAATATATAGTTATATAAGTATTTATTAGTTTAAATTTAAGATTTCACTAATTCTTCTTTACTTATTTCTGCACACAACTGTCTACATCTCTTCTAATCTTTTCTTTTTGCCAGTCTATTAATAAGCAGTACCTTTGTAAATTTTTTTATAGTATGTTATCTCCTTTTATATTTTTGTGTGTACAATTTTACTTTGAACGTCATGGTAATCTAAGACCAGCGGGATTACCATGACGTTCAAAGTAAGATTGTTTCATTCTTATTCCCGAGTGGGTAGCTATGAGAGCTACACAGGTTGTTTAGCGCCATCTCTTACCTACACTGAAATAAGATTAGAACAATCTGACTTTGATACGTCATGGTCTAGGAAATGGTGTTGTTTACCCGTAATCCGTTGAAATCCGTTCTGCCGTTTGAGGGTGAAAGAGGCACAAACACACACCCCACACGTACAAAATTTTGACGTTATAATAATATTTAAGTATTAGTTTGATACAATATGAAGTACTTAATAAAAAAAAAGGCAATGAGATGACCTATTTTGTACCTTGGTCTTCAGCTAAATTGTTGAATTGAAAGCTGTTTAGAAAAAATATTAACGTATTTATGAATTAACAAAAAGTATTTGCCACTGTCTTTCCGACCCTCGATTACTAAATCATTTATTTGAAGATGAGTATTTCTGTGCGTCAGCCTTTGTTACTATTAGTGATCCGCCCTGGCTTGGCACGGGTGTAATTATAGGTACTCAAACTTTTCTCGTTCATCGCGTCTTTCTATTAGTCTAAGATCCGATTAAGAACGAACTTCACCGGTCTGTTTAATGGATGAAACTTATTTTATGATAAATTTAGTGTATTAAATAATATAACGCGGGTGGGTTGCCTAAGAAATTCCTGGCCAAACTATTATTAATAAAAAATTGTAAATTTACTTTTTTTTCAGAAAAATGCACGAAAAAAAAAAGCAATGAATAACGATTCATACCAGATTTTTTTGCAGGCAACACTATAACAACGTATTCGTAATGAAACAGCGTTTATTTTGATATAGAATTTGTTGTATATCAAAATAAACACACCTGTTTATACATACCTGTTTATACCTGGCAACCCATAGTTATGCCAGGAAACAAATAGGCAACCCAACATTTTTATGTTCTAAAGGCTTCACTCTTTCGGTTAGTATTAAATTTATTCGTTAAACACACCGGTGAATATTACAAAAAAAAAATTGTCTGGCCAGGAATTTCTCAGGCAACCCCCCCGCGTTATATTCCTTAATATACTAAATTTATTATAAAATACGTTTCATCCATTAAACAAACCGGTGAAGGTCGTTCTTAACCGTATCCTCTACTATATTAGTTAAAACTGAAAAAAAAAATCCGTTGCGTGGTTAAGGCCCAAGCGCCCGAAAAGTGCCATAAAACAGTGACTTTCTGAAGCATACTCCTCGGTAACGGCCAGGTAAATAGGTTTGAAAAAAATATATGTTTATTAAAGATTCATGAACAACATTTGATTTTTTTTTGTGCTATTAATACTTTTGTCTAAAAAAAATATTTAGCAATTTCGCAACTTTTCGAAACTTTTCCCTACTCCTTCGAAACGGCTTGGACCTTAACAAAGATTTTTACACATAAAAATTGGTGGTTAAATATTCTTCAAAGTAAACATTGCATATGTAAATCAATCAATATTTCGCAAAGAAAATGGATTTAAAGCGGTTTCCGGGCGCTACAGGCCGCAAATAAATGCACAGATTTGCGTACTGCCGCCTAAGCGAGTGCGAGAGTTGCGTCCACATAATTTCGGTCAGATGGTTCAAGGAACTATAAGCCTTAAGGAGACCTATTAGCGGATAAACATACAGACACATAAATCGACTTTGTTTTATACTATGTAAAGAAGACTACAATTTGTAATATTTAAGCCAACAATCTAAAAGATGGCTCAACGTCCTGCATCAGCCGGGCACAAGGCACTAGGGACGAACCACACTGAATCGATCGGAGGGGTTGGTCCCACCCCTCGGCAGTCGGCCGGCCCCGGCACCTCGCTACGCACAACGCGGGTTCGGCGCACCCAACGAATTTCGTGAATGACAAACTTTCGGTCTTTTGAACTCGTAAAATGACGTAAAGGACATTGACCGAGGTTATCAGACGACTTTGAAAGTTTGGCCGATGTGTTTGACGCATATATATAAGAAAGGAGGTTTGACGCATCCCGAAGTTTTGTAAACGACACGTTGAAGAGCCGCGGTCTCGAGGGATCGCTATAACTTTATTACAGCTTGGAAGTTAAACGACCAATAAACTGATATTAATTATATCGTGCAGTAATTCTGTATCCATTTACCGTCGGCAGATTGCATAATTTGTCATCTATTCGTTAGGTACATTTAGCAGCTATCTGTTTACAAACGCCTTCCGCTTTATAAAATGCCGTATAGAGGCAAATTAATTGAAAATGTTTTTATCGCAAGAAAATGTTAGGGTAAACATGATTTATAAATAAATAGGAAACTAAAGATCTTTTAATAAATAATAATTTATAAAATGCACGTTTACAATGAAAATATCTTAAATATTAGAAAGAACACAATCGCTTCTTTGTTTGAACTAGGGTAAACACAGGTTTACCCTAGATAGTAGCTAGTTAGCTAGTAGGCTAGAAAATGCTTAAATTAAAAACAAAAATAATAATTTAACATCCATACTTTAAAACGAAACTAAAATAAAAAAATATGGCTTGTTTTATTTACATACAACAAGTATCTAGTGGTCTTTTGTATATAAATAAGTTATGCTTAGAAGAAAGAAAATCTGTGTGCTGTTTATTTCTACTCGTAAATAATATAATAACAGAAATTAGATTTAGTTCGTTTTAGAACTAAGGCATTCAAACTGTGAGACTATGCATAATAAGTAGAAAGAAGCCGACCCAGCCGAAAGAATGCAAATTGGGACTAGTTGACTCTACCAGGAATTATTAGACCCTTCGGCCAGAACAAAACAAACAAAAAAATACTAATTCTTTGAACACAGAAGATTGTGGTTCGACTTTGTTATTAAATATCTACCCAGTTTGGACTATTTATTTCAATAATAAGGTAAAATTGGTAAAACTAAAAGTAAAATTGACCAAATTACAAATTTTTATGAAACCATGTTCACATCACAGTCATATTGTATTTTCATATCGAGCCCACATATTTGTAGTTTGTTTTATAAATCCGTTTGGTATTTCGATATCTATATCACCAAAACACGTTTTTTTTTTTAAATTTAATCCATATTTTAATTAAACTGTTCCATCAGATGAAATACTACTATCACTTAGTGATGACTTTCCATTTCATTAGCCCGATTGAGGCTTAATCCTTTTTGTCCGTAAAATGATTTAATTGGAAGCACAATGAACACCATTTACTAACTGAGGACGATGCAGCAAATGAGCACAAGAATGTTCGGGAAATTAAAACTCTATTTGGCGTAACTACACCGTATAGTTCTGGTTTAATTTTTGAAGGGAAACTACTGAATACACATGCAAAGCAAAAGACGCCTCGCAACCTGCAATATATTCAATTAAAGTTTATTTATCAAAGGTTTGCTCTGAGGGAAGGTGGAAAATCAAAGCCTTTAAATTAGTTAGTTAGAGAGCGGTGCGGCGGCGCGTCTTCGTGATTAAATATCCGTTACAATCTTAGAATGACGTCACGTTACTACTAAAATCAAAATCAAGAAATTTTCTGGGTATGGAAGGATCACTAGATGTTAAAGGAAATAGCTTAATAAATACTACCTATATAAAGAAGAGTTAAGTATAAGTGCCGACAGAAGCATATATAACATAGGTTTACGTGTAGAAACAAATATTATTTGAACAAAACGGTTATCATTCTGCTGCACCCATTCTTAGTATCTAATATTATGATGATTATTTCGAAACAAAGTGATCGTCAAGTGGACGATATAGAGTGCTTAGCTGTCATGTTTAAGTATTATAATGACCATTCAGTAATGAGCTTTTAATAAGCCATCCGGTCTATATTTCACATTTTACGGATAAGTAAAGAAAGGGGATCTTTTTGATAAGTACAAGTAACAATTGTAACAAACATTACATTTCATAAGTTTATGAAAATGTAATGTTTGTTAAAATTTATCTAAAAGCCAATGACACGGTTCATTTAATGAGTCTGAAATTAATTCACCTTGTAAGTAATCTTAGACTATTTTAAGTTACTATTATTTATTTTTAATACATAATTAAAATTAATAAGAACAAATAAATAAAATGCTAATTCACAATTCAATAAAAAAAACATATGTATTTTGTTAAATCCTGTCTTAATGCTCGCCTACGTCATAAAAGGAAATCGTGTGCAAAATTTCACGCTCCCAGTCCCAAAAGCTTCGGCTGTTTAATGATATGTCAGTCAGTTTCTCCTTTTATATTGTAGAAGACTAGCTGACCCGGCGAACTTCGTACCGCCTAACAGTCAAGTATCCCTAGCCAAGTTACTAATATGCAATCGTTAACACTAGTAGAAAGCTTCAAATGTACGGGAATGACGTTATCTTAACGCTCAGTCACGTGGTCAGAACAAAAGAATTGGCGGCGCGGCCAACTCGAAGCGTTCGACGCTAGCGAAACTGTTGTAACTTGGCTAGGGGGGAAAGTGTGATATTTTACTTCTTGAACACTTTAAATTCATATATTTTTCGATTTAGTAAACCAATCGCAATGAAACAAAGCCTAAGTAATATATCAAGTTACACACAATTTTAATGTATAAAAGTGATCTACATCGATTTTGTACATTTTACGTGATGCGCACACAACTAAAAACGACGAGTCTTTGGTTTATTATAATTATATGAATTGTAAAATTGAGTTCCATAGCTTTGAATTGTGCTCTTCAGGGCCTCAAGTCTGCTATTACAATAGTGTCAGAATGGTCTATCATTGATGTCATAATTGTCGATTTTGACAAGTTTGGTAATCTACTAATATAATGGCGTCATTATGACTTTCCAATGGTCAACCACTGACACTCCATTGAAAGAAGTGGCTTAAAATGGTAATCTCGTACATAATGACAAATAAATATTTGACGTTTGCGGTAATCTGCTAAAACTTTGACAGTTTATTTGATCAGTGTTTGACCATTAGAACGTTGTTGTGCAGCTATTGGTTTTAATATGCTCGAAATTATCATTCTACTACAATTCTATTACAAGGCCATTGACCGATCAATGATCGATCATTATGAATTAGCAGATTACAAACTTTTAGCAAAATGACAATGGGATCGTGTTGGAATGACGAATTTATAAAAATAGTAGACTTGGGGCCCTGATCTTTTGTTTTATCTGATATAAACTAGTATTTGACTGCGATCCCTCCTGATGGTAAGCAGTGATGCAATCGTTAATGGTGAGGCGCACTAGTTTATGATTTTTTCCAAAGAAGCAAAATGAAATAATAATAGCACAAAAAGACAGTAATCTCATCTCTCATCAAAGCGTCTTGTATTTTCTATAGAAAGTAGCTGCAGTAGATTGTAGACATAGTACTTGACTAAGGTTAGTTATTATTGAAGAGCAGTGTAATTTCTTTTTAAGCTATAAGTATGTCAACATAGGACTTAATTATGACATTGTGTTTGTTTTTGCAATCTTCATAACACCACGCTTGTGATGGCCAAATGGTTGGTTACATTATACTACACTAATTTATTCATATGAAGTGGTATGTGTCGGGCTTTCAATGAATGTTTATAGGAATCCATACCTTTTTTTTTTCGATGGGATAAATCATGCAATGATAACCCCCGCTCTTGGGCGGAGCGGGAGATAGTGTCAGACTCTTACTGACTAAAAAACCCATCCCGTTCCTTCAAGCCTTCATACCGAGGCTCGAGCGCCCTTTCGGATAACCCTGGCCCCAGTAGGCTTCGACCCGGCTGGGCCCCTGCTGTTGCTGACAACTCCTTGAGGCGCGCGGGAACAGAGCGCGCCGTCGACGACTTGGGCTTGGTCCGGACAGTTACCGGACGGCCGGACAGCGAGCTACCCATTGCTTACTGTCCGCAAGCCCGCGCCTACGGTGGCTGGAAATCGGGATCGGAATCCCGGCGGGCGGCGAGAGCGCCGTTGCCTGATGCGGTCGGCCTCCTCCTTAGCGAGCATTACTGCTTCGCAGAAGTCGGCGGCCGCCTGCCACTCCTCCTCGCTCCGGACCATGGCCTCAACCAAGGCCCGGCGAGGGTTCCATACCTCAAAAAGGAAAAACGGAACCCCTATAGGATCACTTTTTTGTCCGTCCGTCTGTCTGTCAAGACTCTTTATCTCGAAAATGCATGGAGAAATCGCGTTGAAATTAAAACCATATACTCAAGTCTGCGGTCCCGTCAAGCTGTGAAAAAACCAAACTTTTAAGTTAACGAATAAAAAAGATACGGCCGTTTATGTCGCAAAAAAAACGAATATGATACTCTCAAAGATCGAAATTCATAGGGTCCTCCCGTTGACCCAGAATCTCCTGAAATTTGGCACAAAGCAAGGTCTTATGGCACAGGTATAGGAATAAATCTGAAAACGGTAAATTTGTTGTTACTGACGTAGGTATAGGTAACAACAAATTTGCTGTTATCAGACAAAAAAAAAATTGTAATTCGAAAAAATCTTTGAGATTTAATTCGGGAATTGTAGTTTGCACCATAACCCTCAGTGCGGGAGTCCGACTCGCACTTGCCCAGTTTTTTTTTATGATAGGCTTTTTGACAGCTGTGTTGACGCGTTACGTTAAACGGCATCTCTAAAGGAATAGCCACTATATGCGACCCTGACGCACTCTAGTAAGTAAACTAATGTTCAGAAGAGAAATTAGGAAAATAGACCGACTAGCGACGGACCACTTTACTGGTAGACTGCTCTACCAATCTACCAGGGCCTCAAGTCTGCTATTACAATAGTGTCAGAATGGTCTATCATTGATGTCATAATTGTCGATTTTGACAAGTTTGGTAATCTACTAATATAATGGCGTCATTATGACTTTCCGATGGTCAACCACTGACACTCCATTGAAAGAAGTGACATAGAATGGTAATCTCGTACATATTGACAAATGAATATTTGACGTTTGCGGTAATCTGCTAAAAGTTTGACAGTTTATTTGATCAGTGTTTTACCATTAGAACGTTATTGTGCAGTTATTGGTTTTAATATGCTCGAAATTATCATTCTATCACAATTCTATTACAAGACCATTGACCGATCAATGATCGATCATTATGAATTAGCAGATTACAAACTTTTAGCAAAATGACAATGGGATCGTGTTGGAATGACGAATTTATAAAAATAGCAGACTTAGGGCCCAGTAAAGTGGGCCTTGTTTATACAAATAACTTTTAACTGTATGAATATTAATCAATAACACAAACGTAATCCACTTGGATTCTACCCGTATGTAGGTACCCAGTTGCATATACCTAGGTATGAACCGATTGTTTATTATATTAAAGCGGTCATGTTCCAAAATATAATAATGCCCCTGAATCTAGCGCAGAAAAAAAACATATTAGTTGTAGAAAAGTTGATGGGGAAAAATTACGTGGGATACGAATAACGCTACCGAGTAGGTAATCAACACACCAATTAGTCAGATATTTTCCCGAAGCCTAAAAACCTAGCAATATTTATTTTTCATTGTTGATAGGTTTGCGCTTGACCGCTATTTTCCCAGATGGCAAGTGACGATGCGGTCGACGATGGAGCGCGCTGACCCAGAAGTAACCTATTCACTCTGGACTGACTGAAGATGCCCGAGTTGTAACCATCAGGAAAAACAGACTCCTGCAGGGAATTCCAATAAGGAGCGTAACTACCTTTATTCCCAGAATTGTAATCAAAATATTGCTTTTTCGACAATTGGTGCTATTATTTGAAAGATTAAATTAGGTACCCTTTTTCACCTAGCTATTATTATGGGCCAAAAAGAGTCATAACTTATGGTTCTTTTTAACGTTTGTCAACCTTATATTAGGGGGCACGGCAGTGCCAAAAAAGCGGCGTGGCTGTACCATCCTTTTCTCGAACCAGTTCAGGCCATTTTCGACCCCCCATAACTTCGTTGTGAATAAAACTAGAACTCTAAAATTTTATCGACTTGGCAGTCGGACTAAACAATCTAATATAATACGTATTACTTGTGAGATATATTTTGTTTTAATGCTATTGCCAACTCAATGTACCTATTTATTTAAAATATAAAAGATTTGGAATACTGATATGGTCAATATAAGATGTTGCAAAAGGTCCCACAAGTAGGGACTGAATAAATTAACCGACTGGGTACTACATGGATCTCACAGCTTTTTATGGCAGAAGAACCGAGTTGCGTGCCTTGGCTTTTTTACAAGTTATGTTTTTGATGGCATCAGAAATTGTAGGTGGTCTTCAGTGTTTAATTATAAATTAATGCTTCTGAGTGTATTTGATAAGGAAGTTGGTTTAATGCAGTCAATGTTTAATTAAGAAGGTCACCGCTAGTTCGCTTTGTTTGGAGAATTAACATATGCATTGCATACCGCTTGTGATTAGAGTATCAATGATTGAGTAATAAGGCTAGGTACTCCTACCGTTCAGTCAGTCAAACGATAGACAAAAACGGCAAGACAAATCGTGCAATTAGTGTCCTTGCTAGATGATTGTTTTATAAGGGTACACCAGGTACAATCTTTGAGAATTTGTTGTCGAGTGGCTGTCCATACAAGCAATGTCTTGGAAGAAGTGCGTAACGTACGAGTATGTGTTAGCGGACGTAATAGTGGGGAGAAGTTTGTTAGAAGTCTCAGTAGCCAGTTTAGCGTTTGCCTGTTAGTATCAAAATTAGTTCGATGAATGGAGTCGAGTTTTATCGTCTGACAAAAGCAGTTTTGTATAAATTGCATCAACAGGAAGGAGATGATGTAGAATATCAAGGCGAACTTTAACATCAAGGAAATATTTACAAATCAACGTCTTGCATAGGAGGGTCTGTTATGGCGTGGGGTGGTATAATTTTGACGGCACGCAGCTTAAGTATATACTTAACTGATATTTTAGAACTCCATGTTATTCCTTTTGATTTATTCACATGAGTTCAAATTTTGTGTTTACGCAAGATAACACATGGTCATCTGTGTGCATAGTTTTTTATTATCCTAAATCAGATAAGAACAGCGCAGATGGGCTGGCCATCAGGGTCGCCAGATATGAATCCAATATTCTGCTCTGTCTGACTGATCCGAGAAAGAAATCTAACGCCTTAGAATGTGGAAATGCTCAATTTGGCACTGATTGAGGAATAGGACACTTTACTTTCTAGATGTTGATTTAGGTCATGTTTACCTTAAAAATGCTGTCCTGGGAATTTAAACAACATATCAAATTAAATTCCGTTACTTAAATTAAGTCGTCCTAATTCAGCTTACAAGATTTGACCCGAAAAAACTAACAGATAAGCGAGAATATTATAATAAAAAAAAGTATTTAACTATAGTAATAGAAACCTACTTCATATAGCAATAGATAGATTCTTGACTTGGAACCAAACAGGTATATAAATTAAAAACTGGTTTCGAAGCGATCTGTGATGGGTCAAGTCTTGTCAGGATAAGAAATAGCGCAAACAAAGCTTCTGATGTCTTTGTCTGTATTAATTATCAAATATATTCTGAGGAGCTTTTGCTCCTTTGAAGCCTTAGTCATAGAGACCACTGAGCCACATATAATTGTATCACCCCAGGCACTAATCAACTGGGATTAATTACATCCACCGGGCTCTAGCGCTATCTACATAGCTAGGTTGTGCAGGTTTAATATCTAACATAAATTATATACCCAGAGTTATACCTAATGACTTCATCCATAGACATTATCGCTATGACTGTTATTCCGTTATCTGTAAAGCTTGCCCAGGATTACTTTGCACTTATGGCCTTCACACAGCATTGCTAGATACTATTATTCAAAACTAATTTCAGACCCTTTGTTTAGAAGATATTTTGCAAATTACCTTGTAATGTTCGTAATTTCATGAGATTGAAAGTTTAAAGGAACTTCAGTAGCTGTTCGTCTCTTCTTGCCTCTTTATCTCTCTCAAACTCACAGATTATCGCTTTAAGCCGGTACATAAAAACTTCCAACAATAGTCGAAGCAGGTAAAAAAGGGACGTTCCCAACAA
Source organism: Mythimna ferrago (assembly GCA_910589285.2). NCBI lineage: Eukaryota > Metazoa > Arthropoda > Insecta > Lepidoptera > Noctuidae > Mythimna > Mythimna ferrago. The sequence goes on along the minus strand of OU342673.1, from coordinate 20,376,694 downwards.
TATCCCAAATCTAGCATCATGGCATGGAACATTTTGTTCTGCGATTTGGCAACGTCGCATTCACATGTTAGGTTAGGGGTGATAAGTATGGCAACGTCGCCTTGTGGTATGCCGTTACTATAGTATCTTTCGTCACATTACGATAGGACTACTGGGGTAGAAAACATTGAAATATGAATAGTGGGGTATCACGATTTTCGGTTTTATAAGAGCGAACAGAGTTAATGATTAGGCTACTACAGGAATTGCGACACAAGTATCGGATATAAATTTCTATACTGTTCACACTTCAACAAATTATGTGTTTGGATAGTGTCTGCAGAATAAAATATACTTACACATGAAAAAGTGTACATATTAGGTATATGATAAAACTACTTATAAATTAACGATTTTCGAATGGTCTGCAATTGGGTATCTTGCTTCTGACTACCAAAATATGTCGCTAAAATTTTTTTAGAGTTTAGAGCACTGTTTAACTGTCCTATGGACAGTTGACTACTGATTTGACCCGCGAAAAAAAGGCTCTAGTCTAGTCATACAGAGGGACGATCAACAAAATGTTCCGAAAAATAAGAGTTCCGAAAGATTTACCTACATGGATGAGATTGTGACAGACACTCGTGCTCACAAGTGTATAGTATACCTCAACGAGTTATTACAAAAACTATAATTCTGCAATAAATCTTGCGATATAGGTACCTAGTTCAGCTCTTTTTTTCTTTTACAAACTTGAAATTTTATATCTTTATTAATTTAAATAATTTTAATGAGATAGACATAGATAGTTTGCTACTATTAGTCTAAGTATAAGTAATAATAATAATAAGCCAATGGCTTAATAGCCAAGAGCCTCGACCAACAACTGGAGGAGGAGGCTCTCGTTAGGCGGCTGGATCAAGGGCTTGATACAGAAAGCGGTACTCCTGGACACTCTCGCTCGTATAGTTAGGAGGTTCCTTTCTCTGGAGCCCTGACCGCCGGGTAGCTTGTACCCTGTTCCCGATACCGGTGGCATACTGTTTTTTATATTTTTAAATGTTTTTTTTATTGTTTTTTAAGAAATATTTAAAAATATATTGTAACGTGTATAAAAATGAATAAAGGAAATAATAATATTTATTGATAATTACTTAGAACTAGTTTAGGTAAATTTTTGAGTTACACAGTCACATGTTTACTTAGGCTAGTTAGTGGGCTGTAGTTTGATGGTTATTTATTTTTTAAATGATTTAAACTAGTGCTTTATTGCAATCCCACCTGATGTGGTAGATATTTATTATGTATAACAATCAGATTAAACATTAACTAAGTATATAAATCAATCAATTCAGGTCTGGAGGTAAAATATCTATATTTTAATTATTAAACCCTTTGGTATTAAAGATTTTACAACAGAATAGATATATGTACCTATATTGTTATAACGAAACTCATGTTTTGATGATTATTACGATGGATATGAATGACATATGATTACAAAAATAAAGGTGGCTTATGAATTATGATAAACTTACCGTCTTTGGCATTTTTTCCAAGCTTCTGCCCTGAACTGTAACAAGAGATATATTAAATGGGATGAACAATGAATAAAATAAAATAAAAGATGATAACATAAAAAGTGGCGTTCGAGAAAAATCTAAGTCTGTTAGATATCTACGACACTTGGGCACTTGAGCACTTGGCTCGACTGTATAACTACTATGCCTCAGATACAAGCACGTATGTACTGTAATATTACTCGTAGTAAAACAACAAATAATATCTGCCAGCGCAACAACAACTAGGTAGATAAAGGCCAACCAGAATTCGCAAATAGCCAAAGTGATTAACCGAATGTTACTTTTTATACAATTGGTTGCGTTGCGGCCACACCTCTGGCTCTGGTCAGTGCTAACACAAAGTGCGAAGGTGTCGTAGGAATGTGGGATGAAATAGAATAAATGTTTGATTATGGTGAAAGCATCAGTTGTGATGAATTAAAGGATATTAGCTCTTAGGAACGAAACCCCTTAAATGTCAGATGATGAGTAATCGAGCAAGAAGTAAGATAGTTTTTTCAAATTAGATTGACTCTGAGAAATCAACAAGTAAAGTTATCAAAAGCTTATAAACACTTCATGTTTAACACAAAACATGCTAGAGTAAGAAATTTTATAAATAGTGGACCCATCGTTTTGTACAATGCAGCATAATGTACAAGTGCCAAAGAATTTCCAAAGACTGACGATTGGTGCAGTAGTTAAGATTGGCTGCTGCACTATAGTCTGTCTAAAAAGTCAATCGACTTGGGTAATTATTAAGATAAAATGAAATCTGATTTAGTCAACACTGGTTAAACAAGAGATCTTGATGAGAGACTGGTGCCGGCTGGTTTTTATTTTTTATAGTATGCTTAATTAAACTAATTAGTTTAATTGAGAATGCTATAAGAGGTCAGCAATAATCGTTGACAGGGCTTGGATTGGATGATTTACAACCACAAAAAAAAAATGTTCTAAATGAGATTCTGAAAATTGACATTTCAATGTGCGATTGGTTTTAATTTTGAAGAGTTCTTCCTACTCGTTAATCGGTAGGTGTCAAAACGTAATTCGATCACAAAATGGATTTCAAACCCAGTCCGCAGGTTGATCTACTCGTACTTTGTTCTTTCATCTGTCTATAAACTTGAGAGATAACCTCATTTTTGTGAGGCCCACCAGCTAATCACTAATGTACTTACTACACCAGTGTGCCGCGGCACACCCTTTACAGAACACGATCCTATTGTATAGCTGCATGCTGCATCCCTTTAACTGTTCAGTTTAAGGCGTAGAGTCCCTTAAACATCTGGCCGGATAGAGCCCGCTGATATTTAAATCTATTTTCTTAGCGAAATCTTGATTCATTTACATATGCTGTACATTTTGATGAACACTTAACCGGCAATTTTTTTTGTGCAAACATATTTCTAAAGATCAAAGCCATTTCAAAGGAGTAGGGAAAACAAGTGAAAAAAGATCATGTTGTTAAAATTTATTTTTTGGCAACAGTATTAGTCTTACGAAAAAATCTTAAGATTTTGTTGATGATGTTGTACATGAATCTATAATAAACATATATATTTTTTAAACCTCTTGACTTAGCCGTTACCGAGCGGCAGGCTTTAGAAAGTCACTGTTTTACAGCATGGCTCGGGAGTTAGGGCCTTAAGGCGTCAAATGGATCGCGTCCCGTTGGCTCCCTTGGGGTACGGAACAGTAATAAAAAATATGTATTGTTACATGCTATCTTATTAATGACGGAAACTATGGCAACGTTAGAATTTAGATTAAAAAAGGTCTTAATAAAATACAAAGCTTTATTATCTTATTCCCATAATTACAACAATCGTAGCTCCTAAATCGATAAACAGATTTTGATTTAGCTTCATTTTTATACTGTATGACAATCTGTTTAGCCGTTTGAAGATTGCATCTTTCCTAATTGATAAAGGAATGTAAACCACTTTCACTGGTATGGTCTATTTTTTTTATGGTGGGAAAAATCATCCAATGATTGTCTGATCTTTGTGAAAATTCGGCATTGTGTTACTTCAATAGTATTGTATAGATATGGTAGCCTTGACCTGGTGCTGCAGCATGACCTGGAATCTGCAGAATACCCAACTCTTAACTTACATGCAGCAGATGTATCGTGTTCGGGCTCACTGAAATGATCATCAATGCATAAGTCAAAAAAAATATGAGGAACAGGGTCTGATGATAAAGCAGTAAGTGAAAATAATAATTACGAGTACCTAATTGATTAGAGACTCTAAGCTTCTTTCACTCGTAGGATTTCTACTATTTTTAATTAGTACAAAAAAGTTGGGTTAGTTTAGCAGCGGTGGTGAGCTCTATCAGTACTCGTTACTGCTCATATTTGTATAGTCAAAAGTAAAAAAAAAGAAATCTCAAAATTGACGAAAGTTTGTCATAACCAATTATGTTATAAATTCATTCATAACAATTGCTTCTAAAAATCCTACGCACAGTGTTTTTCCATTTTGTTCGACATTCATTCATTCATAAATAGCCTGTAAGTGTACAAGACTTACAATATTTCCATAAATTGAGTGATATTTTGGGATATAAACAAACGCTAATAACTTTGCTCTTTATGAATATTATTTTTACACCACCTGCTCGATAATGTCGTTTTACACGTCATACAAACCTCACTTAAAGCAAGTCATTATATGCCTAGGGAGATAATGCAGTATGGCCGATCCCTAGGGAATAATGAGATTTGAATTTGGAGCATCAAGAATCGTCAACATTGTGAATTAAAATGTAGGCGCATCGAACAAGTTGACTCGAAATTCACACCAAAGAGTATGTAATCACTATGATTCAAACTGGCCACTAACAAAAAAAAAAGAAAATAGAATAAAACGTGCGTACTGACGACACGGGAGCATTATAGAAAATTGAAACTATAGAATCTTGGAGTAGTGAATTTTGTTTGTTTGATGAACTTGTAAATATATTATACTTATATTTCTCTAATATATGATTTGGTCGACCAAATTGTCTTTTAATTATCTCACAGATGGTGTAAAAAATAGAGTATGCAACACGGGGATAAAGCTGTCTTTGTCTTGGGCGGCTTAAATTCCTCACTTCACTCAGGTTTCTTTATTAACTCCCTCGCAATGCTCGGGAGTTAATTTTATAAATCCCTCACTATCGTTCGGGATTAAAATCAGCAATCTTCGTTTCGTTCGGAATTCAACATGCCGCCCGCGACTTAAAGACACTGCTTTATCCCCTAGTCACATAAACTACTATTATTGAGACTTTACTTAAACAATAACAAGACCTTTTCTAATAAGCCCTTTAAGTATTTGTATTAATTAAAAATTAGTGGTGTTTAAAAATAATTAAAAAGCGACATTTAAAAACACCGCTGAAGTAAAAAATGAACACACTAATAAGTATTATGGAGCCGAAAATATGTGAGTGTGTTTGTGGGGGTTTGTTAGTTCTTGACGCTCAATCGGCCAAACAGAATTCGATGAAACTGGGTGAACGGATAGACCATGTCCTGGAATAATATAGGATATTTTTGGGATAAAAATGAGCGTACGTTCCCTTGGGATAATTTTCTACTTTCTAACGGGCAAAACCGTTGGCAAGAGTGGCAAGAGCTAGTGTGTTATAAAAGTCCAATAAGCATAAATAGTTCTATTTTGATCCAAGCGTCTTCGCGTTGAGGGACCGCCAAGGAAGTAGTATAGAATTAGCGTTGGTGTTTTTATATTTACTTTTGTATAAGTGAACTCATATAAGTAATTGGAGTCGTATGATATTTGCACTACTAATTTGTACAATATTTTATACCAAACAACAAATACAAAAAAAAAACGGGATAAGGGCAGGAAGAAGAAGAAGAAGAAAATACCAAAAAAAAGAAATCTTATAAAGAAATCGTAGCAATTATCATACCAAATATTGGTTTGAAGAAAAGTGGGGGCGTGGTGGGAATATCTCGCTATCTCTTTTGGGCACACATAACCTAATGGGGGTGATGGGAAACGACATTAAACAGGGTTATTTTTAAAACACTGGATACCTTTTGTTGAATGGCTATTAATTTACCTATCATATTTTAGTTCATCAGATTTTCATACAAAAATAAAAATAGAATAGAATAGTATAGAATAGAATAGAATAAACTTAATTGTACACCAAAATAGTAACAATTTCACGGAAACTTAAATCTATTGGTACAACGGCGGTCTTATCGCTGACAGCGATATCTTCCAGACAACCTTTGGGATGGAATAAAATTAAAAAAATAAAATTATTTAAATTGAACGTTCTAAATATTACGAAGTCCATGCGAATTGCGAAGCAAGCGATAGTACAATAGCTCGCGACCGCGTCGCGGCATACAGGCGTAGTAAATTAGGTAAATATATTGTTTAGTCAAAATCAGTAATAAAAACTGTTTTCTTTCTCATTTTTATTTTTAGGAACAATTATTCGTGTTCCTCCATTTACCACTACTCACACACTTCAGACATTGACGCAGAGATTAGCAAAGTTGAAGAATTGGATTCTGATAAAAAAAAAAATTGTCGTAATTCATACAATAAATTAAATTTAAAAAAAAAAAACTTGTTTTGCTCACCCTACCAAATTTTTCGATTTGACAGCTATGACGTCACAACATGGCGTAAAAATCGATCCTATTCGTATTTGGAACGCATTGTAGCTACTCGGGGACTGTTACCGTATTTATTCTGTAATCCAACATCATCTAGTGCCTTTGCAAATCATAGTTTTGAGTAGAATAACATAATTGTCAGTATATTTATTTTTTATAAATTTGTACCGGCGGTGATTATAGCTATAAAAACCAACAAGTTTACTTTTGTGGCCACTTTGAAGAGTTTTTCGTACGCATAGAAACAACCCCCAAATAAAAAAAACCCTAGAAAAAATAAAGGTCAGCTGACACGTAATCAAAAATAAAAACAGTTTATTAATATTTGTTACTTTTTCAATTCACGTTACAAACTTAGAATATAATTTTAGAAGATAATACAATGGTTTTGTCTTAAAAATTATACAAAACAGATTGCAGACATTTTTTTTTTATTTGGAGAAAAAGAAATATGTAGTAGCAAAAATTGGTCTCAAATGGAAATGATGTCAAAAGAAAGTTATATACATTAGATTTGGCCAACCTGTATATTAGAGACTTGTTAGTAGAACGCTGAAAATATCCCCTGGAAGGCTGGAACGGACTACCTGGATAAAATGTATCTTATTGCCCAATTTAGGCTTATGGTCTACCTGTATTCCAAATCAATTCATCCGTTGACAGAAAATACAAACACATTTATAATAATAGTGGAATAGGATAAAAACAAATAATTACATATCATGGTAGGCGCCAGATAACAATAAAATAACGGTCATTCACCTTTTCGTAATATCTCTGCGTAGGAACCCTAAACATAAATAACGAACTGTTTTTCATTACTAGAAAATGTCGGTAAAGGATCACGATAGATGTTGATTGAAGATTGCTTTTGTCTTTATTTCCGTTTTAAATTAATATTATCAACAAGTCAATGTCCGTTATGTTTTTGATATCTGTGCGCTGAGTGCGAGTTGTTTTTATAGAGTAAGATCCCAGGCCCGCCAGACATCACGTATTTTCTGACGAACGAAATGTGGACGATTGAGTACTATTAGTATGTACTAAGAACGCATGCCTATCTGCTAGCTTGCTAATTTTTAGGTATCAGGTAATCAAGGTATATAAAATCATTACTTACCTCACGTAAATTCTCAAAGCTGATTTTCACGTATTTTGTAGGCAATATCTTTAAAATCAAGTCGCCAATAGTCCCAGACACATTCCGTGGGCCGTATTGCTTTACAGACGCTTTAAAGCTCCCAAAATAATGACATGACTTCACGTAAATTCTCATGCTTGATTTTATATATATGTTCACCAGACAACTATTTTAAAACCTTTTACAAGAAGACAGACCGATCAAAGGGGCCTGGGGCAAGGGGGTTTTATATAATCTATAATATAAAAATGAATCGCAAAATGTGTTGGTAAGCGCATAACTCAACAACGCCTGGACCGATTTCGCTAATTTTTTTTTGTTGTGGTCGTTATTATGAGGAGAAGGTTCTTATGAAAAAAAAAAAAATGAAAATTAGGGTAGTGTAGGGTAGAGTAGGGTAGTGTAGGGTAGTGTAGGGTAGAGTAAGGTAGAGGAGGGTAGAGTAGGGTAGAGTAGAGTAGGGTAGGGTAGAGTAGGGTAGGGTAGAGTAGGGTAGAGTAGGGTAGAGTAGGGTAGAGTAGGGTAGAGTAGGGTAGAGTAGAGTAGAGTAGGGTAGGGTAGAGTAGGGTATAGTAGGGTAGAGTAGGGTATAGTAGGCTGAAGTAGGGAAGAGCGGGAGCGAAGCCGCGCGGGCAAAAGCTAGTTGTTAATAAACAATTTGAGCCTGGCAGCATCTACATCAATTATTCCAGGAACGTTGTTTAAATCACAGATAATTTTTTGTATTATTTTTAATATTAAATTGAGTTTAGGGGATGATTGGCCCCTTGGATCGGTCTGTCTTCTTGTAAAAGGTTTTAAAATAGTTGTCTGGTGAACATATATAAAAATCAAGCATGAGAATTTACGTGAAGTTATGTCATTATTTTGGGAGCTTTAAAGCGTCTGTAAAGCAATATGGCCCACGGAATGTGTCTGGGAGTATTGGCGACTTGATTTTAAAGATATTGCCTACAAAATACGTAAAAATCAGCTTTGAGAATTTACGTGAGGTAAGTAATGATTTTATGTACCTTGATTACCTGATACCTGAAAATTGGCCGTCTAAGCAAGCTAGCAGATAGGCATGCGTTCTTAGTACATACTAATAGTACTCAATCGTCCACATTTCGTTCGTGAGAAAATAAGTGATGTCTGGCAGGCCTGGGATCTTGGACTATTACGTTAACGTGATCGAAACGTTTGCCGCGTTTGGCTCTCTGATTGGTAAAGAGCTTGGAGCGGGCTAATCGGAGCGCCGAACGTCATAAACGTGTCGATTGCGTTAACGTAAAATAAACTCACACTAGGTACTCTGGCGCCTACTTTAAAAGATGGAATAAGTATTGTAATCTTATAAGAATATCGAGCTAATACTGGAGTACCAAACAAGAAACTTCATGAAGCAGTACAGCAGAATAATAAGGCATAATTTAATATCGTGCAGTTTCGAGATTATCCGTCCAATAAGAAGATTAAAGTACAACAGATTGAAAGAAGCCTCAGGATGCTTTCGACGTCTGCAAATAATACCAGCATAAAACTTCAGTTCTTAATAGTTTTCTATAGTAATTATAGTGTTTCTATTGCAATAAAATTCGTAGTAGTTTTTCTGCTGATTTCCAGTAAGAGAAGTAAGTCTTATAAGTGCGTCATTTTTCTTTTCTAAAAGTATCTTAGAACTTAAAAAAAAAATATAGAAATTTATCATACAAATATTCAGCAATATTTTTGATAGGTCGTATCTCTCTCTAGCTATAGATTGTATCTATGTATAATTTGGCACAGAATCCTTTAGTACTCTATGGTGATTCAATATATCGTAGAAGGGACACACATTCTGCATAGACCTAAGTTGGGTTTGTATCTCGAATTAGCATCGCGTTTCATTAAGCAGCAGTTAGTGAAAAGGATCCAGGCTAAGTAGCAGAATTTAGTGGGTGACAAACATACGAAATGGGTGTGGATAAATTTTATTATCTCACTACCCAGTACTAAAACCTTGATGAAGAATCGAGATAAGAAGAGAAGTTTCGTGGAATACAACGCACTATGAGTCGGTACATAGCTAGCACAGTGGTTAGCTGAAAAGTCTAATTACAGAAATACCGACAATTTCGAGTTCTTGGAGATTGCTTGCTGAAAAATATTTTAATTTCGGAGTTAAACAACTTAATGTTGTTTTTGTAGTTAGTAGATTTGAATCTTAGTGATAATAGTAATATTGTACCCATCCAAGCATCCAAGTAACAAGTTATCTATTTTGATAGGTTGTAACTAGCAAAACGCATGTTTTTTGATAAATCTTCACCAGATTTATCAAAAAACATGCGTTTTGCTAGTTACAGGAATATTCGAGCATTAATTAATCTAGCCAGCTAGATAGCTCGATTAATTACAGCACCACAGATTGACCTAAACGCCTAAAGCGCCTTTTATGATTGAAGTGGGGACTCCAGGAACCCTTCCAACAGCAAAAAGCTCCTCTAATGAATGAGGGGTGAGTGTGAATTCGACTAAAAGGGGCATTCACAATTTGACATAGATAATATTTTTTTATTTCGCCTTTGATGATCAAACTTTTAAAGTAATTTGTGACGAAGCATGTCATATTTTGTCCAATTATTTAGTTCGGCACATAGAATGAGGATTGATTTATTTAAAGTTAGATAACTTTACCCAATGCAATGATTTTTGTTGTACTATATGTGTACTAGTGTAAATGGCAACTGTCTGTCTGGATTTAGAATGTGAAACCATTTTCTTAATGGCATTTGATATCTACATTTTTCATGAAGAACCCTAAATAATTATAGAAAAAAAGGGTCAGAATTAATAGCGTTAAGGGCTGTAAAAAAGATTCAGGTATAATCGTATTTTTGATTTTGGAACCAAATGGATTCGGTACTTTACCGTTTATTGCTGAGCATGTTTTATTGATCTGTGATGATCTGAGCACCAAAAATTAATTAGTCATGTAGGTAGGTCATCCTTTCTGATATCTATGGGTACTATGGGTACTAACTGGAACCTAAGGGTCCTAAGTAGGGAAAAATATAGGAACACAAGTGTGAGTGAAAAGAGACGAGGCTTTGAATGATAAAAAAAACTTAAAAAAAAAATATATAACCGACTTCAATGTTAAAAAACACTGAAAACTATAAAATAACTTTAATTTCGGAAGTCGGTGTTTCTATAATAGTTTTATCTCTTCGTTATTCCGAAATTAAAGTTATTATATACTTTTTAGTGTTTTTTAACATTGAAGTCGGTTATATTTTTTTTTTTTGTAAAAAGTTTTTTATTTTAAACTTTTTAGTTATGGTACCACCACTAAAAAGTACCCCTCAGGCAAACTTAAATAATAAGTAGCCACAGTGCATCTCATAACGATTCTAATAATCCCTAACACGGTTAGATTACATTAATTTATTTTTTTTCCTTCTGTATTCATCATCAGATCAGTTGAATACATCCCCCCCCCCCTTTTTCTGACAGTCAGTCATTGACTACACGTATAAACAAAGAAACTTTACTTGTAACCACAGTTCTGCTGTGATTCTATGAGGAGTTCTGTTCCATATCTTCGAAGTTCATGATCAGATCATAACAATATTTCTATGGGACCAACTTGGAAGCATAACCTTTCAATCAAAAATAGAATTTTCAAAATCAGTCCACAATTGACCGAGATATCGGTGAATATACATAAAAAAACATACATTCAGCCGAACATAGAACCTCCTCCTTTTCGAAGTCGGTTAAAAATGGCGTCCTTTGATGTGTTAATTGTGTCATACGACTGGATGTCAGACAAGTTTTTCTCTTGAAGCTATTAGCATGCTTCCACGCAGTTTAACAATGCGCTAGTGCGAGTTATCCAAACCAGCTCGACGTGATTGGGTGACGATGTCATTTTGCAGCTCAGCGCACTTTAGTTTGCTGACAAACTGTATCTACTGCAGTTTGGCAGAACATTTATGTGAAAATATTTATGTTTTACTTGAACAAAAAAAAGTTCGACGTGGATGCATGCAGTAAACTTGAAAAGGATGACAGAGTTGCAAGCGTGTGTGTGTGAAAGGGAGACTACCACCTTTTTTATTATTGACACTAAAAGAATGCAGTAATTCTTCTTCCTAATGGGCTTTTCTTCGGTCAAACGAATTAGCATTACCATCCAGCGTGGCATTGCTGCCAGCGTTCTGGGGACTTTTCCCATTGATATAGATGTGGACGAATTTTTTGATGCCCAAATATGAGTTCCCCTTTTTTATTACCCGTTTGTACATATTATTATTTTAAGTTTGTATATACATATACCTATTAATTTATAATATTTGGAAATACGTATTTGAATCGAAGAAATAAATAAATACTTCCTTATAATAAGTAAGTATATGTTGTATCCGTATAATTTTGTATGTAACAAAACACAAGTAGACACCCGTCTGCCCTGTACGTCGGTAGAAATAGAATGCTTCGTACGCCATATATATTATGTATGTATAATAAATATGCAACAATATATTTAAATGAAATTATGAAAAAGGCGTGAGGCGTTTGCATAATAACTCTATGCCTTTTTAGGGTTCCGTAGCCAAATGGCAAAAAACGGAACCCTTATAGATTCGTCAAGTCTGTCTGTCTGTCTGTTTGTCCGTCCGTATGTCACAGTCACTTTTTTCCGAAACTATAAGAGCTATACTGTTGAAAGTTTGAAAGTAGATGTATTCTGTGAACCGCATTAAGATTTACACACAAAAACAGAAAAAAAGCAATAAATTTTGGGGGTATACTTAGAACTGAAACTCATCGAAACCATACGTGTGGGGTATCTATGGATAGATCTTCAAAAATGATATTGAGGTTTCTAATATCATTTTTTTCTAAACTGAATAGTTTGCGCGAGAGACACTTCCAAAGTGGTAAAATGTGTGTGTCCTCTGTTAGAGGGGGGGAGCCTCTAACTTCTAAAATAAGAGAATGATAAAACCAAAAAAATATATGATGTACATTACCATAAAAACTGCCAACGAAAATTGGTTTGAACGAGATCTATAAAGTAGTTTTTTTTTTAATACGTCATAAGTCTAAATTATTAAAACATCGATCAAAGTTACAATGAACTACAAGAACTTTTATATTATGTTACTTGCTGCTACGGAACCCTTCATGGGCGAGTCCGACTCGCACTTTGCCGGTTTTTAATTATTATTGCCTGTTATTAAGAATATTAATTTTCATTTTCTAGAACTAAGGAAAATGAAAATTAATATCCTCTTCGTTGTGAAATAAATTCTTGTACAATTTTATGTTTCTACACACAGTGGTTTAGAGGTTTTGTCCGTAGTGAATGCATGAATTTAAAAATGATTTTACTAAGTAGGTACAATCGACAATATTGAAAGCTGACCCATACCTGACAGATTGTTATACTTACTTATACAGGGTTATTTGTAAAACAGTAGCAACCTTGCATGACTGTATTTTTAACATCATAAACAACAACTTTTGTTCTATGACTTTTTATAAAACATAATACATTTAGCTAAAACAACCCTTCAAGATTTCGTTGTTCTCTATAGGTAACATAACACATTTCCACTCTGTATTTTGCTATACCTACTTACGTCAATATGATGCGACGTCAAGCACACCCGCCACCCAAACCCCACCCCCTTCGCTTGCTTCGCATAGAATTCGTAATATTTAGAACGTTCAATTTAAATATTTTTATTATTTTATGAAAATCTGATGAACAAAAGCATGAAAAAAATTTAAAAGTCATAGAACAAAAGTTGTTGTTTGTGATGTTAGTAACATAGTCCTGAGAGATTGCCGGTGTTTTTCAAATAACCCTCTACCTACATAATATAAAACTAGGTCAAAGTTTGCGTAACCTTTTGCTAAAATATTTTCCTAGCACAAACTCCATTTGCCATCTTTGATATGACCTCTGGACATGTAGACGAAGACAGAGAATGAACATGATATCTACCTCTCATGACGCCTTTTCCCTTTTTATTCGTGATAGCTTCTAATAAATTAATAATAGTGCAGTAACCTTTCTGACCCGGAGGTATTAATTGGGATACGATCTGTAATTATCGATCACCGACAGCGCGCAGCGGAACCACACCACCGGGTCAGCTTGCCGCGTACCTATTAGGTGCGCTGCGATATATTACTTTTTCTCATAATCGACAAAACATGCGTTCACAAAAAAATAATGTAGATATTTTTCCTCTATTGTAAATTCTGGACTCAGTTTAGCTTTATAAAAAAATATATTTTCCTACTCATAAAAAATCTACTGCATTGATTGCAGAGGCCCTATCACGCGATCCATTGCAACTGTTAATATGATGGAGCATTCCTGACATTTTAACACGCCCTTATATTGACATATTAATAAGAAGATCACTCATTCCCAAGTCAACCAATTTGAATCACAGAATACCTGTAGAGGCAAGTAATATAATTATCTTTGAATAATTTGTAAAGTTCAACATGAGCACTGTACCTACTGCTAGCTAGACAAAGAGGCAGACTAATTAATAGCTTAATCTAAAAGACTGCTTTATAAGGAAGATTATCAATTAGTTCAACCCTGTATTGATGTACTTCAATGATGAAGGCGGTTTCAGTGTAGAATCAATTAACGATAAGAAGCTTACTACAACTTAGCTAGCTTTGTGGCAGTTATAGATTATGCCTTCGAGCTCTTTAAAAATGGAGCTAACCATATTATTTTAACAGTTAATGACTCAGAGCTGCTATTGTAGAAGTGGCCAAGTGGGTATTAATTTAGTTGATTGTGGTAAGCAGTAGTGTTTTTAGCAGATAGAGAGTCGAACCTATCCGAGGCGAGGTACCATAGAAATATAAAATCATTTTGATATCTATGTGAGGTACTAAAAGTTTTTACTAGAAGGTAAACTTCAGGCTGGTAATGAGAAAATGTTAAATTAGTATTGTAGGCACCACGATCAGCACTAGTAGCACCTAAATATTAGGTGTGTTACGTGAGGGCGGTATTGATTTTGTTTCTCTTTGATGTTGCTTGCTTTCCAATATTTTCATTAGTCATTACGTTCCTGCAAATTAATTAAAACTATGAAAACGAAGGATTTGGTCCACCAGAGTTTAGATTATTTATACTTGCAAAACCTGTTTTATTTCTAAAATTTGGCTTACATAGGTTGGCCATACATAGCCTGTTTTTCTTATTGAATCGATAATACTTGGCACGTGTTAACTTTATTGAATGCTTTACCATAAACCGTATGAACTAAATTGTGTGCGTCAGTTGCTATACATACGATCATAAAAGGGCGAACGGTACGCACTATGTATGTAGGTATGTAGATGCATTTAATGTGGCCGGGTCAGGTGTCAGGTTGAAACGACAATACGAAATTAGAAGCCCCACGGAGGCCCCTCTGTGTGGCCTGTCTGCACAAATGCATTCATAAATACACCGCCAATCTGCTGTTTCACGGCTTAGCGTAACGCATATTGCGTCAAACGATCGAGTAAAACAACATTCAATAAAATAAAATCTTTTGTTTTTTGTGACGAAGTCCAAAATCTCGCTCGAAATAAGGTAGATAGGTATGAAGTGCTAAAGGGAAGTTGAAATAAAACAGAAAGTTGAAGGGGAAAGTAAAGAAGAAAGTTAAAAGTAATTGACAGATATTAACGAAGCAAGTAATCAAGAGACTCACGACACGGCAAACAACAGAAAAGAAAAAGAAAGGAGAGAAATTAACCTCCTATATGAATTTTTTTCTCAAAGCACAATATTTCCAATTAATTTCGTCTCGATATCAGAACCGAATATGTCATTACATACAATTAAGCTAACGATCGAGCTCGTGCCGATCCCCAGACGGTATCCATGGCAATACTAATTAATATTGAGCTGCGGGCCTTACGTGTGGGCTGTCTGAAAATAGCTCCATGACAATCTGTGGTATTACATCGATCAAGGCTTCTTCTATGACAGCGGCTTTTTCCTCCCACATTTCACCCCCCTACGTGGAGGTAGTGCCCTCTTCTTGGAAATCATTTTTCTAATAATAGCTTTCAGTGGAGTTTCTTAAATGAATATAATATGAATTGATTCAGTTGAAGAAATATAAATTTATCTAGTTAAATAAATTCATGTCGTCTCTCCTATATATCGTTTAAATTCGACTTTCAAGCACGATAAAAAGCGCTGTTGTTTAACTATTGGTGCAATAAGTAATATAACGTTGCGATAACATTTTCCACTCCAAAAAAGTTATTGCAGTTTTTTTAAGTGTATTTCAGCATAGCAACAGTAATTCCAGTAGGAAAGATAGTGGCCAATACTCGTAATCGATTATGGAAGAATCGACGGAACATCCACGCTACGGATAATAGAAAAATTCAATTTGCTGTGAATAGCAAGTGAGCGAAGCGTTGCATGGGGGCGGCGCGTACTGTATCGCTCTGTTCTGTTCGACCGCTTCCACCCTCGTCCGCTGTTATAATAGGAACCCTACCAATGTATATTTGTGAAAATTTAATTTGTGAGACATTTTCTTGTACTTCATTCAAATAATTCGTTGATTACGACATCGATGTGTTGTATAGACCTTTTTGTCATTTTATTTGTATAAGTTCTACTCAGCGTCATGTTCTTGCATCAAATTAATTTTATTGAGTGGATATGATTGGTCATTGGTAATTTCGATAAGCCTGTTGGTATATTGGTTAGTGACCCTGACTGCTATGCTGGAGGTCGTGGGTTCGATTTCGGTGTAATTTATCTATAATATGTATATATTTAGAAATATATAAATATGTTTATCAGGTGCCTAGTACTAGGGCATGCAAACCGATAACCGATAATCGATAATTTATCGGTTATCGGTCCATTTTGACAAAACGATAAATATCGAAAACAAAAACAAAAAAAATATGACCGACTTCACTAAAAAAACACTAAAACGATCAAAATAATTTTAATTTCGGAAGTCGGTGTTTTTCGTTATTGTTTGTTCCTTATTTAACACCGACATCCGAAATTAAAATTATTTTGATCGTTTTAGTGTTTTTTTAGTGAAGTCGGTTATATTTTTTTTATAAAAAGTTTTTTTATTTCATACTTTTTAGTTGCAATACACTTACAGCCAGAGTACTTTTTTCTCATGTCAATTCCAATTAACTCAAACCCTGCTAGAATACATCATTTTCATATGAAGTTCCCGTGTCTACCTTCCACCTTCCGGCTCCATCATCAGATCTTTTCGATAGTACCTTATAGCCAAAGTGCATCTCATGACATTTCTAATAAGCCCAAACACAAGTAGGATGCATTGATTAATTACGGAGTTCCGGTGCCTATCTTCCAGCTCCATCACTATCATCAGGTTACTTCGATGATACCATTTTCAACATAACTATTCAGAACTATTCATTTATTTGTATTGTCATAGTCGCTTAACTATTTTCATTGTGATATTTGTTTGAGTATGAAGTTCCATTGGCAATTTCTGGTCTTCTTAACCAGTTCCACCTTATCAAATGTCACTTTTTGACTGTGAATGCTTAATTCTTTGATGAAAATATCAAAATGACTGTATCGTTGCCTATAATATTTGAGGAGTTCCCTCGATTTAGCCAAGATTCCATCATCAGACCCCGACTTGGTGACTATGGGACCATTTGAGAAGTATACCCTTTCAAACAAAAAAAGAATTTTTCAAATCGGTCGGCAAGCGACGGAGTTATGCCCGAACATACATAAAAAAAAAAAAAATACAAACTACCGAATTGAGAACCTCCTCCTTTTTTAGAAGTCGGTTAATAAATACCGATAATCGATAATATTATGTATCGAATTCTGACACATTTCTGAACGAACGTTCGATGCGTCCTGTTTCCTCGCCACGCGCGTTTTCTTTAACTATTATTCTTTTACTTAACTGTTGTATTAATCGTTAAGAAATCTTGTTAAGATGTGTTTATTTAAAATTTTATGAATGACTCAGATGTCTTTTCAGCATACTACGAAATAATTTAAAGTTATTTTTTTTATTATGGATAAGTAGGTATCAGGTAAGGTGGTGCAATACCGTACGTCTTTTTCTCAGGCGGGAAAATTATTTAATGATATCCCCCGCTCTTGAGCGAAGCGGGAGATAATGACAGACTTTTACTAACTAAAAACTCACTCCTGTTTCTGCTTTGCCATTGTGCCAGGGCCCCGGGGATCTCTTTCGCATCACCCATGGCCCCAGTAGGCTACGACCCCCCATGGCCCCAGTAGGCTACGACCCTACTGGGCCCCTATAGTTGCTTCGATGTTTTCTTTGCTTGTTGACGTGGTTGCAACTCCAGGAGGCTCAACGTCATCAACATCTTCTTGACCTTCTGTAAAGCGCTTGTACCACATAACAACGCTTTTTTGAGACAAAGTGGACTTGTCAAATGCCACAGTCAACATTTCAAATGCCTTGGAGCACTTTATTCATTTCATTTTTTTCAAAAGTCAAAAATCGAAGAACACACAAAAACGTAACTAACCTTTTCAGTTGTCAACAACAAACTACTAAATTCAAATTGGCTGATAATGCCAACATAATGATAAACATATGATGTGTACTAACATAACAAAAAAAATATTTCGAAAATCGAATGTACACAGCCCGCGAAAATTCAAAATTCACCTTTTCTTTTGAACAGACCTCGTACCTATAGATGAATAGGTAATTTATGCATAATGTATGTCATCGACTTCGTATGATTGTAACCAATATGTATTATGTATATCACAATTTCTCTTTAGACATAATGTATTATAAAAAAAAAACATTTTGCATACGATAAAACACTTCGAAATTTATTAGTTTCTCCAATATAACCGTAAGTATCTTATTAAAAAAAAATGTTAAAATTTCTCGCATTATTTTACAATCTTCGGCGTTTGCAATGTTTTGGTGACCATTTATCAACGACGAGGTCTAAATACATTATATTTATACACCCCTATATTTCAATTAGTTAAAAAAAAAAAAAACCGGCCAAGTGCGAGTCGGACTCGCCCATGGAGGGTTCCGTAGCAGCAAGTAACATAATATAAAAGTTCTTGTAGTTTGTTGTAACTTTGATCGATGTTTTAATAATAGTGTATTTTTTTAGATTTATGACGTATTAAAAAAAAACTACTTAATAGATCTCGTTCAAACCAATTTTCGTTGGTAGTTTACATGGTAATGTATATCATATATTTTTTGTAGTTTTATCATTCTCTTATTTTAGAAGTTACAGGGGGGGGGGACACATTTTGCCACTTTGGAAGTGTCTCTCGCGTAAACTATTCAATTTAGAAAAAAGTGATATTAGAAACCTCAATATCATTTTTGAAGACCTATCCATAGATACCCCACACGTATGGGTTTGATGAAAAAAAAATTTTTGAGTTTCAGTTCTAAGTATGGGGACCCCCAAAATTTATTGCTCTTTTTCTATTTTTGTGTGAAAATCTTAAAGCGGTTCACAGAATACATCTACTTACTAAGTTTCAACAGTATAGCTCTTATAGTTTCGGAAAAAAGTGGCTGTGACATACGGACGGACAGACAGACAGACAGACAGACAGACAGACATGACGAATCTATAAGGGTTCCGTTTTTCCGGAACCCTAAAAATGGGCCGTTATCTGATCATATTTAGTTGGTTAAAAGTAAAAAAAAATTGGGTAAATTCATAAATTGAATCAATCATTCAACAATTTCTTCTACAAAATACTACGCGCAGTGTTTTTCCATTTGGATGGCCGTTCATTCATTGATCATTCATATTATAATGATCAATGGTCTGTACAATGTTTCCATAAATTGAGTGATATTTTTGGGATATAAACAAACGCTCATAACTTTGCTGTTTATGAATATTATTCCTTAAGAGAGACTACTTACATAAATGACTGTTGGCACTTAAATATGTCTTATTAAAAGCTTAATTTCATCTTTTAGAATCTTTCATATTATTGATGCTGTTAACATACATAAACTTGATTTTATATTGTTAAAACAGGATAGAAGCTCCCTCTAGCGAGGAATGATGTTGTCTTATTCAGGATGACAAACAAAAAGATTCAATTTCAAATGCAGTTCTTGTGACAGTAGACTCAACACACTCCAATAAGCAATATTAACGGAATTTAATACGTTATGTTAGCCATATTTCATGAAGTCGTAGTTGAAATTGACAATTTAATAATAAAACTAATCAACAAAACAATAATTCAGATATCAAGCTCGTATGTTATCTAAAGAGGAAAGAACATCCCAGTATTTCGCGGTTTTTACTAGAATTAAGCGAGGATAAACAAGTTAATTATCGTACCACTGGCAGCTTCCAGTGCAAAGACCGTTCAACTGAGGTTTGCTGGGGACTGGGCTCCAGAACATAAACTTTATTAAGCTCTATCTAGCCTCTACAAAAATAATTCGTTAGTTAAGTATCTACTACGTGACGAGTTTATGGTGAAATAGTATCTGCATACAGCGATACGGGCCTGGGGATTGTTGAAAATTTACTACTAATCCAGGCAATTTTACGAATAATTTGGTATTTTGAGTTTTTGTTTTGACGAAAAGGTGTGGAAAAAATGTGATTTCAGAATGATTCTTACAAGGTCAATGAGGTTACCGTCGGTCTCGGATCAGTGTGGCCCAAAACGCTACCTTGGGGTATGCCTACATTAATACGTAAATTATGCATACTCTCTCTTCAATAGAGTGGTATTTAAATAAATATGCTTTTATATGATATCGGCTGACTACTATTGAATTGGTAACGGATTGGAACAGGCACAGAAATCAACACAATCAACTATAAAGGATATTGCTTAAACCTTTTTGCGACATTTGTTACCAAATTGTCTTGTATATAATAGAAAATGGATAAATTATGTCTAAAGACAGTTTGTTGATTAAAAATCCGTAAGAAATACGATACGTTAGATAAAAGAAACCAGACTAAATACGATCAAAAGCGGATGTACGACCAATTTAGCAACAACGGTCTTCAAAGTTCAAGCTAATTGAACCTATTGGCGCTTGGCTAGTCTCTTTTTTTTTCAACCAAACAAATCCCTACATTTCTTACCCAAGAAAGTATTAAATTAATCAGATTCTTACTAGAAAAACAGTTTCGTTATAACTTCTTACAATTGTAATTGTTATACAATTTTCACAATAATGAATGGCAAAGATTTGATCAAAACTTTGACCACTTAACGTTTTGTTACGAGAGTAACTTTGAATTCTAATAAGACATTTTATTCACTTATTAGAAAAGAAAACTGTAAGTACTTATAGGTAAACCAACGAGAACACCTAGAGTTACAAAATAATAAGTGATGCAGCTAAAATCAATTAGCTTAAAACCTTTCTCTAAGGATGCAACGTGGTAGCTGTAGTCTGATGTTAATTTATTCAATTAAAACATTAAACAACTGGTTTCTAATTTAGGCAAAATGTCAACTAGAAGCGAGATTAAAGTTTTGATCGTCTTTCCTACTCCTGTGAATAGTTTAATTTTTCAAAGCAAGGTGAGGTCTTTGACCAAAATTTAATGACTTTTGTAATGACCACAACCATTTTGGGAGATTACTGTTTATCCATTTTTAGGAAGAATCGATTCATAAATCTATAAAAGAAGACAATCCGCCATTTCATTTTTGTTTATTACTTCAAATAGGTACCACTTTTAATCTATATCTATAATTATTATTTAAAGGTACATATTTCTTAAACCAGACGTGCCAAGTTACTTAACCTTTCAATCGTGGAAATTACAGACACAATAGAAAGACAATAGGTGCGCGAACGCCGGCGTTCGCTTGGGGTTTAATGAAAAATATTATATTCTGGATAACACTCATTCCAAAATATGTAGGTAAATAATTTACCATTTTCAGTTTGAGTGAGTAAAAATCGTGTCAACTAGTGTAATCAGAATAAAAAGGGACATAACAGTGCTCACGTGTGCGTGCTTGTGATATTCCAATATGGGTTTGTTTAGAGTAATAACACAATACAATGAATACTTATTTTTGACGGTACTAATAAGAGTATACAGGCAGGCGTTGTAGTGTCGTTGCTCCACGGATATTGACGGAAACCTGACCGTGTTTTGTCGCACTCCGCTCTCGCTTGCTCCATGCAACAAGACTACCTACTACTCAACTACTAATATCAAACACAAGCTTTACAATGCTGGTCCAACAGAAAATCCCACTAGTAAAATTCCTATTCAACCGACAATGAATATAGTAGTCAGCTGTGAATTCGAATAATGAATGGAAGCTTGGTACGATGGACGACATTCCGTTCCGCTGAATAGCGTCCCCTTAGTTAATACTCTAACGTTTAATTTGGGATGGTTTTTTATCTTGTGCTAGTAAAGGGTTTACGTTGGGGGTCATTCTGAGTTCAGACGTTAAAATAAATATTCAAGAGCGTGTACCGCACGCAAAATTGTGCCTACTAGTTATTGATTCTCTTTAAGCACCGATGAAACAACAAAACATGAAATGTGCAAAGTTAATTAAGCTACTCGTAGAGTGCAATTAAGAACCGGCGAGGCTAGATCTGAGACAGACACCCTTGATGTTGGTATTTCTATAATTGTTTATAAAACCTGTTTCTCAACTTCTGATAAAATTACCAGTCTATTATGATGCAGCAAAGTCGAAAAAGCCTTTCGCTCTGGGTACTGGTGTCTACCTTAACCGATTTTGTGCAACTACTGTCTAGCCAACTGTGGTATACACATTAAATGTAGGACAAGTCAATTGGTTGACGTCATGTTAGTTGCAATCCCACCGGGCTCTCGACTAGACGTCACTCCTTGGGTTTGCCTGCTTACTGACAATTTGGTTGTTTCATTTACTATGAACCTAAATCCCTAACTAGTGATTTTAGTGAACACCACGCCAACTACCCTGAAAGAAAGAAGGAGGTTAAGGAGGTTCAGGTTTTTCGAGTATTTGTATCCATCCGTAGTGGCCAGATCTTAGAATTGATCACTTCATGAAATGGGCAACTAAATCTAGCCAGATCGTTCAAACGTTAACATTTGATGATATGTCAATCTTAGTTTGGCTATATCATTGATGTAGGATTTTTATGATAATAAAAGATCTAAAGAAATTAGGCCAAACGAGGAATGAAATATCATTAAAATTTAAATCCCATCTGTCTAGTTTTACTTGGCTATATTATCACTAAATTATCAATTTTTAACAACGACACGACATATCTAGGCAATGTATCTAGGTATTTCTTTAGCACGCTTTCTCGCGGTGCCCTACGATTACCTAGCCTAATCAACATTAAATCAGTGTCAGAAAGGGATAGTGATATAATCCCTGTAGGTATATATTTGTTTCTCTCTCACTTCAGAACGTTCTTATTGGAACAGTCATTATAAGGCTCATGTAAACTAAAGTGCCTGATGTATTATAACAAATGAAACATCATTAACCCTAGAATACTAATCTGCGTCGAAACGACTCGTATTGCACATATTTCTTCCTATCTCTCTGTAACGGAAGCGTGTATCGTCTCGTCACTTTATGTCAACTCAGTCGCTGGTCAGCCGTTTACGAGAGCGACAGCGATGTGCAGGATAATGTCACCATTTTGTAAATACAATGTAGGTACCTCAGTGTAAACGACTCATGATTAGTCTTTGAGTAACTTTTTGGAACTTAGCCTAACAGCGTTTTGAGATAATGCTTTTTTTTTTACTTATATCCGTTTTTAGATCAAACACTTCTTTTTCACATCCCAGCGATGATTGAAACCTCATTTATAGAGGAGGCGCTAAAGGGAGTTGAGTATGCAAAACATGAGGACCGCCTTCTGTGAGTGGTTTCGGACTCAGAAAAGCATGCAGATTATGATTCTGGATGTTGCCAGGAGGCATATTGGTCCATTTTTTTTATACTCCTCTCCCTGAAGCAGCAAGTAAATTGACTGAACAAATGCTAAGAATCATTTTATTAATTGTTTAAATAACAGTATCTAATTGTTTCTTATGATTAAATATATCTATAGGAAGTCAACTAAAAAAAAAGTGAGTCGGACTCGCGCACTGAGGGTTCCGTATAAATTTACACATGAAAACAGTTCAATACACAAATTGAGTTACGAAGATTTTTCCGAATCACAAGAATAGTTTTTTTTTTGTGACATAACAAATTTACAGTTTTCAGAATTTTACCTATATTAGTGCTATGATACCTTGCTTCATGCCAAATTCCAGAATTCTAGCTCAACGGGAAGTACCCCATAAATTTTGATTCCCTTAGGGGTGTCGAAATAGACGCTTTTTTGCGACATAAACAGCCGTATCTTTTTTTTTCGTTAACTTAGAAGCTTGATTTTTTCGCAGCTTCAAGGGACCGCAGATTTGAGGATATGATTCTAATTTCAACGCGATCCTATGAAAACTGTTCATTTTCCGAATTGATTTACGAAGATTTATCTAAATCGCAAAGAATGTTTTTTTTTTGGACCTTAACAACAAATTCACAGTTTTTTTTCTATATTTGTGCTATAAGACCTTGTTTCATGCTAAATTTCAGGATTCTAGGCCAACGGGAAGTACCCTATGAATTTTGATTCCTTTGAGGGTGTCAAAATACACGTTGTTTCACAACATAAACGGCCGTATCTTTTTTTTCGTTAACCCAGAAGTTTGATTTTTTCTCAGCTTCAAGGGACCATAGACTTGAGAATAAACTTTTAATTTCACCGCAATACATACACAGTACCTCAAAAGGCAAAAACGGAACCCTTATAGGATGACTTTGTTGTCCGTCTGTCTTAAATAAAGGGTCTTGACAAACAGACAGGCAGACAGACGTGTACACAGTGCGCGAGTCCGACTCAATTTTTTTTAGTTGACTTCCTATAGATATATTTAATCATAAGAAACAATTAAATATTGTTACTTAAACAATTAATAAAATGATTCTTAACATTTGTTCAGTCAATTTACTTGCTGCTTCAGGGAGAGGGGTATAAAAAAAATGGACCAGTATGCCTCCTGGCAACATCCAGAATCATAATCTGCATGCTTTTCTGAGTCCGAAACCATTCACAGAAGGTGGTCCTCATATTTTGCACACTCAACTCCCTTTGACGCCTGCTCTATTAGGTAGAATTCATAGTACTTGATATGACAATTTTTGTAATGACGTTCCTTTGATATTATAGCCAAACAAGCTCAAACCTAACAAAATGCTTTATTTTTTATCATCATTTTCTAAGGAAGGAACTATAAATAAACGAACAAAGAAGTTAAACATGGCAGAGTTTTATAATCAGACGAAAGGTGGTGTTGGCCTTGACACTCAAGACTATAGATATATGTTCAAACATGAACTATTGCCGAAAAACTAAAAGATGCCCTATGCGCCTATTTTATGGAATACTTATACGTAATATACTGTTATAACAATCAGAATTCCATAAAAAAGCCGCTAAATAGGAAGACATTATATGCATGAATTGCACATGCAACTTGTGAATCCTTTCCTGGAGAAATGGCTTTTTATTCCAACCCTATCAAAAAGGCTCAGGATTTGGTACCTACAAACATAGAGCCAGCCAATAAAAAGATGAACCTGAATAAAAGAAAATAGGTGTTCACTTTGACGAAAAACACCGAACGACTAAAGTTAGATGTCTGAAGTGGCAAAAAACACATAAAGAGGAATAGCAAGCTAGAAATGCGAGTTAACTGTGCCAAATTAAAATAATTTCTTTTTTTATCGTTGATTATCTGTTGCTCTATCAGGTATAAATAATTTGAAAATAAGATTTTTTATTTTTGTAATTATTTTTTTCATTGACAGACTGATGATAGTGATTTCAAACAAAAAAGAAAGTGATAAGAGAGTATTTTAAAAAATATTTTTTTATAATATATAAAGTTTTTTTTTAATTGATGCTTTCGTAAATATATCTTATACCTACTTATATAAAATAATATAGAAAAAATAAGTTTCAATGTTCAATTTGTATACTTATACATGTGTGTGTCGAAAAGGCTCATGATTAGTAAATTCATTTGTAATAGTACATTGTTACACTAGGGGTGAAAGTAACTCATTTCGTCCCGAGAAGGAGTTGGCGGCCGAGCGCAGCGAGGTCGCTAATTCGAGGGGTTAAATGGGTTACTTTCACCCCGAGGTAAACACTGTGCTTTTCATTACGAATACGAGGAAACTAAAAATAAAATAAAAAGTTTGTAAAACCTGAGTCGTCGTATCTATGATTTTAAGTAGGTAGGTATCTTTCTTCTGATTTAGGCGGTAAAAGGTATTCCACTACTGCTTTAGCCTCTTTTCTTATGAAATTAGGCGTTAAATCACTATTTTAATCTGATAAACATAACGAGTTAATACAAAACTCTGTTGTACGGAAATGTAAACAAAACTCGAAAAAGCCAACGACTGATTGCCACTTTCCCGCCATTTTGTTTTTTTTTTTTCTGCGGCCGGCCAGCTATTCAGCCTCATTAATGAAAAATTAGAAATTAATGTTAATCTTTTAAAAATAAAGTATTTTAAAGAAATAGTTGAACAAATAAATCACTTAAAATATAACATTATTTAATTAATACTTGTCTTTAAGTTATTTTAATTTTATATCGCGCTGTGATTGACCGGCTGTATTGAAAATTGGAACATGGTTCAATAGAAATGTGAAGATAGAACTAGTTTTTTTTTTATAAATAATTTGATAGCTGTCAGTTGTAAAGTAAAACTCCCTAGGGATGAAAAGTATCACTTTCGGCCCGCTCCTCAGGCAACTTCAGACCTACTTTCAGAGTATGAGTAATGAAAAATATGATTAGTATTCTAGGGTTAATTACTCATTATTATTATTTACCTTGACATCAGTTTTCAAGCAGTCCGATGTAGTTGGTTATACCATACCAAATCTAAGATTTATCTAAAAACAAGTGCCACTATCTGCATCAAAATGCTTGAAAAATAATCGTGTTTGGAATGATTTAGTAGTTCATTGCAGCATGTTGAGATAGCATAACATTTTAAACCTCATACGGGGTTTTTATTTTTATTAGTTTTAAATTATTTTCGCATGTATTTCTTGCGCGTGTCCTAAATATGTATATATTTTTAGGCTTGTGTTTAAACGGCTACCAGAATAGTACCTGTTTTAGAGTCTGTCTAATAAGTTAAACGACTTGGGTAATTATTAGGATTTAATGAAATCTGATGTAGTCAACACGGGTTTAATGATCAAGGTTGATTAAGAGATAATCATCGTTTACTATCAGAAAAACTCTATGAAAAGTATCGAATATAAGTATTTTTTAAATGATTAAATATTATACAAAATTCCCAAGTCGGTTGACTTATTAGACAGACTATACTAGATCAAAAATTTCGAAATACCTGCCAGAATAGATAAATGCTCACCAAATTGTGTTTCGTGAAGTATTGTAGAAATGAATCTATTTTCTTTTTTATTCTATGCCATAAAGATTTTAGGTATAAACGCCTTTAAAGTTAATTTCAGACCAGATATTTTACATTATCTACCCTGGACACCAGGGAAAGGAGAAACGGCAAGAGATGTCGTGCGGTGTTCCGCAGGGATAGGTACTAGGGCCGCCCTTGTGGAATATCGGGTACGACTACGTGCTGCGGGGCAACCTGCCTGACGGGGTTAGCGTGGTCTGCTACGTAGACGGCACGCTGGTCCTGGCGCAGGGAGAGTCGTACCTAGAGGCGATCGAACTAGCGACACTCGGGATTGCGACAGTTGTGGAGAGGATCCAGCATTTGGGACTCGATGTGGCATTGCACAAGTCCGAGGCCATGTACTTTCACGACCCTCGGAACGCGCTACACACCGGCCTCAAGCCGACAATGAAGTACCTGGGACTCACCCTCGACAGCAGATGAAATTTCAAGGATCATTTCCGACGTCTGGCTCCCAAACTACGGCTCAAGCGGCTCCTACCCAAACTAGGGGTCCAGACGCCTCCTGCCGGATGCTATATGCAGGAATCCTTCGGTCCATGGCCCTTTATGGGGCACCGGTATGGGCGCCGTCGCTACGAAAGCGACCGGTGGCCAAGCTGAACGCAAGCTAGAGGGTCATGGCCATCCGGATGGTGCGGTGGTACCGCACGTTTTCCGCGAAGCGGCAAACAAGGCCTGCAAGGAGTGCACGCCTACCACCGTGAGATTTGGAGGCAACAGTCCTTGCACGCACGCATGATCTGCGCGTGGAGATGCAACACCGGGGCGAAACTCCGCTGCCACGCCAAGTCGCGGCATGGCGGACAGAGTTCCGGCAGGTTCTCATGGTGGAACGGTGACAGCGACTGTCGCAACCCAGTGCTGGCCACGCCATAATTAGGGCGGTAAGTCTCCTCTTTGAGGCGTAGCTGGAAAGACCTCACGCCGTCCTCACCTTCCGCATGACGCAGGTCTTCAACGGACATGGTCAGTTCGGGAGGTTCCTGCATGAATTCGTGTAGAAGTGACGCCCGGGTGTCACCTTTGTGTGAACCGCCCGGAGGACATGGTGGAGCATACGGTAGAGGTGTCCCCCGCCTGGCAAGAGCACCGCCTTGTCCTCGTGGGGGCGCTCGGCGGCAGCGATCTCTCACGTCGGGCCTTGGTACAGGCCACGGTCTGCAGCGAAGAGGAGTGACAGGCTGTCGCCTCCTTGTTAGCAAAGTAGGCGGCCGCACGTGCGAGGCAATGGCCCTCGCACCCCAGCTACCGGGATTCCGATCTCTATTTCTGGCCACCATAGGCGCGGGCTTGCGGACGGCGGGCAATGGGTAGCTCGCCGTCCGCCCGTCCGGTAACCGTCCGGACCGAGCTCAAGTCGTCAACGGCGCGTAGTGTTCCATAAGCGCCTCAAGGAATTGTCAGCAATGGGGCCCAGCAGGGTCAAAGCCCACTGGGGCCATGGGTGATGCGAAAAAGTTCTCAGGGGCTCTAGAACAACAACGGCAAAAAAGAAACAGGAGTGGGTTTTAATCAGTAAAAATCTGACACTATCTCCCGCTCCGCCCAAGAGCGGGGAATGTCATTAGATGATTTTCCCACCTAAAAAAATGGCCAAATATTTTATACTATCGCTAAATAGAAGTTACCAATATTTTATTTCACGACTTTCAATTTAGTCAGTTTTGCCGAGGCAAAGAAGCTAACGGTCGATCGTAAAATTTTTCTAATTATCAATATTGCGTAACGCAAACACTTTAATACATGTTTATTGTTGTATGAATTTGAATAAAATATGATAACAAAGCCAATTAATGCAACAAATGACTAGGGTAAATAAAATGAATCACTAGTAGGAAAATAATAAATATTTCCAGATAAATCATTACATAGGTAGGTACCTAAATAAACTCCAATGTTGCCGGAGGACCAGGCGACGAAGCCTCGCTTCGCGGGCTCTTACTTCTGGATGGTTTAAAAAAAAAACCACGAAGAGGATCGCGGGTCTGTGTTCGCTCGCTTCGCTCACTCACTAGACCCCACAATCCCCTTCTAACCTAACCTGTCCGAGTCGGGGTGCCCCAAGTCCCGAAGTGACTAAATTGTGGCGATCGCTTCGGCAATTAATGACAACTGATGTACGTACGTACTAATGTGCGTCATTGCCGGTGACGGCTGTGCGGGTTGCGGGGGGAATAAATACTATAAACGATAATTTTGAGTTGACAATAATATATTTTGAATTCAAGTTGGATAATTTGATTACATTTAGAACAGTGTCATTTTGGCATGTCATTTGTTATTATTTCAGGAAAACAAGATTTGGTAAGCATTTATCCATTTTGGTGGGCAAAAAGAATATAAGTAAATACAACACGTTGGGGGGGAGGGCTATGTCCAACAGTGGACGTCTTTCGGCTGAAATGATGATGATGATGATGATGATGAAATACGTGTTGTAACACGTACAATCATTTTGATGAGCATATATTTTTTTTGTAACTTATGTCGTTGTTCTTTAGGCACCTCGGTATAAAGTGAGTTTATTTTCTTTCTATCATTTTTTACTTGGTATTTTTCTTGGAGTCTAAAAATCATTATTTAAATTGTAGTTAGGTAAGTACTTATATTTTTATCTCTTTCCTTCATTTGGGATTTTTAAACAATATTATAAGTTTAGCTGAGTCCTCAATTCTTTTATATAAGGTACCTTACTATCTGTGCTTTAGCCATTTATAAATTAAAAAGTATTTATTTTCGGGCAAGAAAAATAAATTTCGGAAAATTAGTATTCACCAAATTGTTCGTTCGCCTATGGTTAATTGGCAGATTTTATAAAAATATTATATATTGGCAAAACTTATTGTGAAACAGCCTACCTACTTTAGTTTACTTAAGTATCTTGTTTCATTATTATACCTTTTACATTGAGTTCCTAGTAGGTATCTAGTTTGTTTTTTTAGGTTACCTATATATACCACAGAATAAGAAATCCTATTTATATTTGGTATTTTTCTCTACTTACTTAGGTATAATAACTTTATTTAATCATTGTTACAAGTATTTTCTTAAACATAGGTAGGTACCTACTTATTTGTTATAACATAGTTGCTTATCGATAACAGGAGTTATATTTTAGCAGAATTATTACAATGGCCTCCAAACTAGGCGGTGCCTGTTTCTTATGAACTGATAAAAAAGATTGAATTACAAAAAGAATTTGTTAGAATGGTGTAAGCAGTAGGTAAGTAATGCACCTAAATAAGATAGATATAGGGCATTCTCATTTAAATACTTGCAATACGTAGTATCTATACTTACCTACCTGCTTATTTTAATTCTACTACAATTAAGATACACCTATAATATGACCATATAAATACCTATAGAATGAGTTCGTGCATCCAACTCGTCTATTAATTTCAATGAGCTTTTTTGAAACTTCACGACTGTATTCGATTATTTCTTAGAGAATATTTTTAGTTGGTAACTTCGCTCACCGTCACCCTTCCTTCAACAGCGTAATGTCATAATAGGTAGGTTCTCCAAATCAAACACACAACTTTCCACATGTTAGACAAACTAACCCACACATGATAGCAGCTTGAATTCACGCGCCACAACGAAGTAATGAGTCACTTTTTGTAAGAAAACTAATAAACAAGAGTGCACGCATTCTGATAAAGGCTGACACACACGAACACAATAACCTAGTTCAATGACACGGTCATTCAACGCGACACCTAGCGCCATCTTTTGACTCAAATTGGAAACAAAAAAATTGAGTGATTAAATACTCACGTGAAGAAACCGTCTAGAGTTTACGTGACACGTTTGCGACATCCGCGAAAATGGAGAAATCACATTTATTGACAAACGATCTGCGTCACGTCATGCAAATCGTGCCAACAACACGGTCCTTCGCAAGGGCCCAGGACGGACTGTCCGGGCGTCGTTGCGGTCCCTTTCGTGCCTAGGGCAGACAGGCTCCGGCCGCGTACATTGGTTGCGCCGCCGACCAATCGCAACGCACGCCGCGCTCCTTTACCACTGGCTGACATCGTCATAGCGGAAAAAGCGGTGGGGAAAATAACTGACTGAATTCGTCTGCACTGACTAACTCTTCTCCCGCCATTCGTTTTCACACAAATTGGTGTGCGAGGCCACACCGCTCTATGCTGAGACACCAATCGGCTGTGGCCGATTACCAGCCGATGAGATCTCGTACACAATCAATGTCACTAGCCAGTGACCATGTATCAGAATGTCGCATCCGCCATGATAACGTCTGTGAATAATTTTAAGGCATGTGTGAAAAAAGCTTGGTTACATAATCTATATTATGGTTTATTTCTGGCATTTAATAGGATAGACACGTATGAGTAACAAGCCGATTATACCCAAACCGCAGTGATTCACTCAACGAATCTACTAAAATTAAATGTAACAATGACTCGTCGAGCTTAGATGTGTCGAAATCGTTTTGTTCTTGGTTGCACGCCGAACACTACAAGTGTTTCAATCGTCATCCTCTTTGAAAGCGTGGTTTCAGGAAATTAAGATTACACTGGGATCCTTTCAGATGATTTTTGCTAGTTTTGTCGGATTTGGAGATAGTACACAGGGCTACTGCTTGAAGGCTTTTTTTCTGTTAAAACATTTATACCTCACAACAAAATATTTGCTTAAACATTTTTTACTTGCTATAGGAAGCACTAGTCATGTAATTTTTATCTAAACGTTCAACGCCAATGAACCTCATGGGTGGCAAAAAAGCAGCAAAACAAGAAGACCGAAAAGACGATAGAGTATAAACTCTATGCCTAGAAATGGTAACGCAACATAAAGACAACCACAGGAATAAGGAACCCAACATGAACAAAAACTAGCGCAGAACCTACCTGCTCACTGACCTCTTTAAAGTGATGAATAGTAGAGGTCGGAGTACCTGCTTAACGATCTTCTTCTTTTCGTTTCGATTGTACTTTCAGGGAAGTGCAGTTGCTCTCTATCAATGCTAATGGGTCTAAAATTTCTTTGTAGTAGAAATTCAATGTTTCACCACTAGTTTATTCAATAGTTTGCACATTGAATTTGACCCTTTAGCATTGATAGAATGCAACTGCACTTTTGACCTCTGACTCTATTATTAAACCAAACTGTTTATGATCAGTAAGTGGCCACGTTTATTGCATCGTCGTAGGCGAGGGTCAGCTCATCTAGGGTGCTGGTAGACGGACAATTGGGACACTCCAGCAATTAGAATATAGTTTAGATACTTGCACTGGGCATTTGTGGGATCAATAATCCCCCATTTCACCAAATTATGTTTGTTTACCTGCTTTCGTAGCAATCGAATTAGCACTTTTCAAATAAGCCTCTGCAATTGACGACCGAGAGGCAGGTGATTCTTGGACTTAACAAAGCCATGAGGTAGTGGAGTATGTGGACTGTTTTCGATGGTATTAACTCCACGATAGTTTATGCTCATTCTAACCAAGAGCTCTGGCAACCGAAAGAACTCTGAAACGAGTAAACATTCATGCAGCATCATAAATTAAAAATCTCTACCAAAGTGCAAACTCACAATTTCTGAATATATAAATTCAAGGTAAAATAACAAACAAATATAATTTCCTGGATTTCCAGAGTCAATTCACCAGAATGTTTGAAACCAATGTCAAAATAAAGTCTAGGTTGCGAGATAAACCAAAAGTCTCCTCATCACATAACGAAGTTCTGTTTAAAGCAAAGATATAGGTACATGTAATACGAATGCACCCGGTCGCGAGGCGTCCTAGTCATGCACTAATTGATGTTAGGTAGTAACTAGTAGTACATCGCTATAGAGGCACGTGCCGCGTGCGTCACATAACACGCAAAACAGTCTAGCCGAGGTAAAGGGAGAGGAAGAGGACGATGAGGAAGGAGGTTTTACAAGATGATAAACCAAATCTCTCTAGTTACATTATGCGAGTTCTGAATTGGTACTGAATAATTTTTCTTATCTGTCTCGTCTTGTGGTCACAAATTTTTTTTTCGGTTATTCCATAAGAACTGACTCAGAATCAACCAGGAGTTTGGAAATTCGTGGTGTGTCTCCGACAGCACAGAAAGCCTTTTATGTTTCGCCCGATCTCTCCTCGGTCGCGTCGTATTATGTTTGTCTATGAGAGTAAACACTGTAAAAAGAGAGTGCACCTGTGTTTGCGCACGCTTGGGTCCTGTGATCAAGGAGGATTATTTCAACTTAAGATCATTATCTAACCTTGTCTCACCCTTAGGCTCAATGACTATCAGTACGTACGACACTCGATTGCATTTCGCAACTAAACTTATACCTGACATTGAGGTGCACTTCTGGCTCCGCTCTGGTCATGGTTTCTATCTCCACTAGAGATGAAAAAGCTGCCCAGTAGTCGAAGTGTCTCTGCTGTATTATAATATAAAATTTTACAAAACTTGTTCCAGGAAATACGTGTTTTTTTTAAACCCTTAATAGTTTTTGAAAAACATTGTTATTTAGAATCTTGATAAAATTTGCTAGGCTTGCATGTTGTACTTTTTTACTTTTTTAATTTTTGAGCAAATTATGAAGTGTCAAAGTTCATGCAAAATAGCAGATTTTCAGAGGTATTAACTAGATTAGTTTTACACAAATTTATAAATTGATTTCTATAGAAGCCTAGATAATATCCATAAGATACTGTGTTTCCAAAATATTTAATGAAAAATGTGTAATGACTTCATAATCGCGTAAGAGCGGTTGTATGAAAAACAGTGAAAATGTACCTATGTCGAGATGCATCCCCCTTAAATCTATTTCTGGAACGTTCACGTTTTATTTTGCGTTCATATAGTTAATCGTTTGTAGTTAAGTATTGGAAGTTGTTATTCAAGCAGTTTTCTATGTTATTCACAACAATAATTCCTGTGAGTTGTGGGGCCAATGATTTGTCGTAGATCATTCTCGATCAGTTGCAATATAGTCAATCAATATTTGTGTTTCGACCAATGCGTAGCAATCGCAACAGAAATATATTGACAAATTTTTGTTAACCATTTACTTTTACCAGTAGGTACCTTAACCTAATTCTTGTTTTACATTGTGTTACATTGTCTGTGTTTTTAACACAAAAGCAGTAGGTATGTTGAACTTAAAAATTGGTATTTTTAGTTAACATAGATACGCAGATGAGTCTCACAAAATACAATGACACTGGTAGATATAAATCCTTTTGTAAGTTCATTGCCACTTATTGTTCAATAAGAATGACTGAGAGCATGTTTTTACCAACGTTTTGAGACGTTGAGGTATGCCTATTATGTTGTAAAAGATGTATTTATCCCTGTATAGGAGGCGCCAAAGGGAGTTGAGTGTGCAAAATATGAGGACCACCTTGTGAATAGTTTTGGACTCAAAAAAGCGTGCAGATTAAGATTCTAGATGTTGCCAGGAGGTATATTGGTCCATTTTTTTTACACCCCCCTCCCTGAAACAGCGAGTAAATTCACTGAACAAATGCTAAGAATCATTTTATTAATTGTTTAACTAACAACATCTAATTGTTTCTTATGATTAAATATATCTATAAGAAGTCAATTAAAAAAAAAGTGAGTCAGACTCGCGCACTGAGGGTTCCGTACAAATTTACACATGAAAACAGTTCAATTTCCGAATTGAGTTCCGAAGATTTTCCGAATCACAAGAATAGTTTTTTCTTTGTGTCGTAATAACAAATTTACAGTTTTTAGTATTTTACCTATATTAATGCTATGAGACCTTACTTCATGCCAAATTTCAGAATTCTAAGTCAACGGAAAGTATAAAATTTGATTCTCTTGGGGGTGTCGAATACGCTTTTATGCGACATAAACGGCCGTATCTTTTTTTTCGTTAACTTAGAAGCTTGATTTTTTCACAGCTTCAAGGGACCGCAGACTTGAAAATATAGTTTTAATTTCAACGTGAAACTATGAACACCGTTCAATTCCCGAATTGATTTACGAAGATTTTTCCGAATCACAAAGGAAGTTTTTTTTTGTGACGTAACTACAAATTATGTACCAGTTTTCAGTTATTTTTTATACTTGTGCTATGAGACCTTGCTTCATGCTAAATTTCAGGATTCTAGGTCAACGGAAAGTACCCTATGAATTTTGATTCCCTTGAGGGTGTCGAAATACACGTTTTTATGCTTTTTTGTTGACTCAGAAGTTTGATTTTTTCTCAGCTTCAAGGGACTATAGACTTGAGAATATACTTTTAATTTCACGCAATACCTCCACTCGTTCCCAAGATAAAGAGTCTTGACTGATAGAAAGGTAGACAGAAAAGTAACTTTTAAATATTTAAATTTTTTTTTTATCAACAAGTCTTGTTTTATTTTTATTTTTACAGTTTTTTTAGGGTTCCGTACCTCAAAAGGAAAAAAGAGATCTCTTGTAGGATCATTTTGTTGTCCGTCTGTCTCTCTGTATGCCTGTCTGTCTGTCAAGTTCCTTTATTTAAGAGAAAAAAAATAGACCAATATACCTCCTGGCAACATCCAGAATCATAATATGCATGATTTTCTGAGTCCAAAACTATTCACAGAAAGTCCTCATATTTTGCACACTCAACTCCCTTTGGCGCCTGCTCTACTGCTAAATAACATTTATGATCTGGGACTTTTTGCTAGTTGTCGTTAGGGAGTGTAACTAATTTGCTTAATTAATAGAAATTGTGTTCATCTGATCACAAAATCAGAACAGCATAACTTCTGGTTTAAAAAACCACTACAAAGTTGCCGTAGGTTAATTCATTGAAGGTTAAATTTTCCATGTAAGTAGTCAACGCTGATCGTATCGAGTAATATCTTATTTTATTTTATTCATAAGGCACACCAACAACTGGTATACAAAATATTCTACATTAAATATTCACAGATAGTGGTTGAAAATAAATTATTTAAACTTATTTCGTTACTTCTGGGACCTTACCATGACGTGTTAAAACGTCAGGCGAGCGAGCGAGAAAGAGGAGATGATTTCGGGCTGTCGTATATGTTCAAATCACGCGGAGAACTTTGATTGCGCGATGCAAGATTAGTTCTTATGTGACGCTATAGATGTCGCTACATCGCTCCCCTCCGGAGATCGGAGATCGATAGTTCTTTGATGCGTCTTGATGCTTCTTGATGCGTGCCTAGGCCAGTAGTAGGTTGGTTCTAGTAAGTCGGAACTGTCTGCGGTGATGCCTCAGTGAGTCGGGGTGATGATATCCCAGTGAGTCGGGATGATGCCCCAGTGAGTCGGGGTGATGATGTCCCAGTGAGTCAGGATGATGCCCCAGTGAGTCGGGGTGGTGCTGTCCCAGTGAGTCGGGATGATGCTGCAGGCTCCAGTGAGTCGGAGTAGTGCTGCTGGCCCCAGTGAGTCGGAGCGGTGCTTGTGCGACGTAGGGATTGACTGCTGGCATCGATTAGGAGAGGTTCTTCATAGCTCTTCATGTGACTGGTCGAAGGTGCGGTGTGCTAAGCCAAGGTCGCTGATGGGGTCAGGATACCCTTTAAAGCCGTGGGTACTGGCTGTAT
The DNA here is from genome assembly GCA_910589285.2 of Mythimna ferrago. Taxonomy (NCBI): domain Eukaryota; kingdom Metazoa; phylum Arthropoda; class Insecta; order Lepidoptera; family Noctuidae; genus Mythimna; species Mythimna ferrago. The sequence goes on along the minus strand of OU342673.1, from coordinate 20,340,252 downwards.
GGCTTCGCTGCTCGAAAGCTTGAAGAAGTGATGATGACGTCACGAAGTAGTAGCTGCACGAAGGCTGCGCTGACGAGCTTTGTCGAGCGTCACTAGTTTGGAGGTAGGCGGAACAGAGAGTTAAGTCCCACAAACCTCCGTTGAAAAGGGAGGATCCTCCGACCAGACTGGTGTTGTCTGGTGGGCAACTGGCCGATAGATGATTTCGGGCTGTCGTTTAGATTCAAATCGCGCGGAGAACTTTGATTGCGCGATGCAGGATTAGTTCTTATGTGGCGCCATAGATGTCGCTACAGACTTATTAAATAGGGTCAGTGTTATCCAAGACTAAAATCTATACTAATATTATAAAGCTGAAGAGTTTGTTTGTTTGAACGCGCTAATCTCAGGAACTACTAGTTCGAATTGAAACATTCTTTTTGTGTTGGATAGTCCATTTATCGAGGAAGACTTAAGGCTATATAACATCACGCTGCGACTAATAAGAGCGAAGCAGCAGTGAAAAATGTTGCAAAAACGGGGAAAACTATTCGTATTTGACGACTTCCGTTGCGTGCGCTACGTAAACGGTTCAAGTTACCCAAAAATATGTATGAAAGAATTATTCCTCTTTAAATGATCTAAAAAATGTCTGTAACTTTCAAATACAAGATTTTTATCAATGGATGCGTCAAAGGGCAATATTGGCAACGAGAAACGTTGTTGTAGTAGCGTTGACGAAATTAACGACCTAATTTTAAATAAACTTCCAGGAGATATAGTTTTACTTACTTCCAGGAGATATAGATAAAGGTCCATTACCCACAGGAGTTTCTTTATTCTTTAAACCCGAGGGGCCTTCCCCACATTCCCTGAAGTTAAAAATGAAATCTTAATCCACCAAATTTATGTAACGGGACCCGTCTTCAAGCCAAATGTCTTCGCAATAACGTGATCGTTCCCGTAGTTTTGGTCCAGCAGCAAACAATGCTTATAAGTACCTCGCACCCCAATGATTCCAAATGATTTACCTTTTAATTAAAAAGAAGATATCAATTTCCCGTTATGTTATCTTTTACCGTAACAATTAACAAATCACAGGTGCAAACATTTAAACATGTAGGAATCGATTTATGTACGTCAAGACTGTTTTTCACACTGCCAACTATATGTCGCGTTGTCAAGATCGGGTTGAGGAGAAAAACAGTATGTTCTTCTGCCACAAGAAAATATAACTAAAAATATCATTTACGCAGAAGTACTTTAAAATATATTCTTTTAAAAACTCCTTAATCGCGATCATAATAAGTAACAGAAATTGACTCGTACGAAGTCGCGGGCAAAATCAAATCAAAAATCAAAATCAAAATCATTTATTTCAAATAGACCATTTGCAGGCACTTTTGAATAGTCAAATGTCGGTCAGTCCAAGAAAAATGAAGCTAAATTGCACGTTCCAAAGAGTAGGTCCCTATGGAGAAGAACGTGCAAGAAACTCCATGGACACTCTTTTAAATCATATTATGTGTTACATATAATGCTCGGTTACAAATTTTCATGTTGCTTCTATTGTGTAAGCATAATGTAGATAATAAAATAAAAAAAAAAAAAAAAAAAAATTAAAAGATACAAACTGAATTAAGCCACTGGCAGCTAAGAGATGACCAGTCTCAACTGACGGCACCCGTTCACGAGCATGACGCGTGCATCAGCCCCACTCAGCTCAACCATTTTTAAAGGGAACCGAATGACCCAATAACACGTGCCACCAACAGCGAGACATTAGAGTGAGCATGACAAACTCTCAACTGCCATGTTCAAATGTAAAAAAAAAGATGTAACCTAATAAAAATGCTCCATGGTAGGTACTTCACATTTACAAAATGGAAAAAAAAAGTGCTGCTACACTAAACAATGCTATGGTTTCCAAAAAACAAAAGTAGGTAATAAATGATCACAAGCTTCAATTATGTTTTCAAATTACAAAAATAATAATAAAAATAATGGTTTCCAAACTAATCAATACACCCAAGTGGTAGTGGAGCTGGAACTAGGCAACAGCTAGTTTTGATATACCTACAATTTATTTATTAAACAAGTGGGTGAAAATAACTAGTATTGACATAACTTTTTATATCTGGCAAGCCACAGTTATGCCAGGTATTAGTGTTGGGATTTTATCCGAGTAAATACTCAAAATTGATAAATACTCAATAAATACTCGTTTTTACTCGAGTATTTATCCAAATCATGGATAAATACTCTCTACTAACTAAACCAATCTGGATTGCGTTATTCAGCTTAAATCTTGTTATTTTACCAACAAAAGGATTGAAATAATAAAAATACGGAAAAAAATCGATTTGTAACGTGCTTCATAAATCACATTTATAATAAAATTAGGGCCCATTATGTTTCATCTTGAATATTTCCGTCAAGCATTATCAAAGTTAGAATTAGTATTTTGATTTGTTATTTTTTTATTAAATTACAATAAATAACAACAAATTTATGTTTACCGTACATTCGCATGATTTTTAAAATTTCTTCCCCGAGATATTCACTAGTGTGGCGATTCTGTTTTGTGTTTATACTTTTTAAAAAGAATTGTGATTCTGAAATGATTAAATTAATAATACCTTCATTTTTAGGGTTCCGTACCTAAAAAGGAAAATACAGAACCCTTATAGGATCACTTTGTTGTCCGTCCGGCCGTCCGTTTGTCTGTCAAGGTATCAAATTAAAATTAAAATCATGTACTTACTCAAGACTTCGGTCCCTTCAAGCTGTGAAAAAATCCAACTTACAAGTTAACGAATAAAAAAGATACGGCCGTTTATGTCGCAAAAAACGCATATTTTGATACTCTCAAAGATCGAAATTTATAGGGTACTTCCCGTTGACCCAGAATCTAGAAATTTGGCACAAAGCAAGGTCTTATAGCACAGGTATAGGAATAAATCTGAAAAAAGTAAATTTGTTGTTACCTACGACACAAAAAAAAAAAGTGTTTCCAAACACATTCATTTTTTGGTCTTCCCATGATACCTAAAACTACAAAACATTAAGTTAACACAGGAAAGTGAGTTAATATGATAATGTATTTTATCTATGTTCAAAGTTACAAGCTTATTGGGACGCTATACAGGTATGTCATGTAATTGGTAAAAGTTATTAAAAATGTTAAAAAAAAAACGTTACGTCATAAAAATAGGTAACCAATCACGTTAATATAGGCTAATCCAAATGGTTTTCAAAGCACAAATGAATAAGAATAGTAAACTTACCTTGAGATGTTAGAACACAACATCCAAAATAACAGCGCACGTGTGCGTGAAACTGGGCACTGAACGGGACAGACACTTTAGGGCGTGGGGGTGGAAGGTAAGATAAGCAAAACAAAAGAGACGGGACAAAAGGAAACCGGGGTAGCGCGTATTGAGAATCCCACCTAACAAAGATACAAGACATTTTTTCTTATTATTTATTTTTCTTTTTAGGGTTCCGTACCTCAAAAGGAAAAAACGGAAACCTTATAATCTCTGACATCAGAACTAATAAAATGAAGGTAATGTAGTGTTTTCGAAAGTTTCAATGAAGTCTTAACTGAGTACTCCTTTTTTGAAATCTCTAAAGATAAAAATAATAGTCATTAATCCTTAAATAAAAAACATCATCTCATTTTGAGTAAATATCCATTACTTTGAGTAAATATCCAATAAAAATGGTTAAAAATGAGTATTTACTCATTTTGGATAAATACTCGAGTATTTAGCCTCTGGGTATTTATCCGCCGCCCATCTCTAGCCAGGAAACAAATAGGCAATCCTACGTTTTTATGTTCTATAGGCTTCATACTTTCGGTTAGTATTACATTTATTCGTTAAACACACCGGTGCATTTTCCCAAAGAAAGTCAATTTTTAATTAATTATAGTTTTATCAGGAATTTCTTAGGCAACCCACCCGCGTTATATTATTGCTGCGCACCAGCGTAGGCTTATTTATGCTGGTGCGCAGTCGTATTTTTTTCGTTCCTTGACGCCCAGTTCCTCGAGAACAACGACACAAACGCTTCCAGTTTGTTCGTACTCGGTCTAAGAGACTCCGAGCAGTTTTCTCCAGCACCACTTTTCCAAAACGTCAATCTTTTTGTCTCTGTCTGTCGTAGTGTCCATGTTTCAGCTGCGTAGAAAAATATGGGAAACACTGATGTTTTAACGAGCCTGGTCTTTGTAGTTTTTGTTATTTTTCCAGGCGTTTTACTAGGACTAAATTAAAAACAAATTAAAAACATCTTAATATTTAAAAATTTAATGAAATATGTAACAATAATCCATACTAGTTACAAAGTTATTTATGCCTCAATGAATCATTGATGAATATTATGTCAATGAATCTGAAAGTAGGAGACTGGTAAAACCATACCTAAGTCTGCTACACAGCATAAGACGGGGATTCGCTGCTGGAATTTGTGTTTCCTTATAGCTACAACCTAGGGGTTTTGAAGCACAATATCGTCGACCACATCATCACTGACCAAACGTTGAGAAAAGGCGCAAGCCAAAAAAAAAACAGGTTTCTTTGTTTTTTGGAGAAATCACTGATAAAGACAAATACGTAAAAAGAAAAACTTAGGATGAATAATTTTTTTTACTCTACTAAGTAAACTAGAACGAAAAACAAACTAAAATGCATCGTGCTTACAACAACAATAAGGCGATTATCATATGGCCACGCATCACGCACACTGCATCGCGCGTACTTGCGGGAGTGCGGATCTGCATCATCGTACGGGTTTTTTACGTACTCACGCGCGTAGTTGTGTTTTGTAGATTCACGCAGCCTCTGACTTATTTCATTCAAAATCACGCACAGCACTATGAGAGACTTAGTGTGCCATACCATGCATCTCGCACCGCACCCACGTGCGTTTGCGCATGTTTCTCCGCTTTTAGGCGCGTGATCTGCATGAACGCGAGCGGATCCATTTTCTATGAGTTGGACTGTGCGTGTATTCTATACAAACGTAGATACAAGCAACGTTAAAACAAGCATTCACGCGCTAAGCTGCGTGTGATAATCGCCTAACCTAACTAAAGGCATTGCCTATATGTTCGGTGTTCCAGAGAATCTTTCAGCTTCACTATCGGTACAGATGCACATCCTCTTCCTCCGCTCAGCCAGGGTGACCGCTTCAGCTGTCGCATTGTTGACGTCCCACCATATTGCACCTCCGAGGACGTTACGGAAGTATGGAGGAACACTGCCCTCGCGCAGGAGGTACCTGGACGGACAAAATGCTTGAGCTCTAACTGCCACGAACCTTACAAACTTATTTTGCTTCTTCTAAGTTCATACGTCTACAAAGGAAATCGCGAATTTTATTGGTACATATATTAAGTGTGAGAATATAATGCAACCCGCGGAATTCGAATTCATTTGATATTTCTCACTACACTACAATATCTCTAAAGTGACCAATGTGTCTTGTCTTGGTGTGAGCTAACGGTACGCTCACACGGCGTCGAGTGTTTCTCTACCGAATCGGTTTTTTACGGAATTCGGTTTAGTGGCAACAGTATTTCAATGAATGAGTTCACACATGCATTCACTTTCAAGACACGGCAAAAAAACCGAATCTTGCTGAAGTTGACATCCGATTTTGCGCATTCAATACATGCGTTCATACGATACACGCAGGGGTAGATCCGATTATTTCCCGTCGAGGCCGTCGGATACGGCAATGCAAGATGTGCTGTGTGAATACAACATTCGGTTTTTCCAGATCCGATGAAAATAAGATTCGGCAAAACGTGCCTCCGTGTGAACGTACCGTTAGTCAGGTCACACCGAGAGAGAATAATAATAATAATACCTATTCCACAACTATCACACAACGCCGTCTAGTCCCAAGCTAAGCAGAGCTTATGTTAGGGTACTCAGTTGTCTAATTGATAAACATACTTATTTATTTCTAAATACATGCATATTCTTCTTCATCTTCTTCCTGCCCTTGTCCCATTTTATTTGGGGTCGTATATATACATACATATTATAGATAATTTAGAATATTATTTTTATTAGAATGAATTCAGATTCTGCGGGAATCTGGGTGTACTGTGAGTTCGTGAAATCGTGACAGAGTGTATTAAGGTGTGTTCCGGCACAAACGTGACGCTAAGTGCTGTGTATGATTATCTAACAGCTGCAAAGAATAACGTAAAAGTAGACTTTTTTTGTAGAAAATTAACTACAGCTGAGCTTTACTCTTAAATTTGTTCCCAGAGCAGACCGAGTGTCGAGCGAGGGAGCCGTGTGATGTTTCATGTTTGTATAATTCTGAACCTTAGAACTTTGACTTTAATGTGCCAATTTTCTACTCTGCGCTCCTAATGGTCTATGCTCATTCCTTCACAAAGTGCTCAACGAAAAACTCCCAAATTTCTTATAACAATCTGCTAGTCTTGTGGAAAACGAAGGACTTACTTATAGAACTGTTCCTCTTTATACTCCTCGGCCCGGCGGCGCCAGTACCGCTTCAAGGCTGGGCTCATCTCTTGAGCATGTTCGGCCTCCTTAACCAAACTTTCCCTCTCTTCTTCAAAATATGTTGATTCATACTTTTCCTCTGAGCAAATTCATTTATTACTATTTACCATGGCTTAGTGATAAGAACTACGAAACGAACGAAGATAAGCTTCGTTTACCGATATCGGTTCTTGTATGAGTAACAATACCCTTAATTTCCCCCTGCCTTGCCTCGACAAGTTAAGGCGTCGGTCCCAACTAACATTCATAAATCTTTGACAGTTGTTATTTCTATTCCGAACCTCGATAGTCTTATGATGATGATGACATTGATTATTTAGCAATATTTAATTAGACCTCATCCATGTTGAGATAAGGTTATGCAGATGATGAATAAAGTAGTCGATACAATGTTTGCCATATTACCAAGCCCATACATACAATAGATGATGAGAAAAAATGTTTACGCAAGTGCAATAAGTGCATATATTCCAAAACTTCTGAACCAATTTTCGAAATTGTACCACCAGTATAAGTCTACTTTATCACTGAGTGATACAGGATATTTATTTCCTACGATCACGCGTGAAAAGCCGCTAGCAGAAGCTAGTGTATGATAAGGAACTATTTACCGTCAGCATATTCTCCCTCGACAGACATTTCCTCAGGTTTCAACAGGGGCTTGGTAGTGATGAACAGCTTTGCACGGGACTGAATATCTTCAGCTATACGAAGTTTCAGGTCCTGATATATTCTGTTCATAATAAAGATATTCGTTACATACGGTTAAAATACCTAGGTACTTCCTAAACATAGAGTATTATTAGGTATCCGTTATCAGGCTGATTAAAATCACCGGACCAATGAGATCATGCCCAATCTGGTGTCGAGTAGTCTGAATTGATGCTCAGGTGATAGCAATAGAATCAGTCCTTTTTTACGTTCATAGGTTATCGAAATGTTAATGTACACCTCTGGAACTCAAACAGACATTCAGTGTTCATGTAATGGCTTGTATGCGAGTCCGCAGAAGAACCACGGTTACCCAAACCTAAGAAACATCAACGTTAAGTGGCAGTGGGCTGGATAAATTCCTCACAGAAGACAGTCGTGGAGTGGCGAATGGCGATAGCGTACTGGAAGACGCAGCATTGGGATGCCTCCCACAAGGGGGACCGATAACCTGATGAAAATCCAGTTCAGTAGGACGACACATAGGGGAAGCATATGTCAAAGAGTATTTAAACGTAATGACGTTTAAGTACTCTTTGACATAATATGCTTCCCCTATCCTATCTATACACTGTCCCACATCCTACCCACACACAGCTGAATGCAGCTGAAATGATGATGATGTTTATTACATGATGGTTTTTTTTTTCGGTGGGTATAAATCTGACATATTAAGTATTTGCTTTGAAGTTGTCGTTTTATAAAATTGTTCACTTTGAGTTGTAAAAACTTTTTATTGACTTGGAACTTTTATATGGCAATAAACAAAAGCAAAACAAAAGGTAAAGGCAAAAAGTTTACGTTAATGCAAACTGACTGGTAGCCGTCCTGATAGAAGATGAGCATTCCACAGAAGGATGGACTATATGTAGGTGAAAGGAAGAATGAACAAAATCAGAATTATGAGAAGTACAAAACAGTAGGAGATTGTCAGAAGAATACATATTCTTAGCGTGGGAAGAAGTTATATATTGAAATAGTAAGTTTAGTTATGTTATTATAAAAAAGTAAGCACAGCTACCTAATTAATTATGATCAATAATGCACTCCGTAGCATAGTGTCTCCGATGAAACACAATGCAAAGATTTCTTTTATTTTGGGAATAATAATTTTGAAAAAGGAAGTTTTTTAATTTATATTCCAGTTCAACCCGAAGGTTATCAGTTATCGTTATGTTACTAAATTTAAAAATACAATTTTATAGATAATGCGGTAATACTTATGTGCTAGAGCTTTTATGATGTCGTCGATGTGTCGCTCATCTTCGGTCCTCATGTCGATAACGGGTATGTTCAGGATGGTCTCGCTATCTGCCTCCATGATGCAACGGTAACGCAGCACAGCTTGGGTCAGCTCCCTCGCGCCCCTAAGATCTATTCTGTTCTCACCATCCCATTCACGTTCTAAAGTCCTGCAGTGACGTTGACCAATTACGGTTTTAGAAAAATCGGCATCTCTTTACAAAATTATAAACTTGATTAGACAGTTTGTATGGAGAGGCCGATTTTCTTTTTTCGTTTCCTGAAAAATAAATCTTGTGAACGGTTGATATTTTGATCTAGATACTGATCAAGTTAAAGTGAAAGTTTGTGGAGACCTGTCCCTTACACACTGTACTCGTAACTATATCAGAAGAATACAGACAGTGGGTTATTGCCGACAGGTTTATAATAAAATATCGTGATATTCTATATACTTGCTACAATCATAATAGTACATTATGATGTAAGTGTGTAATGTTAGTGATTACAGCCGAGGCGGTATTTGGACCCGAGTCGTAGCGAGGGTTTTAAGAGAGCCGAGAACGGTAACCATTAATCTTTTGAATGTCTTAAGTTACCCAGTTCGACATAAGCAATAAATCTTTCTATTGTATCTCAAATTGCGGCATTCGATGAGTTAATTACTCACTTGTATCATACGATGTTTTTCAATACACTTGTGAAGAAAATAACAGCAAAACTAGTAGATAACTTTTTTGTGACATGGCGGTAAAAATCTGTTTTCATATGCGCGCGCATAATTTTTTTATTTATGTATTTCAATCATACTGCCTAGTGTTACGTATATGTTTTTTTGCGTGAAAAGTTTTTACTATAATGTCTTTCGTAGTGACAATTGAATACGCATGTAACATTTTCTAATGATTATGTAGAGTTAATTATAAGTTTTGAGATTTTGTAATATTTAATTTTAGTTAGTTAATACGGCCACTGAATAACACTCGAATAAATCAAGCCAAAAACCACGCGCATCTTAAAATGGCGGCCGTAGACCACAAAAAAAAAACAATTTTTATTTGAATGTACGATTTATTTACTAAATGTTTTTTTTTTATTAAATAAATCGTTTGTACAAGTTAAAATGGTTAAAATTGCATGAAATAAGTAAGTAAGACACTAATTTGTACCATGGAACGCAATAACTTTGTGAATTTTTTTCGTACTTAAAATTTGTTTTGCGAACAAAGAGGTTGAACAAAAACGTAGCACTAGTGTGTAATGGTTATCAAAATGTCACAGTTTGGTAACAAGTGCCTTTACATACTTAAGTGCAGTGCAATAAGAGTCACTTTCTGAGCAAGTGTATTGAAAATATATATTTCGACACACTTGCACAAGTGTGATAATGTAGTGACAACCTTTTTTGTTAAACCTCTGTTCTCAAACCAAACATTGAATTCGAAAAAAAAAATACATTACGTATTGCGTTCAAGTACAAATTAGTGTCTTGCTTGCTTATTTAATGCTAATTTGTGTTTAAATAAACTATTTTAACTTTTACATGTTTAATAAATAAAACCTTTCATAAAATATAGTACATTATGATACACTTTTTTCGACGTTTTTCGACACACTTAAGAAAAATTTTACAAATTAATTAATTATTGCTTTATCAGCAAAACTGTTTTTTTTTTGTAGTATGGCGTCAAAAAATTGTTCTTTCTTCTTATGCGCGAGCATCTAAAATGGCGGCCATAGACTAGCTACTGTCTTACCAACGACTTATCTGTGAAATGGAGAAAATGGGAACTACGGCCGCCATGTTGAAATGTCATTCGATTGTCAGTGTCTACTACATTCGGATGCTGTGTTTTCTGTTACGATATTTCTACATTTTTAGCGTTTAATATGCTGAAAGCGATTAAAAGTGATGCGCGAAGCATCATTCTTAAGGTCAAAGCCTTTTTTGAAGAAGAAGCTCGGGCGGAGGCTCCGATTATTCCATTTAATCAAGTATACAAACGAATTTCGGCAGCTACAGGTTAGTGTTGTCTACTTTCTTTTTGTAAACTACCCGATATTTTTTTCATTGATTACTTTTTAACGTAACTGTAACTTAAAAAATATAAAGCTGAGTGATTCAACTACCTATAGTTGCTATAGTTCTCGTCACGTAAAAAGAACGCTGAAATAATCAGAGGGGCTCTCCCGCTTAAGTACGTTTGGCTTAGCGTAAATTCTCTTCACTCCACTGGCTTCCAGCGTTCTTCTTACGTGACGCGATTTGTACGCAAGCCGCATAAAAAATAGATACTCATACTTACATTTAATATTTTAACTACAGAATGTAAATACTTAATTAATTTTGTCTGTATTTCAGGTGTGAGTCAAGGGCTAATTTCAAAAATAGTTAAAGAACATGCAGCAGAAGAAGCTGGTACAAAAATTCGGACCCTAGGCAAGGAGAGGAAACGTCAAAGTGGGTTTATTCATGTTGATGATTTTGACATGGGAGTTATCTGGAGGAAAGTACATGAATTTTACTCTAATAAAAACGAAAAAAACGAGTTACCGACTGTTAAGAAGCTCCTAGAGGTCTTAAAAACAGAAATAAATTACACGGGACAAAGAGAAAGTCTACGAAAGCTGCTCCACAAAATTTGTTTTCGTTTTAAAAAGTTGCAGTCTAATCGTAAAATGCTCATGGAGCGCAAAGAATTATCAGCTTGGAGAGCAAAATACTTGCATGCTGTAGAAAAAAATTATAAATCTCCACAGCCTCGGCCGCTAATTTATTTAGATGAAACCTATATACATTCATCGCATACATCAGGTAAATGCTGGCAAGGAGAGGGTGTAGATGGAATGTTAGAGCCTGTATCAAAAGGGCAAAGATATATTATTGTTCATGCGGGAGGGGATACCGGATTTGTCCAAAATACTCTTCTAGTTTTTAAGTCTAACACAAAAAGTGGTGACTATCATGACGACATGAATAGTACTAACTTTAAAAAGCGGGTTATTGAAAAACTTGTGCCTAATTTACAAGAGCCATCAATAATAGTAATGGATAATGCCCCTTATCACCGTATTTGTGTAAATAAAATACCAAATACTAATTCTTTAAAGAAAGATATGCAATTATGGTTGACACAAAATAAAATTGACTACGGAGAGGAGTTGACGAAACCTCAGCTGTTAGAAATAATTAAGAGAAATAAGCCTGAACCTGTGTATCAAATTGAAAAAATATTAGAAGAAAATGGACACAAATGCTTGTACATACTTACCTCCCTATCATTGTGATCTCAATCCCATCGAATTAATATGGAGCTCGATGAAAAGAAAAATTACTGATGTAAATATTGACCACGAAAATTCTGAGATTCCCCGCCTAGTTCAAGAAGCTTTTGAAAGTATAACGGTTAGTGAGTGGGCTCAGCATTGCAATCATGTTCGCGAGTTACAAGCAGAATATTTGAAGCATGATGTGTATTTGGATAAACCGTTCATTGTAGAAGTGATAAGTGATTCGGAAACTGAAAGTGACAGTGATAATGATGACATGGATATAAGAGGCGTATGTCCTCACAGCCAGGATGAAGTTGGGCGTGCAAGTTCATCAAAAGATCATAATTATTGTAAACCGGGATTCTAATGCAAACTTTTTTTTTTTTTTACCCCTCACATCGTTAAGGGAGGCCCGTGCCCCAGCAGTGGGGACGTATATGAGTTGATGATGATGATGAAACTTTTGTTTTATTCTATCTATTAACTAGGTCATGTCCTACAGGACACATCTTGAGATATTTGAGTTTTGTTTAAATAGAGAAGCTAGTACTAAACTATGGGTTTTGTATCAAGCTTGTAACTGCTGAATCCATCTAAGTAGGTACTTATGCAAAATGCAGAATTAGTTTTTTTTTTAATATAACGTTTATTTGCAAGTTATTAAATTTCATTTGCCTACTTTGCTAAACATTTAGTTTGTAAGTGGGGTACCTACATTATATCAATTGAATGCCAGAGAAAAAGCTAATGTATGAATCTACCTACATTAATTTTCCTATTTTTAAAGACTATTTAGTACTTATATTAGCATTTTATTATTATAAAACAATGTTAGATATTGTATAAAATAATGAAATTATGTTTATATGTTTACCTAGTTTCTTATCTGACGTACCCAATCAACTTTTATTAATTTGCAACACTAAAGCGACGGTGTCGCTAACTTGCTACCACTCAGTTCACAGATAAGTTGGTGGGTCTGTACTCTAGCTAGGCTGTTTGAATAAAAATAAGAATGAGGTTGCATAAGTTTATAAACAGAAAATAGTACATTGTTACACTAGGGGTGAAAGTAACTCATTTCGTCCCGAGAACGATATGGCGGGCGAGCGCAGCGAGGTCGCTAATTCGAGGGGTTAAATGGGTTACTTTCACCCCGAGGTAAACACTGTGCTTTTCATTACGAATACGAGGAAACTAAAAATAAAATAAAAGTTTGTAAAACCTGAGTCGTCGTACCTATGATTTTAAGTAGGTATCTTTCTTCTGATTTAGGCGGTAAAAGGTATTCCACTACTGCTTTAGCCTCTTCTCTTATGAAATTAGGCGTTAAATCACTATTTTAATCTGATAAACATAACGTGTTAATACAAATCTCTGTTGTACGGAAATGTAAACGAAACTCGAAAAAACTAACGATTGATTGTCACTTTCCCGCCATTTTGTTTTTTTTTTTTTCTGCGGCCGGCCAGCTATTCAGCCTCATTAATGAAAAATTTGAAATTAATTGTAATCTTTTAAATACAAAGTATTTTAAAGAAATAGTTGAACAAATAAATCATTTAAAATATAACATTATTTAATTAATACTTGTCTTTAAGTTATTTCAATTTTATATCGCGCTGTGATTGACTGGCTGTATGGAAAGTTGGAACATGGTTCACTATAAATGTGAAGATAGAACTAGTTTTTTTTTAATAATTTGACAGCTGTCCGTTGTAAAGTAAAACTCCCTAGGGATGAAAAGTATCACTTTCAGCCCGCTCCTCAGGCAACTTCAGACCTACTTTCAGAGTATGAGTAATGAAAAATATTTTTATTTTATGAAAGGTTTTATTTATTAAACATGTAAAAGTTAAAATAGTTTATTAAACACAAATTAGCATAAAATAAGCAAGCAAGACACTAATTTGTACTATTCAACGCAATACCTAATGTATTTTTTTTCGAATTCAATGTTTGATTTGAGAACAGAGGTTTAACAAAAAAGGTTATCACTACATTATCACACTTGTGCATAATGGTAATCAAAAAGTCACAGTTTGGTTACAAGCTACATTATTATATACCTAAGTGTAGTGCAATTTTAGTCACTTTCTGAGCAAGTGTGTCGAAAAAAATATTTTTTCTGTTTATAAACATAAGCAACCTCATTCTTATTTTGACTAGTTAGAGTAGCTAGTCTATGGCCGCCATTTTGAATGCGCGCGCATAAGAAGAAAGAACAATTTTTAGCCACCATACTACAAAAAAAAAAAACAGTTTTGCTGTTATAGCAATAATTAAGTAATTTGTAAAAAATTTCTTCTCAAGTGTGTCGAAAAACATCGTATGATACACGTGAATATAGGCGATTACCGTCCTCGGCTCTATTAAGATCCTCGCCTTCGGCTCGGATCTAAGTACCGCCTCAGCGGTTATCACCATTATTATACACTTGTATCATAATGTACTATTATCACACTATTTAGCCCTAATTTTGATTAAAAAACCGACATCTTTTTATTAGATGCCTTACGAAACTTTTTAGCAGTGACAAAGCAACAATGTCTTATCTTCACGGCACCTTGCAGCGAATTGACGAGATAGAGTGATTCCATCCATTGTTGGGACGACTGAACGCGACAAAAGTTAGTCGTTTGTTGCTTCTTACAATTATGTTTATTTGAGAATTCTTACTAGCCCACATTAAGGCACAAGCCCACTTTTAGTTACTTTCCTCTACACAATAGGTACTTGTGTTCTAAATTCAAAATCGTTTGAATTTTTATTTTTAATATTAAATAGAATGACGGTGTGATACCTTTGTTTCCTGCAAAAGTAAAGCGCAGGAAAAAAGTCTACTAGTTAAATATTATTTTATAGTGTGCGTGTGGATTGAGTAATCTTTTTTAAAAGTTCATTATATTTATACGAAATCAAGAAAGGATTTAGGAAACAATTGTGATAACTTCATGGCGAAGATAAAACAATTGTGAAATCGGAAATAAGTAGTGAGCCATTAACTGGAACACTCAATCCGCTAACCTGCGAAAATACTACACTCACGTATCTCGAAATATACTAGGTATATGTTTAACATTTGTATGTGGATTAATTGTGTTGATTCAGTGAAAACTAATAAAAGAAATTCAATTGATTTTAACGTTTAATTTGCATTTTATGAAGGTTTATTTAGAACACTCAATCCTCTTATGGTGCGGGACGAGTGTTCCTAAATTCTGCAATTTTGGCTTAATAAATTCTTAATATTCTTACTCTGTTTTACGTGTATAACACAGAGTCAATTGTGAAACCAAAATCTGGGCGTAAAACATAATAGTTAAAGAGAAAATCGAAAAAATCCAATCTTTTAAATGTCCCGTATGAGTGTTCCATATTTTAGTTTTTATTTACTTAACCCGAACTTGTATACAAATGAGAGCTACATCATAAATTGAGAAAATGTTATCACTAAAGTTTAACATGTTTTATATTTTGGAGACTGTTTCATTTCAACAGTAATCGACATTATTATTTCCAAGAGAAAATCGTGTATAGTGCGTTTCACTTAAGAAGTTCCTTGGCCGTAATGTTGGCTCCCCTGTCTGTCTACAGAAAAAAGAAGGGAAAAAGAAAAGAGTTGCCTACTCTACCGAAATGTTTGCAAGAAATGTGAAATAAAATCGATTATAACGGTGGTTGCACCACTTTTTGGGGAATTATGAGGAGAATGGGATTTGATTTCACAGGCCTGTTGGTCTAGTGGTTAGTGACCCTGACTGCTATGCTGGAGATCGTGGGTTCGATTCCCATCCAGGACAAATGTTTTTGTGATGTGCACGATCATTTGTTCTGTGTCTGGGTGTAATTTATCTATAATATGTATGTATTTAGAGATATATAAGTATGTT
Source organism: Mythimna ferrago (assembly GCA_910589285.2). Lineage (NCBI taxonomy): Eukaryota > Metazoa > Arthropoda > Insecta > Lepidoptera > Noctuidae > Mythimna > Mythimna ferrago. The sequence continues at coordinate 20,324,603 of OU342673.1, read as the reverse complement.
TATCAGTTGTCTAGTACCCATAACACAAGCTCTGCTTAGCTTGGGACTAGACGGCGCTGTGTGAGAGTTGTGGAATATTATTATTATTTATTATTTAAAAAAAAGCAGCTCTAAAAAGGAGGTGTTAATGGAGAGGTACGACATTGTGGCTTGGCGTTTTCGGTATTTGAAAGAATTGCAGGACCGTATATTTTATTCGAAAATAGTTTTTACAGTTTCCAAAAGAAAAAAAAAAAGAAAATTATAAGGCAATCGTTAAAAGTAACGAAATATTAGTTAATCTCCCCAATATTAAGTAATTTTATTGCTAAAAATATAGCAACACTGTTTTCCGTATAGCCAACATTACGGCGAAGGAACTTTCTATTGAAACGCACTGTAGGGTGACAATGTAAAGTTGTAACGTCATATTGTCAGTCAGGGAAATGACATATGAATTATAGAGCCTGCGATAAGTTTTCTGTTTTAAAAATAATTTGATTTTATACATAACTAGCTTCTGCTAGCGGCTTCGCCCGCATAAAAATAGGTTTCTCCATACAAACTTGGACCCCCTTTAGGGTATGAATTATGGGGAATCCTCTCTTAGTATTCACATACGTCATAAAAGGAAACCTATGTCAAATTTCACGCTCTTAGTCACAGTAGTTTCGGCAATGTCAGTCAGTCAATTTTTTCTTTTATATACTTATATAGATTTGATTAGCATACATATATTATTTGAATTAGGTTTAAGATACATATGTCGATGACAACGGTGTAAAAGATTTATTTGATGACTAGCACTTGGCCAGTGACTTCATTTGCGAGAATGGTAAATGAAAATGGCCAAAAAATTGAGAATCTTAGCAAAGGTGAGACGGTCCTTCACGCCGAAACAGCTGCTCAACCTTTATCAAGCGCAAGTTAGATCGTGTATGGAGTACTGCTCTCATTTTTGGGATGGGTCTACTAAATATCAGGTTGATGCACTGGAGTCGATTGAGAGCCAGGAAGATTATCGGTAATAATGCACTTGTCGAGTCAAAACTACAAAGTCTTCGACGCCGAGTTGATGGCCTGTCGGTTTTCTATCGTTTATATTTCGGGGAGTGTTTTGGAATTGCATCATTTATTATTCCACCAAGTCCGTTCCATCATCAAAGAGTGGAATTCCCTGCCAGATTGTTTCTCGTTAGCTACAACCTAAAGGGTCTTGTTAGTCAAAAGTGAATAGGTTACTTCTAGGCAAGCGTGCTCCATCTTACACACACATTATCACTTACTATCAGGTGAGATAGCGGTCAAACGTGAGCGTGAAAATAATAAAAAAACAGAAACCAAGGAATAAGGCGAATTTAAAGATGCTCCATGTAATTTTTAAAACCGGTTTTGTGTTTCTTGACTGCGCAGGTGTTATTGATACACGCAGACAAACCCTAATTCAAAAGAGGTGTGCTGGAAGGAATGAGCCTGTTAAAAGATTGCCGCCATGGCCTACGCATAATGGTCCACATAGGATTGAATGCGGAAACTAGACTGCGATAGATAGATAGAAAAAAAAACCTTGTTCTCCTGGGTGAAGTTCTGAAAACTTAATAATGACAACCTTTACTATTTATTATGGTTACTATTTATGCTAAGTTTCAATTAAAATGGTATACGGAATGAAATTTTACACACAAACGTAATTTCCCTTTTTATCCCCTCATAGGTTGAATTTCCGCTCCAATGCACTAGCTTAAAATACGGTTGCGCCTAACAGGAATCAAACTATGAATATACAGCAAATAGATAAGGCGTAATGAGGATAGAAAAAAAACATATCCCACAAAATTATGTCACCCTACACGATTTTCTCCCATATAAATATAATAATTTCGATTACTGTTGAAATGAAACAGTCTCTAAAATATAAAGCGTGGTAAACTTTAGTGATAACATTTTCTCAAGTTATGATGTAACTTTCATTTGTATACAAGTTCGGGTTAACTAAATAAACGCTAAAATATGGAACACTCAATTTTCTCTTTAACTATTATGTTTGACGCCCAGGTTTTGGTTTCACAATTGACTCTGTGTTACACACGTAAAACAGATTAAGAATATTAAGAATTTATTAAGCCAAAATTGCAGAATTTAGGAACACTCGTCCCGCACTTTATGAGGATTAAGTGTTCTAAATAAACCTTCATAAAATGCAAATTAAACGTTAAAATCAATTGATTTTTTTAATTACTTTTCACTAACTCAACACAATTAATCCACATACAAATGTTAAACATATACCTAGTATATTTCGAGATACGTGAGTGTAGTATTTTCTCAGGTTAGCGGATTGTTCCAGTTAATGGCCCACTACTTTTTTCCCATCGATTTCACAATTGTTTTATCTTCACCATGAAGTTATCACAATTGTTTCCTAAATCCTTTTTTGATTTCGTATAAATATAATGAACTTTTAAAAAAGAACACTCAATCCACACGCACACTATTTTATATTTGTGATAATTGTGAAAAATATGTTGAATTTAAGATTTGAAGACAATTCTTTAGATGCTACGACGACAGATATTGTGATTGAGGTAAAAAAATACATGTGATAGCCTGCTGCTGCCACCTAAATCAAAAATAAAATGTATTGCAACTTTGCAAAATTTTCTTCAGTAAGTACAAAATGAACAACAGCGTCGTAATTTTCAGAGAAAGTATTTCTTCGTAAGTGTTTTGAAAAAAGTCGTTTGATACACGTGCAAGTTTATCACTGCAGCCCTCGGCTCCATAACACACTCGCCTACGGCTCGTGTGAATTCCGCCTCAATCACAATGACCAACTTTCTGCACTTGTATCAAAATGTACTATTTTTATGAATGTTCACCAGGTCGGATGAACATACAATTAAAAAGAACGGATTAGTGACATCTATACATCTGCATAAATATGAATGGCAAAGTCCTGACTCATTCAATAACTCATCAACGCCCAGTCCAAACCGTTGAACCCTGAAATTTTGCACATAGGTCTCTTTTATGATGATTACGAAAAAAAGGAAAGGATTTTCCAAAATTCTTCCTCTAAACAAAGCGGCAGTCCAAAGTTTGTATGGAGTAACCTATTTTCATACGGTTGAAATGCTGGCAGATACTAGTAGGAAATAATAATAATTTATCATGGTAAATGAGTTCACCGCGAGATCAGAATATACCTATATAAAGGTAATACGAAGTGTACACTGCAATAATGATGAATGTCCTTTGTCATTTGTTTTAAGATAATTGGGTTTAAAATTTATAAACAGTGTAAAAACTCAGACCTAAAGATAATAAAATGTTGTTTATTGAAATTAAAGTATATTAAGTGTCATATGTATATTATTTCTTTGGAAAATAATCATTCTTAGGGTATTATAAACTAACTAAAAATAATCTAATCATGTGTAAGCCTTTAAAATTCAGGACTATAATGAGCACAGTCCACAGTTCCACACTGCCTTGACAGTCAATAATGATAGGTGTTCAAATGACAGTTTTAACCTCTGATTCTTTAATACACTTGAGAGTAAAAAAATCGCACATAGCTTGTAATTTCGTTTAATAGTGTTTTTTTTCATAAATCTAAAGATATTGAGTACAAATTATTAAGCAAAATTAAAGTATACAAAGTTAGCTTTATAAAAACATAAAATTAAGGTCATTGACCTTTATGTAACTCACAAAAACCAGCGGTATACCCAATTCCCCAAATTCAACCTTTACCTGGAGCTACAAAAAGGGAGCTGTTTTGGAGTTTTAATCTGTTTCCGTTAACGTGATAACGTCTCTATTAGAAACAGACGGATTTACCAGAAAAAAATGGATACAACGCCCGCAGAAGCCATTCAAGTTATTGCCTAGCCCAAAGTAGGCCATAATCAAAATGAAGTCGCTCGACAGCTAAATAGCTGCTTTCCTGTTTATCTGGTATACCAGAGGTTTCAAGAAATCCGTGGGCATATTCGGAAACCAGGATCTGGCCGGTGGTGCCTAGGATCAGGGCGTGATTATCGCTTTTCTGTAACAATTACTGAGAAATCGGCGCGTTCAGTAACGCGATTGAACTGACACAAAAGCTTCAAGAAGTTTGCAATGTCAGTATAAATCAGTGGACAATTAGGAAAAGACTGAGTGAAGCAGGCCTGACTACACATCACTCAGCAAATGGTACCAAATTGAGGACAGCTCACCGACAAGCCCGGCAATAATTTGCCACGAAATACTTAAACTGGATGTATGCCTAATGGTAAGCTGTCGTGTTTTCTGATAAGTGCAGAATGACTTAGATGACCATGATGGATGCTGTAGGATCTACAAAAGGTCATCAGGGTAATTTTAACAAAGCTGCATAAGCGAACAAGTGGCTTTTGGAGGCGTTTTGGGGTGGCATAATGTTGGACACTAAAACTGACATTCACTTGTGTGGCTTATGGCATATTTTTTTCCTTAATTAATGCAGAACAACACCAGATCGCAAGTCGCTAAAACAGTTTGCCACTACATGTAAGACGTTGGAATCATCGCGATAGAGAGGCCAGCTCGTAGTTCTGATCTTAATAAAATTGAGCATATCTGGAATGACCTTGAAAAAAGGCTTAGTGCAAAAAGCCTGGCTCTCCACGCCTACAAGAGCTTCAATTTGTTATTGAAGAGAAGTGGGACGTTATATCTGTGGCCCTAGTGAAAAAGGATCTAAGTCCAAAAATGCAACTTTACAGGAGACGTAAAAAACACTCTGCGTGCTTCAAATTCGTGTTTGACCTCGTGTGTCATTCAAACCGCTACCAAATGAAATGTGATGTTTTTTATAGGTAAACAATTTATGCTCTTTACTATTACTGGGTTATTTTTTATGTAAAGTTAATAGTTTTTAAGATAGTGACTTATACCAATCACAAAATGAATTCCATAAGGGTATAAAATAAGTTAGACCCGTTCTCCCATAAGTTAAATATTAATTCATGCATGTGAAAAGGGATACGCATTTGAAATTATTTTAATAACTAATTACCTAATGGAAAGAAATATTTTTTCTCTTTATTTCGGTGAAAACGGATATAAGTCTAATAATATCCTTTCTAACTTAAACCATTTTTATGGACTAAGTGTTGTTGTATCAATAAACACCAACCAAATTGAAATGTGGTTGATTTATGTTAATTTAGATTAAAAAAGCACAAAAGAAAGTTTTTATTTTTCTGTTTAAAACAATATAAATGGACTTGAAACCAACTTGCGTGGTTTTTTTGGTGTCAGTTGAATCATTTTGCACAAAGTAACTTCCTTATTTTTAGGGCTAGCTTAGATCTCTTTTCACCAAACGATAGAGCATTTTTTTCTGATCATTTTGGTATACTTAACTCATTTTCGACAAAATCGGACTTATACCCCTTTTCACTAGGGCCACAGATATTAGCTGTAAATACCGCGTACTTCGAAGGACTGGAACAGTTTGCCTGCTGCGGTCTTTCCGTCTGATTATAATTTGGGTGTCTTCAAGGCTAGAGTGAATAGGCTCTTAATAAACTAGTGCGCCTCACCATAAACGATTGCATCACTGCTTACCATCAGGCGGGATCGCAGTCAAGTACGTAAGTAGTAGTAAGTTTTATAACAGATAAAATAATAATAATAATAATCGATCCAGGGGAATGATGAACCAATATGGATCAAACGGGGAATATTTCAGGGCGACAGTTTGAGTCCACTTTGGTTTTGCTTAGCCCTGAATCCTTTAAGCACGTTGCTGGAGGATTCAGGTCTGGGCTATCGGTTGAGAAGAGGTGGTCAGGTCCTATCTCACCTGCTTTACATGGATGATCTGAAACTTTTTGCCCACAACAATTCGCAACTGATGGAACTACTGAAGGTAACTGAAACTTTCAGTAGTGCCATCAGGATGGAATTTGGTGTGGACAAAATGTGCAGTCATGCATATAAGGCGAGGGGAGAGTGGAATCCGAGGGAATTCAACTCTCGGATTCCATACACCTTAGATCCCTCTCCTCGACCGAAACTTATAAGTATTTGGGTATGTCGGAAGCGTTAGGCATTAACGTCGCTGACATGAAGCAAACGTTGAAGGAGCGCTTCTTTGGCCGCCTGAAAAAAGTTTTAAACAGCCTTCTGTCAGGCGGAAATAAGGTGCGCGCCTTCAACGGTTGGGTCATGCCGGTTTTAATGTACTCTTTCGGCATACTCAAATGGACTCAAACTGAGTTAGACGCTCTGGATAGGCGGGTCCGTACATTGCTGACCGCAAATCGGATGCATCACCCACGATCTTCGGTGATGAGACTGTACATCCCGCGGAAGTGTGGAGGTCGAGGCTTTTTGAACGCAAAGACTCTACACAACCGCGAGGTGTGCAGCCTCAGAGAATACTTTCTCAAAACCGACGTGGGTATGCACCGCGAGGTGGTCGCAGTGGACAAGGGACTCACCCCGCTGTCCATGGCTAAAGAGAACTGGCGCAAACCTGTGGTACTTACCACTGATGACCGCAAGGAAGTATGGAAAGGCAAGGAGCTTCACGGGCGCTTTTTTCGGGCTCTTCATGAGCCTGATGTAGATTTTTCGGCGTCCGTGGCCTGGTTACGATTCAGCAACCTCTTCGGAGAAACTGAAGGTTTTGTCTGTGCGATTATGGACGAGGTTATCTTGACGAACAACTACCGGAGACATATTATGAAGGACGGAACGGTTGACGTGTGTCGGGCATGTCATCGTCCGGGTGAGTCCATCAGACATATTATCTCTGGTTGTTCTCGTCTGGCTAACGGCGAGTATTTGCACAGGCATAACCAAGTAGCCAGGATTCTTCACCAGCAACTTGCTTTGAAGTACAACCTAGTGGACTCTGAGGTACCGTACTACAGGTATGTGCCCGACCCAGTTCTTGAAAATGACCATGTCACGTTGTACTGGGATCGATCAATCATTACTGACCGGACTATTGTAGCCAATAAGCCGGACATAGTGGTGATAGACCGATTAGCGCGCCGTGCAATGATAGTCGATGTTACCATCCCGCATGACGAGAATCTCGTGAAAGCTGAGAAAGAAAAACAAATAAAATATTTTGACTTAGCACACGAGGTTGTCGACATGTGGAATGTGGACTCGGCTATCATTGTGCCGATTGTTGTGACCGCTAATGGCCTTATAGCCAAAAGCTTCGACGACCATCTGTCGAAGCTATCGTTGCACGGGTGGATCAGGGGCCTGATACAGAAGGCAGTACTCCTCGATACGGCTCGCATTGTGAGGAGGTTCCTGTCTCTGGAGCCCTAACCACCGGTAGCTTCGATCCTGCTCCCGACACCGGTGCATAACTATATTTTTATATTTTTAAATGTTTTTTTTTTCTTGTATAATTTTGTTAAAAAATATTTAAAAATGTAATTTTATATGTAAAAAAGAATTGAATAAAGAGAATAATAATAATAAGGCTAAGGGAGGATACACTTTATTGACAAAGAGGACGACCAATAATTTTAAGTTTGATTCTCATTCTTTCTTAAATGAAATTGGGTACTTCTTCTTTTCCCCATTTTTTGGATTTTGTGCTGTAAACTCTTTCAAGGATATTTTTACACTGTATTTCATATCATAATAAAGGTAATAAAATAGGCTTTCAATTAGTGTAAAAAATGTTTTCAATATCTATTCACATTCGACCGAATGGCGTTACTGGTTAAGAATTAAATGTTTTTGGACATTCATCATTATTGCAGTGGACCCTTCTACAGCAATCCGAAATCAACCACCGGGTAGTAGCCCTGACCAGACACAACGCCTGTCTGGTCGGAGGATCTTTAGTTTTCAACGGAGGTTTACGGGACTTTACACCTGTTCCATATAGAGCTATGTAATGATGTGTGGTGCTGATGTGCCACAACTTGATACAGAACTGGGTCCAAAACGATTCTTTTTCAATTTAATATATATACTCTATATATATATATAAATCAATGCCACTTTTCGCTATAATTTTATAACTCAAGAACGGGCTCACCTATACAAACCAAATGTTTAGGCTTTGTTCGGACTATTAAGGTAGGTAATAGATGGTTTATGTGAAGTTTGGTAGGGTAGAGTAGGGTATCGTAGAGTAGAGTAGGGTATAGTAGGGTGGAGTAAGGAAGAGCGGGAGCGAAGCCGCGTGGGCAAAAGCTAGTATATAATAAATCTGTTATGCTATTACTTAGGCTTTGTTTCATCGCAATCGGTTGACTATATCTACACTAATATAATAAAGAGGTGAAGTATGTTTTTTTTTTGTTTTTTTGTTTGTAGGAGGTAATCTCTGGAAGTTCTGGTCTGATTGCTAAAATTTTTCCACCGATAGAAAGCTGCTTTACTCCTAAGTGACATAGGCTATAATTTATGTACGCGGGCGAAGCCGCGGGCAAAAGCTAGTCGAAAGATATACGAGTACTACATTAATTAACTGTTAGGCGTTACGAAGATCGCCGAGTTAGCTAGATTAAAATATAATTGAAAATATATTGAACCTAAGGATGTATGCTCTCGGCAGTCTCTCTGGTAGAATATTATCGGGCTTATGAGGTTGCGGTGCAAATCTCTCATATGGTCTCATCCAGTGATAAAAGCCCTTGCCAGGATCCGGTTTTAAATCTTTATACGCCTTAAATTTGGGTTTGTCGGCTAGTTTTGATTCCATCAGCCATTTCTGAAAAGAATAGGGTAATATTTACAGTAGATACGTTACCTACTTATATATACATGAATAAATTCTAGTTGCGATTTGTTGAGGTACGCAAAATTATTATTCTATATATATCTGCTATTAAAACCCATACGAAAAAAGGCAAGGAATATTATGAAAATAAAATTTTATCAGGTGGAAAATCATCCAATGACTTCTCTCGCTCTTATGCGGGCCGTGAGGGCGTGTCAGACTGATTAAAACCCACTCCTGTTCCTTCTTTGCCTCCGTTCCAGGGCCCCGGCGGTCTTGTTCATCTGCGACCCTGCTGGGCCCCTAAAGTTTTCTGACATTTCTTTCAGGCGAGCGCACAATACTGAAACCCAGGCGTTTCTTTGAGCCAAATACAAAACAGGTACTGCTCCCACACTGGTGCGGAGCCTTTTAAAGGGCCATAAATTGCACGATTCCCGCATAAAGCATCCGGTATGAGGCGTCTGGACTCCCTAGCTTTTGCAGGCTAGCCGCTTGATATACGTGTGACAGGTGCGTCCCGCTCCACTTTGCTCGTCGAAGTGTGGCCGACTATTGAGGACAGCCTCAGGTATTTCATCGTGGTCTTGACGCCGTTGTGAACTCCTGCTACCGTTATTTGGTACCCCGAAGGCCTCAGACTTGTGCAGGGTCCCCTCGATTCCTGACTACCGGTTTCTCTACCGAATGAGTTCTCCTTCGAGCGCCCCTTCAAATCCGGTGCTCAGGGCGGTTACCTAACCGCGCCCTAGCCTAACACCGCTACAGTCTACGATAAATTAAATACTCATTTAAAAAATAAATACATATTTGGACATTCATGCTAGGTATCTATGCTCAAACAGCCTCGAATGTGACTATTACTTTTGCAAATGCCAAACCTCAGGTTCCGTAAGATGAATTGGAGTGAGGATAGAAGCTAGTTTTCGATGATCTCCAAATGTGTCGTATTGTTTGATGAGACACCAGGGTAGCCAACGACAAGTACGCTTGTAGTCCTCCACTAAAGCACGATGAATGAGCTCTGCACAATTCAAATCGCTAAAAAAAAGAAACTCTTTAAAATAATTATTTCCTTTGAAAACCAGGCGACGGTGTCCTATGGGCTCGAGTTCGAGATCTTTCGACCACCCTAAGTCCACCTTCATATCCTTAATGCTCAAAAAGTTTAAATGTTTGAAACTTTTGTACAAAAAATTGGTATTACCTAGATAGATAGAACTGGTTACCACGGGTCACCTGCTGACTGAAGCAAGCGACATACAGGCCAAGCGCGGTCCGAAAAGGGGGGGGGGGTCACGGGAAACATGACCCACCCCCAAAATCGTACCCGTCAAATTGAAAAATCGTCTAAAAATTTACAAATTTAAAAAAAAAAACATGTTTTGCCCGTAGCCGCGAATATTCATCCTGCGTTTAAAATATGTATTATCAACCAATCTAAGTATACTTATAATAAATCTGTAGAAGTGAAAATTCTGTACATTGAAAATATCAAAAAAATAAATGACAGGGGGTGTTACTAGACCGACACCGAATCCAAAAATGTGATTAAAAAAATTTTGTCTGTCGGTCTGTTTGTTCAGGCATCACGCAAAAACTACTGGTTCGATTACGATGAAACTTGGTATAATTATTCTTTAATATCCTGGGCACCACACTGGGTACTTTTTATCCCGGAAAAGTATATACAATAAAAAACAAACTTAATTTTGCGGTTCGATCCCTAGACCCGATTACTGTACCAACCGCAAATAATAATCTCGCCATACAATTCAATAGACAATCAATCACACACGACGAAGATAATAAATAATCTAAACTAATATAATTAAGAGATATAGGTAGTTTGTTTTTTAGGGTTCCGTAGCCAAATGGCAAAAAACGGAACCCTTATAGATTCGTCATGTCTGTCTGTCTGTCTGTCCGTCCGTATTTCACAGCCACTTTTTTCCGAAACTATAAGAGCTATACTGTTGAAACTTAGTAAGTAGATGTATTCTGTGAACCGCTTTAAGATTTTCACACAAAAAAAAATATATATATATTTTGGGGGTCCCCATACTACCAACTGACACTCTAAAAATTTTTTTTTCATCAAACCCATACGTGTGTATTTTTTTCTAAATTGAATAGTCTACGCGAGAGACACTTCCAAAGTGGTAAAATGTGTGTCCCCCCCCTGTAACTTCTAAAATAAGAGAATGATAAAACTAAAAAAAATATATGATGTACATTACCATGTAAACTACCAACGAAAATTGGTTTGAACGAGATCTAGTAAGTAGGTTTTTTTTTAATACGTCATAAATCTCAGAAAATTCACTATTATTAAAACATCGATCAAAGTTACAACGAACTACAAGAACTTTTATATTATGTTACTTGCTGCTACGGAATCCTCCATGGGCGAGTCCGACTCGCACTTGGCCGGTATTTTATTTTTTTGTTTGTAGAAGGTAATCTCTGGAAGTACTAATCCGATTGCTATTTTTTTTTTTTTTACCGATAGAAAGCTGCTGTATTCCTAAGTGACATAGGCTATATTTTATGTACGCAGGCGAAGCTGCGGGCTAAAGCTAGTTTACCAATATAAATATAAGACTTCATCTGTTATATAATGTAGTACTTAATTGCAGACCGCCTTGTCACGTACCTAGCACGGGTGGGGCCGGAACTTTCGGAAGGCTAGTTCGCGCGCTCTACGGTGGACGCCATCGAGCTCTCATGCCGGGGGATGTCCCAGGGCAGGTCTGTCTTTGGACATCGCCAACGCCTTTAATTCCCTGCCCTAGAGTAGCATTAGAAGAGCACTCCGGTATCACCGGATACCCGACTACCTCTGGTCGTGTGGTCGAGGCCTACCTGTCGGATATTATCTGTGTGGACAGTGCTGGGCAGTCAATTATTATGGCAGTAAGTCCCCTCTTTGAGGAGTGGTTAGAAAGACGATGATGAGTGATGGAGTTGGAAGACACTGCGTCCTTACCTTCCGCATGACGCAGGTGTTCACCGGACATAGTAAGTTCCGGAGGTACCCGCACTGGATTCGTGCGGAAGTAACGCCCGGGTGTCGTCACTGTGTGGAATGTCCGGAGGACACGGTGGAGCACACGGTAGAAGTTTGTCCCGCTTGGGCAGAGCATCGCCGTGTCCTCGTAGGGGCGCTCGGTGGCGGCGATCTCTTACACCGGGCTTTGGTACAGGCCATGGTCCAGAGCGAGGAGGAGTGGCAGGTGGTCGCCTCTTTTTGCGAAGCAGTAACGCTAGCAAAAGAGGCAGCCGCAACCGCGAGGTGATGGCCCTCGCGCCTCAGCCACCGGAATTCTGATCCCGACTTCCGGCCACTCTAGGCGCGGGCTTGCGGACGGCGAGCAATGATAGCTCGCCGTTCGACCGTCCGGACCGAGCCCAAGTCATCGACGGCGCGTAGTGTTCCACGCGCACCTCATGGAATTTTCAGCAAACGGAGGGGCCCAGCAGTGTCGAAGCCTGCTGGAGCCATGATGGGTGATGCGAAAGAGATCCCCGGGGCCCTGGAACCAGTGGGTTTTAAGTCAGTAAAAGTCTGACACTATCTCCCACTCCGCCCAAGGGCGAGAGATGTCATTTAGATGATTTACCCACAAAAAAAATCTGTTATATAAAGTGTGCACTAAAATTGTGTATTGTGCAATAAAGTCCAATTTTTACATTTATTTGTGAGCCCCTCCTAAATTTCAGGCTGCGACCACGCCTGATACAAGCTCGCATAATCCATACTAATATTATAAAAGGGAAATATATATATTACTAGCTTTTGCCCGCGCGGCTTCGCTCCCGCTCTTCCCTACTTCAGCCTACTATACCCTACTCTACCCTACTATACCCTACTCTACCCTACCCTACTCTACCCTACCCTACTCTACTCTACTCTACCCTACTCTATCCTACTCTACCCTACTCTACCCTACTCTACCCTACCCTACTCTACTCTACTCTACCCTACTCTACCCTACTCTACCCTACTCTACTCTACCCTACTCTACCCTACTCTACCCTACCCTACTCTACCCTACTCTACCCTACTCTACCCTACCCTACTCTACTCTACCCTACTCTACCCTACTATACCCTACTCTACCCTACCCTACTCTACCCTACTCTACCCTACTCTACCCTACACTCTACCCTACACTCTACGTCCGTCTCCTGGTTTTAAGCTACCTCCCCACCAATTTTCAGTCAAATCGGTTCAGCCGTTCTTGAGTTATAAGTGGTGTAACTAACACGACTTTCTTTTATATATATAGATTTATATAATATGTATATGTGTGTGTCTTTCACGGTAAAACGGAGCGATGAATTGACGTGATTTTTTAAATGGAGATAGTGGAAGGGATGGGGAGTGACATAGGCTACTTTTTGTCTCTTCTTCCCCTTCAAGGGAAGTGGGGGGGGGAATTCTGTATGGAGCATTCCGCAATTTTCAAGTTAGAAAGCTAAAAATTGGTATGCGGACTATTTGTGACTAACAAAAAAATGGTGCATTGTTTTTTGGAAATTTACCCCTAACCCCTTATAAGAAGGGGTGAAATTTTGTATGGGACTTTTCGCAGTTTTCAAGGTAGGTACAGGGTTTATTTATGATACATTACAAACGAGTAATAAAATAATTTGATTAAAACCAATTAAATAAAACAATATTAGAACATTTAATCTAACCATATCAATCAGCTTTTAAGAAAAAAATCAACATTCGAAACATAAATAAGTGTTACTCATGGATTCCATTAGATGGCGCTGATAGGTTTCTGAAACACGCCGTTGTTGTTTTTCTGATTGGATTAATTCGTTTCAGTTTAGATTTTTGATATTCCTGGACTTTTAAGGAATAAGACAATCGCTTTAGTTTTGGATTTAGTTTTGCTTCGTGAATTAGTTTTTTTTTTTTGTTTTTAGTTTAAAGTATAATATATAAAAAAACCGGCCAAGTGCGAGTCGGACTCGCCCATGGAGAGTTCCGCAGCAGCAAGTAACGCAATATAAAAGTTCTTGTAGTTCGTTGTAACTTTGATCGATGTTTTAATAATAGTGTATTTTTTTTAGATTTATGACATATTAAAAAAAACTACTTATTAGATCTCGTTCAAACCAATTTTCGTTGGTAGTTTACATGGTAATGTACATCATATATTTTTTTCAGTTTTATCATTCACTTACTTTAGAAGTTAGAGGGGGGGGGACACACATTTTACCACTTTGGAAGTGTCTCTCGCGTAAACTATTCAATTTAGAAAAAAAATATGTTACAAACCTAAATATCATTTTTGAAGACCTATCCATAGATAACCCACACGTATGGGTTTGATGAAAAAAAAATTTTTGAGTTTCAGTTTTAAGTATGGGGACCCCCAAAATTTATAGCTTTTTTTCTATTTTTGTATGAAAATCTTAAAGCGGTTCATAGAATACATATACTAAGTTTCAACAGTATAGCTCTTATAGTTTCGGAAAAAAGTGGCTGTGACATACGGACGGACAGACAGACAGACAGACAGACAGACAGACAGACATGACGAATCTATAAGGGTTCCGTTTTTTGCCATTTGGCTACGGAACCCTAAAAAGAATAAGTAAAAGAACAATGCACAAAAATGTATGGACACTGTCCCCACCCTTGTAGCACTTTAAAACCTATGTTAATCAAAGGGCCACAGCCATTTCATCATTTTATTGTATCACAGCAAAACTGAAATGTCAGTCTGAAAAAAGTACTATCGATATGAAGAAACCAAAATCAATGACTATTATCTTGATGATTTTTAATTTCCTTTTGGTCTCCTAGAATATCTATTCTGTTAGTGTCTTCTTTCTTCTAGGATCTGACTCTGTCTGAAAATCAGGTAAGTAGGACGCATATCATGAATATACTAATCGGACCGGCCTGTCGAAATCAACATCAAAGCAGAGTGGTTGTAGGAGGCCATGTCACAAGACTGCGATGTGCCAATGCCCCGAACGACGAGGACGTGCCCGGCGTTAGGTGTACTGGTGATCGTCGTAGATTGCGGCTTTGCGCAACGCGTGCAATGCCCGCTGGATGGGACCCCAGTTTGTGGAGGGTGTGGTAAGCGCTCTGTTCCCTGCGCGACCTGTGGACCACTACGACAACGACAATGCTCAAGAGTTGACCAAAGGTGGAGATGTGAGTGGCGATACGAAGGCTACGTTCAGCCCAAAATGCCGCGCCAGGGCCCAACTGCTTCGTTGGAAAGCTTGGGTTCTGGCCATTGAGGCTCTCGGCTCTTTAGCGCGTATAGTACGCGGCAAATAGCTTGAATCATTTGCTATGGTTACGTACAGCCCCCCACTTTGATTGAAACCTGAAAATCGGTTGTAATTCTCATCACAGAAGTTAAGTCATCACGACGGACGACCTTGAATGCGCAGTAATCGGTTTTTAGGTCTTAAACTAAGAGGGGGACTACGCGTAACCGTAGCAAAGGGTTTAACTTACTTGCCGCGTACTGCGAAGAGCCAGTTCTCACTTAGTTGGGATACGGGAAACTGGTCTTCATCAGGAAGCCGGAGCACCCTGCACACTCTCCGTCTGCATACCGGCCCGTCGTGCTGCTCAACAAGGTGGGTAAGCTCTTTGAAAGAATAATAGAGAGCAGCCTCGTCGTGTAGCTGGTACGGATGGACTCGGATCTTGACACGTTTTCCGTGGAGGGCGCTCTGCGGTGAAAGCCATCATGTGCGGCTCACCACGATGATGCGGTGTCCAGGGGTGGCGTATAAGTCTTGATGGTAACTTTAGATATCTCCAACGCGCTCTATACCCTACCCTGGAGTTGCATTAGGGATACACTCTGGTATCACCAGATACCAACCTACCTCCGTCGTGTAATCCTACCTGACCGACAGGTTTATCATCTACTCTGGTCACCAGGGAGTGTGGAAACGGCGAGAGATATACCTTCGTGCGGTTTTCCGCTTGGGTCGATACTAGGACGCATTTTAAAGTCGTGTTTATGCTGTTTATGGCATCAGACCCAGAGCGCAATAATTTATTAGAGGCAATTTATTCATTCGTGAGCTAAGTTGCGTTTATGTCTTCATTAATTGGCATTGGCAGCGACCACCATTACACCAAACGCCGGGCACGTCCTGGATGGACTCAGGGCATTGGCACGTCGCAGTCTTTCGACACGGCCTCCAACAACCATTCCGCTTTGGTATTGATGTCGACAGGCCGGTCCGATGCTTGCACCTAGGTCAATACCTATGCAGCATCCAGATCGCAGCTCCTGATCTAGTTGCTTTAGCAGTCGCCCGGGAACATATTAATTGTATTATTCTATTATTATTATAGTATACCCATAACATAGACGTTTGTGCTACTCCGGACCCTATGACTCTATACGATGTATGATATAAATAATAATATATAAATTCATGATATGCGTCTTACTTGCTGATTTTCAGACAGAGTAGGGTCCTAGAAGAAAGAAGACACTAACAGAATAGATATTTTAAGAACCCAAAAGGAATGAATTAAAAAAATCATCAAGATAATAACTTATTGATTCTGGTTTCTTCATATCGATATAACTTTTTCCAGACAGACAATTCAGTTTTGCTGTGATAAAATAAAATGATGGAATGGCTGTGGCCCTTCGATTAACATAGGTTTTAAAGTGCTACAAGGGTGGGAACGTTTCGAACATTGTTCTTTATTTTTCACTTATCACTCAATAATTCTATGAGTTTTTAAAAGGTCGATTAAGTACATAGTTTTTGTATTTGTTTAATTAGAAATTGCAATATTTTTTTGGCATAATTTACATTAGATCCCACGAATCCCAATAATTTCTACAGATCTCCCGTTCCAGTATAAAAGGCTACAATTTAAGCTTAGTTTCGCTATTACCATTAACAAAACGAAAGGACAAACATTAAAGGTGGCTGGGGTGAACTTAGAAAAGCCGTGCTTTTCCCTTGGAGAATTGTATGTAACATGTTCGCGTGTGTCCAATGCCCAGAATCTTTACATTCGCTTCCGCTAATGGAAAGACATATCTTATATATAAAATTCTCGTGTCACAATGTTCGTTCCCGTACTCCTCCGAAACGGCTTGACCGATTTTCATGAAATTTTGTGAGCATATTGAGTAGGTCTGAGAATCAGCCAACATCTATTTTTCATACCTCTTAGTGATAAAAAAAAAAAAATATTTATATGGCAAAACAACGTTTGCCGGGTCAGCTAGTAATAAATAATACTAT
This sequence comes from Mythimna ferrago, assembly GCA_910589285.2. Lineage (NCBI taxonomy): Eukaryota > Metazoa > Arthropoda > Insecta > Lepidoptera > Noctuidae > Mythimna > Mythimna ferrago. The sequence goes on along the minus strand of OU342673.1, from coordinate 20,307,616 downwards.
ATGTCTTTCCATTTGCGTCTACAATAGCGTATTAAAATAATACTCTGTTCCGAGTTCTCTTCTGAATTCTAAATCAGGAAAGGGGTAACACCTCGAATTTAACGCGAGTGAAGCCGCGGGCAAAAGCTAGTGTATACATATGAGTGCTGAAATGTGTACACCAGTGCTTTGGCCAAACGTATATAGATATTCTATTTCACGAAGGTGGGTTAGTCTTATTTGTCCTGCTGTGTAGATACACGTGCACATTATTCATGTGTGGTGGGACGGGAATCAATTCGAACAAATACACACTGAAAATTGCATTATAAGGATATTCTCAGATGATGTATTAGGGATATTCCTAGCACATTATCTGATGTTGTTATACATATAATATTAATTATCAACGAAATAATAGTGACGATGAAAGTACAAACTAATTTTGACTCGACCTTTACCTGTACTTTTTTTTTTGTACTAATTTTATTTAATTTGTAAATATTGGTGTGTATACATAATAAATCTTGAGCACAAACAATATATTTGTATAGAGGAGGCGCCAAAGGGAGTGGAGTATGCAAAATATGAGGACCGCCTTCTGTGAGTGGTTTCGGACTCAGAAAAGCATGCAGATTATGATTCTGAATGTTGCCAGGAGGCATATTGGTCCATTTTTTTTATACCCCTCTCCCTGAAGCAGCAAGTAAATTGACTGAACAAATGCTAAGAATAATTTTATTAATTGTTTAAGTAACGATATCTAATTGTTTCTTATGATTAAACATATCTATAGGAAGTCAACTAAAAAAAGAGTGAGTCGGACTCGCGCACTTAGGGTTCCGTACAAATTGACACATGAAAACAGTTCAATTCCCAAATTGAGTTACAAAGATTTTTCCGAATCACAAGAATAGTTTTTTTTTGTAACATAATAACAAATTTCCAGTTTTCAGAATTTTACCTATATTAGTGGTATGAGACCTTGCTTCATGCCAAATTTCAGAATTATAGCTCAATGGGAAGTACCCTATAAATTTTGATTCCCTTAAGGGTGTCGAAATACACGCTTTTTTGCGACATAAACGGCCGTATCTTTTTTTTTCGTTAACTTAGAAGCTTGATTTTTTCACAGCTTCAAGGGACTGCAAATTTGAGGATATGATTTTAATTTCAACGCGATCCTATGAAAACTGTTCAATTCCCGATTTGTTTTACGAAGATTTATCCGAGTCGCAAAGAAAGTTTTTTTTTTTGTGACGTAACCACGAATTTACAGTTTTCAGATTTTTTTCTATACTTGTGCTATGTGCTATATGAAATTTGGCATGAAGCAAGGTCTCATAGCACTAATATAGGTAAAATTCTGAAAACTGTAAATTTGTCATTATGTCACAAAAAAGAAACTATTCTTGTGATGCGGAAAAATCTTCGTAACTCAATTTGGGAATTGAACAGTTTTCATGTGTCAATTTGTACGGAAGCCTCAGTGCGCGAGTCGAATCACTTTTTTTTTAGTTGACTTCCTATAGATATATTTAATCATAAGAAACAATTAGATATTTTTACTTAAACAATTAATAAAATGATTCTTAGCATTTGTTCAGTCAATTTACTTGCTGCTTCAGGGAGAGGGGTATAAAAACAAAATGGACCAATATGCCTCCTGGCAACATCCAGAATCATATTCTACATACTTTTCCGAGTCCGAAACCATTCACAGAAGGTGGTCCTCATATTTTGCATACTCAATTCCCTTTGGCGCCTGCTCTAGTAGGTATTATTTCGTACGCACATCACAACTTCAATTATTGCACACCCGCCTTTGTGACTTAGAATATCTACAGCTGTGGAAAATCGTGTGGTTTTTTCATGGAGGCTCACCGTGAGGAATTCCTAAGCTAATTAAAACTGTTACGTACCGCCTTAAGATGAAAAATCTTATATTTTTTGCTAAGTGCAACTCTTTAGATTTTTCGTGAGATACCAGAAAACTTTCAGATTTGACATCCGGCTCTTTAGCATCGGTATCACTGGCGATTTTGCTTCCATATTCCATATTATTCATTTTTCTGGCGTGAAGTTCGTCTGACGACGATGGCTCGTCTGATAGACTTATATCACCTTCTTCATTGACAACTACTTGTGTATTAAATGAATCCGTCATTTTCAACCACATTTGTTCGACGTTTGCGTTGTTACTATTTTCTTCATTATTAATTATTTTTATGTTACAGTTTGTAAAAGCACAGCATTCAGAACAGGCTTCGTATGAGATAAATAAGTTTTCCCCATCAAAAGTAGCGGACGTTTTACTGTCCAGGTTAATTTCATAATTGTTGTTCTTATCAACTGTCACCACTGACTCATTTGGTGATTCCACAGATATAGTTCCATTGACGTTGTTTATTGTAATTGTACTTAAATTTGGGTGTTCAATAGTATATAATAAATGAATGAGAACGTAGCCATCCGTTCGTTCTTTTTCTTTTACTTCCTCCTCTTCATTTTTTTTTGATATGGAAGTGACACTACTTATGTTACTTTTTTGAGATTCAAAACTTTTGGATTTTGGAACTTCAATCGTGTCAGGTTCGGATATTTCTAAATATTCAATTTCCGTATCTGTCCATTCCGGATATATTTCTACATCATCAACAACATAAGATGTAACGATTCTAGTTTTATCTGGAAATGTCACGACATGTAGACCATCTTTATTCATCAACATATGTGTTCCATCCATTCGTCTAGAAAAAACCTCTCCTAGGCAGTAATCAGTTGTTTTAACGAGTAGTTTTTCTAAACTAAAAGGAACATCGTCAATCCATTTTTTTCTATGGCCGTTGGGTTGAATAATTTCAAAATCATTTACAACAATCTCATATTCAAGTGGTGGTAAGTCAGTGGTGTCTTCCACAGGCTCCACCACTTTAGATACTTTGCCTTTAGGTCTTTTGGTTTTTTTTTGGATTTCTTCGCGAGGTTCCACTTCAGATTCCTGTGAAATAATTGGAACAACTCTTTTATAGTATTTGTTTATTTTAATGAATGTTCCATCGGGTTTAAGTACTTCAATGTCATCAGAAGGTTTAAAAATAATTACTTCGCCATTTAAACTTATACATCTCATTTCCTCATCAAGATTTGGCATTCGGCAAGAATGATATTGCTTTATGTGTGAAATAACTGGTAAATTATCCTCATACACTGTCTCCGTGATCATGCCGTTGGGCCACGATACATAAAGAGAATGAAAATATTTCGTCTCTTCGATTTTGGATTGTTCATTTTCAACTACATTCGATGTGTCTGTTTTTTCACGTGATTCAACGGTTTCAGCATTTGACTTAGACTGCAAGTTGACTTTGTAGTTCTGTTTTTTTATATATATCAGGACTTGATCTTTACTTGTAATCCTAAACGATTCGCAAGTATCTTTGGTTTCTGGTGTTACATGATCCCCTAAAGCTTTATGCACCCAAAATTCATTATAATTATTACCCGGTAATACATTTAAAATTATATATTCCAAATTTATTGGAATTGTTAAACTGTACATACTAGTAACTTTTGTGCCGTCTTTAGAAAAAAATATTGCATCTTTACCAAATACTTCTACCCTTCTATCGCCCAAATCATAACCTAAAAAAGGTTTAGCAAGTATTTCCACAGACTCATATTCCCTATCTGTAGTAATATATTGTTTTTGGGATTTAGCCGATTTTTTTGGGGAAGTTGTTTTTTTTTTGGTTCCTTTAGAATCCGCATCAACAGATAGTGCTAACTTCGCAGTAAATGAGTCTGTAAACTCTGAACTCTCCGTGACAAGTTCATCAACTTGAACATATTCTCTATATTTCAAAGAACCCTCCATGAGAAGATCCATTTCAACATCAGTCGTTTCTATGCAAGATTTTAAAGCTTGAGGATTAACAACATCTTTAGATAACGATTGTGTTTCCATTAAAAGGTTATCATCATAGATTTTTTCTTGATTTTGTATCCATTCATATTGCTCATCCATGATAAAGTCAAAAAAGTCTTGTAAACATACTGGTGTTGTTAAATGACTGCGCCACTCCTCACGTGCTATTCCTTCGTTATCGTGGCTGTTAAAAAACATTAATATGAAACAATCGGTCACTTCACAATATTTATAATCGACACAGTTGAAATTATTGAAAGCCTCGCGCAAAATCTGGTGAGCGCAAATACCGGAAAGATCTTCAAAAAAGTCAAAATCGTCAATCATATTATGCCTCATAGGTAGGTTGTTTTCAATTTCTGCAGCTGTTACTAATTGACTTATATCCGGACACTCAAACATTAATTTTGATTGTTGAGCTTCAAGATCTGTTTCTGGTTGAGAAAATGCGCATTCGTATTCATTTTCACTTTTTGTCATTGATGGGAAGGAGGAAGATAACAGAGGCCCGCTAGCAACTAATGAAGGTCGTTTAGGTAGAGGCTCAGCGAGTACACTACGTTTTAAGTATTTTTTCTTAAACTCAGATATAGTTGTTGAGGGTAAGTGGCACTTCTTTAATGAACTCCGATTGCTATATAATTTGCGACAGGCTAATATATTAAGAAGCCTGTTTAACTCAGCTATTTCAACATCACTCCTTTCAAAACACGACAATAGAACATTTACATGAAAATTAATTTTGGCCTCAAATTCATCAGATGGACGAGGTTGATTTCGCCATAAATTATTAACAGGCATACCAATCAGAGATGTAAAAACGATGTTGTCTAAATTTATATTTCCTAAGTGAAAAGTACTATATTTAGCGAAATCTCCATAGCGGAGCATAATTGGCTCTCGGCTTTCCTCATACTCTCGGCCATATGTAAGACGATATTTCTTTTTCTCAGCCTCTGTATTACATAATGTGGTAAAAATTTGTTTAACAAGATTTTCCGTATTATCTAGATTACTTTCTTTAATTCTACTCTTTGGAATTGAAACCATTGACATTGAAGACGACACAGAGCTTCTACTGATCTCATCATCTTCTAGACTTAGATTGCATGCTGTTTGAAGAATACTGTCTAATATTGAATAAATAGTAACACATTCCAAAGGTAAATTTTCAATTATTTGTTCATAAAGCTCGTTAAAACGTTGGTTGCTGTCGTCTTCAGGAACATCGATAATACTCATGTTTTTCTTGTAATGGAGGTGCTGTCTCGATAAATCCTGGATATCGTATATGAGGAAGCAGAGTTCGTCGTAAATTTTATCAGGACTTCCAGAAAGATCGTCCTTATTCCAATATGGAGGAGAAAACACAATAAAAGCGGTGTTTTTGAAATCGTCTGCGCTATTATCTTGTATTCGCAATAACTGTATATCATCCCAAAATTTCATAGATTTTTCAGCTAATAATTCAGTGAGACTGTGACCTCTTTTTGTAGCCTTAAATAGGCTAGATGGTACTGTAACTTTTGTTGGGTCGATTCTTATTTGCACCACAGCTGTCAAAGGTATACCAACTTTCACTAGACATCCCGGCAAATAGGGTTCCACAAATCCTGTAACAGCAACGTAGAGGTTGGGCCCATCAGTAGGATAATCATCGACGTATACTTTGTCTCTCCATTCTTCACCTCTGATTCTGAGTTGAGTATTGAATTTCTTCCCTTCTGAACTTTCAGGGACAATCACAGGCTCTCCATCACCCTTCCCTTTGCCTTTTACTGGAGGTGGAGGAGGAGGAGGAGGTTCATCTTTTCTCGCACTTCCTACGGTGCCTCTAACTTCTATTTTGTCGAGCATGGTAGCAGATTCTCTTTGAATACCATGTCTTACTTCAAGTCTTTGCTGCTTAATAAAAAGGTATTCTTCTTTCATTTTCAAAATAAGGTGTTTAATGACCAAAGCTAATATATTTGGCGGAATATCCTTCTTATCTGCAAGGTACGATTGACACTCTTCGAAAACTCGTAAATTAGGATCTTTTACTTTTTTGTCGGCCCCAAGTTGATTGATCATAAATATTGTCTCAGTTTTGCAAATATTTTTGATAACGAATCTTTTTTCTTCAGCAGCATATATTTCGAATTTGTTTAGATACATCCTTGCTTGTTCGCCACCGGCGGATTCGATGAGAATTACTTTTACCTTCCAATTTTCTTCGTCTAATGGCGCTTCTGCGATAATTGTTTGCCATTCGTTTTCGCCAGGGTCACTTTTTTTTTCCTTTTTAGGAGCCATTGAATAAATTGTTTTAATCAACTTTATAAAATTATTGTTCAATTAATGACAAGAATGAAAAACATATATTGACAATGACAGGCACGTCGTCGCCCTATTATACCTTTTTTGGCCTATGATGAGTTCCCTGACAGTTCATTTTTTTCCGTGGCACGTATACTACTTTAGATTACTAAAAACTAAAAGGGTAAAAAAAAAAAGAAATGATAAAAAAAATATTGTCTTTCGTAAATTATTAAGTAAATTATTGTGGTTATAATTAACTGTTAATAAATTAAGTAAATAAAATGAAAAACTTAAAATGTGTAATGCGTTAAACGGAACTTCTGCCAATAGAGATTGGCACTACTCGACGACACACTAATCGACAAAATCGGAGCGCCCATCTTGTAATCGCATGTAAGAGCAGAAAATTTGAAGAAAGTAATAGAAAAATCTCAAGAAACTATAACAGACTGGAATAAATATATCCGGATCGACCGAATCAGGGACCAACCATTAATCATCGTGGTTGAAGAAGATTTCGATTCCGATATGGATATGAGTTTAAATCAAGAGTCAAGTTTTGACAGTGAATAATAAATAAATAATTATTTTAAACAGACTACATTTTATTTACCACTAGCCGTCCCCGCGGTTTCGCCCGCATTATTACAAGTTTTTAGTTTTTGTCAGGTTTTTTGGTTTACTGTAAAATTTCATCAAAATCCGTAGACTAGTTCTTGCGTGAAAGAGTAACAAACATCCACACAACCATACAAACTTTCACATTTATCATCTATAAATATAACATCGGTAATCCGATTCCATTTTCTTTGCCAACTGATTCGTTATTGTAAAAAAAAAACGATTAAATGACATGGCCGGAATTAGTAGGGAGCTGTGCCCAAACTAAAAATATTCCATTACACAGACAAACGGTACGTTGTATTAAAGCTTAAGAGTACGGCTTTACAGTAGTTTAATTTTTATGATCAGAGATAGAGCGAGAGACACTATAAATAAGATTTAAAAAAAAACGCCTCATCATTTTGAATAGCAATGATTGACATCAATACAACAATGATCTACAATAACAGTGACAGTGACAGTAAGTTAGTATGAGAACGCCTTTAATTTTATGAAAATGTTCGAAACACTATCAGTGATACTGATACATATTCATAGAGGCTAGTGAAGAATGAGTCAAAAATCAAAATACCAAGTAAAACGTATTTACATTGATGAACATAATATATTGGTAATACATAGTCAATTTCAAACATCGACATTAATTGCAATATCGAAGAAGAACTCGTTGTCTAACAGATATTTTTTGGATATTCAGGCGAATTAGCAAAAAATATACAATTGGACATGCAATAAAACACTAAAAACATAACACTTGAATTTTTATTTAGTCATATTTTAAGTAAGTACAGGCACTTGCTTAAATATATTTATTTCTTAATATTATAACACATCATCACTACAATAATTACTCAGACAAGACACATTGAATGTTTTCATCCTCTCTTAAATCTCGAAAGGAAGAACTAGATAGCTTCGAAGATATACAGATAAGAAGACTTTCTGTCTTATGCGTGTACCCAAACGTAAATGCAATTTGTATCGATTTAGTGTTGTAAAAACGCTCGAGTCGGCGCTAAAACGCTCGAGTCCGGACTCGAGCAGTTTAAAAACGCTCGAGTCGGGACTCGAGTCGGTTTGAAAACGCTCGAGTGCTGGCTTGAGCGTTTAGAAAAAAAGCTCGATAAATAGCGCCGACTCGACGCTCGACTCGAGCTTGAGCACGAGTCTTTATAAAATAGGTGAAAAACAATCAGTTTAATACTAACTACTCATTGTTTATGTTATTCCCGCGGTTTTATCTGCGTGGTTTTTATTTGTTATAGAAAGAAAAAATATCAAAAGAACCGAAAACATCAGGTTTGATTTTTTCAAATGCGTACTTTTTTTTAAATTAATATAAACTAGCGCTTGACTGCGATCCTACCTGATGGTAAGCAGTGATGCAATCTGATGGTGAGGCGCACTAGTTTATGAGCCTATGTGCAACTTGGACATAGGCTCATAAACTAGTGTGCCTGGACAGTCCAATAGAGGACATCGGTCACTATAGCGAGGGGGAGACCTAAGTATGTCCAACAGTGGGCATCAATCATTATAGCGCCTAAGTGGCGGCACTTGGGGGAGGGTTAAGTCGAGCAGTGGGCATCAATCATTATAGCGCCTAAGTGGCGGCACTTGGGGGAGGGTTAAGTCGAGCAGTGGGCATAGATCATTATAGTGAGGTGGAAACTTATACCCAACAGTGGGCATAGGTCATTATAGCGAAGGGAGACTTATGCCCAATAGTGGGTACAGTCATTATAGCGCCTAAATGGCGACACTTGGAGGAGGCTTATGTCCAAGAGTGGGCATATGTCATTATAGCGAGGTGAGACTTATGCCCAACAGTGGGCATCAGTCATTATAGCGCCTAATGGCAACACTTGGGGGAGGCTTATGTCCAACAGTGGGACCAATCATTATGGCGACACTTGGGGGAGGCTTGAGGGAGCTCGAGTCTGATCAAGCTGACGATTCGTCAGACATTGAAATCGAAGTTTTGGCTGAGGAAAGCTAAATGCATCTATTATTTGTATTCACCACTCGTACATTTTCTTTTCTTTTTTGTATTTCGCCCACCATAATATATTTTTTTATTTCAATAAAACTTGTTTTTTTTTCAATTTTTCATGAAATTAACCGAAACAATTAATAAAACATTCGAAAGATTTCTGTTTTGTTCCCAAACGATTTTTTCCGCATTTCAATGCAACATGTGAAAAAAACACACTTGTGTGAAAAAAACAATTGTTTTTTTCCGGAATTTTCAACGCTATTCGGGACTTTTTCGCCTTTCATGGGTTATCTAAAAATATATTATATAATACTGGTGTGTCTACGTTTACTTAGGTATATTTAGTTAGACAACAGGCATGGCCAAATTGACCTATTTCTAACTCTTCCGCCTTTTTTCACACACTCGAGTGAAAAAAAATTTACACCTCCACCACCTAATAAGTTAAACGACTTGGTAATTATTAGGATTTAATTAAATCTGATGTAGTCAACACGGGTTCAATAATCAAGGTTGATTAACCCCTTGTATGCCGGAACGCAGATCTACGCGAGACACAATGGCTTTTTAATAGAGACACAATTAAAAAGCCATTGTGTCTCGCGTAGATCTATCTCTCTCGATCTCTAATTACGGCATACGAGAGGTTAAGAGATAGAGATCATTGTTTACTAACAGAAGAACCGTATAAAAAGTATCGAATATAAGTATTTTTTAAATGATTAAATATTATAAAAAATTCCCAAGTCGGTTGACTTATTAGACAGACTATAACCTCCATGTCATTTTGATACTCACTACCACTAACTATATCGCTATCTTTTTCCATTTGTTGAAAAACATTTGACATTATTAACGCAAAAAGATACATAAAACTAGCTTCTGTCAGCGGCTCCGCCCGCTTAAAATAGGTTTCTCCATACAAACTTTGGACCCCCATTGATCTCCTTAGGGTGATGAATGTTCAATGCTCGCCTAGCCTACTCTAACTCTATTTTGCTCAAGGTTTTTTTTTTTATCTATTAAAAAGAAAGCTTGAGCAGAATTTCACGCTCCTAGTCCTCATTACTTTCGGCTGTGCCTTGATATGTCAGTCAGTCAGTTTCTCCTTATAAATATATAAAATAATGATAAATTATAGAAATCTTTTGTGTTTCGAAAATATTATAAACACAAAAGATTTGAGTCGAAGTGCATCTAAAGCACGTCATGCATCATAATGATTAAAGATTTTCCTCTAGTCAAATAAAATTAATATGTACCCCAGTAAAAATGTTAACGCTTCGACGCTCGAGCGCGCGACTCGAGCGTCGAGCCCCCGAGTCTTCAACGCTCACGAGTCCTAAACGCTCGAGCGTTTAACGCTCGAGTCTTGAACGCTCAATAGCGTCGACTCAGCGCTCAACGCTCGACTCTCAGCGCTTATTTTTACAACACATTTTATCCTCATCCTCCATGGTTGCTATGAAACAAAACGACTCAAAAACAATTAACATACTTACTTTTTTTTGGATTTTTTCTCGCCACTCCTAGAGAAATGGATTGTTGCGACTTATTTTTATTTATTTAAGAAGTAATTTTCATATAATAAATAATTAATGGAACGTGTAGTTGATTTTTGGGTAGGATCCGGCCATGTCTTTTCGTAAGGTCACATCACTAAAATTGTCAGACAAGAACTGTCAGGGAACTCATCATAGGACAAAAAAACTATATAATATCTTGGGTGTGATCTTGAGCGTGTCTATTAAGGCTTTCAGTCTCGATACATCTCCGAGTCCAGGGACTATAAAACCAAGATTCGAACAAGTCCCGGGAATCCCGGGAAAAACGAGTCTTTCGTCTTTCTTTTTACCTAATATTTGAATATAAAAAGATAAATATTTATATTCAAATATTAGGTATTTGATTTATTAAAGAACTTTATTAAAACCAGCATTTCCATCTTGGTTTTCTTCTGCCGTGGTGTTACAATCGTGTAAAATAACAATGACGAGTTGTCTTTTTGCTTTTTTAAAGTGAGCACGTAAAAATCATGATGCATCTAATGTCGTTTCAGTACGGTTGGATTTGTTATTTTGTTACAAAATTGGCATTCAAAAGTTTGTTACAAAATTGGCATAAAAAATTGTGTCAGATGGGCAGGCTCTTTTTCGGACGAATACAGGTTACAGTGCGGGGTGAGGCAGGGTGGTCTGACCTCACCTAAGCTCTTCAACCTGTACATAAACCAACTCATCGGTGAGCTCAGCAGTGCCAACGTCGGGTGCTATATAGACGGTGTATGTGTCAACAATATCAGCTACGCAGATGACGTGGGGTGTATACGGGGTCCCAACCAACATCTGTCGGGACCCAAGCCAACCTCACCTGCACGTGGTGCACCCTGCTGAAAAACGGACGAGGATATGGCGACCCGCCAACACGCACTGGACCAGCGTGGCGGGTTATGGTCCGAACCCCCCCAATGCAACATAGAAATACGCACAGGCCCCAAGTGCCCGGCGACCCCAGTGGTTGTGTTGACGTGGACGGGCGTGGGCGCAGCCCTGGGGTCAGGGGTGCTAAGAATCTCCGGGCGGGAACGTTTAACCGTCGACGACTGGACCTGGCAACCTATAATGTACGTACACTCCGGTCCGACGAGAAGATCATCGAACTGGAGGAAGAGTTGAGCGGGTTACGATGGAGTATTGTGGGATTATCCGAAGTCCGAAGACAGGGGGAGGACACGATAATTCTCAAATCCGGTAACCTGCTTTACTTCCGGGAGGGTGATCAGCAGTCCCCAGGGTGGTGTCGGGTTTATCGTCCACGGGTCCCTCGTGGACGATGTGGTGAGAGTCGAGAGTGTGTCGACCAGGGTGGCGTACCTGATACTCAGAATATCATCAAGATATTCGTTGAAGGTCATACAGGTTTACGCCCCGACCTCAACACACCCCGATGACGAAGTGGAATCCATGTATGAGGATATATCCAGAGCCATGCATGGTTCTAAGACTCACTTCACCGTTGTCATGGGGGACTTTAATGCGAAACTGGGCAAACGAGACGGTGATGAGCTGCGAGTGGGGCAATTTGGATTTGGACATCGGAACCGCCGGGGACACCTACTGGCTAGTTTTATGGAGAATGAGGGCCTCTACATGATGAACTCCTTCTTCAGAAAGCGTAAGCACAGGAAGTGGACCTGGCAAAGCCCTGATGGCATAACTAAAAATGAGATTGACTTCATCATGTCGACGAAGAAGCAAATATTCAATGATGTCTCTGTGATCAATGCGGTGAAAACCGGGAGTGATCACCGTATAGTAAGAGGCACATTGAATATCAATGTTAAGCTTGAAAGATCTCGACTGATGAAGTCTACGCTCCGTCCTGCACAGATCCAGATCCAAAACTCCGAGAGCTTTCAGCTCGAACTTCAAAACCGTTTCGAGTGCCTAGGAAGCTCCGTGGACCAATATAATGATGGGTTCGTGGAAGCTGTCCATACAGTCGGGTCTCAGTTTTTTAAGATCCGTACAAGTAAGACCAAGAGGCTCACTGATCAAACTCTCGAGCTCATGAAGAAGAGGCGTGAAATGACTTTGCAGTCTTCAGATAATGCGTGTACGTACCGGCAGCTCAATAAACAGATCTCGAAGTCTCTGAAACGCGACCTTCGCCGATTTAATACCGAGAGGATTAAGGACGCGATTGGATCGCATTGGCCACTGTTGGACATAGACCTCCCCCTAGCGTCGCCACAACGAACGTTCACGTAAAAAAATATTTCAAAATAATGCTTCTTGAAATTTTATACACATTCTTCTTGTATTTAATAATGATTTCATTTAGATATAGTAGCTATTCGTAGTAATTTTAAAATTATGAAGGGCAACACTCAGGTTGACATCAATAAACAATATGGCCGATGTTTACATAGGGTTAAATTTGTATTTCTATTTGTTACAAGTTTTTAACACAATATTTAGTAAAGTTTTTATTGTGCAACATGGTTAAACGTTGCTGTGTAAAGTTTTGTAATAGTGATGGGTATCCTGGTTGTGGGATTTCATTTTTTAGGTAAGTTTTCTGTTTTGTTTACAAATTATTTATGTAGGGTGACAACAAACATCGTTTTGAATTTCATGCGGGAATTAAAATATATTAATTACCTGTAAAAATACATACAGAAGGGGCATCATAAAAAACTGAGAAGACGGACTGGGTGATGCAATTTTATAAAATTTTGTTGCCTACTGTTCAAATTTTATATTATTAAAAGCAAAGCTTTTATTTATTTATTTATTTTATAATTTATGTACACACAGTATAAAGAAGAAGATACAAAATTATTATAAATTATGTACAAAGGTACTGCTTATTTCATGAAGAAATTTCTTCCAGCAGACCTGCGAAAGGAAAGATCAGAAGAAATGTAGACAATAGTGTGCAGAAATAAGTAAAGAAGAGTTAGTGAAATCTTATACTAATAAATACTTATATAACTATATAAATACCTTATACTAAAAATACATAATATATATATATACACAAATAAGATTATCACACAAGAGAGGAAAGATAGTGCTCTTTTACTTGAGTCTTAAAAAGAGAAATAGTTTTCAACTCACGAATGCTAGGCGGAAGAGAGTTCCACAACCTTACTGCATGGACAGAGAAAGCGTAGGAATAGTAGCTGGATTTATGAGGGGGGGATTTAAGGAGGGATCTCAGGTGTGATCTGCACGGTGCGTCGCTAGCGCGTGCGTAAGAAAAACGGTCGCGCAGGTAGGAGGGATAAGAAGGGTTGTGTAGGATGTTGAAAAGGAGACATAAAATCCGAGTGTTCCTGCGAAGACGGATGGGGAGCCACTTGAGTTCCTTGCGAAGATGAGAAACATGATCATACTTTCGTAGACCAAAAACAAACCGAATGCATAAGTTTTGCAGTCGCTCAAGCTTGTTTAATAGCTCCTCAGTGGCATCCAGGTAGCAGGCGTCGGCATAATCTATAATCGGCTGAATAAGTGTTTGGGCCAAAGAGATTTTCGTTTTCAAAGGCAAGAGACCCTGGAGGCATTTGAGTGAATAGAAGGAGAAATTTACCTTCCGACTGACTTCATTGACCTGCGCACGCCACGAAAGATTGGAGTCGATGATGACACCCAGATCCTTTGCAGTTTCGGTGTAGTCAATACAGACACCATCGAGAACTAAAGGCTGCAGAGAAGAAACTACTGCCGCATTGCGGACGAATCTACTGCCTATGATCATGGCCTGTGATTTAGTTGGGTTGACTTGCAGGCCAAATGATTTTGCCCAAGCGCTGATACAAGCCAGGTCACGATTCATGGCAGCAATCGCAGAATCTGCATCAGCTATAGTAAAATGTCGGTAAAGCTGCAAGTCATCTGCGTAAAGATGGAAGGAATGGACTAGAAGATACTGCTCTGGTAACAAAGTTAATGAAGATAGAAAAAAGAAGAGGAGAGAGACCGCTACCCTGAGGAACGCCCTCAGTGAGATTACACCAGTTTATATGGTAATTAGATTATTTTATGTGGTAATTAGAGACACAATAGTAAGACAATAGGTGCGCGAACGCCGGCGTTCGCTTGAGGTTTAGTGAATTACGAAATATCTGAGGAGGCACAACAATATTTTTTAATAAATCAAGTAGGTACCAATTTTACTAATCTTATCTTCCCCGTAGATCGGGCACCTTCGGCCGCTCGGCAATCTTCAGCTGCTCTCGTGACGCAACGGAAAGCGGCAAGAGGTGTGGCATGCGGGACACGTGTCTTCGGACCACTTCAGTATGTAGTTATTTGTGACCACTTCGTTACCGATCTCTGAAAACGACGCGCGTGCACTCCAAACGCTTCCCAATTATTGTACATTCAAGAGAATAAAATCAGTTTTATTATAAATTAACTAGTTTTTTCTTTCAAACAAACCTTATTCTGACAATTACGAACACAAAAAGAATAAACTAAATAGGTGCCGGTTCTTCTTACGTACACACACATTAGGCATTTTTTTTATCAGTATAATATATTTTATACTCACTTGCCGCATAAGAGGATATCGCTATCGTTATTGGTAGCAAAATACAGGGCGGGCTGGCTTAAAAATAGGCTTAAGCATAATTAGCCTATTAATGTTCCCACTGCTGGGACTCAAACCTCCTCTCTGGGAAAATATATGGGCCATAAACCACTAGTGGATGCTGCGGATTTGTGCGATGTAATAATTATATCTTCGAATTCTTAAAAAAAATATTATTCTCCTGATTAGCCGTATGGGATGAATGAATTTCGTGACAACGTCAATTAGTACCTAGGTGGTAATTCAAGTATTTTATATTAATCGATGCAACTATATGACACCAATATAAGGTATATACAGACATCAGCTATTTCCTAATCATTACAGAGAAAACTCACAGTTCCCTTTTGGTAAACATATTGAGATCAGTTGATACATGATATTAATTAATTGTATTTGAACTTGCATGTTTCAAAAATATAAATATTTTACTACTTTAGAGGAAAATTGTCCCGTGGTAATGTATGGACACACTAGTAAAACGAGATGACAGGACTCTTTCTAACTTTCCTTTTCGGGGACGCTTTTGAGGTTGTCGTAGTCAATCTAGTACTAGAATATATAAAATCTTTGGTTGTGTGTGCTTGTTGTTCGCCATTATGGCGCTGTCGGCCGTAACGAGATGATACGGTACTAAAACTAGTGATGACAACCTCAGCGCAAAATACATCGATAAATGTTGGTGAAAAAAATAATACAAAAAAAAAAATATAGATGTGTAAAGTACACATCTATAATTATTTTTTGACATTATATTAGTAAATTTGAAAGTATATTTTAAACTTACTGCATGTAAATTTACTGTACTGCCTTTGTCTTAATCAGACTAATAAAAAATGCGAAAGTTTTGATGGATATCTCTTACTTTTCCAGTCTTAACTATAATGAAAAAAAAATGAAATGAAATAAATATTTGTCAGTTAGCTTCGAAGTCGTGGAATAATGAATACAGTATCAAAGTCAAAAAGGTTAAATAAAATACATTTTATATTGTATTCATATTTTATTATTTATTCAGAAATCGTTTACTTCAAATATACCAATTATAGGCACTTCGAAATTATGAAAATGTTGGTCAGTCAAAAAAGTGAAGCTACATTGCATGTTCCAAAGGGTAGATCGCTAGTGTAATGGTTGTTTTTAGGAGTCCAGTTGGTAGACTCTGACCAACGAAAGATGGGAGTGAATTATTTATTAAAGTCTATATATGGCAGCATTTAAAAAAAAATTAAGCACTGACAAAAATGTGTCGTAGACATTTCAAACTTCATGCATCTTATCTTAACAATCATTTACTGTTGTTTATAGGAGACGCTTATGGATGAGTAAATTAAATAATAGGCATATTGTTGTATTATATTATGACATTTGATTGTTTTAATTATGACTTATTTTTAGTGATATCATTAAACTGTTACGAAATAATTGTGATTTCCGTTTTCAGACTTAAGCGTGAGAACACTGAAAAGAATAAAAAAGAAGGCTCTATTAGTCAAGGAAAGTGGAACACTCCCGGAAAAAAGTGCCCTCGTAGTGCAACAGTTTCCA
The DNA here is from genome assembly GCA_910589285.2 of Mythimna ferrago. Taxonomy (NCBI): domain Eukaryota; kingdom Metazoa; phylum Arthropoda; class Insecta; order Lepidoptera; family Noctuidae; genus Mythimna; species Mythimna ferrago. Next base: position 20,291,141 of record OU342673.1, on the reverse strand, counting down.
ATTTGGATCATTTTGATGTTCTGTTTGTGAATGTTATAGTAAATAAATTATTTAAACGAAATTTAAATCTTGCGTTAATTCATTAAACTCCAAGCAAACGCCAGCGTTCTCTCTCATTTGTCTTTCTATTGTGTATCTAATAGTAAGTATTCGAAAAGTTAAACGCACATTATGCAGGCAAGCAACATAGGTACAAGTTCAGTTCAGTTGACATATAACTTGGGGGATTATATTGAAGAAAAAAATGCTTGACTGCTGGTCTAGCTCCACTACCACTAGGGCGCACAAATTGTTAGTTTGAAATTTGTAATCACTGGTAGTGGCACGTGTTCACAATGGTAGAGTTGTGTGTCGTGAGTAAACGGGCGTTATAACTCTATCATTTTTATATTTTTTTTACTTTATTTTTATTTTATTATTAAGGCACACCAACAATTTGTTAACAATATTTTCCATTTAACATTCAGAAGATTGTACAGTGCAAACAAAACAATTACAGGCGTGCACAACATTCACAATTGCGTACCTAAATTCTTAGTATTTTTAAATTAAAAATTTAAAAAAAGGTCCAAGAAAGAGGAAGAAATTAAGCGAGTGCGCTGTTCTAACAGTTTGAGTTTGGCATACCCTACCTTTCCGTCGCTTATCCATATAGAGTTTTGGGTTAAATTGTAATAAGGAATGTTTTTTAAGCACAGTACGCACTGCCTAACAGTGTTATTATAGAGTCTGTGCGGAAAGTAAACCATCGTGGGATTTGAGGGCGCTGCTGTAGATAAATATCGTTTTTGTTATGTAAGCAACATTGTGACGTCATTATAGTGCGACTGTTAAATCTTGATATTTTGAAACTATGTTAGACTAGCTTCTTCCAGCGGCTTCACCCTAGAAAAATAATCCTATTGGCTGAATTTGCTCACCTAATGAAACTGCAAAGCTATAGCTTATGTGCTATATTATTGCAATGTTTATGATTTAGTTCATCTGTCTAGTAGTTTTTGCGCGACACATCCATACATACGAGTACCTCCGTCCATCTTCACAAACTTTCGCATTTATAATATTAGTAGCCTATTTATTGAACTTGCTCACGTGATAAAACTTAGTAAAAATATAGGTTATAAGCTATATTAATGCAACGTTTATCATTAAATTCATCCGTTTATAAGTTTTTGCCTAATGCCGTTAATTGTGGCGACACCTGAGGGACGCCTATGTCGAACAGTGGACGTCTTTCGATTGTAATGATGATGAACATTTAAATGCAAACACGAACCGGTAAAGGAAAATAGCGTGAAGAAACTGCTGTACTGCCTATCGAGGTAGGTTCCACCAACGACCACTTACCCAGTTCCAACGAAAATGGTTCTATCACTTTGACTGGGATCGGTCTATTATCACTGACTGGAATATTGTAGCTAGCAACAAGTTTATGTTTACCCTAGTTAAATATAAAGGTAAAAATGGGACACACTACCACTTTCTCGTTGTCTTCCTCAGTACATTTTTCCCTTTTGCTAATCAATGAAAAATAAGAACTTAATGACTATGAAAATAAAGTACACTTCAGAATTTGTAATGTTGCTTCGTAAAAAATCTATTTAGCCTGTAAGGGACCATCTCGCATATAAGATCCTTGGGATCACTTGGTTGTCCGTCTGTTTATCTGTTAAGACCCTTTAACTCGAGAACGCTTGGAGGTATCGAGTTAAAATTAAAACCATATACTCAAGTCTGCGGTCGTTTGAAGTTGTGAAAAAATCTGACTTCTGAGTTAACGAAAAAAAAAAAGATACGGCCGTTTATGTCGCAAAAAAACATATATTTCGATACTCAAGGGAATCAAAGTTCATAGGGTGAATCTCGTTGACCTGGAATTTGGCATAAATCCAGGTCTCATAGAACAAGTACAGGGAAGAATCTGAAAATTGTGTAGAACCGCCACAAAAAAAAATTGTTTGCAATTCGGAAAAATCTTCGTAACTCAATTCGGGAATTGATTTCATAGGTAAATTTGTACAGAATCTTCAGTGCGCGAGTCCGACTTGCACTTGCCCGTTTTTATTTTAGTTAGTTACTGTATCCTTATTCAAGCCTGAAAAGAAATATTCTAAGTTAGTCGAAATGCATTATAAATTTAAAGTATCAATACTCTTTATACTAGCCATCGAAAATATTGACCAAAACAAAATAAACAAATATCGTCATGTTTAAATGAATTTTCGTTTAATTTATATATATTTGGAGATAACAGGGACAGGAGTTCACCTAGGAAGTCTAAAAACATTAAAATAAAAGTGTTACGTACCAAAAACACAGCATACCAATGTTTCCCAAGTTCGTGATTTTGTTTTGATCAATAATGGTGTGATTTGCCATTTGTTATCTTTGGCAAAACTGTAATATATTAAATATTATTATCCCTTGCAGTTCAATGAAATTTTTTATCACATTTCTGAAGATTTCAATTAAAAATCACAATAAAATAACAATAAACAAACCCTCTATCAACATGATATGACGTTTGGCATTTGACGGATGGCTGGGTTGGATAATCTTTAATGTTGTTTTCACTTTACGCTACGACGGTTCTTTTATCGCACAGACAATACCTACTTAGACTTTACAAATATTTCCAACTTATACGCGAACAAAGTCACGAGCAAGAGATAATGATTATAAGAAAACAAAATCAATCAAAAAACCTAATAGCAACATTTTCGACTTCTACGCGGACGAATTCACGGGAAAAGGCTAGTTGTTAAATGAACATGCATCGCATACAATCAGAAATAATCAAAAGTATCAACATCGTTTAAGCAGCATACGGTCAGAGTGAACAGCTTCAGAATTTTTAAATTCGGCCTCCTTTTTGTTGTACCAACATTCGTTGGTCAGACTCTAGCAATCATTTAATATTTTTTTTGAATAGGTAATTGATTTATTTGAAAATATTAAGAAATTAGGAATGTTTTTTTTTCATAAGGTGAAGTTTATATTCTTCAATAAAAGCTAAAAAACTACTTCTAGTTAGGTTCAAAATATTTTGCAACATCGGTAACGTACTTAAATTAAATAGGTTATTTTTTTCAAATTCAGCTCCTTTTCAAGTTAAATGGCAATAACTTTTTTTAAATCAAGGGATCAGTTTTTTTTTACACCACATTAGAATCTGCATTTAATGGAAATATTTTTTAAGTCCAGTGATTATCTGAATAACTATAGTTAAAATTTGAAATAAACACATTTTTCCTTTAACATCTTTAAGTTTACAGTAAAACAGTTACTTGCTTATTATAGCACATGTGTTCAGCAGTAATATCTATACAAAAACAAAATAGGAAAATAATGTTTTTTGTTGAAATTAGAGCCAAATTAGTGTCGCAATGTGTTGTTTTTCAAAAAAATATAAAGATCAGTTTTATTCTGAGAGCTATGGTAAAAAGTGGTTTTAAATTGGGGTAGGTATGTGACAGCTGAGTACATGGTGTATCGACCCCTTAAGGCCCAAGCGCCCGAAAGGTGCTTTAAAACAGTGATTTTCTGGAGCCTACTCCTCGGTGACGGCCAGGTTAATAGGTTTGAAACAAATATATGTTTATTATAGATTCATGAACAACATTATCAACATTTGAATTTTTCGTGCGATTAATACTTTTGTCTAAAAAAATATTACATACAACAACATCACATTCGCAACTTTTCCCTACTCCTTCGAAACGGCTTGGATCTTTAGAAACATTTTTACACATAAAAATTGGTAGTTAAATATTGCATTGCATAATTATGTATATCAATCAACGCAAAGAAAATGGATTTAAAAGTCAGCGGGGCTCTGTCCGGGCGCAGCTGGCCACAAATAAATGCACAGATATGCGTACTGCCGCCTAGGCGGGTGCGAGAGTTGCGTCCATTTAATTTCAGCCAGATGGTTCAAGGAACTATAAGCCTTAACGTTGGACCACTATTAACGCCACACCATGTATATTTTAGTGCGTTTCACTTAGTGTCCCCGTACACGGGCCACCAACGGGCCACAAAAAAAGCCGCCACAAGAAAACGCTGCCATAAAAAAACGCCAAAAAAAGCTTGAAGCGGCTTTTTTGTGGCCCGTGTGCGGGGACACTTAAGAATTTCCACTGACCTCTATATATCTACCACTGGAAGCTGTTCCGCGAAATTTTATATATCCTACGGGTAGACGCTGCGCGCTGTTCAAAGATTTTAATCTTTGACGCTGTTCCATACGTTTGACAGCTAATATTTCTTTGTAGGTACCTCACTGACCTCTTTCTTAGGCTGCCCGCCCAGGTCCGATAATCGGTGGTACGACTACGTGCTGCGCGGCGACTTCCCTGACGGGGTCAGCGTGGTTTGTTACGCAGACGACACGCTGGTTCTAGCGCAGGGAGAGTAGTACCAGGCGGCGGTCGCTCTAGCGACACGCGGGGTTGCGATGGTCGTTGACAGGATCCAGGAGTTGGGACTCGAGGTGGCGCTTCACAAATCCGAGGCTATGTGTTTTCACGGTCGCCGCCCTCGGAACGCGCCGCCATTGAGTTCCCAACTAACGGTACGAGGAGTTCACATCGGTGTCGGGTCGACGATGAAGTACCTGGGGCTCGTCCTCGACAGCCGGTGGAATTTCGTGGAGCATTTCCGACGTCTGGCTCCCAAACTCAACCGGGCTGGGGCTGCGTTCAAGCGGCTCCTGCCCAACCTTGGGGTCCAGATGCCTCCTGCCGGAGGCTCTACGCGGGGATTGTTCGGTCCATGGCCCTCTATGGGGCGCCGGTATGGGCGCCGTTGCTGAAAACGCAACCGGCGGCCATGCTGAACGCCTGCCAGGGGCCCATGGCAATAAGGATGGTGCGGGGATACCGCACGGTCTCCCGCGAAGCGGCGAGCCTCCTGGCTGGCCTACCACCGTGGGATCTGGAGGCAACAGTCCTTGCACACATGCACGATATGCGCGTGGAGATGCAACGCCGGGGTGAAAGTCCGCTACCGCGACAGGTCACGGCATGGCGGACAGAGCTCCGGCGGGATCTCATGGTGAAATGGCGTCAACGACTATCGCAACCCAGTGCTGGGCACGCCACAATCATGGCGCTAAGTCCCCTCTTTGAGGCGTGGCTGGAAAGACCTCACGGCGTCCTTACCTTCCGTATGACGCAGGTCCTCACTGGACATGGTTCGTTCTGGAGTTTCCTGCACCGGATTCGTGCGGAAGTGACGCCCGGGTGTCGCCACTGTGCGGAACGCCCGGAGGACACGGTGGAGCACACAGTCGAGGTGTGCCCTGCTTGGGCGGAGCATCGCCGTGCCCTCGTGGGGGCGATCGGCGGCGGAGACCTCTCGCGCCGCGCCTTGGTTGAAGCCATGGTCCGGAGCGAGGAGGAGTGGCAGGCGGTGGCCGACTTCTGCGAAGCAATAATGCTCGCAAAGGAGGAGGCCGAACGCAACAGGCAACGGCGTTACCGCCGCCGCCGCCGGCACCGGGATACTTCCGATTTCCGGCCACCGTAGGCGCGGGCTTGCGGACAGTGAGCAATGGGTAGCTCGCTGTCCGGCCGTCCGGTAACTGTCCGGACCAAGCCCAAGTCGTCGACGGCGCGCACTGTTCCCGCGCGCCTCAAGGAGTTGTCAGCAACAGCAGGGACCCAGCCGGGTCGAAGCCTACTGGGGCCAGGGTTATCCGAAAGGGCGCTCGAGCCCCGGTATGAAGGCTAGAAGGAACGGGGTGGGTCTTTTAGTCAGTAAGAGTCTGAAACTATCTCCCGCTCCGCCCAAGAGCGGGGGTTGTCATTGGATGATTTTTTCCCACCATAAAAAAAAAAGGTCCGATAATCGGGGACCCATTTTTTGTGGGAGAAAAATAGAATACATTGATAGCAATAGTGCAACGCACGCGTCCTACAAAAAGTTGGTCAGAAATACAGAACAATGTTACAAATATTTATACAAAATCGGCCCTATTATCTGTCCTACAAAAAGTCTGACGTGGACGGGCAGCCTTATTAGTTTCAAAATGGAGCGATTAAAGTTGGCAGTGTTGTGTATTTGGTAGCACAAGGCTATATTTTGTGACTAGGGGATAAAGCAGTGTCTTTAAGTCGCGGGCGGCATGTTGAATTCCGAACGTAACGAAGGTTGCAAATTTAATACCGAACGTCAGTGAGGGATCTATATAATTAACTCCTGAGCATCGCGAGGGAGTTAATGTACAAACCTGAGTGAAGTGAGGAACTCAAGCCGCCCAAGACAAAGACAGCGTTATCCCCTTGTGGGATACTCTCAGATAGGTAATCTACTTTTTAGCTTTTTCTCAAACAAAGATTTTAAGAATTTATTAATCAAAAATCAAATTAATATGCATTCAGCCATTACTCTAATCCGTTATTGTTGTTTCGGTCCTAAATTAATATATTTCCTTCGTGCTTCCCACTATGGAAGCACCCTCACCTTTTCGAAAAAATGGACCAAATTATCCGGCACACCCTACCTTTAATTTTAAATATGACCTTGGACGATCGAGCTTGGGCTCAAGTTGCTCTTTCCATCCGTATGGGAAGCCTCGGCGTCCGCAAAAATTCATATCTTCGGTCCACGGCACTGATAAATTAATCAGGAACATCCTAATTTCGACACTGATTCCTTTAGAAGTGCCGTGTATCGCCGAGGCTTTGGATGCCTGGAGAATCGCTTGCCCGAATACAAATCCACCTAACAACCCGGCTTTCCAGAGACGGTGGGATGAGCCGCTCTGCAAAGTAGTTCAGGAAAACCTAATCGTAACATCTGCTACTGCTGCGGAGCGTGCGCGCCTGCTGGCTGTGGGAAATTGGGAGTCAGGTCTTTGGCTTCACGCACTGCCGTCGTCGAATATTGGCATCTTGTTCGTCGATACTACTTTCCGCTTAGCTGTTACCCTACGTCTAGGTGCTCCTTGTTTTTCTCCTCATCGCTGCCACAGTGGCGAAGTTGTCAACAGCCTCGGTCACCACGGCCTGTCATGCAGTTGAAGTGCGGGACGCATATCGCTGCACGCGAACATTAACGACATCATCCGACGAGCCCTTGTCACCGTCGGCGTTCCGGCTATTTTGGAACCTCATGGCCTGGCACGCGACGATGGTAAGACACCAGACGGTATGTCTTTATTTTCTTGGAAGATGGGTAGGCCTTTAGTGTGGGAAGCTACCTGTGTCGATACTCTTGCGCTATCCCATCTTCGTAGCTGTAGCTCATCGTGCTGTGCTGGTGCTGCCGCGGCGGCTGCAGAGAACCTCAAGCGGCGAAAATATAACAGCCTCGTCGGCAGTTATATTTTTGAGCCGTTTGGGGTTGAAACTCTCGGGCCGTGGGGTCCGAGTGCTCATATGCTTTTTAAAGAATTGTCAAAACGCTTAATTGACGCTTCGCGTGACCCAAGGGCTGGCTTCTACCTCGGTCAGAGAATAAGCATTGCCATACAACGTGGCAATGCTGCCAGCCTTTTGGGCACACTTCCAGTCGACAGCGATGCGGAGGAGTTTCATGACGTCATATTTAGCTAGTGTATATATTATTTTTAATTATTTAAGTTATTGTTTAATTATAATAAGAACCCATGTAGGCCTATAATAAAAGTTCAATATGTAATTTAATTTGAATTTTATAATGAAAACGTAATTTTTATTCATGTCATCACGATTTTCTTATTAAAATTGTGTTCATTTACTGAATTTATCCTGTTCATTTACTTAGAAAATTGCGTTTATTAATTGGGGTTACGGGGTATTTTTCAATTCATTGCTTTCATTTTTTTATATACATATTTAATGTATATAAAAATATATCCAGATTAAATCGTAAATCTAAATTAAAAAAAGTTATTTCATATATTTAAATCACCAAAAAACACTAACTGCAGCGCTTACCTATTTATATAATTGATCGTAAACTGACTTCTAGTGTATAGGATAGTTTTTTTTTATCTCAAGTGTCTGCATAATTAGACAATATGGGGAATCATCAAAATATGCATGTTTTTCATAATTTGGTTCAGATTGAGATAGCGTGTCTTTACACAAAACAGTCCTGTTTTGTCTAAAGGCAAAAGAAACCCATTCACAATTTTTAAATGTTTAGTTTAAAAAAGAAAAGCGCTAAAAAAGGAATACAACGTAGGCAATTATAAAAATAAGAATTCAATCAGAAATATATTGGCATAGGATAGGCATACAAAAAAGATTTCAACATTTTTGGCCTTGCAGTCCTTGGAACAGTCTTTATGTTTTTACTCTTTTTACCAGACTTACTCTCAGTTTCTGTTTTTTTTTCGTAATGTGGTTCATCTTTAGTGTCCAATAAAGAAATGCATTTCCATAGCAAAACATTTTCTTGCTCTTCGTAACTCAACACAGACTTCGGTTTCGGTGGCTCCCAAACATATTTATGTTTCTGTTCAATATTATCTTTTAATGTTTGGTTATGAGTTGCTAGAATAGTTTCAATACCATTACTAACTTGATATTCATTTGGTGGAGGAGCTCTATGACAAGCTTTTGGAAAACGACTAACTCGATATAAAGGTCCACGCTTAAAAGCAGGAAAACATTTTGGTTTTTCTAAGCAATAATAGCCAGGTCCAGGTGTATTTAACATCCCATGCACGGGCATCCAGCAGTACCATGGTCCAAAACGCCACTCAGAAGACGAAAATGGGATTCTAGATTTTAATTGTGCAGATCCATCTGTACTCATTTTTTTTTGAGGAACATCTGCCGGGCTTGGTTCGTCAAGTTTTTTTACTAAAGGTTTCATACGAATAGTTTTAGATTTGAATTCCCACGTTGGTAAAATACATGGCTTTGCTTCATTCTCTTTAATTTGTGGTTCTACAATTTCATCATCGTCGCTTTCTTCGATTATTTCTTGTTTAAATCTTTTAGCAGAACATCCAAAAGGCGCAGTGCTACAGTTAACAAAATTACCTATTTTTAAATTTACTTGATAAGTAGCTGGACTTGGGCCCTCTTCGCGCTGTACTTTAAATCGCTTTCCTTTCATACCGAAACAAGCTGGTTCTGGTAGTTTAGCGTGACATGGTATTTCAGGTATTTCTTTTGCTTCGAAATCTCTTCGCAACCAATGATCTGCTGGTCCTGGACTAATATCATATTTTGACTTTGGATTAGGAAACCTTTCAGCTTTTGATCCTAGAAATTGAAGATCTGTGCCTTTAGGTAACATAGGATGATACGTTGCACCGCTAGGAAGATTTTCTAATATATTTCTTCGTTGAACCATTTCTATAAATCGCAGTTGCTTTGAGGTTTTTCGTTTCAAAGCGCGAAATTTTTCTTGACAAATTTCATCTTTAGTAGGTTTCCTTTCAATAGAATAATCTGCAGGACCAGGTCTTACTTCAATATGTTTATAATCTTTAGAAGTTCTTTTACTCCATTTGCACCCTTGATAAAAAGCTGTAGACTCGTTTACTGTAACATTATAAAATGGTGGACCTTCTTCTTTAATCTCGTCCCTCATTCGATGCTGAGCTCCATTGGGTGCTATATCAAATCCCCTATCATTTCTTGAAGGATTTGATAAACCTTCATCGCCAAGACAAGATCGGGGTGTGGGGCCTATAAAAAGTCGTTGCCGTACTTTACCGTGACACACAACGTCGTCTTCTAATTCTTTTCCCGTGGGACATTCACATGGAGGTGAAATTCCACATTTACACAACATTTCTTCCAAGTCTTCTGCGCTAAATGCTTCGTAAGGAAATCTTGGCGTTTTTGAAAGCATGGATGAACAATTTGGTATATTACTAGGCAAATTTTGGTCATAAACGGCATCAGTCCATAATTTTGATATAATGTGCGTGATGCGAGGTGAATTGGAGAGAAATGGAGCTGCGTTTTGTTTTCTTATCCTTGTATAACTTTGACTATACGAACCAGGATCAAGTAGCGTAAAATATTTTGGTGGTGGTGGAAAACGATCAGCTAAATTGTACGCCATATTTATATTATGACCGCACGGCACGGGTTTCTCAGTGATAGTAGATTTGAATGTGTGATATTAAAGTAAACACCATTTTTTTTTAAATAAAGCGGCTACAAAAAAGTATAAAATATAAATAAATAGTTTTAAAAATTGTATTGTCCCTCTACAACTACAATATTAACAGTGTCATCCAGACGATTTGAAGTAAATACTGATGTCATCTGTCGAGGTGTACAAACGAGTTTTTAATTATAATATTTTTTTCATAGAAAAACAAAGAATGGTAGTGCGTGGCCACTGACCTCTACATTTATCATGGCGTCAAACATTTTATTCTACCTAATGAACGAATCCACATAATACAAAAAGGTATAAAACCTGATATCATTGTCAGATTATTATATTTAGTTGATTAAAACTTTATTTTATAATAAAAATGCATCTGTGGCTGCAACTAACTAACTATTTCCATACCCCCACTTTTTTCCCTTGAGACCATGTCATGTTGACGTCTTGATGTTGAATATAATTCAGAGATTTTCATCACGTACAATCAAAGATTTTATTTACCTATCCATATACCTACCCTACTAGACTAGATTGACTACGAAGGAATAATACACTCTCTAAAGTGTTCTTTATTCTCGTCAGTATTAAGTTCACGTGTGTTATTGACACACAAAAGAGAAAAATGCTTCTGAGCAAGACAATGAGATAAATCCTCTGTGTCCCTTTCTCACCTCCTATCAGAAAAAAAAGACGTGTGGCACTCGGGGACTGCCGCGGTAAAGCTATTGCATAGCATTTTTTATCAACTTATGCAATAGACCTCGCCAACAGCTGCTTAACCCCACCCATTCAAAACCAGACCTCGCCAACAGCTGCTTAACCCCACCCATCCAAAACTAGAACTCGCCAACAGCTGCTTAACCCCACCCATCCAAAACCAGACCTCGCTAACAGCTGCTTAACCCCACCCATCCAAAACGCCGACAGCTGCTTTCACTCATTTGTTTTCATACCGGTCACCACGCTCAAAAAACCAATGAGTGGGGGGTGTTAGGTTATTTTCGTTACGGAATTTCTGGATTCGGTCTCCACGCTCAAGGTCTGCGTTAGAAGCTATGCAATAGCTTAAAAAATAAAAACAGATGGTAGTTTTTAACTTGTTCAAGTAATCGTTAAATAGTCCATGTTCATGCATAATGATAGGTGTGTAACATAAAATCAACTGCAACAAAAATTTTAAGCTATGGAATAGCTTCTATTGCGGGCCTTGAGCGTGGAGAACGAATCCAGAAATTCCGTAACGAAAATAACCTAACACCCCCCACTCATTTGTTTTTTGAGCGTGGTGACCGATAAGAAAACAAATGAGTGAACAATCAATCAAAATTCAATTCAAAGTGTGAAAGTGTAACTTCAATTAATATCAAAGAAAAAAAAAACAAAGGAAAAAAAATACTGCATAAATAAAATAAATAAATAATTATAATTGCATAAGTTGATAAAAATGCTATGCAATAGCTTTACCGCGGCAGTCCCCGAGTGCCACACGTCTTTTTTTTTCAAAATAATGCTTCGTGAAATTTTATAAGTACACATTTTTCTTGTATGTATTTAATGATGATTTCATTTAGATAGGTATATTGTCTGTGCGATAAAAGAACCGTCGTGGCGTAAAGTGAAAACAACATTATAGATTTTAAGTAGCAACCCAACCCAGCCATCCGTCAAATGCCAAACGTCATAGTATGTTGACAGAAGGTTTGTTTACTATGTTATTTTATTGTGATTTTTAATTGAAATCTTCAGAAATGTGATAAAAAATTTCACTGAGCTGCAAGGGAAATAATTTTTAATATATTACAGTTTTGCCAAAGATAACAAATGGCAAATCACACCATTATTGATCAAAACAAAGTCACAAACTTGGGAAACATTGGTATGCTGTGTTTTTGGTACGTAACACTTTTATTTTAATGTTTTTAGACTTCCTAGGTGAACTCCTGTCCCTGTTATCTCTAAATATATATAAATTAAACGGAAATTCATTTAAACATGACGATATTTGTTTATTTTGTTTTGGTCAATATTTTCGATGGCTACTATAAAGAGTATTGATACTTTAAATTTAAAATGAATTTCGACTAACTTAGAATATTTCTTTTCAGGCTTGAGTAAGGATACAGTAACTAAAATAAAAAAGGGAAAGTGCGAGTCGGACTCGCGCACTGAAGATTCTGTACAAATTTACCTATGAAATCAATTCCCGAATTCAGTTACGAAGATTTTTCCGAATTGCAAACAATTTTTTTTTGTGGCGGATCTATCAATTTATAATTTTCAGATTTTTCCCTGTACTTGTTCTACGAGACCTTGATTTATGCCAAATTTCAGGATTCTAGGTCAACGCGATTCACCCTATGAACTTTGATTCCCTTGAGTATCGAAATATATGTTTTTTTGCGACATAAACGGCCGTATCTTTTTTTTTTCGTTAACTCAGAAGTTTTTCACAACTTCAAAAGACCGCAGACTTGAGTGTATGGTTTTAATTTTAACTCGATACCTCCAAGCGTTCTCGAGTTAAAGGGTCTTAACAGATGAACAGACGGACAACCAAGTGATCCCAAGGATCTTATATACGAGATGGTCCCTTACAGGCTAAATAGATTTTTTAAAAAGCAACATTACAAATTCTGAAATGTACTTTATTTTCATAGTCATTAAGTTCATATTTTTCATTGATTAGCAAAAGGGAAAAATGTACTGAGGAAGACAACGAGAAAATGGTAGTGTGTCCCAATTTTACCTTTATGTTTAAATAGGGTAAACATAAACTTGCTGCTAGCTACAATATTCCAGTCAGTGACAATAGACCGATCCCAGTCAAAGTGATACAACCATTTTCGTTGGAACTGGGTAAGTGGTCGTTGGTGGAATCTACCTAGATAGGCAGTACAGCAGTTTCTTCACGCTATTTTCCTATACCGATTCGTGTTTGCATTTAAATGTTCATCATCATTACAATCGAAAGACGTCCACTGTTCGACATAGGCCTCCCCCAGGTGTCGCCACAATTGACGGCATTACGCAAAAACTTATAAACGGATGAATTTAATGATAAACGTTAACGTATAGCTTATAACTTATATTTTTGCTAAGTTTAGTAAGCTACTAATATTATAAATGCGAAAGTTTGTGAAGATTGATGGAGGTACTCGTATGTATGGATGTGTCGCGGAAAAACTACTTGACAGATGAACCTAATCATAAATATTGCAATAATATAGCACATAAGCTATAACTTTGCAGTTTCACTAGGTGAGCAAATTCAGCCAATAGGATAATTTTTATTATAGGGTGAAGCCGCTGGAAGAAGCTAGTCTAACATAGTTTCAAAATATCAAGATTTAACAGTCGCACTATAATGACGTCACAATGTTACTTACATAACAGAAACGATATTTATCTACAGCAGCGCCCTCAAATCCCACGATGGTTTACTTTCCGCACAGACTTCTAGTAGCTATTCGTAGTAATTTTTAAATTATGAAGTTCAACACTCAGAAGGCTTCAATTTGATTTGACATCAAAGATTTTATATATCCTAGTCGTAAAGTCCATTTCACGAAAGAAGTCCCGCGGACAATTGTGGAACTAAATTTGACAGATGGGGAGATCGGCCATGTTCAATGTTGTCGTTTGTCGATGTTACAAGTAGCGGCACGTAAGTCTAGCGCTGAACAATACGCAGAGGGGATTGCTGCGCACGGAATAAAGAAAAGTAGAGGAAGTGCCCCTCAGATATCGCGCGCGTGTCAACATTAGGTCGAGATGCGCAACATTTAGCTTATTCACCGTCAGACACTTGTCGCGATTGGTTCTCTCAGAAATACGCGAAATATTACAAATTATGCCTGGTTTTTCGGTTTTGACCTGCAAAAACGAAAACAGAAAAAAAAAATGTATCTTGTGGAGGTGTATCGTATCATCGTTAAGCACCAAATTTTGTTAATTTTTAATAAAATTGATTTTAAATGAAAATACCACATTTTATGACTTTAATGCAAACTATAAACAACCTTATGTTCATAATTACAAAGTCTAAATACACTTGGCCGTCATCTACAAAATCATAACATAAATTCTAGTAACTTCGACGCTACTCAATTAGGGATGGGACACATCCGTAAAGTAGGTCGGTATCGATAATTTTTATTTATTTCTAACTATTTATTTCCTGGCTGGCACCATCATTCAGAAAATTTGTGTCGGACTTTTCATGTGTATAATTTATAAATATTTAACTAAGATTGCACATAAATCACGAGGTTTTAACAACACGTAACCTGCATCCGTCCGAAATAGGTGCGGGTTGCTAATCACTTTCTTTACTTCTTCACGCTTGAAAGGCTGAATATTACATAATATTAACCGTAATACATTAACTTCACAAAACAAATATAGATATTTGAACGATAAAGCAATACCTACTAAGAACAGTTTAATTTAAAAAAAAAAAAATTCAAAGTCAGTCCACAATTGACCGAGATATCGGTGAACAAAACATACATTAAGTCGAACATAGAATCTTCTCCTTTTCGAAGTCGGTTAAAAATAAGATTACCCCCCTACATACAAATACCTCTTTAACATTGATATTTTAAAGATAATCAACCTTATCCATTATTAAGCATTTGTAAGATGTTAACAAATTATTACATTGCATACCTACCTGAATAAATTACGTAACATCAATATTAAAATATCGATATATGCCTACATCTCTAAAAGAGTAGCAAAAGTGATTACATGTGCAGGTGAATATGGCATCTATTTCAGTGTGACTAGAGTTCTGAATAGAATGACAAATGATGAATTGGTTACAGCGCCATCTAGCGTGGAGTAGCTGAACTCGTTGTAAATTGGTTATAAGACGAAAAACATCTTTCTTAATTCTTAATTCTTTATTGTACACACAAAAAAAAAAAAAACTTAACCTTAATACATTCATAATTGATAGTTCATGTACAAAGGCGAGCTTAACTCAACAATGAGTTTTCTCCCAGCAAACCTTTGAGTGACAGAGAGAGAGATCACATTCGAGGGTAGGATCCAGTGTACAACATCTTTATTGTTTGTGTCATGACAAATAATAACAACTTTCAGTTGTTGTAATAAGACTTAATTTATCAAAGCAATAAGAAGATGATTAGTAAAAGTTGCGTTTTTAATTTGTAGCCAATCATATTACTGTTTTTTATGTGTGTAATGGACAATTTAATATACAAATGTGTGACTTTGGCGACACTAGTTCCCGTGCTTTGCCAGGATAGGGGCACTTCTACCTGTATTTTCTGTTCTGTGTTGCTGCGCATGGGAATGAACAGAATGCGACTGGAGAGCCAATCGGCGCTACGCACGCTCGCCCTTCATCCCGCTAGCCCCCTCAGGTACCTTAATTTTTACTTCTGCGCAATAACGGTCAACGCTAAAGTTTCGTGCCGCTACTTATATCAAGGTGCGTTTGTTGTGGTAGATATTTTGTGGGTTTATTATTGGATTAGTGCGTTATAAGGTTTATTTACGATGCCAAAAGTTGTAAAAAGTGCAGGTCGAGAAATGATATTAAAGGTGAAGGAGTTCTGTGAAGCGAAACACAAGAATCGCGGTGCTTTAATACCAATATGCAATGTTTTCGCAAAAGAGTCGCCGCCATGACAGGTAAATTTTGGGGCTGCCAGATACAGATTTTTTCCCGATTGATTTACAGATTGGAATTAAGTTTTTTGTTTTTTTTAATGCACGATTTTTATTATGGAAAATTTGAAAAGGAATTAACACAACACAACAAAAATTTGTAAAGTTATATTCAACAATAATGTAATTAAATACGAAAATAATCTTTGTTTGAATTTTAATTTTTTTTTTATTGTTCATTTTATTGCAGGTGTTTCAGAGAAAACTGTAACGAGAGTTACAAAAGAAGGCGCAACAGCGGCGAGTACTTCTAAAGTTATCGTCACCCCAGGGAAGAGTCGCCCGCATCCTAAAAAGTTCGACTTGGATGGATTTGATTTGTGCGCTATACGGCAAAAAATTCACAGTTTTTATGTTGTGAAGAAGGAATTACCTACATTGATTAAATTACGTGCAGCTTTGAGA
Organism: Mythimna ferrago; assembly: GCA_910589285.2. NCBI lineage: Eukaryota > Metazoa > Arthropoda > Insecta > Lepidoptera > Noctuidae > Mythimna > Mythimna ferrago. The sequence continues at coordinate 20,274,971 of OU342673.1, read as the reverse complement.
GAAGACATAAATTATCAAGGAAGCATCACAATATTGCACCGTATATTGCATAGCATCGGTTTCAAGTATAAGCGATGCCAATCGAAACGTAAATTAATAATGGATCGCTATGATATTACTGCATGGCGTCAAGATATTTGGAGAGAATCCGAAGAAATCGCAATGTGGAGAAAAAACCTGTAGTATATTTAGACAAGACCTATATACACAACACTTATCATGCCAAAAGTTGCTGGCAAAGTGAGGAGGAGCCTGGGATGTTCGTGTCAGAGTCATCAGGGAGTCGTTGGATAATTGCTCATGCGGGAACTGAAAATGGTTTTGTTAATGGTGCATTGTTAATGTTCAAATCCCAATCCAAATCCTCAAATTACCACGATGACATGAACTCAACTAATTTTCTGAAATGGATGAGTGAAAAAGTCATTCCTAACCTACCTGAAAGGTCACTTGTGGTAATGGACAACGCTCCGTATCACTGCACTCAAATAGATAAAGCACCTACAATGTCAAGTATTAAACGTGACATGCAGGAATGGCTGCGAGAAAAGGGAGTATATTTTGAAGATACTTAGACAAAAGCTGTATTATTTGAATTAATTAAACAAAACAAAGGTCCACCTACATATGCCGTGGAGGCATTATTAAAATCTCACAATCATGAATTGCTAAGATTGCCGCCTTACCACTGCGATCTCAATCCGATCGAAAAAATGTGGAGCCTTGTAAAGAGACGGGTAGCGGATAAAAACGTGGGCCAAGATCCAAAAGAAATTGTACGCCTAACAGAAGAGGCTTTAGAGACTGTTATAGCGGAAGATTGGGCAGTTCATTGTAAACATGTACAGCATTTGGAGGAAGAATATTTAAAAAATGATGGTCTTATGAATGAAGCAATGGATCGATTTATTATATCCACGGCTAGTTATAGTGAAACAGAATCTGATTCTGTTTCTATTCACTCTTCTGACAGTGATCATAGTATGACCGATCATAATTATTCAATAAAAATTTGAATAAAAGTTTTAAATGTTATTTTATTTTTCTAATTTAAAGTTAGTCGAACATCTCCATTTTATATTTTAGAATTTACAGGAAGATTTATTTTTCACTAATCTGACCTTAGCAGTATGGACATCAAATGGTACCTATTATATTAAAAATACATTCTATTAAAAACATTTTTTTTCTTATCTAACTATTCGAGTAGGTACCTAGTTAATAAAATGAAAGTAAATGAACTATAAATTATTTCCCCTGATTTCCCCATATTTAACTGTGGCAACATTATGTCGCGCGAATACAGCGCTGCGTCTACGGGACTTCTTTCGTGAAATGGACTTTAGACAAAGTAGGTATTTCTAGAAATACTCTGTCTACGATCCTAGTACTTATTTGACAACAATATGGCCGATGTTTACATAGGGTTAAAGTTGTATTTCTATTTGTTACAAGTTTTTAACAAAATATTTAGTAAAGTTTATAGTGTGCAACATGGTTAAACGTTGCTGTGTAAAGTTTTGTAATAGTGATGGGTATCCTGGTTGTGGAATTTCATTTTTTAGGTAACTTTTCTGTTTTGTTTACAAATTATTTATCTAGGGTGACAACAAACATCGTTTTGAATTTCATGCGGGAATTAAAATATATTAATTACCTGTAAAAATACATACAGAAGGGGCATCATAAAAGACTGAGAAGACGGACTGGGTGATGCAATTTTATAAAATTTTGTGGCCTACTGTTCAAATTTTATATCATTAAAAGCAAAGCTTTTATGTGGTAATTAGAGACACAATAGTAAGACAATAGGTGCGCGAATGCCGGGCGTTCCCTTGGGGTTTGAATTAAGAAATATCTGAGGAGGCCCAATATTTTTTTTTAATAAATAAGTACCAATTTTACCAATCTTATCTTCCTTCGGCCGCTCGGCAATCTTCGGCTGCTCTCGTGACACAACGGAAAGCGGCGAGCGGCGCGGCGGCAAGAGGTGTGGCATGCGGGATAGGTGTCTTCGGACCACTTCAGTATGTAGTTATCTGTGACCACTTCGATACCGGTCTCTGAAAAGGACGCGCGTGCACTCCAAACGCTTCCCAACATCGATATTATTGTACATTCGAGAATTATTATTCATTTTAAATTATAGTCTACTGGCTTTAAGTTTAGTCCTTAGGTAGGTCCATAATAAATGCCGCATGCAATGCTGCACGTACATATGTGGCTTAACCGTTAACTACTACTAATATATTATTTTTTATGTTTTGTCATAGTTTTCCAAGAAATGAGAACCTTCGAAAACAGTGGCTTGAAGTGTTACCATTAAAAAATAAATATTCAAGCAAGTTTTGTTTGTTTTTTTAATATATTGATTGTTGTTTATTTGTTAGTTAATAAGTGCAATTTAACGTAACAAAAAATGTACCATTTGATGTCACGCATCAGTCTATTTTCAATAAAATAAAAATAAAAGAATTAAAAGAATTACATCAGTTTTATTATAAACTAATTAGTTTTTTCTTTTAGACAAACCTTATTCTGACAATTACGAACACAAAAAGAATAAACTTATTAGGTGCCGCATCTTCTTACGTACACACACATTATCTTCAAATACTTAATAAAAATATTATTCTCCTGATTAGCCGTCTGGGATGGGTGAACTTCGTGACAACATCAATTAGTAGGTGGTAATTCAAGCATTTTATATTAATCGATGCAACTATATGACACCAATATAAGGTACTCGTATATACAGACATCAGCTATTTCCTAATCATTGCAGAGAAAACTCACAGTTCCCTTTTGGTAAACATATTGAGATCAGTTGATACATATTAATTAATTGTTTTTGAACTTGCATATCTATTTATTGTATCAAAAATATCTTTTACTACTTTAGAGCAAAATTGTCCCGTGGTATGTAGCTAGTGTATGGACACACTAGTAGAACCAGATGACAGGACTCTTTCTAACTTTCCTTTTGAGGTTGTCGTTGTCAATCTAGTACTAGGATATATAAAATCTTAGCGTACAATATATAAGTTGTAATCTGTCTGATCGCTTATTTACCTGCTTCCCTCATCATCCGACAAATCCAAATAGAGTTGGGAAGGCATGTGGTGACCCTCGACAAAGAACGTTAGCGCAGCCTTCGTGCATCTATTACTTCGTGACGTCATCATCACTTCCTCAAGCTTTCGAGCAGCGAGCCATAGCCAGTAACCACGGCTATAGAGGGTATCCTGACCACCAGCATGCCTACCTGGTCATACCTGGTCATCACCTTCAGCCTCGTCAGCGACCTTGGCTTGGCACACCGCACCTTCGGCCAGTCACATGAAGAGCTATGAAGAACCTCTTCTGGTCGACGCCAGCAGTCAAGCCCTACGTCGCACTAGCATCGCTCCGACTCACTGGAGCCAACAGCACTACTCCGACTCACTGGAGCCTGCAGCATCATCCCGATTCACTCATACGTTGGCGTGTGTCTACAACAGTAGACTGACCGCGGCTGGCAACCCCTGGCTTTCTTCAGTAAGAAGTTGACGTCAAATCAGTCTACTTGGCCAGCTTATTACAGGGAGCTATTGGCTGTTTATTCAGCCGTACAACACTTCCGGCATATTCTAGAGGCACAACATGCCACTATATATACCGACCATAAGCCATTGCTGTACGCCTTCGTTCAACGACGGGAAAACCTTCTTCCCGCGCAGTTGAATCAGCTGTCATTCATTTCCCAATTTACGACGAATATTCGTTACGTAAAGGGTGAAGACAACGTAGTCGCTGACACGTTGTCACGTATTGAGGCCATAAAACTAGACGATGACTACGCATCTTTAGCAAATAAGAAACTGACGTCGAGCTTAATACGATTCGGGGAACTACCTCAATGAACCTCGTTCCCCAACTGATTTCCGGGACTAACATCACGATTCTCTGCGACGTGTCAACAGGGAAACTGCGGCCATATTTACCACCACAATACCGTTGGCAAGCTTTTACACGCTTTCACGAACTTAGCCATCCAGGGACGCGCGCAACCGCCCGCCTGGTTGCCGAGCGTTACGTATGGCCAGAAATCGCGCGTGACTGCCGCGCATGGGCTCGCCATTCTCTCGCCTGTCAACGAAACAAAGTCACGCGACACGTTTCTGCCCCTTTGGCCCACTTCGACACACCAACCGCTCGATTCCGCCACGTGCATTTAGACATCATCGGTCTTTTGCCAATGTCTAAAGGCCAAGCCACACGGTGCGGTGCGGCTCCGGCGCGGCGCCTGAGCGACGAATCGGCGGGCACACGAGTGACGCCACCCCGCTCGTACGGCCCGACAATTCGTCGCTCTGGCGCCGCGCCGGAGCCGCACCGCACCGTGTGGCCTGGCCCTAAAGGATTTGTTTATTGCCTTACGGCAATAGACAGATTCTCACGATGGCCAGAAGTGTGGCCCATGGTTATAATTACCGCAGAAGAAGTGGCCGACAGGTTTGCAGGATTTTGCGTAACTGAGACAGTCACGACCGATCAAGGTCGTCAGTGCGAGTCTAAGCTGTTCAGTAGACTCATGGAATTGGGTGCCACGAAACGTATCCGAACCACCAGCTATCACCCACAAGCGAATGGCATGATCGAGCGTTTTCATCGCCAACTAAAAGCTGCTCTCATGTGTCGACATATGGAAGGTTGGCATCAAGCACTACCCTTAGTGCTTTTAGGCGTTCGGAGCGCTTTCAGGGAAGACTTAAACTGTTCATCCGCTGAAAATTTGTACGGAGAACCTCTTCCGGTGAATTCTCTATCAGGTGAATTCCTGGCACCAAGCTCCCAATTAGATGTCACCGACGATTTTGTGGCCCGTCTCCGATCAACCATGGCCGAAATTCGTCCTGTTGCTGCGTCGCGACACTCGCTGCCAAAACAATTTGTTTTTAAAAATCTAGCAGATACAACACATGTATTCTTGCGCGACGACACCGTACGTCGTTCCTTGCAACCTTCTTACACCGGTCCCTACAAGGTTTTGACAGGACCCCAAAAACGTTAACTCTCATCGTTGCTGGGAAACGTCAAGAGGTCAGCATAGACCGCACCAAACCGGCTTACGTCGCCTTCGATGCTGATGGGGATACGTCACAGAAACTAATCAGCGGCCCATCTCAGCCACAGCCAGCATTTCTAACACCACCGGATCTGTTACAAACCACTCGACAGCAACCTGTTACCACTCGGTCAGGGCGCACTGTTAGATTTAAGATACCTGTCGAAGTTTAATTTAGTGTTAAGTGTTAGCCTGTAAGTTTTCATGTTATTTTTTATTTTTGTAATAAGATACTGTTTTGTTTATTTTTCTTTTTTTTTCCCGTTTTGTGGCGGCAACTAACTAACTATTTCCATGCCCCCACTTTTTCCCCTTGAGACCATGTCATGTTGACGTCTTGATGTTGAATATAATTCAGAGATTTTCATTAGGCCATTAACTAAAAGTTGAAGTTGAAGTTGAAATTTTCATCACGTACAATATTTAAGTTGTAATCTGTCTGATCGCTTATTTACCTGCTTCCCTCATCATCCGACAAATCTAAATAGAGTTGGGAAGGCATATTCCCAAACATCAGTTAATTTGTAATTTTGTTTTATTAATTTATTCAACAACAGTATTCTTTATTATTATGGATTTAGTTTAGTGAAACGATCTAACACTAGATACTTTCAGTAAGAAGACGTAATAAACACAACACATAACAATAACAAACAATAAATGACCTACTTAAACCCGGAACCTTTGGGTATGCAGACGACAGCACTGTTGCTGAGAGATATGTGTCTAACGCACGAGCTAGTGGGTCACAGATCCAGTCATTTCGAGAGGCTATGGTTGAACGCTTGAACTCGTCCTTAGAGGCAGTCTCAGAATGGGGCGATGCCAATCTGGTCAAGTTCAATGCGACAACCCAGAAACGAAAACCCAGGCGAGTCTTTTCTCCGCTAAACGGAGCCAATTCCACCCGGCTCCATCTTTCCGGGGTGTAACCGTGCCAATTACCCACCACCTTGAACTTCTTGGGGTAACGCTATCGTCTACCCTTAATTTCGGCTCCTACATCGAGGCAAAAGCCCAACTAGCTTCCAAAAAATTGGGGATCTTAGCAAAGGTGAGACGGTATTTCACTCCGGAACAGCTGCTCAACCTCTATCAAGCGCAAGTTCGATCGTGTATGGAGTACTGCTCTCATCTTTGGGATGGGTCAGCCAAATACCAGCTGGATGCACCAGAGTCTATTGAAAAGCGAGAACAAGAAGATCATAGGCAATGATGCTCTTGTGAAGTCAAAACTCCAAAGTCTTGAGCATCGACGCCGAGTTGCTAGCCTGTCTGTTTTCGATCGTTTACACTTCGGGGAGTGTGCACTGAGTTACACAATTTAATTCCGCTAAGTCCGTTCCATCATCGGACCACAAGACGTACGGCGTTGCGCCACCGGTACATGGTGGACATCCCACCTATACGTACAAAGCGTTTTGGGAGTACATTCATTATGCGTACAGCTAAGGAATGAAATTCCCTGCCGGAGTCTGTGTTTCCTGATAGCTATAACCTAGGGGTCTTTAAGTCAAGAGTGAATAGATTGCTTCTAGGTAAGCGTGCTCCATCGTCGGCCACATCATCGCTTACCATCAGGTGAGATTGTGATCAAACGCGAGCCTATCCATTATATAAAAAAAAGACGTGAGGCACTCGGGGACTGCCGCGGTAAAGCTATTGCATAGCATTTTTATCAACTTATGCAATTATAATTATTTATTTATTTTATTTACGCAGTATTTTTTTTCCTTTGTTTTTTTTTCTTTGATATTAATTGAAGTTACACTTTCACACATTGAATTGAATTTTGATTGATTGTCCACTCATTTGTTTTCTTATCGGTCACCACGCTCAAAAAACAAATGAGTGGGGGGTGTTAGGTTATTTTCGTTACGGAATTTCTGGATTCGGTCTCCACGCTCAAGGCCCGCGACCATTCAGTTTCTACCATTGAAACAGGCGCGATCTTAATAAGTACTGGAGCTGAGAATTTTATTCTATAGTTTTGGCTACCTCAGCGGAGTTTACCGAGAAGGTTGACTTGATGCATTTGCTGCCAAATACTACAAAAAATGTGTAATGAATTTCTTAAAATTAACATGCATAGACATGGCTTAAAAAACTTATTATCCAAACCAAAAACATTAACAAAAAAAATGACTTGTGTCAATGTCAACGCTGTGCATGTCAAGATGATGTAAAGTCAAAATGTAAGCGTCAAACTTGACATTAGTCCGTGATAAATAATTTTTTTCATCATTTCTGTTTCTCTTCTGCTTGCAACTTTCGAGTTTAGTGAGGAAGTGTTGACTGTTGAGTTACCGATGTAACCGATACTTCAAAATTAATTGCATTGTTGAATTCATATAACAAGTTTATGTGTGATTTAAGTCAATAATGCACTTCAACAATAGCAATAATATGCGTCAAACATGGGGTTGACCCGAATGAAGCTTTTCATTATTTTATTCGGTCTCAACTTATTGCCATTAGCGTTTGGTGCAGGGGATGAAATAAACATAGATTCTGCGTGTAATTCTTCGATATCTGAGCGCGTTGATTACGAGTTTAATTCAGATGTTGTGAGCAGTGAACATATAATAAGTTACAAGGGTTATTTCCCACGATCGACTCGAGAGAACTATGTCAGCGCTGCGCTAAGGAATGCAGGGGTAAGTTTACTAATAATAAGCTATATGTAAATATAAATGAACAAAGTATGATACTGCTGTTTCACTAACCGCAATATTATTTCTCTCTAATTATTTGTTTACTTATCTGATTTCGTAGCTGGCTAATTTCATTAAATAACTAAAGCTATCAATAAATTAATTGGTAGGTGTCCGTTTATTTTGCACTAATATCCACTAAAATGTTTCTTTATTTCCAATTATTTATTACATAGAAACAACATTTTTTCCATGAATTGGTCCTCCATGTTGTTCCTAATCATCCTTTCTCTGTCATCCACATGCGGGTTAAATTCAACATTATCATCATTACTATAATGTACTGTGTGGTGAACCTGTTGAGACACAAATGTCTACAATATCAACAATTATGACTAGTGATGCAAGAGACTCAGTCGTTTAAGTCTTAAAACAAGACTAGACTTATTTTTGACGGCTCGTGACGACTCATGGCTAAACTAGTCTTTTAACCATCAAGTTGTGAAGTCTCAAGGCTTAAACTAAAGACTAATTTGAGTCGCAGTCCTTAAATCTCAGATCTAAAAAGCTAAGTCGTAACTTGAAAAGGGTTAATACAATTAAAAACCTTAAAGGACTAAATAGACTCATGCCTTAACGCCTCTGGAGTCAGGAGTCTTGTGATCAAATGTGATAAAATAAATATTACAATTATTATAAATACTAGTAACAAAGAGAAACATAACTATACATATAGGAGCTTCCTATTTTCGCGATCTTCAAGGAAATAATTGAATTTGTAATACAGTGGTTACAGAATACAAATAAATTTATGACAAAACGCAAGTTCACTTATTTCACTGTTTTTTGAGTTGTTAGAAAACTCTACAATGACAAAAAAAAAAAACGACACTGAAAAAGTATGAAAAAAGTTTTTCAGGATGCTAATATAAACAAAGTTAAAATAATAATTTAATTTAAATCAAAAATACCTAACGTTGTCAATAGAAGTGTGATTATATACCTACGACTCGAGTCATTTAAAACTTTTAGTCCTTTAGTTAAAAGACTTTAGAGTTTCCAGTCTTATTAATAAAAACAGAAAACTCTAGTCTTCTTTTCAGACTTAAGTCGTTTAAAATGTAGTCGAGTCATTTTTAAAAGCCTTAAATGACTGAGTCTCTTGCATCACTAATTCAGAATCTCTCAGAATATATTTAATTAAGCTTAATTCATTAAACCCCAAGCGAACAGCATTTGCTCCCATTGTCTTTCTATTGTGTCTCTAATTACGGTATACGAAAGGTTAAGTTTTCAAACCAATGGTTTATAACATATTAAAATATTTTTAGTCATAAGCTTGCTGTGCGCTTTCTCTGCGAAGATATATTATCTGAGACTTAAATGACAGACATAGAAGTAATATTATCTGAGACTTAAAAAACACTTAAGTTATACTCCTCCGTCAATCTCTTCACTTGGAGTTATATGATTAAATTAAATATTTTAATAAAAGCTCACTCCTCATTACTCTTTATAATCTAATATTCTTATGAATAAATCAAATGCTGTGTGATTTCCACATTTTACATTAAAATATCTGAAGTACTTATCCTTTAACATGTACTCAGAAATCACTTACTAAGGGTATTCAATTCTGTAGTTCTACACAACATTCACATAAAAAGTGGTGTTTATTGTGTATTGCCCACCAATAAACTATAGCCTTTTACAATCCACACATCTTATACTGGAAATCTGTTATTGTAAGTTGAGTTATCTTTAGTTAACCCTGGTCGGTACTTTGTCAAGAATACTGTTATCTATTGATCATTTTTTGTAGCAATGACATCCATTGGTCATCATGCTAAAAAGGGACCAAACATTTTTGGTTAGTACACACATAAAACAATACAAAATAAAAATTAAAACATGAAATAGATACATAATAAATAAAAGTACTAGCTACAACTGGATTTTATTATTAAATTGCTTGAGGAATGTGCTGTTACTTTTGAGTATAAAGTTTTGAAATCTTACCGCTGCTTCACAGTAACCTAGATTTTCTTCGGACATAACTATTTTAATAGACTATGGTCCTGTATGTTCTGGGCTATATATCGTCAGTAGCTTTGTGGTTACCGCCATTACAGAAGCAACAAGAAACCTGTGTATCTGGGATATTGCAAGTATCTCCAGGAGAGTGCAGCGGTAACAGCGAGGCTTGGACCTACACTGAGTGCTAATGTGGCCAAATCGTAAGCAGTCCTTGCATTGGATTATGGAAAGATGATGATACAGACACAGGAAGAGAAGTATTGTAGCAGAATACCTTTTCTGGAAGAACCTGACCAGAAAAGGTCAGTACTACGGTTGAAGAAGGAGACCAAGAAACAGAGTCCTCCTTTCTATTTTTTAAATTAAGGCTCCTGGCCTTGATAACTTCTCCACAATTGTGGGGAGTTTTAATGCCAAGAACCAATTCCTCAAGAGTCCAATTGGTGGGGATGTCTTTGACAACTCCCATGCGGGTCACTTGAAAATGAAGAATGGCAGCTATGAAATTATTATCAGATAGGATTAGATTGTTCAAGTTTTAAAATCAATGGGCATCCTATTACGTCCCGTGGAATTCACACTGCCTTGAACTACCCCTTTAAACTCTTTTTTATAAATAAATAGAACAAACTTCAGAGAGTTTAAGGTTAGGCCTTGTTTAGGGTCTGTCTCTATCCTGGAGACAAACACTTTGAAAGGAGCCCTATCACTCTCGCTACAGAGCATCTTGAAGTCGCTCTCAAAATCCGGCTTTTTGTAAGACTGAATGGATTCAGACGGCGGTTTGTTTCTTTTTGCGTCGACAAAGATCTCAGGGCTGGGCCGCTTTCTCGGTTCGGGTCTTTTGCAACAATCAGCAGAGTCTTGAGACAACTCCACGATGTCCATATCTCGAGAAGACCCTCCACCGCCATCAGGAGGTTCTTCGGCACTAATTTCTCAAGGATATGAGTGCCAAAAAATCTTAAATTTGATTAAACTTACCTTATGATTAGATTACCACACCAGACAACACAAAACAATGAGACACAACACCAAGAACAGATAAAATAAATCTTGAGGTTAAAAATCGCGTGCTTAATCTCACCCAGACAGTAGCAAAATCCTTTTTAGGGTTCCGTACTTCAAAAGGAAAAAACGGAACCCTTATAGGATCACTTTGTTATCCGTCTGTCTGTCTGTCTGTCAAGACCCTTTATCTCGAGAACGCGTGGAGGTATCGAAAAAACCATTTACTCAGGTTTGCGGTCCCTTCAAGCTGTGAAAAAATCAAACTTCTAAGAATAAAAAAGATACGGCCGTTTATGCCGCAAAAAAACGCATATTTTGATACTCTCAAAGATCGAAATTCATAGGGTACTTCCCGTTGACCCAGAATCCGGAAAATTGGCACAAAGAAAGGTCTTATAACACAGGTATAGAAATAAATCTGAAAACAGTAAATTTGTTGTTACCTACGTCACAATAAAAAAAAATTGCTATTCGGAAAAATCTTCCGAGACCCCATTCGGGAAATGTAGTTTGCACGAAACCCTCAGTGCGCGAGTCCGACTCGCACTTGCCCAGTTTTTCTTAGTCTCACTTGCCAAACTGGATTTTGGAAAATTGTTTCAGGTATTAAATTGGACACTGCTGCGACGTAACAACCCCGCAAAAGAGTATCCAAGTGACTTTGATGTCATCATTCTCGAAGATGGAGGCAGAAAAGCACTTGATGCTCTAAAAGACCATCCTGCTATTAGACGTGTTACTGCGCAGCGTCAGGTCACACGAACCATCAAGTATATCCGTGAGGTAAGTAAAATATAAGTCTACTGGGCTACTGTTACTGGGAATCTTGTATCGGGATTTGAGGAAAAACGCACATCTATGGTGTGACCAAGATTACACCCCGAGAGCTGATGTTTTATTCGATAATTCGATGTGCCGTATTAACGGCCAGGTACAATTGGCTTCTGTTTTATTGTGATGCACGAATGTTTTCTCAAATAATTGCCAACGGAAGAATTGTATTAAAATACTTTGAAAGCATTGTATTCTATTGTCAGTGTGAGTGTGATACATTAACAGTTGTTTAAACTCTTATTGTAATTTAGGATGATTGTGGGCCAGCTGGGTGCTTGTATGCGGGCTGGCGCAATCATCGCGGTCGTGGATTGCACTCCCTCAGGCAGCCGCGAGAGGTAAGGAAATACGAATGTTGAAAACCACCCTTAAGGTGGCACTACATTATGCATACGTATGTCACCTACGCCGATCAGGGCGCGTCGGGCTCCATACATTTTATATGTCAACCAGACTTGTAGAGCTACATTAGACCCACGCCACGCGACGTCGACCTACGTACAAATTAGGCGTGGTCCACGTGTGCGTCGTCGGTCTAATGTAGTTCTAGCTTAAATGATTAAATTGTTTAGAAACTCAGAAAGTAAAAACGGATTCGCATTTGCTGGTAAGAATTTAGAAATGCATTTTTTGAATGAGAGTGTTTGTGTGTCAACTAAGTAATTGTTCAGCAGAATGGTGGCTACACGTCTAGGAAGTTGTTACGGACTGTGCCACGTCAAATAACATCGGTGTTGAAGGCAGACCTGCTCTGGTCTCTTGGTGTAACTGGTAAGTAACCTTTTGTGACTAATTATGCAAAAAAAATTACTAGTAGTAGGAAGAAGGCAAATCGGTTATCGTAAAGGTTGAAGACTGCATTGGTCTCTAAAATTCTTGTTCTAAAACAGGAGTTTTATTACATATTAGTAGGTATGTTGCAATCGTGCCAGTATTCCAACGCTACTATGTACTAAATCGTTTTTACAAGGCTCATTCCTCGTCATCAGGCGAAGGCATAAAAGTAGCTGTGTTCGACACGGGTTTGGCTCGAAACCATCCGCACTTCGGGCGAGTTCGGGAGCGTACCGACTGGACGGGCGAGAACACCCTTGATGACGCGCTTGGCCACGGAACATTTGTTGCCGGGGTGATCGCCTCCAGATCTGACTGCCTTGGATTTGCACCTGATGCGGACTTACACATTTTCCGAGTCTTCACTGACAATCAGGTAAGTTACTCGTATATTCGATTGTGTTTAATGAAGTTGTCAAGTGAAATCACGATGACACAAGCACACACAAGCAGCATTAGATTTCTTTTACTCGTATCTTCTAGATCTTACAAGAATAGGTACTTAGGTTTTATCATAGTGAGTAGTAGCGAGACTGTATAATTTTATACAAATTGAATTACAAAGCATCAGGTACTTTTTAATCAAGTGATAAAATAGAAAACACTTAATTAAAGTACAAGTTAATAGCAAACCGATTACATCAGAAAACTCAAAGAAATTAACGGAAGTGATGCAAAGTTTGATATGGCAGTGTGATTTAATTAATTAACTGATAAGATAATAATAGAGACAACTTGTCCGCTACAAAGTTCGGCTAAGTCGGTATATCAATAGCGATAAGGATATATGCTGGCTTGTATTCATTACTAGAAGAGTATATTGTTACCCGACAACGCAGGAAGGAGGGTGATGTTTTTCGTGTTCAATGTGTATATTTTTTTGGCACTACCTAGAGTCGTTCTTAGCCATAAGAGTGACACTGAGTACATTACCTAAAATAAAATAAAACATCAATAGTGGTAGTAGATTTTTGGTGCATAAACGGTTTCTAAAATGTAGGATGTAAAAAACAACTAAAAAGTTCGAAATTAATCACTATCTGATAGGTACAGTTGATGGCGTCAAACAAATGATTCAACTAAAATAATTTCCACATACCATATCTGCGCTAATATTATAAACTAGCTGCTGCCAGTGGCTTCGCCCGCGTGATAGTCGAAAATTATCCCCAGGAAACATTCTCCTGGGATAAAAAATGTCCTATGTGCTATATCAGAACATGGTCTTCCCGTGTAACTAGGTTCATCGAAATTCATTCAGTAGTTTTTGCGTGAAAGAGTAACAAACATACAAACTTTTGCGATTTATATGTATATTAGTAGGATGCGAACATAGGATATTGAGTACAATCAACAATCATGCAGATGCAGACGAAACCGCCTGCAGAAGCGAGTAGTAAAGAAATTTTTAAGAAAGGCATTATCGTAAATCCTATTGTTTTCGTTAGGTCTGAATAAGGCTGGATGCCGACACCGAGATGAGCTTTAAAGAATATCTGTACCTCAGAGGTAAACAATAGTAACTCCACTTTTTTGAAAATATGTTTTTTTGCACTTTTAAAATCGTAAGAACCAGTTCTACGTAATGGTATAGGGCATCAAGTCCTACGACATCTAGGAAGAGAAATATCCAATCGTATATGACAAAAAAATATCGGGTATAGGACTTAAAATGATGATAAGATTGTTTACTCCTCAGCTTTACGCGCACTTAATGTTGTTCTAAACTTTATTGTAATTATGTATAATACATAATAATTCCATCTAATAATTATAAAAAATACAATTGAGTTTGTTTCAATATCTTTAAAGCAACTATGTCAAAAATACATTTAAAGTTTCTATCCGCGCGTTTTTGCCTCTCCTATAAAATTTACTTTTTGGTACATACTGTTGTTTACCTCTGAGGTACAGATATATTCAGAGATATAAATAATACCTAGTTGAAAATGCCCGTATCTAATAACAGTCTTGCCAATGGGAATCGTGTTAGGTACCTACCTAGTTATTAGGTTGGTGGTAAGTAAGCAGTCGCTTCATGTAAAAAATTCTGGTACTGGTCGCATCTGGTTAGGCCGCATGTACACGTTAAGAAAAGTCGCCGGGCCTTTGCAAGAATTCGCTTCTACGCACAAACTTTATATAGGTACTGCTCCGGCGCTGACCAAGAAAAAATCTTGTATCCGCTACTCTTGAAGTTGCTACGGTGAAGTGGGAGGGCGGTGTAGGTGAGGACGTGTCACGATAGGTTTTCGTGCCTAGATCTGACAAAATTCTTAATGTGTATATGATGGATTGGCCCCATCTGCCGCAGACACGGTGAGAATTTCTGAGCGTGTACAAGCGCCCAGACTGCGAGCTGGTTCCCCACTAGGCAGGTAGATATTTAAAACCTGGTTGAAACAATACTTTCTTACTCGACCTTTTTCTACTTTAAGCGATAAATAATATTGTTCACCTTCATAAAGTCACTAAATACCAGCAAATTATACTTGAATTGTCAATAATATTATACGATAATTATCAATGTTACATAAATAAACACTCATACATTTGTGTTCAGGTGTTTATGAAGTACTTGTATGACTAAACAAAGCTCTTTAGAAATACACTTCTGGACACATCTATTGGCCCACCTTGTATTTTCAGTTTCGTTTGGTCCTAGCTAAAATTTTATATTAGGTCGAGCAAAAAGTTTTATGCAGTTTTGAACCTGGCACATTCACAATTTCATTCAATAGTCTTTTTTTGAATTTCGAACACAGAATTTAAAGAAACAAATAACAATTTGGAGCCTGTTTGTTGATATCAAACAATCGAATACTAAGAAAACTTGGTTTTATTGGGTTACTTGGATTTAATTCTTGAAAAAGTGATTGATATCTTTGGTTTTGCAACAAACATTACTTATTCTTAACATTAAGGTGAGGTTCTATCAATAATCTATGGATACTTCACCTGAAGTCGCCGCCCAAGCTGTGGCACTTATTCAGGCCGGACACAGCCAAAGAAACGTGAGTGCTCAACTTAATTTAAGTCGATCTGCGGACTGAAATGTTTATTGGAGGTACCTAGAGACTGGCGGCTTTGTTCGTCGCCAAGGAAGGCCACGATCTCGGGTCACAACTGAAAAGCAGGATCGATTCATCGTGACGACCAGCTTGAGAAATCGTCACCTTACCTCCATTGAGATACAAAACCAACTTCGCGACTTCCACGGAGTATCTGTTAGCGCTCGAACTGTTCGGAGAAGGTTAAAAGAACGCGATATGGCACACAAGCCAGCTAATGGGCCCAAACTAACGCGAGCCCACCGAACAGCGCGCCTTCATTTCGCACTCAGTCATTTAAATTGGACACAGCAAGATTGGAGCCGTGTATTCTTTTCTGATGAGTCTAAAATTGTGTTACATGGCAATGATGGAAGGAAGAAGGTCTACCGACGTAAGGGAGAGCGTTTCGCACAATGCTGCTTTAAAGAGAGGGTTGCTTATGGCGGTGGCTCATGGACTGTCTGGGGCGGTATATCCGCGAGCGGCAAAACTCAACTTGAGGTTGTTACAGGACCACGGCTGCCAACATTAAATGCTGAAAGGTACATTCGTGAGTGCTTAGAACCTCACGTGATACCATACGCGGACTATGTGGGCCCAAATTTCCTTTTTATGCATGATAATGCAAGAGCCCATGCGGCCGGCATCGTCAGGGAATATCTTCGGGATGTGAACATCACAGTTATGGACTGGCCAGCAATGAACCAGAAATGCAGACATGAACCCCATTGAGCACATGTGGGACGAGCTAAAAAGACGTGTTAGCGCTCGTCAGCCAGTTGCCCAGACGATGCAGGAGTTGAAAACTGCCATAGAAGAGGAATGGGAGATGATCCCTCAAAATTTCATAGAGCTGTGGTAGATGCCCATGGAGGCAACACGCGTTATTAAATTAAACCTTTATTTGATAAAACATGTTTTTTATTCAAAAATCAATTGCCTTTAACAAGGCGCATATCCGACTTGTTAGGCGTAGCTCCATGTCGTATGGTATTCTGAATTCAAATTTAAAACAATACGATCGAAAAAGATGGTAAAATGTATCAGGTTTAAAACTGCATCAACAGTTTTTGTTCAATCTAGCAATCATATTTCGGTAGGGGCCATCGAAACCTAAACTCTAAGGTGGGCCAATAGATGTGTCCAGAAGTGTATATGTCAGAGGTATACCAATACAGGTGCGTTGTCTTTAGTACTAGTATTGTAGGTGGTGTGGTGATATACATGACTGTACCTGGCACAAAAGTATGCAAGAAGCTAGCATGCCAGATAACTATAACAATTTGTGAGTAGTGGATGCCACTATAGAATGCTAAAGCGCGGCAAATCTAAGAAATACCGTTTGACAGTTCTGCACGTAGTACATTTTAATATTAATTTGTTGATTAAAAATTGTATATTTTGTGATAAAATAAAAATAGCTGCATAATTTAATGGTTTTACGGAAAAGATAATAGAATAGTGTGAGGTACGTCTATACAAAGCTATTTTTATAGACAAGTGTGAAATGTCAAACGGTACTTCTTAGATTTGTTGTGATATAGTTTAGTGCAAGTTAGAAGCATTTGTATTTAGTAATATTGTTAGTAGTAGGTTATTTCCAAAAATGTTGAGATACCGCTTTTTGGCTTATGAGGGCAGAATATCTCATGCATATTTGTATCTCCGTTTAAATTAGCCACCAGAATCAGAAACGTTTATTTCTAATAGACCAATTAAAGGCACTTATGAATTGTCAAAAAAAAATGAGGCTAAATTGCATGTTCCAAAGCGTAGATATCTATGGAGAAGAAGAGCAAGAAAGTTCATGGACACTCTTTTAAATCATATTATGAGTTACATAAATCTTGGTTACATATTTCTTGTCGCTTGGATTATGTGAGCACAATGTAGATAAGTACTTCATAGAAATAAACGAATTCAAAAATAGAAATTGACTGAAACCGTGACAGAAATTCGGTCGCCATGATTATTATTAATGTATCTAATGTATCCAGGTTTCATACACATCGTGGTTCCTAGACGCGTTCAACTATGCCATAATGCGTAAGATCGATGTCTTGAACCTTAGCATCGGCGGACCAGACTTCATGGACCATCCTTTCGTTGACAAAGTGTGGGAACTGAGTGCAAACAAGGTGAGTAGCGTGAACAGAAGAAACACATACTTGTCAATTGTTTTCGAAAACACTGTTTGAGTGAGTAGACTTGTAAATGGTGTATGAATTATCACTTATCAGGTACTCAACTGTAAAATCACAATAGATTGTAAGTTGTAACCAACTCAAGAGAACACAATAAGGCTAAGGCCCACTCAATTCGTATATCATACTCAAATCTGCTCAAGGCCATAGTTTGATAATTAGTCCTCACGAAATGATGAACAGAAAATCAACTGTCTGTCTGCTTCTGGAGAGTGGTGAGCTGACTAGAGGAGACCCTTTCAAATAATCCATCACAGACTAAGTGCGGAACCCAAACTTTAATAGAACAGAATAATAATAGAATCAAAATGGTTTAATTAAATTTCCAATCCCCACATACCTACACCACTTGTGACGATCTTCAGTAAAGTCAGTTGCTTAGGGCCAGATTCTACTCATTTTGAACTTTTATAAACCTCTGGAAATCTACAAAAATAAAAGAGAACACTAAGATTTTTTTTTTAATTGACTATAGACCAACCGCCGGGCAAAAATCAAAACATGAATAAATTAGTTGGCTCGATAAAAAAAAATCGCGAATCTGATCCAAACTTATGATTTCAAACGGGTATGTCTACGAGATTACGTCACGGAAATATTTGAAATTTATAAAAGATAATAAAGCTTGCTTTTTAAAAGGGCTTCGCAAAAACAAAAGTCTTGAATAATTGTTTGTTTTTTTTTTTATAAAAATAAAACCGCTGTTACGGGTCCGCGAAATAGACATAGACCCGGGCGGAGTTCATACAAAGTGCTCAGTGACTACAACCGGCTCTTAATATTTACTACTGGTCTGCATGTTTGTTTAGATGTGTGAATGTTAACGAAACTGTTGAAACCTCTACGGTCCGAACTAAGCGTTTCGCCTCATCATTTATACCTCGTACATCGAAGGACTGGAACAATTTGCCTGCTGCGGTCTTCCCGTCCGTTTATAATTTAGGTGTCTTCAAGGCTAGAGTGAATAGGCTCTTAATAAACTAGTGCGCCTTACCATCGACGATTGCATCACTGCTTACCATCAGGTGGGATCGCAGTCAAGTACTAGTTTATAACAGATAAAAAAAAAAACGGATGGATGTAAGGATTTTAGAAAGCCTATATTTTCTGCTTACCCCTAAAATGGCGCGTCACTGTTATAGGTATACGACGGTAAACTCGGTAGGCAGACATTTCCGTTTTCCGTCGTGGCCATATTATCCTGTTAGTCATTGTTAACGGTAGTATCGTTTAACTAAATGCTAAAGAATGACTAGTTTTTGTGTGTAAGCTAACAGTAGTTTAGACCGTGGTCGACAACATTTAAATTTTATACGACAACCTAGGTACAGTTATGCTTCACCATCTGCTACATCGATTTACGAATTGAACAATGTTTCTTTATTCTTCCATCGTAAAACTGATTAGTTCTACAACGTGTGGATTTAAATTTTACGCTAGTAAAACCGCAAAACTTGTACACCTGATAGTTGATAATCCTGGTAGAAATTTTTTTTGGGGGCTTTTGATTAAAGTGCCAATTGGAAAGGAATGACCTGGTGAGGGTCGCGTCAATCCTATGGATGTTTTTCTTTTAGGTGGAAAATCATCTAATGAGGTCTCCCGCCTTTGAGCGGAGCGAGCAGGCGTGTTAGACTTTACTTCCAGGCAGGGACCGGACGAGCGGATTAATTTTCAAAACCCTTTGAAGGGGTTTCCCTTACGATCGACTATCCCTTTATTTAGGAAACTTGTACGAATACTTAGCAAAATACTATGGAAAGCCGATTGAGAAGGAAACCCAAGCGAAATCGTAAGGGTAAGCGCTAACCTAGCCTTTAATGGGTAACCCAAATGCTTTATTGCTTTCCACTTATTAAAAGGGTATTTTCTTCCGTCAGCAATTATCTCTTTTAAGTAGGAGTAGGCAGGCTAGAATTCTTCTTAGACCTCATAGGTTTTATCCTGTGAATATCTATACCTTATGGGTATATATTATATAGAGAATAACGGAATGGTTTGCTTATGTTTAACCGACTTCGAAATGGAGGAGGTTCTATGTTCGGCTGAATGCATGTTTTTTTTTCATGTATGTTCACCGATATCTCAGTCAATTGTGGACCGATTTTGAAAATTATTTTTTTGATTGAAAGGTTATGCTTCCAAGTTGGTCCGATAGAAATATTGTTGATCACAGCAGAACTGTCGTAACAATAAAAATTGCTTTGTTTATACGTGTAGTCGATGACTGACTGAAAAAAAAGGGGAGGGGATGTATCAAACTGATCTGATTATGACGCTAGAAGGTATATTAATGTAATCTAACCGTGTTTGGGATTATTAGAATCGTTATGAGATGAATGAGTTTGGCTGAGGGGTACTTTATACATTTCAAAAGCTTTTTTTATTGGCGAATTCATAAAGAGCTCACGCTGGCCGCCCCCATGAAAAATAATCTAAAAAACAAGTTATCATAGCCTGTACCTAGTGTACGTATCACACTTCTATACACAGAGGCATAGTCCACGCGGAAGAAGTCGCGGGCACAGCTAGTTATCATCATTATATTAATACGTACACAACTAAAATACGGTTGGTGCCAGCCTATTGGCCAATACCCATGAATTTGGCGAACGAATCGTGAGCCTTCCTGTACAATTGTTGTACCTACTTAAGGTGGACTTGCGGAACTGTTGCCGATGCCTAACTCTCGCTTTCTCAAATTCAAAAACGTCTGACGACGAGGCAATCCGTATTCGTTTCGCTAAAAAGTTGGGTAAATAAACATTAAAATAGTAATGAAATATCATTAGGTACTATTCTACATCAAGCTATTACTACTACTATTACTAGGTACTTAGGTGCCTATTATAAAACCTGATATATTTTTAAGCATTATTAATAATGCACGTTAGGGTGTCCCAAGCTTTAAAGGCGAAATTTTTTTATCCGATTTTGAATACGCATACCCTCTATTTTTTTTCTATTTGACCCTAAGAACTAAAATAATAAATATTATTGGTATCGGAAGACGATAACCCGTGCCGACTTGATGTCAAACATTTAGAAGAAAGTTTGTTTGAAAACTACAGAGGACATTTTAGAACTTAATTTTTATTCAGAAAATAAAACATTGCTTTACCTGTATCTTATATTTTTCAAGTATCTATTATTACTAGGACTTAATCTTTCCAAATTTTGGTTTTTACACTCAGGCTAAACCTATCTATCTGTTCTTGTACACAACATTAGAAAATATGTTTTTGTTCGTTGTTCCTCTTCAGTAGTGGTTTTGCTATGAAAGTGTTCCCAGAGTCAGCACCTGTTTTGTAGCATGTTGTAATGCATTACTAGACCATGAACTGCCTTCTAAACTGCTGATGCCTATTTACTTCTTGTAAAGTTGTCCTGTTTTGGCACCACGACAAGTTGTTCTATAGGACTGTGTTACTATGCGAAATAACTATCGAAGAGGCATTATTCTTTACATTTGCGCACATCTAAAACCGAAAACAGTTTATCATCTGTGTCAATCGACAGTTTATAATCGTACCAGTACCTACCTTGTTTTGGAAATCGACTTTAATAGCTCCTGCGTGCTCTTTTTCTATTCTCAGTACGAATTATTTGAATTGAGGACTTGCTTATGGGAAATTCGTCAGTGTTGTATGCAAGTGTCTCAACAATAGTTTTTATAGCAAAATTCTGTGTTTATTATTGTTAACACAGAATTGCTCTTATTTAACTGTTCTCTACTCAAAGCTGCAACTGTCTTTGGAGTGATAAAATTTTTCCCCACGGAACTTTTATTCGTATGGAGCTGTGTACTCTTAGTTGGTATGAGTAGATTTTCTTGTAAATCCATCATTTCAGAATCTGAAGACCCATTTTCGTGATAAGGTGATTACAAAGCAGTTAAGGAGAAACAATTAGTAGCCAGATGGCATGGTTCCTAAATATTTCTTAGGCGCACTTTTTTTTCGATTTTTTGGTCCACTTCATCTAAGTAACCACATCAACCTGGCTCTCTCTGGCACTACAAGAAGATTTTATCTTTTATTAATGGAAACGCATCGGCATGTGCAATGTCCAACAATTTGTCTAATTTTATTACAAGCTCATGTCTTTGCTTCTCGAATACTTCTTGTGTTTTATTCGCATTTTTTGCAGATCTCTCCAAAACTCTCAAGTTCAAATTTTTAACACAGATAATGCTTTAATTATTAAATGTCACGTACACGTATATTGTGCCTTTCCCAATAAATAATACACTTTCGAATAGTAAGATTCACGATTTTCAGTGACACATAAATTCATTAAAGGAATGTTGTAAAACAGTACTGCCAATACTTGTCAATTATAGGATAGTTTTGAATCCGTAATTTGATTTTTTACGTATCCCATATTCAAAATATTTATTTTGTAAGACTTCGTAATTCTACTGACATGTAGACTGAATGAAAATTATGCATTTACTAATTAAATAAATAAATAATAACGAGCACTTGATACGTTAGCTGCTTCGCGCCAAAGTACGAAGTTCCGATATCTATCGATGCAAGTCGGCACGGGTTCCCTTGGTCCTAAGTACTTAAAATTTTATTTACAATTGTTTTGACACTATTCAAACAAAATTATAGGGTATGCGTTGTAAAAAAAAGAATTAGATTTTTTTGGGACACCCTAATGCACGTCACATTCACATCCCGTCCTAAGTATTATATTATACCGTTACATATGCAGACACAGACCCCACTCAAATCGTGCGTGATTTCGCGCCATTACGGTTAAACAACAAGCGAACGCCGGCGTCCATATAGATTATAAAATATTGAGCATTTATTTATAGAGTATTTATCCAAGAACGTAATCAAAAAGTTCTTTATAAAGTAGTCTGTAAATATCGAAAAGAACGTTTTACAAACAAAAAAAATATAACCGACTTCAATATTTACTGAAAAGTACAAAATAATTTAAATTTCGGAAGTCGATGTTAAATAACGAAGAGACAAAACTATTATAGAAACACCGACTTCCGAAATTTAAGTTATTTATTTTACACTTTTTAGTTATGGTACTTTTTATTTATTTGTTGGAATTATTTGTCTCGTCATACTGAAAATATCTATGCACTGCATCTTTTCTTGGCTGAGGCATTATTTATGAATTTGTCACTGCACTAGTAAGAACACTAAGACTACAAATAATTAACCTTATCGGCACAAATTAGAGTGAGCGCATCGTAATTCGTATGCGGTAAATAGTAGGTAATAATGACGAATGCTTTCGCCTCTCCCAAAAATGGCTGTAGGTACGCCCGTGACACGGTAATACTATCATATTATTACACGGTAATAATATCATATTATTACCGTGCCCGTGACGTATTAGTATGTAGTAAACAAACACAACATCATGCACACAAACACGCGCTGCGCCAACGCTGCACTCACTGACACGACGCACGGCACACGATAGATTTTAAAGGAAAGATCATAAGTTATATTTTAGCATAACGCGGTGATCGGTAGGCTTATCTTTGTGTGCCTTAGAGTTGCCGAATTCGTCTGCACATGCTGCTACTGGCTTCAGATCGCTCTTATTTTGCTAAAAATACGGTTCAAACTAGCTTGAATTAATATATTGGTTAGCGCTTACGAAGGGGTTTCCCTTTCAGAATGGGATAGCTGATTGTTAGCGCTTTTTGTATTCGACTGTAAAAACCCAGATATTTTTTTGGGATAGTCAATGAATGGGTTTCCCTCGAGAAGGTTAGCTAAAAAACTATCCAGCAAAACCATGGGGGTTTTTAATTGAATTAAAATATCCTAGCCCTTCAAAACCCGGGGTAACACCCAATAAAAGGAAAGCGCTATCGGTCCCTGCTTCCAGGCCCGTATTTTCCTTTCAAAAGCGAACCCATGACCCCAGTAGGCTTCGGTTACCGGACGGTCAGACGGCGAGCTACTCATTGATCACCGTCCGCAAAACCGCGCTTACGGTGGCCGGAAATCGGGATCTAGGTTCTCACACCACTGCCCAAAGAGGGGACTTACCTTCATAATTATGGCGTGCCCAAATCCTATGGATATGAGACGCACAGAGTTGGTTGCTATAGCGGCACTCGGGGGAAACCTATGCCCAACAGTGGACGTCTTTCAGCTGAAATGACGATGATGATGATGATGACCAACAACTGTGGTAAAATTACTTAAATAACACTCTACACTGACTAGTCGAGATTGTTGTTGATCATGGCAAATCGTCGAACTTGACGATTAATAGTTAAACGATTTTTTACTAACCGGCGCGGTGAGCCGGCATCGGTAAACGTGCTCGTTTTCGCTATGAGCAGTGGTGAGTCGCGTGGCGTGCTTCAAACATTTTCATCTTACCGCTCGCCGCTCCGCACTTAGCTGCCGCTCACAGCGACATGGTGGATCTCAAACAAAACGATAGCAAGTTTTCGAAAAATAATAAGAAATTGTTTTTAAATTCAATCCTTGTTTTAGGTGATAATGGTGTCTGCGATTGGTAACGATGGCCCACTATACGGAACACTGAACAACCCAGCTGATCAGATGGATGTCATCGGGGTAGGCGGCATCGGGTTCGACGATAGAATTGCTAAATTCTCGTCCAGAGGTATGACTACCTGGGAGTTGCCACACGTGAGTATTTTTACGAGCAATTTAATAGAGCAGATATCTCAGTCGTATCATTTACGAAAGATGGAATTAGCAATTCCATCCATTACAAATAATAACTTATGAGGTAATCCGGGATTTAAGTTATCCTAGTAACAAATTTCATTCAAATTGGTTCAACCTTGAGCGTGAGGGAGTAACAAATATACACACACGCACACACATTTATATAAAATAAACTTTCTCCTCCATAAAAAAATGTGAATTTAACACCACTCGGTTCAAAGGGCCTCTTGACGTTCAGTCGATCTAAACTACAGAGGTATGTACCTATATTTTTTTAAATTTATAAGTCCCTAAATCTCTCAAAGGTCTGGCACTGATAGAAAGTACACACAATCGCTGTATGTTTATGCGAAATCTGAATATATTTTGTTCAGAATCAGTAACTGAATGGATTCCAATAGTTTTTACACAATATTATATTTCTTCCCAAAAATATTTTAAAGTTTTACAAGTTGGACAGCTGGTACAACACAGGTCCCGGAAGGTCACAGCGGGTATTAGGCAGCAAATAGCTGGATGCAAATGCAAAACAACCCCTCAGTCGCCTGGATGACCCGGCGACTATGTATTTTTGCTGACATAACAAGCCTATAACAGTGTGATTGTTCATGATACAGTTATGAAATTTTGTACATAGATTCTTTACATTAAAATACTAGACACGTATTTCGGGTTTTACATATTATTATACTAATATGAATGTTGTATAGTATGAGCTATTTAGTTAATTAAAATACACGGTTCTTATAGGGTAGGTCACGGGAAAGCCGCGGTTTTAGTTAATAATAAATAACAAAATTCGCTTCGTGTCAATGACGGCATAATAACAATGCTGTAATGAAAGTTGAACGCCAATTAAGTAATCAAATATTTACTCGTGAATGTGTACAATATGTTACCTAGGTAACGGTACACAGCTGCTAGTTTCACACAGTTGCAATAAAATGACCCAATTGTAAACATCTTACATATATTAATTATGTATTAACTGCCGCATTGGTCTCGTGGTCGCAAGCGCGACTGCTGAGCGTGAGGTCCTGTGTTATATTCCCAGGTCGGGTTAAAATTGCTATTGGGTGTTGCCATTACGAATTACTCTGTAGCAGCCCGGAGTTCTGAAATCGGCAGTGTGACCCCCTCGTGCTTCGGAAAGCACGTAAAGCCGTTGGTCCTGTGGTCGTGTCGTATTGCCGTCCCATCGGATTATGAGAGTAATGGAACAGAGAGTGCACCTGTGTTTGCGTGAGCACTTGTGCACTATAGTATCTCCTGTGTACTTGGCTAATCTCTGTTGAGTGGGCACCGTGATCGAAATACGGTCGGGAGGATTAATTATTATTATGTATACATTTGACAACCGTCCTGGTAAAAGTTGGACGTTATATAGTACGATGTTACCTAGCTGTCCACATAAATACATGGTCACCGGACCATCCGGACGACTGGTGCTGGCGCCGGTCTGCTGTGTTCTGTGTTATACTTAGGGCCGGTGGTGTCCAACTTGTGACGTTTTTAGGAAAAAAATATAACATGGTGTAAAAATCATTAGGATCAATTTAGTTACTGATTCTGAACAAACTGTATTTAGGTTTCGCATATACTAAAAATAATGTTGTATAGGTGGCTATTTAAAAAGGACAGGACTAGCTCCCTGACTCATAAACGCCCAGCTTGGACTAGGTAAGGTGATTTTATTCACATGTGTCGATATAAAACGTAGACGAGAAATCTGTCCTGATGGCACGGATTTTTCGAAATTCTACCTTTTGGCATGCAAGTCGTACATTATTGAAGAAAAATGATTCGGTATATACACCGCTAAAATTTAATCGTTTTAATCCCGTGGAGGGTCGATCCGGTGACCTGTAGTTAATAGTCGACGTTGCTTACAAACTACCTACAGGTTGTTGAACTCACTCAGCTGATGTTTTCTTAAAGAAATTAATTTCGTACATGCGTAAATTATTACGAGTTTTGAAAAAAAGGTACTTTATTTTTTAATTTTATCTTTACAAATCGATAGTGTTTCATGTACTGGATCGACCCTCCACGGAATTAAAACGATTAAAATTTAACGGTGTAGAGTGCCCCATATTTAGTGCGAGCGAAGCTGCGGGCAAAAGCTAGTCGTATATAAATAAGGAAATATTTCTCAGCAATTAAGAAAAGACGCAATATAATAATTCTACGTTATCATTCTTTATGCGCCTCGTGTTTTTTTTTATCTTTACTTATACAAGCCGTTTATTTTTAGACTTGTTTACAATACAAGTATTGGGGGAGGGGGAGATATGGTATGGTCTTGGTGGGAATTACTGTAGGGGAGCAGCATTGCCTATAAAATGGCCTTGCCGTTCCGAGTCATCCAGGTCTCCTACGTCCTCCCTAGGACCTGCTGCAACTGTGCCGTCCCGCGTCCACCACATCGAGGTACAGCTGAGCTAGATAGCATGGCGAAGGGCGAGTATTCTGCGCCTTGAAACAGAAAAGAGTCACTAGGGATGGTATTTAAAAAAACTGAGCACATACATAGGCTCAAAAGTTGCAACCCTACTACCATATTTAGGCACAATGTGCTAACAACTCGCTTGCCTGACAATTCACTAACCGAAACAGTAGAAAACCGGACAGATAATTTACCAACGACGTTTGGCATGAAAATACGGACATCCATTTCGGAATGTACGTACGCTTAGCGACGACAGTCGATTCGGTAAATAAAATGAGGAAGATATGCTCAAGTATGTCGCAGGGCTCCAACATTCTAATACATGTATAGCTAAGAGAAGCATTGTGCAATGTAAATCGATCTCAGACCGCATCATGTACGCCTGTTGTAACTCAAGAGCCCGGAAGATGTACTTTGTACAGTGCTACATCCCAACCAATATGTTACCAAAGCCGACACCATAAACGCCACCCTTATATAAATAAGCAGGACATCAATAATTATCGTCATGGAAGATCTAAAAGCAATGGTTGAGAGGGTTAACACTAACCACCATCAACATATGGGGGGATCTTGAAGTTTCAAATTATAATGGGAATCGATTTATTGAGTTTTGGTCAGAATTATCATCACCCCATCAATCATGGAAACTAACAAAACACATCTCACGGCAAATACAGGTCTTCGTCAAACGATGCCTTCGTTACATTCTCGTAATTCAAGATCTATCTCTAACGCCTGTCTCTCCCAAGACTATCTCTAACGTACAGCTATTGGAAAAATGCTACGAAAGCCCGATTAACCGTCAGCTCAAGCGTCGTAAGTGGAAATGGATTAGTCACACGCTTCGAAGGAATTCCGATCACATACCTAAACATGTGATCCACAAGGAAAAGAACGCGTGGCGGTCCTCGAAAAATCAGGAACGGAATGACACGGAGCGAGGTGAAGCATGAACCTCAAGATCGATCGCGATGGACGTCTACTGTGGACGCCCTCTGTCTCAGCTAGGGAACTTAAGTCTTATTATCTTAGGTCGGTTTAGGATAACTTTTAATACAAGTCGTCTCGTCAAACATACATCTCGCAATGTCTTCCTAACTAACAGAGTTTTTGTTTCTAGGGTTATGGGCGTATGAAGCCGGATATAGTGACTTACGGCAGCGGAGTGAGGGGCTCGAGTGTCACTGGAGGATGTCGGTCACTCAGTGGTACGTATTTAATGGACATACTTGAAAATGGATGCCTAGGGTCGTATGAGTATGTTGAGATTTATCCAAATATACTTCTTTATTGCATCAAAAATAATCATGTAATCATTGTAGAAATATGAAATTAGTCGAATAAGACGGACAATAATAAAAAGAATAAGTATAAACGTACGAACCTACCAAATTACCAAACATTCACCACTGCAGGATGCTCTGAGATTTTTTATTTACAAATGCAATATTTATATAATATTTTATTTGCGTTTATTAATTACTAAATATTAGAAAAAAATATGAAAAAATTACAACGATTTTTTATCATAGTTTAATATCAAATTTATTTTATCTATATATTTAAATAAAAGAAGAAACTGTCTGACTGACATATCAACGCACAACCGACCTACTGGGACTAAGAGCGTGAAATTTTGCACAAAGTTTTCTTTTATGGAGTAGGCGAACACTAAGAGCGGATTTTCCTAAATTCATCCCCTAAGGGGATGAAATGGGGGTCCGTAATTTGTATAGAAAACCGACTTTTAGCAGAAGCTAGTGCATTATATAAACAAAAACATATTTATTGTACTTAGAGAAGTAATATACATATTTGTAGAATTTCAGTTCATACAAAAAACGCCCACGCAACAAATTTCCGGAGTAATAATCACATCGTTCCACCTAAAACAATTTGCGTCTTAATTGTCAATTGTCTCACAATTCGTATAGCGACAACTGTGTGTTGTAATCAATTCCGTCGGGAAGCCAATCTTAGTTACAAATCACCGGTCATTCACCCAAAATCATAACAACTTTTTATCTCTCGGGTACGTATCGTTTAATTTCATGTTTCTTCGCTATCTGCTACATTTGTTTTATGGGGTATCTTCCATGATTCACGTGATATCTCAAGGGGGCCTTGTGAAAACCTTGAAGTATTATTATCAGCGCCGCAAATATTTGTATCAGCTCATTGCTAGACGTAGGTGTCTTCATTTGCACGTTGCTGTTTTACTAAATCCTCAGCTACTCTCATCCACGCTTATTGTACAGTACTTATTTGGTACATGTAAACTGGCCTGCTTGTCCTCCTATAGCATAGTTGGCCTTATAATGTTCCCACTGCTGGGACGCAGGCCTCCTCTCTAGGAGAGGGAATGGGCTGTAAAACACAACGCGGGCCCAGTACGTGTAGGTGAAAGTCACATATCTTCGAATTTTTGGTTCTAGGACATGCCAGTTTCTATAAACCTTCATTATAATTGGAGGGAAATACCGCAGCAGGCAAATTGTGGCAATCCTTCGATGTACGCGGTGTAAAAGACAAGGCGAAACGCTTAGTTCGGACCGTGGTGGTGGTGTTAACAACGTAAAGGTTATCACGCACGTCGGGTTATCGGATGGTAGATAAGTGATGGCGGAATCAAGTCAAATAATTCCTGCGCGCTTTCTCCATAATCTTTATATGCTTCTTGTGTATTAAACATTTACTATTTTCTTCCATTAGGTACGTCAGTAGCATCGCCTGTAGTAGCTGGTGCTATAGCATTGTTGGCAAGCGGAGTGCCGCGTCACAACTTGACTCCGGCTGCGGTGAAGCAGGCTCTATGTATGACGGCGCTGCGACTGCCCGGACCGAACATGTTTGAGCAGGGACACGGGAAACTGGATCTTATTAGTGCTTATCAGGTATAGTAACATAACATAGCAGAGACCCTATCACAAGCTTTGACAACTTAACTTGAACTGTTAAAAGGAGCTATATAGTTTGTTCAGAATCCGTTATTGAATGGATTCCAATATTTTTACACCATGTTATATTTTTTTCCAAATGTATTTAAAAAACTCACAAGTTGGACAACACCGACGACGCTAAGTACAACACAGGTCACGGCAGGTCATAGCGGGCATAACCGCTCAGTTGCCTAGATGGCCCGCTACTGAATTGTTGCTGACATAACAAGCTTATAACTTTGTGATTTTTAATGATACTGTTATGTTTTGTACATAGATTATTTACATAAAAATACTAGACACTTGTTTCGGGTTTCACATATACTTAAACTAATGTTGTATAGGCTCGGGTGTATAGCTTCGTCCCTCTTTTACGCTTGCACGCTTGACATTTTAGCAGGTCATGGTAAGACCTCTGTGGCCGCTAAACTATCTTCTCAGCCAAAGCTTCTGTGGTCGATATACTGTTCGAGCGCCGTAGTCCGATAGGTCTTTAAGCCACCAGCCCTAGCCCAAATGAAATTGTTCTCGTTTACTCTTGCGGGGCCATCCATAAATTACGTCACACGTTAAGGGGAAGGCAGGGGGTCAACAAAGTGTGACATTGTGTGACAAGGGAGTGGGAGTGGTCCTAAATTTCGTGACGTCATATCTATAATATAAAAATGAATCGCAAAATGTGTTGGTAAGCGCATAACTCAACAACGCCTGGACCGATTTCGCTAATTTTTTTTTTGTTGTGTTTTTATTATGAGGAGAAGGTTCTTATGGAAAAAAAATGAAAATTAGGGTAGTGTAGGGTAGAGTAGGGTAGTGTAGGGTAGAGTAAGGTAGAGGAGGGTAGAGTAGAGTAGGGTAGGGTAGAGTAGGTTAGAGTAAGGTAGAGGAGGGTAGAGTAGAGTAGGGTAGGGTAGAGTAGGGTAGAGTAGAGTAGGGTATAGTAGGCTGAAGTAGGGAGGAGCGGGAGCGAAGCCGCGCGGGTACAGCTAGTCTTCTATAATATAAAAATGAATCGCAAAATGTGTTGGTAAGCGCATAACTCAACAACGCCTGGACCGATTTTGCAAATTTTTTTTTTGTTGTCTTCGTTATTATGAGGAGAAGGTTCTTATGAAAAAAAAAATGAAAATTAGGGTAGTGTAGGGTAGAGTAGGGTAGTGTAGGGTAGAGTAGGGTAGAGTAAGGTAGAGGAGGGTAGAGTAGGGTAGAGTAGAGTAGGGTAGGGTAGAGTAGGGTAGAGTAGGGTAGAGTAAGGTAGAGGAGGGTAGAGTAGAGTAGGGTAGGGTAGAGTAGGGTAGAGTAAGGTAGAGGAGGGTAGAGTAGAGTAGGGTAGGGTAGAGTAGGGTAGAGTAGAGTAGAGTAGGGTAGGGTAGAGTAGGGTATAGTAGGCTGAAGTAGGGAAGAGCGAGAGCGAAGCCGCGCGGGTACAGCTAGTTTCAAATAAGTGTTAATACTACTAATTAACATAGTCAATTGTTTTTTGTTTGGTTAATTTCTCTAATCAATATAATTTATCGTCTTTTGTATTGATGTTAATTTTATTAAAAAAAATAATTTAAATGGAAATAAAACTGATTTCGGAACCGCTGTTTTCATTCAATAATTTCTAAATGTAAATTTGCAAAATATGTGACGTCACACTAGTGAGGGGGGAGTCTCACAAATGTGACTAGTTATTACAAGAACGAGGGAGGGAAAAAAAATCATGAAATTCGTGTGAATTTATGGATGACTCCTGCTAGGTTACTATCTATATCTAATAAGGATACATAATGAAGCTAAGAATGCGTCTCCGCAAACTTTGTTTTAACACGTCACGGTAAGGGCCCAAGTATAGCAAACAAAACAATTACTAAAAAATCACCAGTCATTTTCGCCAGTGAGTTATTAAAAGGTTCGTGTCGATACGAGAGCAATATAAAAGTAATTTACCTTGTCCTATTAATAAAAACATCAAAATTATAGTAGGTGCCGCTATCGCGTCGCTATCGACAACTTCAGGCAAAAATGCAATCAAAATTTCTTCCACTATAGTGCAGAAAAGTTAGTTTTTATTACGTTTTAGTATCTAATGTTATTAAGTCTGACTTTGTAGCTCCAATTTAGACCTCAAGGTATTTGTGATTAATATCTCGTTTACTTAACATAAATAGCGGAATATCGTGCTTTGCAGAGGCGTAGCTTGGACGAATTCATACGTGGGCGCATCAACGAGGCTTTTTTCTTTTATAAATTCGAGACAGCGACTGTCGCACACTCTTAGACCACTTCGTCGCTTGCCATCGAGTAAAATTCTGGTCAAGCGCGAACTTATAAAGTATACAATAAAACCTTCGTCTTTAAAGCCAGCACACACGCGAGGCCGTGGCGATGGCCCACTTCGCCCATACCTAGCTACGCTACTAGTGCTCTTTATAAAATTCAAGCTCCATATTTTCTCAATTACAGTTTCTTCGAAAGTACGAGCCTCAGGCGTCATTAAGCCCGAGCTACATTGACCTGACAGAGTGCCAATACATGTGGCCGTATTGTACCCAACCGCTGTACTACAGTGCTCAGCCGACCATCGCTAATGTCACTGTCATCAACGGACTGGGCGTCTCCGGAAGAGTGGTATGTGACACTACTATTATGTTAACCTAAACTGCTAACTGGGGTATATTTCTGTGGTGTCATTTTGTATCACGGTATAAACCACGCGAATGAATCTGTGTAGTTCTTATATTTTAAAACAGGGTTATTTGTAAAACACTAATAACTTTTCAGGACTGTATTACTAACATCATAAACAACAACTTTTTGTTCTAAGACTTTTTACAAAACATATCTCATTTACCAAAACAAACCTTCAAGATTTCGTTGTTCTATCTAACACATTTCAACTCTGTATTTTGGTCTACCTACGTCTGTAAAACACGTGCAAGCGCATCAAGCACCCACGCCGCCCAATCTCCACTCTCCTCCGCTATTGTACTATCGCTTGCTACGCATAGACTTCGTAATATTTAGAACGTTCAATTTAAATATTTTTATTTTTGGATGAAAATCTGATGAACTATACCATGATAAACTTTTAAAAGTCATAGAACAAAAGTTGTTGTTTATGATGTTAGTAATATAGTCCTGAGAGGTTGCCAGTGTTTTACAAATAACCCTGTTTATATAATTCTTCCGTACATATGTTTATCAGCTAACTCCTTCTAAACGGTTTGACCGATATGGATGAAATGGTGTGTGTATATTTAAGTGGATCCCTGGATAATTTGAAAATACAATTGAGCCCGGTAAGTGACGCCGCAATCAGGTTCATTTTTTTTTTTTTTTTACTTATGTCCAGTTTTCGGACAGGGCAACATCTGTCGAGACCACTAGTATACCCATATATTTACAAGACGTTCATATTAAGTTTTTCCTTCTCCCAAGAGGATGTCAAAGGTTGTTTCACTCAAACCCGTGTCAGTTGTTACTGACTAAACTCCACCTGTGTTCCTTCCTTCGTAGCCCTCTTTGTTCCAGAGCCGCAGTAACTCTTCCGTTCAATCCCGCAGCCCAATTGTTCACCCCCTTTCATATAATATTTTTTTTAATTTATCATTCTATTGCGAAGAATACCTAACAATAGTACGTAATTTACCTAATACGAATTACTACAAAGTTATATGTATTGTGAATATTAAAATTAATTTAATCTTCACGCTCATTTAACCGTTTAGGCACACTCGTATGCCATTTGTATTAAGTGTGGAATTATATGATTATGCTATTATGTTTCTTACGTCGACGTGAAGGCGTCTGATTGGTCTATTAGATACTAGAAGATGTTATAAGTGTCCTGAAATTTCAGGATTCTGTTTCAACGGGGTAGGGTACTTCCCTATGAATTCTGATTCCCTGAAAGTGATGAAATATACGACAGACGGACGGACGGACAACAAAGTGTATAAGGGTTCCGTTTTTTCTTTTAGGGGTACGGAACCCTACAAATGACGTATTTGAAGATTGAATCAAGAAATCAAATTTTTGATTGGATCAAATTACTATTTTTTGAGTTAATTCTCTTCATGATCAAGCGTGCGATAGTGTGCCATAACTAACAAAGTGAAGATAACATAAATTGGCATTGCGTTTTATGCTACACTTAGGTAAAACAAAGAGTTTCTTATCTTGATTATTTGTTTTTATCGTTATGAAGAAAAAATATGAAAAGTTAATTTGGAAATCGTGTGTGCAGAACATATTGTAAGTTATAGGTAACTCTGTAAAATATTTTGTCGTATAGCGATTGCTATTGAATTTTACATTCTACTATATTAATTTATACTTAAAATATAAATCCACTCCTTTTTTTCATAGCTAAAACAAAAAAAAGTTCTAAAGCGCATTTTCAAGGCACTCTTTGTAAACTTCTTTTTTAGGGTTCCGTACCTCAAAAGGAAAAAAACTGTATTCTTATAGGATCACTTTGTTGTCCGTCTGTCTGACTGTCTGTCAAGACCCTTTATCTCGGTAACGCGTGAAAGTAGATATCGAGTTGAAATTAAACCCAGGCCACTCAACACCAGGTCCCTTGAAGCTGTGAAAAATCAACCTTCGAGTTTACGAAAAAAAAAGGTACGGCCATTTATGTCGCAAAAAACGTATGTTTTGACACTCTCAAGGGAATCATAATTCATAGAGAACTTCCCGTTGACCTAGAATTCTGAAATTTGGCATAAAGCAAGGTCTATAGGAAAAAAACTGAAAACAGTAAATTTGTAGTTACGCCACAAAAAAAAAATCTTTTTTGCGATTCGTAAAAATCTTCGTAACTTGATTCGGGAATTGAACAGTTTTCATAGGTAAGTTTGTATGGAACCCTCAGTGCGCGAGTCCGACTCGCACTTG
Source organism: Mythimna ferrago (assembly GCA_910589285.2). Taxonomy (NCBI): domain Eukaryota; kingdom Metazoa; phylum Arthropoda; class Insecta; order Lepidoptera; family Noctuidae; genus Mythimna; species Mythimna ferrago. The sequence goes on along the minus strand of OU342673.1, from coordinate 20,240,270 downwards.
CCCGGTTTTTTATTTTGATAAATTACACCAAAAAGTCCTACTATACATCTTTGTATCGAAAACTAAAGTAAAATTCTTCTCTTTTTACAGAAAGAAGTATCCTGGCACCCGCACTTACCGCACGGCGTGCTGCTGTCCGTGTCGGTGGAGTACAGTCAGATCCTGTGGCCCTGGTCCGGGTGGCTGGCACTCAGTTTCTCCGTGCTCGAAGAGGGCGCCGATTTCGATGGAGTTATTGAGGTATAAAAAAAACTGAAAATGCTTTACATGGTTTTTTTTAACTCAGAATGTTTAGGGAGAGCAACAACAGCTCTTTATTATGAAACTGATATTTGACTGAACCACAAGAGTATTACGAGTATTATATAATAAATAACATCGTTAAATGGAGATCATAATTATCACTGACAATAAAGTAAGTTGACGTATAATTATAACTTATCTCTTATAAATATTGAGATTCACACTAATAAGTTTTTTTCTTTTAAAAACGGTTATGGTTTAATTTTTAAATTTTGCTAGTGAAATAAGATAATGTTGTAGATCCGGATAGCCATGCAGAAAATGCTGTTGCACAATAAATCATGCTTATTTTTTAAGCTTTAATTTTTTTCGATAAAATTATATTTGCTCTTTCAAAATAAAAGAGATGCAAAGACGTACATGGACGAAAGTAGCGTCAGTTAAAGATTGATAAAATACTATTGTGCAACCAAGCCGTTTGTATAAGTTTGCATATTGACCGGAAACACCTTTCCTGGGTCTTAAAGCATCATCCCTATCAAACAAATACGGAGAGAAATTATTCGATATCGTATTTTGGATCCAACATAAGCATGTTATGCGGACATACTCGTAATAACGTATAGAGAGCATGTGAGCGGAAATGTATTATGCAGAAGATTATCACGCATAAGGTCTCAATAATTTTGTTTCTCAATTCATGCTGGAATCAATATTATGACCCGGAAACTTAGTTGTGTTTACGAGCGACTTTTTTATCTGTGTAATTAATGTTAGTATCACAAAACTGTGCAAGTCTATTGCGAAATACATATCATTTAATTAGTTTTATCTAAATTTTAATTAGATTTTTAATTTTAGGCTCTTCCATATTTCATTTGTATTCAGTTTAATACTTTATGAAAATAGTAAATAACAATGGCCCCAAAACACTTCCGTGTGTGACTCCTAAATTCACTTATCTGTTTTATGACGTGTAGTAAATTTATTTTTTACATTTGTGTATACCCGATTGGTCCAAGTAAATTGTTTTCTGTTAGTGAGATACAATTCGACAAGATCTCGTACATTATCACGAACTGCGTACTTAGCTTGATTTTTTTTTAAGTAATTTCTGATTAACTCGATCAAATGCCTGCTCAGGTGCATGTAGTTTACAGACCGAAGTTTTGTTGTTATGATTACTTTTTTAAGATTAGTTATTATTAAAAAATGATTAAGTTATTAAAAACTAAATCATTTTTTTTTTAATAAGAATGTTCCAAGAACTCTAATAAATCAGCTTGTTCTATGTTCGTTATTAGATCAGTGTTACACTGAACTATTGTAACACTTTATGTAAACAAAAATAAACTATTGTGATTATTAGATCGGATACCAACTTTCTTTAGTGGTTTCACTGACCGCGGAACGCCATGGTGAACTTATAATTGTAAGTTATATGAGTATTGTATTTAAATTCCACAGGGCCACGTGAACGTTACGGTGGAGAGTGATGACGACTCCGGAGAGAAGATTATGAGAAATGCTACGCTTACGCTTCCCATACGGTAAATACCTACCTGCTTGCGAAATATAAAGATAATAAAAAATGAAATTACTGCTTCTGTAATATTCAAAGAATTACATTTATTAGGCGGGTTATAATCATTTATCTGGTCATGCTTCGTTGGTATATTGGTCGTTGACGCTACTGCTTAGCACCAGACCCTGGATCCGATTCTCAGCTCAGGCAAAAGGTTGTTAGATTAGGAATTTTTATAAACGAAATGCGAGAATATATACAGGGTTATTTGTAAAACAATAACAACCTTGCAAGATTAGATTACTTACATTATAAACAACAAGTTTTTTTCTATGACTTTTTACAAAACATAATACATTTACCAAAAACAAACCTTCAAGATTTCGTTATTCTATCTAACACATTTCAACTCTGTATTTTCTGTATGATGTATAATATATTATAATAACTCTGTATCAAGGACCGCCGCCACCCGATACCCACTCCCTTCCGCTATTATACTATTGCTTCCCATAGACTTCTTAATATTTTAAAACATTCAATTTAAATATTAAAAATATTTAAATTGAATATTAAAAATATTTAAATTGAATGTTTTTGTATGAAAATCTGATGAATTAAAATAATAAAATTACTTATGATAAATTTTTAAAAGTCATAGAACATAACTTGTCGTTTATGATGTTAGGACCATAGTCCTGAGAGGTTACCATTTATTTATTTTATTTATTTATTATATGCTTTATTGTACATACAAACATAAAACAAAGAGAAACTTATATCTAAACACGTACAATGGGCGGCCTTATCGCATTCCGCGATCTCTTCCAGAAAAAAGAATGGAATGGGAATGGCTTAGAATGGTAGCAAGTTCAATGACCTGTAGTTAATAGTCGTCGTAGCGTACAAACTACCTACAAGTCATTGGACTCGCTCAGCTGACGTTTTCTTAAAGAAATTAATTTCGTACGTGCGTAAATCAATACGAGTTTTGAAAAAAAGGTACTTTATTTTTTAATTTTATCTTTACAAATCGATAGTGTTTCATGTACCGGATCGACCCTACACGGGATTAAAACGATTAAAATTTAACGGTGTATAGAGCGAGTGACGACCCAGTAGTATCATGCTGTCCACTGGGACAGCAGAAACAAAAAAAAATCGAAGTAGCTGACCGGCAGCAACTGACCGCTCAATACTGGCTCAACTTTGTTTTCACAGACCCAGAAGCTCTCAGTCAGAAACTGTCCTTTACTGATCACCAGCTATTGAGCCTGTGAAAACCAGGCTTTACAATAAATAAAGTGCTGTTCCAACCCACCAGCTACAAACCATAAGTCGAAACCGTAACTGCTGGGCCACTTCGTCTCAATACCTACTTAATTAAGAATATAAGCGTAATGTTATTTTATTTATTTACGAGTTAATAAACAGCGATACAAAAAAACGATATAAGCGAGCGCTTACAATATTACAGCCCACTGCATTATCCACGTATTAATATACTACATTACCGGCAGTAAATGCCGATGGACAAACAAATAGATACTATACATCAAATCAATATTATGAACACTATGTTTTGTTATGTTTATCAGGAATACCAAGCAGAAGCATCTGATACCGATATATCGGCGCTACTTCGGGTTTGCCGATATAACTGCATCGGCGATATTTTAGCCGATACAAAGATACTTTTCCGCACTTCAGAGAGTTATGTAAACGAGCGTGTTGTTTCATCAAACGAGGCACGATATCTATACTTAGAGAGTTCCCCCACTTTTTAAGGGTTCCGTACCTCAAAAGGAAAAAACGGAACCCTTATAGAATTACTTTGTTTTCCGTCTGTCTGTCAAGATCTCAGGAACGCGTTTAGGTATCGAATTGAAATTACCAAATACTAAGGTCTGCAGTCCCTTAAAATTGTGAAAAAAATCTGATTTTTAAAGTTAACGAATAAAAAAGACGCGGCCGTTTATGTTGGGAAAAACGTATATTTCGATACTCTCAAAGGAATCAAATTCATAGGGTACTTCCCGTTGTCCCAGAATCCTGAAATTCAGTATAAAACAAGGACTTATGACACAGTCATAGGAATAAATCAGTAAACAGTAAATTTGTAAAAATGCAATTGCAATTCGGCAAAATCTTAAGAGTCAATTCAGGAATTGTAGTTTGTACGGAACCCTAAGTGCGCGAGTCTGACTTGCACGTGCCCAGTTGGTTAGTGTGTTGTATCGCCCGCTTCTATCACTCGCGTTTTTCACTTCGCTAGATGTTTTTGTTGGTTGTTGTTGTGGCGCGTAGTATTTTTCCCACGGCAAACAAAATAGCTAGATGGTTGAATAAAATAAATCACTGATATATCGGTATCGCCGATATTTTTATAAGAGTATCTATATCGGTATCGTATCGGCAAAAAGGCATATCAATTAATTCCTATTCTTTATGTTGCATGCAGTGCCCGCGTAATCCCAGTCCCGGTGCGATCTCGGCGGCTCTTGTGGGACCAGTTCCACAGCCTCCGCTACCCGGGCGGGTACTTCCCTCGCGACGACCTGCGCGCTAAGCACGACCCACTCGACTGGCACGCCGACCACGTGCACACCAACTTCCGCGACATGTACCGCCGCCTTCGAGAGCATGGCTTCTACCTCGAGGTTATGGGTGAGTAGCTAGTCATCTCTTGTAGGCAAATTCTTTATTTTACCGATCATGTACCAAAAGACACAGTGTGTGTAGCCCCACCTTTCTTATTTCCTAAATAATTTATCTTATTTCGTAAATAAAGAACAGTACATCTATCAAAAAAAAAATTAAATATTTCTATCAGCAGCAAAGATTTTTCAAAGTTGAAAACATGAGTTGAAGAATCTTTGGTGATTCTTCGAAGTTGATAAAGATGAAATTTGAAAAAAGTCCAATGTGACATACACGTTGGACTTTTGGTTTGTTTTTTTATCTATTTTGGTTCTGCTTTTACTGATATTCTGGTTTTATATATCTATTTATATAAAAGAAGAAACTGACTGACTGACATATCAACAAAGCCGAAACTACTGGGACTAGCTGCCTTTTATGACGTAGGCGAGCACTAAGAGAGGGTTTCCCAAAATTCACCTCCTAACGGAATGAAATGGACGTACAAACTTTTTTTTTTTCATATAGAAACTCACTTTGCGGGTAAAGGTGCTGACAGAAGCTAGTTTATCAATAAAGTGGATAGATAACAAGTATTTTTTTCATGCATAATAGGCCATTATGATGTAAGTGTGTAATGTTAGTGGTTACAGTCGAGGCGGTATTTGGACCTGAGCCGTGGCGAGGGTCTTAAGAGAGCCGAGAACGGTAATCATTAATTACTCACGTGTATCATACGACATTTTTCGATACTTTTGTGAAGAAAATAACAGTAAAACTAGTAATTATTTTTGTGACACAGCGGTAAAAATCTGTTTTCATATAATTATTATTATATTTATATTATAGTTTTGTAATTTCTTTATTTATCCCTAGGGGAAGGCTAAGGTATTTTGATCATACTACCTAGTCTTACGTTTATGTTTTTTGCGTAAAAAATTTTTACTATTAATGTCTTTCGTAGTGACAATGGAATACGCATGTGACATTTTTTAACGATTTCGTAGTATTTAATTTTATTTAATCAATACAGCCACTGAATTTCTCTCGAATAAATCAAGCCAAAAACCGCGCGCGTCTTAAAATGGCGTCCATAGACCACAAAAAAACATTTTTATTTGAATGTACGATTTATTTAATAAATGTTTTTTTTTATTAAATAAATCGTTTGTACAAGTGAAAATGGTCAAAATTGCATGAAATAAGACACTAATATATACCATTGAACGCAATAATAACTTATGTGAAATTTTTTCGTACCCAAAATTTGTTTAGCGAACAAAAAAGAAAAAAAAATTGTTTTAATTTTCCCTGTAATCGACTATGGTGACGTGTGCTACTTTGACCTGAATGCGGAGTTGTTAGACAAACTTGACAGGCTCCTCAACAACTGCATCCGATTCATATTTAACTTACGAAAATATGACCATGTTTCGAGTTACAGATCGGAGCTCAAATGGATGCCCATTCGCCAGAGAAGAAGTTTGCGCGCACTGACTACACTCTTCTCTCTGCTCAACTCTCCTACCCCTCCTTCTTATCTTATATCTCATTTTCAATATTTATGTTCTTCCCATTCTAAGAATCTTCATTCTTCTAACAATCTCCTACTGCTCTGTCCCTCTCATACTTCTGATTTTGTTCATTCTTCCTTTCATATACAGTCCATACTTCTGTGGAATGCGCTTCCTCTCGACATCAGGATGGCCACCAGTCAGTATGCATTTAAGCGAAAGTTGCGGCATTACTTTCAGAACAAATAGCGGAGTCGTTTCAAAACCCCCCTTCTTCTACTTTATGTAAATATATATGTAGGTATATATTATATAATCCATTTTTGTTGTTTTTTTTTTGTGCACCTGCCATGTTTTTCTCTTCACCACCCTAGGTTGACTGGTAGAGAATGCCTAAGGCATTAAGTCCGCCATTGTACCTGTGCGTTGCATAAAGTAAATAAATGAATAAAGAGGTTGAACAAAAAGGTTTTAACTACACTATAGCACTAGTGCGTAATGGTAATCAAAATGTCACAGTTTGGTAATAAGTGCCATTATATACCTGAGTGCAGTGTATTAAGAGTCACTTTCTGTGCAAGTGTATTGAGAACTATTATTTCTTTTGCAGGTTGTCCCTTAACCTGTATCGACACTTCGCTGTACGGCGCGTTGCTGCTGGTGGACCCAGAAGACGAGTACTTTCCGGAAGAGATGGCGGCGCTGAAGAAGGCCGTCGACTCGGGCTTGTCGCTCGTTGTGTTCGCGGACTGGTACAACGCGTCCCTGCTGCGACATGTCAAGTTCTATGACGAAAATACCAGACAATGGTAAGTGGAATAGTGTCCTTTCCAAAAGCCTTACTCGTTTTCACCTTAGTTTACTACTCCCTAAATACAATAAATTGTGTGTGTATTTTAAAAAAAACAAAACAGACCTGTGAACTTTGACCCCGAGTATTTTTTTTCCAGTTGTCATTCATTTATGATGGTGTGTTTTGAACAGTCCTGCCAATTTTCAGCTGGGTGCAAATTATTGTAACCTTACCCTATTTTTTGGTCTAATTTGACTGGACTACTACAGAATTAGGCGGTTCTAAATATTACAGGTTGATCAATTCATAGGGTTTTTGTATTTTTACTGCAACTCTAGATAAGTCGAGCCTTACTTATGGTTACTAGATTTAAGACAACTCGTTCAATTTGATCACGACTTGTCCAGTCGTGAACAAATTGGTAATTTTTAGCGCACATAAGCAACTTCTCTCCTCAACTAATTTGTTTCTCACGAGTTTGTGTTAAAATACAAAAGAGACAAGAACAAATTGGTGGGCGATTATGTTGCTTACCTTACTTGCTTACTTTCCCTTAGAAAATGATTTGTTTATTTTAGGTGGATACCAGAAACGGGTGGCGCTAACGTTCCCGCTCTAAATGACTTGCTCAGCATGTACCAGGTAATTACATTAGTCTAAATCATCTAAATAAATTATCTTTCCATTAGATTTATTCAGGGTAGCATAGTCATGGACTAAATGATGGTGATCTGTAATACAACATAACGTAAACATCTATAACAAACACCAGCTCCGCGTTTAACATAGTTTAAAATAGGTGTCCACGGAGTTTCTTACACATTCTGCTACATAGAGATCTACGCTTTGGAATGTGCAATTAGCTTCACTTTTCTGACAATTCAAAAGAGCTTCTAAATGGTTTATCTATGTATATATATATATATATAAGGAGAAACTGACTGACATATAAACGCACAGCCGAAATTATTGAAACTAGGAACATGAAATCTTACAGTTTCGTTTTATGACGTAGGCGAGCACTAAAGAATAGAATAGAGTTTCGTTTTATGACGTAGGCGAGCACTAAAGAATAGAATAGAATAGCATTTATTCGGCGCAAGCAGCACAATATACAACAACATAAAAAATAATAAAAGAAAATATTTCAAAACTCACCCTCTAACGAGATGAAACGGGGTTCATGAGTTTGTAAACCTAATTTCACGCGGGCGAAGCCGCTGGCAGAAATTAGTTAAAATCAAATGTTTTGGTTTGTTTCCATAAGTCGTTATCTTATGTTTTAAGAAGCCTTGTGCAACAATATTGTAATGCCATCAACGTCTCTCGTCAGGTAGCGTTAGGTGATCGCGTATTTGAAGGCGCGTTCCGGCTGGGCGGCCATCCGATGTACTACGCCAGTGGTACTCATATACACAGCTTTCCAGAGCACGGGATATTGATCACGGCCCCTCTCAGTGATCAGGGACATCAAGTGAGTAGTCGTATAACTGTAAGATTAGATTTGATGGCTGAGCTTTCTTTCAGATCGAGAATTTTAGTCTTGGTAGTAGCACTCCATACTGAAATACAATAAGTTGTAACTGATAGCACAATACCCATATATTTTGTTAACAAACTGTACTAACACGTCGTGATATTTTAAAAACCCAAATAAACTTCCTAATCCTTTTCATGAGTATTGCCATGTGAGGGTGCCATAATAGATCTACAATTATACTCAAATATTTGTTAAGCTGACTTTTTTAATGACTTGGCAGCCACCGTTACACATAAAGAGGACATTTTAAGAGACATAAAAAGCAAAAACAGAGCTACGCTGAGCCCGTTGGTTTGGGAAGAAACAAAAAAAATGTTTTGTCAGCATTAAGAGTCAAGAAAGTGTATACAGTCCCATTCAGGTGCATATTCAGAGTCCAGACTCATAAGAATGCTGTCTACTTCTTCTGAAAAGTTATCACACCCCACCCCTGGTCACACGATAGTCGTGACCCGCGATAAAGTCTGAATTATGTTTTTTGTGCTAAAAATTTCCTGGTGGTAAAAAACCGCCTGACTCGATCAAATGAGTACAAACTGAAAAAATTGAATTAGAAGCTTTAGATTTATTATACTGTATAATTTTATTTATTTTAGCAAAAAACAAAAAATGCGCCAGTTTTCTATTGGAATTCTTCGCTAGGAAAAATATGTTTTATGTCGAATCCTCGGAAAATTTCAAAAGAATATAAAACTTTTCTTTTGGTGCTTAATTGTTGCAAATACGTTATACTATCACGTCCTGCTGGGAATACGTCGAATACCAGTAACCATACTGATTTGAAATACAAAAAGATTCTGTACACCTAACCTGACTAGGTTACGATTTGCAGACTTTACTTACTACTCATTTAGTTTGGCATCCCTCAAGACCCTTGCTAATGGAACTCAAATACATGTGGGTGACGAAATATAGGGCTGCTTTAAACTCTTTATCTTATGATCCAATACGTACCTCCAATTTGGCTTTCAAATCAATAAAATGTACTTTGTATGTCTTTGTCGATCTTTGACATTAATAATATAACTGTTATGTATGTATTTATAAGTAATTGGCGGACGGGCTGCGACCCTCCCCTCGCTGCGCCCTGCGACCGCGCCCCGCGCCCCGCGCCGCGCATCTTGTCCCTAGCATTAACATTACGCAATAAACAGTGTGCAACGATCTATGTGGTTTCATTGACGCGTAGCGTACCCCTTTCCCGCCTACACCTCTCGTACATAACAATAACGTATATAAGAGAAGTTCTATTTAATCCGCCTGGAACAAGCATAGTAATTGCTGCTCGTGTCCTCTGTTTATGAGATTTTCTCTATTTACTTATGTTTTTTTTTCTGATTCCTTAATAGGGCTTTGCCCTACAGTAGGATAGTCACAAGCTGATATTATGCTTCAATTATTCAATTGGGTAATACGAGCTTGGTGTTGTAATATTACAACGTATATTTCGTGTTATTTAGATAATGTCTGGCGAAAAGCCGGGCGGAGGGGGAGGCGCGTCGGGTGGCGGGCAGACCGTCGACGTGCCGATATTAGGACTGCTGCAAACTGACGGGGAGACTAAAGACTACTCTAACGACACTAGTGAGAAGCTACCGAAGGTAAGCAACAAAATCTTTTATTCCGTAGCAATTCTACAGCGTCCAAGCTTTTTACCAGGTTCATAAGTGCCCTGAGGCGTTAAAGTCTTTAAAATGTAGCTATATGCAGTGAAAGCATATTGTAATCAAATGACGGCTTTCAGAGACTACCTTCTACTAAAAGTTCTAGTCGGCATTGCGTACAAACTACCTACAGGTCATTGAACTCGCTCAGCTGACGTTTTCTTAAAGAAATTAATTTCGTACATGCGTAAATTAATACGAGTTTTGAAAAAAAGGTACTTTATTTTTTAATTTTATCTTTACCAATCGATAGTGTTTCATGTACCGGATCGACCCTCCACGGGATTAAAACGATTAAAATTTAACGGTGTATAACGGTTTTACTCTATGATGGTTTTTCTAGCATTTAACAACAGTGAAACTTCTTACTAAATTCGGCGACCAATATTAATGTATTTCTTTGCTCCAGGCCGGTCGTCTGGTAGTTTATGGCGACTCTTCATGTCTTGAAGGAGGTGCGGCTCGCAACTGTCACTGGTTACTGCTGGCCGCGCTACAGTACGCGCTGGTGGGACACCTGCCGTCCTCGCTCAAAGATGCTGCCACCCCGCACCAGCATCGACTGCGCGATGTGCACATAATACCTTCAGGTACGTACAACTCACTGGCGCCCGCTACAGTACGTGCTAGTGGGATGCCTGCTGTACTGGCTCAAGGATGCTGCCACCCCGCAGCAGCATCGACTGCGCGATGTGCACATAATACCTTCAGGTACGTACAACTCATTGGCGCCCGCTACAGTACGTGCTAGTGGGATGCCCGCTGTACTGACTCAAAGATGGTGCCACGCCGCACCAGCATCGAAAGCGCGGCGAACACATGCAAGTACGTTTAGGGTCAAATTAAACACGCACTGATCTGAATCTTCCTGCATCTTTACTTGTTCTCTTGCATAATGCAGTTTATGATAGACAATGTTCACAAAATCTAGGGGTTCAATTAACATAGTCTATGGCAGTCCAATGCTGAACATAAGCCTTTCCCCAGCATCAGGACAACATTTAACCACTGCCTTCAGCACCTTGCTAAAGGGCACTCAACGCTTGCTGATACCTACCAGCCTCGACGAAGTTTATTCGTTCGTAAAACACGTTTATACTAATGACTGTAGGTCTTATTACTCTAGAAAATTATATCTCTAAGTTACAGAATGTCGATCAGAGGAAGCTCGCTTAGAAGTTATTTGAACATAATACTTTACGTTCAAATAACTTCTAAGCATGTTGTTGCAACCCTACTATGATGGGGTAAATAAACCTCTTGCATAACACTGTAACTTCGATTATAACAAAAATCTGTTTGCAGAAACTTTCGCAGCGGAGGCAATATTCAGAGCGAAATTCTATCAACGAAGTTATTTCCTGTAAAATCCCATTCACGATAATATTTTCGATCTAAAACTTTTTCTGAAAGACCTTTCCAATCTAGTTTTAGTACCTTCAATTTTACAAATCCCTGCCTGTTCCGGTTGAAAAACTGCACTTACTTGCTACAGTTACTTTCCTAGTACTCAGATAGAGGAAATAGCGTATTTGATGTAATCTTATAGTAAATTATTTCAGATGAAAGCCGCGCGATTGAGCCTCGCCATGTTGTCGCTAGGTGGCGCTGAGGTCAACATTTTTATTTTATTATGTTTTTAGTGTATGCGACCATTATTAAGTCAAGGAAATGGTATTTGCTAAAATCGGACATACCACTTTATTGTACTTATTCAAATTATTGCCTCAAAGTCAACCTAATTCTGTCTGTTCATGTAGTATAGCTATAGTGCTGAAGCATAACTCAGGTAGAGCTCATGCATAATTAATAATAATTAATATGTGTAAATAGGAAATAAATGAAATAATAATAATATTCCACAACTATCACACAAACGCCGTCTAGTCCCAAGCTAAGTAGAGCTTGTGTTATGGGTACTAGACAACTGATAAACATACTTATATATTTCTTAATACATATTACATACATACATACAACTACATACACAGACCCTAGCACCTAGCCTAGCTACTTGCATACTAGCGGTATGTTGCTCACGGCAGAGGTAACCGCAGCCGTGGATGCGTCGGCAGCAGCTGTCGACGCGTTGGTGGCAGCCGCCGACTTATGTGTGACACTTGACACATACGACGGCGAACGCTGCTCTTCAAGGTTGGAATGTCGATCTGTTGTTACCTCTACCGTTGGCAACATGCCGCTTATCTTTATAAGCTCTTAGAGACATGGCTCCAGATCCACATGTTCAACAGTCACGCTTCTGACCACTACACCTACGCTGCTGTCAAATCCAGCGTCGGGCACTCGTTGTTTGTTGTTTCACTAAAATTGACCTTACGGCTGTGCGAATACACCCCGTATTTGCACAGCCGTAAGGTATACAGGGTTATTTGTAAACCACTAACAACTTTACAGGACTGTATTACTAACATCATAAACAACAACTTTTGTTCCAAGACTTTTTACAAAACGTACCTAATACATTTACCCAAAACAAACAATTCAAGATATCGTTGTTCTGTCTAACACATTTCAACTCTGTATTTTACTATACTTACCTACGTCAGTATATTTCGACACAAGCGCATCAAGCACCTCAGCCAACTGATCCCCTCCTTTCCGCTATTGTACTATAGCTTTCTTCGTTCAATTTAAATATTTTTATTTTTGTAAGAAATTCTGATGAACTAAAATATGATAAAAAAAAAGTTATAGAACAGAAGTGGTTGTTTATGGTGTTAGTAACATAGTCCTGAGAGGTTGCCAGTGTTTTACAAATAACCCTGTATAATTATGTTATTAAAAAAACTCTTCCATTTTTGTGATATTTGTATTGTAAGCCCAAATCTGTATAAATATCTAAGACTAATCTAACATAACCATCCGCAGAACTACCGCAACGCGCTGAAGGCGGTCGCCTGCACGTGTACTCGCGGGTCCTGTCTCCGGACGGCAGTGGGGCCCGGCCTGTGCCAGAATGCGTTACCCCGACACCGGTGGAGCCCCGCCCAATACACGCTCCACCTTCGGCCAGGACCCTCGCACCGAGGCACCAACCTACTGATCCTAAGAGTATTGGTATGTCTTTTAAATTTTCTTGGTAATCCATAAACATTATGCAACCAGATTGCAGTCAACGGCAAACTGTACGATGATTTTAGTAGTTTTATGTGACTAGTGCTTTTTATCTAATATTAGATCATGGAGCCATTCAAAGGTAAAGCTTCGTTACCTAAATACGGTCTACAGATAAGTGATCGTCTATTATTATACCGTGGTTTAAAACCATGTTAACTCGGTTGTTGGTATATATTATTGTTGCCAGATTAGGCACAAATAGGGCGGTAAGTCCCTTGAAGAGAGACACAGGTCCTCGCCGCACTTGGTAAGTTCGGGATGTTCCTGTCCCGGATTCAGGCGGAAGAAACGCCCGGGTGTCACCATGGTGTGGACCGCCCAGAAGACACGCCCTTTGAGGCGATTGACGGTGGCGACCTCTCGCGCTGGAACCTCGTTCAAGCCATGGATCGGAGCGAGAGGGAACAGAATGCGGTCGCCTCCTTCTGCGAAGCAGTAATGCTAGCGAAAGAGATGGCGGCGTAAAGAAACAGACAATTTTTTTTTATTATGGATAGAGTCGAGTTTGACCATTATCTCACCTGATAGAAAGCGATGATATGGCCGACGATGGAGCAAGCTTGCCTAGAAGCAACCTTTGACTTAAAGACCCTTAGGTTATAGCTATCAAGAAACATTGAGTCCGGCAGGGAATTCCACTCCTTAGCTGTACGCATAATTAATGTGCACACTTGCGCCCTAACCGACACGACAGGAGACTTTGGGTATCGGGAGTCGCAGGGCGATCCCGGCCACCGTAGGCACAGGCATAGCTTGTGAACGACGAGCAATGGTTAGTTCGCCGTCCGGCCGTCTAATAGTCGTTCGGACCGAGCCCAAGTCATCAACGGCGCGAAAGGTTCTACGCGCGCAAAGAAATGTCTGCAAAACCATAAGGGCCCAGTAAAGCCAATGCGCGTTAGGGGCCACCAAGAGTTTCAGAAAAGGAAACGCGTGGTCCTAGAATATAAAGGGCAACTAAAGGGCAAAAAAATGCTAGAAGAAGATAGCAGGCTCAAAGTCGACCAACCGATTTTTCCAAGGAAGTTCTTGCTGGATTATGAAAGTCAGATAAGCAAACGGAATATGAAAAACTTAGTATTCAGTTCCAATCAGTTGAACGGAAACGAACCTGCAGATAATTGGTATCCGAATTGGCAGATGATGATATTATTAGTTGGCATATTAGGCGGCCACGTTGACCGACTGCGGTCTGGTTGCATCTAACCTTAAGCTTCGCCTTTTGTTTCATGTATAACAGAGTATATCGCCCCCTAACATAGTTGAAGCTATAACGTAATACCTAGAGCACCTTACCAAATCAAATCAAACATAATCGGATTGATGTAGATGTACAAACCTTGTATTCTATTTATATATATTGTAGTATAATCTCATTACTGTCCATAGATTTTCTGTATCTGTTGTCTTTCATTAATGTTTAATTTATCTCTCAGTTATTATGGTAACCTTTATCCTGATGGTTATAAATATTTGTAATAAATAGACGTTTTCTTTTTTTAACTAAAGTCGAGCAGATTCCAATAACGTTATCAATCATTATAAGCTGGGAGAAAAAATAATATTTGCCGAGTAATGCAATTTATAAAACATTTTTTTTTTTTAATTTAAAACTTTTGGAGGTAAGCGAAATCAAAATATATCTTTGCTTGACTCACACTCTTTGTAGTTTTCATTAAAAAAAAAAAATTTTTTTTGCTAATTAGCCATTATTAAAATACCAATATCCAAAATCCAGATACCGAATTTTGAATATAATTGTAAAAACGCTTATGAACAGTGATGCTTGAATCTGTGATGGCTCGAATCTCACCTCGTGGGATTATTCGAGTTGTATTAAATTCGGTTTGATATTCAGGCATCGGATGCCTATCCGACTTTACAACTATGCAATAATGGCCATTAGTATTTGAATACAAAGTTTAATACAATGCATAAAAAGTTCATAAAATATACTTACTAATAATTATTAACCTAAAAAAAGTTATTTTGTTTCTAAAAGGATTGTTAGCCGTAAGTTGTACTGATTGTATTCATAACATTTTTATGTTTGTCGACTAGCGACGACAACACCGTGCGGAATAAGGTAACAAGTAAAACAATATGATATGTGTTTAGAGTTATATTTTAGACTCCACGCTTTTTCTAGCATCACGTGAACAAGTCTACAGTACCTATTCGGCCGTTAATATGATATATGGAGCTTTGAAAAGTGACGAGGTCCTACAAGGACGAACTTTTTCAAAAACTTGAAGTCCCATATTTACCACACGTTACTGTACTTCCATATACGATACATAATTGGCAGGCGACAGAATTGGCAATAGTGCGAAGAAATTGTTCAAGAGAGAAAAGATTCTGACAGGCAAAATTTCAAAATTCTGTGTTATCTCAAACTATAAATCGACATCTGAAAGTTTTCATGTCAAAGATTGCGTATTTTCGGGCAGAGTATGTACCTAGTCTTTAAATATTTTTTATTACTTACCTTTTATTTTTAGATACACTTTTCTTTTAGCATTTTCATATGTTTAATTCGTTCAATAAGTAGCAAATTATTATTGTGCCGTTGATCTATTATTTTTTTATGAATTGTACAAACAATGTGGCAGTTAATATAAAGAGATGAGACGAATACGGAAACTACAAGGGCAACTCAGACAAAACAAATATTGTAATGCTTTTAGTAGACAAGCAATGTTACATTGAAGTTAAATAATTTTCCAAAACTGGTACTTCTAGGTACATTCAAAATAACGCACGTGTAATTTTCAATAGCCAAACAAGATAAAAGACCCCTTCTACTATAATAGCATGATGTCAATCCAGTACGGATATAATAAGTATATACCCCGAGGGGTCTTGTAATCGAGCGGGCGAATGAATGGCGGCTCACAAGTACTACAAAAGCGGTACTGTTAATACGAATCTGTAGGGTGGCCCCCTTTCGAGGGATTAACTATGCACCCCTCGTGCCTGACCTTGGAACCCTCCAAGGTCAGGCACGAGGGTTGCGTAGTACCTACCTACTTGCGACCCGATCACAAATATGAATGAAAGATTTAAATATAAACCAAAAGGGATCGAATAATGAGTACGTCCATTTGTAGATGTAGAAATTCTATTTTAATTTAAAATATTGCTATGTTATAATTTCATCTTTTTGATATTCTGTCATTCAGTTCATTGTTTATTTTTCATTATTATTTCTGTTTGGTTGGAACATATCTAGACGAAAACTCGTCTACGACCTCTGTGCAATGTTATTGTGGCGTCAGCATCACATCACTAATGTATGTGTCTACTGGAAATGGTTGTTCAAATGAGTTCTTTTTTTTTAAAGAGTTGTTTGAATGTCACCGGCTGTACCAAATGCGATTATAATGAGGAATTTGCAAGCAAAATTTCAAATTATTGCTGTTAGCCGACTATTGGCTTGAGATCTAAGTCATGGGATGTAGAAGAAGACGAGAGTTGAATGAAGTTGGTTTTGCAGGTGCGCCGGAGGAAGGTACGGAGCCAGCGCCGCGGACTTGGCGTGGAGCTGGGGCAGCGCCCTCGCGCGCGCATGGTGGGCTGGAACCGACGGGCCCGAGTCTGACTAGCCGTGCCATGACGCTGCTGGCCATAGTCGCCGTGGTGTACTGCCTCAGCGCCGCCTGGAAGCGCTGCGGCCGCAAGCTGCGCCGCCGGAGGCTCATGTCGCTCGCCACCTAGCACAGGCTCAAGCACGACGCAAGGCACAGGCGGTACCAAGTGATACGAACCTAAACGTGGGGCCAAATAGTGTGACTGAAAGTTTACGACGGTTATAGGGAGGTATACTTACAGTATACTATCAAGGAACTTGATACTGGAGTAGATTGACATAATACGTCAATTACCCGATAAGCCAGCTGGCCAAAAATGACAGGTGTAACTTGAATTTAAGCAAAATTAAATTGATGGTCAGTTAGCTTATCAATCAAGTTCCCTGACTTTACAAGGGAAATACTTTGTGAGTGGTTTTTTAAAGTAGGTCAAAGAAATGGCTAACTAATAATCACGATATCTTTATCTCTTGTAGATTTTTTCAATCACTTTAAACAACCTTATTTTTAGTATATGCAAAAACCTGAAACACGTGTCTAGTATTTTATTTTTAGTACATAATTTCAAGGAAAAATCACAAAGTTAGAAGCCAGTTATGATACCTGGTTGGCGACATAGATACATGGCGCCTAATGTCCATTGTATACTTATTTAATGTCAGTGGTGTCAAACGAATATTTTTGGTGCAAAAATATTGGAATCGATTCAGTTACTGATTGAACAATTCATATTCAGATTTCGCATTATACTAAAAATAATATTGTATATTCGGTAAGTAGCCTTGCCCAACTACGTCGATCGGGTGCAGTTGAATACCAGTATTTCACATAGAGCGACTGCATGTCCGACCTCCACAATCCAGTAACTGGGTAATGCGATACCTCCTATCAAGATTGGTGTCAAATTTTCTAAGGCGTTGGCTGTTATAATTTAGCCAATAAAACTATATAAAATATTCATAATAATTTATTGACAACGATCTATCTTAATAAGTAATAATTTTAATTGACATCAATTGCAAAATAATAGAAAAATTATACACTAGCGTGAAAAAAAAATTATACCTTATCGAGCTTTAGTAAGAAATGAAACTGAAATATTTTTGGATCAAATGTTATCTCGCGCAAGAACTCATTTAATTAGGTGTCGCTTTTAGAGCACGTGCTATTTTGTTATTTTTCCGATATTACAAAGATCTCGTTAATGTATCATATCGTGTGCACGGACATAATAATTATACTGTCGTGCGCGTTTGGGTTTTTAGTTATTATAGATTTACTTAAATATTATTCTTAAAAGAACTCACGTTTTATTTTATTTAAAATTGTATTAATTAAACGCCCAATATTTTAAGTTACCAAAATGTACCTCACTGCACTGGGACTAATTTATCAAATCTATTTATTATTTACGTTTTACCTGTTGTGGATATGAATGCATATTTATATAATTTTATTTGAATTTATATTTATATAATTGAAGATAATTTTAAACAATTGTAATCAACTGAAGTACTGACTTCATCGTTGTGTAGTTTTTCGTCCTCATTGGTCTTCTGTAACACCCCTATTTATAATATTAAACTCGTTAGACAGAAACTTAGTTTAAATACTGATAAGCAATTCAAGATAGCATACGTCTCATTCATAAAACTTTAGCTGTCTATCAGAACAAAACCTCCTTCAAATGATCAGACAGTACTGTAGTACCCAGATCATCTTCTGAACAGAAATAAGTTTTCAAAGTAAAACCATTTTTTCTAACACACTTATATCTGTCAGAACGACTATTCCAAAGAGCTCGAACATGTTTATCTTGTTGCGTTTAGTAGTTCCTATGGTCGCTATTCGAGGCCATCACGAGACCAGCTCCACGATAACATATTAATGCATTGTCATCCAAGATGAATACTAACACCAAATAGCTCAACCGGTTAGGACTACTTGTTTCAATAAAACTAACAAAAAACTAAATAAAAAACTTGTAAAAAATGTGAATTAAGATTCCACTAATCAGTGTTTAAACTAACTACATGGTAATTTTATTATAAATTAGCTCCTTATTAACCATTCAAATTAAAAAGACCCTAACAATCTGGGTTGTTATGGAATTTGAACTTTGTTATGCACAGTAATTACGTTCCAAAATTGTATTTATCTTGTCTCTAAGTCTGAATTCAAATACAGAGGTGTTTGTAAAAGAATATTTCTAATATATATCGTAGTTTAAGGGAATAGTTTTATATACATGATGATATTTTGTAAAGGTATATTGTTCATCCCTTTATAGTCTGTATATAAGTATTGTTGCTTAATGTTATTATTGTCTATTTATTCTATGATCGTAGAGCAGAAGTTTAGTAACAAAAATATTTAATAGGATCTTAATTACGTAAATGTGTTTTTAGAGGCATTCTACTTTTTTATCGGCAATCGCTTGTCCACTCAAAAAATAATGAAATATGTATGTACTATTATTAAAGGGCTTTAGACTGGGTAATAAAATTTCACATTTAAAAAAAAATGGCGATTCACAATGGACAATATACACGTCCTTCGATCAATTACCGATAACAAAGAAGAACGTCCCTTAAACGGTAATAAGTTAAGTTGTGTATGCAGTTAGTTTTTAAAAGAGATTGAGACCATAGCCATCTCCTGCTTCTCTGGAAAACTAGGAATATTTTGTGCCGCAGCCACACAGCAGCACAGCTTATGGCGACTGTCTGCAGCTTTATAAGTTGTAGTAGTTGCACTTCGTATAGCATTAAGTCACATATTGATTTTTAGGGACCTATAACAGAAGAAGATTGTTCGAACAAGTCCTTCGGCCCTGAAACGTAAACAGCAACTGAAGAAACTTACATAGGTGGGTTTTAGTTAGTAAAAGTCTGACACACGGTAGAAGTTATTTGATGATTTCCCACTTTCAAAAACGGTTCCAGATGAACTATATTTGTAAAAGTAGCAATATTTGTATTTGTATTAAATTCATATTGAATATCACAGTATTTTGCTTCTTGTACACACGACAAACAGTTCTATTACGTACAAAACACGAGAACGCAAAATACAAGTTTGTTATCATAGTCTCAGGTCGTGCTATGGACAAACTCGGTTAGTTTAGAGATTGATTTACATAATAATGAAGTTATGTATTTCATTGTAGCTTACACAAGAAAGACTGGTCATCACGTACGCTTTAGACTCGCGGTTTAGCCTCTAAGTAAACAATAAGTTTTTGTTAATAAAGAATCATCCATCTGTTATGGCCGAAGTTTTATTTAAAAGACGGAAGAAATTAAAGACTAACTGCAACTTTTCCTTACAAGAGTATTTTTTAAATTAAAATAATTAAATTAGTTTGAAGAGCCCCAAAACCTCGCAACGTTTAAAAAATATAATTATCAAGAATGATGCTGCTCTATGAATAGCTTATTTTAAAATCAACGACATGGTAAAAAGAGACGATTACCATCGGTTCTTGACTAGCAGCTGTTACATATAAACTGACAGGAGACGATAGAAATAGAGAGAACAAAATGTCATAACCTCGACCTCTCGACAGCTTTTTTTGGATTTTGACCTAATAACTTAATTCGAAATAAACTGTCAACATGAATATGGGAATATGCTAAGCATGCGCAAACGATACAACGCCGGAGGCCCTGTTGGAGCATCTTGATCACATCCTAATGAAAATCTTCACAATACTCCTTGTATTTAGGGGTTGATTTTTTACAGGTGAACTGCCAGCTATTCCACCAAATATTGGAGAAAAAAATTTTTTTTAATTATTTTGAATAGGTCTAAAATGTAAATAAATTCGCTTGGGCTGCTTTGGCGTCGATTTAGCGCGTTTGAGCGAGGCGGGCAGCGGTCGCGCACGCGCACTGCATGCGTGCGTCATCTCGGCGCGATTACAGGCCGAGTGTAGCTGTGCCGGTGCCAAGCGGCAGGCAGCAGCACGGGATCGACCGCGCCGCACACTTCAGTCGCCTATCGGCTCCCACAACGCGCGCCCGCGTGCTACTCCCCACGCGACTCTTTGATCTCAGCGCGACCGCACAGCGACGCTATTCGCGATGGCGATGTCGCGCGTATTTGAACCGACCGACCATGTCGTCGAAAAATCCCGTCTGCCTTCCTTCGAGCAATATCTAAGTATGCACAAGGAATCGCTCGAAGATCCCGAATCATTTTGGTCGGAATTAGCGAATGAATTCTATTGGCAAACACCATACCAGCGCGGTAATATTGTGTCTTACAATTTTAATGTAAACAACGGGAGGATCTTCGTCAAATGGCTAGAGGGCTCCCGGACCAACATCTGCTTCAACGTGCTGGACCGGAACGTGAGGAACGGCTACGGGGACAGAATTGCATTCTATTGGTAAGTTATTTTCTGTTAGCATAGCTTCCAAAATCAATAGACAGCTGAGCGGCAATGCACTGAGACGGCGCGCGAACTTATTGATTTTCTCCAGCGGCTAGACAGGCAACAGAATACACCAATGGGACTAGCTTATTAATGCTAAAAATGAACCTTTGTGTTATGTAATAATACTTGAAGCTAAGTGCACAGCGAAATGTTAATGTTCCCATTTATCACTTCAATCAGTATACAATACTGACAAACTGTACTCATACCACGACCTGTGGCACGCGAACCAATGTCGTAAACGTATTTTTATTTTATTAAACAATCAAATAAGGCTTTAAAAAAATCATTCCCTGCCAATGACTTTCAGGTTGTGAATTAGGTGAAGTGGTTCAGTTACATGCTCCACTATAACAGTTCACAACATAATTACAATGAAATAGACGTAATTAAAACATTAGCATGTATTCAGTACGTAGTCTCACAGCTGCGGTTACGTTATGTTAATCAATGCCCTTTCACTTTAAGATAGATTTTGAAGTAGTAAAAAAAAGCTGAAAAATACACTAAGTCGTGAAGAAATATCGTTGTATTCCTGATTACATCTTTTACTAATGAAGTAGGTTATTGCTTGGATTTACGTCGTCGTCGGATCGGTAGAAGTTCGGTATCTTTCGGGATCGAACTTGTGACCTCTCGCCCTACTGCACCATAACCGTTGAGCCAATGGTGGACAAAGAATATTGTAAATAAGTACCTTTCCTTTACCGCCTATTTAAAATCATCTAAGTTTGGAAAATTGCTTAAGCGATCGCAATTTAATTATTTATTTTTAAGTACTTGTGCAACATTACAAAGTAAATCCAAGGCTTTGTACATAGGAAACTTCTAAACTAAAATGTACATTTAATAAAACAATAACAACTTAAAACCACAACATTGCCACACACATTGAAGAAATCTACTAAGTTATAGAGTTCTAATTAAACTCAGATGTAACTCATCATTTATCTAGCTCAGGGGCCTTACCATGACGTTAAAATGATAAGCGAGCGAGCGAAACAAACACACAGTTCAATTTAGTTCGTCAAATAGATCGCATTACGAGTTCCTGATAGAGCCTCAGCTCTCTTAACAATTATTTTTTTTTTTGGTAATCTTCAAAATGTGTGCAAAAAAACATTTAAAAGTAATGGACTAGAACCTAGGCCAATCTCTAATAAACTGTAAATTTCCATTGATTACAAAACTGATTATCCAATGCAAGGGAGCCCTTGTACTAAGAGCTCCTACATAACATAATATACAATAATGTTCCTTTGACCTCTCCCGGCCGTGCGAAGTTTAGCTCGTGCATTTCCGTTGATTGATTCTCCGACCTCTAGGCGCGCGCAATGCAATATTGTACTTAGGCCCCCTGGTCGGACGCAACAGATGCGTTTAACACCTCCCCGCGCCGGTCCCAGCCGTTGTTACCTAGCAACCACCATCCCTCATACATATATCTAGACTGCCTGCACTAAATCAATAGAGCACACACAGCCTCCCCAGCCGGTACAACCACGGTAATAATCTGTATAGGGTTAGATTGAGGGCGGCGTTGAGTAGGTATACTTTACGACATTATGTAATGAGGTTGACAATAATCGGACAACATAATGTTATCTCAGGATATAGAAAAATGTTTAAAGGCGCAAGCATCATAAACTCACATTTACATAAGAGATATACCTATGCGTCTCTTCATTTTTTTCCATCAAGATAAATTTAAATGCATACAAGGTATCTTCGATAAAGTTTAAACACACTGGTACATATATTATTTGAAGATGTTGACGCACGCTTGTACATACGAATGCGTTCAAAGTAGATGATCGCAATCTATAGTCAAAATTACTTTGTATGACATCAGCTTATTATCCATATGCACCACATTGTTTTTATCAGCTCTACTTCTATTGCGGTCTATTTTGTGATGTCTGTTTACCGCTACCCTCCTAATGCCATCGTTCCGCGGTATCTCAGTGGTCATTATATTATGTAGTATATCTACGGTGTCCATTTTGGACGTTTCATCAGTTTCTGTCCTAACTTTTGAAGCCCTTTTCCGCTATTTGATGCCCTATGTCACTTTTCGCTACATATTCGACAGTTTCTTTTCATATGCCCCTTGGGTAATACTAATCTGCTAACAAACGATCTAGCTACCTTCTGGAGATGAGCTTTAAATTTCCAAATTTCTTCAAAGCTGTAATTTTTTTTAAAACCTACCAGATTTATGTGAGTCTGCACTAATGCTATATAATTTGTTATTTAAAATCACTAGATATATCCAAATCTGTTATTTAAGACGTTTTTTTTTTCAGTCGATATATTTTATGTTAATTTATTATTTAGGACCTAGAGAGGACTTTCAAGTAATAGTTCCGCGTGTTCTTACTCTCAGCTTTCAAAAAGGTATATTTATATTATTAGGTAGTTTAGTATTAGGTATATTTTTATATACCAACAAACGTTCCGGCAATATCCAGAAACTTAATCAGCGAGTTTTTCTGAGCTTATCACAATATACTGAATGCAGTCCTAATATTTTGCACACTCAACTCCATCCAGCGCGACATTCAGTCTATATCGAATTTGATCAAAATGATGTTTGGGAACTATCTTGAAGCAAAGTTAATGGTACCTATTCCTAATGATCCATGAATCAACGGCTACCTACAGATGAACTATATTTCACCCAAATGACCTTCGTGTTATGATAATTATCAACAAGTTTGATTAGCTCTACGCATGTGCATTGCAAGTTTCCTATTATAAACAAGTCATCACAAGTATTTGCAAAAGATTCTTAGTTGATTCAAACTATTGACGTTCCTTGTCGTACTGATAATTTAAAGTAGAAATAAATAAAACTGTACAATTATTACCATATAGGTTTTAACACTATTGTCGTAAAATTAGGGATACTACGAGTATAACATTACCTCAGCACATACAACATTTTTTATCTCAATTTTTATGCGAGCAAATATGTAATTTACTTGAACGAAAAATAAAATCTAATCTATCATATTTTATGCAAATTACTTATTTATTTATTTATTTATTTAACTATTTATGTACACACAAAAATACCAGAAAAAGATAATACATAAGAAACATTAGTACAAAGGTACTGCTTATTTCCAAAGAAATTTCTTCCAGCAGACCTGCGAAAGGAGAAATCAAAAAGAAATGTAGACAATAGTGTGTAAGAAGCAAAAGAAGAATGTGTGAAGTCTTAATCCAAAGTATCCTATAATTAAATATAAAAATAATATATAACTTCTACTATAAATATATATTAAATAATAAACAACATAATACATACAATACATACAATATATAAATAAATATCACAGTTGAGAGGAAAGATAGTGCTCTTTTACTCGATTTTTAAAAAGTGAGATTGATTTTAAATCTCGAATGCTAGGCGGAAGTGAGTTCCATAACCTCACGGCATGGACACAGAAAGAATAGGAGTAGTAAGAGGATTTATGGGAAGGGGATTTAAGAAGGGATCTAAGGTGTGATCTGCACGGTGCGTCACTAGGACGAGCGTAGGAAAAACGATCACGTAGGTAGGAGGGGTAAGACGGGTTGTGTAAGATGTTAAAGAGAAGACATAAAATCCGAGTGTTCCTGCGAAGACGGATAGGGAGCCACTTGAGTTCCTTGCGAAGATGAGAGACATGGTCATATTTTCGTAATCCAAAAACAAACCGAATGCATAAGTTTTGTAATCGCTCAAGCTTGTTCAATAGCTCCTCAGTAGCATCCAGGTAGCAGGCGTCAGCATAATCTATAATCGGCTGAATAAGTGTTTGG
This sequence comes from Mythimna ferrago, assembly GCA_910589285.2. Classification (NCBI taxonomy): domain Eukaryota; kingdom Metazoa; phylum Arthropoda; class Insecta; order Lepidoptera; family Noctuidae; genus Mythimna; species Mythimna ferrago. Next base: position 20,215,372 of record OU342673.1, on the reverse strand, counting down.
GCTAAACTGATTTTTGTTTTCAAAGGCAATAGACCCTGGAGGCACTTAAGCGAATGAAAAGAAAAATTTACTTTCCGACTAACCTCGTTGACCTGTGCACGCCACGAAAGATTGGAGTCAATAATAACACCCAAGTCTTTGGCAGTTTCGGAGTATTCAATACGAACGCCATCGAGAAATAAAGGTGGTAGTGTAGAAACCACAGCCGCACTGCGAACGAATCTACTGCCTATGATCATGGCCTGTGATTTTGTTGGGTTGATCTGCAAACCAAATGACTTAGCCCAAGCACTGACACAATCCAGGTCATGATTCATAGCAGCAATAGCAGATTTTGCGTCAGCAACAGTAAAGTGACGGTAAAGCTGCAAGTCATCCGCGTAAAGATGGAAACTAGAAGATATTACTCTGGTAACAAAGTTAATAAAAATTGAAAAAAGAAGAGGAGAGAGAACGCTACCCTGAGGAACACCCTCAGTGAGACTACGCCAATCAGAGAACGAACCGTCAAGGCGGACACACTGAGAGCGTCCCCGAAGATATGAATTGAACCAGGTTAAGGCGGAAGAAGAGAGATTAATAGATTTAAGAATACCAAGTAAGATGTCGAAATCCACCGAATTAAAGGCACTGCTGAAGTCTAGTAATACAAGAACAGTAAGAGACTTGTTCTCCATAGCCCAGCGGACATCGTCAGTTACTTTTAAAAGCGCAGTAACAGTACTGTGACCCGAGCGAAAACCTGATTGAAATGGAGATATAATCGAGTTTGATGTTAAGAAGAAGGATAGCTGTTTATGAACTATGTGCTCAAAGACTTTAGAAAGAAATGGGAGAATAGAGATAGGTCTAAAGTGAGTTAATAAAGTTGGATTGTTTATTTTAGGTAAAGGAATAATATGAGCCTGTTTCCAGACAGACGGAAAGGAGCAGGAGGTAAGAGAGTGATTAAAAATATGAGCAAGAACAGGGAGTAGAGAAGGAAGGATAAGAGTAATCATTCTCGAGCACAATTTATCATAACCTACTGCAGAAGACGTAATCGCGAGAACAGATTTCTTAACGTCATCCACAGTAACATCACTTAGGTTAAACTGAGGATACTGTGGCAACGGCAAACCAGAGAGATTCTCCAGTGTCTCAGCTTTGGTACAGGGATCAAGAGAAAAGGGAAGGTGAGAGAAGTGCTTGTTTAGGTCATTGAGGTCCACATCTTTACATTGGTTGATCGATGATTTACCTATACCAACGGACTTGAGAAATCTCCAAACATCGGAAGAACTGCGATTATAAAGTTGTTCGTGGAAATAGCGTCTCTTAGCATCTTGACACAGACGCCTGCAGCAATTACGTAACGATATGAAATAAGAGAGATTCAGCTCAGAAGGTCTGCGCTTATATCTGCTCTTAGCTCTATCCCTGCGAGCCATAAGCTCTTTAATTTGAGGCGTTATCCACGGTGCAGGGTTATATTTTACTTTGATGCGTCGCAAAGGGGCATGCTGGTCAAATAAGTACAGAACGGTTGTGTTAAAGCAATTAACCTTTCCATCGATGTCGTCGATTTCGACCAGAGAGGTCCAGTCGAGATCATTGGCATCGCGCTGCAATGCCTCCAGGTCCATGCCCTTGAAATTACGAAGGTAAAGGAACTGGGACTTACGCTTGGGAACACGAATGCGATAAGATAAATAGATTAGGTCATGATAAGAGAAAGAGGCTGTAAGTTGACCATGATTAGAGACATTGCTGGGAGAGGAGACAATCATGAGATCTAATAAAGACGGTTTGCAATTCGGAGAGAAGTGAGTAGCAGAAAGGGGCAGGACTTGAAGATTAAAAGAAGATAGTAGTGAAAGGAGTTTAAGGGAGCGGTAGTCATTTTTAATCAGGCAAGTGTTAAAGTCACCCATTAAAATAACATGCTCATACATGGGGCAGAGATTACTGAGAGTGCAGTCGAGTGAATCAAAGTAATCAATACGAAGGTTAGGACTGTAAAGCACAGCAAGTAAGACTTTAGTGTGATGGATAGAAATTTCAACAAACATGTATTCAGCCGACTCAGAATACAGAGAAGGGGATAAGCTGACTACCTTGAAGGGTAGATCAGCGCGTAGGTACATGGCCACGCCTCCTCCACCCTTGCCGGTCCTATCGTTGCGTATCAAGACGAAGCCGGGCAGTGAATATTGAGTTGAGAGGAGAGAAGGCTTCAGAAATGATTCCGATATCAATAAGGCATCAAGGTGAGCACAGCTAATGGATGCCAGAAGATCAGAATAATGAGCGGGAACACTCTGGGCGTTTATGTGCGCTATATGCAAGTTTTTGGGATCATTAGAGAAAAGAGAAGAGAGTTTGTCACGTAAAGTGAGTGGAAAGGAAATGTCACTATCCGCACTAGCAAAACTATCAGTAGAAGAGCACGAGAAGAAGCTGTCATCAAAGTCAGCTACATCGTTCATAATAGATAAATATACTTCTTATAATAAAAATAAAATATAAACACTAATCCTAAAATATAAACTACTTATAACATTTATAACTAAACTATAGGTTTCCTTTTAATTCGAAAACCACCCCAATTCGCTTGTGTACTGGCAGAAATTTTACAAATAAAAGCACTAATATAAATTTATACAAAAGAAGCAAATAAGCAATGTAAACCAAGCACACAAATATCAATATTTTCAACTTTCAACCTTAGTTCAAAGTGAGAAAAAAAAAAAAAAAAAAATACAAAATAATTATTTCAAATCAATCAAAAGTCAACAAAATCGATACTCCAATCGAGTCGTACGTGAAATAGAACGCACGCAACATGGGCACGAACGCTGTCACCGTCATCCGTCAAATAACAAGACAGCCATCTGACAGGAGACAAATATCACCGATTAATGTCAACAAACTCGGACTAATTGTCAAAAATAAAAACTGGGACACCGGCGAAAAGTTGAAAAATTAAATTAATACGGTATTACATTCTAATTTTAACTTTATTTAAATTTTAAGTAGTTAATTTTAACTTAAATAATGAATCAACCAGATCTTGTAACCAAAATAGGTTAAAAGACAGGATATATTAAAGAAATAAAACATAAAATTTTAACTTGTAATTTATTTATTTAATGAGTGACTGCGTGGCGTGGTGAGGTTAATGTTATCGCGAATAGTTACATCTTTAGGTACAAGAACCCCACTATATCTATTAGGTACTTACTTACCTTGTCAGTTATATCAACAAGAGCCCATCGTGAACTAGTTTGTCTCGACGATACAAATCGTCTTGATAACTTCCGTTCAATACTAAGTCAGGCACTGACCACTAGACTTATACAATTAATCTAGGCTAAAGAACAGACGAAGTGACTTAAGTATTCTAAAGCATGATTTTCTTGAGATATTAAGATTTGAACTAATTCCTAGTTCGAATCTTCACTAATTTATAATTAAATAATCGTTAATCGTTATCGTCGTATTAATTAATCGTTTTTTGTAACTTGCTTGGGTAGGGTTTTCTTTTCGTGTCGTTTTTATATTCTTTACCTTGATATTTAATTATACATATTAATGCAATTACATTTCGCATTGGGGAACCCCATTGTTACCTCAGTATCTCCTCTGCATCTAACCTTGTGTTAACAAGTAACTATCTAACTTAACGATGTACTCGTTACGTTTTTCTGTAACTTATCTACTTTACTCTATGACAAATAGGCGTCACGGAGTGAACGGTTTGCACTTGTACATATAATGTAATGAAATAAGTAACCCTAGTGGTGCTAGTTTGTAAGGTCGTCATCAAGGTCTACCTGCTAAATGTGCGGAACTGATTTCCTACTAATATCGACTTATGAATTGATTTCATACTACGAGTACCTATATCCGATTTTTTTTTAAACTGTGTTTTTAATACTGTGAGTCCCTCGAATTAGCGACCTCGCTACGCTCGCCCGCCAACTCCTCGGGATGAAATAAGTTACTTTCACCCCCTAGGATAACAATGTACTATTATATAGGTACATTGTGAAACTGTAATTAATTTCGTAATTAATGATGAAAAATAACTGTCATAATTATTTACGTAAAATACTAGAAAAAAATAAATTGTTTCAAATTCAACGAGACTTTTAGTAGTTAGCTAAGCTTGTCTAAGTTCTAAATTTTATCTTATATCCTGCGCAAGGTATATACCTGACATATGCAAAAATAAAATTTTGCGCATATTTGAACTTTTTCATGTTATGATACATCATATTATGATAAAACGTCCCAAATAAATTTTCACGAAAACTAAATAGATGACTATTGTATATGGTTTAATGGAAATATTTTGCGGGTTTGCACATATTCTAGTTATTATGAAGAATGTTAGATCATTAGATGTTACACTTATTTAGTCCCTCGAATTAGCGACCTCGCTACGCTCGCCCGCCAACTCCTCGAGATGAAATAAGTTACTTTCACCCCCTAGGATAACAATGTACTATTATATAGGTACATTGTGAAACTGTAATTAATTTCGTAATTAATGATGAAAAATAACTGTCATAATTATTTACGTAAAATACTAGAAAAAAATAAATTGTTTCAAATTCAACGAGACTTTTAGTAGTCAGCTAAGCTTGTCTAAGTTCTAAATTTGATCTTATATCCTGCGCAAGGTATATACCTGACATATGCAAAAATAAAATTTTGCGCATATTTGAACTTTTTCATGTTATGATACATCATATTATGATAAAACGTCCCAAATAAATTTTCACGAAAACTAAATAGATGACTATTGTATATGGTTTAATGGAAATATTTTGCGGGTTTGCACATATTCTAGTTATTATGAAGAATGTTAGATCATTAGATGTTACACATCATCATTATTCGATTTTCATATAAAAAGTTGGCCATGCACCTAAAGTACGTTACTATTTTATTACACACATTTTAGTACTTACGTTATTATTTTATTATACAAAATAATGATTACATTTACATTGGGTTCTTTAAATTCCTCTAGATATTATTTGATTCTTTTCTATATTGAGAACGATAAGAATGTTTCAACATTTTTACCTGAAAGTTAACATATTTCAAAAATAACTTATAAGCGGTAATAAGTGATGTTCACAATAAATTGTTATTTTTATTTGTTATTGCACAAGTTTTATGGGTCAATTTCTTGAAACCGAGAATAAAGTTTTCTATAACTCTGCCTGCTTTGACAACAGGAGAAGGATTGTCTCTTTGCACGCCTTCAACTTGTGTTAAAATCAAATTAAATCCAAATACTTAACAATTTATACCTTAACTAGCGGCCCGTCCCGGCTTTGCACGGGCAATAATAGCCTATGTTACTCAGGGTGAATGTAGCTTTCCAATAGTGAAAGAATTTTTTCATTACTCATACTCTGAAAGTAGGTCTGAAGTTGCCTGAGGAGCGGGTTGAAAGTAATACTTTTCATCCCTAGGAAGTTTTACTTTCAACTGACAGCTGCCAAATTATTAAAAAAAAAAAACTAGTTCTATCTTCACATTTTTACTGAACCAGGTTCCAACTTTCCATACAGTCAGTCAATATTACAGCGCGATACAAAATTGAAATAACTTAAAGATAAATATTAATTACATAATATTATATTTTTAAGTGACTTACTTGTTCAACTATTTCTATAAATCATTTTTTTTTTTTTTAATATAAATAATTTCTAATTTTTCATTAATGAGGCTGAATAGCTGGCCGGCCACAGAAAAAATAAACAAAATGGCGGGAAAGTGGCCATCAGTCGTTGATTTTTGCAAGTTTTATTTACATTTCCGTACAGCGGAGATTTGTATTAACACGATAAGTTTATCAGATTAAAATAGTGATTTAGCGCCTAATTTCATAAGAGAAGAGGCTAAATAAAACAGTAGACTTGGAACCTTTTACCGCCTAAATCAGAAGAAAGATACCTACCTAAAATCATAGGTACGACAACTCAGATTTTACAAACTTGTTATTTTATTTTACTTTCCTTGTATTCGTAATGAAAAGCACAGTGTTTACCTCGGGGTAAAAGTGACTTATTTAGTCCCTCGAATTAGAGACCTCGCTACGCTCGCCCGCCATCTTCTTCTCGGGACGAAATGAGTTACTTTCACCCCTAGGGTAACAATGTACTATTGAAATCAGCACAGCAGTTTTTGAGTTTATTCATTACAAACATACACACAAAAATACAAATTTTCCCTTTTTATAATATTAGTGTAGATGTAGATAATATTGCTAAACAATATAAATATCTATACATTACAAGTATTCACCCAACATTTAATAAGAATGTCATGGAACTAGACGAAGATACTCTGCAACTCTTGAAAATGATTCAACTAATCACGGATCCTGAGGTTGTTCAGGTGTGAAACTTGCCGACATTTATTTATAGCTAATACAGTTCAATTAAACAATTTAGGTTATTTTGTTTTTAATAATTTTTAGACTGATTTTAATGTGAGTTTGAATTATAAATATTGTTTAAGTGTATTTTATTGTGTTTACATCCTATTTCATATTAGGTTAACCCGATCTGTCTCATCTGAAAGTCTTTGGATGCAGGGCACTTGTTCATGTTCCATCAAGTCAGAGATGTAACTTGGACATAAGTAAAAAAATACAACCACCACATTGAAGTGAAATTAAAATAACATATGTACTGTTTTTTGACATGATCGTAATTTTATATCATCACTAAAACGCAAGTAAAACCGCGAGCAAAGCCTAGTGCTTATTAAATGTAACCTATTTAAATACCTATAGTATGTACTACATCACTGCAAAATTTCAACTCTTTATCTTTAAAAACAAAGGAGATATAGATTTTTTATCAGCATACGACCCATACTTTCATAGTGCGGCGGCAGGTCATCGGAATCCAATTTTCTTATAAAAATTTGCATCCCGCAGATGTGCGAGATCCCGCATGAGTAATCCAGCATTTCAGCAGAAAAGATGCGAGATTGTATTCCCTAGTAGGTACTAATTTGTAGAACAGCCTTTTGATAGCATACTAACTGATAAGATAAATTAAATGAAAACTGAGGCTTTCGGTTCTAACATTCCCAAACACACTAGCTGTAGGTACTGTAGGTACATATATGCGTCCAGATCTGACGAATGCACAGCTCGCGAGCCGTTCGCGAGCCGCTTGCGAATGGCGCGTGTCCATTTCGTGCACGGCTCGTTCGTACGAAGTAGTGATGTAACGAATGACTAGATTTCTCACATTCGCGAATGCGAATATTGACTTTCAAACAAAGTGCGCGCAAAATGTCATACAGTTTTGACATTTCGTGTCAGCCCCGTTTAAATAGAACATATCAGAGCCGGTCCTGTGCGTCTACAGTCGACGTCTTTTGGCTCCAGGAAGAGTGGAAACGACGAGAGATGCCGTCCGGTTTTCCGCAGGGACCACCCTTGTGTAACACCGGGTACGACTCCGTGTTGCGCGGCGACCTCTCTGACGGGGTCAGCGTGATCTGTTACGCAGACGGTAGGCGGCGGTCGAACTAGTGACACGCGGGGTTGCGACAGTCGTGGAGAGGATCCAGCAGTTGGGACTCGAGGTGGCGCTGCATAAGTCTGAGGCCATGTGTTTTCATGGCCCTCGGAACGCGCTACCATCGGGTTCTCAAATAACTGTAGAGGAGTTCACATAGGCGCGTCGAGTCGACGATGAAGAACCTGGGACTCGTCCTCGATAGCCTTTGAAATTTCGAGGAGCACTTCCGACGTCTGGCTCACAAACGAGATCGGGCTGGGGCTGCCTTTAAGCAGCTCCTGCCCAACTTAGGAGGTCCAGACGCCTCTTGCCCGAGGCTCTACGCAGGTGTCATTCGGTCCATGTGTACCGGAGGATCACAGCTATCCGGAAGGTGCGGGGATACCGCACGGTTTCCCGTGAAGCGGCGAGCCTCCTTGCAGGCCTGCCACCGTGGGATCTGGAGGCAATAGTCCTTGAACAGCCCAGAAACTCCGCTGCCGCAACAAGTCACGGCATAGTGCACAGAGTTCCGGCGGGATCTCATAGTGGAATATTGACAGCGACTGTCGCAACCCAGTGCTTGGCACGCCACAATTATGGCGATAAGTCCCCTCTTTGAGGAGTGGCTGGAAAGACGTCACGGCAGCGGCGTCCTTCATCTTTAAAGCAGTAATGCTAACAAAGGAGGCGGCCGCACTCGTGAGGAAATTACCCTCACATCCCAGCCGCCGGGGTCTCAATCCTGATTACCAGCCACTGTGGCGCGGGCTTGTGGACGGCGAGCAATGGATAGCGCGCTGTCCGGTCGTCCGGTAGCCATCCGGACTGAGCCCAAGTGGTTGATGGCGCGTAGTGTTCCACGCGTGCCACAAGGAGATGTCAGCAAATCGTAGGGGCTAAGCAGGGTCGAAGCTTACTGGGGCCTCGGGTAAAGTGAAAATGAATCCCGGGGCCCTGGATTGCAAGACAAACGAGTGCGTTTTAGTCAGTATAAGTCTGACACGCCCTCCTGCTCCGACCAAGGGCGTAAGATGTCAAAGGATGATGTCCCATCTAAAAAAAAGTCGTAGGATTTTGGGTGAAATGATGATTATGATAGCAGAGCTGTTACGGGTTGATTGATGAAGCTAATTCGAAAAGATTGAGATCTTATGATTTGACGTTAGTTTAAATTACTCGTAGTATTATTGTAATTGTTAGGAATATAAAAACATGACTACAAAATTTCTCTAACATGCTGTTACACAATTTGTAACACGAAAAATGTGAAATGCAAAGTATGTGATAGAAAAATATTAAATAAAATATTTAAATCTATAAAAGGTTATCAGTTGTATTGTTCTTCTATATCCATTCAATTGATTGACTTTAATATCTTTCCGTTTATAATAAAATTCGCCAAATATTCGCACATTTCTTGCGAATGCGAATGCGAGTATTCGTTACATCACTAGTACCTACGAAGCCCCTGCGCCGCGCGCGCTTCATACGAACATGAAATGAACGCTCTCAGTTCGCAAGCAGCTCGCGAATGGTTCGCGAGCGGCGGAATCGCCAGATCTATGTATTTACTTAGGACAAATATTTAGTAACCTTCAAGTTCCTTCAACCTTATAACTCTGTCAGGCACACAATACTTACTACTAGTTAAGTTACCTGCTTAAATTTCATAACCATTTACCATCTTTACACTTGTAATAGCATCATAATTTGTTATTTAGGTAATTGGTAAAAATGGCCCTAACTCTAGTTAAGATGGATGCTCCAGGGGCTCCAGCTAACCCTAATGGATGACTTTTCATGAAATAGCCATTCAAATAGTAAGACAAACAATTTAAAAAAAGACAAAGATTTTAGTTAGATATTATAATACCGGCAATCATATTTCAATCAACATACTCGTAACATAATTATCTAAAACTTGACACTGACCTGCAAAATGGAAACAGCTTATGAAAAATAGATTTTCGCGAGCTATACCCTACCGCTTCCAACTTAAGAAGAAATATTTTATAATCACCTCATTGAATGTGTTAACTAGATGTATTTCGACAACCAGAAGTCTCATGGAAATTATTTTTATTTCGGTTTCCGTATTATGAAAGACGGATATAGCATTACAACAAAGAGCCTCAATATTAAGTCCAAACATTTTTAATAATTGTTAAGATGGATATTATTAAAAAAGTTGGAGTGTGAAATGTATTGTAAGATTGACAGTGAGACTTCAAGAATCCTAATGTCGGTGTATTTGTTGTTAATATGGTAAACCAGGTACCTATACAAGCCTCAGTCGGGTAACGTGTCCCACTTGCAAAAGTAAGACACGCAAAACCAGGCATATGTGCCCCAGGACTTATGCCTGATGTACCTTAGTGTTCAATAGCACCACGTAGCTGATTGATGAACATCACAATAAGACTATTAAGCTACTTAACAGTTCAAGTAGCTAAAGAGCCGATCTTGTTTATGCTCCCATCGTAGCTGTAAAAGTTAAAAATGTATTGATAGTCCAACATTAAATAAAAATAAATCAGATGGGCAACATCGTCTAGCTACAAAAACTGGTCAAAGGTCAAGCATGCTGATGTTTAGGGGCAATTGAAAAAACAGTTTGAGAACAATGATGACGCGATTTACTAACTAGCGCAATATGCCAACGCAAAATTATTTAAGTTTACACCGTAATAATAAAGATTCTTCGATAGAGTTCCTACCGTGGTTCTGGAATGCAAAGGGCGACTGGCGCCTCTGTCTATTGCTTAAAACTGCATGAAAATAAGTTCAGTAGTTTTTGAGTTTATCGCGTTCATACAGGCAGACGCGAGGGGGGACTGCTTTACAGTAAAAAAAGACAAAAGAAAATAAAGATAAAAAAAAAAGATTTATAGTGGACACAATGGCAATCGAGTTATAATCTAAATGGATAAAGTTGTTAATAAATGCTTTCCATTATTGTAACACAAGGTGATACTAGTCTTGGGCATGACATAGCTAGGCTAACTAGTAGGTATTGTTAACCTCGATTGTGCGAGTACTTACTTAGTTTCCTTCCTCATTTTGTACCATATTCTTTTGAAGAATTACTTAACACGAACCCGATATAGAATCAATACTATCTTACAATCCCTTCATCTCTTGAAACACCGATATGTGTATGATATGCTTTCTTGCGTCATTAGTTCGATATTTTCTTAAAGATATGGATAGGATGAGATAGATAGTATCTAAGTTAACGAGATAATGTTACTTCAGGCACACAGATCTTGCTATCGCATGTATTAGAGGTAATAGACGCACGATGCGATGACACAGAATCATGTCGACCTACGAAATCTTGAGTTACGACAACATAGGAAAATCTACTTCCTAAGTAACTACATCAAAATATGCAGTACGCAAACAGGAGATTTGGCGCATCCCTGTATCGATTATATAAGCCCTTTTCAAATAATTGCAACCCTCAGCCACCACCCTCATAAAAAAAATTAGGCACTGGCAAGCACTACAAAGAGTAGCTACTAATGAGAAGCTTTGCCTAGGGTGTTTTATTAAAGTTTTCGATGTGCAGGGGGTCACATAGAACTCATTTGCGAAAAGAAAATTGAGATTGAAGCTCCCTTTATTACCTGCAACTTATTTTATTGTTCCCCTGCCTGCCTGCGTAAAACTCTTTTATTATATTAACATATTGATGTCCTCTTACAAATCATTATCTATTACTTCATTTGAAACAGAGCGTGTCCAATTAGGTTTTACAATACATAGTCCAAACTTCAAGCCTCTCACAAAGTTTTAAACGTTCACTTTCCAGACTTTCTTGAGCAATAGTGTGATTAATTATTTCAAGGTTTGAAATAGACGAGTGCTTATGCGTGTACTGCGTGACCACATACTGTCTAGCCTGGCGGTTTCTCTGCCACTGTCTCAATTTACTCCTGCTATGTCTTAATCTATTTCGACCTTCAAGTTACTTGAACATCTAATTTATACAATTTCTTTTTTCAGGGAGGGCAACCACCCAGAAGATTATAGCCGTATTACTTACTTGAAATTGATGGACTTGGTGTGCCAATTCGCTAATGGACTGCGCGAGCGCGGGATAGGAAAAGGAGATAGGGTTTCCATATACATGCCCATGATCTTGGAGACGATCGTTTGCATGCTAGCCTGTGCTCGGATCGGAGCTGTTCATTCCGTAGTGGTAGGTTTTGGACACTATAATGTATTTGATTTAATGATAGATGGATATCAATCCATCACTAATGTAATGCTCTAAGATCACTAACGATTTGACCATGAGTCTTATTAAATTTTCTACAAAAAAAAAGTAAATACTTTCATCTAATATACGAATAATTTGTGCTTCATTTTAATTTAAACTAAGACTATGAGATGTTTTCAGTTCGCGGGGTTTTCTTCTGATTCGCTGGCAGAGCGTATGGCTGACTGCAAAGCTAAGGCTTTAGTAACGGCTGATGGTGCCTGGCGCGGAGAGAAGCTGCTCGTACTGAAGACCACGTGCGATGAGGCTATTGAGAAAGCCAGGACCAAATACGGCCATATTCTGGACATGTGTATTGTGGTACCGCACCTGGATCGAGTGACGCCTAGCGGAAAGCTTCCTGATGACGTAAGAACTCTCGTAAGTATAGTAGTTCTAGTGTATTGCGTAGAATATGCGTAGTGGTCTACTAGCCTTCTTGTGGTGGAACTCTTAATTAAATCTTACAAGCTTTTGTATGTTTCTAGTACAAGTGGAATGAGGACATTGACATTTGGTGGCATGACATTTTAGAGGGCCAATCGACCATCTGCCCTCCGGAGTGGTTGACTCCTGAAGACCCTTTGTTTATGCTGTACACCAGGTAAAATTTTGCGTATCCAAAAGTAAGATTTAGAAGTTTAAGTAGTTGAAATTATTTCTAATAATGATTGTTGATATAAGTGGATCTACTGGCAAGCCTAAGGGCGTGGTGCACACGACCGCTGGCTACATGCTGTACGCTGCGGCTACCTTCCGCTACGTGTTCGACCATCGTGACAAGGACACCTACTGGTGCACCGCCGACGTCGGCTGGATCACCGGTCACACCTATGTAGTGTACGCGCCCATGGCTAATGCCGCCACTTCTGTCATGGTAAGTTGATAGTGAAATATGTCTTTTAAACCAGTCAGCAGTTCCTGAAGAACATATTATACACGGAACTTTTTTTTATCTAACAACTTCTCCCGCTCTAGGGCTTAAACCACACCTACTTTCCTTCAGTTGCCTTTGCGTTCTATGAGCACTTGTAACCTTTTCAGAAGTCGACCCATGACTTTATTAGGTAGTTTTCGGGCCTGCTGGGCCCATACGGTTTGGCTGACATCTCTTAGAGGCGCGCGTGGAACACTACGCGACATCGTCGACTCGGACTCGGTCTGAACGGCGAGCTACTAATCGCTCGTCGTCCGCAAGCTCATGCCTCCTGTGGCCGATAGTCTGGATCGGAATCTCGGCAGCTAGAGCGTAAAGATGTCCTTTTGCCTACGTGTGAGACCGTCGTCTCAAGAAGGCACACGGAAATTGACTTACTGATGGAATAAGTGGATGGGAAAGTAACTGCTGGTACGTTCAAGGACGCATAACTACATGTATTAAGCCGCTGTAAATTTTCCGTGATTGCTATTCATCGAACTCAAGAGCCCTGAATATTAAAAAAAATGAATTTAAAAAAATCTATCCTATTTCTATTTAAAAAATATAGCCTCAACACACTTTAACTAAACCATTTGCCAACTGCTCTCCTTCCTACTGCTACAGGCCAACGAAACTGGTGCATTTATGTACCATTCATATGATATGCATAGTGCGTTCAATTACGAGTATAAATTCCAGTTAACGAGCATCTAATGTATAATATAAAAATGACTAAATGTGTTGCTAAGCGCAAATCTCGAGAACAGCTGAACCGATTTCGCTAATTCTTTTTTTGTTGTGTTTGTAAGGAGAAGGTTCTAATGGAAAAAAAAAATTAGTGTAGTGTAGGGTAGATTAGGGTAGAGTAGAATTGAGTAGGGTAGAATAGGATAGAGTAAGGTATAGTAGGGTAGAGCGGGAGCGAAGCCGCGGGCATAAGCCAGTTAGTAATATTATAAGACTTAGAAATACGAAACGTAAGATTACGAAATTTTCCAATATTGATCCACAGAGCAAACGTTGCGGGGCTAATAAGTTTGTATTTTATTATAGTAGTTAAAGATTACTAGTATAAAATCGCTTCAAAGAGATGTCAGAAAAATGCACGGAGCCCATTGGGGCCAATGCCTGCTAGGGCTACAAGATATTCGAAAGGATCCCCGTGGCCCTGGAACGCAAAGAGGAACTGAAGGAACACAGGTGGGTTTAAGTCAGTAAAAGTCCGACTTTTCCTCGACCCAGAGCGAGAGATGTTATTTGACATTTATTATAAGGTCAATTATGAATGTGATCGATTCAGCTATTTTCCGAATCAAAACATTGTGCAAGTAATTTACCGCAAATAATATGTTTACAATAATGTATCTAATTAGCAACACGAGTATCAAACGATAGTAATGTTTTTGTTTATTATTAAGGTCACCTTCAGTGCAGACTCCATCATTTTTAGGCGATCATACGTCCTCCACGGTGTCCTTATTTACAAGAACTGTAGGTCACATGTCATCTGTCCTTCAACATTACTTTATTATAAACATATTTTTATGGAATTATCTGCACTTACATATAATGTGCCTGCAATGTTGATAAGTTTATTTTGTTCTTATTTATTCTATTTTACACATAGATCCTCTTCAAACACCATAAAGTTAACGTGAACGATAAGAGATCAGTTTTATTAAATCGACAGAGGAAAGGTAAAATTGCTTAACCGCCACTTTGGTCAAAAAATACTTAACCTTTTAAATACCGTAATTATAAAGACAATGAGAGAACGGACGCTGGCGTTTGCGGTTTAATGAATTAATAGTAGTTTATGTGACTAGGGGATAAAGCAGTGTCTTTAAGTCGCGGGCGGCATGTTGAATTCCGAACGAAACGAAGGTTGCTGATATTAATCCCGAACGACAGTGAGGGATTTATAAAATTAACTCCCGAGCATCGCGAGGGAGTTAATAAAGAAACCTGAGTGAAGTGAGGAATTCAAGCCGCCCAAGACAAAGACAGCTTTATCCCTGTGTTGCATACTCTACTTTTTACACCATCTGTGAGATAATTAAAAGACAATTTGGTCGACCAAATCATATACTAGAGAAATATAAGTATTAGAGTCTGTCTAATAAGTTAAACGACTTAGGTAATTATCAGGATTTAATTAAATCTGATGTAGTCAACACGGGTTCAATAATCAAGGTTAATTAAGAGATAGAGATCATTGTTTACTAACAGAAGAATAAAAGTATCGAATATAAGTATTTTTTAAATGATTAAATATTATACAAAATTCCCAAGTCGGTTGACTTATTAGACAGACTTTATACGAGTATTTACAAGTTCATCAAACAAACAAAATTCACTACATACTCCAAGATTCTATAGTTTCAATTTTCTCTAAAGCTCCCGTCAGTACGCACGTTTTATTCTATTTTCTTTTTTTTTATAGTGGCCAGTTTGAATCATAGTGATTACATACTCTTTGGTTTGAATTTCAAGTCAACTTGTTCGATGCGCCTACATTTTAATTCACAATGTTGACGATTTTTAATGTTCCAAATTCAAATCTCATTATTCCCTTGGGATCGGCCATACTGCATTATCTCCCTAGGGATAGAATGACTTGCTTTAAGTGAGGTTTGTATGACGTATAAAACTACATTATCGAGCAGGTGGTGTAAAATAGTAGTTTATGTGACTAGGGGATAAAGCAGTGTCTTTAAGTCGCGGGCGGCATGTTGAATTCCGAACGAAACGAAGGTTGCTGATTTTAATCCCGAACGATAGTGAGGGATTTATAAAATTAACTCCCGAGCATTGCGAGGGAGTTAATAAAGAAACCTGAGTGAAGTGAGGAATTTAAGCCGCCCAAGACAAAGACAGCTTTATCCCCGTGTTGCATACTCTACTTTTTACACCATCTGTGAGATAATTAAAAGACAATTTGGTCGACCAAATCATATATTAGAGAAATATAAGTATTATATTTACAAGTTCATCAAACAAACAAAATTCACTACTCCAAGATTCTATAGTTTCAATTTTCTATAATGCTCCCGTGTCGTCAGTACGCAAGTTTTATTCTATTTTCTTTTTTTTCTTAGTGGCCAGTTTGAATCATAGTGATTACATACTCTTTGGTTTGAATTTCGAGTCAACTTGTTCGATGCGCCTACATTTTAATTCGCAATGTTGACGATTCTTGATGCTCCAAATTCAAATCTCATTATTCCCTAGGGATCGGCCATACTGCATTATCTCCCTAGGCATATAATGACTTGCTTTAAGTGAGGTTTGTATGACGTGTAAAACGACATTATCGAGCAGGTGGTGTAAAAAATAAGTTATATAACTCGACCAAAGTGGCGGTTAAGCGATTTTACCTTTTAAACTGTCGAAATATTAATTTGACAAGCTTGAAGGTTAACCCGAAAAGGCTGGTCAATTCGAGTGACTAATTTATTATAAACCTAGAATTTGACATTGTCTATGGAGAGACAGTAAGGTGACCTTGCAGATTAGTTGACGGGCACATTACAAACTCGTAATTAGCTGAGAAACAATGTAACTAGGAAGTAATAGACTTGATTTAAAAATTAAACGATTCATTCAGTTAAGTCGTCTACCTACTTATAAAAGTTTACGTTCACAAAATATTTATAGGTTACGTTGTTTAACGGTGAAGGAAAACATCGTGAGGAAACCAGCATTTTCTAGAATCAAAAATTCAAAGACTGATCTCGCGTGGTGGATTACGGTCCTGTTCTAGAAGGGAGGCCTGAGTCCCAGCAGTGGAAACATTATAAAGCTGATTAATGTTATGCTGCACTGTTTAGAATAATATCTATCTTAGGTATCCAGAGCATAAATGTAGCTGCGGAATTGATCGAAAGATGGCCGTGGCCCTAGAATGCAAAGGGTAAATGAAGGAACATAGGCTTTACAATCTAATATAAGGTAGCCATACACGCTAGGGTATACCTGACAGGTTTCCCTGCACAGTTATACCTGTCAGGTTACACTTGTATGGAAACCTGCACAGTTGTGCAACACACACGCTCAGGGTTACCTGTACAACTCGCCTGTACAGGCAAACGTGTCAGGTATACCCTAGCGTGTATGGCGGGCATTAGACACTAAAGTTTTAATGCTGACTGATTATCATATTGCATTCCTATTCCAGTTCGAAGGGACACCATTCTTCCCGAACCATGACCGCTTCTGGTACGTGTGTGCCAAGTACAAGGTGACACAGTTCTACACTGCTCCCACCGCCATCAGGGCTCTCACTAAGTTTGGAGACGAGTTAGTTAAGAGGTAAGTTCTTAAAGTTTGGAAATAGGAAATAGCCAAGCTTAGATGGTTCATTAATATGCAGGTACTTATGTTCTGATCGTCAGCCACTTGACTTCATTTGACCAGTCAAATGAAGTCCTACTTACAATTACCGTCACGGATCTTGAGCGCTCGGCGTCAGAGGGGGGATCGCTTTGCGCATTCCATACATTGGCAAGCCAATCGTCGTCGTTGTTAGATACATGCAGCAAGAACAGGGAACGAATCATGAGTGACGTCTATGACGCGATGGCGCGGCAAGCCAATCACTGACACTCCCCGCCCCCTCGTCTCACTTCGCACCACTATAGAGACCGAATATTTGACTTCTGCGCAACTTGCAGCCACCGCTCAAAATCCGTGCCTGCAATTGTAGTTAGTTTTTTTTTAGTAATTGATAGGCTCGCGTTTGACCACCATCTCATCTGATGTCGACGATAGAGCACGCTTGCCTAGAAGTAACTTATTCACTCTTGACTTAAATACCCCTAAGTTGTAGCTATCGGACAATACAGACTCCAGCAGGGAATTCCACTCCTTAGCTGTAAATAAACGCACAATAAATGTGTTCCCAAAACGACTCCCTCCGGCATAGCAGTCACAGCGTTTTCTCTCTCTGATCTCAAAAAAAACCAGAAGACCTACGATATTGCGAAATTATCATGGCAACTGGGTCCAAATCCCAAATTAATTAGTTTTTTTCCTCATAATATATTAAAATTAGGAAGTATATTTCTGTACCGGTTCTCGTTGTCCTGTCCCCTTTGTGCCATGTGGCTTCTTATTCAAGACGATTTGGTTTCCTTTTGAAAACGCTTAGTTTCCAATTAAAATAATAATCAATCAAACTCCCAAGCTTTTCGCAATTACGATAGAGCGGCTGCCTATCCGCGAAAATCAAGAATCGGAATAACACCTTAGAAAGAGTGTTTGTCGATTTTTAGGCACCTGAGACCCTACCACGAGTTCTTACGATTCATTCGACAACCTAAACTGACCTCTTTCTGGCTCACGCGCTTGACATTTTAAACAAGGCCTACAAGGTGGACCGATGACCTAGTAAATGTTGCGGGAATCCGATGGATGCGAGACGCACAGGATCGTTCATTGTGGCGACAATTGGGGGAAGCCTATGTCCAACAGTGGAAGTCTATCGGCTGAAATGATGATGATGATGTTAAGGCGCCTGACCACTCGTAACGACTTCTAAGCAAGCATCTACGAGTATTTTTCGTTTTGCAATGTAAATATTTGCGTTGCGGAGCTGTCTGGAGCATTTAAGTGAAGAGTGCACCGAGCGACATGCCCTGATTGGCATTGACACATCCTGATTCGCTTACTTAGGGTCGCAAGTATTGTTAGTTGAGGCCGACGGATGATCGCAGCTGCTGATTCGTAACATTTGTAAAGATCGACCTGGTTGCATATCTTGTTTTTTTTTTATCTCTATTTAAAAAAAAAACAAGATATGCAAAAAACGTTTTGGGAACACATTCATTGTGCGTGCGGCTAGGGAGTGGAATTCCTTGCCGGAGTCTGTGATTCCTGATAGCTACAACCCGGGAATCTTTAAGTCGAGAGTGAATAGGTTTCTGCTAGGTAAGCGCGTTCCATCGTCGACCGCATCGTCGCTTTCAATCAGGTGAGATAGCGGTCAAGCGCGAACCTATCAACAATAAAAAATAAAAAATTAAAGAGTTTTTTCGCTAGTGCGAATATGTCACTGTTGGTACACGTATACAACATTATTTTTAGTATTATTAAGTAATATGCGAAACCTGAATATAGTTAGTTCAGAATCAGTAACTGAATGGATTCCAACAGTTTTTACACCATGTTACATTTTTTCCCAAAAATATTTAAAAAGGTCTTAAGTTGGACACCATCGACATTAAGTACAACATATCACGGCAGGAAATAACGAGTATTTGGTGCCAGCGAACAGCTGGTTGCAAGTGCAAAACAACACCTCAGTCGCCTGGATGGCCCGGTGACTATGTATTTTTGCTGACATAACAAGCTTATAATTTATTTTGTGATTTTTCATGATACAGTTATGAGATTTTGTACATAGATTCTTTACATAAAAATACTAAACACGTGCTTCGGGTTTCGCATGTAGGTACTAACATTGATGTTGTAAAGATTGCACTTATGAAAGCATCTTTTTAATATGTCTTAACTTATATCTACCTAATTGACTACATCTAGAGAATAAATTCTGTTGCTTGTTATTATACAAGAAGTCGTACATCATGTTTGCTAGGCTATTGATGAAATTGTAGCCCTAAAGAGTTTTTTCTAACTTACCAAGGTCATGAGTTTTACGATTCGACTGCATGCAGGTCTCACAATTGATATATAACAATAAAAAAGGTCTAATTGAAAGGTAAATTCTTTGGAGTCATGAGAACAAGCCATTTACTAATGTGTTAGCATAGGGTCATATAATTATATTGTCATACAAATTGATCGCTACAGTAATCAATACATTATTCATCGATGCATACTGGCACAAATGTCGTTAAGCACATAAAAGGCCCCGCTTAGGTCTAGACGTTTACTTAACCCAATTGTATCTAGTTCGCCACAACGTGCATTATTTATTGACGAATGGACTTCTATTTGCGTACTACTGCCACTTATACGATCGATACTGGAACTAAGTTAACAAGAATTGGCAGGGTAACTTATAACATCGCCGTGGAATTGTAAAATTATCTACCGACGATATTTAGCTTTCATCTTCCTTTTTATCGCCCACTTAAGTTTTTAAAGGTCACGCTGCCGCATATTGTTACCTTTATACACCACACATTTTTAATTAGTATCTACAAATACTTAAAGGTCTTCTTTGAGAAGGTCTTGTTATAATTTAATTAAAATCTCAATAAATAATACTCATAAACAGTGAAGTTATGAGCGATTGTATAGATCCCAAAATGTCACTTAATTTATGGAAATATTATATACAGGTAATAAAGATGAAAAAATGGCGATAAAAATGGAAAATCACTGCGCGTAGTATTTTCTAGTAGCAATTGTTATGAATGATTCAATTATGAATTTACCAATTATGACTTCCGTGGACAATTTTAGGATTTGGTTTTTTTAATTTTGGCTACACATATACCTAGGTATGATCAATAACGGGTACGGATAGGGCCCTATTTTTTGTACTAATTAAAAAATAGGATTGTATAATAAAACTACATACCTACGTACAAAACTAGATTATTCAGCTGCATTAGGTTAGACTAGACGCTGGCCAGCATAGTTGAGAAAGGACTTGGCAGGTAAGTAATGCTGGATGGATTCCACGATTTATTATACATCTCTTAACCGTATCAAACATATTTTATAGACATAACCTGGATTCCCTACGCGTGCTGGGTAGCGTGGGCGAGCCCATCAACCCTGAGGCTTGGCTCTGGTATTACAACGTCGTCGGCCAGAGCCGCTGCTCCATCGTGGATACCTTCTGGCAGACGGAGACAGGTGGGCATGTGCTGACCAGCCTGCCGGCTGCTACCCCGATGAAACCTGGAGCTGCCGTAAGTCCTTATCCAAAAAAATTACCCTTATGTGCTTTTAGTCTGAGGCAAATGACATTTTATCTGCGATTACCAAAAAGCCAATGAACGTATAGGATTTACATGACATTACTACCGAAGAAGATTTGGTTGACAGACTGAAGGACACTTGCCCTCTTTTTTCTGAGCAGATCAATTTGAGCCTTGTGTCTCATGTAACAGGGTTTCCCATTCTTCGGCGTCGAGCCCACCATTGTCGACGACGAGGGTAAAGTGATTGAGGGACCCGGCGAGGGGTACCTGGTGTTCTCTCGCCCTTGGCCTGGCATCATGACAAGCCTGTACCAGGACCACAACCGCTATGAAGATGTGTATTTTAGGAAGTTTCCTGGATACTACTGCACCGGAGATGGTATGAATTTACTTTCAGTTTTGCTACAATAAGATAGCATGTTGATTCTATGTGAATTTAATGTAAAATATTATCCTTACCCATTGCAAAATATTTTGCTTGCCTATTAACGCATCGCTACGCAAAAGCAATGTCGATAGTTTGAAACATCGGTTTATGAATTAATTTCAATGGTTCACAAGATATACAACCACCAGTCGCTTATAACACACTTATGAATGACTTTTAATATTTACAGGCGCCAGGAGGGACGAGGATGGGTTCTTGTGGGTGACTGGCCGCATCGACGACATGCTAAACGTGTCCGGACACTTGATGTCTACCGCTGAGGTGGAGGGCGTGCTGACTGAAGACATGAACGTGGCCGAGGCCGCCGTCGTGTCCAAGCCACACCCCATCAAGGGGGAATCCCTTTACTGTTTCATAATTCTTAACGAAGGTGCCAAATTCGATGCTGCTTTGGTCGACGCATTGAAGAAACGCGTGCGCGCCAGGATCGGAGCATTTGCTTGCCCCGACGCGATCCACCACGCGCCCGGCCTGCCCAAGACGCGCTCCGGCAAGATCATGCGGCGCGTGCTGCGCAAGATCGCGCTGGGTGACAAGAACGTGGGCGACACGTCCACGCTGGCGGACCCCTCCATCGTCGACCTGCTGTTCCAGACTCGCGTCGTACAGTAGTCGCGATGAGCTGATGTTTTCGTTCCTATTCAAATGCATGGCCGTATTTCATTGTGAACCCAATTATTTCCAGCTTCCTTTCAGTCCAGCTTGAATATCCGTCCGCAGCTGTTTCGGCAAGGCCTTGTGTTTCACGTACATTCAAAATTATTGCTTTAATGTCACCGGTATATTCATTGCTTATATGTAGTCATAACTTAATTGTGTGAGGTTTAAACATGGGTTAAAGTAGGTACCACATGCCTTGAGCACATATGTGCAGGTATTGTGTAATATACGCATCATTGACTTAACGAATCACTCGATAGATCTAAATTAGCTAGATATTTAGCAATTTACACAGGGTGTGTCTACGAATATGGTTCAAAGTCTCGAATTTGTCTACTTTATATCTTCGATCGTATACAAGCGGTATACTTTATATAGGTACCGCATAGTGGTCGGATATCTATTAAGTGATACAAAGTCAATGATATTAATTTAACTACAATATAATATTTAGTTACTACTAAACACTATATAGGGTGTTCTCATGCTTTGAGGTTAAGTACATTATTTATATTGTTTGTAAATGTTTGGCATTTATATTTTGTCAAAAATCGATAGGATCGGTTTCCTTTACTGAGCTAACTGATTGTGATATATTATAGACGGGTTTGGCTTCAAAAATCAAATTCTTATTTAAAATAGTTGCCAGTTAGTTTAAAACAAAAAAACTAGGTATATATTTGTTTTGTTTTTGTATCATACAATGATACTTTAAAGCCTAATTACGAAATTGGATTAATTTATTAAACATTCTTATTTATTCTGATCTCTAGGATCACAAGTCGAATGTAAGTCGGTAGGACCCTGATGACGCTTGAATATTGGTTAAAGATATTCAGTCATTCCATAATATGTTTAGTTTTACTAGTGTATCTTTTGCATAATATACTTATGTGTCTATATATAACCGAGTCGAGTATACGAGATGCAATCTCACCTCACGTATACTTGCGTAGAAATAGGAACCGTATTTAACCGCGTAATCATACATTGAATAGTCTGCTCACGATTCATTATTTGTGATATTTAGATGCCCATTATTCAAAATTATTTTGTACACCTATGTGATAGGTGCTATCTAAATTAAGTTATTTAATAATTATTTTAATATTAATAGACTGTCCCGGACATTAATCTTATGTTACTTTAGTTACCTGCAGCCTTTTAGTTTTTAGTATTTATTGCTGATATATGATTAAGTTATTTTTCGGGTTTATAAGATACTAGATTTTAAGGACTGAAAGATCAATAGTTTCCTGATAGTTGTGCACAAACATACTGCAGTTTGAACTAAGTTGCTGGTGTCATGTTCATGTCCTGGCCTATCTGTAGGTATTAGTGTACCTATATTTTAATTTTATTGGGTTGTGATATTCTTTTTCTATTTATTTTCTGGTAGGCTTTCTTTATTTTTTATTTACAATTCAGTTAAAATAAAATAAAAAATAATGTTAATATAAACTTATAATCGGAAAGCACTTATTTGTGATGCACAATGTTGAAGTAATATAAGATGTAGTTTAACATGTAAACCTATCCATAGGTTAGGTTTTAGGTTTAAAAAGCGTAGAGTTATCTATGGCTTTTTTGTGGATCAATTATTATTAGTTACCTACTAGTTTAGTTTCTTTTTATTTTGTATTGCTTTTAGTGTGAGTTATAAGTTTTAGTAGGTAAGTATTTTGATTTTGGGTAGCTGCCCCTTCCTCTTCAGAAAATAGTCGCGCTGCTGTTGGTATACTTGTTTGAAAATATTTAATTAAGCACCGCTTAGGTACTTGTATTGTTACAGTCTGCAGGAAATGTATTAAACAGCCAATAAACATATATACAATAAAATGACACAATGTATAATTTGAAATTCCTGCCATCAATTTTAAAACAACGATTTCGCCATCGAAGCAAATTATTTATTATGTTGTGTAATATTAAGATGTAACGCATCAATTAAAGAGCTTACAATCTATCCCATTTTAATAATGATTTTCTTATAAAAAAGTAAATACCTACTTTTCTTTCTTTCTTTCGTTCTTTTCTTTTTTTCTTATCTTTTTATAATTTATTTTAATTTGTACGTGGTGTTCGCCATTTATTTAATATTTTTATATGTTTTGACTTGGTATCATATTTCTTAGGGTATTATAGATGGAGTTAGACTCTCAGTCACTCGATATAAAATAGCAAGTAAGGGAATTTATGTGATTGCATGTCATATCATTAAACTGATTAAATGATATTCGAAAATTGGTTTTCAATCATTATCATTATTACTACCTAATTTATTGACTCAATTGCTCACACTAAACAAAAACACAGACCTCTTCATAGACTTGACTACGTAACTAACAACCTACTACACTACAACAGTTACCTACTGAAATTCAAGTTCATTCGACTCTGTAGGTAGTTGGGAAAAGACTAGGCAGGCATACAGGGGCTGGGGCTGACGCCATTGTCGTCAACCTACCTACTGAAATATTCCAGATTGAAAAATCCTCTAACTAGCACTGCTCTACCCGAGAATCGAACCCAGGATTCAGCAGTATCAATAAGGCAGCCTAGTTGTTAGCTGGACTACTTATATCAAAGGCACAATATGGGCACAATCCATGTAAGTAGTCCAGCCAAATTAACCTCACGAAAATGGTATAAATAAAACATTTAATAGCACCTCAAGCGGCGTGTTTAGATTCGATCAGAGACTATCGCCTACAAATACCGGCACGGATCTTGAGCGCTCGGCGTCAGAGTGGGAATCGCTTTGCGCATTCCATACATTGGCGAGCTAATCGTCGTCGTTAGATACATGCAGCAGCGCAGGGAACGAATCACGAGTGACGTCTATGACACGATGGCGCGGCGAGCCCATCACTGACATTCCCCGCCCCCGCGTCTCACTTCGCACCATATTAGTGTTAATGTTAGTGCCTAACAACACAAATCATACTACTATACTTCGACATGAAGCCGCACCAATCTTTGCAGCATGGGGGACTCTCACCTATCAGCAAAAACACTCCGTGTAGTGTTGGTGCTGCCACGAACGCGAGTGAGTACGGAGGCACTTCTCTTCCTGATCATGGCGGCAATTAGATGGCGGTTTTAGTTCCAATTTCAGCCACACCGTGTGGCTGAAATTCATCATTGCTGTACAAGGGTGGCGTGTGGCCCACACGCCACCCTTGTACAGCAATGACTGTCGATGAAATTGATCCATAAGACTTTGTCTAAAAGAGGCGAATTCGCCGCGAAAAATTTCGCGTGTAACCGAGATACCTACTTGCGCCAATTCATCGCATGTACTGCGCGCCAGACTGCGCTTGATGCGCGTATATTGCGCGCGAGTCGATACCTACTAGTAGTGACGCTTTGTTGGCGAACAAGTTCCGTGTTTCCTACTGAATAATTTCGTCGTGAATTGCTCGCGCGTTGATACCTACAAGGCTACACTCCTTCTGGAGGCAACGATCGCACAAGAAAATCGCAGCGAATTTGCCCCTTCTGCACAAACTCAGTTTCTGTACGTCTACAGAATATACAGCTAATCTATTTAGATATCATGGAATGGAGGAGTGGGGGATTTAATTTTTTTTTTCGATGGTAAAAATCATCCTATGACAACCCCCGCTCTTGGGCGGAGCGGGAGATAGTGTCAGACTCTTACTGACTAAAAAACCCATCCCGTTCCTTCAATCCTTCATACCGGGGCTCGAGCGCCCTTTCGGATCATGGAATGGAGGAGTATGGGGGATCAATGATGTGTACGATAGAATTGCCTACACACTAAGGAAGCAAAGAAAAAAGAAGTGTTACCAATAATAAACACAAGAACGAAGTAGGTATTATTCGCTTTCATAGAGGCAGAGACATACCTATGAAAAGTACCATCGCTGGCCAAATTATTAGGGACAGTACTCATAGATATGTAATTTCTGATTCCTATTTTCAAATGAATCAGATGCAATACTATCCCACAGCAAGATGTCATAAGTAAACTGCGAGCAGGGAAAAAAATTGAAAACAAAAGTCCTAATTATCTTATTTATTTTTTTTCCCTTAAACCTCCCACCAGTAGATTAATGGTCCAATCTCTTACTCGACCAAGTTATCCCGGTTAATTTCGTGTTTCATCTGGCGCCCGAATTCTTAATTTTTTTATTCTTTTATTTTCTATTTGGTGGAACACACATTTTTATAATATATTTAAAATAAACTCTGTTGGTTGTTACAACCGACAACAGATTTTTTTATTATTATTACATTTGGCAAACACGCTTTTTGAGTAAACCAACATACTTATATGAGGTTTATTTGTTTGGTATTGTTAATGGTGTCATGTTTATTATTTATGTAGCAACACTGTGTGTTTACGCTATTTTTTTTAAGTGGCATTATTCTAACTTTATCGACTTTTATCAATATTTGTTGAAAAGTGGGTTCTTTTTTGTTAGTGGAAAAAAAAATAGTTTGATTTTACTAGTTTTTCCTGTACAAAATAGTCAATACGTAAGTAATGTTTCTTATTGCGTTGCTTTTTTAAAGTTGTATACGTTATTTTTTAATTGGGACATTGGTAGGTATATGGTAGATAATATTCTCAAAATTGCTTCTTTTTAGTATGGGCAAGGTTTCAGACACGTCTCCAAGATGACGTACACAAATTCAAACATTATTTTTGCACTCCAAACATTCCCAGAGAGAGATAGCGGCTATTAAAAGTGGTCATAGAATTAAAAGATAAACTCGTCAAAACAAACTCTTGGAATCACACCGTGTTAAAAAATGTGGCAGGACAAGGATCACCACTCGTCGTAAAAATGCTAAAATCAGGTTATAGGTATCTTGTAAAAAGACTGTCGCCCACCTTACTACGATTACAAACGACGAGAGTGTACCTAGAAGTTAAAAAGAAGCATAAAGGAAACTTAGTAATCAAATAAAATAATAATATTAGGTATATGACTGGATTACAATAAAATTAGGGTCTATTTTATTGTAATACGAAAAGCAAAAAAAAGCTTACAAGTCACGAATAATTTTCATTCATTTAATAATTTATAAAATCAGTACAAGCCAGCTTTCAAATAAATGAGTTAAATAATTTAAGTACACTCACAACACACTCTATTAAGACCTAATTCCAATGTCGGTTTTCTTAACTACTCACACAACACGTACATTAAGTGAACAACGACGTTTTTCAACATACCTACTCTAAAAAAAACTTAAATAATATCGTCGACCGTAGGTTCAATTGAGGTATGGGACAAAATACCCAAAATGAGTTAAGTATACAGTTAAATTATGTGTGAAATCAGACCCGAAAAAGGTTAATAAGAAAAAAAGTTATGAAAAATCGTATTTTGTCCCTTACCTCAATTGAACCTACGGTCGACGAATATATTTAAAAAATACATTAGTTTGTAAAAAATGGCTGGTCAGTTTCCCAGCGACCAGCCAAGTATAGATTAGATATAATATATGTAGATAGATATCTATCTATCACAATAAATTGAAATAGGGGTTGGTCGCTTCCCAGTCCCGCACGAGTGTGATTACACTTCATTGTCTTAGATAAGTTATGGAGGGTTAGAGTCGGATTCCAGGTTAGTGTGTTGGAAAACGTCGTTACCATTCGTTAAGGTATGTTTAGGTACAATATTCAGCTTATTTTTTCTTTAGTTTCTTAGGTGGAACTTCGATGCCCCCACCAGTCTTAAAGTACAAGCTGTAGAAGATACCGGTAGCCACGAGTAGTATGGTTGAGAGGACTGTGATGTACTCAGCACGGTTCCTATAAAAATGTTTCATGATTAGGTATCGTGGGTTCATAATAATAACTATACTGTACCGTAGCATGTAGACCCCCTTAGCCAAGTTGATACTGCAATCGTTAACGCTAGTAGAAACTTCAAATGTACACGAATGACGCAACGCTGTCACGTGATCAGAACAAAAGAATCGCGGGCGTGGCTAACTCGAGGCGTTAGACACTTGAGAAACAGTTGTAACTTGGCTAGGGGCTGAATACGAATGGAAGAAACTACGGAGGGGTGGTGAATGGGCCGCGCTGGCAGGACTTTTTCTTAGAATTGCATCTTTATCACTTCGCTTCGAATAGGACAGCCTTTTTTAACATATTTTACAACTATAAAACTTACTTTGCCAACTAAGGGGCCCAATAGGAACATTAGAAGCTTTAAGTATGGGTTTGTGTATATATGTTAGATCAAGTGAAAAATTTAATTGGTTTTTGTTTTTCAATTGATCCGATTTGTTCACGCACCCTACACTTTTACTAGATTTTAGTCAACGAGGTATAAATGTGTGCTTTACTATGTTTTGAAACGAATGAATTGCGACATGAACCTAACTAGCGTTTGTCAATTTATCAAAAAAGAAAGAGTAACCATGGAGTTTCTTGCCGGTTCTTCTCCATAGGATACGACCAATTTGGAACCGTGCACTAGCTTCTGACGTTTTATAAGTGCCCATGTAGGCCTATGTGAAATAAAATATTTTTGATTGATTGATTTTTGAAAGTTAGTGAGTTTAAAACATGTAATTTAAACTTTCATCAAAATGTTTGTAGTATTGTGTTCATTATTTAATATTCTTTACAACCAATAGCATTTTTATTACTTATATTATTTTCATAGGCTGAACTATTTTTTGTTTTTGCGCTCTCCTGTAAAATTTAGTTTTTAGTCCTAGCTAGGTTTTGAAATGGGGCAGCCGAACTACGTGGCCATATGTGTTGGAGTATATAGGTTCTCTAGACAAGTTCCGTTTAGTGATAGAGCTCCAGAGACGCCAAAGGAAAGACGGGAAGGTAATATAAAACATGGGTAACTAAATAAGCTCAATACAGGTCCTTTGAGAAGAATTACCAGAGATAGGAGACAATGGAAGTAGGTATTTAGAGAGGGTCTCTACCAAGAGCACCCTAAACCATCTATGACTTCTCCCGCTTTTATGCGGAGAGTGAGGGCGTATCAGACTTTTGCTGACAAAAACCCACTCTTGTTCCTTCTTTGCCCTCGTTCCAGCTTAGGGCCCCAGGGTTCCCTTTCGCACAACCCATGGCACCAGTAGGCTACTTAAGATACAATTACCGTCACGGATCTTGAGCGCTGGCTTCAAGTTGCGCAGAAGTCAAATATTCGGTCTCTTTAGTGGTGCGAAGAGACACGCGGGGGCTCGCCGCGCCTTCGTGTCATAGACGTCACTCCTGATTCGTTCCCTGCGTTGCTGCATGTATCTAACAACGAAGACGCAAAGCGATCCCCACTCTGACGCTGAGCGCTCAAGATCCGTTTCGGCAATTGTACTATGATGTAAATATTCGCAAAAAGGGACTATAAATATATTGTACTTACTCAAAAGGTGTTCCACAGATGAGATACCAGGAGGCACCATTTCGTGGCAGCTCCTTGGCGCAATGGAAGTCAAAATAATCTTCATTATAGTCGGTCGGGCAGAAATACTTCCGTTTCTCCAACACCTGGAATTAATGTAATAGATTCTTATTTTAACTGAATTATTAAAAATCCTCTAAACCGACCATTTTAGTCAGTCAATAAGATAATAAAAAAAAGACGTGTGGCACTCGGGGACTGCCGCGGTAAAGCTATTGCATAGCATTTTTATCAACCTAAGCAATTATAATTATTTATTTATTTTATTTATGCAGTATTTTTTTCCTTTGTTTTTTTACTTTGATATTAATTGAAGTTACACTTTCACACATTGAATTGAATTTTGATTGATTGTTCACTCATTTGTTTTCTTATCGGTCACCACGCTCAAAAAACAAATGAGTGCCCCGGTGTTAGGTTATTTTCGTTACGGAATTTCTGGATTCGGTCTCCACGCTCAAGGCCCGCGATAGAAGCTATGCAATAGCTTAATAATAATATAACTCTACCAAGTTTTCTTTTTACCTAAGATGTAGGCGAACACTAAGACGGATAAAATTTTTTTGGAGTTCTGTCAGGCGGGCAAAGCCACTGGCAAAAGCTAGTTTCAAATAAACCACCCAAGAAACCAACTTTTGAATTTTCAAAAAGATGGTCAACTAAACCGTAGTTCAGCACATACCAAAGCGTATACATATAGATGTCTATAGAGAAGAACGAACAAGAAACTCCATAGACACTTAAAATAGTGTAAAGTAAAGTATTCGGGTGGTAAAGTGTTACAAATATTCTGATTACAATTTATCTAGAGATTATATAGTTAAGCACGCAAGACGTTATTATATTCAACAAGTGAGTCCGCATAATCAGCGTGTATTGTATACTTCCTAATATATTTCTCTCAGAGTCTGATGAGACAGCAAGTAGCTCACGATTGAGGAGAGATTCGGTGCAGGATCTACGCGACGGTTTAACATGCTTTCCGAAAATGGTCGGCTGGGAATCGAACCCGCTCAGCAGTAGCGCGTTCGACCACGAGTCCACGGCGCAATCAGGAACTAGTTACAGAAACATTGCGACTGCATCCTCGACAGGTCAGTTCGTCAGGCAGTATTTTATGTGGTAGGTAAATTATCAACATAGCAACTGTCATAACAGGTGTTAATTAGTCATAAAAATCATGTAATATTATGTGCTAGTGAATCCTCACGATATCTCATTATCGCATACAAGACGATAACAATGAAATAAAAAAAGACGATAACAAATTATTGTTTTCAGATTTTAAAATAAAATTATGTCAAAGAACTGATTGTTTAAATTGAAATATCTTATGACACTAGAAACTTCCAGAAGACACAATATAAGAATTATTTGTAAGTATTTTTTTTTTTTTTCATTTTTACTTGCAAATGTACCTACAGCAAAACCAAAACCTTCCTACACTGCCATTGATACATTGTATGACTATCAATGTAATTATGTAAATTCTTTATCTGCTAAGCCCTACTTAGGTAATCGGCTATTTGACGGTACGATAGCTGCCTGCGCAGACGTCAACATAAAAATGGATCACCTTTTAAATATTTATCACTAAACTTGTTTGTCTCGAACGTATTGATGGTTTGGGATAGGCTCGTGTTTGGCCATCTCACCAGGTACCCAACTAGCAAAAAGTTGCTTTGTAAATGACATTAAAGCAAAAAAAAGATTGTAAAGGCCATAATTAAAGTCAATAAGACGGCATTTGGGCACAAATTATAAGGTATAAAAGAGATCCTTGTAGAGGTTTTATAGCTACCTTATAATAAGCTAATCCCCCTTAAACTCGCCAAATAAAGGCATTGTATGGCTGATTAACTATAAATAGGCAAGACATTTGCCTTTATTTGACCAATTGTCCTTATAATCGCTTACAAAATTCGGTTATAAGGGCAATTTTGCGTGTTATAGCAAACGCAGAACGAATAAGAGAAATTCATGATTTTTTAAAAGCGTAATTTGCCGCAATACGCCATTTATAAAATATATATATTAATAGCCTATATTACTAAGAAATTGAACACATTGCTATTTTTTCGCATTGTAGGTACTGAAAGTTTACATGGAAAAGCAGATTTGTGAGAATTGTAGGTAACTTCATGGTAAACTAGCTTTTGCCCGCGGCTTCGCCTGCGTGGCATTAGGTACTTAAGGAATCGGGATAAAAGGTAGCCTATGTTCTTTTTCATGTCAAAGGCTATATGCATGCCAAATTTCATCCAAATCCGTTCAGCCGTTTTTGCGTGATTAAGTAACAAACATCCAAACATCCACACTTTCACATTTATAATATTAGTTAGGATTATTAATGCGCCTCGTTAATTTTGACTTTTTAGAATTTTAAAACCTTGTGAGTTCCTGTTAATTGCTACTATAAGAAGGATTAGCAAATCAAATGATTTTGTAAAGCATTTATAAGTCATGTACCCTTATTGTGGCAGACTAGTGCAAATATACTCAACCATATTGGAATATTCTAGGGTTCAATCTCTACAATATATATTTTTTTAATTCATAACGTTAGGTATTTATTTAGGTTTTAGTATAAATAGTTTAAGTTTGTTTGTTTATGTAGAATCTTTTGATTGATTATGCTTTATAAATAAAGTCAATTCATAATAAATTCTTTTTAATAACATTTTGTGAATACCAACGACTTAACACTCTTTTTTATTCTACAGAACCCAGACAGTACCTAAAATGGATGCGGATCATTTATTGTCATAGGACAATTTATTACAAATCGTTTACTGCAGTGATGCATGATGTGGCCTTGGCGAATCTTACATTATATAATAAAAGAAAAAATAAGAATGCCTTTGATTGAATGCTACAATCAGACTAATCAGTCAATCATCCATCCCATTTCATTATCACTTAAGAGAAAATAAAATTTTGATGTAAGATTTTTTTTTCCTTCATATATGCCTATCACCAGCGAATACATTTGTTTGATTCCAGATATATTTCATAGAATTGATCAATATTGATGGTTGGAACTTTTGTAAACTGGAAATCCGTCATTATTTATATTACGCGATAACTTAGCGGGTATATCAGAAAGACGTTGTAAAAAATTGATTAATTTTTCCATTGCCTTTTGCCAATAATGTCCAGTACTAGCATTTCGTATTATTTCAGAAGTAGTATTTCAATTACTTTTATTTCGCTTCTTTTAAGAAGTGTGCTTACATCTATTGATAATGAATGGGGTATAATTTATTAACAATTTTAAAAAGTTTATTTAAAGCACAATGCGTAATATTATACACATCATGTAGCTATATCATCTCTGTAAACATCCTTTTCCATGTCTCTCTTTATGTTACGTTCATCAGGTAATTTATTATCACTTTTGTAAGGTCGATGTCGATCGAAAGTACGAGTATCATTGTCAAAATCTTATGAAAATATTTCTACGAGACCCACAACATTTTCTTTCATCTCTGCCCATACTGAGTCACTATTATAGTTACCGATTTTAAAATGTCATAGCTCTGACGATAAACCTTATAAAAGCAAAGTCAAGCATACTTATAAGAATAAAGTTCTTGTACCTGTTACATACAGGTACAGTTAACACTTTATTTATTTATAGAAGTTACATAACTCGCCTTTTAGCATTAGCTTTTAAGCTGCATTCAAATAAACGTTATAAGGGAATAGGTTTTATAACAGCCCTATTAATTTTACAATTAGTATGAGGACAATGCGACTACAAGGCTAAATTATTATATGTTTGAAAAGCTATATTATATGTTTCTATAAGTTCAGTGCTTTATAATGGTCTTTTACATTGGTCATATAAACGTACTTACTTATGTAAAATAAGATGATGAGGCCAATATACCATATTAGCAAAATTATAAAGAGATTTGTAAAATGAATGCTTGAATGCTTTTATATAATTTTTTACAAGAGTTATTGCCATATAAATCATTCGTTATATAATAGCGATATTGCTAGTTAGTAGTATGCGATGATATCGACGATCGATCACACTTCGAGTTTATCACAAATTAAAAGAAGTTCTATATCTATCAATACATTTGCGATTAATTAATTAAATATTCATTCTCATAGATTTATATATTCAATATTTCTAACCTGTCCAAACGGTGTGGTGAGCGTGGCGACTTCGTTACAGGGTCCGACCGGCTCATGAAGCCCTAGGGACCACTCCTGCTCCGGGTTGAAGAATATTACGCAGCTCAGGTACAGCAGGTAATGCACTGCCAGCTGCAGTATCAGCACGTAATCTATGGCTGTCAACCTTGACAAATTAAAAATACTTGGTTAATACCAGATGTCCTTTGATATAGAAATGATCTTACATAATTTTATCTGGAGCTGATTGTTGATTGTCAGTCTGTATCATCCCATTACTGGACAAAGGTATTTTCCTATGACTTCCAAACTGTTTCGAGGACTTTATTATCCTAGAGTAGATAGGTCTTGTGATTGTGAAACTCAAAGTGTTGTAATTGCATAGTAGGGCAAAGCGGCTACTTACTTTTTGCTACTCTTCTCCCTATTACTCAGTAGTCCAGAAAGTATGATCATGGTAAAGATGGAGAATAGAAGGAAGAAAGTAACTTCTGAGTGGATCTTGAAGACGTCGTGCAGCGGATGATAGATAGGGATGAAAAGGAGGACGCCTCCGGGCATGCCTAGCAGAGACGCGATCAATACTGACTTCCATTCAGACTTCTTGCTGCAAAGAACAAATAGGTAGAAAAATAGATTAGAAATTCAAAATACATATAACACGGTATAAGTTCCTTGAAATAGGTTTTAAAAAAAAACTTACTCAGCTGCATCCCACTGGGCGACCTTCGGTGCAAACCAAGATCTAGTGGCGTTGAAGAAGAAGAAGAAACTGGCAGCAAACGAAGCATGGAAGTAGTAAGAGTTCCAGGGCACCCAGTAGTGACGGTCGTAGATGTTAGGGTCGGTGTCGTGCCAAGTCCAGTGCACGAACTTGACGGCCGTGATGTCATAGGGAATGTCCACGAGCACCGTGACTAGGCCCACCGCGAAAGGCTCAGCATATTTGGGGAGATTCAATCGGGATACAGCGTACGCAGCATGGTAAATAAATGCGGGATCTGAAAAGAACTTTTTATCTCAAAAAGAACTTTTTATCGCCGATAGCGCAGGGAGTCATGCTATGCTAATCATGCCTTAGAGATGATACAAGGTAACAATAAGCTCAACGGACGGATTCATTTCAGAATATAGGTAAGGAAATAACTAAAATCTTTAATTTTTTTTAAACGTATCAATACTCACACAAAAGGATGATATGAAGAGGCAACCTAGCCCCCAAGAGCATAATAGGGGTCTGAGAATGCCAGAAGTTGTCATACTCTGGCAAGGCGACGTGCCAGAAATTATCGGTGAAGAGTCCGTGAAGGATTGTTCCCAACCAAAAGTACGGCCATCGGCCACCCTTCCTGAAAGCTGAAATGAAACATGGTGTTACTTAACCAACACTGTGGTGTCATCCTCATTGATAGTAATCAATCTACCTTGGCGACTTCAACGTAGTCAGAAAAGATCCCGACTACGTTGAGGTCAGCTTCCAGTCTAACTGGATGCACGTTGGCAAAACCTTATAATTTAGCTACGAGTTCTATCACCGTTCTATTATTCACCCAAGAAACTTACAGAGCTGGATGTAAGCCACTGCAATACACCAACATTAAGATCAGTTCATCCTACTCAGTCAAATAGCTAGAACCAAAACGGCTCAGTATGCACGTACAATGGTCCGCATAGGACTAAGTGCGGAAACCATACTCAGACATAGACATAGACGGCCCAGTATGACGAAAAAAGCGGGGCCCCTTTTTTGTCCAACACTGGAAAAGTTCACCAGAGATATTTATGACGAAATACTTGCACGGATGGTCATGATAGGTAAATTTGAGAACCACTCATTAATAAGAATTTGAGATTATTAACCACACTTTAAAATTTCCAAAGTCTGGGCCCCTAAAGCCTGGGGCCCCGTACCGTTAATACAGCTGATATAGGGGTAACTACGCCCCATGCTATTGATTCCTCGATATTCAGCTGGTCTACCCAGCTATGTACTACAAATTATACATTAGTGGAGGATATGGAATTTGAAACAGTCAATTCGCGTAGTTGCTACTATAGCGCACCAAATCAGAACCTATTTAATAATCTGTACGTGAATCATCCGTATCCTAATATTAAAAAATATGAAAGGCAGTTTGTTTATTTGTTACTTTTTAAACCATTTCCATAATGACGATCATCATGAAATTTTCGAAATACTTACTAGGTAAGTACTGTTTCTGTGGAAAAGAACAATAACGTTCGATGGTCACAATTGCTTTTAGACCTTAGATGGTAGGTATCTAATAGTACATTTTGATATAAGTGCAGAAAGATTGTCATTGCGACCGAGGCCGAATTCGCACGAGCCGTAGGCGAGTGTTTCATGGAGCCGAGGGCTGCAGTGATAAATTTGCACGTGTATCAAACGACTTTTTTCAATACACTTACAAACAAATGAATGGGGGTTGACCGACTACTCGTGGGGGTCGACGCGCGCCCAGCCTGATACTATGCGGTTGACTCACGGTCAAATCGAAATAGGAATGAAAAAAGCCCTTTTCAAATTAAAAACACGAGGGTGATAAACATGTCATGCTGAACATATTCGTAGTGCGATAAGAGCCAGTTTTCGAGCAAGTGTATTGAAATAGTAGTTTATGTGACTAGGGGATAAAGCAAACAGTTTTGCCACAGTCAAAAGCTAGTCTAGTATCATAACAATTAAGGGCGAGTTGCACCATTTAACTATAACGATAATCAAACCATAACCAGCCGTGAAACGGCCGCCTATTGGTCAACTCGACGATTTGACAACTGTTAACGGCTTTGTTATCGTTATAGTTAAATGGTGCAACTCACCCTAAGTAGACCTACTACTTCCTAAGGGTACACGTTACACTATCAAAAGCCACATAGTCACAATCTATTGTATTATAAATCGGGTAAAACAAAATAGATTTTAATAAAACAAATGGGATTAGTCACGAAGTAGTCAGTAGAAGTACTACTGACTACTTCGTGACTAATCCCAAACTTTGTTTTACTAAGTCTTTCTAGGTTACTTCACCTAGAAAGACTTAATAAAAAAAACGTTATTGTTTAACACAAACATTTAAATTGTTTTGAAAACAAAAATATTAATTTATTCATACAAACGCGTGAATGATTGAATATTTATTATGTTTTCAAAAATCGTCTATTTTAGCTTAATGATTACTAAAATAAAAAGATCCCGTCAATATATTGATGAATATTAGGTATACTGATTGAATTTCTATAGAACTTTGGTCTTATATTATTAATAACTAAAATTGGTCAAAAATCGATTGTCCAGTTCTCTTGTTTAGCAGTAGACCTCGTTCAGCTAAATGATTTAAAGATGATGATGATGCTGAAAGGCACAAAATATAATAAGGCATGAAATAAATTGTATATCTACCATGTATCAGTGTTATAAGTCCTGCTAGTATGTAGACAGCTTGCGAGAGGATGTATGTGGGCTGGGCCGCCCACAGCTGTTTGATGTCATTGGTCCGGACCAGCCATTCTAGCCACTGCGGACGAACGCAACGGTTACAGTTAGGTACAACTTAGACGGACCATAATATTGGGCGGTGGACAAACATACCATGTTTACTAACCACCATTTTGGCTTGCCCAAAAGTAAGGTTCACATTCAGCACATTATAATACAGAACTTAGTAAAATTATTCTATTTATGAAAAGTAAATAACTTTATTGCAATACATAATGTGCATGTCATGATACATATATTTAAAAAATGGAATCAATTAGATATCATGGATACAGTAGGGTAGGTACATCATAATTTTAAATAATAGGAGAGAGGAAGGGCGCTAAAACAAATAGGTACCTACCTAGGTAGGTATTTGAATATCTCGTATCTTTATAAAATTATAAACATACCTAGTTATATATTGTTATTACTTATTTATTTAATTAAATATTTTGTATTGCTGGTAATATATATATTTAGATAGGATGTATTGAAATTAATACTTAATCATTTGTGTTCGTTTGTTTTTAACTACCTACCTACTTTTTTTTTTCAACTAAACATATTATCTGTGTTTTAGATTTTCAAATTTATTTTAAATTATCAAAACGGTGAAGGAAATCATCGTGAAGAAACCGGCATGTCCTAGAACCAAAAATTCGAAGACATGTGACATCCACCAACCTGCACTGAGCCCGCGTGTTGGATTACGGCCCATTCCTTCTCCTAAAGAGGAGGCCTGAGTCCCAGCAGTGGGAACATTATAAGGCCGACTATGCTATGCTATCATATAAAAACCTACTGGTTTTATGTTTTTCAAAATTTTTTATACTTACTTTACAAGCAAGCGAGTATACCTATTCAAAAACTAAAATACACTCAATAAAGTGAATCTCAGCTCACTAAAAAGAAACGGATTTAAGATAGCTAAAATTGAAGTCTACGAAAAAAAAAAAACTGTTATTGGTACCATATCACAATCGACCTGCACTAAATACAAAATTGAGAACAATTCGCAAAGCAAAAAATAAAATATCGTAAGTCCTTATATGTACAAATCTATTGCTAAAGAATTAAAATGAATTAATGTGGTGTTACCGTATCGCCTCCGCCGGCTTTATTCGCCATGTTGCTATGCGCGTGCGCCGCTTCCGAACCTTGTCGACACAATGATTATGATTAAACCTAAAATTCTGAATCCATCAATTCAAATGTAGTGTTGTATCGATATCGTTCGTATTTTGTTATCGAGTATAGTATACAATATACTTTGAGAAATATTACTCGCTAGTATTATAATGAATATAACACTATCATAATTTGACTGACCTGTTGGTCTAGTGGTTAGTAGCCCTGACTACTATGCCGGAGGTCGTGGGTTCTGTTCCCACCCAGGACAAATGTCTGTGTGATGAGCACGATCATTTGTTCTGTTTCTGGGTGTAATTTATCTATATAAGTATGTTTATCAGTTGTCTAGTACTCATAACACAAGCTCTGCATAACTTGGGACTAGACGATGTTGTGTGATAGTTGTGGAATAATTTATTATAGTTATAATATTATATCACGCATCATTTCCTTTTAAACCCCGAAGTAGATGAGTCAGAGGCTCTGCAAAAGCATTGGTGTTTTTCTAAGGCATCATAAGTCCCAAACGAATGCGGTTGAATCCAAAACAGATGTGGTTTTTTATTAGGTAGATGGTTGGCGACATAGCACGAAGAATCGCCAAACTTAAGTGGCAATGGGCAGGGCACATTGATCGCAGAACAGATGGCGGTTGGAGCCGAAAGGTTCTGGAGTGGCGACCGCGTATCGGAAGACGCAGCGTTGGAAGGCCTCCTACAAGGTGGACTGATAACCTGGTTGCGGGAATCAGATGGATGCGGGACGCACAGGATCGTTCATTGTGGCGACAATTGGGGAGGCCTATATTCGAAAGCTTAATTGTTAACATAATTGCGAAAAGTTCAGTTATTTAAAGATTATAGATACCAAATTGGAAGATAGTAGCCAGCGGTACAGCTGAATATGGCAACCAGCCAGGATTCCCAGTGCAAATAAAATATTATTGGTAGGTATTGCTCTCAACTAGCAGCATCGTAGAGTCTGAGATTCGTGCTAATGGTAATCTGATAAGCGTTAGTATTGGGACTGTTGGCAAAATATTAGTTTAACTATCCTTTAGTATAGGCCAATACAGTCCTTTCGCGAAATACAGTTGTGGTTGTGCCATTATAATGTGTTTCACATAA
Organism: Mythimna ferrago; assembly: GCA_910589285.2. Taxonomy (NCBI): domain Eukaryota; kingdom Metazoa; phylum Arthropoda; class Insecta; order Lepidoptera; family Noctuidae; genus Mythimna; species Mythimna ferrago. The sequence goes on along the minus strand of OU342673.1, from coordinate 20,176,339 downwards.
GAAGTTCTTACGCCCTAATGTTGGCTCCCCTGTCTATCTAAAGAAAAAAGAAAAGAGTTGCCTACTCTTGCAAAATTATTGCACGAAATGCGAAACGAAATCGATTTTAAATTTTAACGATAGGTAGTCGCAGGACTATATGGAGAATTATGAGAGAAATGGGATTTTACTTTTAAAAAACCGGCCAAGAGCGTGTCGGGCCACGCTCAGTGTAGGGTTCCGTAGTTTCCCGTCCGTCACAATAAGTGTACCTACTTATGAGTTTAAAAAAATTATACTACAAACTTAGTCCAGAAATTATTTTGTACAACCTTTTTGTCTTTTTTGTACAAAAACTGTTCTTTCCATCAAGTTCAAAATGATTTTCCTAGAAAGTCCTTATAAAGTTCTACTTTTCAGATTTTTTTCATATGTTCTAAACTTATGGTTCAAAAGTTAGAGGGAGGGACACATTGTTTTTTTTTACTTTTGGAGCGATTATTTCCGAAATTATTGACATTATCAAAAAATGATTTTAGTAAACCCCTATTCTTTTTTAAATACCTATCCAACAATATATCACACGTTGGGGTTGAAATTAAAAAAAAATCACTTCCCACTTTACACATAGGGGGGCTACCCTAATAAAACATTTTTTCCTAATTTTTATTTTACCACTTTGTCGGCGTGATTGATATACATATTGGTACCAAATTTCAGCTTTCTAGTGCTAACGGTCACAGAGATTAAGCGAGGACGGACAGACAGACAAGGCGAAACTATAAGGATTCCTAGTTGACTACGGAACCCTAAAAAGCAGGTTTAAAAGGGAGGTGTAAATAGAGAGATACGATATTGTGGCGTGGCGTTTTCGGTATTTGAAAGAATTGTAGGACAATCGAAATGGAGCCCAGCTTCGTATACTTTATTCAAAAACTAGCTTTTGCCCGCAGCTTCGCCCGCGTGGAACATAGCTTTCTATCGGTGAAAATTTTAGCAGTCGAACCAGTGCTTCTAGAGATTACCTCCTACAAACAAAAAAAAAGACGTGTGGCACTCGGGGACTGCCGCGGTAAAGCTATTGCATAGCATTTTTATCAACTTATGCAATTATAATTATTTATTTATTTTATTTATGCAGTATTTTTTTTCCTTTGTTTTTTTTTTTTTCTTTGATATTAATTGAAGTTACACTTTCACACATTGAATTGAATTTTGATTGATTGTTCACTCATTTGTTTTCTTATCGGTCACCACGCTCAAAAAACAAATGAGTGGGGGGTGTTAGGTTATTTTCGTTACGGAATTTCTGGATTCGGTCTCGACGCTCAAGGCCCGCGATAGAAGCTATGCAATAGCTTAAAAAATAAAAAAAAACAACTTTCCTCTTTATTATATTAGTGTAGATAGTTTTTACAGCTACCAACAGAACAAAAAAAACAATTTTAAGGCAATTGTTAAAAGTAACGAAATCTTAGTCAATCTGCCTAATATTAAGTAATTTCATTGCTAAAAATATAGCAACCCTGTTTTTCCGTATTGCCAACATTACGGCGAAGGAACTTCTTATGTGAAACGCACTATAATGGCACAAACAGGTGTATTTCACAAATATTGTGACTTGTGTTGCAAAAAGGTTGACTAAGACTCTAATTATATGAACGGACCCCATTAGGGGTAATGTTTGCTTCTTCCTCAAAGTTTTATAGCGGCATCAGTGGCGTTTTTAGGCGTGGTGTCTCCTGTGGCTGCAGGAATGTTCAAAAGAGCTACCGTGGCCCTGGTACGCACAGAACAGCTGAAAGGTCACAGGTTGGTTGGTAGTCAGTACCTACCTAGGTGTCTAATCGTCTGACACGCCCGTCCGAAAAAAAGATAAGTACCTACTTAGGTAATATAGGTACTTATATGCAACTACTGCCTGTGTGTTCTTTTATATCGATATCGACACTTGCCATCTCTAGCATGCGCATATTTATCTTTGCCGTGTGGCACCACGTGTCTATTAAATGTGCCAACGCGGGTGCCACATAGATTTGTACTTTTTTTGGTTTATTTCTTGGAACACCTGTATAAACTAAAATAAAAGTGTTCAAGCTTTATATTTTTTTGCCAATAATTTTGATAAGACTTTGTAATTTATTTGAAAGTACTGACCAAAACTTGTTATTTTATGCAACATTGGAATGTGTTAAAATACGAAATCTTACAATCTTACAGGTGTTAAAATACGATAAGTATTCAGTCATCGGCGCAGTCTGTCTGATCCATCCAATAGGTATAACGTGGATCGTGTGGGTTGCCTTCAACTTTTTCTAGGGCAGATTTATTACATATTAGTAGATAAGTATTGCAAAATCAAGTCTGTATTAAATCGCATGGATTTGTAAACTACAGAATTTACTTATGGACTGATCTGTTTTACTATTTCTATAGAATATAAACTACAATCATAAGGTGTTTGCAATAATTTGGTGATATAAATGTAACCTTGCCTACGTCCTTGAAAAACTGTAATAGCCTAAAGGTTAGAATGCGGTCTGTCTGGCCAACGATAGATCGTGCCTTCGATCCCCGTAATAGGGTAGGTGCTCCAGTGAATGAACACACCCCAGTGAATGAACAAAATGCAGTTTTTTCAAAAAAATAAGAAATTGAAATATTTCTACCCAACGACGTATTTTTTTTCATAATTACAGCTCTATTTTCTATTATAATGACAACATTCACTTCAAATGTTACTGTCCGTTTCAAAACGGCGAGCGTTTAAAGTTAGCAGTGTTGTGTGAAGATATTTTTGTTCAGGCAAGAATTTAGGACTCGAGGTAGACACAAAATTTTTGATATCAAATTGTGGTCATAATTTAAATATGCAATATAAGTTATTTATTTATTCGAAAAATGGATAGTTTTAAGATACGTCTGAAATCAATTACAATGCCATTTTAGCGAGTTTTACGTAAATTATTCGATGTCCCAGCATTGGTAATACAAAATGTTTGAAATCCAATGAATGAACGGCCGTTCATTCACTGGACAAATGCAAATTTTATATTTTTATTGAAATATGTAATTTATTTTTATGCCACAATGTTCATATTTTAGGAGCCGTATAAACAATCGATTTCTGATCTTTAGGCCAGTATTGGGACAGGAGTGTTCATTTATTGGTTCATAAAATCCATTGAATGAACTAACATTTTTCACCATGTTCAATTATTAGCTTTCGTCGTAATGATGTACCCATTAAATGAACACAATATATTCAGTTAGAATTCATCCTATGAAGACCTAAAATTTATTGTTTCATAAATTTTTCTTATATTGTCCCTTTAAATCACCATGAATTCCAATAAAAATAAATGCGAAGGGTTTCGATATACCTACCTAAGAAACTTTAAAAGAAGCTCTAACTTCCGCCTTGCTCTATAAACGTAAGATACTGTTTTAATTGTTCCTACTGCGCTGATTTGACTGATTTTAATAATATTACTAATTTACCCGTTGCGAATCTAGCAAACGACCCAAAAGCTAGCTTGACTCGACACTATACCGACGATACCCCGGCACTCAGCCTATGCGAGACCAGGCTGGCTCTGAAGCAGCGGAAAAACCATAAGGCGTTAGATGAGGACGGAATTACGGCCAAACTCCTGAACACGGGTGGAAAACCGGTCCTAAAGGCTCTTCGAAAGCTGTTCAATTACGTCATACTCAAGGGAAAAACGCCACAGCAATGGAGCAGAGGTGTAGGTCCTCTATTTTAAGAATGGTGACGATGGCTCGTTTAAGAATTATTCGTACATCCACATCTGAGCCATGTCTACAAACTGTTTTCTGGAATCTTCACGAACTGTTTCGCACGCAGGTTTGGCGACTTCTAGCCTCAGGACCGAAAAGGTTTCAGCACCGTAGACCACATAGGTACATGCTCTGCAGCAGATTGTAAAGAAGACCGAGAAGTATAATCTGCCTCTCTGCAAAGCGTTTGTGGACTACGAGAATGCCTATGATTTGATCGAATCTTGGGCTGTATCGCAGTACTCCCCAAGTCAACGGTGCTAGGTTAACTATAGCGGTACATCGAAGTACTGAAGTATTTGTAAGAAAATGCCACCATGTCAGTCCGACTTCAGGACCAAACCTCTAAACGTATTATCCTTCTGCTGCGGGGTGTGAGACGTTCTTTTTTCAGAAACTATTCACAGCACAATAGAGGATGTCTTCAAGGTTCTAGATTGGAGAGAGCTAGGCATTAATGTTAATGACGAGTATATCACTCACCTTCAATTTACTATAGTTATAGCTGAGGCTATGGAGGACCATAGAACAATATTTGATAAAATGAGTAGAGTTTCAGAAATACTGGATCTCAAGATGAATATGGACAAATCCAAAGTTATGGTAGGTAAACAACCATTTAGATCCCGCTCCTATCAAGATCAGAGACTCTAAACTCGTAAATTGTAGATCAGATTATTACATTTACCTGGGACAGATGGTCCAGGTAGGTTGGTCTAATTTCGAGCAAAACGTCAAATTTGATTCGGCTACGCAGCGCTCGGGAAGTTGCGCGGTTTTTTCTCATCCGATATACCACAGTGTCTACTGACGAAAGTCCAGACCAGTGCGTGTTGCCGGTGATGGTACCTATATGGCTCTAAAACGTGGTCACTCACAATTGGCCTCATTAGAAGGCTTAAAGTCACCCAAAAGACAAAGGCTATGCTCGGAATTTCCGTGCGTGATCGAATCAGGAACGGAAACATCCACAGGAGAACTAAATTCCCGATATAGCCAGAAAAGGCAAGTCGCATTGCTCGTAGAACAGATGGTCGATAAAGCCGAAAGGTTCTAGGAGTGGCTACCATATACTGGAATACGTAGCGTTCCACAAGGTGGACCGATGACTTGATGATTTGAAGGCTTTAATTTTTATTTAATAATGTTTATAATTTTCATTTAAGAGGCAGAGGACATATATTCGCTTTTTAGCTTTTTCTGGGACTGAATATGTTATAAAAATAAAAACTTTTAAACTTATTAAGCCAACAAAAATTGTGTTCATTTACTGGATTTACTCTGTTCATTTACTGGAAAATTTTGTTCATTCACTGGGGTTTTAGGGTATTTTTCTATTTAATGCTAAATAACTAAAAATGTATTCAGGTTATATTGTAAATCTAACTTAAAAACAATTATTTAACATATTTACATTAACAAAATATTGATTTGGACCGTATACCTTAGAGTTAACATAGTGTAATTATTTTTTGAAGTTCAAAAATCCCTTAGGTGTTCATTCATTGGAGCACTTACTACACCGCTAAATTTTAATCGTTTTAATCCCGTGGAGGGTCGATATTTTTTAATTTTATCTTTACAAATCGATAGTGTTTCATGTCAAATTTAACGGTGTAGATGTGATTTTCACACTAGCTGAACCTAAACCTTAACCTCGTCGATAAAAGGTTTGCATTCAATTGCTGAAAGCCTAGTCTAATAATAATTCACTGCAGCAAGGGTTGTGTTATCACTGGCAGGTAGAACTCCTAACTTGTTTATATAATTAATAAGTCTTACTCAGTGAGACTTATTAATTACTAGCTTTTGCCCGAGCGGCTTCGATCCCGCTCTTCCCTACTATACCCTACTCCACCCTACTCTACCCTACTCTACCTCTATACCCTACTCTACCTCTATACCCTACTCTACCTCTATACCCTACTCTACCCTACCCTACTCAAAACTACTCTACTCTACTCTACCCTACTCTACTCTACCCTACTCTACCCTACCCTACCCTACCCTACTCTACCCTTCTCTACCCTACTCTATCCTACTCTACCTTACTCTACCCTACACTACCCTAATTTTCATTTTTTTTTTCCATAAGAACCTTCTCCTGACAATAACAAACACAACAATAAAAAAAATAGCGAAATCGGTCCAGCCGTTCAAGCGTGATGGCGTGACCAAGGAAACTAGAGATTCATTTTTATTTACATACTACCTTTTGCCCGCCGGCTTCGCTCCCGCTCTTCCATGCTCCACCCTACTGTACCCTACTCTACCCTACTCTACCCTTCTCTGCCCTACTCTACCCTACTCTACCCTAGTCTACCCTGCTCTACCCTACTCCACCTTACTCTACTCTACTCTACTCTACCCTACACTACCCTAATTTTCAATTTTTTCCCTTATGGACCTTCTCCTCACAATAATGAACACAACAAAAAAAGGATTAGCGAAATCGGTCCAGCCGTTCAGATGGCGTGACCAAGGAAATAGGGATTCATTTTTATATATAAACAGTGAGACTCACTGTCGCAGGATCCATTGTAGAACGCGGTGACCTGCACAGTTACTATCGCAGTAGGGTGATGGCCGTGAATGTCCGTGAATCTGAGTTAAGTAAAGGATCTATTACACTGCGCTGAATATCGCGTGCGATATTCCGACTCGTACTTTTTTCATTCATAGAAAGACAGTCTAACCCTTATTACACTACGCGATACGTCGAACCATAGACTAGACTGTCTTTATAGGAATGAAAAATAGTACGATCGCACGCGATATTCAGCGCAGTGTAATAGGTCCTTCACATAGAACTATTTTTCTTTTTAGATGAAATACTTATTTTTACCAGTCTGTCTAAAAAGTCAACCGACTTGGGAATTTTGTATAATATTTAAATATTTAAAAAATACTTATATTCGATACTTTTTATAAGGTTCTTCTAGTAGTAAACAATGATCAATATCTCTTGATCAACCTTGATTATTGAACCAGCGTTGACTACATCAGATTTCATTTTACTCTAATAATTACACAAGTCGGTTGACTTACTAGCAAAAACTTCTAAACCTGATTTCAAACCTCTATAAAAATAGCGTATTGATTTATTTTAGTGACCTATCAAAAACCTTTGCTCAAAACCAAAACAAAACGTTTTTAATACAACCTGTGGTAATAACTTTTCGTTTCACGCAGTTTCAGTTTCGCAGCGACTTTCATAGTTGTCAAATGTCATGTCAATGTGTGCAATCTGTCAATTTTATAAAATCAATGATTTTTGTTGAACTTCGTTTCTGTGAATTTTTATCAGATCGTGACTTAAAAATATAAGATGTCGACATTTTTTCGAAACGTATATAATGGATCGCGTAATTTGGTGAATAATTATTATGATTTTTGTCCTAATGTTACATTTAGGATAAGAACTACGATACGATATAATGCGACAGTGGTTAATGCTTTTCGGTCCCAGAGAGTCAGACCGAAGAAGGAGCCTGGAGATATTTTCAAGTGGATATTACTGGTTTGTATTTCTTTTATGTTCAAATTACAACACTGTCTTACAATTATTTTTTATGATTAAAAATAATAACCTTCAATATTAGGGTGTGTAAAATTTTTTTCCCTAAATCCTTTCGTAATATTGAAATTATGTTGTCTTACCAGTTCAATAAGAAATCTGTAAAATATTAGTAATTTATTTTCAGTGTAACAGCCCGCGCATCGAGCTGCAAGTTTTATATAAATTAATACAATAGTAACCTACTATTAATAATAAAAATCAATATTATTGTACCATTGTAACATTGTGATATTTTGACTTATATTTTAGTTTTTTATTAAATTAAAGCGGGTACTTTTGTTCATGGCGGGTGTATAACACAGTGCAATTGTTTTGTTTAGTGATGTAATATTATTATAAGCCTATGATTCTGCACTGCGTTTAATTATACATAAATTTCGGTCAGTGGGTCGTCTTAGGAGCGGGTTTAATTCATTAAACCCCAAGCGAACGCCCACGTTCGCGCACCTATTGTCTTTCAATTGTGCCTGTGATTTCCACGATTGATAGGATAACTGATAATAACAATTTCCAAACCAGATGCATATCAGTGTACTGTATTACTGTTGTACTATATGGAAACGTGAAAAATGGAAATAGTATTAAACACAAAATGTGGTGCTGACCTACAAAAACGTCATGAAATGTTACGGTTAAAGTAGATTGCAACTAAAAGTTAGCAGAAATACTAAGAAAGAACCATCATTTTTGAATATTACTGAGCTGGTGTCAAAAAAATGTAAAATGTTTGGAGAAAATCATCTCTTCTTACTGTTTTGCATATAAAAGTCATTCAGTTAATCAAGGTTTATCATTTAACCTTTCAGATACCGTCAATTTGAGACAAATTGTAGGCAATAGACTCGCGCACCTATTGTCTTTCTATTGTGTCTGTAATTTCCACAATTGAAAGGTTAAAGTGCAAAACCTTATAATCATTGAAAAGGTCTGATGATCAAAATAATACTTATGTTTTTACAGAACATTAGACAAATCCGCCCCTAAAACGAACTGACCGACTTTTATTTAACATTTCCTTTTTTAAATGTAAAGAAATCTTTGATTTGAGTTTGAATAATGCCCCATGGTTTACTAAGAACACAGAAGTCCACGAGTATGTAGAAATGCCTACAGTTAAAGAACAGATAGACATGTCATGCAGAGCATACAAACAAAAACTTAAACGCCACAACAACCAATTGGCGAGAGCACTAATGAGCACAGATCATTGCGTATTCTGATTGAGAAGGACCAGACTAGCTTCAATCTGAAGATAATCTATATACGAGATGACACATCATTGGATGTGCTATATCTCAAAAACCATATTATGACGTCAGACAAATTTAATTATAGCTGGATAGCTGATTGTAAATGGAAAAATACAAAGAAAAAAAAAACAATGTAAAGTAATTGAATAAAAAAAGAATATTGATAAAAAGGTACGAAAAGTAGAGTAAATAGATTTTTGGTAAAGACTGCATTCTTTTAGTTAAATTATAAAAAAAGAATTCAAAGGTTCAAAAAAAGATATCTGTGATACTGAACTGTCTTAGTTTCATCTTCAAATGGCTCTAAATGTAATATTTCTTGACTAATTAAGGTAAAATCTCTACATTAATCGAAGTATCTATATCAACATTTAATAAAAAAATTACCAATCGACGCTTCGCGGATGACATTGTCCTCTTTTCGCCCTCAGCCGCTGGACTTGAGCAAATGCTACAAGACCTTAGCGACGCAAGCCTTAAGGTTGGACTCAAGATGAACATGTCGAAGACTAAGATCAGAATAAGAATAAGAATAAGAATAAGAAATTTTATTTGCTCAAACATGTGTATGCAGACAGAATTAAAATAATACATGCATGCAAGATCTTAAATAAAAGTGGCTCACGACATGTCTGCCATTTTTCATGGCATGCAAATATTTTAAATTCTATTATATTATTATTATTATGAATTAATTAATTTTATTTTTTTCAATTTTACATTTATACATTAAAAACACATTTACAATTACATATTTACAATTATCAAATTATATATTTTCATTATTAAATATTACAGAATACAGATTATAGTTATTATAATACATATTTTAATGACTAATTATATTTAATAGCATTCAAACAAATACATACACAAAATAAACAACTTTAAGTCCTCTATTGCTACACAACCCTTATTACGACAATGTTAGTTAAAATTATTTATTTATTACAATTACGGAGTCGTTTAAAAATTCCGTAATATTGTAGTATGCTTTCTGTGCCAAAAACGATTTCATTGTTTGTTTAAGTTTTGTTATAGTTTGTTCTTTCCAACTTTTGGGCAATTTATTGTAGATAATTGGTGCCATGCAGAAGACACTCTTGCGCATAAGTGCAGTTTTTGATGGGTGTAAACATAGTTGGCTATCATCACGTCTATTTCTTGGAAATCTGTCTGCCATACGAGGAAACAAATGTGGATTTGTTTTTACGAACATTGTTATTTCTAATATATAAAGTGAAGGCAATGTTAATATATTATATTTAATGAAAATTTTTTTACAGCTATCAGTAGTCTTGAGATTGAACATAGATCGCAAGCAGTATTTTTGTTTTTAAAAAATGATATCCCTATCGGTTGAGTTACCCCAGAAAATAACACCATATCTAAGGACAGATTCAATCAAACCGTAATAGGCCGTTAATAGCGCTTCTATATTTAGAGTACGAGACAATTTATACAATGCATATGCCCCACTGCTTATTCTTTTGGCTAGAGCTGCAATGTGCGCTTTCCAATTTAGGTTTTTATCAATTGTTAGACCTAAAAATTTTGTAGTATTAGCTGTCTGTATTTTATTATTATTATATTCGATTTCCAAATTAGAGTATAATGATGGTCGTTGGCTAAAATGCATAATCAAAGTTTTATTTATATTAATTTTCAAATTATTATTATTGAGCCACGTTACCGCTTCAGTTAATGTATTTCTTATGTCCGTTTCATAATTATTTTTATTCATTATTTTTATTCATTATTCATGAGCAATGGTTCTAAAAGCAACATATATGTAGGTGGGGAGAATATACAATATGTCCAAGAATATCTCTACTTGGGCCAAGTGATTTCTTTCCAGGCAAGGCAAGTCAAGGAAATAACACGCCGAACAGAAAATGACTGGAAGAGTTACTGGTCCATGAAAGAACTATTCAAAGGCACCTTGCCTATGTCACTCAAGCGGAAGCTAATGGATATGTGTATTCTCCCCATTCTGACCTATGGTGCACAGACTTGGTCTTTGATTAACATCCAAAAGTCCAAACAACGTGCTATGGAGCGCAGCATACTAGGTGTTAAAATAACGGATCGCGTTCGAAACACTACACTGCGCTCCAAAACGCAACGTTGACGTAGTTCAGAAGGCTGCCCAACTTAAGTGGGACTGGGCTGGACATGTCTGCCGCATGCCTATCGAGCGGTGGGCCAGTAAAACGCAAAATTGGTGCCCTGAAATCGCACGACGGGGCCGCGGCAGACCAAGAAGGAGATGGCGGGACGACTTGGATGTCTTCCTTGGGAATTGGAAAGAGGTGGCTCAAAACCGGGAACATTGGAAGGAGTGGTGGGAGGCCTTTGCCCAGCAGTGGGACAGTAAGGCCAGAAAAAAAAAACGATATTGAAGGAAATCAAAGAAGAAAATAAAAGCCAAAAATTCGATCAAAAAATTGATGTGAAAAAGTTTAAATGTACATTATTTTTTTGAAAATTCCCAAAACTTCAAGCAATATGTGCGGGGTGAAGATGTGACTTAATTGAACTTTTAATTACCAGTAATTGTTTCTTTAGACATAAGACAACATAATATTGCTATTAGAAGATGATTAAATAAAAATAAAAATTCTCCATACATTAGTGTCCCACCCTATTCAATATAAGTTATACCACCACCAAGTAAATACTCTACTGTAAGCACCTCACAGTTTTTCTTTTTCTTATTATAGATGATTCCTGTTAGCTCTTTTGGCTTAGGCTGCTGGCAGGCATACCGCCTGCAATGGAAGCTTGGACTCATTGATATGATGCAGTCTAAAACTAATGCAACACCTGTTGAGATGCCTAGAGAGTTAGTAAATATTTGATGTACAATTTCTATATGTTGTTGTACCTATATTAATTTTTCAAAAACTCTTTAATATATCAGTTAAATATTCATCTTTACTAAGGCACCCATCACGCAGTCTTCAAATAGAAGTTAAAGAGTAACATAAAATGGGTGAGCGATAACATCTGCTCAGCGAAAACTTTGCATAAATATATCTTTTCCAGTGTATTGAGTAATCTGAAGCTGTCAGCAATCTACCAATTTTACATTGTATGATTTTATTCAGTATGACCTAGAAGAGATTTTTGACCATTTGTTGCTTGTTGTATGGTACATTTAGGATATAACTTGCTTTGGACCATTACACCTGTATTATTATTATTTTTTTATATAATTAGAAATATATAAGTATGTTTATCGGTTGTCTAGTACTCATAACACAAGCTCTGCTTAGTTTGAGACTAGACGACTTTGTGTGATAGTTGTGGAATATATTATTATAATTATTTTGCAACACGAGTGAGTGCAATATTCACTAATTTTACAATTCAAATTTTTATTTTCCAATAGCCAAAGCTCTTTTATCATTACAGTTTTACCGAGTTGGACAAAATGGAGTACTCACCAGTAAAAGTTAAGGGACAGTTTCTTCATGACAAAGAAATCCTCATTGGACCGAGAGCATTGATTGAGATAGACTCACCTATCCCTAGGTCAGGGTCTCTGGTATCAGATCCTAAAAGGAATCAAGGGTGGCTGGTGATAACTCCATTCATGCTGTCTGACACAGGGTAAGGTTTATTATTTTGTATGTTCTTTGAAAAACATTTTTTTTTTAATGATTTATGTTTTGAACTGTTTATTTTTACTGTGGACTCCTTTGAAATGTTTAATTTCATAACAATTTAATCATAATTTTGTAATTATGTGTCCATGGAGTTTCTTGCACATTCATCTCTAATGCGATAGTCTACTCTTTGGAAAATCGTTTTTATGACCGATCTTGCCAATTCAAAAATGCATGTAAATAAACCATTATTTGAAATAAATGCTTTGAGTTGAGTTCAGCTGTTGATTACAGCTGGGAGTTTAAGATCTTTGACTTTCATTAGCGTTATGGTCTATGTCTACGTCTGAGTATGGTTTCCGCATTTAGTCCTATGCGGACCATTGTACGTGGGCCATGGCGGCCAAAACTGTAGGTGGGTTTATTCCAGTCAGCCCACCTCTCTCCAAAAGCAGATTAGGCCTCTCAGGTTTTTCAGGGCTTCAGTAAGGGAGTTCGGGGATCCTATAGTTCTTGTGCATATTTCAGTGACACCTGTGCAATCAAGGAGCACACTCATCTCCTCCCCCTCCAAGCATGCTCTGCACAGGGTACTACTCTGTCTCTGATGCCTATTGTGTGTAGGTTTCAGATTCAGTGTGCAGTGTCCAGTGATGTTCTCGTCGTCAGGCGCAGGTCACCTCTATCTAGTCTTATGAGTTTTTTTATTGGGGTGTGGCATGGCCTCCTTGGCCTGTCTGCATCCTGGTGTCGAAGACCACCAGCGTTCAAAGTCAAAGCATTTATTTCAAATAGACCATGTGCAGGCACTTTTCAATAGTCAAATGTCGGTCAGTCCAAGAAAAGTGAAGCTAGATTGCACGTTCCAAAGCGTAGATCTCTATGGAGAAGAACGTGTAAGAAACTCCATGGACATTCTTTTAAATCATATGTGTTACATATTACTTGTTGCTTCTATTATGTGAGCACAATGTAGATAATAAAATAAAAATATAAAGTAATTAAAAGATGGAGACTGAATTAAGCCACTGGCAGCTAAGAGATGACCAGTCTCATCTGACGGCACCCGTTCACGAGCATGATGCGTGCATCAGCCCCACTTAGCTCTGACCTTTAATCCACTGTAGTGTCACCTTGTTGCGTTTTAGTACTGTGACTCTTTCCAGTGCAGAGTGGCATTCTTGTATAATTCTCGAGGTGGTAGAGTCTTTGTCTAGGGATTGTAGGACTGAGGCACTATCGGAGAGTATCCGAATCTGTATGTCCGTTACATTCCTAGTTTCTGTGGCGTGGGCCGCTAGGATTACACCAACACATTCCGCCTGGTGTCGAATTTTCCTAGAGTTCTGGATATTCTGATATTGAGGTCATCGGAGAAGACTCCAGACCCTCAGTTCAGCTGGGCCTGAGTAGTCGTTTGCTTCCTTTGTCAATTGAATGTTGAAATTCTTTTGGAAATGATACGCCTTTGGAGCTTTATCGCTAGGTTCTGCCATCATGGGCTGTCGTTTAATAGCGTCTTTCATTATGCGTATGTGTTTGATTCTGGAATCTTTACTCAGTTTGCCCACTATTAGATCCAGTGGAGGCAGTCCCAGCATCACCTGCAGGACAGCCGTGGGCGTGGTTCTCATACTGTTAGTGATTGCTACGCAGGCGAGTCGTTGCAGTTTTTCAAGGTTCTTTTGGGCTGTGCTCAGATCGGTCCTGGGCCATAAGAGGAGAGCCATATGTGATTATTGGTCTGATAAGTTATATATAGCCAGCGGGTAATCTTTGGGGCTATGCCCCAGCTACGACTTAGTATGCGTTTGCACTGCGACATAGATATACTGGCTTTTTTGGTAATGTCTAGGTAGATGCCCAAATCGCAAAGCAAAATTCCAAAGAAAAGTAGCAGTTGTAGTGCTACCAATTTCCTTTTTTTGGTGAAGAGAACCAGTTCGGTTTCAGTGGGATTTACAGTCGCTCGATCGTAGCTCGACCACGTCCTGTCCTCAAGTAGATTACAGTCCAGGAAATGGTTTTCCAGTGGGACTTTACTAGTCTCATGGTCTGTTAGTGTGTTACTGTAACTGTTGGCTCCAAGGGTAAGTTCCTGTTCGATTGACAGGATTTTCCTGACCCGTGCTGCTTCAGAGTTTGATTCAATGTTATCACAGAAATTGCGCCAGGCGGAGTTACTGGCAGTCCTAACGGCTTTCTTATATCTGTATTGAGTTCCTTTGTATTGCTCCCAGTCAGTAGAATTATTTGCGTAATTTATTTCTGAGTTTGCCATCTCTGCATTCCACCAGGGGTTTCCCTTTACCTTTAGTATGTGGGGGTCTTAGTTGGCAGTTAGTGTGGTATGCTTTGATTACGTTGTCTGTCAGCTTTGTCACAGCGTTATTCCATTCCATGGAGTCAGTTATTTGGGTAACGGGTCTTTGTTCACTGGTTAGTAGGGAGTTTAAATAGTGTTTGAATTCAGGTACGTTTGTACGGCGCGGATCGCGCCGTACAAACGTACCTGAATATATATATATATATATAATATAAATATATACAGTGTATGTATAATATGTAATTTATTAGTTTATATAATGTATATATGTGAATAGTACACCACAAACTACCTGCGTATCTTTTTTTCTCCTTCTCTGTCAAATCCATCCAAAGGTTGATGGGTTGTCTGTAAAAAATCGCTTTTAGCGATAAGACCACCGTTCCATAATATGTAATTTTTATTTTTGGTGTACAATAAAGAATATATTATCTATCTATCTATTTTTATAGAACTAGGATCGTTTCTGCATTCTAAAGTTAATATCCACTTTTTGCGAAAAAATAATACTATTTTATTTTTTTCTCTTTTAGTAATTATAGTTGTCCACCGCTGGAAAAAGTCCTCCCACAAGTTTTTCCAGGTATTCTTATTAAAAATATCTTCATTTACAGAGAAATTATTCTGATCAACCGTGGCTGGATCCACCAAAATCAGCGTCCTAAAGAGAAACGGGAGCCATCCATGGTAAATGGAGAGATTGAGTTAGTGGGTGTTGTGAGATTAACAGAAAAACGGGCCCCTTTCATGCCCAAGAACAATCCAGAAAAAGGATCATGGTTCTCCCGGTAAGTTTAAAAATTGAATTCACACGAAGAACCAATAGAACTATACAATGCAAAGCTGGGTCGACTTTCGCTCTTACCAGATTTTATTTGCTAGTTAATAGTCCGGTCAATTTAGACATCCCAAGTTACACTAATTCACATCCAGCTGAAAATTGGTGGGATTGTTCAAAACACCATCATAAATGAAATCTAAAAAGTCCTCATCGATCCGATACCTGGAAAAAAAAAATTCGTGGTCAAAGGTCACAAAACCGAACTTCTAAATTAACGAAAACCAAAGTTATGGCCGTTTATGTTGCAAAAAACGTACATTTCGACACTCGAAGTCCAACTTCGGAATGTCTATTCATAGGGTACTTCCCGTTGTCCTAGAATCTTGAAATTTGGCATAAAGCAAGGTCTCATAGCATAAGTATAGGAAAAAATCTGAAAACTGTAAATTTGTAGCTACATCATAAAAGAAAAACACTTTATTGCGATTTGTAAAAATCTTTGAGACTCGATTCGGAAATTGAACATAAACGGCCGTATCATTTTTTTTCGATAACTTACAAGTTTGATTTTTTTCACAGCTTCAAGTGCCTGTAGATTTGAGTATATGGTTTTAATTTCAACTCGATACCTGAATGCGTTCTCGAGACAAAGGGTCTTGACAGACAAACATATAGACAGACAGACAAACATACACAGACAGACAGGCAGACAGACAAACGGACAACAATTACACATAACTGGCGTGCCACCTGACAAGACTAAGCCAGTTACGGACTACGTAAGTGACCTTCAAGATCAATTGGACGAAGTGCATAAACGAGTTCGTGAGAATAGCATGAACACCAGCGTAAAAATGAAAACTAGATACGACCGTAATGCCAATGCCAAGGGATTTGAGGAAGGTACACTGGTCTGGCTCCACAACCCGCTTCGACGGAAAGGGAAGTCGCCGAAACTCCAAGCTCGATGGGAGGGACCTTACACCGTGTTAAAAAGGATTAATGACGTGACCTACCGCATCAAGAAAGGGCTAAGAGGGAAACCCAAGGTTGTCCATGTGGATAGAGTGGCGCCGTATCACGGATCTAATAATGCTCGGGACGAGCATGACTAAGAGGGGGGCACTGTTACGCCATTAAACGTGAACCCGCCATATCTCCGAGAAAATAAAGAGTAGCACGTAATAATTAAAACGCATTGCTGTTCGAAAGGTCTAGAATGGTCGTGCGTAGCCTGGCTTAGAAAAATCTCGAAACATCCACATAGTACCTACAACTAGTGGGTAGGCATTTATCTAGGATAAGGGAAATTATACTCTCCGACGTTAACAATAGAGTCGAAATTCGCATGAAAGTGACTCTTATTACCACGAGTAATAAAAATGATTTATGACTTCGAGAAGCGATTCAATTGTTCTGGAATTCTGGATCGTTCGTGGGAAGTCGGTATCTAGAATTTTCTTGGCTCCGCATATAAATACGAGCCCCCGGCCGGAAGCGAGTCAGTTGTGATTTCGACTGCGATCAAGAGCGAACTACCCTAGTACTTGAAGTGATTTTACTTAACGACCTAAGCGATAGTGTAACGGTACTCTAGTGTTAATTGCGATTCGGATTATTGTTGACTGGACTATTTTGTTATTGTTTGGGGTGAATAAAGTTGTCTCTTAGTAAATCGGCATTTGATTACCCACGTACGTAACAATATAATTTAAATTAGCAGTCAAGCTGATTCCAGTAAGTGCTACGGCAATCTTTTGGGGTTTCGAAAGTGCAGCTGCCATTCCAATATTCAAATATTTATATTTCACATAGGCCTACATAGGCAGTTATAAAATTTCAGAAGCTTGCGCACGCATTACAACCGCCAACGTCGTCTTGCGTGCGAGTGAGTAAGCGCGCGTTATTCAGTCTGGTGTAAATGCGAGCTAACGACTTCGACTCTAAATATCGCGTACTGAATAACGCGTAGTTTAATAGGTCCTTTACTCTACCATCTCCAAAAAGTAACCTTCAGACAAATTGTGTTTTGTCGTTCTTTATGGCACGAACACATAAACCACACTACGATGACGCAACGTGGCACCACAAGTCACGACACTTTGTCGGCAATCTTTTGGGGTGACGAAAATCTCACGGTAAACTCCTTCAGCTGTGTCGAATTTGTTATTCAATATTGAATTGCATTTCTATCTTTTTTATCGCCGGCGGCTTCAATACGACGTCATTCAACGTGGCACGTTGTGTTGTCGTGTCGTGGATTTTTTCTTTGCATAACTTTATTTTCGAGCTGCGGCACTGTAAACTTCGACGTCACGGTGCTGTGACGAGGCACGTAACGTCGTTGTATCGTGTTTTTGTGTTTGAGCCCTTACTCGCATTACATAACTTAAAAATAGTCAGTCGATATTTTTTCTTTGGATTTCTTGAATCAACTTATCTGGCTGCGCGACTCGACTAGTTCCTACTTACTTACAGGTTTTATCTTATTTATTTTTTCAGAGATTTAGAACAGATGAGTGCCTATCTGGGCTGCGCTCCTGTCTGGCTTGATGCTAGAGGCATACCAGACCCGCCAGAAGGATGGCCAATACCTAACCAAACACGAGTTACTCTACGAAACGAACATCTTTCCTATATTGTCACTTGGTTTTCACTTTCAATACTAACAGCAATTATGTGGCGTCGTTATTTTGTTAAGAAGTTACCGTTACTGTAAACGATCTGTATTATAAAAGTGTATCATGTCTGTTACAGTCGATTGCATTTTAAGTTAAATGGAAACTGCGCATTTAAATCTTGTGTGTAGGTATATCAATCAAGAAATGTAGACTGTCCGAAGTTTAATCATCGTTTGTGTGTTTATAGCAGAACTATAGTAATTGTTAATTTGTTGCATAACGTTGCAAGGTTCACTTTAAGACTGACTGTACAGTCTCAAAACGCCTATTTGTGGCCCGTGAGTACAACACGCCTCTTGAGGCAAGCCAGCGAGGAAGCTGCATGAATCTGATAGTCTCCCCGTGTCACGTGTTTACGGTGTGATTAGAAAGTGCATGTCAAAATACATCTTGATCTGTTCAGAGCATAGAAGACGCCTGGGCGGCCGTGCGAGGCAGTTGTATTCTGTACAGTCGGGTGCGTTTTTATCAGAAATGCGCTAAGCTATGTTGCTATGGATGCTTTTGATATCCACCAATCGTATTCATTGGTCCATATAGTTTAGCACTGGTGGAAACATCTAAGCTGTTTTTATACGAGTACCTACCTAGTCGCGACTAGTAGTCATATGTAGAACAGAGTACCTAGTAAGGGTCAACTCACACCGAAAGAGCGGCGAAGGGCAGCGACCCGTTTACCGTTCATAGAATTCGCTGGAATTCCCGCGGCGCCGCGGGCATCCGCGCGACTCGTTCGAGTTTCTCATGCGATAATAAGTATTATAGAAATGAAAATAAAGTTAAAATTCATATGACACTGAAACTGCGCTCCGCTTCGCTGCGCTTCGACGCTCTTTAGGTGTGAGTTGACCCTAATAGGCGCCGTTCTCCGTGACTTTCCTACTGTTTATACTCGTATAGCTCGCATACCTATACCTCACGGAGGCGCATCTTCATACTCGTTCCGCTAAATAACTTGGAATCAGTGTGGAAGCGCACATAACTTGTTTTGTAGCTTAGCTTTCACATCTCTGAAAAAGAACACCATTAAGGTGTGAGGTGCAGTAGTAAAACTAATGACCTCGCCATTATAGTCATGACACAGCCAAACATTTGAGAGTAAACTTACAATGTTATGCAACAACTATTAAGTTGATTTTATTCTAGTAAGTCTATTTCTGTGTCGATGTGTAGATATTTGTATAGTTACATTTAAATAAATATATAACCATGTAGTGTTTTAATGTTTGTTATTTTTTGGGGTAATAAATGAAACAGTTTTTGATTGAGATCTAATTGAACTCGTGAAAGTTTAATGAATAAAAATTGACAGATAAAAATATACATTAATTACAACCAACTTGATTAAAATACATAATAATTCAAATAATTACAATTTATAATTCATCAGTAAAAAGAATTTCATAATTTCGCGTCTTTTAAATTTTAATTTAAAATTTTATTTGAAGCACATACTAGCGATCCTCGTCAGAAATGTGCATTCGAAAAACGAATAAAATCATAATATGTAAAATGATTGAAAATGTTAAAAGAAACGCAGTGGACCAATTGATAAGATGCATTGAGAAATACAGTAACACTAGAGTTACACATTACTACTACTACTACTACTACTACTACTACTACTACTGATGAAAGAACATGTTATTATTTCTAAACCTACATGATTCTTATTGAACTAAAAACCAATACAACATAGATACAACTCAGGCTAAACCTAAAATTAAATTAATTAATTAAAATTATTATTTAATATTTTAAAATATACCTAATAAATTCTGTAATAAAAGAATCTTAACATAAGATATCAAACCAAAGTATTTATATTTTTTAAAACAATGTCAATTATTAAAATATAACAACCAATACGAACTCGTGATGAAATATACCGAATTCAAACGAATTATAACTTACAAATTATATCATACAAAAATTAACTTTTACAAGCACACACACTTAGATATAAAGTGTCCTTACACATGGTACAGTACAATTCACGAATGATGGCGGCCGTGAAGTTTGCGCAGAAGGCTGCGCAGTAACGTGTTTTATGAACCAAATGGCGACGTGTGTGTGCGAGAAGAGTGTAGTATGCGCGAACATTCGCAAAGGCTAACTTCACGGCCGCCATCATTCGTGAATTGTACTGTACGCATCTTCTTAAGACGCCGAAGCTGGGTTTGTAAGGACACCTCAATATTCATTGGCAAGGACACGATTGAAAAATATATTTTTAATATAATAAATATTTGTCCTTGCAATAGTTTTAAAAAACGGAACTAGATTTTCGGCCGTCTCCCGATAACAGGTTATTCATATGTCAAAAGTTGTTATAGTTTTAGGGACAAGAAAGTAATAACAATTTATCGGAATTGGTGCGCGGGAGAATAGAAGGCTCAACAAATGTTGATAATTTAGAGATTTAAAATCCAATTTTGTAGCTCCGCTTGATTCTTATTACCAATCGATGTTATAATTTCATTAGAATTAAATAATATCTTAACTACATACTAATATTTATGCCAACACGATAAACGTGAAGGCCTGACATGAACTCAGGCAATATGAACTTAAATTCAAGCGGGCAAGTCAAAATTCGACACGTGTATTTCAGGCACGTGCACCGGATCAATTTTGGGCGTTGTTTTGTAGTCACAAATGCCGCACTCCTTTAGTTTCCATTCCCATCCCATTTTTTGGACAGCATGCAGAGTTTGGGCCTCGGTGTGTTGACGCCGAAGCATACCTTCCTGTAATTTGAAAACACTTTATACTAGCGTATACCCTGTTTGTGCTTACTAAACTAAAAAAAGAAATACATTTATTATTATTTTTTAATCAACATTAAATTCGCTTTTTTTATTGAATGGTCTAAAACCATATTTGCCTTACCTTTCTGATGAAACACACACATAGGTACATCAGTTGGGTGGTTTCAAAGCATATGGACATAGATGGAAATAATGTAGAAACATTTTTTTTTGTGGTTTATATATATATATTTTTTTTATTCTGCTAGTGCTTCAGAAAGTTAATGTACCCATTTACGATGTTAGACGAGTATTTTACATACCTTGATCTTTTCCCATTTATCATCAACTTCTTGAAGCCACGAGTTGATCTGTCTACCGTTACAGCGGGAGCGCTGCGCGTTGCGCTTTTCTTCCTGTTCCGGAGCTAATACATTGTAGACTTCTTTGTCTCGAAGTATCGTGCATACGGAGAAAGGTAGGGACTGTAAAAAACATTGTTTTTAATTGACTAATATTATTTTGTACTAGGTAGCTGTGCCCGCGACTTCGTTCGCGTGGACTACAGGATTTGGAATTTATTTTTTCTAAAATAAAAGTAGCCTAAGTTACTCCTTATTACATCAGCTACCTGCCAAAAAAAGTTCCGTCAAAATCGGTCCAGCCATTTCAGAGATTAGCCGGGACAAACGGACAAAAATTGTTTAAAAATGTTATTTTGGTGTATGTACCGTATATATATGCATGTAGTAAAAAGCGGTTATTTGAATATTACAAACAGACACTCCAATTTTATTTATATGTATAGATGAAAAGTGTATAAAACGCATCACAGCATATTATCTCTCAATAGAATAAATCAAAATAGTTGGATGCCTGTCTGTTTCTCTGCTTATTTTTTCTAAACTAAACGGACTTATATACGAAAAAGCAATATGGGAGTAAGGTTTGTGTGGGTTGTTTTTTGCTAATATTTTGTAAACAAAGTAACTGAAGTATGACGTATCCATTTGTATTCATGTAAAGCCGGGGTGAATCGCTAGTTTACTTATGTAAAGGTAATAATACCAAATTACGGGCATCCCTGCAACGCATCATTTTCTTTATTGCACTCCTCTTATTACAAAGTGCTTGTTAAAATACATTAGACTGTAACATGCGCGTGGCGTGTCTAGTTTCCATATAAAATGTATGGAGACCGAAGCGTTCTGATCGGCGTATGTAGCACTCGTGTAATTAGTGTAGTTCTACCGTAACATTACCTGGTTTGCTACAGCGCGTTCAGCGCGTCCGTGAACGCGCAATATCTCTTGTTCGACTGCCAACACAAGCTTCTCTTTTTCTACTAGATGTTGTAAACGTAGCCCTTGCCTGCCGAAATTATATAAGTTTATGTCAATATGATACAAATTCTTATAGAAACAATATACAAAATTACTTTAATTTTGACTGAACATTTCTAAAATATGAACAAACCTTTCCTTTTCTTGATCGACAAATTCGCTTATCATCTGGGATGGCAAATTTGGTGGTATTTCCACTTGGGGATCGGGGTTTACATTACCCTGGAGAGTGTATGTGCACCGGTTCATCAAATACTTGTTGAAATCTTTTGGAGGTTTTGGCTTCACAGGGAATAAGCTCCTCTGGCGGCGATCAATCTGTAGAAGAATAATAATCATTACTTTTTATTTTTCTCTGTTACACTAAGACATCCTGTAGTAACATTAAAAACCCATTATTACTAACCTGCTTCCTTATATGAATATACATTTGATAAGGATTGGAATGAGTTATATTATGGCTCGCCGTCGATTCATGAGATTGATCATTCTTAGATTGATCACGTGAGTGTCCATCTTTTGAAGCTTTAATTTTTCTCTTTCGTGGATGCAACTCCACATGGCCCGAATTAGCTGTTAAACATAATAAATTGTTATCTGAAAGTATTCCTATATAAAATGTATTTATTTAGATATACAAAACTTTGTCTATATTCTAAAAGCATAAGATGTGACGCGAGCTGTAGTTATAATATTAAGTGCCTAGACTAGTTACGTACAGCAAACGCACGCTGTTACGCCATTTAGAACATAACCTGTGTAGACTGTTAGTAGTTGGCAATTACCTTCAGCTCTCGAAGAACTTGATGATGACACGGTGTGATCATGATCTTGGCCCTAAAATGAAAAGCATTGCAGCATTAACTCAGTGTACTCATAGAATCTTTGTAAAGGAACTCAACATTGTCAAAAGGATTGTGGTTATATTAACAACTATTGTTAAAAAGTTGAACTACTCATGTACTTACAGAGCCCGAAGGTGTAGGACTTTTATTGGAATTCAAGTTAGCTTGAGCTTGTCCCGCCCCGGAGCGGCTGTCATTCCCTGTCTGAGGGGACGTCCTCTCCTTATCTTTATCCCCGTCATTCGTCCTATGAGAACGGAGGACTCTCTGTCCAGCCTTCGGACGAAAAGTAGGTTTATGAGCATATGTTAGTTCAGGTATTTAGAATAAAAATTAAATTACAGTTACAATAAAAAAGGAGGCATTCTGTAACACTAACACACCAATGTTTTGTAAATTAGAAATATTTAAAAAGATATAGGTTTTATTACCTTTCCTCCTTCGCCTCTCTTGTCATCAGTGCCGTCTGAGCTATCTGAAGTCTGCCCCGTGTCAGTGCTTGTGCAGGGTATGACATACGGTAGCGTCGATGCGTTACCTCGTCCTTTTCCACTACCCCTTGGACCTGTTCCACCTAAATAATATTAATTCGAGGAAAGAAAAGGAGGATAGAAACTAAAGGTATGTATTTGATAGTTGCACAGATTTGATATTGGATGCATGTATAGTATTTTTTCCTGTACTATGGCTGCCATGCACAACGAAAATGTCAATGACTTCGGGACTTTGAAATGGACGTAAACCAATAAATAGGATGGAGTCTTACCCTCGCCTTCTTGCTCGTTTCTATTCCCGGAGCCTCCCGCACCACCTGGTATCACAATCTTGAGCGGCGGGACCTTGGGTGCCGCTTCGTGGGTCTTCGCGTCGTCATCGCCATCATTACTATCTTTGCTTTGGTTCGGCTTTGGACTAGCAACTGGGCTTTTCCTGTCTTGCTTGCCTACTTGCAAGGACCCACCTTTTCCTCCACCAGATTTGCCCTGAACAAAATTGTTTTATTATAAAAGTGCCAAAATAAACTGCTAAACTCAGGAAAGCACAATAAAAAAAATATTGTCGTTTGTTATAAAAGTGGCGCGAGCGCATTTATCGATAAACGTCTACATCAGACGGACAGACGTCTATATTATCGTATTATCTTTACAAGCAGTACCTCTTCGTTTGCATGGCAGAACTGTTTTACTATATAAGTTGGATGCCAGACATTTTCTATGTAATTTCATTTAAAAAAATTCTGAGTTTGTACCTGATGCAAGCCTTGAGCGCTCGATTTAGAACCTCCACCGCCTCCTTTCCCCTGCGCTTGCATGTTTCCCTTGCTAGAGGATCCTGCTCCTCCCTTGCTCATGTTCTGACCACCGCTGTTTTTGCCCAGCGGTATAGCGCCTGTCTTACTCGCGGGCCCCGGTGGCTTACTGCCAGTGAGGACACTGAAAATGACCAAAATCTAATATATAAAATAAATTCGTGTTACCACTTTTGTAATGGTACTCATTTGATAATGATTAGCCGATTTTTATGAGTTTCTTTGTGTAAATATACAGGTAGGTCTGAGAACTGAGAATAGATTAGGCAATTTTTTACCCTCCTACGAACCTCCCATTTTTTTCTTTGATAATTTACATACCAGAACAATGAATCAGCTAGTAATTATTTAGTATAGTTATTTCAATTTTGACCACTCAAATTGTTTAAAGTGCGTCATTAAAATGTTCCTTTCAGTGAGAAAAATATTATTGTGTCAGGTGAATTATTAGTGAGGATGGAAACATGTTCTATTACCGTCCGGGTCCCCCGCGTGCCACCGGAGCCGGTTTGCCCATAGGCTCCTTTTCGTCATTGTCTTTGCGTTTCTTCCGTTTGGAAACGTCATCTTCAGCCGCCTCATGGTCAGCGTCTTCATGCGGCCGTTTGGTGCAGTCGTCCTGAGTCGATGACACCACCCCGCTACTTAGCTGATTACCATCTGAAAATAACATAGAATGTGTCTACTCAACATTGAATCTGGATTAATCCATTACATGCGTAATCACTAAAAAGTTCAATTTTGTTAAAAACTGTACTTGGGGTAAAATGGTGGAGAAATAAGAAACCAACTTAGTTGGAATGTTAGCTGGGGTGATACTATAACAAATGGACAGAATGATGTTTCTAAAGCTTTGGGATATTTCAATATGATAAGTGAATAATAGACTTCATTTAACCAATACTCAGTTATTTTACTACATCTGTTTTCTTTTTTTAATTAAAAGGAGATGAAAGTATGCAGGCATGGCTTATTAGCTACATAGCACATTAATAGCCATTCTCTTTTTATATGCAAACAAACAAACAGACATACTGCCACTAACAAATAGATACAGCATGGCTCTAATCTTTTAGTTTTAGCAATCATAGTGTATGAAATAAATCAGTTAATACTAAAAATCATTCTGTTGCTATTTAGAATGGGTTTCGCGACCATGTGAGTGAACACGATGTGGCCGTTTCGCGGCGGTTGGTAGCGCCGGATTTTGATGCTTTCTATATACGAAACTTGGTTTGTATTCCTCTAACCGTCTCGGGTCTCGGCTGCGCCCCCTTTTTCTTGTGTGGTGACATCCTTGCCATCGAAATGTTCCCCCTGGGCTAGGGTCTCCATGTTGTTCCGCTTACTGCAATCGCTGTTACCACTGGCATTGCAACCTTTTTTGGCGCTGTCATCCCTTGCCCGACTGACGTGTGTTGCTCTCGCGTTATTATCTGTTTACATAAACCAACATGTTCCACATAAAAAGGAACTTTATTCTGTCATGAGTATTTACAGAACTATCTTAAAATCTGAAATAAAATCACATGTCTCTAAACTGTTAGGCTTAAATTGTTGTACAGATGTGTATTTGTAGAGTTGAATGGACTTCAATGTTGAAAAACTAATTATATTAATTAATTATACTTTTTTTTTTGTCAGAGTTTTAGGCAAAACTAGCATTTTATTAACTAAATTATACTACTTAAGCATTAATGAGTTTTGCAGGAATATTAATGGATACTAGGCAGCTCATCAGCATCTTGCAAAATATTGTTAATTTACTGTAAGTGTTCAAATTAAACCAGGTATATTAGTAAAAAATTTGGTTCTTGTATTTAATGAAAATCTCGAGCACAACCTTAAATCATTACAAAAAAAATACATTCTGCTTAGTGTCTTGGTGTTTGTATGTCTTAAAATAATTCTAAAAAGGCAATATGATAAATGTTTATAAACTATATTTTTATATAACTACTTAATCCTAATCTAGACTACAATTAAATTTCTGAAAATATAAATCATATTTACTTGCCTTGGTTCATGACATAAATAACTTTGACTTTCAATTGCTATTGCAAATAAATAATAACAAGTTTAAATCACAAAACAAGTTTTTACATTGTTGTATAACCTATCTACTATTTGTAAAGTATTTAAATTATTGCCAATGACGGACATGGCAGTTTTAATGTTTTGAAGGTTAACTTTCAATAAAGGTTATATCATCAGTAGAACTATTTAAGATAATGACAATGTACATATCTTTAATATTTTTGTAGTGCAATCACTAGAAAAGAATATTATTGACTTTCATGTCACAAATACCCCTTTTATTGGTACTAAAAACTGACAATTATATTTTTCCTGTTGATTATTTTAACATTAAAATATCCTCTTCAATTAGAGTAATTTTATGTAGGTACCTACCTACAATTCAAAATTCTAACAGCATGTAACATTGATAATGTCAAGCTCCAATTATTTTTCCTTATTTTATGGAATTTATTAAAATGTACTTGCCAAAATATAAATTATTTTTCTAACTATTGTTGGCAGAATTGTTACAAAAATCATTTATTGACAACTACGAGCACACAACCCCATACTTAATGTTGATAAGAAAATGAACTACCGACATAAAAAAACGTGAAAAAATAACGTACAATAGGAAATTATTAATAATTTAAACTATTTAATATTAAATAACGATTTCCTGAATCGCACGCTAACTGACTTACTTACCTACCAAATACAAGGTATCGCTAATTTTTAATAATGACACTTCGAAACGTAATTACCTCAGCACCTCTGCGATTTATTTACAAAGGATTTAAATAAAGCGTACTACGACTGGTTATCACTGTAATTTTGACAATCCATTTATCGAGTGTAAAATAATCATAGTGTCACGTCAGTCAGACCATCAATATGAGTTTACGCAGGGGTCACAGCACGATCGCGAATGATGTGCGGCGTGCATCATGATTTTAGTACTCTCTATGGCGAATAATGAGTAAACGTGAACTCCCCTTTGTTGTGCGAGAGCGTCCTCCTTTGCATTTCACGAAGTCCGACAGTTTGAAGAGTTTATACTTGTCCGTAAACTGAAATTTTTTCCACAATAAAAACTTATGCTAAATCGGTCTGCAAGACCGCCACGAAGTTGGCGTTAAGGATCGGCCATCATTCGACAGCCCAAGCAACACGCCCCAAATCGCTCCTTTACACGAATTTATTTTAACTAATTATAGCTAAAAAATCAATATTAGATGCGTAAATAATTAGTTCGTATTAGAAAAATAAAATAATCACTATAAATGAACAAAATAAATTGTAACAGTCACCTGACAATGTGAAAATCGATTAGTAAATTAAATAGTCATTGTAGCAAATGCACCAAAAGAAACAATGCGACATCGACTCGACAGTCCTTCAAACGGATCGAAAACGCACGAACTTCACACGGTTACGTTACTCTCGCTCAATGTCGGCGTCGTTCCATTACGCGTAACGCAGCGCGCATAGAGGAAAAGCAGCGCGTCTATGGCGTTTACGACGCAAGTTCGTAACGTAATAAATTATTTCTAAAAAATGATCCGAACGCACCAGTATCATAAGCGCATGCACCGTATATATTTTTTTTTTCTGAAATATTTAGTAATAATACCACATCTATACGAAGCAGTAACTCTGCAAATCGAGACTGCGCTATGATCAAGGCATCAAGCTAGAATTACATTAGATTGACGCACACTACACGCTCGATTTGTATAATGCGTTCCAAATGAGATTCGATCGATTGCTATGTTGTGACGTCACGATTTACTGTCAAATCGAGGAAAGATTTTTTTTTAATTTTAATTAATTTATGAAAAATTTAATTAATTTAAGAACTGTGAACGAAAGAAGTTTAATCAGAATCCAGTTCTTCAATTTTGCCAAACTTTCTTCGATTTAACAGTGCGACGAGACGTCAAAACAGCAATCGGTCCTATTCTCATTTGGAACGCACAGTACGTAGAACGTCGCGTAGCGTCCGACCGACACGCCCAGATCGGCGTGTGGCTGGCACACGTGTGTGCAGTGTAGTTCTAGCTTCAGTCTCTTTTGAGAGTTAATTTTACTGAACCGCATGGCTATTGTTATAATAAAAATACCGTCACTAAGATAAGCCCTGACAGCGATTAACGGGTAGCGCCGTCCGATAAGGGCTAGGACCGGGTCGATGGTGTGCACACCTCAAAGAGATGTCAGTAAGGTTGACGAGGCCTATTAGGGCTAGTGTTGCCAGGTCCGATTGGAGTAAAATCGGGACTGATGGTAAAACAAATCGGGATTTAGGGTTTTAAATAGCGTTGAAAAAAACAGGGAATATTCCCGTTTCTTTCAAATACTGTTGTTTTATTCAATGTAACATTCGAAACTTTCAAGAAATTTATAAATTATAAATTTCATGTATTTTTCCAAAAAAACTGAAAAATCGAAAAAATATGAAAAGAACCGAAAATTTCACGTTTGTTTTTTTCAAATGCGTACTTTTTTTTTTAATTAATGTAAACTAGCGCTTGACTGCGGTCCTACCTGATGGTAAGCAGTGACGCAATCTGATGGTGAGGCGCACTAGTTTATGAGGCTTACGTCCAACAGTGGACACAAGTCATTATAGCGAGAGGAGACTTATGTCCAACAGTGGACATCAGTCATTATAACGCCTAAATGGCGATACTTGGGGGAGAATTATGTCCAACAGGGGGCATCGGTCATTATAACGCCTAAATGGTGAAACTTGGGGGAAGCTTATGTCAAACAATGGGCATCGATCATTATAGCGCCTTAACCTTTCGAATGTCTTAAGTTACACAGTCCGACATAGGGTAATTGTCTTTCTATTGTGTCTCTAATTACGACATTCAAAGAGTTAATGGCGACACTCGGGGAGTCTTATGCCCAACTGTGGGCATAGGTCATTATAGTACGGGGAGGCCTATGTCCAACAGTGGGCATCGATCATTATAGCGCCTAAATGGCGACACTCGGGAAGGCTTATGCCCAACAGTGGGCATAGGTCATTATAGTGAGAGGCCTATGTCCAACAGTGGGCATCAATCATTATAACGCCTAGGTGGCGACACTAGGGGGAGGCTAATGCCCAATAGTGGGCATAGGTCATTATCGCGAGAGGAGGCCTATGTCCAATAGTGGGCATCAATTATTATAACGCCTACGTGGTGACACTTGGGGGAGGCTTATGCCCAACAGTGGGCAAAGGTCATTATCGCGAGAGGAGGCCTATGTCCAACAGTGGGCATCAATTATTATAACGCCTACGTGGTGACACTTGGGGGAGGCTTAGCTTATGCCCAACAGTGGGCAAAGGTCATTATCGCGAGAGGAGGCCTATGTCGAACAGTGGGCATCAATTATTGTAACGCCTATGTGGTGACACTTGGGGGAGGCTTATGCCCAACAGTGGGCAAAGGTCATTATCGCGAGAGGAGGCCTATGTCCAACAGTGGGCATCAATTATTATAACGCCTACGTGGTGACACTTGGGGGAGGCTTATGCCCAACCGTGGGCAAAGGTCATTATCGCGAGAGGAGGCCTATGACGAACAGTGGGCATCAATTATTGTAACGCCTACGTGGTGACACTTGGGGGAGGCTTATGCCCAACAGTGGGCAAAGGTCATTATCGCGAGAGGAGGCCTATGTCCAACAGTGGGCAACAATAATTGTAACGCCTAAATGGCGACACTCGGGGAGGCTTATGCCCAACAGTGGGCATAGGTCATTATAGCGAGGGGAGACTTATGTCCAACAATGGGCATCAGTCATTTTAGCGCCTAATGGCGACACTTGGGGGAGGCTTATGTCCAAAAGTGGGCATAGGTCATTATCGCGAGAGGAGGCCTATGTCCAACAGTGGGCATCAATTATTATAACGCCTACGTGGTGACACTTGGGGGAGGCTTATGCCCAACAGTGGGCAAAGGTCATTATCGCGAGAGGAGGCCTATGTGCAACAGTGGGCAAAGGTCATTATCGCGAGAGGAGGCCTATGTCCAACAGTGGGCATGGGTCATTATAGTGAGGGGGAGGCTTATGTCCAACAGAGGGCATAGGTTATTATAGCGAGGGGAGACTTATGTCCAACTATGGACATCAGTATTTTAGCGCCTAAACACTCGGGGGAGGCTTATGTCCAACCGTGGGCATGGGTCATTATAGCGAGGGGGAGGCCTACGTCCAACAGTGGACAGCAGTCATTAAAGCCCTAAATGGCGATACTTGAGAGAGGCTTGTGTCCAACAGTAGGCACCGATAATTATGGTGAAACTTGGGGGAGGCTTGTGGGAGCTCGATTCTGATCAAGCTGTCGACAGTGAAATCGAGATTTTGGCTGAGGAAAGCTAGATCATTTGTATAGTGGGTGAAAAAAATGGTTTATTATGCATTAAATTAACCGAAACAATGAATAAAACATTCGAAAGATTTCTATTTTGTTCCCAAACGTTTTTTTTCGCAAAATTTCAATGCAACATGTGAAAAAGCGGAAAAAAACCACAATTTGTTTTTTTCATTGAAAGAAACAATTGTTTCTTTCGGGAATTTTTAACGCTAGTTCTAAAATCGGGACAAATGAAAAAAAAGGTTTTTTTTGGGGTGAAAAATCATTCAATGACTTCTCTCGCTCTAGGGTGGAACTATGTTCTTCACTTGCCCTTTGCGATCCAGGGCTACAACCACTCTAGATGTGCCGTGTGTCATTTTACCGCACTTAACATGTGTGTGTGACAAAGATGCGAATGTTACTGATATATGTTACTTTGTAATATGTAATTATAATAGCTGTTAATTAATTTATTGATAAATCGGGACATTTAGCGTCCCGATCAAGCGCAAATCGGGACGCGTACCCAGACCCCTCAAAATCGGGACATCGCGCGCAAATCGGGACTCCTGGCAACACTAATTAGGGCCGTTGCCTGCTAGGGCTGCGGGATTGTTCGAAAGAGTTACGAGTCCTTGGACCGCAAAGGGTAACTAAAGGAACACAGGTATAAGTCACTAAAAATCTGACACATCCTTACGGACCACGCAGAGCGAGAGAAGTTATTGGATTATTACATCTAAAAAAAGTATTTGCTGTCACACGGTTTTCTTACTGGCCGGTGCATCCGTTTTCTTAAAATTAATACCAATCTGCTGTAGGTAAGTGTGGGTAAGTTTTCAATTAAAGTGGGTTTCTTCCTTTTGATTGGTTCAGATGGGGGCTAGATCTAAAGAATTATTTGAGTCCATGTCTTGTTTGCACTAAAATACAGCCACCAAAACAGGTAACCGCGCTCTAATTCTATTAACCTTTTGTTACACAGTTCGACATAAGCAATTGCTTTTCTATTGTGTCTCTAATTACGGCAATCGATGAGTTAAAAAAAAACTACGACTAACGCGTAACGACTAGGGCTTTCAATACCGGTATTACGGGATCCCGTAATACCGTGATCACGGATATATTTTGGTATTTTTTCAATCACGGTATTGACGAGCCAATACCGTGATTACGGTATTACAATCTTTTATTGAGTTTTGTTGTAATGAGTGGCAGGAAGTTGTATGATATAATATAAATTACGATGTAATATTATTCTCACACTTGTAGCACCAACTCCCAGCTCACCCGCCTGCACCTTGCTTAGACCTGTTTCTGAGTCGAGCAAGCCTAAAGGGCCTACTATACTACGCGTTATTCAGCACACGATATTGAGACTCGTCTTTGTTTTCTTTCCGAGTAAGACAGTCTGACCCTTGTTACCCATAGACTAGATACGTCGAACCATAGACTAAAACCGTCTGAATAACGCTTAGTGGCCCTATACGAAGTTATTGTTTTGTTAGTCAGTATCGCAAAGGCGCCCGGGTAACATGTGCATGTGAACTTGGTCATTGTGTATTTTTGATAAGTTTGTGATCTTAATGAGCAACATGGTACACCTATAATATTAATACTTGTATTTACTGGGGTTTGTCTCAATTCTCAATGGATCACGCGATCGTATTTTTTTTGTCCTGTCTGATGACTTGTCACGAATTCACAACAGATTGAAGCATCTAAAATTGTGGCATTTTCCTCTTTGATTAATGTCATTTTTACTTTAACGAATCAGTTATCCATTAGGTCTACAATTAAATAGTAAAAATTTAAAATTTGAGCGGTTTGGATGTGGCTTTGTTTTCTAACTTCAATTATTATTAATTTTGCCTAATTAGTACTTATTAACTACTTTCGTTTACGAAGAAACAGTTCAAAATCATACATTTAATTGGTAGTTTGGCACAGAAATCAGATATCAGAAACGTTTATTTCAGATAGACCAATTATAGGCACTTTTGAATTGTCAAAATGTCGGTCAGTCAAACAAGTGAAGCTAAATTGCACGTTCCAAAGCGTAGATCTCTATGGAGAAGAACGTGTAAGAAACTCCATGGACACTTATTTAAATCATATTGAGTTACATGAATCTTCGTTACATATTTCTTTTTGCTTTTTTTAGAAGAGCACAATGATGATAAGTAAGAAAAATACAACAAGTACATGGGAAATATTCTTATAATAATAAGAAAGACACGAGTCTTGACACTTGCTGACTTCTAAGGGCAGTATAGGTACTTATCGAATGTATCAGCCAGTAAACAATAGACACAGCAGCGCCATGCTTATTTGAACCTTATTAGAACTGCGTTTGAACTTTATTAGAATTGTCGTAAACAAGTGACAGCGTCAAGTAAACATAACCTTACGCAGATCTATGGTTTTAAACTACCTTATTTGCTAATCGCCGGTAAACAATAGGTACGGCAGCGCCATGCTTACTAGAACCTTATTAGAACGGTTAAGAGAGAATAAAGATTGATTCTAAAACTAAAAAAAAAAATTATAAATGCTTTATTAATGTCCTCATTAAAGTTCCTATGAGAAGGGATTACAGTCAAGCACTAGTTTAAAAATTAAATAAAAAAAAAAAACAAAAAACTTGAGTTCAATACCGTGATCACGTGATCACGGTATTGAACTATGCTAATACCGGTATTGAAAAAATCCGGTATTTGAAAGCCCTAGTAACGACTATAGTCTAGATGAGAAGGTATAATAAAAAAGGAAAAAAAAATGGCTTGTAACAATTTTTTTTTTTGTTCAAAATGGTGCCACAAAACTAACAATGTAGGGATGTCGACAGTGATGAAATATATCGATATATCGAAGTAGCGATATTTATAAAAATACCAATATGGGCTTCGATATATCGACAACCTTTTCGAGATTTTCGGTTTTAAAATAATATTTTTTTTTAATTTAAGAAAATATTAACAAATTTAAATATGTAATAATATTCTAATATTTCCCAGAATTTATTATTTCAAGCAACCCAGTATTTGTCAGGTAACAAAAGTAAAAACCATATATTTATTATAATTCTATCTGTTGTAAAAACATACTTACTAGTCATAGATAAACCAGTTATTTTTTTCTGTTTGTTTGTATCTTTTAAGACTTTGACTCTGACTATCGTTAAATATTCTGCTAATACATTAATTTTGAAAACAAAAAAATCGTTTTTCGATATATTGGATCCAAATATATCTCCTGAAAATATTGATATATATCAAAGCAAAAAAATCGATATAACGAAGCAAAAATATCGATATATCGTAGCAAAAATATCGATATACGAAGCAAAAATATCGATATATCAAAGCAAAAATATTGATATGTCAAAGCAAAAATATCGATATATCGAGGAAAAAAATCGATCTTTTTTCAACAATACCACGTTCCAAAAAGGCCGAACAGAAATATGTTTAGAAACTTATTTAAAATCAAAACTTTATTCAGCACAATAAAGGTTTTTCTAAGAAAAAGTTGACCTATTGTATACCCTCTTTGTTACAAAGAGAAATACTGTACCTAACTGTCTGGCGATATCTTAGTGGGTCTACTAAAAAGTTGCTCACTTGGTACCTACCTACTGCACCTAGCATAAAAACAGAAAATAAAGTTAACTGTCTTCGAATGATATCCGAGTTACGGTTAGAAGTTTCAACTGGACTTGTTATAAAATTCTCCTAAAAACTAACAAGTACGAATTCTTATGAAAGTTCTGCAGTTGCGGGGGCGAAGTTCCATTACAGCTGTAAAAATTAAAACATTCGTCAAACTATGTAGGTACCTGTTTATAAAGTTCAAATCGCTATTTCACGCCTGACGGAGCAGGTTGGAGCGGATCGATCGGAGTAGATAAACCACAGCGTAGTGTAAGGTCTCATAGCGATACAAACATACATAGAGCAGTGGTAATCAAGCACCGTACAACAACTCCTTCAAAAAGTTGCGAACGTATAGTTGAGTATTTCAGTCTTCGATTGGAGATTAATGCCGGACATGCCGGAGAAAGAAATTCAGAACGACCATCCCTTCAATTCAGAATAATGTTAAATGTTCAAAATTCAAGCTATGTTAGTGATTTGGTTATTGCAGATGTAGAGTAATTCAATAGCTTGCATCTGCTTAGAAGAGGGCAAAAGTTTTTTTATTTTATTATTCATAGGTTCGCGCTTGACCACTATCTCGACGATGCGGTCGACGATGGAACGCGTTTACCTAGAAGAAACCTATTCACTCTCGACATAAAGATTCCCGGGTTGTAGGTATCAGGAAACACAGACTCCGGCAAGGAATTCCACTCCTTAGCTGCACGCACAATGAATGTATTCCCAAAACGTTTTGTGCGTATAAGTGGGATCTCCACCATGTACCGGTGGCGCATCGCCGTATGTCTGGTAGTCTGATGATGGAACGGGCAAGGCGGAACTAGGCCATGCAACTCCAACGCACACTCCCCGAAATGCAACCGGTAGAAAATCGACAAGCTAGCAACTCGGCGTCGATGCTCAAGACTTTGAAGCCTCGAGTTTCTTTTAAACCCACTGACCGGGGGTTCAACTCCGTTGATTATATCTAGTAAATTCCGTCTTTGAAATAAAAGCTACCGGCCATTGATTTAAAAATTAAGTCAACTCGAGATGTTATTGACTTAAGATGACACGCGTCTATTGATTTAAAAATTAGGTCAATACTAGATACCAGTACCTAAAGACATTCGTCTGTCCACTCTTCTCGTTCGAGATGACCTGTATGTATAAACGAGAGGTCGCAAGTACTTATGCAAAGATGTTTTTCTGCGCTTTACATTATGTACGTGTAAGTACGGTCTACACAGATTAAGGCGCCGAAATGCGGGCGGGTTTTCTTAAGCTCTGCTTATGTCCGCGGTGTCGCGCTGGTCAGGTATGAATCATAGTGAACTTGAACATCGTAGGTACCTACTTTGGTGAAAACTCACGACCTCATAAGTTAGAGCGGTGAACACTGGGCCACCAATGCCAATTATATACTACTTACATCTATATATATATATATATATATATTATACAAGGAGAAACTCACTGACATGACTACACGCACGCACGCACGTAGCGATGAAATAAGGGACAAAAGTTTGTATGGTGAAACCTATTTACACGCGGGTGGAGCCGCTGGCAGAAACTAGTACAAAATAAAAATAAATAATTCCAAGAGTGTGTCAGAATCGTCAACCGTTGCACCGCAGCCGCAGGGAGGATTCTCTTGTTATAGGTACTTATGAAAAAATTTCATCGCCCGTAAAAAAAAATACAAAATGCAATGCCAAAATGAATCTCTTTCATTTTATTCCCCACATGCAATCATTCTTGTCAGATTATTTACCAAGAAAATAACAATACTTTTTTAAATCTTACTAAAAAAGCCCCCTTTCAGAATATTAACTATCTTTCTATTAATTATTCTTGAAACTTTAAAAGAAGTCTAGATTTTAAACGACAAAGCATTTTGATTACGCTTCGTGAATAAATAATACTGTAAATAGAGGCTTCACTTTTAAACTTTCGAAGAATATAGGTCAAATCCTATAGAATGTTAAGTTTGATTTAGGTCACGGTTTGATGCAGAAAGATCTCGCGAGGCAGCTCAACCATGGGTCAACGCTGATTGCGTTCAAGCTGAAGAGCGTAAGCATTCAGCGTTTCTCACCTGGGTTGACGCTCGTGACCGCAAATCTCCGGATCTAAGCTCAAAGAAGAGGAGGTATGGCATGCTAGCCTTTTGAGTAAGCTTCCACCGTACGGCATTTCGCCTAGTGTGATTAACTGGGTAAAAGACTTCCTGAGTCAGCGGTCTCTCCGAGTTGTTGTCGATGGATGCTCATCAGACCCCATGACGACTAATGCCGGAGTTCCTCAGGGGTCAGTTCTCTCTGCAACTCTTTTTCTGCTGCATATTAATGATTTGCTGATGCCCGGTATCTATGGGTATGCAGATGATAGCACAGTTGTAGAGAGGTACCTGCCGAGCGCTCGAGCTAGTAAGGAGCAAATTCAGTCCGAACGAGAGGCTATGGTAGAGCATTCGATTATCTCACTTCAGGCAGTCTCTAAGTGGGGCAAAACCAATCTGGTGGGATTCAACGCCGTCAAAACAAGCGTTTCTGCTCCTACTTTTCAGAATGTATCACTGGATTCCTGTATACTGACCTCCAACCTCAATTTTGGGCAGTTCATTGAGTCCAAAGCCAAAGTAGCTGCTAGAAAACTAGGAGATTTTTGGTAAAGTCTTCACACCGGGACAGCTTCTAGTGTTATACAAAGCACAGGTCCGATCGTGTGTAGTGACTGCAGCCACACATGGGCTGGCGCTGCAAAATATCATCTAGCAGCTTTGGACTCGGTGGAAAGGTGCAAAGAAGCTGGTGATCCAAATTTGGTTAAACCTAATTTACAAAGTCTTGAGCACAGGCGTTGCCAGCCTTTCGGTATTTTAAAGGTTGTATTTTGGAGAGTGTGTGCGAGAATTGCATGACTGGTTTCCGCCAACTCTTTTCTACCATCGAACAACCCGTAGTAAGGCGATTATCCACCCTTACATCGAAGGACTGGAACAATTTGCCTGCTGGGGTCTTCCCGTCCAATTATTGTCCTCAAGGCTTAGAATGAATAGGCTCTTACTAAACTAGTGCGCCTCACCATCAAAGATTGCATCACTGCTTACCATCAGGTGGGATCGCAGTCAAGCACTGGTTTATACCATTAAAAAAAAAT
Organism: Mythimna ferrago; assembly: GCA_910589285.2. Classification (NCBI taxonomy): domain Eukaryota; kingdom Metazoa; phylum Arthropoda; class Insecta; order Lepidoptera; family Noctuidae; genus Mythimna; species Mythimna ferrago. The sequence goes on along the minus strand of OU342673.1, from coordinate 20,138,904 downwards.
TCACAATGAACCGGTGCTACCTGAGCCTATGAAATGAATGTCAACCGTGCCGTCCTTAACAATATTATTGACCGATTAAATAATTCGTCAAGGTAACTTGTTCGATACAGCAAATATGAAAGAGATTCGGCCGGCAGCAAGATTATTCGAAAGAGTTACAGCGGCGCTGGAAAGCAAAGGGCGCCTGAAAAAACACGAGTTGGTTTTAGTCAACAAAAGTCTGACACTCTCTCTCGCTCCACACACAGCAGGAGAACTTATTTCCCGCTAAAAAAAAGGTATATCAACTCTGAAATGTCTCTCTCTGTTTTAAAATCTTCTTCGAATTCATCCTAACTAATATTATAAATGTGAAAGTGTGGATGTTTGTCACTTAATCACGCAAAAACGGCTGCACGGATTTGGATGAAATTTGGCATGCATATAGCCTTTGACATGGAAAAGAACATAGGCTACCTTTTATCCCGATTCCTTAAGTACCTAATGCTACGCGGGCGAAGCCGCGGGCAAAAGCTAATGAGATAATAAGTATACATCCATATCAACTCTGAAATGTCTCTCTCTGTTTTAAAATCTTCTTCGAAGTCATGAGATAATAAGTATACATCCATTGTATTACTATGTATTGATGGATAGGATACATCACTGCAGAGTAGTGCAGAGTGTTCATTGAATAATCGTTAACGGAAGATGTCGGCCAGTGCCGATGTCCTTTAAGAATGAGAAAGGTTAATTTAATAAATAAAATGCCAGCCGTGGCTTTAGTTCGCAAGTTCAGAGTATAAAGCAAACGAGATCATTATTTCCTCCTTTTCTAGTAAGAGAACAGTATTTTCTTCTCAACTTTTAGTGGACGTACATAGATCATTCACGCTTACTTAACAAGTAGGTAAGACAGAATCACAACTCAGTGTGGAGATTGTTCCACTTGGCTAGTCGCATTCGTCTTCAACTGATATTGAAATATTGATTGACGACTAGTGCCTCTGTAGTAAATATTATGCAATTGTATTTATTACCTAAATCTTCTAAATTGTTTAAAGGAGTTTGAAATTATCATATAATGTACCGTAAAGTGGTGTTACTTTACTGAAACACAGTTTCTCATATTCCTATTGGTTAATAAGCTTGTGCCAAAATTATACCCCAGGGCAAAGTTACTCCACTTTACTCTGTATATCTTTATAAACTACAGAGATAGTGATAAGCATATACAATATACAGTAATATGTTATATCGCCTAGTAGCCTTTACCTTCCAAAACAAAACAGTCCTTCAAATGTAAAATTCGGAACTATTACTTTCCTCTCAACTTACAATACCTGGCCAAATTATTAGGGACAGTACTCGGAAACACACTTTTTGAGCAAATCAATACATTTATGTAAGGTTTTCTTATTTGGTATTGTTATTGGTGTCATTATTATTATTTTTGATATGCGGCAACACTAAGAGTTCGCGCTATTTTTTTTTAAATGGCAATACTTCTAACTTTGTCGACTATTGTCAATATTTGTTGAAAATTGGGTTCTTTTTTGTTGGAGGAAAAAAAAAATAATTTGATTTTACTAGTTTTTTCTGTACAAAATAATCAATACGTAAGTAAAGTTTCTGATTGCGTTGCTTTTTTAAAGTTTTATATTATTATTTTTTAATTGGGGCAACGGTATATGGTGATATTCTCAAAAATTGCTTCTTTTTAGTATGGGCAAGGCTTCAGACACGTCTCCAAGAAGACGTACACAAACTCAAACATTATTTTTGCACTTCAAACATTCCCAGAGAGATAAAGCAGCTATTAAAAGAGTTTTAAAGTCTATAGTTTACAGAATTAAAAGAAAAACAAATCAAAACAAACTTTTGGAATCACACCGTGTTAAAAAATGTGGCAGGAAAAGGATCACCATCCTACGTAAAAATTCTAAAATCAGGTATATCTTGTAAAAAGACTGTTGCCCACCTTACTACGATTACAAACAACGAGAACCCAGAAGTTTTCGATAGGACAATTAATTAAGGGTAGGCAAAAGAAGAGTTAATAGGTCGCCGGCCTACCAAAAACCACGCCTCTCCGAGGTCACGAAGAAGAGACTATTGCACAGGGCCAAACAACACCAAAATATGACTGCCGCGGACTGAAATTGGGTAAAAATAATACTTTATATAGTACAGTACATTGTTAATAAACGATTGTCATTATGTGATGAAGTAATATAATTTTTCAGATTTGCTTCTCCGATGAATCGACGTTTCAGATTTTGTTTGACAAAAACTCCTTTGCTCTTACACAAAATGCTCCTTTCCGACGACTCCCTGGAGAATAGTTCCATGCAAACTGCTGTATAAAGAGAGCTAAATACCCAATTAGTATTATGGTGTGGTCTTTAATCTCAGCTAAGTATATGGGGCGCCTACATACCGTGGAAGGGACGGTGAGGCAAGACCAGTACAAGCGTGAACTAGAAACTGAACTGCTGCCGCAGCTCGAAGAATGATTCCCTATTGACAAAGAGTCCATTTTTATGCACGAATCTGCATTGTGCGACAAAACAAGGGGTGTTATTGTATACCTGACTAAAAACATTAATGTTTTACCTTAGCCAAGTAATTCGCCAGACATGAACACTATTGAAAACATGTGGGAGCTCACCAAGCAGTAGATCGCTTAGCAAGTGATCACCACCAAGCAAATAAATGATTTATTATTACTCTTATAAAAGCACTAGCTGATTGCAGCTCTCATTAAAAAGTGGTATAATAACAGAAACCTGCAACAGAATGCCAGAATTTGCAGATGAATGGAAACTATCACGAAATTCTGGTAATATTCGTCCGACTTACTACATATATTTTTTTTAATAAATATATAAACGATTTTGCTTTAAATTTTGTTGCTTTTATGATCTCTATCAATAAAGTCTATAAATAAAAAATACCAGCCGGACCTACAACCTATTGCTTGCAATATTCAGTTAAAGTAGATAATACAAAAATTTTGGTGCTGTCCCTAATAATATGGCCACCTACTGTAAGTTCGGCCTTCGCTCGTCATAATTGTAATATTTTAAGTTCTTCTAATTATAATGATTTGATATATATATCATAGTATTTATTAGTCTATAATATTAGCGTGTATGTATTTTACTAATATAAGTAACTTTAACTTAATGAGACTACATTCTATTTGGAATACTTGATATTTATTTATTGTACACACCTACCACAGCATATTCTTTTTTAATCCAAAAGTTGACTGTCAGAGAATGTCTTGTTGCATTAAGTCCACCTTTGTACATGAAGTTTAAATAAATAAATAAAAGTAGTTCTGAATCATGGTATCTAATTTTTTTTCTGTGATAAGTATTACCTGTATAGGTATCAGTGATTTGCTAAGTACCTATTCATAATACCTAGTACCTAGTAAACAATGCTATAGATAAGAATTGCAGAAAAAGCAGTTTTCAATAAAATTCCAGTAGACATTTTTTCACAGAAACATAATAATTGTGGAGTAAGCAATGTAGTTAAATTATTATTTTAAAAGATACAAATTGTAGGTGATGACAGGTCGAATTTGCCAATTTTCCTTTGATAGCAAATCTATTAAAATCAGTTGACACTTTTTCAATGTCTGACAATGAACTTGTATATTTTATGAAACTCGTAAAATTTGTTACATAGACAATACATTTTTGATATGTCCAATGAATTGACAAACCACTCAGGTCATTCAAGGTCAAAGAATAATAAAGTGCTTTAGTCATAAGTCAAAACTACCCATACTTTTGCACGGTGAAATATTGCTTGGCGAATGGTTAAGACAAGACGCAATTTGTTCATTTAAAATGATAACAGGTTTATGGGTTTATGGTTTATGGTAAAAACATGATTAACTAGCTAGAAACTTCAGGTTGACTATGTGAAATTCAATCAATACTATTAAAACTTACCCATGTAGTTAAACAATAATAAACTGTTATTACAGTTTCAATAATCTTATCACATCCTTAAAAATCCACTCTTATATCACAAAATACTAATTAATCTATGTAGCACAATCAACATGCAAACTATGGGGCTGAAATTATCTAAACATCGGCTGTTTTGATAATTTGTCACCCCAAAAAGCTACTCTAATTTGGTCTACAAGGATTAGCTATAATATATCATGCTAAATCTATAGACATACAACAGTAAATGACATGAGAAGAACAGTCAGCAGTATAAGAATGTAATCTGAAGCTTCTAAATAAATGAAGCAAACATTTAGTGTGTTGAGACAAGCATGACTAGTTCTCGATTTATTTAAATAATAAACAATGTCAATTTGTATATTACGTAGTATGAGTTTACCATACCTATTGTTACCCTTAGAATATATTTTAGTATGTTGCATTTGAAGAATCGTGTTAACAAGTCCCTATAAAAGCAAGTCCATATTATTTGTAGATTGTCTAGTACAAATTAAAATGCATCACTATACAGTATTAAAGCAAGAAAAATAAATCAAAAGCCTGAATGTAACTAAACCCTAAAGTGTATTCTGATTTGCCTCAAAGGATATCACATTATTTATATGCATTTGAAACTCACTATTAAATACACTAAATTATAAATAAAACCTAGGTTGTTCTAAGAGCATTTTGTAATACAATACTGCTAAACATGTTAATCCATACTAGACAATCAAATTAAAATAAATAGAAGTTGGAATTAGGAAAACATACCTTTCAAAGACTGGAGGTACTCAAAGATGTGCGGTGCAGCATAATCTGATGGCATTTTCCCCTTGGTATTCTTGACAAATGGATCGGCTCCATGCTCAATGAGAAATTTGACCATTTTGAGATTGCCAGAAGTAGTGGCATCATGTAAAGGAGTATCGTCATCTAACCCTTTAGCATTGACATTAGCCCCACCATTCACAAGTACCACTACCACTTGATACCACCCATAACTGCAAGCTTCATGAAGTGGTGTCCACCCTATGATTTAAAATTTTATTTAGTATTATAAATTTGCTCAAGCCAAATAAGTCAAATCCTTTTGATGATAAAATGTTGATAATCTTGATACAATTTTTGTTTTCTGTCGAGTTAGTGTTAATTCCTGAATCACTTCAAATATTATATTAAATGCAGTTAATGCATTATATGAATATTTGTAGCTACTGATCTAACCATAAATTAATAGTATATCTAAAAGAAAATCATTTCACCTAGTAATTTTGACCAAGGTCATGTTTTGTTTTAGAACCACTACTTGGCAATTCTTGTTTTTATATATTTTAGAAAGCTAGCATTCTTCTTAACATACTAGCCTGCTTGTTAACCACCCCATACAAACTAATCATGCTTGTGCAAGGGGAGGATTCATCACAACATAGTTAAATTCAAGCTTACACTTAACATTTCAATCATAACTTCATTTTGACGTCACACTTGTTTTCCGCTTAGCTTGAACTTAATTGTAGTTTCTTGTTTATGTTTCTATTTGTGTATGTGAACAAATATGAACTAAACATCAATACAATGTGAGTGAATATGACAACAAACATTGACTTTGAAAATTCAACAACAAACAGTCTCAAACATGTATTTCTTGATTTCACAGAAGTAAGCAAATAAATTTCATACTAGTAATTGGAAGCAAGAAAGTTGAAACATGGATAATATGAAGGAAACTAATAGAACATTGACATTAAAGGAGAACAATTATGTTACCAGCAAAGTCGGGCACATCAGGATCTTGTCCTTGGTCAAGTAGTTTCTTGACTTGATCATGGTCCCCTCGGATAGCTGCTACATGCAAGGGCGTCTCACCGCGCTCGTTGCGCTGCTGTCTTGTTCTCTTTCTCTCTTCTGCTGGGGTCGGAGCGGCTGAACACGAAAATGGCGGGAAGTCAGTACAACCAGCTCGACACTTGAAAACTTTACGAAGTATTACAGCAGCAAACCTGGTGGAGCGTCTTGAGAAGAGATCTGCATCACTAGAGCCAGTTGCTGCCGCTCCGACATGGGCGCTATGACTTGGGCCCGTGGCGCGCCGTCCGGCCCGCGCCCGGAGCCCCTCGACCGCGACGTCGATGGCATGCTTCGGGCATAACCAGACCTCTACAGATACAACGAAATTATTTCACACTGCGCAGTTACATACACGTAGTTTGTCAAAATTTAGGAATCACTAACGCGCCAATATCATAGATCAAGATGTGAAACGACAATTACCTTACTTATGGCGCGAGTGTTAACTCTAACGCGTTTAAAACATCATTAGAAGTTGTAGCACATTTTCACAGGAGAAAGAAAAGAAATAATAAAACAAATCATTTTAAAATTCCACTAAATTTGACAAAATCAGCTAAAAGGTAATCATAATCACTGGCTAGCTCGTACAACAGACATAGCGACAAACCGAAAGACGTGAAAATTATTGTTGTGAATACAAGCTTGTCTATGATGCTTTCATTGAATCGATTTTATTCGATTATGCGATTAATAAACAAAATAGTACTGAACAATTTTTATGATTAAATACTATTATAATATAAAACAAACAAACAGATTTGCCGAGAATTATTAGACTAGAATTCTAACGATAATGGAATGTGACTTTCGCTCATCTATTTTCGCCTCATTTTTAAAGCCTCATCAGAAGACAAGGCGTTTGTAAAGGGCCTCGTATCATTTATTATATAAGACGAGTCTGAATTTCATGTGCTGAATAACGCGTAGTGTAATAGTGTAAAAGAGTAAAGCTTTACTGAACCGACTCACTGTTCCGAAACATACGATTGGAATTTCTGATATTCCAATCGTATGTTTTAAATACATCATTTGAAACTATTGGAACCCTGGAACTCTTTACTTGAAGTGACTAGCGTCTTTTTAAAATTAAAATGTAATTAGTGTAAATATAATTAATGATCTGAACTGAAAACATCAGCTCTCTCTCATCATCATCTTCACATCTCAAATCAAAATTCATTAACTGACGCAACGTAACAGATCACGATTCATAAGAGTCAGTGTCTGTCTTTGCATCTTTCGAGCCGTTGTTCCAAATGTTACATTTGTTCTTGTGAGCCGATATTTCAAATTTTCCGTTTGTATCTTTTGAGCCGTTGTTTCAAATGCTACAAAAGTATATCGTTAGCATAATATATCACTGTTTCGGAACATTACAGTAACTCAAATGAAAATGTTCCAATCGCAAAGATGACACAGTTTTCCCACGACTACAGAAGACTGAAAGTAACATAAATCAAGTAAAGAGTACAGAGTAGTTAATGCTCAAAGTTTCCCCAAAAGACCTAATTTACAGCTTGGAGGCCGTTCAAGTATTACGTACGCAGATTTTTTGCAAATATTAACTCCCACTCCCTCTCATCAGCATGAGCAAATAAAGCTCTCCCCCGCCCCATGCTTACGTAAACATTAAATTTTTAATATTATTACGTAGGTACACTTCAAAATATGCATTTTTCAATGAGTTCTGGTTTCGTTCTTAATATAATTATAAGCAGTGAGCACAAGTAGCAGTATAAGTCTAGAATTATAGAATAGGCTTGAAATAGATTAACAAAACAAAGTTCATTTATTTTGGTATATTAATTCAAATTAAGAGGTCCGCCGCATGGCCACATTCTACGACACACAGTCTTCAATGACATTGGATTTTTGCTGTATCAGTGATAAATCTGCTCACATTCGTGTGATTTTGTATCATCGACATCGACCTCTTAAAAAACTAAAAAATATATACTGCTGACGTAATCACCATCCTGAATCGGACGTAGTTATGCGAATAAGAACCAACGCACAAAATTTCAATTTCGAGATAATTAGATTTTTGTTTTAAGAGAGTGTAGATAAAAATAAAAAATAGTCTTGTTTTTGAGATATTAACTTATACGTAGAAAAACTGTAATTTCTTAATTTTATTTTGTTTTAGTAAGTATTTATTTTAGATTAAAAACCTGGATGGTTCCTTCTCGAGAAATCAGTCTTTATTACGATAATTTTAAGTTGGATACGTCGGTAAATTTATTTTAAAATAACTATATTTTTTCATCTTATAGACTTGCATAGTGTTTACTTTTTTATATGTTTGCATTATACGTATATACCCTTCCGGTGGATATAGCTTTGCTGAAGTTAAGCGTTTTTTATTCGCCCAAAATCATTGTAATTGAGCAAAAAACAGCAACAGGATTCCAGGAACCGAAGCTTTATTGTTTGAACTCTTCAGCATCTACGTTATGTTCTTGTTTTGGCTGTCACAGCTGTCACTCTATAGTATTAAGTTCTTCACATTGAATTTCAGTCTTTCCATTACATGCATAAGAATACTAGAGCCCACTTCCTGAGGGGACCTGCTTCTGCTTCACCTAAATGTTGTAATGGGCAAATTGAAAGCTGTCTTTTATAAAAACAACAACAACAAAGGAGGGTATTCGTAGAAAAGATGGAGTTTTTGGCTGGTATCTGACCAGATCATTTTAAGATAATTTTATATCACTTTTAAGTTGGTTTTGCATTAATTTTGCTTTTTCTAAGTGCTCTTTGCGATCATTTTCGGCCACGGCCTTTTAACATAGACTGTTATCTTTGGGATGGATCTGTCAGATACCAGCTTGATGCACTTGAGACAATTGAGAGGCGAGTCAAAAGGATCAAAGGCAATGATATACTTGTCGAGTTGAGGCTTCAAAGTTGAGCATCGACGCCGAGTTGCTAATCTCTCGGTTTTCTATCGGTTGCATTTCGGGGAATGTGTGTCGGAATTGCATAGCCTAATTCCACCAAGCCCGTTCCATAATCGGATCAATAGGCGTACGGTGATGTGCCACCGGTACATGATGAACACGGGACATCCCTCCTATACGCACAAAATTTTTTGGGAACACATTCATTATGCGTAAAACTAAGGAGTGGAATTCCTTGCCCGACTTTGTATTTCCTGATGGCTACCACCAGAGGTTCTTTAAGTCAACAGTGAAAAGGTTACTTTTAGGAAAGCGTGCTACATCGTCGACCGCATCGTCGTTTTCCATCAGGTAAGATAGCGGTCAAGCGCGAGCCTATCAACAATAAAAAAAAGGATACGGTGACCAAACGCGTTAATTTTAGTAGGTTATAGATCCAGAATCTACTAAATACTTCTACTTTGTTACAAACCCTTCACTTCATCAAATGCAAAATAAAGTTTCATAGTTATTTTTTTAACAACTGAGTTTATAAAATATATTTACTCTTGCGAAACTAAGCGTCTTGGTTATTTTATTAGCTGTTTAATCTAATGTGCAAAATATAATCGAATATTGTGGTTCCCTTTATAAAAAAAACACGACCTTAATTTTTATTTTTTATATTTAACGAGAACTTTGTGGCTTGGTTCTCTTTTGCGTAAAGAAAATATTGAAGACTTAAAGGTACTATGCAACATAAGTTCCTTTATCATTTCAAAAATAACTTTTCTGGGTTTGTTCATTTTCTCTCTTATGGCTTGGTATACCGGCCAGGATCTTTACTGAGAAGGTCGAATACATAGTTGGGTGTCCATTGAAATATATAACTCAATTTCACTAAAAATGTGGGTTCTTGTTTGCATAACTACGTCCAATTGCTTTTGTAATACTTGAATGGCTTCTTGGCAAAGAGAAGGAGTATAACACCGCCTTTACACCTTACCTCAGAATCAGTGGTGAGGTAAATGGCGAGGGAGAACACGTTTATTTAAATGGCGTGCTCACTATTCGCCTTGTGCACTCTATATATAGGTAAATGTCGAACAATGAGACGAATGACGATGCGGATCTCGAGCATGAATGTCTAACTGACATATAAATGTCAAATATAGTGACTACAATTCTTGCATAGTTATGTTACTTCTGCTTATACTCGTACAACACACTATTTTTTCGCATTGCTGACGGGTTGTAAGAGGTAAATTAACTGTGATAGAACTGTAGTCAGTTATATACTACCATAATATGCGTTCCAAATAAGAATAGGATCGATTGCCATGTTGTGACGTGACGTCATACTGTCAAATCGAAGAAATTCTGTAGGGTGAACCAAACAAGACATTAAAAAAAAAAATACGAATCGTAAACGAAAAAAGTTTAATCAGAATCCAGTTCTTCAATTTTGTTCGTCATTGTGTGAAGTGTCTGAGTAGTTTCAAATGGAAAAGAAGGCGCATTATTCCTATCAATGAAAATGAGAAATAAAATAGTTTTTTTTAACTAATTATGAATTAAATCAATATATATTTATCTGATTCATATTAAACATTATTATAACTTACTTAAACTTACTTTACGTAGATTTAAATAAGACAGTAATACAAAGCAAAAAAAAACCCTTAATTGATACGCAAATAAGTTTTCTTTGCAGACCGTACTTTTATTTATTTATTTAAAGCTTTATGCACAAAAAAACTGTACAAAGGCGGACTTAATGCCTTTTTTTTTTTTTTTTTTTTGGCTGACTTTTCACTCAAAATTTAACAGATAGAGTTTATTGGCTTTCCTATTCTCATTTGTAACGCATTGTACTATTGAAATTATTCTAATAATGCTCACCTCTGGATTTGGCTTGGGATCCTTTTGAACTTTGGGCTGCTTTTCCTTAGCTTTCTTTTTCGTCTTGTTTCCATTTTTTTTTGAAGATTCCTTTCCCATATTTATTATGCACTTAATCAATGAAGCAAGTGAAGGATGCTTGACAATCGGTGTCTTTTTCTTTAAATACCTAAAAGTTATGATAAATATTTAAGGTTCCTCATTCTTTCACGTCACATAATTAAGCTATAATCGGCTTTGTAATGTCTCTACTGCTGGGACTCAAGCCTATAAGACAGAAAATAGGCTATTATTAATTATGTCAGCTCATTGGGGATTGGTTGTGAGAGCAGTGGTGATGAAATAAATTATACCGTGCACCTGGTTGGGATTGTACCTGTGACTTAAAACTCGTAAGTCGAGGTAGTTACCACTAGGCCACCATTGCTCTGTTAAGCCACCACTGCTCAAATGTGTAAATGCATGACATGACACACTGATACATAAGGGTCACTTTCTAATTGTCTTAGACGCTGTCAATTACAATGTTTGCGTCATTCAGACAAGCGGTAGCGGTTATAATACTATAGTTATAGTTTGTTTGGGTAAAATTGTTAAAAAATAAAAGGCCCGTTTGGAAATTTGTATTTTGACTACCTAGAGGATTGTCTACTGCTAAAATAGCCCTAATTTTATATTGTTTATTTCAGTTTGGTTCCAAGATACATTCTGGTCTTCCTCAAATGTCAAATTGGGTCTGTTATTTTTTATAACGAGTTAAGCGGACAGAAATCGTTTGCGTTTTATTTAAAAAATGCCATATATTCTTTCTCTTTTTTTATATTTAATATATCGGTTTAATAAATCGAATAACGTTTAATTCGAAACAAATCGCAGCTCTGTAATTTTAATATCTGTGGTTTAAATCCATAGAGAATCGAATGTAATCGAGGACAAAATTTATAGAAGGCGCAGCGCAGCGCAGGCGTTTTGCTTACTTCGTACTTTGTTTCCATGTGATCATAAAGTTAATTAGAATTAAAATGTGGAGGCCGACATTTACAATACTACAGAAATTGGTGTTGCCTTCACTTAGAGAGAATGTAAATTTATCTAAAATACTGTTCTCTACTAAAAGCCGGCTACCAAAATCGACATCAAAGTTAACCCTCGTTAGTGCTAGTATTGGTATCCTCGTCGGTGCGGGTTATGGAGGTTACACGCATTATAAAGTGAATGTTAAAAAGACTTTCAAACCGGGTGAAGCAGAGGAGTACGCCTTCCTGAAGGAGGCTCCTGAGTACAGAGCTCATTACCGAGTAAGCAAAATATTTCATTTAACTAGTAGTAAAATTATCGTAAGCTTTTATGTAATACCCGAGACCAGGCCTAATTTTGTGCATTATCCGATAGTAAACACAAATGATCTAAACATGCTTAGTGTGTCCTGATGGTTAAACAGCAAATATACAGCAAATAATTTCTAGTAAAGTAATAAATAACCTAGAAAGCAAACAAGTGTACACATACAACGTAGGTACAATAGAACCATAGAACTGTCATAACTTCAGATATAACGGTATACGCCTACACCAAATAGAATGTAATGGCTGTGACTCACTTAGGTTATAGAACTAAAAGATAAATTGTTTATGAATTTTAATCCTAAATTACGTAACGTCGGCTTTGTTATCACAATGCGTAGCTCTGAAAACTTAAGTTTTGATGCCATCCTATGAAGAATAATAATTTCAAAATAAAATCGTTTATAAATACGGAAAGAAATGCTTATTTTGATAGTGGCCATAAAAATAATTACGTTTGTACGCGGCGCCATTTCATAATTCGCTACTTTTAACAATAGGGCTTGGTGCATATTTCGTGGACAGTAAATAAATAAGTAAAATAGATTTTCACCTTCATGATGTGACTATCATTACATGAAGTGGTTGCATTTTACCATAAGGCCAACTTGTTTGAATATTAACATCATTAATTAAATTTAATATGTGAATCCTCATTAAAATTTGGCCATAGCATCAATCTAGGATTTCTATGATGATAAAAGGTCTAAATAAAGTAGGGACTCATGTAATGCTCTTGTAAGAAAAACTATTATGTTTAAATTAAATTAATATGCTTAATATAAAAAAAACTCAATTGTAATTAAAAGGGATAATTTTTAACTGTGCATCAAAAATATTATTCTTCACTAATAATACTAATTGTACACCAAATGGGATGGGATTTTTTTCAATTATTAATCAGCCGAATTTGTAACTGCACAAGCAACTTATACATCAGAAACTAAAAACACTAATTTTCTTATAATGTATCAATGATAATTATGTGTCCCAAGTCCCTTAAGCTGATGATAAATTATTGAGAACTTATTGGATATTGTAATAACTATAAAGACTGACAGCAATTTCGTGGCAGCCTCATATTTCCCATTTAAAGGACAAGTATCAACTAATTGACTGGCCTGTTGGTCTAGTGGTTAGTGACCATGACTGCTATGCCGGAGGTCGTGGGTTCGACTTTTGTGTGATGAGCAGGATCATTTGTTCTGTGTCTGGGTGTAATTTATCTACTATATGTATGTATTTAGAAATATATAATTATGTTTATCAGTTGTCCAGTACTCATAATACAAGCTCTCTTTTGCCCAGCTGTGGAACAATGTCTTGTAACTAAAAAATAAGTCGCCTTCTAGATAGAAAATAATAGAAAACATATATTTGACACAGACAATAGCAACAAACACAAAGTAAAACAGATCAATAGTACATACAGACTAAAACATTGTTGAGATGATGCATTTATACCTAGCAAATAATTTAATTACTTGGAAACACTTCATCTTAAATAATATGGATGTTTAAATTGGTTAAATTGGTCAGAGATATTATGAACAAAAATATTCATTTCATTACCCAGTTTCTTGTAAATTGTCAAAAACATGTGATTTATCTATGTGTATGATTTATTATGTTGTTGTGAAAAAAAAAAATGTATATTTATACATGTAATTGACAACTTTGAAAAATTCTACTAGTTTGTTATTTGTTTCAATTCTTTAATTTTTATTAGTTTTAATTGTGTGTAATTGACACTTTTTTTTTAAATATTCTATTAGTTTGGTGTTTGTTTTGACTCTGTAATTTTTATTTGTTGTCAGGATGTTGTTCTAATCTATCCAACAAAAATGCAACATCTCACACTCATGTGTATCTGTAACCATTGTTTAAAATAAATAAATCTGAACCTGAATCTGATTACCTTTTAATAAGTATCTCTCTATGCCCATTGCTCAAAATAATTCCTACAAATAAAAAGTCTATTGAAAAGACTTGAATTTCTTGCACATACAATAGTCTGCTAAGGACAAAGTGAAGAAACCACAAAAGACACGTGGTTTTGTGGACGACAAGCAATAGATGGCTCACTGTCCGGCCATCCGTTAACCTAATCCATCTGTTAATATGCTCCTCAAAGAGTTGACAGCAAAACCAACCAAACAGAGGCAATGCCTACTGAGGCTGCAAGGTATTTCTGAAACAGAAGTCCACGGTCTCAGAATGCAAGGGCAACTGAAGGACACAAGTGTGGTTTTAGTCAGTAAAAGTCTCACACACTCTCCGATCCACCTTAGAGTGGGAGAAGTCAAAAAAACAAGACCAGAGAAAATAAACTGCCGTTTTGATCAATAATTATGGAGGACAGTTTAGTAGTAGTACAGATAATAGTATTAGAATTTAATCAATAAATGATTTGCCAATCATGATTTGAGTGGTTTTAGATATTTTAGAATCTTTGTCATTTACCTATTTATACCCAAAAGATAAAGTATTGAGAATTACTTAGAATAGTGTTTTGAGAAAAAAAAATCCCTCTAATACCTCTATAAAGTGACTAAATATGGATTTGAGTAAAATAATTTTGAAAATTCGAGAATGTGAACCTAGATATTACAAAATACATATCTATTTCCAAAATACGTCAAGGATATTACACACAGTATAATTTCATTACAATAACTGCAAGGTTTCATCATAAGACTGTAGCAGGAATGAACTTGTCTTGGTAAACTCTAATCGTTTCACAAAATAAGTAGTGTTTAAGTAAGTAACCAGTGTTTGATAAGTATAGTGGCTAATATATTGAAATACAATAAAGAATGAATATTCCATTAGTAAATGCTGATGTTTTATGTGATATTTATGGTGCACTCATATGTTTTATGGATATGTTGGAAGACTGAAGAAATCCTACAGTTAAAACATTATGTTATTCGAGATTGTGAGACTTATCAATCAAACAATAAGGTGTAGTTATGTCTTTTGTCATATGATAATCATTTCTAAGTACTTAAAAATGCAGTTTATGATAAATAATAGTGTCTGATTGTAATTTTGGTTTCTCATTGACCTTTGACCTTTTACAAACTATGACATATATTGTTTCAAATTGCGATATTGATATTTTTAGACTGTATTATATCAAAAAGGTATCTATAATAAGAAATCAGAGCCTCAATATATGAATTTTGACTTTACCAGGTTGCTATGATGTTGCTTTTCTATTACCTAACACTCGGCAAAAATCATACTACAAATATGATTTAACAGTGAGTCTGTGGAATTAAAAGCATATACTGATGTTATTACAGACATATTCATGGCCTGTATACCTTAATCGGCGACAGTACACCATTTTTGGTCATAGTTTATTTACATTTGGTGAACTCGGAGAAGTAAATGTACATTTGGTTCACAAATAACAGGTCAGGGCTTCCTTATTGCTAAACTCAGGTGAATAACTTATGTCAGACACGACTAATTTAAGGAATTAATAACTAATTAGGGCAATTCCGACATTTTTATTTTCGCAATTTTTATTTTAATTTTTCCCGTTTTGCTTTATAGATAAAGACGTCGCTATTATAAGATCAGCCTAAATTAATGTTATTTGCAACAATTTTTCATCATGAATGTAAAAAGATCCGAGTTTTATGAGTGAAAAACCAAAAGGGAAATTGGGACAATCAACAAGTACAATGTATCTCCTTACCTGATTTTACACAATTGTTACACCATTCGACACGAAATGAAACATGGGAATGCTTTTCTCGTAATTTTTCATGAAGGTCACTCATTCCAATTGATTTTAATGATATTTTACGGTTCCGATAAAACCTCGAATGTATGACAAATACACACTTACCGGTTTGTTGTTGTTTTCGTTAGTGGCTGATAACGTTTTCAGGGATATGTCTAGCAATAATAACTTATAAAATACCTAATAATTTTGATTGAGCCGGAAGGGCTTTACACCGTGAATTAGCACTCCGTACTGAGATATATCTACGCATGTGCACATTATTGATTTGAATGCAATGATAATTGTAGCTTGAAAGCTTAACAAAATTAATTCCTCGGGGCCTGAGAGTATGGGAGAATATTATTTAGTGATTGACTTGTAAATTAATCGCCGCGGTTAATTTTTGTAGATCGATTTTTTTTTTTTTAATGGTTTGACATAATGTCATCACGTTCCGTTGGCAGTTGTGAGGGCGAAAGTTTAGGCTCCGTATTGCTATGCTTATAAGATTCAAAACGCTTTCGCTGCCATTTACCATTGCAGTTAAAATGCTAAGGGCAACAGTGTCCATAACGAGCGTGTTAAAAATGTAAAGAGGAGAAAGAGGTTCATAAGACGAGCGTTAGCGTACATTGTAGCTCATGTGTGCTGATGTTTAGAACAGTGGTTTGCTGTTTAACCGCTTGCGTCGGATTAATCCGACGACTGTTTTCATGTCCTAGTCGCCAGGGTCGTGTTTTTGCGACTGGGTTCAATCCCCATAGGTGTCAGAAGAACTAACGAGATGGAGTATTTGATCGTGGATATGCGACCCTAGCTGAATAAATGCGAAAGTGTTTGTCGGATATATCCGACGTAAGCGGTTAAAAGGTTAAAAGCGGGCTTTTAGAGTCGCGGGATAAACGGTTTATTTATATTATAGATGCCTAGCTGGTTCCGACGACTTTGTTAGCGTAGAATGATTACTTCGAGTAGCCTGTGTTTTCCAAGGTTTAGTTAAGAAATTAAAAAAAAAAACACCAAAATAGATTAAACAGACTAAGATGTTATACATTTAAAATACATATTAGTACAGAATTTCAGGAAAAAAAACACATTTAGCGATTGTAAGACTTATAAGAACTAAGATATTCATTAAACTCCAAGCGAACGCTCTCATTGTCTTTCTATTGTGTCTCTAATTGCGGTATTCGAAGAGTTCAATCAACAACTTATCGTCGACCATTTCGATATTAGTAAAATAGAAACTACCCAATGGTACGAAATGGGGTAAATTCGCGAAGTCGGGCAACATTTGATAAATAGCGTACAGTACAATACACGAATGATGGCGGCCGTGAAGTTTGCGCAGAAGGCTGCGCAGTAACGTGTTTTAGGAACCAAATGGCGACGTGCGTGTGCGAGAAGAGTGTAGTATGCGCGAACGTTCGCAAAGGCTAACTTCACGGCCGCCATCATTCGTGAATTGTACTGTACATAAGTGTTAACAAGGGTGGCTTGCGAAACTCCGGGGCGTTGTTTGTCTCTCATCACGTTTACGCCGGTGGCACACTGACGCCATTGCGATTTTGCTGCGAAATGTGACAAGTATTTTAACACTGTCCGGCTATTGCAATAATATGGTGAACCAATTCTGCAGTGCCGAATGTTAAGCTTATTGCGAATTTTAAATCAGATATATTATCAGCTACTGCAATTTTTTTACTTATAATATTCATTATATGAAATAATTATATTAAAAATAATATGTATTATTATGACCCATAATGCTTGGTCTTCGACTAACAACCAAAAGTCCAACGCCAACGTGCTATGGAGCGCAGTATAGGAAAAAATGTGTTAAATTAACAGATCACGTTCGGAACACTAACAAAACGCAAATCGTTGCAAGTCGTTGGCTCAAAAAGCTGGGCAGCTTTTGCCAACTTAAATGGGATTGGGTAGAACATGTCTGCTGCATGTCTAACGAGATGTGGGCCCGTAAAACACAGGATTAGTGCCCGGACACAGCGACATGGGGCCGCGGCAGACTACGAAGGAGATGGTGGCTCCTCCTGCAGGTCATCCTTAAGAAATGGGAAAGAGAAAGCGAGGAATCGTGATCGTTGGAAAGAGGAAGGCCTATGCCCAGCAGTAGGACAGTACGAGCTTGGTAGTTAGATAAAAAATAATGAAAACTTGTGATTGATGATGCTTGGCGAAACAGGAGTTCGGAACAATTTATGATGGTGTGACTCATAGCCACACGATCATAAAAATATGATTATGCTGGCGTGTGAAAGGTAAACGAATAAAAATATGCAACTTAGTAATTACACATTTAAAAAAAAAATCGTCTAAACTAATCTATGAAAGGTTTTTTTTATTAATTTAGGTTTTTATATTGTTCTTAGGGGATATATTCATGTTTTTCGTCCCTGTCTTCAAAACTTATTCTTTTTTAAAAACGCTTTAGCTTTAGAGATTGGAACACTTTGTTGGTTTTCGAAGTACTAAATAATATATATCATTGTGTTTGCATCGCGTGCGTGACATCGCGACTTTATAGCGGAATTGGTCGATACCATAACGGCATAACTTATAGCGTTCGCGACATTGACAGCTAGAGAGGGTCTATAGTCGATAACCAATTTGTAGGTTACAAGGGGGTTGGAATATTATCATTCTACCGTACATCCTCACCTTTTTCTTATTTTGATAAAGCATTAATTAAGTGTATGTAAAGTGATTTAGATAGTTGTAACGTAACGAATTTGTTTTTAGATAATAAATGACGCTGATACCAGTGACCTGCAACTTACACTGTTCCAATACCGGACCTGTCCGTTCTGCTGTAAGGTTCGATCGTACTTGGACGCACGCGGCATCAGCTATGAGATTGTGGAGGTAGACGCTGTTCTTCGGCAGGCCATCAAGTGGTCAGGTTACAAGAAGGTGCCAATAGTGCTGGCCAAAGTTGATGGTGGATATCAGGTAAATTAAAATGTTTTTTAGACTAAGGCCCGTATTACAGAACATTGCTCAATATTCAAGCATTACTTAAAACTAGATTCAAGCCATTTGATTGGTTGAAACTAGTTTTAGGAAACGCTTGAGTTTTGAGTGACGTCTAAATGTTGATTAACACGCATCCCTACGCCAAATAGATAGGTACCTATGCCTTCATAATATGTCGAACAATTCGTTCATTCAAGACAAAGTTGCTAGCCCTCGTTATTAGATTGACTTTCTATACAGAGTTGGCAAGTGATTTTATGATAACAACTGTTTCTCTCTATAACTTATTAATTTGACGAGCTTCTTTGCGGTCGCGTTTTAGCAATGGCAAAGAAATTGAGTAACTTTTAAATGAACACTGAATTAATAAGAATGGGGAACTTTTATAAAAAAATAACTAATAATCCAAAAGATGTCGTTCTGTCAAATGAAAACCCCCCCTCCAAAATTATTCGCTATAATCCCGCCATTCTTGAGTTTTGCAATTAGCAACAGATTTAACCATTCATTTTTATTAGGGATCCGTATCCGAAGGGCACCAACGGGACCCTATAACTAAACGTGTCTGTCCGTCCGTCCGTCTGTCTCATCAACCGTAAGAAGTAGATAGTTGATATTTTATTGTATTTCTACTGTCGCAACAAATAAAATCATAAATTAAAGGAATTCTCATACAAGAAACGTTATTGTGTCGACGTTTTTTTTGCTCGATTTTAATATTGTATTGCGGAACCTTTAATTTGGATGTAAAATTCGCACTTGGGCGGGTTTTTTTTTGTATATATCCGTGAATTTAAATAAATAAATGACATTTCAGCAACTTTTGGACAGCACAGCCATCATATCAGTCCTTGAGACGTACTTAAGAGACAAGTCAACTGGTTTGCGAGAGATTATTAAGTTCTACCCAGCGACGAAGTTTGTCAACGATGCGGGGACGGAGACCACAGACATTGCCAACAAATACTTCATCATGCACCAAGCTAACGTTCCTGATGAAAAGGAGAAAGCCCTTGAAATGTAAGTCTGGTCTATAGTCCATTTGAAATAAAATTACACATTTAAACAATTCTTTTTACTGTCCGTACGACTGATTTTGACTTTTATGCGTTGGTGGCATGATAAATGGCGGCTGCAGTAAATAGTTGGTTATTTAAACCACTTTTTATGCGATCCTTAAGACTAATGATAGTGAACAAGGTTTTTGTTTAAATGTCTAATGTTAGTGTGAATGGAGACTTAGACGCTTTTGTAAGAGGTAGTCAAGTGGATTTTCTTCTTAAACTTTTCTTATTTGGTAAACAAGACAAACACGGGTCGAAAAACACTAATTTTGGCATGTTATGCCAATATACGTAGTGAAGGTCCAAAAGTTTCCTATAAGTTTTCCCGGATAAATCCCAAACTACATTATTATTATGCAATACAGTCCCCCTCTATTTCAATACACTTTTCGCATCGCTTTGTTAACTTAGTTTAGTTAGTTTCTTTTAAAAAAGTTTGTCTTCAAAATGTGCCAGAACCGCGAACTTCACCTCTATCCAGGTTAAACTTTTCCACGCAAGTCAGATTCCAAATTTGAAAATAAATAATAATCGCTTAGGCCTAAGTCGAGACTATGGGGTGGATGGTCGAGATCAGTGAAACCGCATTAGGGAGCGTTCAAGTATTACGTAACGCAATTTTTGAAGATTTTAGAGTGTTTCTGAACAGCGGAAAGAAGTTTTGGGACTCATCTTGCATTGACCTTATTCATACCTAAATGCCCATGTAGGATTCTAAGCACTGTTGATTTCAAAAGCCCCGTCATAGCTGCTAAATCTTTTGTCATCAGCAGCCTGTCCTTCAGTACTGTTTCTTCAACAAATTGAATGTTTTCACCAGCAATGGCCTCAGACGCCTTCAGGTGCAAAATGTCCAATTCTCAAAATGTCCAACGCTGTCAAAATGTCCAAATACCCAAAATGTACAATTGTCAAAAGGTCCAATTCTTAAAATGTCCAATGGTCAAAATGTCCAATTCTCAAAATGTCCAATGATCAAAATGTCCAATTCCCAAAATGTCCAATCTTTGAGAATGTAGCAAATTTGTTCAATAACTCATCTAAGCGCTTTTTTAGGGTTCCGTAGTCAACTAGGAACCCTTATAGTTTCGCCATATCTGTCTGTCCGTCTGTCTGTCTGTCCGTCCTCGCTTAATCTCTGTGACTGTTAGCACTAGAAAGCTGAAATTTGGTACCAATATGTATATCAATCACGCCGACAAAGTGGTAAAATAAAAATTGGAAAAAAATGTTTTATTAGGGTAGCCCCCCTATATGTAAAGTGGGAAGTGTTTTTTTTTTTTTATTTCAACCCTGACGTGTGATGTATTGTTGGATAGGTATTTAAAAATGAATAGGGGTTTACTAAAATCACTTTTTGATAATGTCAATAATTTCGGAAATAATCGCTCCAAAAGTAAAAAACAATGTGTCTCCCCCCCCCTCTAACTTTAGAACCATAACTTTAGAAAATATGAAAAAAATCTGAAAAGTAGAACTTTATAAGGACTTTCTAGGAAAATCATTTTGAACTTGATGGAAAGAACAGTATTTGTACAAAAAAGACAAAAAGGTTGTACAAAATAATTTCTGGACCAAGTTTGTAGTATAATCGTATATGCAAGCATTTTTTTAAACTCATTAGTGGGTACACTTATTGTGACGGACGGGAAACTACGGAACCCTACACTGAGCGTGGCCCGACACGCTCTTGGCCGGTTTTTATAATTATTGATCTTTCTATCCCCTAATATATTGTATATCTTGCAGTCCCCTAGAATTAAAGTAACGGTTCCCTTAATTATCCACAATGTAGATCTTATGAATGTATAAAAATAAAATTTAAATCTTGTTTTTAATATTACTTAAGTATTTGCTTAAATAAAAATAAAAACCCGTTTTTTTGGGTGTTTATGGGTGTTTACGGGAGTTTATTGGGAATTTATCAAAGCACCGGGAATAAACCCGGTGCTTTGCCCATCACTATGCAGAAGTAATCACTGCCAAACAAGCGTGTCTTCGATATAGTCTTTAATCTTCTATTAGGTTTTTGGTTAGGAGACGCGGGAGAGTCAATATTGTTAACGACTTTATTAACATTTGCATGCCTAATAAAAGGTAGATTGCACGTACAAGGCTCACTTAATTATTGTTCCATCCAATCATTGTTCCATCCAATCATTGTACCTACAATCTATGCAAATGAATTTTACTTTACTTTACTTTGCTTGAGGTAAAAAGACAGTAGTCAAGCAAGCGCATCCAATTTGGCTGTCAAATAAAACATTCTGATTGTTATTGATTACTACGAGTACTATAAGTATGTACATTGACACTTACAATGCTTCTTTAACAACGAGAACTGTGGGAACATCAACATTTATAACAAACTAATGAAAGCATTGTTCAGTTTCTAGTTTCTAGAAACATTTCGATACTGGTGAGTTTTCTGTACCTATCTATAAGTACTAATATTATAAAGCGGAAGAGTTTGTTTGTTTGACGAGGAAGATTGTCCGTATACAGCATCCAAACGTTGTTTGATTTCAACTGGCGTCTTTGCCCTCTTCTGTCAAAAAATTGATCACGACTCGACACTCAATCTGATCCACTTCAAATTTGTTGACTTTCCGAATTTAAAAGGATATAACTTTATAATACACTAATAATTTAAATTGTGGATGGGTCAAATTATATTCAATGTTAACCTAGTTTGATATCTTTCATTACTCAAAAGCGGGTAGGCCGGAAACTTTTGGACCTTACTACGTACATTAAATTAACATAATTTCTCCCGTTCTGGGAGAGTGGGATTGTTTGTTTAGAAAACAACACTTGACTTTAGAATTATTATTTAGTTGTAGAGTTTGCAAAACAAGTTGATTTTGTTATTAGCATTGTTTGTAGCAGTAGGTAATTATTGAAAATGCAAATGCGTGAATGGAGTAGAGCGGTGAGGGAGAAACCGCTCGAGCGAGGGGAATAACATCACTTTATTTATCGTTCGCCCCTCCATTCAAGCGATTCTCCTGGGAGGGGAACGAGGTGAACTCTGTGTTCATTCATAAAGCCCGAGTGTTTGCCTTGTTTGTTGAACTTTTTGTCGATCGATCGTGAACACGTACATAGTGTAAAACGTGTAGTATACTACTATAATGTAACGCGATTCTAATCTTTCTGTAGTCGAGCGTGCGTTGTTGCGATCTGCTTAAAAAAAAAATTGTAAAAGAGGATTAATGGTTCACAAGTGATTTAATTTATAACGTCTCTATCTATATTTATAGTATACTAGCTTTTTTGCCCACGCGGCTTCGCTCCCGCTCTTCGTTACTCCACTCTACTATACCCTACTCTGCCCTACTATACCCTACTCAACCCTACTTTATCGTACTCTACCCTACTCCACCCTACTCTACCCTACTCTACCCTACCCTATCCTATTCTACCCTACTCTACACTACTCTACACTAATCTACTCTACACTACACTACCCTACTCTACCCTACTCTACCCTACTCTACCCTACTCTACCCTACTCTACCCTACTCTACCCTACTCTACCCTACTATACCTACCAAAGTTCACATAAACCATCTACTAAATAGTCCGAACAAAGCCTAACATTTGGTTTGGATAGGTGAGCCCGTTCTTGAGTTATAAAGTTACAACGAAAAGTGGCATTGATTTATATATGTATAGGGTACAATTTTGCACAAAGTTTACTTTTATGACGTAGTTAAGCTATTCGATAGGATTTTCCGAATTTCAACCACTAAGGGGATAAAACGGAGATCCGAGACTTGTATGGAGAAACAGCCTTTCATGCGGGCGAAGCCGCTAGTAGAAACTAGAAATGGTACAAAAAACAGCTTTCTGCATCTGTTCATTTTCCAGCTGTCGCAACCAATTTTGATACGGTATTCACAAATAAAAAATCTATATATATAAAAATCAATGCCACTTTTCGTTGTAATTTTATAACTCGAGAACGAGCTCACCTATTCAAACCAAATGTTTAGGCTTTGTTCGGACTATTTAGTAGATGGTTTATGTGAAGTTTGGTAGGGTAGAGTAGGTTATAGTAGGGTGGAGTAGGGAAGAGCGGGAGCGAAGCGGCGCGGGCAAAAGCTAGTAGTGTATTACTTGAACTTGTGCGAAGTGGGGGCGAGCTACAAAGAAATCTAGGACGTTTGCTTTTGGTGTAGCATTTTTAACCCTTGACTGCACATCATTAGTCGTAGAATGAGCATCATAGTCTGTGTATCTTCTAGTGAAGAGCGCCAGTGGCGTCAATGGGCGGACCGCGTTCTCGTCACAACGTTGTCTCCGAACGTGTATAGGACTACGGCCGAAGCTCTGGAGACTTTCAAATGGTTCGAGGAGGCTGGAAACTGGAGGAAGTTCTTCCCTGCCTGGGAATGCAATCTTATGGTCTATATTGGAGCCGCGGCCATGTATATGATTGCGAAGAGATTGAAGGCAAGGTAATGTCTCATTTTATACATGCAGGCCATGGCACATGCAATATTGCCGTCTATTGCCGTCTATGAATGTACTGGAATCATATTCATAGGCCGGATGCTGATCGTCATTCAATAGGAGTGTCTCTTCGATAGTTGTGTTTCTTCTTTACGTGGTCAGGTCTGGGGGGTCACTGTGGGCCATTATTGCAGCACAATCTATTCATGTCTAAGTGGTCGTTGTGTTTAAGCTATTGAAACATAGATAAATACAATGCAATCCGCAAGAAGAGAATTTGGGGAGGCCCAGTAGTGGAAAAGTATAAGCTAAATAAAATCTATTCTATTAGCATTGCATAATTCTGCATGAATCTAATCGGCGACTTCATCTTCAACCTTAAATACAAATTTTTTCAGGCACAAGATCAAGGACGATCCTCGCGAGTCTCTTTACGACGCGGTTAACGACTGGATGGCTGCTGTCCAGAAGAAAGGCACTGCGTTCCTCGGCGGCAACAAGCCCAACCTGGCTGACGTCGCCGTCTTTGGAGTCCTCAGCAGCATTGAAGGTTGTGGAGCCTTCCAAGATTTGAAGGACAACACGGCAGTCGCGAAGTGGTACTATGACACAAAGAACGAAATACAGAATCAAATGGGTAAAGTTATTGCCGTTCACGCTTAGACGTCAAAGGTGAATACACATCGACTTTTTGCAGTGCTTCTCTAGCCATATTGCCTTTGCCGTCCTACATTGCAATGCAGGCGCGATTCCGTCGTGCTGCAAAAAGACTGTGTAACCACTTAAAAATCGTGTTTTGGTGTTGATCAGCAACAACGACATTATTCTTTGTCGTGGAGATATTATTTTAAGTTCGTGACTCTATTCAACAACTAGAGTTTGAGATTATGTTATGCATATCTACCTAGTTTTATGTCGAAGCTCATTGGTTGCCGGTGTTATGTGAAGTAGGATTAGGCTCAGTACCTAAGATCTCGTAATACGTACAAAAACGAGAAAAAAAATACACTTATACATATATTCGAAAATTGTCTCAAGTGGAAATGTGACATACAAATTTTGATCATCACGCCTGCGAGTGTTGTTATTTAGGTTTGAGATTGAGGTACTTCAGTCCTCACCGAAAATTCACTTTTAAATGTTTTTAGAAGTTTCATTTGATAGAGCGAGAAAGAGAGTGACCGCCGCGTCGAACCGACGAGGCGGTCGGCGACAGATTTAGTTCAACCCTTAGAATATCTTAAGTGTTTACTAGTGTCCGACCGAAACTGGTTTTTCAACCGAAACCGAAACCGAATTTCGGCAACAGTCTCAGTTTCGGCCGAACCCGAAACCGAAACTTCCTTAAAAGGATCATGTTTTGAGGGAAAAATAAAGAAAACGTTATTGTATCAGTCAGTCCTTATTTTTTTTAATGCATTTTAAATTTAGGTATTTATAATCGTTGACTATGATGAATTTTAGTGCACTCGATTTTAGTTTGAAAGTAGGTTAAACGAACTGCAAACACAAGCGAGTCACGACATGAGTAGACACGTGGACAGGGCAAAATGTCTTCGTTGCTTACTCGCTTGGAAGGAATTTAACGCGCTGAACATAACGGATCACAGCGCGAAAACTCCCGAGTGCAGTTTCGGTTCCGGTCGTAGGTTCGGCAGGTTTGCCACCGAAACCGAAACTAAACAGGAACTCGTTTTTTTGCCGAAACTGGACCGAAACCGAAACCGAACATTCGGTCGGACACTAGTGTTTACTATCTTACTAAATTTTTTCTTGCGACTCCACACTTAACTTGATAACTTGCTAGCGTTTTTCCTCGTCTTGATAACCGTGACTTATTCCACAAGGTCAGTTATTTTTATATAAGTAATTAAAATTGCATATTGAAACTTAGCGGATCCAGACATTCTGAGATTCCTACACATTATCAGTTTTACCTCTTGTATGATATTAGATTAACAGATTTACTAAAGCGTAAAATCAGGAAGGTATTTAAACACGTCTTGTTTATATATTTCGTTTTAATTAATTAAGAACAACTTCTTTTTAACATTTTGGCGTGTGTTTTGGAAATTCAACCTTTGCGAGAGTCAAAAAGAGATTTTGTTAATGTTTTGTTTTATTGTTTCGTTAATCAACTGAAAACTTGGCACGAATAATTTTCTATGGAAATAATTATGTTTGCCATTATGAGATTTTTAAACCTTCCCGTCAATGGGGGTTAAGAGGGAGTTATATAATAATAATAACTTTAAAAGATAACACCTGGTTTCTGAGAGTCTGATCAACGTAAAAATAACTGACTAGCTAGCTGTCAAATCTCTGAGCATGACAAAGTTGAATGATACGAGTATAGTAGTTTGATTAGCCTTTCAAATATCGGGTGCTAGCAAGTTTGTATAGTTGGATCAGTATTTCTAGACATTAATCTTGAAATAAACAAATATAGGTTTTGGCAAAGGGGTGTCGTGACCACTGACCACTTGGAGTCCGGAACTGTTTTGATAAGGAGTCAGGTACTCCTCATACTTATAAAATATTCAGATCATATCTATACATATTATCATACTACATAATGTACGACTTGGTGAATAGAACACACAATTGATAGCATCATTTTAACTATGTATAAAATAAACACAAGCGATGAACGCTAAGACTTAGGTTAGTTCAAAAACCAATTTAAAAGTTGCCCAATATAAAATTACTAGCTTCTGTCAGCGGCTTCGCCCGCGTGAAAGTAGAAAATTATCTCAAGGGAATAAAAGGATAAAAAATATTCTATGGTGTTATTCAAATTCGTACACACCGAAGCCGCCGTTCGGCACGAACCTGGCGCGAGCGAGCGCGAGCGTACCATTCCGCGCGCTCATTGGGCGTCGTGGATCGCGGCGCGGCAGGCCGGTGTACAGACACCTTTTGAATATAAGGCAGGGCGCAAACGTGGGCACTTTTGTGTCTTGTGTCAGATACAAGCTACCGAGCAATATTCAGTATGAAATCATCCACTCCCTGCGCACTCGTAAACATTTTTTGTGTCCAGATGCTTCCACTTAACACATACTCATGATGACCAAAAAAGTGTTCTGTGTCGGTAACTGGAACAAAGTGTGTCTCCGTTTTTCGCAGCGCCTTAAGGAGAAACAAAAAAACTTTCGCCTCAAAATACTAATGTGATTAGTTTTATTATTCCTGATGGCCACTACTTACTGCTGTTGCTGGAATCTATTTACGGTTTTTATATCATTTCGTGTTGCCGAGTGACTGTGTTGTGGAGGTCTAATAGGCAGTCACTCCATTAGAACACATGTATACTGCCGTATCCGGTTAGATTGGCAGCCTATCCCAAACTTGTTAGTTAAAGGCTAAAGAGGATGATATGATATCATTTGCTGATAAGAACGTAAGGGGCTATTGAAGTATTAAGTAAGCACTGCCCTCCAAAAAGGGGGGGCTTTTTGCTTTGCTTATTTTTGATGACATGGGGTCTAGATGGTGATTACGTCAGCGGTATATATTTTTTATAGTTTTTAACAGAACGATGTCGATGTTTCAAGATCACAAGACAGTAAGCAGACACACACACACCTCATTAATCAGCATACATGTAATGTCATGTCATGGATTCGTGTGTCATGGACTAGGAACTGTGAATTAATAATGTCAAAATTTTAAATTAACCTAGCTTTTTTTCCTTTCTTTCATATATGTATTCCTTTTTTTTAGACTTACAACTAATGCACATCAATTAATAAACAAACTAACATATTGACGAATGCACGTAGAACCAATGTTTACGTAAGCTTGGGGGAGGGGGGTGACAGCTTTGCTTACTTTTGCTAACGAGGGGGAGGGGGCGTTAATATTTTCAAAAATATCTGCTTGCGTACCAGTAACCTAGCTAAGCGTATTACTTTGTGTAATTTATTTTATCACCACTGCTCTCAAAACGGTGAAGGAAAACTCGTGAACATCTCGAAGACATCTAACATCCACTAACCCGCACTGGGCTCGCGTGGTGGATTAAGGCCCACTCCCTCTCCTAGAGAGGAGGCTTGAGTACAAGCAGTGGGAATAATAGAAGGCCGACTATGATATGCTATGCTGCATAAGTAATACTTGAACGGCCCCTAACATCTATTACCATCTAATGATGCGTCACGAGCATGCGTGAGATATGTCTGGAATAACATTTTTCACTGCACAAAACGATATTATATTTTGTGTTTTGAGACGAGATGCCATTTCTCGCATTAGGTCAGTAACTTGCCGTTTTCCTCGTTAGAAACATAACAAGCTATAAGTACGCCATGACCTTGCTGATTACGTAAACATGAACCGATATAAAGTGTGTGGCAAACTACATACATATAAGTACACGCGCTAACCAGTGTCGGTGTGACGTCATTACACAGCATGTGAGCGAGATAAGTATCCGCTATTTTACGAGTACTTACATTTGAATGCATTCAGTTTGTTACTGGCTACAGACATTACCTTACCTTTATGATTGACTAGCTTTTGCCCGCGGCTTTACTCGCGTAAAAGTAGGTTTGTTCATTCAAACTTTGGATGTCATAACATTTCATTCTCTTTGGGGGTAATAATACTATAAAGAAATACTAATACTATAAAGAAGTAAAGTTTGTTGCAAGTACTGGTCAGAAGGCTAAAATTTGAAGAATGCCTTTAAAACCAGACAACACTTACACAAGCATAAACGAAAGGGCTACGAGTACGCTAGATTGTAAAGTAGCCTCAGACGTTTGGGCAGTTAACTCCTTATCTTTGAAGACAGCAGGAATGGTTGGTATATTATCAGCTCTGGTTATATGGCGCGGAGACTTACTTGCTGAATACCTTGTCAAGGTTTTCCTTACCAGTCTACTCATCGCAACATCCCCTTGTAAAAATTATCTTCGATCCAAAACTAGTCAGCGATAACTATACCCGTCTTTCAGCCTCATAAGCGTCACCTCATTCTGAAGGCGCTGGAGAAGCTAGGGACAAGACTGAACAGAAAATACCGGAAAATTAACCGAATCAGCACTCCATAGCGTAGACACACGTTAGGAAATGTTCTGGCTGAAATCTCAATCCAGCGACCCTACCACGAGTTCATAACGCGACCCATTTGACGACCAGAACTGGACTGTTAAATGATGGTATAGCTCCATCCCAGTCTCGTTCGTACGCCTGACATTTCAGCACGTCGTGGTAAGGCCCCTGATCGCCTGTATTGATATAGAAGATGCAAGTGTCTATCATAAAAACTTCGCCGGCATTAGATGGTATTGCGCCAACGCTCGTAACCAAAAAAAAAACACCTAGTAGCGCATTGCACCTAGTTCAATTTAGTAAGTACAACACTACACGTGGTATCGAAGTACAGGCTGCCTACGGGGTGGGGTACTATCACCAGTGGCGTGCCTGATGCCTTTACAGGGGGCAAGCCAAGGAATCTTGACCTAACTACTACTTACCTATTAAAAAAAATCTCGTGCTACCACGTGTCATCAGTGCAGTAATGCTGATTTTTCTGAATTGCTACACAACTATACAAATATAATGTTAATAGTAAGTAATAAATAATGATAACAAAAGCTTCACCACAACAACTTTATCATCATACCAATAATCGTGAAGTTTGAATACATGAATAGAAAAAAAATAATTGTATTCTAATTCAAATTGTCTATCTTTATTTAAAAATGATTTTATTACTTACACCAGCGTAAAAAGTTTGTGAACGTTTTAATTCTACCAACAGCTGATTTTCAATTGCAATCAAAGATAATTCGGAAAGCCGCTCTTGTTGTCGAGTGCCGGCCGGCCGGCCGGGATGGTCAGCCAATACTTTAAAACGATTAATTTGAACTTAATGAATATCTAATGTAAGGTTGAGTTGAGTATGAAATAAAACAACCGAGTACTAGATACTTATATAATGTTACTTTTTTGACGCCATCGCCATCTAGTTATGAATGTGTAACTAATACATAATTTTTTTTGAAATCTTGGTGTTTCAAACACTTGTTCTTTATAATAATATGTAATATTATTGGCAAATACTCACAATTGAAACAGCGGTAGCTTTTCGTTGTTCGCTTTTTTAAAACACACTTATCACTTAACCGTCGAGAAAGAGAACCAACTTTCTATTGGTGGTTTACAAAAAATAAAATGAAATAACAGCGTTCAAGTACTTTTGAGAATTTTCATGGCACTCGCGAAGTTATTTGAGTCATACCTGATGTATTCCAAGCATTGTTATTAACTTTTCTGAGAAATATTCAAAATAGTAAAGTTTTATGATTATAATTACCTATCTTTAAAACTCAAACCCTACCTGGCCAATATCAATTCCACACATAATAATATCCACACACAACCACAAGTATAGTTTCCGAATTATGACGGAAAACAAAAAAAAACTATCAAAACAATAATTACGTACAACACGATAACCGATCAAAGCAAAGAACTGAGTACTTTTTAGTTCGTACAGCTTTACGCGTCATAGAGGGCGCCTCGTATTATAATATGCGTAAAAATTTGTCAAAAAAAAACCATTCATAAATTTACCAAAGCCCAGCTTTTTTTTAGAACAAAATGTTCGACGAGCATTTGCACACAATAACAAATTACACCCACACACACTCAAAATTTGACGTTTTTATATCAAAAGTAGAGATAGAAGATAAAGCCTCATAAAAGCCTTTGAGGCAGAAAAAGACAACAACACATTAGTGTTCATCTCTTTCTTTTGTTAAGTGTTAGAGTGAGATCGGAGAGATTTCGCTCAGAATGGCATCCTCGCTTCGCCCTGGTATCGTCTTATGAATGATTTTTGAATTCCGCACAACACAGTGGCAACTTAGCGTAACCGCGTAAGCGCGCGAAGTTTAAAGTTTAGATTTTTGTGATAATTAATTGATTGGTCGTGTTCTATGAATTAGGTGAGGTTTTGGTAGGGCAAGCCGGGCTTTTTGGCTTATATGGCGGGCACGCCACTGACTATCACCACTCTGTAGAATCTAGTCCACCTCATCACAGTTCAAAGATAGCAGTCTGTATTCAGTAAGTTAAGCAGATGACCAGTTTTACTATGATATTGTTATCCAAAAAAGGGGTGTGGAGGTCAGGCAGTCATTCCACGTAAAAAACTAGTATTCACTGTAAAGTTAGTTCGAACATCAACCTAGTGTGAAACAGCTAGGAAGATGTTAATATTTTAAAGATTTAAAGGCATCACTCCGCCTGTGACGTATTATTCGAATTGTTAAATAAATTATTCAACATCTAAAACTGTTAGCAAATTGTTAATATTACTTAGTTTAATCTTGAAGCACCTACTGAGAAATATATAATGTATTTACGGAGAATATCTACAGTTAGATCGCAAAAAAATTTAACTGCTGTTTAACTATCATAAACATACCCTGTTAATTATAAAATCAAATGTATATTTGCTTGTTATAAGATTATGTGCCTTCCATCTATTATAACATTCATAGTTTTACTCTATATATATATTCTGATTGTTAGAGTTTTATAGAAATGTCAAATATAAGCCATAGACAAGATGCCTTAGACAAGAAAGAAACCAAGAAGCTATAGACAATTTGTAATTTTTATTAGCTGTCAGCACCACTTCACGCGACGTAGAATAATGTACGTAGTTTTGTGCCTGTTTCAATTACCAATTAGAAGGGTGTCGAGCAATATGTTAACATGTGATTTTATTGTTTAGTAGTTGTTATAAAATACATGGTTATTTATTTGTTATATTTTTTATTTTTACTCCACATGCATTTAATCGTGAAGACGGACACAGTTCGCGGTAGACAATGAAGAAGGTGGTTGGATGATTTAGTTATTTCGTTGGAAAATCGGATGAAGCAGCACTGGCTGACTGGATGACTGATGAAAAGGCCTTTTCAGCAGTGGAAAAGGTAGTATTATTTCGTAAAAATTTTACGTAAAACAAATATAAAAACTAGAATAATTGAGTACAATAACTGAGTCTGAAATATTGACTGTTATTCAGACCTAGTGGTCTGAATAACAGCCAAGAAAGTCTTCTAGATTTAATTGAGTTCAATTTATATTAGACTGTAATCTGTTAC
This sequence comes from Mythimna ferrago, assembly GCA_910589285.2. Classification (NCBI taxonomy): domain Eukaryota; kingdom Metazoa; phylum Arthropoda; class Insecta; order Lepidoptera; family Noctuidae; genus Mythimna; species Mythimna ferrago. The sequence goes on along the minus strand of OU342673.1, from coordinate 20,106,586 downwards.
AAATGTTGTTGTTTTGCAGAAAAACGGGAAAATAAATTCTGCTAGAATAACGTTGCACCTGTAAGATTATTCTAAACGGATAACCGGTGAGATAAATATGGACAGATAGCTTACATTTGTGAGTAAATGTGAGCCAAAAATTAAGATTTGTTCGTCAGAGGGTTTTAGAGATACCTATTTAATTGCCTTATATAATTAATATAAATAGAGGTTAACATTTTGCAGAAATTTGGTTTAACTGAAATTATGAAACGTTCGCCCATAGAATAAACATACATGAGGCGCTCTTAATTTATGATTTAAGAGAGCCTTTTTAGGGTTCCGTAGTCAACTAGGAACCCTTATAGTTTCGCCGTCTGTCTGTCCGTCCTCGCTTAATCTCTGTGACCGTTAGCACTATACCTTTTTTGTCCTATGATGAGTTCCCTGACAGTTCTTGTCTGACAATTATAGTGATGTGACCTAACGAAATTTAATCGATTTTTTACAATAACGAATCAGTTGGCAAAGAAAATGGAATCGGATTACCGATTTTAGATTTATAGATGATAAATGTGAAAGTGTGTATGTGTGTGTGGATGTTTGTTACTCTTTCACGCAAGAACTAGTCTACTAGTCCAAGATCCTAAGGCCGCCAGACGTCATGTATTTTCTGACGAACGAAATGTGGACAATTGAGTACTATTAGTATGTACTAAGGACGCATGCCTACCTGCTAGCTTGCTTAGACGGCCAATTATCAGATATCAGGTAATCAAGGTACATAAAATTATTACTTACCTCACGTAAATTCTACAAAATACGTAAAAATCAGCTTTGAGAATTTACGTGAGGTAAGTAATAATTTTATGTACCTTGATTACCTGATACCTGAAAATTGGCCGTCTAAGAAAGCTAGCAGGTAGGCATGCGTTCTTAGTACATACTAACAGTACTCAATCGTCCACATTTCGTTCGTCAGAAAATACGTGATGTCTGGCGGTCCTGGGATCTTACTCTATACGGATTTTAAAGAAGTTTTAGAGTAAATAAAAAAACCTGACAAAAACTAAAAACCTGAAATAACGCGGGCGGAACCGCGGGGGACGGCTAGTGGTAAATAAAATGCAGTCTGTATAAAATAATAATTTATTTATTATTCACTGTTAGAACTTGACTCTTGATTTGAACTCGTATCCATATCGGAATCGGAATCTTTTCCAACTAACCGCGATGATTAATTATTGGCCCTAATTCGGTCGATCCGGATATATTTATTCCAGCCCTCTGTTATAGTTTTTTGAGTTTTTTCTATTACTTTTTTCCAATTTTCTGCCGTTACATGCGATTACAAGATGGCCGCTCCGATTTTGTCGATTAGTGTGTCGTCGAGTAGTGTCAATCTCTATTGGCAAAAGTTCCGTTTAACGCATTACACATTTTTAAGTTCTATACTTTTTTATTTTATTTGCTTAATTTATTAACAGTTAAATATAACCACAATAATTTACTTATTAATTTACGAAAGACAATATTTTTTATATCATTTCATTTTTATTTTTTTTGCCAGTTTGTTTTTCAGTAATCTAAAGTAGTATGCGTGCCACGGAAAAAAATGAACTGTCAGGGAACTCATCATAGGACAAAAAAGGTATAGAAAGCTGAAATTTGGTACTAATATGTATATCAATCACGCCGACAAAGTGGTAAAATAAAAATTAGAAAAAAATGTTTATTAGGGTAGCCCCCTATATGTAAAGTGGGAAGTGATTTTTTTTTTTTAATTTCAACCCCAACGTGTGATATTTTGTTGGATAGGTGTTTAAAAATGAATAGGGGTTTACTAAAACCATTTTTTGATAATGTCAATAATTTCGGAAATAATCGCTCCAAAATTAAAAAACAATGTGTGTGTCCCCCTAACTTTTGAACCATAAGTTTAGAAAATATGAAAAAAATCTGAAAAGTATAACTTTATAAGGACTTTCTAGGAAAATCATTTTGAACTTGATGGAAAGAACAGTTTGTACAAAAAAAAAACAAAAAGGTTTGTACAAAATAGTTTCTGGACTAAGTTTGTAGTATAATCGTATATGCAAGCATTTTTTTTAACTTCGTTTACATATTTTATTATTCTGAACGTATCTTCTTTCAAACAAAAAGAATTTTTAAAATCGGTTCTCGCAATCCAAAATTACCACCGAAAACTTCTTCTGTTGCCTATGTATTAATTAATAACCCAATTCCCCGAGAGATGGCGCTGTACTTTTAGGATTTTTCCTGAGTTGATGGGGTCGGGTATTATCGAATTGTTCGGTTGGTCTCTCCTTGGCATTGACGGTATTATCTTATAACTACATAAAACTTCTATCTGGAACATGCTAAGGCAATTTAGAACAAAACTAAAATTCATTTTTTTAACGCCATCTATCAAAATGTTAAGGTAAAAACCAGTTCATAAATGGTTCGATAGATGGCGTTGCGTAATGACGTCATCTTTTTAAATGTCGATGTCAAGATTTTCCGTGCTTTCATGAGCTACCGTGGTAAAAAATCGTTTCTTCTTAAATATATTCGTAATTTTACGAGTGCACAATCGCTGAAATTTCTACTACTTGCATACTGTACTATTTTTGATTTAAATTAAATAAATAGCCATTTGGTACAGTGGGAATTTGTTATTGTGTCTTAGTAAATTATATTGAGGGTTTTATTTTTTAAACTCATAAGTGGGAACACTTATTGTGACGGACGGGAAACTACGGAACCCTACACTGAGCGTGGCCCGACACGCTCTTGGCCGGTTTTTTTTTTAGAGTAATCGCGCATTGTTCAAAACCTGAACACATTTTTTTTATTTGGCGCCCTTTTATAGCAGATTACGCTCTCATTTGTGTTCAATTTATTCTAGAAGATGATTATTCTGATGTTTAATATTTGATTACACTATTATCCTTCTTGATCGTTTTGGTTTAATATGTTTAAGAAGTTCTTTGAGGAATATAGTGTTAGGTTGTTTCAATTTCAATAAGACAATACATTCTGAGAAAAACATTTAATTAAATTTTATATAATTATAAAAGTCTCGTAACCTTTAATCATGTTATGTCGATTTCAATTTTAGAGTATACAACTACTTGTGTTCGAAAAGAAAACGATAATTTTAGTAAACTTTAGTAGTACTTAGTTTTAGAACTTGTACTGGTTTAGTTCGTTAAGTTAACGTCTTCTTTTCAAATCGACCTTTAGCATTTTAAAACCTCAACCAGTCAAAAAGAAATCTTATCTTATAATTATACATAGAGAAATAAATATTTACAAGCGCCTTACGAAACTGCTTTTATGAAAACAAAATATAAAAAAAATGCTTTAAAATTATCGCTAGTGTTTTGTCATTTCATGAAAGAACATAAAATCTTTTAGAAAAGATATATAAAATAATCTAGAAATTGCATGTATGGTTTTCTGGAAGTCATATGCCATTCTTCGTCTTCTCTTATTGAAGACTCATATTTTGTCCGCCCGTGTGTAGCGACTTGAATGGCGGAGTGTCCAAGACGATCAGGACCGAGCATTTGGCGTATCTTTTGAAGGAGCTCTACACTCATACTATGTTTGCATGGTTCTTTGATACCATGGGTAACCCTTCTGGCCAGATTGGATCTGTAGCGATCAACCTGAGCCTGCCCTCGATTCGGAGATTTCCATATAAGGAGCTTGTATCAGGAAGATTTTGTCGTGATATTCTTATCATCAAGCATAATTCAAATTTTGAGAGATCTGAAGATAAAACTGACCATGTGTGGTGGCTTTAATAAAGGAGATCTGTTTTAGATACACCACGACAGGACATCAGCAAGCGATTTGTGTATATTGTAGTGAGAATCCGCGGTTGGCGATGTCGGGTGGAGTGACGGCGGTTGCTCCTTCGTTGGCGTTCGTTACCACGTATAGAACGAACGGCTTTGCCCCGCCTAAGGAATAATAAGAATGATTAAGGATACTGTTTTTAGTATTAGGTGTTTGATGTAGTTGCAGCGGGATTGTTAGAAAAAGCTACCGTTGCCCCTGAAATAGGTGGTTTTTAGGGTTCCGTAGCCAAATGGCAAAAAACGGAACCCTTATAGATTCGTCATGTCTGTCTGTCTGTCTGTCTGTCTGTCTGTCTGTCTGTCCGTCTGTCCGTCCGTATGTCACAGCCACTTTTTTCCGAAACTATAAGAGCTATACTGTTGAAACTTTGTAAGTAGATGTATTCTGTGAACCGCATTAAGATTTTCACACAAAAATAGAAAAAAAGCAATAAATTTTGGGGGTCCCCATACTTAGAACTGAAACTCAAAAATTTTTTTTGATCAAACCCATGCGTGTGGGGTATCTATGGATAGGTCTTCAAAAATGATACTGAGGTTTCTAATATCATTTTTTTCTAAACTGAATAGTTTGCGCGAGAGACACTTCCAAAGTGGTAAAATGTGTGTCCCCCCCCTCTAACTTCTAAAATAACAGAATGATAAAACTAAAAAAAATATATGATGTACATTACTATAAAAACTGCCAACGAAAATTGGTTTGAACGAAATCTAGTAAGTAGTTTTTTTTTTAATGCGTCATAAATCGAAAAAAATACACTTATTAAAACATCGATCAAAGTTACAACACATTACAAGAACTTTTATATTATGTTACTTGCTGCTACGGAACCCTTCATGGGCGAGTCCGACTCGCACTTGGCCGGTTTTTTTAAGTAAAAGTCTTCCTCTCTTGCCTCTACCGAGAGTTGGAGGAATCATTTCCACATAAAAAAGGTATCGGATGGAGTTAGGAGAATCGATCTCTCACTTGACAAGGCAAATAACCTACCAAGCCATAATACAAAATAAACAGAAGCGTACAACATTATCCCCCTGTTTTCCAGGGGTATCGTACTACTAATTGAATGCAATTAGTAGTACGATACCCTTTGAATGCAAGTAGTAGAGATCAGGTAGGAAGATGCTCTATGTAAACCACTGGCATTCAGCTGGATCTGGTTAAACGGGAAAACAAGTCCCTATGTAGTTGCGGAATAGGCAAGGCAGATATAAGCAATTAATGATTTAATATCTACTTGACAAAAAACACTTTAATCTAATATTAAATCCTCCAATTAAACTAATAATAATTCTTAAATAATTTAATTGTAAGAATTAGTAAGTAATGGCTAAAAAAAATTACTTTGTACTGGGACGAAGCCTACACCACAGAAGCGGTCAGTGCCGGCAGTCAAGCCCGTGGCTGCCACGATGGGGTTAGGTATCACCACGAAGTCCGTCAAGCAGTTGACGCCATTGACAGCTCCGATAGTCGTGCCGAGTACCGTGTTGTCAGCGCCTTCCACGTCTCCCGTCAGTGTAAAGGAGAATGCGTCTCCTGCGACCTGGCATGGAAAATAAGGGGTTTACTAACCTAGGATTACATGTTCATTGAGTATGTCGGCATACACATAAAAATGCGAGGGAGAAAAAAAACGTGCAAAACGCTGTGTATGTTATCTGGCGAAGCGATCCGGTCTGTTTTACGCGAATTCAATACGACCCATCGGGATGCCCTACGTTCGCGCGAAGTCGTTATTATTTAAAACAAGTTATCGCACCGCAAGAGTTTGTACAAAAATATCAAGCCAACTGAATGTTTGCGTTTCGCTTCGCTAATCACTGTACCACAACTACGTGCGGTTGGTCATGCATAGGTCCTAGCACTGGAAATATTGAAACCTGATTCATCTGTTGATATAGTACAGTTTAGCAAATAATTTCGTCTCACCTGGGCGTACTGTATGGCACAATAGCCGGCTTCCATTCTTATACATATGCCGTAGTTCATGTTGACGATCTGCCGGGTACCAGTGACCAGGGAAGCACTCAGAACTGCGTTGGCAGCTGTTCCGTAGTTGAAACTGTTGATCCTTCCGGTTATTCCAGTGTAGTATTGGAGACAGCCGTTCGGTGCTATAAGATTTAAATGTTTGTGTATTGCTCAGAGGTGTTCGAGAATTATACTTATGTAAGTTAAAGTCTGACAAGATCAGCCCCCCATAGACAAGTTATGACCGTTTCGTTTTGATTCTCTTGCGTCGAATGCCTCGAGTAGATTCCTTTGTTCTGACGTTATGTCAACACAGTCACGTGGTCAGAACAAAGGAATCGGAGGCGTGGCCTACTCGAGACATTCGACGCAAGATAATCGAAACGAAACGGCTGAAGTTGTGTCTATGCGGAGGAGTGAAATTGATATTGTAAAGAAACTAGGTACGTATGAAGATAATTATAAGAGAAGAGTAAGACCCAATTAATAATCGGGGTGAATGATAAAATAACTGGATACGAGGTCACCTCAGAGAGAGATCCAGTAGAGATTTTCCCCAAAAAATACGAGAATAAGGGTAGAAATATGTCTTGTAAAGACCGATATAGCAAGATCTACTTAGTTTTTTTTTAAATATAGGTATCACACATTCACGGCAGGTCACAGGCAGGGGTAGTTGAATGTCCGTTTAGAGCAGTTTTTCTGTGTGCGTAAGCATGCTGCGCTAGAACTTAAGAAAAAAGCATCTAAGGTACATAATACACATCTCAGACCAACCTGTGTTCGTCAAATAGAATAAGTACCGATCTATAGTAGTCAACGTCTCCAATAGGTTCGATTTTCTTTTGGCGGACAAGAAGTTATGGGCAGCAGGCTACAAGGCCGCAATAATTGCTTGTGTCTACAAACTACGCAGGTAGGAAGCCTTGAAGTGGCCGTCTTCGTTTAAGCCAACTACCGTTTCTGGGCGTGATAGAAACTAAACACCAAAAAAAAAATTAAAGGAAAATAAATAGTTACCTATCCCTGGACAGTCACATCCAAGCTGCACCAGCTTGATGTTCCACCGCCTTGCAAAGGTAGTCGCCAAGGTGGCAGATATGATGATGGTAATGGCAGTGTTTCCATTGAAGTCCACGAAGATCGTTTGGCCAGTGAGGTCTCCGCAGAGTAATGGAACGATGGTGTTTCCTCCTGTCACTGATATTGAGTCTGTACCGCAGTTGCCGTCGCCGTCAGGTTGTGCCAACACCAGGTCCAGGAAATCTATGCGGAGCTGGACATTGAAAGATTTAGTTTAAGTCTTCTTGTTAGTAACAGGTTTGCATTAAAAAAGTAGGATACATTTGCAAAGATAATATGCTCGTAATAGTGTAATAAGTAAGTATAAAGTAATAACATAAATCTAGAATCGTAAGAGAAATCTGATTCTAAATATTCTACTCCGCTTAATGATTCATCATAACTAGCCTTATTACGATCAGCATCTATTGTAGAACTATCATCATTTCAAGAAACAAGTGACAACTAAAATTCGCTTTGCCAACTACCTACAGATTTTTATTTCCTTCAAAAAAAATCCCAAGTTGTTTGACTTTTTAGACAGACTACGCCATAAATGTGGTTCCATTTTGTATTATCATCATTTCAGCCGAAAGCCATCGATTGCTGGTTTTCGCATCAACTGGTCCTGAGCTTCAAGCATCCAAAACATACTCGCCGCCCTCACCAGGTCCTGGGTACGCCTTGTGAGACCTTCCAATGCTGCATCTTCCGGTACGTGGTCGTTATTCCAAAGCCTTTTCTGCCTCACGATTTTGGATGTCCGATAAAGATGTTTAACAAATAATTTAAACATAAAGACGTTGGTCCTGCACCAGTACACTTACCGGGCGTGTTACATTGCCTTCGTCTTTGCATTGTTGTCGGAATTCATCTTTTGCACACAATTGTGAACAAAAATATCAAAATCCCTTATAAAAGTCGTGATGAACACTAGTTATACGATAAAATGCCTCAAAGCAGCGCTAGTAAACACCATAATTCGACGAAAAGAGGTCCTTATGACTTCTATACGACCACTACATGATCAAATAGTGATTAATCGACTGCTACGTCACTCTGTTATGACACTAATTTATATAAAATGAGCCTATTCTCGGTCGTATCAATGTGATAGCGACGTAATTACGACCTTTGCATAGAACCAAAAGTTGAAATCAGCACGTTGTGGCGACCTATCAAATGTTTGTTGGGAAATGTCACGTGTAGGTGCTTGGTAAATTACCGTTGAGATACGCAACTATAATATAAATTAGAAGAACTTTTATTATTATTATCATAAAGTTTACTTACCTGACAAACGTTTGCATTGCACCGATTCACAATCATGGAGCACGCCGGACCGCCGGCGTACGCCGCCGGGTACCCGGGGCTCGTGAAGTAAGTGTTGTTCACATTCGTAGTGGCACCGCATGAACGAGACACTGGAATATAAGCAGTTTCATGTGTTCAAAGTTCTTGGCAAATAGACAACGACTAATTAAAGTTTAAGGCTCTCTCAACTCGAAGCTACCTCAACTCGTAATAAACACACACACGATCCAGTTTGCAGCGAGCTTGAAGCGGCGTCCAGTAAACTTGACGGTGTGTGGCTATCAGTATGCATGCCAAATCTACTTGAAACAAAAATTTACGCCCGCTTTAACCACGCTGCAAACTTGACTGTTTTGTACGTAGAACGTCATTGCATGGCGTCGCGTGGCGTGGATCAAATGTAGCTCTATTAGTCTAGTTTCCATATAAAATATATGGAGATCGGCGTGTGCACAGTGTAGTTCTACCTTAAGTTAAAATACTAAAAATTCTGCCTCGATATTTGAAAGCACTAAATATGATTCAGGTGCAATGAAAGATTTTTGGTGGTTAGTGACTGAGAAGGATGCCAAATTCCAAAAAAGGGTTTCGGTTCTCACCAGTCAAAATCAAGGATTATTCTGTTGGCTTCTGTTTCAGACTTGTCAGTAGTACCTAAGTAGGCACCTATCAAAAAGATGGTTGTCATCATTATCACCAGCCGTAAGACGAGTACTGTTGTACTTAGACCTACACAAAGGGTCACAACAACGAAGTGTGTTTGAATCCTGAAGTTTAAGCCAGTTGAAAAAGTAAGTGGCACTTACCGACGCAGCAGCGGCCTCTCCTCGTGGCACAGGTCCCCGTGATGGTCCCGTTCAGGTTGTGGCACTCTCTACGCGCTAGACACGTGCCGCTCATGGAGTTGGTAGTGGCACACTCCGTGTTCGCAAATCTCACGATGCTCACGAAGGGGAATACTGCAACGACAGATGTTATAAATAAAAATCTACACATTTAAATTAGACAGATAAATCATAACTTTGAACAAGAGCTCCAAAACGTGTGTCTGACATAATTTGCAAGTGTTTTAGCTGGGAAGCTAGCGTAACTAACTCCTAGTTTAACACATCATTTATTTTGTCAGAAAAACATGCGATCACACCTTAACTAGGTGCAGTGTTTTTTTTTATTTAGCTGGGAAATCATCCAATGACTTTTGTCAGAGCTAGGAATGGGCAAAGCGAAAGGGCGTGTCGGACTTTTACTGACTAATACCTATTCCTTCTTTTTCTTGCATCCCAGGACTCTGGGGTTCCCTTTCGGACTAGGTGCAGTTTCGAAAATTATACCCGACTACGGCAAAGGCAAAAGAAGGGTTATGATTTGGAGATACGTTCATGGTAATGGCTGACATCGCGGCAGATCAAGGCGAAGATGGTGGAATTTGACTTTTGCGGACACGGCTGGCTCGTCTTAGCAGAAAATAGTCTAGTCAAATTAGGTCATTTTTTAATAAAGATTGGAATAAATTCTCTGGAGAGGCAAAAACGTTTCTGATGGTATTGTATGAGTGAAAAATAGAGTATAAAAAAAAAAATCATTTGGCACCCCTACGGAAGGGGGTGAAAACTGTTTATTGCTCATAACTAACCAGAGAATATAGGTGTGCTCACCATTTTTTTTTTATGGTATATTAAACCTCAACCTACATTATTGCATTTTAATTATTTTAATTCGACCAACGCAGCATTAGAAAAAAATAAAAATGTTATTTTTGGCCATTGCGGCATTGGGGAAAATTGTGTAGTTTTGTAAACTGAAGAAAGTGTTATACATTTCGACCTAAGTACATGATTAATTTTGCACCCCAGTGGGACGTATGGAAATTAGTTTTTCACGTTTTTTTGCTTCTGTACTTCGGGGGAAATTTAAGTAGTTATGAAAATAATCACAATTACATTAATTTGGGTTCCTTTATATTTGCACCCTATAAAAAATTAGCATTTTTTTAAGGAACATACGTTTTCTAGTGTTGTCTTAATTGCCAAAGAACTATTACGCCATGGAAGTGACAAGCGCGCGACACGGAATAATAAACTGACAAGAAGAGATAAGCGTAGTCATTACCTAGGAGTGTTGTGGGATGTATTTTACGAGGAAGGAGTACTTTCTGATTGTAAATGCTCTGTTAGTAAGTGTAAGTAAAGAAACTTAATTTTGTTTTTATAAAAAAAAAAAAAAAAAACAGTTAAAAAAACCGTCTTTGTTTAAACAAAAAAAACGAGAGTGTCCTGCAAGCATGTCCTTTGTTTATCTTCTATACATACATATAAATAAAATTGGAGTATCTGTTTGTAATATTGAAGTAACTGCTTTTTACTACATGCATACATAGTATATACGGTACATAGAGTTTGACCATCGAAAGAAGACAACGAATTATTAATCAAACGTTATGTATGGCAGCATTAAAAAAAATTAAGAATTGTCAAAATTGTTTTCCTGCATCTTATTATACTCATTTTGCTTAAAATAATGCCATAAACAATCACTAGTTCGATGGAAAGGCTACTATTTAATATAATGGACAAATTTAAAGACGCAAAAAGTGAATTAAATTAAAAACATGCAGATAAAATGCGACGGTTGGATACAATAATATCATTTCTAGGTTAGTTTTTTAATTACTATTATAAAAACTTGATACTTTTTGACTATTTAATAATTGTAATTTTACTCACACGGTGTATTATACTTTTCAGGAGGTTTCGGCAATGAGTAGACGAAACTCCTAATAATGAAAACAGTAAAGGACATGGAAAGTTGTATATTTCGTATGCGCGCTATCTAGCAAAGTAGCGGCGGACATTTGAACGATATTATATTCCATACATAATGACATCAATCGTCCATCTAAATTAATAAAAAAAATCGATAACACACAATTTTTTTTATTCAAATTTAAAGATTCCAGGGAAGTGTTCATTGAAAGGCCCACTGGCTCCACAAATGATTGGACCTGTGCTTTGTATAACATTCGATGTTGGCCTGGTATAAAGCGCCGTCAGTGCCGGTTTAAACCGACCCGGAGTCTATTGCTAATTCGACCAAGGATAGTGTTGAAAATTCCGGAAAGAAACAATTGTTTCTTTCAATGAAAAAAACAAATTGTGTTTTTTTTCCGTTTTTTCACATGTTGCATTGAAATTTTGCGGAAAAAATCGTTTGGGAACAAAATAGAAATCTTTCGAATGTTTTATTAATTGTTTCGGTTAAGCCTCCCCCAAGTGTCACCATAATGATCGGTGCCCACTGTTGGACACAAGCCTCTCCCAAGTATCGCCATTTAGGGCTTTAATGACTGCTGTCCACTGTTGGACATAGGCCTCCCCCTCGCTATAATGACCCATGCCCACTGTTGGACATAAGCCTCCCCCGAGTGTCGCCATTAGGCGCTAAAATGACTGATGCCCATTGTTGGACATAAGTCTTCCCTCGCTATAATGACCTATGCCAACTGTTGGGCATAAGCCTCCCCTAGTGTCACCACGTTGGCGTTATAATAACTGATGCCTACTGTTGGACATAGGCCTCCTCTCGCGATAATGACCTATGCCCACTGTTGGGCATAAGCTACCGCCAAGTGTCACCACCTAGGCGCTATAATGATTGATGCCCACTGTTGGACATAGGTCTCCTCTTGCTATAATGACCTATGCCCACTGTTGGGCATAAACCTCCCCAAGAGTCGCCATTTTGGCACTATAATGATTGATGCCCACTGTTGGACATAGGCCTGCCCTTACTATAATGAGCTAGGACCACAGTTGGGCATAAGACTCCCCAAGTGTCGCCATTTAGGCGCTATAATAATCGATGCCCACTGTTGGACATAAGCCTCACCCAAATATCACCGTTTAGGCGTTATAATGACTGATGCCCACTGTTGGACATAAGCCTCCCCCAAGTATCGCCATTTAGGCGTTATAATGACTGCTGTCCACTGTTGGACATAGGCCTCATAACTTGTGCGCCTCACCATCAGATTGCATCATCTAGTTTATATTAATTTTTAAAAAAAGTACGCATTTGAAAAAAACAAACATGAAGTTTTCGGTTTTTTTCATATTTTTCCGTTTTTTTCGGTTTTATTGGAAAAATACATGAAATTTATAATGTATAAATTTCTTGAAAGTTTCGAATGTTACATTGAATAAAACAACAGTATTTGAAAGAAACGGGAATATTCCCTGTTTTTTTCAACGCTAACCAAGGGGCCCCCTACCACTACCGTTATAATGATAGTATCCCCTCGCTATAATGACTCGTATCCACTGTTGGACATAAGCCTCCCCCAAGAATCACCATTTAGGCGCTATAAGGATTGCTGTCCACTGTTGGACATAGGCCTCATAAACTAGTGCGCCTCACCATCAGATTGCGTCATCTAGTTTATATTAATTTAAGAAAAAAGTACGCATTTGAAAAAAACAAACATGAAGTTTTCGGTTCTTTTCATATTTTTCCGTTTTTAGGGTTCCGTAGTCAACTAGGAACCCTTATAGTTTCGCCATGTCTGTCTGTCTGTCCGTCTGTCCGTCCTCGCTTAATCTCTGTGACCGTTAGCACTAGAGAGCTGAAATTTGGTACCAATATGTACCTATATCAATCACGCCGACAAAGTGGTAAAATAAAAATTGGAAAAAAATGTTTTATTAGGGTAGCCCCCCTATATGTAAAGTGGGAAGTGATTTTTTTTTTAATTTCAACCCTAACGTGTGATATATCGTTAGATAGGTATTTAAAAATGAATAGGGGTTTACTAAAATTATTTTTTGATAATGTCAATAATTTCGGAAATAATCGCTCCAAAAATAAAAAATCTGAATCATTTTGAATTTGATGGAAAGAACAGTTTTTGTACAAAAAGACAAAAAGGTTCTACAAAATAATTTCTGGACTAAGTTTGTAGCATAATCGTATATGCAAGCATTTTTATAAATTCATAAGTGGGTACACTTATTGTGACGGACGGGAAACTACGGAACCCTACACTGAGCGTGGCCCGACACACTCTTGGCCGGTTTTTTTTCGGTTTTATTGGAAAAATACATGAAATTTATAATTTATAAATTTCTTGAAAGTTTCGAATGTTACATTGAATAAAACAACAGTATTTGAAAGAAACGGGAATATTCCCTGTTTTTTTCAACGCTAACCAAGGGGCCCCCTACCACTAATCAATTAATTTAGTAGTGAGATACTAATTAACTCTTCGAATGCCGTAATTAGAGACACAATAGAAAGACTGGCTTATGTCGAACTGTGTAACTTAAGACATTCAAAAGGTTAATTTAGTACTTTTGGAAAACCTAGATGATGATCGTTTTTTGCATACCCCCAATGATTAGAATTTTACTTAGGACGTTTAGGTTTTCTTCTGACAAGTAATACAGAATTAAGGAGTCTTTTCGATGCTGATGGCGAAGCCTTTGTAAATTTATACAGAAAAGCTGTACAGTTAAGATTTATTTAGGATTACTTAGGATGCAACATTTATTTTTCTTTGAAGTAGTCTGATTTAGCAAATTTTTAAGTGGAGTAATCTTTCTGAGTGATTTTTCTCATCAACACGCCAACATCGATAGTCATCATCATTTCAGCTGAAAGGCTTCCATTGCTATACAAAGGTTTTTCCTATGTCACCACAACGGCCGGTCCAGTTTATCACGCCTCCATCGAATTCACGTGAACCTTACTAAATAAAAGGTTATTCTTACCCTTGTTGCGAGACCTTTCAACGTTACGTCTTCAGGTATCCGGTCGCCATTCCAGAACCTTTTGGCACCATCGATCATCTGTTCTGCGAGCAATATATGTACCCAGTTTACTGCCACTTAAGCTTATCTTCCTCTCCATTGCTCTTTGTGTTACTTAAAACCATCTGATGAGGCGCATTGTGAACGACCACGTTTCAAAGCCAAATGTCACTACGCACAGGCAATGTAATATTCACATAGACTAATTATGTAATTATGTCTAGATATGTAATTCCCTAGAAACCTTGTTTAAGCTTATTCTTAGTAGGGTTATTAAGATTGAGCTTAACCTACACATATTAAAATTAAGTGGTTTTAGCTAGCGCTGCTAGAAGCTGCTGGCTAAAGCTACCCTTTCTAAAATAACTTGAACAAGGCTTTTATTTACCAATAAGTCCGTGGATTTTAAGATCACTTGCGTAAAAAGTACGATGATGGGATAAATTCTAAGAGATCTTCTATTCTGTAGTTTGCTTGCAGGATAGTCTGAAGTAACGTGACTATCTCATCACATCCAAAAAAATCAGCTGTATTTAGGTTTCACGCAGTACCAATATTTTGACTAGTTTTTTTTTATGTTCAAAAATGCCGGATTCCTGAACGCGCGGGGCCCCAAAATGGGGGGGGGGTCTGTAACATTTGCTACTCTTGCTACATGGCGAATCCGCCACTGAGTGCCATCTAACCTTTGCATGAATGTCGAGTTTCCTAGCAGCTACCGTAGCTTTGTGCTCAATGAACTGCCCAAAATTTAAGGAAATTTCAACTCCCAAGAGCTGAAGGCGGTCGATACACTCCAAGGATACATTCTAAAAAGCTGGTGTTAAGGTGATCAGGCTGCTTTTGGCAGTGAACGGACATGCTTGAGTTTTGGCGGCATTGAATATCGCGGCTAAATAAGCAGCACATGTTTAATTGTTAAATAAGCATGCATCATATATATATCGCATACTTATTATTTTCATGAATAATCAAACGTATCAACTCTGTTTAAGTGGCGTACAGCTAGGGTGAAGAGCTTCATTTTTTTTTTAATACGGCCTCTTTTTTGTTTTGCCATCTTTCGTTGGTCAGAGTCTACACCAAAATAACATTTTTTGAAATTTTTGTCTGTCTGTCTGTTTGTCCGGGCTAATCTCTGATATGGCTGGACTAATTTTGATGGGACTTTTTTTGGCAAGTAGCTGATGTAATAAGGAGTAACATGAGCTACTTTTATTTTAGAAAAAATAAATTCAAAATCCTGTAGTCCACGCGAACAAATTCGCGGGCACAGCTAGTTTCAAATAAATTAGTTGTATTTCGGTTGTCTTTAGAACTATAAATCGTCTGACAGCGCTGATTATTCTACGGCATCGGGTAAGGTAGGAACGATAAAATATTAGTATAAAAAATGTGGAGTTTTAAGTATGCGCCGCAAAAAGAAACTGGGTAAGGGCAAGTCGGACTCGCACACTGAGGGTTCCGTATCAACTAACTTAAATACAATAAATATCAAGATTTTGCCAGCAGCAATTATTCCTATACTTATTATATACTTAAGACTTGCTTCGTGCCAAATTTCAGGGCTCTAGGTCAACGGGAAGTACCTTTATGATTCCCTTGAGTGTCGAAATATATATATTTTTTTTTGCGACGTATCTTTTTTATTCGTTAACTTAGAAGTTTTTACTTTTACACAACTTTAAAGGACCGCAGTCTTGAGTATACGGTTTAAATTTCAACTTGATACTTGCACTTGTTCCCGAGATAAAGGGACTTGACAGACAGACGTACGAACAACAAAGTGATTCTATAAGGATTCCGTATTTTCCTTTTGAGGTATAGAAAGAAATAAAGATCGACAGAGAATTGATATGATTATCATAATTTCTTGTTAAATAAATACTTAATACAGGGGCAGGTCGGGAGTTCACGACAAACAATGCAATACACTCCATAATCCATTTTCACAACACAGCTAATGAAATAGAGGAAATTATAGTTATTAATTTGTATAGCGCAGGGATCGCTTCTTGCCACAAAAATGATCTAAACGCATATACATGCACGCACTTACTTACTCTCGACCCCACCGCGCGCGCGCCGCGCGACCCCGCGTTCGCCCTCCGAGCGCCACGAGGCGCAGTATGTATTCACGTTAACTCTAAATAAACTTCCAGTTATATATTTCTTATTTTTATTACGTGCGAATGTTTTATTTATAGAATACATTATATATTAAAAAATCCATGACTACACTAATTTGCCCCGAAGTACAATCTACAAATATTGTAAAATGCTGTTTTCCTAGGGGTGCAAAAGGGTGCAAAAATAACTGGGTGTATAGGATGCTTTAAAAAGCTTATTATGAGTTTGCACCAACTGGCTAAATTTCCCTTGAGCCGCAAAATAAAAATAATGATTTATTAGTGTTTCATACACCTCACACTTTTTTCGTGAAAAGTAATTATACACCAAAGGGGTATCTACATATATCTAAACTTACCACAACGAAATACTTATGAAATTTTTAAATTTTGGGACTTTAATGTTAAAACCTAATATTAAACGATGTTCCGTACATAACAGGAATGGTGCAAACTCAGAGAAGACTTATATTCATGTCTTCTAATGATTCCACAAAAAATTACAACTACACGAATTAGGTCCAATCTTTTTGCTAATTTGACTAGACTAAAAACAGAAATATGTGGAAAAGGGCAAGGGAGGTTCCCTTGCCGGTAAGTCCCCTCTTTGAGGCGTGGCTGGAAAGACCTCACGGCGTCCTTACCTTCCGCATGACGCAGGTACTCACCGGACATGGTTCGTTCGGGAGATTCCTGCACTCGATTCATGCGGAAGTGACGCCCGGGTGTCGCCACTGTGCGGAACGCCCGGAGGACACGGTGGAGCACACAGTCGAGGTGTGCCCTGCTTGGGCGGTGCATCGCCGTGCCCTCGTGGGGGCGATCGGCGGCGGAGACCTCTCGCGCCGGGCCCTGGTTGAGGCCATGGTCCGGAGCGAGGAGGAGTGGCAGGCGGTCGCCGACTTCTGCGAAGCAGTAATGCTCGCAAAGGAGGAGGCCGAACGCATCAGGCAACGGCGTTATCGCCGCCGCCGTCGCCGGGATTCTGATCCCGATTTCCGGCCAACGTAGACGCGGGCTTGCGGACAGTGAGCAATGGGTAGCTCGCTGTCCGGCCGTCCAGTAACTGTCCGGACCAAGCCCAAGTCGTCGACGGCGCGCGCTGTTCCCGCGCGCCTCAAGGAGTTGTCAGTAACAGCAGGGACCCAGCCGGGTCGAAGCCTACTGGGGCCAGGGTTATCCGAAAGGGCGCTCGAGCCCCGGTATGAAGGCTAGAAGGAACGGGGTGGGTCTTTTAGTCAGTAAGAGTCTGACACTATCTCCCGCTCCGCCCAAGGGCGGGGGGTGTCAATGCATGATTTTTTCCCACCATAAAAAAAAAAAAAAAAAAAAAGTTTCCCTTGCCCTTTTCCACATATTTCTGTTGTACCTTTACCCTGCATTGTTCCAAATGTTACTTAGGTTTATTGTAGGTTTCAAGGCTAAAGTTTAGTGACTTGAGAGGTGTTATTAGAGCACTATGCAAATCAGCACAAATTGTCAACCACTGACTAAGCTGAATGATTTGTTAGAATATCGTCTTTGTAGAGCCTAAATCGGCTAAGGCGTTCGCTCTCTTACTGTCTTTCTATTGTGTCTCTAATTACGGTATTCGAAAGGTTAAACAACAATTATCAATAAAGAAAACTTTTTCAGAAAACAGCTTCAAAATTGGTTATCATTGAAGTGAAAAATTGGGGTGTGATGGGAACATCCACAGAAAAGATGGAAGAGGTTAGAATGCCCTTGTGAGCGGGGCAGGCGTTCCTCAAAATATGATCATGCTCATAATTGTCACACAACCAATAGCAAACTTGCGATCTAAGTGTGCGTGGTCTGTTAGTTGCGTGTTGCGCGTTCGTATTCGTTTATTGTCTGTAGTAGAGTTAAAGGGTGGGAGACAAGCGGCAACACTCGTTGTAGTACAAATCGGAAAGTATTTCCTTTCAAACATCTTTCATTTTTTCTGTGGGAACATCTCACTTCTCGTTTGTACGCACGCAGCCTTAACTTTGGTGACGTCACATACATAGGTATCAGTGCGTGTATTCGTTTTATTTTATTTCCAATTCTAGATAGGTAGGTATACATTATAATACTCGTAGGTATATAAATGTAATGTTGTACATCGTACATATCTATCTAATAAAATAGAATGCGTCAACTACCTAATTAAGACAGCCAATTGTGTGGTTAAGTGGCCGTGGCAATGGCCTTAGTTCCTTAAGAATATTGATGTATGCAGTGGCGTGCCTGATGCCTTTACAGGGGGCAAGCCAAGGAATCTTGACCTAACTACTACTTACCTATTAAAAAAAAATCTCGTGCTACCACGTGTCATCAGTGCAGTAATGCTGATTTTTCTGAATTGCTACACTACTATTAACAAATATAATGTTAATAGTAAGTAATAAATAATGATAACAAAAGCTTCACCACAACAACTTTATCATCATACCAATAATCGTGAAGTTTGAATACATGAATAGAAAAAAATAATTGTATTCTAATTCAAATTGTGTATCTTTACTTAAAAATGATTTTATTACTTATACCAGCGTAAAAAGTTTGTGAACGTTTTAATTCTACCAACAGCTGATTTTCAATTGCAATCAAAGATAATTCGGAAAGCCGCTCTTGTTGTCGAGTGCCGGCCGGCCGGGATGGTCAGCCAATACTATTAAAACGATTAATTTGAACTTAATGAATATCTAATGTAAGGTTGAGTTGAGTGTGAAATAAAACAACCGAGTATGTACTAGTTTTTTGACGCCAACGCCATCTAGTTATGAATGTGTAACTAATACATAATTTTTTTTGAAATCTTGGTGTTTCAAACACTTGTTCTTTATAATAATATGTAATATTATTGGCAAATACTCACAATTGAAACAGCGGTAGCTTTTCGTTGTTCGCTTTTTTAAAACACACTATCACTTAATTGTCGAGAAAGAGAACCAACTTTCTTTTGGCGGTTTACCAATAATAAAGAATGAAATAACAGCGTTCAAGTACTTTTGAGAATTTTCATGGCACTAGCGAAGTTATTTGAGTCATACCTGATGTATTCCAAGCATTGTTATTAACTTTTCTGAGAAATATTCAAAATAGTAAAGTTACAAGATTATATTTATCTTTAAAACTCAAACCCTACCTGGCCAATATCAATTCCACACATAATATCCACACACAACCACAAGTATAGTTTCCGAATTCATAAACTGTTAAATGACGGAAAACAAAAAAAAACTATCAAAACAATAATTACACACGATAACGGATCAAAGCAAATTTGAACTGAGTACTTTTTAATTCGTACAACTTTACGCGTCATAGAGGGCGCCTCGTATTATAACATGCGTAAAAGATTCATTGATAAAATTCCCGAACGTGGGCTTATTTTACTACAAATCTGGTCGACGAGTACTTGCACACAGTCACATACGTTACTCACACAGACTCACATTTTTCATGTTTTTATAGGGAAGAATAAGATGGCAGATAAAGCCCGATAAGAAGCCTATCGGTTAGAGCGAGATCGGAGATCGCGTGTCATTGTTACGTAGAACTGTGCAAGATGGCAACGTTGCATTAACCCTGCGTCCCGAATTACGATAAAAGTAAATATACCGCAAACACGACCAACGCGCGACGTCACAATTATTATTCAGTTGCGCTTATATTTTGTGACTATTAAATTTAGTCGGATTCGCGATTCATTTTTATCTCGATTTGGAACGCTGGGTAAGTTGTATTTATGAATGAATCTTCCATTACGCGCGAAGTTTAAAGTTTAGATTTTTATTTTAAATAATTGGTTTAATGTTCCATGACCTTAGATGTTGTGTTGTGTCATGAAATTTTACCGCAAGCCGGGCTTTTTTGCCTCTATGGCTCGCACGCCACTGGATGTATGATCTTAGTTTCATCGCAATACAAGCTGTAGGTCATCAGTATGGGGATGACTTGGTACTGTGGCATCCTAAAACAATGCTACATTTTGATACAAGTATAGTAAGTTGGTCACTGTGACCGAGGCGGAGACGAGGAACGACGTTTTTCAATACATTTATGAAGACGATAAACGGGGGTCGACGCGCGCCCAGCTTGATACGATAAATATAATAAAATTGTGATGGGGGCGAGCACGAAAATGTTTCGCACTAGTGTGAAAAACAGTCAATTGCGTGCCTAAAAGCGGTGGAATAAGAGCGGGTTTTGCGTAAGTGTATTTATTAGCTTTAAGATGCGTTATGAAGACGCTCATCCAAAACATTTAGACCATTTTTTAGAAGAAGATTTACAGGTTTGAAAATATAGATTTAATTAAAATTTAGAATTTTCTGCAATTACGTCATTGTTGTATTGACGAGCGACATTTGCATTGGTGCTATTATCATACAATTCGCATAGCTTTGGAAAAGCAAATAAGTCAGCAACGGCTCTCAACAGTAGGTCCAATAAAACGAAAAATAGTAACTTACAAATTTTTCCCTTCCTTCCACCGACTTCAGTGACATTGTTGTTCTCTGGTTGGTCGTATTTGTCTTCTTCATCAAGCCCATCGTATTCCTCCTGATTGAACGTCCTGATGTTTGTGGCAGCGGCTGCTACAACTAAAGTAGAGATAACTAACCACCACTTTCTTGAACCCATGTTTTTCTAAGCTGCTCTTTATCGCTAAGAACTTTACAAAGTAACTGATTCACTGAAATAACTTTTCAGTCATTTGTAATCACTGAAATAAGAGTATCCGTTTCACTGGTCCTAATCCCAATAGAAATTGTCACGAAATGCGAGAAGACATGTCAATCATGTATAAATAAAGTGGGTGATAACGGTTGTCTGTTTGTGCAAAGTGTTAGGGGATGTTACCGTTTTCTACTTAGCGTCTGCTGACAGTCATGTGTTAAAATGAAGCTGTAAGTGGAAGAATTAGAACGGTTTAGGTAAAAGTATACTCATATGGAGGTCAGTGAGGTGTATCAGTGACCTATTTATAAACGGTGACACATTTTTGAGGCCAATTATTGGTTTTAGATTAGGTAGGTACTTGTATCTAGTACAATGGCTTGATTAATTGTAGAAAGCATCTATGGTTAGTACATTATTAATTCCCGAACTGGAATAGATAAATTGGCGTTAAGCAAGCCATTGCATCCCGTAAAAGTTAAAATAAGAATGCAACTAAATATAATGTATAAAAGAAAACACAAAAAGTACAAGAAAACTTTAATGTGGAAGTTAGAGTTAAAAAAGAGGACCTCGTGGTTAAGCAGCGTTTATCGAGGATAGAAGACCATATTTTTTTTGAGGGGCGTCAACCAATTATTTCTCCCGTTCTAGGGTGGAGTGCGTGTCAGACTTTTACTGATTAAAACAACACCTGTCTTACAGTTATTTAGGCATCGGCCCTGCACTTTTGCTGACAGTTCATTGAGGTGCTCGTGGTAGAAACATTACGCGCCGTTGACTAGCTGCAAGTGCCGATAACTTCAAGCGGTGCAAATAAAACAAGGATGTTTTATTTGTACCCCACCCCGATACCTTAACTCGCAATAAGGTGTCGCGTCAACGTGGCAATGCTGTCAGCGTTCTGGGCACTGTTCCTATTGACATCGATGTGGATGAGTTTTTTGATGCCCAGTAAATCTTTTTTATTTTATACACGTTTGTACCTACATAGTTTTATCTTTAGTCTGTTTATACAGGGTTATTTGTAAAACACTAACAACCTTGCAGGACTGTTTTACTAACATCATAAACAACAACTTTTATTCTATGACTTTTTACCTAACGTACCTAATTCATTTACCAAAAACAAATCTTCAAGATTTCGTTGTTCTATCTATCACATTTCAACTCAGTGTTTTGCTATACCTACCTACGTTTTGTATGACGCGTCGCAAGCGCATCAAGCCCCCCGCCGCCCGATCTACTCCCCTCCGCTATTGTACTATCGCTTGCATACATTTTTAAAAGTCATAGAATAAAAGTTGTTGTTTATGATGTTAGTAACATAGTCATGAGAGGTTGCCAGTATTTTATTTTATTTTTAGTTTTTAGAAGTTTCTGACCTCAACGTGAAGATAGCAGCACTCGTCGATAAAGCCGTAGGTTAATTGTTACTTATAAAATCTTTGATAAAAGCTAGTGAATGTAGTTGTGTATCTTTTGACTGGCACTCACCGTTGTGGACGCTTAGTTTTTATTTAACAGTCATTTGAGTGAGTCGAGTGAGATGCAGATAAAGAAAATCGTTTTTCATCAAGACAGCGCTCACATCTCAGCGGTTGCCAGGGTGAAAATCCACTAGTTTCGGTTTGAACTGCTTGATCATCCGCCTTACTCACCAGATGTAGCCCCAAAGCAACTCTGTACCTCAGAGGTAAACAATAGTAACTACTTTTTTGAAAATATGTTTTTTTGCCCTGTTAAAATCTTAAGAACCAGTTCTACGTAATGGTATAGGACATCAAGTGCTACGACATCTAGGAAGAGAAATATCCAATCGTATATGACAAAAACATATCGGGTATAGGACTTAAAATGATGATAAGATTGTTTACTTCCCAGCTTTACGCGCACTTAATGTTGTTCTTTAAACTTTATTGTAATTATTTTTAATACATAACAATTTCATCTAATAATTATAAAAATACAATTGAGTTTGTTTCAATATCTTTAAAGCAGTTTTGTTAAAAATACATTTAGAGTTACTACCCGCGCGTTTTTGCCTCTCCTGTAAAATTTACTTTTTGGCACATACTGTTGTTTACCTCTGAGGTACAGAATTTATCTTTGTTCTCTCATCTAAAAATTGCGCTCGGAGGATAGAGATCGTCGCCAAATGCGGAGGCAAACTTCGTGAATATATTTTGCAAAGAAACTCCAAATAATATTTGAACGGGTTAGAGAGATGAGGGCATCGCTGGGAAACGTGTGTAGAGTTACAAGGAGACAATGTAAAAAATGAAAAATAAATTGTAAGAAAAAATGCCTTTTATCTTTGTTAAGTCGGAAACTTTTCAGACCACCGTGTGTCTGTATAGCATAAATAATTTAGTAGTAAAATGTTTGTAAAGATGTAAATATAAATAATCTATTTATTGTATATCATTAAATGTTTTCTGGGAAATTGTGACGTCATTATATTGACTGTACCGTACCTAATTCACTTAAAATATTCACTTAAAATGTGCAGTACCAGTAATTGGTTAAGACGTAAGGTGAAGTGCTCACCTGTTTCCTCAGAAACAAGTTAATTGTCATTCAGAGAGGCATAGTAAAGTTTTCCTAGACAATGCCGACAAACATGGAGCCGCTTGGCGTGTGTTTCTGTATGCCAGTTCATCGGGACTGTAATTACTCGTTGCTGTTTTATTCTCAGCGGTGCCTATTTCTATTTTGCCGCATTCCTCTGATTCACTCGTTTGGCGGCCACACTTGGTATTTCATTTAAGGGTTCCGTACCTTTTTTTTTGTGGGAAAAAATCATCCAATGACAGCCCTCGCTCTTGGGCGGAGCGGGAGATAGTGTCAGACTCTTACTGACTAAAAGACCCACCCCGTTCCTTCTAGCCTTCATACCGGGGCTCGAGCGCCCTTTCGGATAACCCTGGCCCCAGTAGGCTTCGACCCGGCTGGGTCCCTGCTGTTGCTGACAACTCTTTGAGGCGCGCGGGAACAGTGCGCGCCGTCGACGACTTGGGCTTGGTCCGGACGGCCGGACAGCGAACCCATTGCTCACTGTCCGCAAGCCCGCGTCTACGGTGGCCGGAAATCGGGATCAGAATCCCGGCGGCGGCGGCGAGGACGCTCAACGATCGCCCCCACGAGGGCACGGCGATGCTCCGCCCAAGCGGGGCACACCTCGACTGTGTGGGCACACCTCGATTCCGCACAGTGGCGGCACCCGGGCGTCAATTCCTTACGAATCCGGTGCAGGAACCTCCCGAACGAACCACATCCGGTGAGGACCTGCGTCATACGGAAGGTAAGGACGCCGTGAGGTCTTTCCAGCCACGCCTCAAAGAGGGGACTCACCGCCATGATTGTGGCGTGCCCAGCACTGCGTTGCGATAGTCGTTGACGCCATTTCACCATGAGATCCCGCCGGAGCTCTGTCCGCCATGCCGTGACCTGTCACGGCAGCGGACTTTCACCCTGGCGTTGCATCTCCACGCGCATATCGTGCATGTGTGCAAGGACTGTTGCCTCCAGATCCCACGGTGGTAGGCCAGCCAGAAGGCTCGCCGCTTCGCGGGAGACCGTGCAGTATCCCCGCACCATCCTTATTGCCTTGACCCTCTGGCAGGCGTTCAGCATGGCCGTCGGTTGCGTCTTCAGCGACGGCGCCCACACCGGCGCCCCGTAGAGGGCCATGGACCGAATGATCCCCGCGTAGAGCCTCCGGCAGGAGGCATCTGCACCCCCAAGGTTGGGCAGGAGCCGCTTGAGCGCAGCCCCAGCCCGGTTGAGTTTGGGAGCCAGACGTCGGAAATGCTCCACGAAATTCCACTCAGCCTTCGCACCGCCACTCTCATCTCTACCTCGGTCACCTCTGGAGCATCGTCGTCGTCGTCGCTATTGCGGTCCGCGTCAGACGCCGCTGGTGGAGGCGGAGCCATAAGCGGAGGGAGGGTTCCGTACCTCAAAAGGAAAAAATGGAACCCTTATCCTATAAGGGTTTCGCTATGTTGTCCATCCGTCTGTCTGTTTGTCTGTCAAGACACTTTATCTCGTGAACGCGTAAAGGTATCGAGTTGAAATTAAAACCACATAGGTACTCAGGTCTGCGGTCCCTTCAAGCTGTGAAAAATCAAACTTCTAAGTTAACGAATAAAAAAGATACGGCCGTTTATGTCGCAAAAAAACGTAATTTTGATACTCTCAAAGATCGAAATTCATAGGGTACTTCCCGCTGACACAGAATCCTGAAATTTGGCACCAAGCAAGGTCTTATAGCACAGGTATAGGAAAAAATGAAATTAGTAAACTTGTTGTTACATATGTGACAAAAAAAAAAATACAATTCGGAAAAATGTTCGAGACTCCATTTGGGCATTGTACAAGGTGTCGTTTTGAAGCTGCAAAATATTTCAGGAGGTAATTATGTTAGTGATTCTCGACCCGAATCAATAATAAAATAAGTAGGTAATTTTTTTTTTTTTTGTAACCGCGCTTTTTTTCACACACACAAACACGGAACAATAAAGGGCGTTTTCACACACACTAACTCGCAACGATAGTTTCATAAATAATGTTTCATCCAATCATTATCCCGCACGCCACACCCTAGCCACGCCCCCGCGGCCATCGATCAATCGATTTAGTTTAGTGTAATTAAAAAATTAAATAACAAGTATTACTGATTATTGACCAGGTATCGTTTTTTTATATGATTATTTATGAGTTTTATTACAACCTCCTGAAATATTGTGCAGTTTTAAAACTGCACCTTGTATAGTTTGCACGGAACCCTCAGTGCGCGAGTCCGACTCGCACTTGCCCAGTTTTTTTCAACAGTAGCGTAGATAACCGTGGGCGAAGTGGGCCTTCACCCACGGCCTCGTAACCGGACACGGGCGCGCACGAGCGAGGGCTCTTTTAGACCACTACTTCACCTGATGGTAAGCGACAATGTAGTCGAACACTGGGTTGCGACAGTCGCTGTCTCGTTTTCGAATATACATAATAGGTACATAATATAATAATAATAATAATATTCCACAACTATCACACAGCGCCGTCTAGTCCCAAGCTAAGCAGAGCTTGTGTTATGGGTACTAGACAACTGATAAACATACTTATATATTTCTAAATACATACATAATATTATAGATAAATTACACCCAGACACAGAACAAATGATCGTGCTCATCACACAAACATTTGTCCTGGGTGGGAATCGAACCCACGACCTCCAGCATAGCAGTCAGGGTCACTAACCACTAGACCAACAGGCCTGTCGAATATAGGTGAGAACAGAGCATATTTCAGTTATAGAGGTGCGATTATTAAATATAAGTGCAAAACAATTTAGAAAAATACTCTTCAAAATAAAGTCTCAGTTAAAGAGGTAAAATACACTCGTCTCAAGTGTTATAGAAATAACTGTAACTATAAAATCTAAAGAACAAATCCTAGATAAAGAAGTTTGCTTTGTCTCACTAACATAGGTGTCTTGATAATGAAAAATCTTCTATTAACTCACAGCATAGCATAGTCGGCCTTATAATGTTCCTACTGTTGGGACTCAGGTCTCCTCTCTAGGAGAGGGAATGGGCCGTAATCCACCACGCGGGCCCAGTGCGGTTTGGTGGATGTCACATGTCTTCGAATTTTTGGTTCTAGGACATGCCGGTTTCCTCACGATCTTTTCCTTCACTGTTTTGAGAGCAGTGGTGATGAAATAAATTAGGTACATAAAGTAATGCGCCTGGCTGGGTTTAAACCCGAAACCTACAACTCGTAAGTCGGGGCCGTTACCACTCGGCCCCCACTGCTCTACTCGGCCGCCACTGCTCTACTCGGCCGCCATGGCTCTACTCGGCCGCCACTGCTCTACTCGGCCGCCATGGCTCTACTCGGCCGCCACTGCTCTACTCGGCCGTTACTGCTCTACTCGGCCGCCACTGCTCTACTCGGCCGCCACTGCTCTACTCGGCCGCCACTGCTCTACTCGGCCGCCACTGCTCTACTTGGCCGCCACTGCTCTACTCGGCCGTCACTGCTCTACTCGGCCGCCACTGCTGTACTCGGCCGCCACTGCTCTACTCGGCCGCCACTGCTCTACTCGGCCGCCACTGCTCTACTTGGCCGCCACTGCTCTACTCGGCCGCCACTGCTTTACTCGGCCGCCACTGCTCTACTCGGCCGCCACTGCTCTACTCGGCCGCCACTGCTCTACTCGGCCGCCACTGCTCTACTCGGCCGCCACTGCTCTACTCGGCCGCCACTGCTCTACTCGGCCGCCACTGCTCTACTTGGCCGCCACTGCTCTACTTGGCCGCCACTGCTCTTCTCGGCCGCCACTGCTCTACTTGGCCGCCACTGCTCTACTCGGCCGCCACTGCTTACAGTTTGAATTTTGAATAAAGTTGTTTGATTTATTTATTTTACTATTTATGTACACACAAAAATAACAAAAAAAAAGATGATACATAAGAGACATTAGTACAAAGGTACTGCTTATTTCCAAAGAAATTTCTTCCAGCACACCTACGAAAGGAGAAATTGATAGGCTTGCGTTTGACCACCATCTCACCTGATGGTAAGCGATGATGTGGTCGACGATGAAGCACGCTTGCCTAGAAGAAACCTATTTACTCTCGACTTAAAGACTCCTAAATCGTAATTTTTTAAAGTTAAACTTTTTGATACATATTGTTATTATCCTAGTTGTTTTATAATTTTATCCACAGTAATAAATTGTAGTCCAAAGTTTTGATGATTTTAATACCCCAGGCACTGGAGTCCAGTGAGTGACTGGACTATAGTTTAATCAAAATATAGTAGAAAGGCACATTTGTACCCGCATGACTCACAAGTCACAAGCTAAACACTACTTACGAGGCCACTGAGAACATTCAATCGGTTCTAGGTAAAGGAAAATAATGGTATGGTCAAAGCATAGGCACAATCATAGATATCCGTGGGCACAATTCACACAGACATAGGTGGGTCAGCAGAGTTTGTTTTTTTTATAATCAGACATGCTTTAAACATCGATTTGTCTCACTCCAACGTCTTTAGCTAATCGACTTGGAGGCCTCCATTACCAGTAACACCTGGTCTTATAGTATTAACACATCATCATCATCATATCAGCCGAAAGTCGTCCACTGTTGGACATAGGCCTCCGCCAAGCGTCACGACGTCACGTCACAACGACCGGTCTTGTGC
This sequence comes from Mythimna ferrago, assembly GCA_910589285.2. Classification (NCBI taxonomy): domain Eukaryota; kingdom Metazoa; phylum Arthropoda; class Insecta; order Lepidoptera; family Noctuidae; genus Mythimna; species Mythimna ferrago. The sequence goes on along the minus strand of OU342673.1, from coordinate 20,078,568 downwards.
GTCACGCATCCATCGGATTCCCGCAACCCTGACCAGGTCATCGGTATTAACACATGTTCAAACTAATCATGTTGAATAAAACGGCCGTTGTACGTATTGGTTAGTATCCAATTCACTACCTACGGCAAGAGCTTCCAAACTGGCGGCTCGATGTCCCGGGCCGTCGCTACGCAAGCCGATACGGACAGGTTGGAACTTTCTTGTGAAACGGATCTAAACGTAGCAACAAAACAGTTTTCAGATATATTCCTGTGCCTACTTGTGCTTTAATATCTTGCTTTATGCCAAATTTCAGGATTCTGGGTTAACGGGAAGTACTTACCCTATGAAGTCCTCGAGAGTGTCGAAATGTAGGTACGTTTTTATCCACATAAACCGAAGTATCTTTTTTGTTTTTTCTCGTTAACTTTTTAAGTTTGATTTTTTTAAAGCTTCAACAGTCCACAGACCTGAGTATATGGTTTTAATTTCAACTCGATACCTCCACGCGTACCCGAGATAAAAGGTCTTGACAGACGGACGGACGGATAACAAAGGATTCTATAAGGGTTCCGTTATTTTTCTTTTGAGGTACAGAACCCTAAAAAGAAAGGAAAGTGGGGCCACAAGAACTATTAAGAATCTATATTTCTTTGATTAAAATAAACTAGAGCTACACGCATGTAGGTATTTTCTTTTACAAATCCACATGGCAAATTATCACAACCTGTAGACTTGCAAACAGTGTCAATTCAATTCAATTTTTAAGTGTATGGCTCTATCGACGAACGTCTGATGATTTTGCAAATGTCAAGGTTATGATGTGGAAATGATCGGTACTTTGTCAAGAATACTGTTTATCTATTGATAAGTTTTTGTAGCGAATCCGTTGGTCATCATCAGGGACAAAATATTTTTGGTTAGTACACATAAAAGATACAAAATAAATATTTAAACATGAAATAGATACATAATAAAGAACTAGCTACAACGGGATTTTGTTAATATTAATTTTATAAAGAATTTTTACTGCAGGGGTATGGGTTTAAGATAAAAGAAATTAGAAAAGGAATGTTAACTGAGCGGGGGATATCAGAAGGAAGCATGTCCCTCTTCTGGGCCACATTCACACAAAGAATTATCTCTCACGTGGGTTTTGGCCAAAAAACAGAAGTGTAAACAAAACCGAGTAGGAGCCGATTTATGACAGAGGTAGCTAATTTGTTTGATAATTTTATTTTGCTGAACCAACATTTAGAGGGGATGGATGATTTAGAGGGGATGGATCGTTAAATAGAGTCATAAAATTTTCCCTTCAAAGTTCGAGTTTTTTGTCGATACGAGGCAGGATCTGTTGGGTCTTTACCAGGTTTTAGGATTGGGATAATGATTGGTGATTTCCAGTAGTCTGGATCTTGACCAGTTGCGAAAAAAGAGTTAATTAGGTTGAGAAAGAGAAGTTTACAATTAGAAGAAGATTTGGAAATAAAGGAGTAAGGGGATGCCATCAGCACCCGGTGCAGAGTCCTTATGATGATCTAAGGCACATAATTGTTCTGAGAGGGAAAATAGGTCACCAAATCTATCAGAGGAAGTAGGAGAGGGAGAATCTATAGTGGGACGCCATTCAAAACTAGGAACAAATGAGGGGCCAAATTTTGTTATACATTTTACCAGCCAGGAACCAGGGTCATTGGAAGAAATAACGAGAGACTGACTGTCACAAGATTGGCGGTAGATTTTTATTTTCCTCCATAATAGTGAGACAGTAGTACGTGGAGAAAGTGATTCGCAAAACTTGAGCTAGCCAAATCTTTTTTAGGGTTCCGTACCTCAAAAGGAAAAAAACGGAACCTAATAAGATCACACACACTTACCTATCAGTTGCAAAGAATGTCGCTATAGGTATAAGAAAGATTGGGAACTCCTATACTACGGTATATTTAACCAGCTTTCACACCAAAATGGTAAGAAGAATGACTGTTTATTTTATCGCTATCTATAATTTATTATTACCAAGTAAGGGGCTATCCTTAATTAACTTTTACTTACGGGCATGCGTATAATAGTCAAAAATTATATATTCGCTCGGCTTCTAAGACGATCAGGGCTGCTTCATATCAGGAAAGATAATAGCCTCACTCTTACGAAGATAAATAAAAGTAATAGACGAAAAACAACCAATAGAAAGAGCAGGATTTGTACGCAGCCTCTACCAGAATTTGTACGTGGTCTGTCCACATACACTGGACTTGACTGTCTAGATGAAAACGTGGCGGATTCTTCAGCTTCTAAGAAGCTGGTAATACTGCTCCAATATTTTTACGTCCTTCTAATTCATATTTACCTCTAGAAGATGTTGTCCGTAATGCCAACGCATGTGAAGTCTTTATGTAAAGAGTGAATAGGCAAACATGAACTGTTGGGCATTAGCAACCCCACGGACCCGATCTCCCGGGAGTATTCTTGTTCTTCATCTCCGGCTTGCCTTTATTGACCGACAGTAGTGAACACTGACGAGGAACAGATCTCCCACCTCTCTCTTGCCTTTATTGGCTGGCTTGAGTGGAGATTCGCAAGAGCAAACGCGCTCGGGAGAAGGATGTATAATCCAGTAAGGTGCTGGTAGGGATCTTGACCGTACTTCCGGGATTGTCCTGATAGCCGTGGTATACCTCTCCACTACTGAAGCACATCAGGATATGTTGCCCTCTTGTTGCTACGTCACTTCGTGCTAGCGACCATTTTGGGGGCCCTTTGTTGAGTGTGCCTTTTTATCGATGGAAATTAAAAACATGGTTCAGGCAGGGGCCATAGTCTAAACATAGTCAACAGTCAACTTAAGACTCCAAAAGCCATAGCCTTATATTAGTTTTCCACATGTTGCAATAGTTTTCCTTCAACCGGCGGTTGTCCTTGGATGCACCGGTTGGTACCACGTTCCATTAAAAGCGTCTAAGAGTTGGTTTCGGCTCCTCTCATGCCTTCTAAAGGTCCAGGACCTCAGGGTCCTGAGATAAATAAATATATATAAAAAATAAAAAAATAAAGATATCAGAAGCTGAACACTTTTCCGAAGGATACTAACCGACTATAGGTTTAGACCTAGACCATGACGTTTAAAGTAAGATTGTTTTAACCTTGTTTCAGTGTGGGTAAGAGACAGAGCTATACAGGTTGTCAAGCGCCATCTCTTACCCACACGGAAAAAAGATTAAAACAATCTTACTTTGAACGTCATGGTAACCCCAGTCGGTTGAACTGGAACCAACCTAGCCTAGCATATAGCTATGGTGCCCTGTTACTTACAAGGATCGAAGAAGATAATGAGTCGAGCCGATTATGAAATCTGAAATGGAGGAAAAGGTACACAAATAATAAACAACTTTAAATGTGACTAAATTTAATTTGTTCTGAAATGTGAAGGTCGCTGTAACATTCGTTACCTTCGTGGCAATGCTTGGTATCCTACAAAGTGGTTAATATCATGAAATAATTACGAGTTTACTAGTACCATTGACATTGGTGAAGAAGAAGAACAAAAACTACATTATTTAGTTCTTCTTTTTCAAATTGTTGGAATTTATAAAAGCGATAAGTATCTAGTTTTATATGAGTGTGTTTTTGTATTTTTTCTTTCATTATGATTTTGATATTTTTTGTAAACTCCGTTTCGTTTAAAAATAATTATTATAATTGACTAACAAATCAAACCAAGTTGTCAGCAAAAATTCTATGTGGTCTTTGCACCGGGCGCTGATACAGCGAGCGCAAGCTTTGCCGTTGCGACAGAACCACTGTGATCCTGGAACGCAACTGAAGGACACAAGCAAAAATCTGACACGCACTCCCGCTCTATCCTAGAGCGAGGGAACACATTTGATGATTTCCTACGCCAAAAAAAAGTCTGAAAAACTGATTTTACATTTATGAAATACTACAATATTCTTAAAATATATGGACGTTATTCAGAATAAACCTACAAGGACAAAAAGAGGACGACGAATAAAGATCAATTTTTAGCGTTCCTTCATCCTTGTTAATTTATTTTTTAATACAATTGTTCGAAAACCCGCTCTTATCCCTGCCGCTTTTAAACACACAATTTACTGTTTTCGTACTAGTGCGGAAAAGAGCAAGTGCATACTACGCTGCACCTACGACACGGCAGCGTAACGACACGTAGAGCACGTGTCGTTACGCTGCCGTGGTACGCTCCTCCTACACGGATGTTAATTTGCTTCGCTGTGCTATGCTGTGCTTTACTGCGCTACGCTGGACACACACCTAGTGCAAAGACTGCTTTGTTCATAAACAGTTCCATGAAAAATTGAAATACATGAGCAAGCTTATTCTTAGCTACGTCAATGGTACAATATTTTCATCTGAATATCACACAGGTACATTTTATGGCAGAAAGGTATTTCTTTTCTAACGGCTGTTAGATTAAAATACAATATTAACAGTATTTATCACCTTGTGGTATTTTAAATTGGGCTTTGGAATAGTATGAAAGAGTACAGGTTGAACTACGCTGCTCACACGTGTGCCACACACGCCGATCTGGGCGCGTTGGTCTCCATACATTTTATATGGCAACTAGACTTGTAGAGCTACACTTCATACACGGCACGCGACATCGTTCTACGTACAAATCAGTACCCCTAGCCAACTTGCTAATCTGCAATCGTTAACGCTAGTATAAAGCTTCAAATGTACGACGTCATCTCGAAGCTCAGTCAGGTGGTCAGAACAAAAGAATTGGGGGCGTGGCCAACTCGAAGCGTTCGGTGCAAGCGAAACGGTTGTAACTTGGCTAGGGGGGCTGGCGTGTTAACAGTATTAACACAGGAAGGGTTTAGTCAGCCTGACACTCCCTCTTGTTTTTTTAATTGATGATTTCCCACATCAAAAGTAGACAGAAAGTTTCGAAGCGTTTGTTATTACAACGAATATTCAAAGAAGTAGATCGAGTATAACTATTTAATTTGACATGCTTTCTTTGGGTAATATTTGATGGTGAGGATGATATAAAGACACAGATATTAGTGACACAAAATGCACACATAAGGGTACACTGCTTTTTAAACATTTTCGTGCCGAACTTTTATTTTTTATTTTTAAATCCAGTGTAATTGAATCTTAGAAGATGGCTTCAGAAACGGCAGTTTACACCAAATGCAATGTGACAGAGAGGAGCCTGAATGGAGTGATAAAGACCCAAAAGTAAATCAAGAAATAAACAAAAAGTCGGTGATAAATACTGAAATGTACGACATCATAATGGTGAACAAATTAATTACGACAATATAAGTGGCATATAACAAAATGTTAGTAAATCACACTTCTGGCAAAATCTACAAACTATATATTTAAACACATTAAATCCATATCTATTTCCTCAATATAATATATCTCAACTTTTTACACTCAACTATAAAAAATAGGTATATAAAAAAGAATTTAAAAACACGTCATTGGTAATAAATTATCTTGTGACTTAGTCAACATACTTAACTATGCACTTAAAAATAAACATTATACGTGAAAAAGATACAAACATAATCGTATAATAGCTATTGAAACAATAGTACCTATAAGAAATAAGCAAGAACAGAAATAGTGAGGTACGATTTTATACAGAAAAACGAGCTTAGGACTACAGATTTACATAAAAACTAAAATTAAGTTTTAATTAAAAATATGGCATCTACCGACATGTTTATGGCAATTATTCGGTTCAAGAAAGTCAGCACATCAGACGAACTTAAATTAAGTCTCTACAACACCTGATTTCAAGATTGCCCAAACAGAGCTACAAGTAGTTCATGTCTTTTCTTTCTAATATTAAAAATTATCATCTACTCCCGTAAAGTAAGTCATTATATTTAAGGCCTCATTTAATTTGTAACGTTTGAAAAGGCTTTCTGACTGTTGAAGTCTTTCTCTAGTCTATTTAAATAGTTTCTCTGGAAACAACTACGCTTCAGACTAGAGGTTATCCTTACACGACGATCAGGCTGTTTGTGTGAATACAACATCATTGTGTTGTACCATTAAATTATACCACAAAATATACCGTTTGGTTCGATTTTCATAAAGATAAGTTTGCTCAAGTTAAGGCATAAAATTAAATGCAAGAAACAGTGGCAAGATACAGTGCGTCTATGTTATGTGTGGTATGAGAGGGTAGTCTCAGAGACAATGGTATATGAAGATTATTAAGTGCTATGTTACGATACAATCTTTTGAATTGGTTATATTGGAGAAATAACTGTTTAACTGCCATAAAAATATATTTTTTTAAAGATCGTATTGGATCACTACAGTTTCATTTTTAATATATTATAATATTTTTTGAAATACATAATTTGGATTTCCAATAACAATTACCTGTTGGCAAGAGGAGGACAGTAAGGCAAGGAGGTTATACACTATATTCACGATATTCAGGGGCCGTATTATGACCTCTTAAAACCATCATGTTTTCGGTGTGAAAAAGAGACGGAGCTATACAGGACGAATAGCACTATCCTTTTCTCACACAGAAAACATGATGGTTTTAAGATGTCATAATACGGCCGCAGGTAAGAGCTCATACACACGGGCGGCGTGTTACTTACGGCAGAGGCAACTACAGCCGTCGACACGGGGCGGCGGCGCGACATTCCAACTTTGAAGATCAGCAGCAGCCGCCGTGACTGTCAAAGGGTTATTTTAGGTCGCAGTTACCGGCTAGGCTGCAGTTACCTCTGGCGTTGGCACCATGCCCCTTACGTGCAGGAGCTCTAAGTAGATACATTACAGCGTTTCACACAACTTCAGGTAAAATTATAATTCATATTTACAGACTTGGTTCAGTTACAAGGTGAACTATAAATAGGTACAGAGGCAAGAAGCGATATTAAAGTAAACGATATTTCTGCAAATGTAACGCGTTAATATTATTTTAATTAAATTCTACATTTTGAAAATACGTTATAAGGTAAGTATAAATTACAGTAGCACAAAATACTAGTGACTATTTAAGATGGCAATTGCGTTTATAGTAAATATTAAAAGATTTAGTTATAAAAGTGTCAATGTGGTCGGTAGTGCGCCCGCGGCAGGCGCAGGCGCACACGCTGGACGGAGGCAATAAGGCTGATTCAAGACATTCTCACTCAACTGCCTAAAGCACTTCGTAAGATATACGTTAACATTACATTAGGCACTACGTCATTAATTTTCTATAATATTTTAACTGTTATTATAATAGAAAGTACAATAAATATAATTATATTATCAAATATTAAATACATTATGCACGATGAAACATGTTGGTTCACACGGACAATTGTTAAGGCAATCTGTTGGTGATATGACAATGTGAAAAACAAACTTTAATAAATCGAGACTAGAAAGTGTAAAATTTTAACGTTTCCATGATACGACCTTAGTTCTTGTACACGAAGTTATCATAAAGTATTTATGTTTAACGGGATGCAATGATTTGGTGAGGGCAAATTACGTCTAGTCAATAAAGTCCATCACACTGTACGACTTTAGGGAAGGTACAAATTTTGCTAGTCTTCTTATGCTAGTCTACTTTTTGTAGGTGAGTTTAAGAAATACTACTCTTTTTCTTTCATGGCAATCATAGTTTTGATACAGACTAAAATCTAAATTTTAATTTATTGAAAACGTCATCTAGTTGAAACTGAGATCGTACCATTTAAACACGCGTCCGTACATTAAAGACTAACATACATCTACTTACTGATATTTACGCAATAATAATATTAAAAGATAATATCTTGGATATTCCTTGCTCTCTTATTAAATAACTTACGATAAATTAACTAATCATATCTAATGAATACTTAGAGCTTTTAATTCACGAAGTTTTCTATCGACACCATTGCTGTTGTAGTGAGCAATTTTTATTAGGAATCTTTTACGTTCATTTCTGGTTACAATTTTAAATTTTAACACTTGACGGTAAAAGAAATATTTAAAGCAAATATATTGTTTTTGTGTGTGTGACAAAATAACGAAACAGGAATGTATGTTTATTCATTAGTTAAAATATAGAACATAACTTAAAGGTCAGACGAAGCTAAAAGCTGAAGTATGTTTACAAATCAAACGATGTAGGAATAAAGGTGCTTTTCGCGCTTTTTATTGACGCAGAACTGGTCGGAGTGAAGAGGAGCTAACCGTGAATTGGTCGATCATAGTGCTTGAAAACTCCAATCTTAGATAGGAGCTGAATGGACTTTCAAATGGAACAAATGAACAGGTGGCCTCGAGCCGCGGCTGCCGAGGGGAGACCACGAAGCGGAGTTTAGTTGCCCAGCTCTGCTACAATGGAAACACTTGCCACTTTTCACTGTCCTTTTCCACTCCACTTCGTCCAGCTCCAATTCAGTGAAAACAGATTAAACGAGCTACTAAATAAGTTCTTTACAAACAAGAGATCTTCTTCAGAAATCGTACGGTTGCATCGGGACTTAAAGTAACGTAGAGCATCTAGCAACGGTGTCGCAAACCCATTGAAATAATTGTCATTTTTAATTTACATCATATAGTTATTATCTATAAAATACGGGTGTTTTGGGTTCTGTATCATGACTAATCGAGTCATTAACAATTAATAAGGTATATATTATGTAAAGCGATTTCCTTGGTAATGCTGTTGTGTTGTACGTATTGTGACTTTATTAGCGAGAATCGTATAGTTAACTGATGGTGTGTGTGCAAGTATCGAGACTTGTTTATGTTGCGTTTCTACCACTGTGTAAGTACGGAAGATATTTTTGTTATATTTTTGTATATTCACTGGGAACTTTACAGTAGTGACCCCTGAAGAGGCACAGACTGTTTGTGTTGCGTTGTCAGCTTCGCTTTTACAAAATATACAATAAGCATGGGTCACATGACGTGGCCGGAGGCGGGGGCCGCTCGGTCACAGTACGCCGTAGAACGTATCCATCAGGGTAGTGTCCAGGTCACACTCCAGGAAGATGCTCTCACTGCATTCCTCCTGGAAAATGGTGAAATAAATCTTTTAAAATTTGTTAATGTCTTATGAAATTTTAATATGATGACATAACTGTTAAGTACGTGTATAAACATGCTAGATCTTTGTCCCTTACATTCTGATCAATCCAGCTTCCAAGTTATCACTCATCGCCATATCATCTTTCACACAGTCCATGTATGCATCAGTAGTTTGATTCAATAACATACAAGGGTAAGAACATGTTTTTTCTCTATGAGGTGGAGTGTGGCATAATCCACCATATGGGCTACGTGCAGGCTACAAGTCATAGAATTTTTACCACTAAGACGTGCTGGTCCTCTTGCAATGTTTTCTTTGACGGTTTTAAGAGCAGTTATAAAACCCGAGTGCAATATGGAGCAGGCGACTACTTCTCAGACTAGTTGTGCCCCATATTATGGAGATCTTAGGCAGCATAACATTGGAGGAGTAGAAAATGGAAAATATTCAGAAGCTAGTACTGAGACAGGACTAAGACTATACTAATTCATACTTTCCTGAGTGCTGCTTCGGTTGCATCCCCTCCATGTGTGTCAGAAACTGGAGATCTTGGCTGGATATGTATATGTTTAATATCATGGGAAGAAAGAAACCCCCAGTAAAGAGAAAAGGTTCAACGTGATTCATACCTGAGTAATATAAGCAGCAAGGAGTAGTTTTCCACCCCTTCCTCGCGAGTGGATCGGGAGGTCTTGGGCATTTTAGAACTGAAGAAGGGGAGGTAAAATGAAGATTGGGCAGGATCTGTACTGATAAAACAAAATTCAAAGTGATTCATACCTGAGTGTCACTGTTACGACTCTGGAAGAACATCTGCCTCCTGGATACAAATTGTCTGCCGTGGTCAATATGGACAGCTTTTACCCGCTTGTAGGCCCAGATTGGCCAGGCAATACAGGAAATCATCGACCCTTCCAAAGACCTGAGTAATGTGTAGAACGGGTGGATCTTCGGGCCCTTATGTGGTTTCATTTTGAGGATTCGGGTATTATATCATTAGATATGACAAAGTGGAGTGGATGTCGTACAGGACTCCTTCATCTCCTTATCCTTACCTCCTTATCGGGTTCGATAAGAGTTGGAGTGGTACATACCTGGGTGTTGTGTGGAGCGGGCGGCTGTTCCCCGCCCCTCCTTGCGTGTCATTTGGAGGTCTTGGGCAGGTGCCGCTTCATGTGCAGTGCGAGGTGGTCGGAGCGCGCGAACGATCGCTCGCAGACGGCGCACTTGAAGGGCTTGGCGCCCGTGTGCTTGCGGTAGTGGCGCGTCAGCTCGTCCGAGCGCGCGAACCGCCACTCACACTCCGGCCACTGACACGTGTACGGCTTCTCGCCTGAGGATATGGAACTCAAACTTCACTCCACCGAAACTGATCACGCATGCCAGGTTATTTGTGACGGTAATAGATTTATAGCTACGCAAGTCAATACCTCATTCATGACTAAGCTTGGAAAACCTACATGTTGATTTTCATACAAAACTCTCTAGCGCAACTTCAGAAGAATCTGCTTGTTTTCATGTACTTTTTCACTTTGGTACCATAACACAACAACGTAAGTGAGGAATGAAGAAAGACCTTAAGTGTGCAGTTGCATCTTGGAAAACATGGTATTCCTCCATAACATTTCGCCTCGGTTGCAATGACAAACTTTCCCCACTTGTATCAAAATGTACTATTCCTCTTGGAACTTGAACATATCTCAATCTGAAGCTCAACCCCGAGGAATATATTATATTTTTTTTGTTTTAAGTATGGTTTATTCTTGAAATCTGCCTGATTCCGTGCATTTAGCTAGAGGTCACGAATTTTCACTTTGTCTTGAATGAACTAGCCCAGTGGCTAGTCCATCAGCTTGTGCCAAAAAGTCATATGAGGTACTTTTCTTTTTATTCGATGAAATGTTTTGGTGGTCTTGTGCATCAGATTACAGGCAATCGCCGTGCCCTCGTAGGGCGATCGGCGGCGGAGACCTCTCGCGCCGGGCCTTGGTTCAGGCCATGGTCCGGAGCGAGGAGGAGTGGCAGGCGGTCGCCGACTTCTGCGAAGTAGTAATGTACGCAAAGAAGGAGGCCGACCGCATCAGGCAACGGCGCTCTCGCCGCCGCCGCCGGTATTCCGATCCTGATTTCCGGCCACCGTAGAAGCGGGCTTGCGGACAGTGAGCAATGAGTAGCTCGCTGTCCGGCCGTCCGGTAACTGTCCGGACCGAGCCCAAGTCGTCGACGGCGTGCACTGTTCCCGCGCACCTCAAGGAGTTGTCAGCAACAGCAGGGGCCCAGCAGGGTCGAAGCCTACTGGGGCCAGGGTTATCCGAAAGGGAACTCGAGCCCCGATATGAAGGCTAGAAGGAACGTGGTGGGCTTTTAGTCAATAAGAGTCTGATACTATCTCCCGCTCCGTACAAGAGCGGGGGTTGTCATTGATGATTTTTCCACCATGAAAAAAAGGTACCTACCGGATGTCGCTAGCAGTAGCATTGACTGTTATAATGGTGTAGTTATAAAAGTATTTTCCTTGATGAGAAAATTCTTTGTTATTTTCTAGTTTACAGTTTCTTATTCAAAAATAGGAGGCACTGTATAAAATCGGACATGTGTCATGCAAGATTCATACATAGGGATAGATTCGTGTCATCGATGTAGGGCTATAACGGTTATATTGTCATAACATCAAGTCACGTTTCAAGCTATTTCAAGAAACTGGGAGAAGGTAATTTGCCTAAACGGCAAGCGTTGTTGACTGTCATAATTTCAGTCTGATGTCAATGAACTCTACAACGTGTTTCAATACGAACTGAAGTTTCAATAAGGTCCTATGTACTAAGTAAAAATTAAGTTTTTAGAGAGCTGCTTACTTAGTAAGAAGTCGGAGTTAAATAAATTGGACAAGTGACAATATACTGCGGTGAAATCTAAACGATACTCGTAACACAGTACTTAGTACATTGTAGCCATTAGGTATATCTGTTACTTTCGCTGGGCCGATGAGTAGTCAACGTACGTATACAGAAGACTGACGAGTTAAATTAAAATGCATTTAGATTTCTTTAAACACGTGTAAATTGATGTATTTAGTTCAAACAGTGGATATTCGCAATGCCACGTGGTATAGACAGTTCGCAGTGGTCGAGGTTAATAAAAGTGTAATTAATACCTGTGTGTATTCTCTGGTGCGCCTTCAGATGCGAACTCTTCGTGTAGACCTTGGTACATCCTGTAATAAATAGTTTGATTTTAGATATCGTGTGAGTTTCTAAATTTAGTTATCGATTGCTAAATGTCTATTGCGGAACTTGGCTAGTAGCATTTGCGGTGAAAAACGTTTATATATGAAAAAATATTTTTTTTTTTTTTTATATATTTGATAGGCTCGCGTTTGACCACAATCTCACCTGATGGTAAGCGATGATGTGGCCGACGATGGAGCACGCTTGCCTAGAAGCAGTCTATTCACTCTTGACTTAAAGACCCCTAGGTTATAGCTATCAGGAAACACAGACTCCGGCAGGGAATTCCATTCCTTGTTCCCGGTCTGGGTGCAGGGGAGCGGTGGGTGTGGTAGACTTGTTGTTTCTATCTGTGTTCAAGGGCCACGGTAACCCATAAGACCACGTCCACAAAGCTTTACTCTTTCTATTCCATTTTTTAGGAACATTTTTGTACAAAACAACTGTAACGATAATATATCTGGACGGCACAGTAGGCGCAGTGGTTGAGCGATTGGCTGCTGCGCTGGTGTCAGGGGTTCGATACCCGCACGGAACAAATATTTATGTGGTCTACAGATCTGTTCCAGGTCTAGTTGTCTAGTGTACATGTTTGTGAACATACCTACGATACAGGAGTAATTCCTAGAAGTGTCATAAGTCTGTGCGTTGGAATTGGGGCCATTGATATAGGAGAATATCAAGTTTGAGAGTTCCTTTATACTTTGCTATCAGTCCTGTACCCCTAGTCAAGTTGCTAATCTGCAATAGTTAACGCTTGTAGAAAGCTTCAAATGTACGGGAATGACGTCGTCTTATCGCTCAGTCACGTGGTCAGAACAAAAGAATTGGCGGCAAGGTCAACTCGGTCAAGCGTTCGGCGCAAGCGAAACGGTTGTAACTTGGCTAGGGGGGCTGCTCTTGATGAAATAGAGAGCACCTACTGAAAACATCAATCCCTTAAGTTCAGTCGAGGTCAGCGGCACAATTTGACCAAAGAGGTCGATTACTTAGCTAGCAAGTAATCTATTTCTGGACTTGTTCCTATAATACGCTATCTTTATAGCGTCGTCTGCTTACCCCAGATAGCATTGACATTGTGTTAGATACTACTAGCAGCACTGATTTGTTAATAAAGCGATCTTGAGGACGGAATGTTCTGAATATAGGAGTTTTTTTTTTAAATTGATATAATCTTGGGCTTTATTGGGATCCCACCTAATGGTAAGCAGCACAGAAGCTGTGATGCAGTCGTTAATGAATCGCGAAACGCTTAGTCCGGACCGTGGAGGTGTTAATTGAAAATATCATATTACTAAATTCGAAACGGTTGGACTTAGTCTGATGACGAGGATGAGGAGACGACTGATGAGGAGTAATCTGTGTCATTTTTATCACAGGCATCGAGTGGAGCATTTTTCTTTAAAGTCCTGCTTATTTCCATTGACATTGTCTACGGTTTTGCGGGAAGTCGCTTTTTTGCCGCTTAAACGATATCTTCACACAAGAAACCTCATAAAACTATCGTTAGTACATACAAAAATAATCACAAAGCGGCACCGCACAGTAGCGCCAATTTATGCCAAGCCCTGGACGTGAGCACCTGCTGTGTGTAGTCGCATCCAGTGCCGCTACATCGGCGAGCCCTAGTGATCTACGGACACGTTCAGCAGGTTGTTGGAGCTGGCCCGCATGCGCTTCATGCTATGAAACCATCCACAATATTCGCCGCAAACATTGCTGAAGCGCAGCAGCTTCCGGGCTTGTATGACAAAAAGTTGGCTACTATTCGGCCAAAATTTATATTGCATCGTTCATCTCCAAGTCAAACCTAGCTGCTGCTGCTATTCAGGTACCTACGTCGGAGACGGTCGGTTTTGCTGTTACGGCCTTGGTCTAGTAAATTGCGAAGCTTTATCCCAAATGCAATGGTATCCCGTTACCTGTAAACAACCTGTTGTTTCCAGTCTCTTGCGATGAAGCTGAGTGCTTATTTTTATGGAACGTCTACTAGCTTTTGACTACCAGGTCAGCATTGACCAAAGCCTTCACGTGTTTTTTTAGGTACGGAAGCTGTGTACGGAAGCGTCACAGATTCTCAGTATACAATGGATGGTGTAGCAATGATAGACCGAAGTCAAGAAGACCGATTCTTGTGGTAATTTATCCTTCTTAGCGTGTTGGCGGTAAAAATAGTTTTTTTTCAAGTTGCCTTTGGCCCAATATTCGGCCACGGCAATGCCGTCCGCTGATTCTATCATTAGATGAATAGCGCATGTGACGCAGGACAGGTGGAACATGGTCGCTATTATTAGCTCCTATTCCTCTGGTCGTTAGCTGACAGTATTTAGCCGTAAGAAAGAATTTAACTCATCATGGCAAGGCCCCTGGAAGGGAAAGAGGGATGAAGCTATACACCACCCTATACAGCTCAATACCTTAACAATTCAGTTTAGGTCGTAAAATGGATCGCGTTAAGAGATCGTGATAGGGCTCCAGGACGCTTACCTATGAAGTCACAGTGATGCACCCTCCTCTTTTCGAGCTCAGGATTGTTGCGGCGGTTGTACTTGACGTGGTGCGGGTGCGCGAGCCGCGAGTGAGGCATGGGCGCGTGGTGCGGCGGCGGCGGCGGCGGCTGTGGCGGCTGCTGCTGCTGCTGCTGCATCTGCACCGCCTGAGCCATCGTCTGCATTGGAACGAACTACTTTATTCATTTATGATTAGCGATTTTTTCACTTTTAAGGGGCTTGACAGTTCATCTTCTTTACTGCGCGCGAATTTACTTCCGGGACCTCCGACTCACACCAGCGGTAGGAACTGTGGGGTTTAGTTGGTGGGAGTACGACATAGCCACCTGTTCTCCTAGGACGTGGAGTACCCATTCACGTGGCCTTCTCTACAATAAAGGGCGTCATCATCACTTCAACGAAAAGACGACCACTGTTGGACATGGTCCACCAAGCGCTGCCACATTCATGCGCTTCTTCACCACTAGCGGCTTCATGTTTTTGCAGGCTGGTTGAATATATTAGCAAGAACCGAGAAAATATGAGGTTTTGAGACCAACCCCTATGTAAATGTATAAAAGTTTTCGAGATGTAAAACTAAAACCCGACTACGACAAAAAAACGACACTGAAAAAGTATGAAACAAGTTTTTCAAGATGCTGAAATAAACAAGGTACCTGGAAAAACAAGAAGAGAACATAAAGAAAATCCGTAGTAACACGTTATTGAAGTGTTTCGGTTGGTGCTTATAACGTGAGACAACAGATTTTCTTTATGTTCTGTTCTTGATTTTTCAGGTACCTTGTTTATTTCACCATCCTGAAAATCTTGTTTCATTCTTTTTCAGCGTCCTTTTTTTGTCGTAGTCGGGTTTTAGTTTTTTACTTTTTTTATTTAAACAATTTTAGTGTTAAATCACTGTGCTTCTAAACTATTTACGTGAAGCCCTTTCAAATGATACCAAACACGACGTATTTCTCTTTTTTTTATTAACACAAAACTTTTTGTCTACTATAGGGTGCCACATTGAATTTTAATTATATTTTTTGATAAGCATCAGTGAAGCCCTTTCAAATGGTATAAAACACGGTGTATTTATCTTAATTTTTTTTTAACACATTCCTTTTTGTCCGCAATTATTGCTCAAATTTAAAGTAAAGCCTAGAGGGCGTTACTTTAAATATTTTGGAAATATACAAGTAAAGCCAATCAAATGATACCAAACACGGCGTATTTATCTCCATTTTTATTTTTAACACATTACTTTCTAGAGGGCGTCACTTTAAATTTGAGCAATATTTTAGAAATGTACAAGTAAAGACCTTTCAAATGATACCAAAGAAGGCACACTTATCTCCATTTTTATTTTTAATACTTTTGTCCGCTAGGGGGCGCCATATCGAGTTTTGTGACACGTCACGTAGCCTAAGTTCAGCGGACGATTAAGACGATTCTAACGATACCTCATATGTTGAGTTCCGATAAGTAAATTAGGAGCTATCTGTTCGCTACAGATAAACATACTCACATACATAGCCTGTCAAAATCATAACCCTCCTTTGGCTTTGCCGTAGTCGGGTAAAAAGTAAAGCGCTTTTTTACTAATTACACTATAACTAAATAGAAGACAATTACATTATTATATTATTTTGTTTCGGTCGTGATCATAAAATGTTGTTTGTGATCGGTTAGCTATCTGTGTAATGTGTAGTAGTAGTCACCTGTGGATGGTGGTGCGGATGCGGGCCGGGATGCGGGGCGTGCGGCGCCCGCAGCAGCGGCGGCGGGTGGTACGGCGGCGGCGGCGTGCGCCGGCCCGCGCCCTGCGAACAACACGCATGTTGCTGCACTCATACATACTAGCCAATGTCTCTCATCGGCACGTACCAACACAACGTCATTACAAACACATACATTATTCAGGACCTTACCGCCGTCCTGATTACAATCGTTTACAAGTGACATCCGACTGTTCTTTGTCTTCATTACTATACTGCAATAAAATAAACAACACGACACAATTAGATCGCTGAGCAATAGATGGTACCATCTGTCGCGTACGCGTACGCAAGCGCGCTAGCTGAGTGGCGCGGAGGCTCACCTGCATGGTGTTCCCGGGGCTACCCTGCTCGGAGCTGGGCGGCGTCAGCGGGGACATGTACACGAGGCGCGAGGGGGGGTACTTGGCGAAGGACGTGTTGGGCTGGTGCTGCGGCGGCTGCTGCGGCGGCTGCGGCTGCGCGTACGTGGGCGGCAGCAGCCTCTCCGTCTTGATCTCGAGGGGGCTGAGTAGCGGGGTGGCGCACTCCTCCAGTAGCGCCTCGTCAGCCTCCAGCTTGACGTGCGTGGAGCCAAGTGGCGCCAGCATGTTCGCGTTCTCGGGGTCGATGTTCCTGATGGAGGAGGCGATGTCCTCCCATAGTGCGGGCCGGAGGAATGCATCGTCGCGTGAGGAGGTTCCGCCGTCGAATAGGTCCATGTGGGCGGGCGCGAGTGAGGCACCCTCCTGCTTACACAGCAGCGACTCTAGCTCAGATGTCTGCAACAAAACAAACAGACATCGTTCGGTGATTTGCAGATTCTTATCGAGCCGGCATTATGAAAATCCTATTCAAATGCTAATAACACATTAGAAAGTTCTCTTGATTTAATGTGTAAAGCTTTTGACCACAAAGAAGTCCCTGTAGCTTTATGGCAATAAACATATGAATTTATTAACGTCTGTATAAACCTGTAGAACATTGTCACGTTCTGTGACAACAGTGGCCGGTTGCGAAGTGAACACCTGGTTAGGTATATACAGCAGTATTCTATTACGGAAATATAAAATCGCTAATTTGTAAAAGTTTGTTAAAAGCACAAAGAGAGGAAAGCCCTTCTATATGAGGGCTTTCCCCCCATCGTGCGTTATTGGTAGTGCCAGTAGACGTCTGCTTGTATTGGCACTACATGATAGAAATTCTTCATTCAAATGATCGATAGAGTTAACGTGATGTCAACGATATTTCGTTTGATGAATTTTTGCTTCCTGATAACGAAGTAAATATATGTACACCAATGACAGAACTTTGAAATTACTATCAAAATAAATAGTCTGAATGAACTGTAGACCGCGTTGCTGTTTATATCAAATGAGACACGAACTACACGCATATTCTCGGAAACTGATTGGTTACATCAATCATACTTAAGAGGATTAAAGTTACGATTAACATTATGAATTTACACAATTTTGAACAATTTCTCCGTGCTAGGTGGGCACCGCTGCGCCGGCGCACGCTCGTATGACATTAGCATACAATGGCGGCGGCCCACGCGCGCGCAGGTGACGAGCAAGAGCTTTCATATCGGATCATTTCATACATAGACA
This sequence comes from Mythimna ferrago, assembly GCA_910589285.2. Taxonomy (NCBI): domain Eukaryota; kingdom Metazoa; phylum Arthropoda; class Insecta; order Lepidoptera; family Noctuidae; genus Mythimna; species Mythimna ferrago. The sequence goes on along the minus strand of OU342673.1, from coordinate 20,060,460 downwards.
TTTGAGGATGCGGTTTAGCTAGCATCGAAATTAATTTAAATTGTGTCGACACAAGGCTTTAAACAAAATGACATTCCATCAGCGATAACGATTGTCAGAAGTCGCAATGTAAGGATTTACGAGTTGATATTTCGAAAGAGTGCCCGAGGCCCTGGAATGCAAAGGGCAACTGTAGGAGCACGGGTGAGTTTTATTCACTAAAAGTCTGAGACACCTTCTCGCTCCCCCCAGAGCGCGAGAAATTACATAACTACTGGATGATTGTCCACCTTAAAAAAAGGGTTTCGATAGCACAAGTGACAAGACAAACCTTTTCAACTGTTTAACTGTCCCTGATAGAATTTTATTTGTGTTTGATTCTGAGGGCCAAGGGCGAGTTTGTATCGTAGGTATTGGATCAAGTGAACGGAAACGTTCGCTTTAGATATGAAATCGCATGAAAAAAATAAAGTTTTCCGTTGCTAGACGGCATTTATTCACATTTTGGTAAAAAGGTGGTAATAAGATTTTTTTTACCGCAGACATTTCTTCATGAATATTAAAATTTTAAGTGCGTGAATGTTTAAAATAAAATAATATTTTTTCGTCGAAACAAAATGAAATAGTCTTTAGTATATTATTTTATATAAACCAAATAAACTTTCGTTTAATAAAAATACACTCTAAGCCCACTGATCCTTTTTGTAACTCGTAACAAAGAGAAAAGCAATCAACACTTAGACAGAAAATAATAAAATTGCGTTTACTTTTAGAAAGTGTTTAATCTCTTGGTATAAGTATACCTTAAATTATTCTATGCCATTTACGAGTGACAATAAAATTAATGTAGTTGCTGTCCAAGTTCTATAGCGGTTGTGTTGAGTGTTGTATGGACTAGTATCTAAGCGCTAGGCTGGTGCGCCTGTACACCTGCGTTGTCGGGCCGTCAGCTGTGAGTAGTGACGAACCAATTCCTTGATAGCTCATTGAAAGCTTCTAACGCTGTACTTAGGAACAAAGTATATTTATGTAAAGAATCTATGTACAAAATTTCAAAACTGTGTTATGAAAAATTACGAAGTTATAACCCCGCTATGGTACCTGGTTGGCGACATACTTGATCGCAGGGTCACCCGGGCGACTGAGGGGTTGTTTTGCTCCTGCACCCAGCTGCGCTGGCTCCTAATGCCCACTATGACCTCCCGTGACCCGTTTTGTATTTAGTATCGGTGGTGTCCAACTTGTGACCTTTTTGATAACATGGTGTAAAAATTATTGGAATCGATTCAGATTTTGAACAAACTATAGATATAACGGTTTCGCATAATATGCTAAAAATAATGCTGTATAATGGCAGTTATAGGAAGGATCCACCAATTCATCTCAACGTGTTGCGAGAAATAGTAATCCTGAAACACGACTCTGTTAGAACTAATTTCCGTCTTATATGCTCTATTTCTACAAACTGCTACTGAAGCAATTTCATTGGAATACTAATAAAGTACCTACGAGTTATAAATCATTGAGCTACGGAAACTCCATCAGACCTATGTAAGTAGATACACATTGATTGATTTTATGGAAAAAGCTTTCTTTTGCTAATTATAATAATTTATATTATAAGTACCTAATTACTGGGTGTCAAAGATAGATAATTAATAGTACCATTCGCCTACCTTTCAATCACTACTTGCAGACCTAACGATTGTTTCTCCAGTTGCATTAAATATATTGGTGATTATATTCCACGGAAGCGGAAATGTTGGAAAGTTTTACCGCGACACTGGAACGCAAAAGGCAACTGAATGACCATAAGTGGGTCTTAGCCAGTAAAAGTTTAACACTCCTTGTTCCAACCAGAGCGCTCGGATTTGATGATTTCTCACTTCAAAAAAAAACTCAGTTTAAAGATAGACTCAGCAAATTATTTATTCGACAGTATCATTAGAACGCTGTTACTATATAATAAAAATACATACAATGCGTTCCAAATGAGAACAGTACCCCTAGCCAAGTTGCTAATCTGCAATAGTTAACGCTTGTAGAAAGCTTCAAATGTACGGGAATGACGTCGTCTTAACGCTCAGTCACGTGGTCAGAACAAAAGAATTGGCGGCAAGGTCAACTTGAAGCGTTCGACGCAAGCGAAACGGTTGTAACTTGGCTAGGGGGGCAGGATCGATTGCCATGTTGTGACGTCACGATTTACTGTCAAATTGAGGAAAAAAAGTTTTAAAATTTAATTCAATTTATTTACGATCTGTGAACGGAAAAAGTTTAATCAGAATCCTGTACTTAAATTTTACCCATCTCGGAGTTCTTCAATTTTGCCAAAAAAACTTCGATTAGACAGTACGACATCGCAACATGGCAATCGATCCTGCACGCTTAGCCAAGTTGTTATTCTGCAATCGTTAACGCTGTCGAAAAGTGATGAAACGTATGGGAATGACGTCATCTAAACGTAAAGTCGCGTGGTTAGAACAAACGAATAGATAATTCGTAGCCAAGTTCATATCGGTCAAAATCGTTTCTACAATATTTAACGCTACATCCTTTGTTATACAAACGCTACCTTGTAGAACGAGCGGCCGACTCAAGCGCGTCAACATGGCTACCAACTTATCGTTTTCTACAATTGCTGTCACCGAGGCGTTACCGATTAGAGAACGGAATTCGATTGTAACTTGGCTAGGGGGGCTGTTTTCATTTGGAACGTATAGTACATATTTTATGCATAATGTAAGTACGCACCAACTAGGTAAATGTGGTGTGAAGTAATTTCCTATGAGTTCATGTCGTGATAGTATATGTAAATATTGATAAGTTTCATGTAGTGCTTTATCTGTTTGCTTTCCTATTGTTTAACATTGACGGGTACACTTACATATTATATCTATGATTAGGTGCGCATACCTTACTTATGCGTCTCGAAAATAGAACGTAATTCGAACATGTTCGGTAAATAGATTCGTTTTTTATCGGTAAACAGGTGAAATAGAGTTAAATTAGTGGTCGAGCTGGGTCGGCACTCGGCATTCGGCAGCGTGCAGCGGTCGGAACCTCTTTGGAGCAGCGTGGGGTGTCGCAAGAGCGCCGGACCGCGCGAATTCCTTCCATGACCTTTGCGGATCGAACGATTGCGCAGTGGCTCCTCCACCGACTAGACGAGCTTGAGCAACAGCACACAGACTATAATGATGCAGAACAACACCTGGCATCCGAGAGCTTTTATACTTACTAAACAGATACATTATATTTTATGGTCCCTTTATTGATTCATTTTTGGCCGTTTGACCAAATCACAGCTGCAAAATTTTGTTTGATCAGGGTTTTATGTTAGACAATAAAATTTAAGTGAATATTTTATCGCTTTGAGCCAACGGGTCTAAATATGATCTTCATCAATACTCTTTTGCTAGTCTCGTTGTAGCTAGTTAAGTTGCTTTGGATGAAGTCCTGGATTGCGTTGCAGAGTTGTTGTAGTTTTAATGTTTTTTTCTATCTGAATATGTCTGGTGACAAAAAGCTCAATTCCTCTTAAATACGGCACTATAACATAACTAGCGATATGTGGGTGTGGTCGGCCTCACCTCTCCTTTCTTCTCGATACTCAGATGTATATCTTAAAGGAAAACAGAAGTGATGATGAGCTTGAGAAACTCGTAGCTTAGGCGAGCCATCATCGTGGCATTATCAATTTATTGTTCCGTCAATACCAAACACTTCCTAGATTTATCGTTTAGTCCTAAAAGCTGCGACATATCTGTGTGGTAAGTTAATTTTATTCTATGCGTTGGGCGGTGCGCTAGGCACCGTATTCGCTTCGGTTTAGCTCATTTACGAAGCCAGCTAAATCAGTCGGCTTATAGTGAACAGACAGCTATTGTGAAATGAGAGAACCTCCCGCGGATTTGCACCGGCCGGTGATGAAACACGCACTTGCACCAGATTCTATCTCAAATCTTATAGATTGTTGTTGTTATTTATTTCGACCGCTGAATGAAGCAAGTGCTGAGGCGGCCGGTCTACTTACAGCTCGTAAAGTTTATAAGTATTAGTCAGGTCGCGGCCAACTTTAACAGGGATTGTCTTTATTTAAAACTGTATATTTAGGAACTGTTGTCTTTGGTGGTGCTGATCAGTCTTTGTGTGTATGTGATTGTATTATGACATTATGTGATAAAATTATGTTTTATTTTCTTTTGCCTACGTATGTAAACATACGATCATCTCTATCAATTAATCATATTAGCTAGAATACCAACACTATCTACTGCACACGTGAATGGCTGACAATGTAGGCATTTATTTAATAAATCCATAAAGTACGTACTCTCATTTGAATTATCAACAATACATTTATTGATAGCGATTACAAAGAGAATTTGGAGGTGGTACAACGGCGAACATTTGTATTTCCTATCAACTAAACATGTACATAAATAACGTTATCTGTTTTATATCTCTGACGAATACTGGGAAAGTGCATTAATATTCGTACAATAGGTATAGTGGCGGTAGATAGGAGACTGTGTAGAAAAAATCACGTGTTGTGATTGGTCCTCTTGGAGATAATGACGTTGATGGCGGGCGCATTCATACGTAGAAGTGCGGTGCGTCGCGACGCTGCGCACGTGCTACTCGCGCCGACCAATGACGGACGCGCTGACGTCACTTTGGAAATTATTCGCCGTTATGTTTTGTTCGTCGCTGTACATAACATGACGCTGAAACTACTGAAACGTATGTTTTTTAGAGCTCTAGCATCTCTGCAGCTAATATAGGGTGTAGCGAATGTAGTATCGGACGTTTTAATACGAGTCAAATGAGAGAAAACTGTGATATTTATACATGTATTGAATATTGTGAAAAGTGTGAGGGTAAATATCAGAGTGAAATTTCCTGCCGGAGTCAATTTCCTGATAGTTACAGCCTATGGGTCTTTAAGTCAAGAATGAGTAGATTACTTCTAGACTAGCGTGCTTCATTGTCGACACACGGCACACGTCGATGGTTTCCATGCCTTCGCAGCTTCGTCAGACAAAAATCTGCCTCTACTCTGCAGAGTACGGACAAGCTCCCTACTCCTGAACACCCTAGCGGGGTGGTACGATTCTTCTTTGTTAGGTGTTGTTCTTAGATATGTCCAGAAATACAACCTTGTTTTAAAATAGAGATTAAGTTAGCAACCCGTACTGGGCCGGCGTGGTGGAATACGGCCCTTTGACACTCCTAGAGAGGAGGCCTGAGTCCCAGATGTGGGAACATTATAAGGCTTATTATGCTCGTACTTATAGATATTAAGTTTACTAACATAGGCATAAGTTTAATTGCTTAGTAACCTAATGGATGTCACTAATCCGATTAAGGTAGCCATACACGCTGGAGTATATCTGACCGGTTTACCTGCACAGTTGTATCTGTCAGGTAAGCTTGTATGGAAACCTGCATAGGCGTGCAACACACACGCTCCGGTTTACCTATACAACTCGATTGTACAGGGAAACCTGTCAGGTATACCCTAGCGTGTATACTACTACCTTTTTAAAGATTACTTTGTTTTATATTTGTTTTTTTTACATACTTTTTACAATGTTGAATCCCGATTGTTAAAACCTGTTTAAATTTTTTCGGTTTTGTATCTATCGGTGACCAAACCATCTTCCTCTATTCGCTAAGGTTGAATATTGTAGCAGTACATCCACTGACAATAAAAAAATAAGAACTTCTACTTAAACTGTAATGAAACGTCTGACGAATGAGGACGGTATGCAGGCACTCCACACATACATAGGTATTTGGACAGCCCTGCGTGTTGAACAGCTATTCGCGAAAGCAATTCTATTTTCTCTTGCATGGACGCCTACCTACTTCATAAAAGATTACTTAATAGTCTATAAACCAGAGATAACAGCTTAAATTCAATGAAGAAGGGCAATAACAACCATAGCTGGAGTCATTCACATGATGGAATATTGTTTCCTTCTATCAAATCTGCATATAAAGCATTCGCAGTGTGTCACAATTTGACTGTTAAACAAAGTGTTAACATTAACAAGTCGTCGACAGGTGACATCGAAACGTATTACGTATAACGCTCTTTGTTATAACCAATGATATTTTAAGTATAAAATATCATTGGTTACAAGTAACTATGAAATTGTCGTTTTATGAAAAACTGTGCATTAAAAATTAGCAATCGGACCAGTACTTTCAGAGATTATTACCTCCTACAAACAAAAAAAAAAAAAACTACCTTTTTATAATAATAGTGTAGGTGACAACGTTTGCAGAGTCAGCTAGGCTAGTATTAAATAAAAATCTCGAACTTCTCCGAAACGACTTTATCGATTTTTATGTTGTGTTGCGTGCACACAACACAACATGATTGCTTTTTCTATCCTTTTTCAAAAAATCAAAATGCGTTTATTCTAATGACGGCCCTAATAGAAACGATGTGTTTCAAAAGGGACACAATAAGAATTATGTAAATCTACTACAACCTCCAAATTAACTAAATCTTATTTCTTGAATACTTTTCGTTTATCTCATGTAATGATTCCAGGGTTTTAGAGGAGAATACCTCCTCTAAAACCCTGGAATCATTATCAACTCTGTGCTACTTACTCCCACTTTAGGTAAATATACTATTCCGACTTCTGGTTTGAACAGTTCAAAGTGAGCCATTTTATAAAATAGCAACTACATAGATATGGACCTAAATGAAAGACGTAGACACCAGACATGTTGCCAAGTCAAGAATATTTATAAGTAGGATACAAATGTATAAATAATACCCGCGGCGTTAGCCAACTTAATTTCTCTAAATGCGATAGTAAAACTAGTTTTTTAAACTAACTGAACTTCGAAATACTAAAAATAATTAAAATTCTAAGACGCGTCGCAACATCAGAAAGCTTTTTAGTGTAGCTTAGATATATAATTCGCATCTATGGAACAACGCTACATGGTGATCTGGCATTACATTTATAAATTAATGATAAATGTATGTGTTCAATACGCATTGTAGTTACTGCATCGTTGACTATGAAAGCTTCATCATCTACAATTCTACATTCGTCCTGAAAATTATTCTGAATGAAAAACGGTCGAGCGGCAATAGTAGGAAATGTAAAAGGTCAGAGGAGGTCAGGGCAGGCTGTACCTCCGTGCTCGAGGTGTAGGCAGCACCTTCCCCCGCGACCCCCGGGACTGTGTGCTAATTAGCTTTAAGGGGACGCCTATGACAATCGACTATTTGATCTGTCGATCAAACTGTTATGTCTGCCGCCTTGTTTTATGACCTAAGTTTCATAACTATTATTGGAAGAGGGCGAAACGCACGCTTTAAGTTAAAAGCTTTTCGCTAATACATTTTAATTTACTAAATGAGTACTAAAACCTGTGTAAACATAGTCTACCGCCTAAGTAATATTCATGACTGAAATATAATTTCTTGGAAAACCGTCGACTTTTTCGGCGAAGCGATGCCGCTTCAACTACCCCCCGATAGACAGCATGACCTTTTCAATAATGTATCCTCATATGAAAAGAATTAAAATTGCCGTGTCATACCGTTATGGCATTGTTTGAACAGCGCGTCTGTCGACTGTCGTCGCTCTATTTCCATAATTCAACTTACGCCCACGACGTTCATTCTTCCATACGCACACAATACTATGTAAAACAATTAAAGTACACACGTAGCCGTCTTAATGCAAAGTCGTAAAGTTCATATTGCAAACAAAAGTTGTTGGCTAGCAGAGTAGTGTGCTCTGATGTAGGTAATCGGCATAATTCACAAAGTGACGATGATCATTATTGTCTGGTAGGCTGGCGCGCTGGAGACGGTGACGTGACGCGGGCACAATGTGCTCCGCCGGGATATACTCCCGATTCTTATTTCTTACGACAAAGTGCATGTAGAGCTTTTAAATGGCGGATACATAAATCACAGCACAATAAACCTAACACGCACTACAGAATTCTAAATGATGCTATTTGCGGGTAAAATGACGCGAGCGGTGGAAATGAGTAGTAGAATTTTGCTGTTCAGAATTTTCGATATGAAATTCTCGAAAGTGAAAGCTAACATTATAGAAAAGAAAACTACGTAGGTACATATTTTAAAAGGCCACAATAGGGAAAAAAGTATAAACGAAAAATAACTTCTAAAACCGCCCAAGCAAAAAAAATTCTAGCATGATTGTCCGCTTTCAGTTGTTACATACAAAGTAAGGCTTTTTATCATTCACTAGGTACCCCTAAAACTTATGACGACAATAACTAATAGTAATAACATTTTATAGGCAGTGAGCTCACATTGCCGCGGCGTCGGGAGTCGTATTTATCGGTTGGGCGGACTAGGGCGGGCGGCGTTAGGCGGATCGATAAGAACCGCCCACCGGGTGGGGGTCGGACTTGCTTAGAATACATTTTAATATAAAACACCATGCTGTGTCCTGTCGCAGTTTTAATGACAAATAATAACAAGTAATGTAGACTTATTTAATTAATTTTCAAGCTTAAACCGTGTGAGTAGCTTAAAAAAAACTCGGCTAAGGTTACGGTAAATAAGCTGAGCGCTGTTAATTGTACATAATTTACAACAGGTTTGGCTTAAGAAAAACGGTAAATGTTTAATAGCATACGAAAACTTTACGACTGTTGAGGAAAATTTAAAGTTTCTTCAAATTTTCCTCAACAGTAAAAACTTTATAGCTTCATGCTTAAAGCTTGTACAAAACTAGTTATGCGAGGTGTTTTGTTTACCTACCGAAGAAATATTATTAGAAAAATAAACTGCCGCAAAGGGGAGTATTGATAGTTTGTTGAAACAGTACGTGTCTCACGGTGGCGCTTAATAGAAGAATAAAAAATAATGTAATTTGAGTAATGTTTGCATTTCCCATAATTTTGGCTAAACGTCGGGTCGGGGGCGGCCGGCAGGGGTTCTGCCACTAAACACACCGACGATGTATTCACGGGTTAGTGATATACCTACGATGATATTTTTATATTGTGTTACTGATTTAGATTTTGAGGAGAGCTTTGTCTAGCAGTGGGACAGCATACGTAGGCAAAATTACATCGTTTTAGTTTTTTTGAGTTTTCCGGTCGTTGTGGTGACGCTTGGGGAAAGCCTATGTGTAAAGGAAAACAGTAGGTATAGAGGTGTCTACTTAAAAATATCCCATGTACTGTCCCAGTTATGTTTGTTCTATATGAACGTGAACGTAATAATCGTAGCAAGTCTGCATGTAACGTTTCGTAATTTCTATTTCCTATGGGAAAAGACTTGAGTTTATGTATACCTCAGTATAAAACCAATTTTGTTTTGAAGTTTAAGTAGGTCTCCATTGAAGATTTCTATTATTGAAGAATTGCGGAGGCGGACTCCATCAGGGACGATTACAATATAAACATAATATTTATGCATTTTCTCCGACACAAGACTGCCTTAGCAGGACTAAAATACATTTGGAAAGCCTTAGTAGCAAAATAGGACACAGTTATCGGAGATCCAAACAATATCACGCTGCGTAGAAAATTACACAGAGATATAAACGGCCTTAAGTGACGCTCAGAATGCAACAATTAGGTTAAAAACGAAATAAATAATGGTAATACATAGCTAGTTCGTGCGTAAGTGTGTAATGTGTGTATGTATGTAAGTGATCATAAATGGAATGTTCTAACAAATGCGTAAAAACCGCGAGTGCTCACAAAGCGTGCGCAGCGCTAGCGGGCAACGCGTGCTCGCCGCGCGTGCCACAATCATGTAAAAAACAACATTACTACTATAAACTAGAATAAAATGATACACAGCATTACATAGCCTACGTACTTACCTCATTTGTACATAAAAATATACATCTAAATAATGTTAGACTTAAAGTAGTTCCTGCATACTTTCATTTCCTTCCGCGCACATTTCTTAATGTTGCGAAAGCAGTGAAGCACGTACGAACGTTCGCAGTCAAGAGCAGTTAAAGGCATATTACATTTGGCTGCAAAGTTAATGAAAAGTTGATTCCCACGACAGCGTGGTACCAGGTTGAATGTTGTGTGCTGTGTTGCACAAGTTGCGTACCTACGTACCTGACGCACGCTGAGCCTATCTTTCATACAATCAGTAATCAGATTCTGCGGTGGAGCAGCGCGCGGGAGCTGGCTGCGCCGGCGCAGATAACGCACAGATCACACATTAGGATGCCACTAAAGTTGACATTACTCGGTACAAGTTTTCCTGCATTACTCAGCTAGCTTTCTTCTGTTATTACTAAGTGAATTCGTTGAGAAAGTGCTTGAATCATATACCATAGTGACGACATGTAGGACACTGTAAGGTATACCTAACTACCTGTTGTATATAAAATAAAATATTTCTTGGAATAAACGTGTCTGTTTATGTATTCGTCACCGAATCTTCAAATTCAAAAAAATAATGTTTTTTTGAAAATGAGTAAAAAAAAATGTAAGTACTTACTTTTAATTTGTTATATTTTATGACCAACTAGCTGACAGACACACATTGTTTTGTTTTAGCGACGAAACGTCAAACGCGCAAATAATAAATACCTAGTCGTTGTAGTTTTCTGAAGTTTTCTAATTTTTTTCACAACATTCTTATTTTTTACTTTTATAAGAATCTTCTCCTGCAATAACAAAAATACAAAAAAAAAGAATTAGCTAAATTGGTCCAGCCGTTCACATGTGATGACGTAACCAAGGGAAATAGGGATTCATTTTTGTACATAAACAGTTAGAATAAATTAAATAGTCAACACCTAGAACCTGCTATTCGCATTGCTGTTCACTTGCCAAGATGTGTGCCACATGTTCGAAACTCTTAGAACGTTCCTCTTGGCCGTTGGCTGACGGTGACTCTGCAGTGTCGTGCAAGCCGCACATGACAAGTACCGCGGCGGTGCTATTAACAAATCACCGTATAAATATTCATGGGTGATCCCCTCGCCGGCAGAGGGATGAGCAATACGTATAGTTTTAATAATAAAAACATATTAGCCGCATCGCATGTCTGTCTTTCCGTGACCGGGCAGTTTTACACCTGGCCGAGCGGGGAGACGGGGAGATGGAAGGAGGACCGTGGGAGGGTAGACAGGGGTTCATGGGGATAATGGGGTAAAGAGGAGGAGGGGGAGAGGCACCGTTTGTCAGCGACCAGCGGTCAGCTATTAATGAATGTGCCCATAATGTTTATTGTGCCCGCTGAGCAGTTTTTGGGCAATGCTTGTAACTCATCGTTTTATAAATTAACTGTCATGACTATCGGCTACGTCGTGGTGCGCTACGTGTACCTACTGATGTAGTTTTTAAATTGAATGTTGGCGTGTTGCGTGGATGACCGATTCCTTTTGTAGATTTGCTAGTAGATATTTGCATGGTGTTTCATAAAATTTAATCTAGATATAGATCAACTGTAGTGTTTTAGATGTATTTGATTATCAGTAACACTGTACTACAGATTTCAATCTACAATTGTACTTTACTGCGATCTAGGCATGTTTTCTCGCACAAACGGCGATGCTTCAAAGCTAAAGGGCAAGCTGTCACAATAGTCAGTAGTCAGAGGGTCAGTGTAATCACGTGCCCTCGTTTACACGTTTGACTCCGTTTTATTATAATAATGAAATTATTAGAGAGCGGGGGTCGGTCGCGTGCCGCCCGCCCTCGACCCCTCTCGGATCGCCATTACCTCATTAAAAGATAGTCCGATGCTACGACTGCGGGGGTAGTTTAACTTTTTAATTTAATGTATTGTGCTTGCGGTTAAATACTTTAGTATTGTGAAAAGGTGTGATTTTACGAGGGGCCCGCTTATATCGATTATTCATTTACTGCTCTATGTCAGGTATACGTCGAGCGACTTCATATTACTCACCTACAGCTTGTGACAGTAACTACTTCATCTTGTCAGTAACTTAAGTTCTCGGCATACTGCAATTTGTTGTGTGTGTGCGTTTCAAGCAAGATGCCAAACAATCTCGTTATTAGATAATTTTCAGTCTGGTTTAACAGATTCATCTACGCATATAAATTAGACATTTTCAACGTGGAATAGCTATGAGAAGTCAAAACATGCAATTATTCCAAATCTCCATACTTACTTATAATTACGTCATTTCCCAGAGAAAACAATTCGAGTCGTATAATCATAACGAAACTCATTTGGAATCGATTTTGCAGACAATCTCTATAAATTAAGAGCTGTTTAGTAAAACCAATATGTTTGGTCGCGAAAACTGATATTTAAATTGGATGTAAAAAGTTGGTTCGTTATAGAAGTCAATTAGCGATGAAGAAGGTAACAATCTGGCAAGAAGGGGGTCTGCTGGGCTGGTGGCTCGAGCTACTAATTAGCTAATGGATGGACGCCCCTGCCCGTGCCTACTGCGCGCCGTAATGGATTGTGGCACGCTCGCCTCGCCACCTCGCTGTGGTCACATCTCGAATTTCGTCCGCGTTACTTTCCCGTTATGGAAAAATATGGATTTTTAATAATGACTTGTAAAAGTGTGTATACAAGCGCCATTAGGTATGATTACACGCGAAGACTATTGTACTTGTCATACTCATTTCAGGCATTAAGTTCAATGCTGAAAATGTTCGTCTCTAGTATATATTTACAAGGATTTGTTTTTCCTTGTTTGTTGAAATCACGATAAAATCGATTCCGATTGTTAAGTTTAATGAGCTTTTTACAGTGCTGCGTAATAAAACGGTGTAACATCGTTTACTCTCACGCCTTCCGTAGGGTCAAATGTAAAAACTTTAATTCGAAGTTAACGAATAAGCAGACAGTTCACTGGCTAGACATTAACTGTAACTTTCCACTTAGCTAGTATCGATGAAGTCGTAAAACTAACACAGCAAATGATTGCGATGTTATAAATTAAATTTTATTCTTCAATCACTTATTTATTTCCTTGTGAAGGAGGACTGAATCTCCCAATGGGCGAGTTACTTGATATTTTTTACCCATTAGCGAGCCTATTTCCGTAAATAAAAAAATCATTCAAAATCATGTAATTTCTATATATTTTGACATGTTTCTTTTTGATTTTGAACGTTTTTCAAGTACGAGGATTGGCCTTATGCTATTTAAACTTTTATAAGTACACATTCTGCAAAAAGTAATAATACTAAAGAACGATGTTTATTAAAGTCCTTTTGCGGTAATTAGCAAGGATAAGCGGCACATAACCTCTGATTACATTTCTGTTAATGACCGTAGCGCAGTTGCAATAACTTATGCCGACGAGTGCGACTACTTCGGCTCTTCTTATTGTGAACCTCTTCAGCAAATTGGTTTAGATACTCTATTCAGTTTTAAATTAACAGATATGTAAATTAAATAAGAAGGTATGCAATTACTTTGTATTTTTAATGGTCAGACTATTCAAAAGATTTTCATCAAATTGTTTGTTGCTGCCTACGTTGTTTTCTTTAAACTCGTCAACATTTCAGTAAAAAATCTTTTCACTGCTGGACTCTCCCAAGTGCCGCTACAACGGCTTATTCCGTGTTTCTTGCGTCCTTCCTCCTCAGGTCCACCTTATTGTAGGTTCTACAAATTATGGTGTATGATTCTGAGACTCTCTCGACTCGACAGCATTAGTTCATTCCTCTTTTGTATTAAAACAGGTTTTCTACTTTCAGCGCTGAAGTACTGTATCATCCCTACTTCTTGGTTGACGGTGATTAAACTTCATGCCATAGTTGAAACATATTTTACACAGTCATAATAATCCATACGAACATCTATAATGGAGTTAATATTGAAATTACGAACACTAGGAGGCCAATCAATAGCCAGACGTTAAGCTATTGTGGGTTTGTGGCATTGCTATTATTGAGTCGACGTTATTGCCACTTGTCCATAAACAAGTATTGAATAATAACGGCGGAGGCTATTCATTGCTCTATCTGCCAGACTCGCTTTCTTACTTTCTATCTGCGAGCGTGGCAACCCTAACTTATTACATTACTTATGAAATATTTCCTTTACCTTTCAATTACCTCTTCAGGCACACCATCCAAACAGTAGCAGGACGGTAGCAATCGATTTTCTATACCAAAAAATAATTCCTCATAATAATCGAAACGACAGTTTTATAGTTGGCTGCAATAAAAAACGCATAACTCGTATTCTGACACAAATTGAATGGACTCAAGGAGGTGAGAGGTAGTGGCTCGCTGCCGACATATAATACACCTAGATCACTAGAACATGTAGTTCATTTTCCATTGGCGTAGTTGTGGACACAAAGCAGTATGGGGTAGTGGGAATTGTTATAGAATCTATAGACGGAGGCGAATTGTAGTAATGCAGCGATATCAGATATCGACTGACAGTAAACGGAGAAGTAGAAGTAAGTAGTACTGTGGTTAGTTTACTACCTCATCTTAAATAAGTTAACTGTTTTATATTAATCCAAGTGACTCCGCCATCGATAAATATGCCAGTTTGTTTTCTTCCTCAGTAAATATGTAAATGTTACGGTCAATGTTCTAAATGCGTGCAGTATGGCCTCTGTTCGGCGTGTAGATGGAGAGTACATTAGAACAGGTAGATTGGTCGATTGTGTACAGCGAGGGTAAGAGGCGTTTCATTTTCATTACTGTATGCAGGCATCGTGAGGTCATGTATGTATGCGAGTAGGAAGTAGTCGAGTGCTACTGTCATAAAGATTTTCATCTTTACGACGGTACCGAGCTTAATGGAATAATAGAACTAAAATATGCGCTTAATTATACAAATTCTTGAGCTGCGAGCTTATGAATTCAAATCAGCAATTTGTGTTGTATATTTACTTATAAAATATAATATATATATAACGAATTATTCGGTGACGTCAGCAATGAGTCATCTGTCGTAGACGCTGAGTCTCAGTCGCTGTAGAATGATAAATTTGAAATTAGTAGATGTACATCTTTTATTGAAGCACCTAATTTAGTGAATCATCGTTATGAATTTTTCTATTTCAATACGTGATGCTAACGTAATATATAACAAGTTGTTTTATAATATTATATGTAAACCAACTTGTTTGAATATATGGGCGATATTCTGTGTTTTGTGTGAGACTGTACGATGATTCATCATTGAGACAAAAGAAATATAGCGCAGAAAAATATGAAAACCCTGACTAAACTGTTGCCATTCTTCCGCAATATTGTTTTTTTTTTCTTTAAAGCCCCTCGAGCGCCTGTCTCCTTATACCAAATGTAAGAAATACCAAGGTGTTTTAAGCTAGATACAAGTACTGTTAACTTAAAGTGTTCAGCTGATATTGCGCGTTGTCTCCATGAAACTAAGCTGTAACATGCGAGAGCTTTTTTATTTGCCTATACATTGTTAGTTAGGTGCAGAACTTTTTATGTAAGTGAGTTTGGCTCATTAATTTACATTTAGATTGTACGAGGAAAAATAAATATTACACTATGTATATATACATTTTATGTTAAGGCTTATAGTCCCTTGAACATCTGGCCGGAATTAAATGGACACAACACTCGTACCCGCCTAGGTGGCAGTACGAGTATCTGTTCATTTAATTGCGGCCAGCTGCACCCGGAGAGAGCCCCGTTGACCCTTAAATCCATTTTCTTTGCGAAATATTGATTGATTTACATATGCTATGTTCACTTTATAGAATTTTTATCTACCAATTTTTATGTCTAAAAATGTTTCTAAAGATCCAAGCCGTTTCGAAGAGTAAGGAAAAGTTGCGAAATTGGTAAGTACTTTTTTTTAGACAAAGGTATTAAACGCACGAAAAAAATCAATAGTTGATATATGTTGTTCATCAACCTATAATAAACATATATTTTTTTCAAACCTATTAACCCGGCCGTTACCGAGAAGTAGGCTTCAGAAAGTCACTGTTTTATGTCACTGCTCGGGCGTTTGGGCATTAAGGTATACCTACCTACAAAACCTTTCCTTGGGTTTTGCCATAACAGTATGCATAGAAAATAGCTATGAAGACACATAAAATCCGTAGGTTTCAGTACCTTCAGCTTTACCTTCGTCAACATAATCTGTAGATCGCAACCAAAGTCACGCTAATAGTTTTAAGTGCCCACCGAAGGGCCTACACACGGCATTACGATTTAGCATATTCATGCGAAGCCCTGAAACGTCAGTGCCGTCAAGAATGTCATTTGCATGTAAATGACATTGTCAGAGTTGCGCGCGCAGGTATTGACGTGTCATTGCATCCACCCCCGCCCTGGCCGCCCCGCCCGCCCTACGCCGTGATTGGGCCGCGAGGCGGAAATCGTGAAGCGAACACTTGGAAGTGAATAATTATGAATACATAATGGCACATAATGTACCGCTAGACGGTATATTGTTGTGTCTAAGGTCTATGCCTCTGACCTTTGCGTAAATTGTTAAATGTTGGCAAGGGAATGCACGGTTATGACTTTACTGCAAGCGTGAGCTTAGCGCGGCTTGCTCAGAATAATAATTATTATGACGTTTTGGTCTGTGTTGATGAGTTTGTTAAATTGAAGCCATGAAATTTTCCTACAAAACCTGTTTCTTCCCACTTTTCGCTATTATTGCATTTTTAGGGTTTGGTACACAAAGGGTAAAACGGGACCCTATTACTGAGACTCCACTGTCCGTCAGTCTGTCTGTCTGTCCATCTGTCACCAGGCTGTATATATTTTTACCTATGTTGAATTTTTTTTGGCGCTATAACAACAAATACTAAAAAACAGAATAAAATAAATATTTAAATGGGGCTCCCGTACAACAAACGTGATTTTTTTGCAGTTTTTTGTTACGGACGGTACGGAACCTTTCGTGCGCGAGTCCGACTCGTACTTGGCCAGTTTTTGAAATATGCAAGCAGAAAAGATTCCACTTGATTCAAAATCAATTTAAATTAAAAAAAAAAATATGCATTTATTTTCCAGTTAAAAATATGACGTCAGTAGCGAGGTATATAATACTTAGTATACATATGTAGGTACTATCCTTACATTTTATATAATACAAAGTCCCCGTCCGCGCCTGTTGTATGCACGAGATAATCCCAAAAACTACTGAACGGATTTTCATGAAAGAAAGAAAAACATTTTATTTGTCACAGAAAATGCAGAAACAACACAATGCATAAACAGCATGTAGACACATAAGAACAAAATGTAATTTTCAACATGCGTATTATACCTAGTAAGTAGGAGATCAGTGGTGGACAATTGGTAATAGATCCGACTTACGAGTTCAAACCTGCCAGGCGCATTACTTTGTGTAATTTATTTCATTACCACTGCTCTCAAAACGGCGAAGGAAAACATCATGAGGAAACCGGCATGTCCTAGAACCAAAAATTCGAGGACATGTGACATTCACCAACCCGCACTGGGCCCGCGTGGTGGATTATAGCCCATTCCCTCTCCTAGAGAGGAGGCTTGAGTCTCAGCAGTGGGAACATTAAAGGCTGATGATATACTGGACCTTTCTTGGCGCAAACGTGTGACAGACAATGTAACTTTTTTTTTTGTTTTGTTTTGTGTTTGTCTCAAGTTTTTGTTGTCTACAATGTTTTTTGCGCCAAAATAAATACTTTTCTTTCTTTCTATATTATAGTAAAGCCGAGAATTTCTAAGGTTTGTGTAGGAATATTATAAAGCTGAAGAGTTTGGTTAGCTGAACGCGCTAATCTCTGGAACCGTTGGTTAGAACTGAATAATCTTCGGTTAAAGTACTTTTATCAAGGAAGGAGCGAAGCAGTAACCAAAGATGCGACTGGAGCCAAGGGATAACAGCTAGTCTACACTTATCTACACTAATTTAATAAAGAGGTAAAGTTTGGCTTTTTATTTTTTTGTTTGTAGGAGGTAATCTCTGGAAGTACAGGTCCGATTGCGAAAATTTTTTCATCGATAGAAAGCTGCTTTATTCCTGAATGTCATAGACTATATATTATGTACGCGGGTGAAGCTGTGGGCAAAAGCTAGTTATTAATATTATAAAGAGGTAAAGTTTGTTTTTATGTTTGTAGCAGGTAATCTCTGAAAGTACTGTACCCTTAGCCAAGTTGCTAATCTGCAATAGTTAACGCTTGTAGAAAGCTTCAAATGTACGGGAATGACATCGTCTTAACGCTCAGTCACGTGGTCAGAACAAAAGAATTGGCGGCAAGGTCAACTCGAAGCGGTCGGCGCAAGCGAAACGTTTGTAACTTGGCTAGGGGGGCTGGTTCGATTGCGAAATTTTTTTGGCCGATAGAACGCTGCTTTATTCCTGAATGTTACAGGCTATATATTATGTACGCGGGCGAAGACGAGGGCAAAAGTTAGTAATATTATAAAGAGGTAAAGTGGGTTTTTATGTTTTTTTGTTTTGTAAGAAGGAAGTAATCTCTGAAAGTACTGGTCCGATTGCGAAAATTTTTTCACCGTTAGAAAAATAGAAAGCTTTATTCCTGACTGAAATATGCTATATTTTACGTACGCGTGCGAAGCTGTGGGCAAAAACTAGTAAATAATACAAAGAATGATGTTTATGAGATTGTAACAAATATGTACAGCTCTAGATCGCTAAAAAAGAGATCGAGAAAGAATACGGGTGACTTAGTTAGTTATTTTTACTTTAGTCAGTAAAAATCTGACACTCTCTTACGCTCCACCCAGAGCAGAAAGAGTTATTTGATGATTTCCTACACACCAAAATAGAAAATAGTATATCTACACATGTAGACATAAATAACATGATTTAGTTCAGATTAGAATAATGTAGTTTGTAGTTTCCTTTCGTTTTGATAGTAGAGGGAGCGATTTTGTATTCAATATCTAGTGAAAGTACATGTAGGCCACTGGGGAAATAGCTCGAACAATGCAATGCATGTACGCGTCGTATTAGCGGACCTAACGACTTTATTATGTTTCCATACTGCCTCTTTATATTCCTGTTACACTACATGTCACGCCTCTATTTTCCTGATAATGTATAACTCGTGTTAATTAAAAGGTTATCGTGTAATTTTCTATTCGTATAAAAACATAATAAACTAAGACAAAAAGATATAGGTAGACAAATAAACGGCTCAAGTCTTTGAGTATGTATGAATGAGTACGCGGAGGAATGTGCCGCACGCGACCTGCACACAGACAAGCGCACATTTACATACACAAACTAAGCATAAAACAAGATTTACTCCACACTAACGCACGTCAGCAAGTCTACACATACCCACACACACACAATGTATACTCACCAACGAAATACTTTTTAAGTAGGTGTATTGTTATTTTATTCAAATTGTTGTAATTTATTTTGATTTATTTTAACCTGTGTCTTTAGGCATTTATTTAATCAATAAATAAATAATAATCAATATCAAATTTACAACATAGAGTGTTAATAATTTTGTTAAAATTATATTGTGTATTAATTAGTATGCATAATAAATGAACAGTTGTACACTTGTGGTTAATACACATACTACGAGTATTAAATTATAAATAAAACAAATGCATGAGTCGATAGTAACTGGTTTCTTTGAAAAATAACGTATCGAAATATCACATTCAAACTTCAAATTATTAAGTTTACAATTGCTCCTTTTTTAAGTTTATAAATTAATGTGGCGTTTTAAATTAGATAATTATTATTATACTTTTTTAAATTTTCTTTACTGAGTGTATGAAATACATCTCCAACACACTTTTTGTACTGATCAATATTGTTGATAGAAAAGAAGAACGTCTAATTTACTTTTTACAGATATGCTATAAAGTATATAAATTAATATAGCACAAGTAAAGAAAGTGTACTAATATATTGGTCACGTTGATACTACTTCTACAAAAACCTACAGCAATAATATTAATCAAGTTAAATGATTAAAATTTAAAGATTTTCACTTCGATGATACGCGGTGTCTTGAATGGCGTTGCCAAGACGCGAGATTACTATTAGCCCGTTACTTGTCTCAATGAATGGTGTTTCTCTCAATAGCGCCCAAAAAGTCTTAAATATTCTTCATATTACATATGAAATTGTACCTAATAACGTATGGAGTAAAGTTTAGAATGGTAAAATGGCTATAGTTTAAAGCCTCATTTTATGTAGGTTTTAAGATTATGATCCCATGTTGAGTGAGAGGAAGTGAAGTGAGGTGCGTAAGAGTGTGCGAAGTTATTTTTTTTCAACAAATTTTGTCTCAGGAACAAACCTGTGACGCCCACGCATCGCCGGAAATATCGTACAGATCCTATCGAGGTTTTAGCTCAGTATGCTGCGCACGATTCCGTCATTAGTAGGAATTGTGCATTTTTGCCTTTCAAGAAAGGAAGTTGAGATGTGATAAGGTCCAAGAGTTTTAAGCATGTCGTTGACCTCTGGATTAGTGTAACTCGAGTCATATTCTCGTCTTCAGTGATCCGTGAACATTTAACGTAGTCTGCGACCATTCACATCACTACGTACGACGCATATCTTGTTACGAATTTTATAAAAATCTTTCCATGTGACTATTAACTGTGTGTTCATTATTACAATAAAGTTGTCACGGCTTCGATCTATTGATTGGTAATCGCCTAAGGATCTCCTAATGATTGGTAAACAATTCCTTCTTAAGAATAATATACATAAATCTAAGATAGGAGTTTCTCGCAAAATATGCAAATGATCAGGTACCATTACAATCAAAGGTTTTAATGTGAACAGAGTCGAGACAAAGTAGTCAATGTTATTATATTAGACGTATGAGATAAGGAATTGAAGTGTCTCTAACAATATTGTTAGCAGGTAGACAATGGTTCCACAATGTGACAGGCGCAGGGCCAAGCTGTCCGTCTGTCTGTCGGTCTGTCCGTCACGATACACAACTGATCGCTTAATCACGAATGAATTTCATTTAGATATACTTTAATTATTTGATATCGAGCCTGCTATAACTTCCACGATGGAAAATCACTATCTAGTCCAATGAAAGATATCTATAGGTCGTTAAAATTTCGTTACATATATTCAATAGATGTCTACAAAAAATAAAAACGACAAATATGACTTGTAACAAAATGTATTTTTGCTTGGAGCTACATTAAAATTCATAAGTTTTGATATAGGTAAGTCATAATGGGTCGTAACTTCGACTTAGTAAAACCCACGCTAGACACTGTCAGGTGTGAGTTTATCAATCAGTTTTTGAAGAGTGCCCTGTAATGATTTAAAATGCACAAGGTATCCATATATTCAGGGTTCTAATCAGTAGGTCAAATTAAGCAGCTTTACTGTCAAAATATGTCCGATTGGTGTCATGATAAAATTGGACAAGTTTACGGAGCCATCAACTATAAGTGGTTATAAAGTGTCTCATTTGAGGTGATGACACACGGGAGACGAAACCGTCGAGCACACCTGTAGCATTCCTTGCCTTCACAATAGCTATGCGTGCGCATCACTGCTTGGAACAGACAGTGAAGAGAGAGCATTCAAGAAACAAAGAGAAATTCTATAAATATACTGTTGGAACATAAACCTAATTAAAAAAAGTCAAAAGAATCAAATATAAGATAAAAGCTTACATTTAGTTGGCCAGGCAGCTAGAGAGATTGCGAAATTTGTATGAATGGACATAACGGCACCATGGCTATTGATACCTCATTAGCATGGGCTCATAAATTACAAGAACTTTAAATTCGGAGGCTTGTTGGTACTTCAACGGATTAGGAGACGCGCTGGGATTGGTTGGACGGACGTGTGTAAAGTACACATTGTATATTTTTGGCGATTATGCCATTGCCGGGAAGATTTAGAAAGATTATTTAGTTTTGATATTTCATTTTATGAACCGATTGTATTTCAATTTAAAAAAAAAACAGTTAGCTGTATAAAACAGAATTAGAAATCACATCATAGCGGATATACGAAAAGTACAATAGTAGGTACTAAGTGCAAATTCCGAGGCAAGCGGAAATGACAATAGTTACCCCACTTCCAAGCCTAAGGTTTATAGCTGTAGCGGGATGCGCCAATATCTTTAACTGCTTATTCTCTATACAATTCGTAGTTTTAATGACAATATGGCACCGAGTACGAGTATGTAGGTATTGTGGAGCCGGGTATTAGCGTGGCTGCGCGATGATGTCACCGGTCCGTGGCTGAGGTAACGGACAACACTGCCAGAAGCTGGCTGTGTCCGACATTTCGATACTCGAGACAATTTTTCGGCCAACAAGAGACTGTCGTCCATGTAATTTGTCAGCCATGTAATGGGATTCCTTGGATTGTCGAGGACCATTGAGCCCCTGAAGATATTTGGGAGAAGCAGCTGAGAATGTGTGCTTATTATTACCTACTCGTGTTTAAAGGTTTCCGTTAATTGTTATTGTTTGTTAATTGATTGGACTCGTTACTAAACGGGATTCGGCTGCTGATCTTTACAAAAACAACAGATGCTTACTTGAATTGTTGTGTCTTGTCAAACTGGATGTCCATTAAACTCCAAGATCGAGGCTCGCGAATTCTACTTTGGCATGATCAGAACATGAATCAATAAAGTGACTCTGTCTGTCTGTTGAACGCTTTCACGATTAAATTATTGAACCGATTTTTATATGAAATCTGTTACGAAGTAAGCTTGAACCCCAAGGATCGATATAGGCAACTTTTTATCTTTTTTTTATGGGCTTAGGCTTCGACTTCGTGTTCATAATACGACATCCAGGCGGGAGATGTCAAGGGTAAAAGTTAGTTTGAAATAACTTAAAGTTATGTCCATTAATTAATATAAATAATATAACGAATGAATGTCTCATTGACTAGCGCTAGCCTACTTAGGAAGATAGGCTTTTCGTACTAGTGTTTGGATCATTAAAAGTTTTTTCCTCTAAATGGTAGTTTCATTATAGAATGTTCTATATGTATACATAAGTACTCTTTTTGGTTATTATTTTTTTGTCGAGCTCAGATGCCGGGCATTCTTCCTGCGTTTCTATCTGGCCCACTCCATACGGCGTCGTAGAAAAAACAGGCAGTTGCATTAAGTGAACGTTAGTACTACTTCTAAGTTATTCAAATAATTTTCTGTTTAAGTATCATGTCTTATAATTTACATACATTACGATTAATTTAGCAAATATTTGATTGTAAAATCTATAGGTGAATTTAATTTAGTATATCGATTGAAATACGATTGCGTCTCAGCTTAAGTTTTGGCTTAAGTAACTAAAACAGACGCGATTGGAAACGTTATTACTAAGACAGTTTTAGAAAAAATATTAATGCGAATATACAGTATAGATTTACTTATATCATACCTATTAGCTACCCGTCACAGCCCATCTTTGAAATACTCGATATGTTTCTACTTATGCATGTAAACCTTCCTCATGAATCACTTTGTATTTTCGTGAAAATCACCTGAACATTCGTTTAGTAGTTTTTGGGTTTATCGCGAACAGACAGACAGACGTGGTGGAGAACTCTGTTTTCTAGTTAGGGTAGTAATCTTCGTTCGTCGATTCGTGTTGTCGAGCGAAGACTGCTTGATAGCCATACACGCTAGGATATACCCGACAGGTTTACCTGCACAGGTACACTTGTCAGGTAAGCTTGTATGGAAACCTGCATAGTTTTGCAACACACACGCTCAGGTTTACCTGTACAGGCTACCCTGTCAGGTATACCCTAGCGTGTGTGACGGTTAAATATGAGTCAGGGGTAACAGTGTCCTGCATCATTATTCATTCGGCAAAGACCACCGATGCAGTTTAAATTAAGCGAGAAAATCGAATTACTAAGTGTTTGTAAGTAGGGGCTAATAACTTGTAATTACTTATGGACTGTAGCGGCCGTTAACCTGACTCATTATTGCTTTACATGGATTCTAGGCCCAGTTGTCTAAGGTGAGATCAGCTCTGCTCACTCCGAGTGACTTTGTGACCTGTGTCTGTGAACACACGGTAGATAAGCATACATTAACGGGTCTAGTGGCCTGTTGGTCTACTGGTTAGTGGCCCTGACTACTAAGCCGGAGGTCGTACGTTCGATGCCCACCCAGGACAAATGTTTGTGTGATGAGCACGATCATTGTACTGGGTCTGGGTGTAATTTATCTAAAATATGTATAAGTATGTTTATCAGTTGTTTAGTACTCATAACACAAGCTCTACTTAGCTTGGGGCTAGACGGCGTTTTGTGATAGTTGTGGAATATTATTATTACTTATTATACACTCTTTGCTATACACTACCCTAGTGGTTCCTAAGATTTTTTGACCAGGGACCACTTTGATTCCGATAATGCAGTTGGCTGCATTTATTTTATTTCAATCATAGATATAACGCCATCATAACGTTTTTGACATCGTCCTTATTTCAGTCGAAACTACGAAAGTCGTCCAACCTAAGCCTCCTCCATGTATCACCTTAATCAACGGTCCTCTGCGTCTAGTATCCATCGGATCCCCGCGACGCTCACCAGGTCATCGGTCCACCTTGTAGGAGGCCTTATAATGCTGCTTTTGGCGGTAAACGCGGTCGCCACCCGATTTTTTTTACACTGCCAACTTTTTTATTTTCTACATTTAAATGAGAAATGCTTTTGAAACTGTCTCCTCGAGTCCTGTATTTTAGTACCATAAATGAATTTTTTTTTTTAAATCCGCCATGACAACAATACCCATTACTCTAACAACTAAGACAAAAAGCATCATCCCGTTATAGGCGTACCAAAGTGCACTTGAAACTATCATCCTGCTACTAGCGCAAAAAATAGGAAAATAAGGGTAAAAAGTTATACAGAATTATTTTTAGTATATAAGCGAAACCTGAATACAATTTGTTCAGATTCGGTAACTGAATTGATTCCAATAATTTTTACACCATGTTATATTTTTCCAAAAATATTAAAAAATGGTGCAAGTTGGACACCACCGACATTAAGTACAACATAGGTTGATTTTAACTTTGGTCACGGCAGGTTATCCTCTATAACCTGCCGTGACCAAAGTTAAATTAAATAGACACTAGCGCACAGCTGGATGCGGGTTTCGTATATACTAAAACACTAAAACTAATGTTTTATATACATTTCTTTAAAATCAAAAGTAATGAGTATTATCATTAAAAAATTTGATACATACATAATTTTTCGATTTTTGGAACTTTGGACTTTTCGTGGACCTTTGGTTATTCGCTACATTATTCCAAAATTTTGTATCTATTAACAAATAATAATAACAAAGTTTTCCATGGCGGTGATCACGCTGCCTTACAATTATGACAATGGATAGGATAAAAGTACCAAAATGAATGATATTACGCAAAAGCATTACAAAACAGTTCCACGTTGTTGAATTTGTTTTGTTGATTGTGCACAAGGAAAAAAATCAAAGAATTTCAGGAGCAATAAGGAATACGCATGAAAAAAATTGTTTTCTAATCAGTTTATCAATAAGTATATGAAAAACATGAAAATAGAATATATACAGTGAAAACAATATCAAAATCGATAGAAAAAAAAAGATATAACACAAGGAGCGGACGGGCACAAAAATCAACTGTTACAAATAAAGTTAAAGTATGATACTTCAACTACAAGTTTTTATTAATATTTTAACAACTCTGATTACGCTTCTGATTATGCTTTTAAGTATGTACTGTGATGAATTCTCCACAGTGTACAAAAATACCGTCTGTAAAAATACCCCCTTGAACCACCCTTGCTTTTGTCAACAAAATTTTGGACTCTTACCTTTCTAGCACTCGTGTATGTTCTACGTTTGTGCCACTTACGTTAGGTATCGACCTCAGGGTCAAAACTATTATAGAATAAAGCCTACTTTACAATAACTTAACAATTTGTATCTGTATGCAAGCGCAGAACAGTGACTTTTAGCCTATAGAAGTTAATAGATGCAATAATTTCATTTAAATTATCCTGTGGCCGGCTATCGACCCACTCAGACGTAAAGGATTTCTCACGAACCGAACAATATTGCGTAGGACAAGTGGCCGCCACTGCGAACTTCGAACTATTGCCTAATAAAACTATTATACTTACGTACCATGTCCTTCAAATGTTGTATATAGTCCTTTTGATTTCATTAAAGACGTAGTCCCGCGTGGTGGATAACGGCCCATTCCCTCTCCTAGAGAGGAGGCCTGAGTCCCAGCAGTGGGAACATTAAAAGCTTGCTGCCACGTAGAGAAGAACGCTTTTATTTATATCACCTACTAGCTGATCCGCTAAACGTTGTTTTACTATACAACTTATCAAAGAAAAATAGTTGGTTAGCTTACGATCTACCGACCGACCTCTGACCTCTTTATTGGTGTACAAAAAAGAGTATATATATCTAAATATACTCGTATCTATCGCAGACCTACCAAGTACAGGCAAATATTTTCATAAAAATCGAGCAGTTTCGGAAACGATATTTTGGATGAACGATTGTTCAATCGACCTTAGATCTTTTTGGAATTTCAAGAATTCAGAATTGTAAGTTCTTCTGTATTATAATACACATGTATTACATAAACTATGCACTTGAAAACTGCTTTGTTCTGGAGTTTTCGAGTTCGTCTTTGTCTTATAATTTGTTTGGATGTGTCCTTTAAGGATAAAATATTTAATTAATAGTAAGTTTAAGTATTTAAATGTGCATTTTTATGGCGCTTGATAAGCATTCTAATTAAACTATTAACCAACGTATACTCTGCCTTATTTGTAAATATTAATTGTCTTATAGCAGAATAAACATTGAACGATTTGAAATGCGATTAGTTCAAAGAGATCGAAACGTGCATAAAAACTGGTTAAATGGATACGGAGGGCATTTAATAGCTATTCATGTTATTGTAAGTCTTTCTCGGTAAATATTTGAGCTACAATTGAAGACCACTCGAGCCTCTTGTCTGTCAAGTGGAAATCTGAACTGATTCACATGGCCAGCCTCGCCACAGGGCTGCCTCTCTGTCATATTAGAAAGTATCAATAGTTTAACAGATTACCTACTTACCTATACTAAACTAACGGCTAATTCTAAATATAGTCGTCCGTATATTATAATTTCAGTTGTGTGTAGTAAAAATAACTAAAAAATGTTTTATCTCAGTTGGAGATTGGAGAACATAATTAAATGTAATCAATCAAATTGTAGGTAAACTCAATTAAATAGAAAAATGTGTGAACAATATTAATGATACGGAATCGCATATGTTTTGTGAATCGATTTATCAGTGATGTTTAAATAATTTAACAACAAATTACATACTATAAATGAATTTGTTATTTTCATCACAATAACAAATACTTTTATAGTGTGTTTTTTATATGCATTCAAATCCTGATCTGTACTACTAGCGTACCTATATATTACCAAATTCGTTGTTAATTACCAATTAAAATAACTTAAATAGTAGGTATTAATTAGATATAGATAGAACAAGAAAAATAAAAAAAATACTTAACTAATTAAAACTACATATATACACCATTATTTTTAGTATAATATATGATATGTATGAATATACTTTGTTCAGAATCAGTAACTGAGTCGGTTCCAATCATTTTTACACCGTTAAATATTTTTTTATATATTTATAAAAAACGTCACATGTTGGACACCACCTATACTAAGTTCAACACAGGTCACGGCAAGTCATAGTGGGCATTAGACATCAGTGCGCAGCTGGGTACAGGAGCAAAACATCCCCTCAGTCGTTCAGATGGCACTGTGACCAAGTATTTTTGCGGACAACCAGGTAACATAACAAGCTTATAATTTTGTGTTTTTTCATGGTACGGTTATGAAGTTTTGTACATATATTCTTTACATAACAATACTAAACACGTGCTTCGGGTTACGCATATACTAGAACTCATATTGTATGCACAATGACTTTTACCTAAAATATGGCGTCCAAAAATATCTCCGCATCGTGATGTTTTAATTTACACATTTGTTTGAATAATTTCTTATTTCGTAGCGTTCGATTTAAAGGCACGAACCGTATGTTTCAATGAAATAGCATTTGGTTTTGCCTTTGGTTGAATAGAAAGAGAGATACTAAGTCAGAACCAACATGACGAATGACGATGCCAGCGAGGCCTGCGGATTATTCTTTATTAAACTAAAGAAACACTGTGGATTGTAGTCGCTAAAAGTCAGGGACTCTCTCTCATTCCACCGAGCTGTGTGAAATGTTAAATATTTGTCTATAAAAATACATTGAAATATTATGATAGAAAAAATACTTATGAAAACCTATGTAACTAATGTGCAGCCCTAAGAACCCTAGAAATAACGACATTCCTAATTTAGTATTAATTAATTAAATAGTGTTTGTGACATTCCGCGAATGTGGAGAATAAGGGAAGATACTGGGATCTGAATTGCTAATGTGGATCGCTGCGATATATGTGTGTGGCTACGGGTAGTGGAACTAGATTGACTATATCTATTCCACGTTTCTAATACGTTACCATGAGCTACGACGGAGTAGCTACAAAGGTTATGTTACAACATCTTTCCAGCAGCTTTACATGGTTATTTAAATAAAAGTGATGTTATTGACAGTACACATTGTCTACACAGGTAGTGCAGTGGTGGCATCACACACAGGCGTCGTCAAAAAATATTTATATTTATTTTAGTGATATCTGCGAGTAGCATGTAAGTAGCGTTCGATATGTAAGCCATCGGTCTGTATTATTGATATAACTGTTTGGGTCGCGGGACATGGGAAAACGATGCTGCCGCCCACGCGCAACCAACCGGTGCCGCGGACAGTCGCGCACGCCTGTGTTGCCACACGCGTCAACTGTCCGACCAACCGATACCGATCTGATGCCACTGATGTTTGCCTTTGTTAAGCGGCTAGATTGTCAGTTTCATATTTTTTGATATGAAGGCAAGGTTTGACTACTTATTCGCTAATGACTTCTAATGGTTCAAGGAGAGAATGAATTAGGTAGTATGGATTTAATTATTGTGGTTTTGATCGTTTGATATTACAATGGAAAGGCACAGATATTATGCGTACTTCGATGCTACACGCGTAGCCATACTGGCTACGTGCTGTGGGACCCTACTCTGCGGGTGGTCCTAAACGCACCTGGCTTATTTTTCCGATAAGTTCGCAGGCCAATCTGATTTTTGCGGATCATATGAGCGCAGAATAACCAAAAGGAGTCTGTCTAAGTGGAAAGTGTCTAAATCATTTCGCTTTTGTGAGCGACGATACATGACATCATCTGGGGTATAAGCGCAAATTAAAATGCTAGTTTCCTGTTTATATCTTTTCATTTTGTATTTATTTTATGATTAGTCAAATGGTAAAATTGGTTGAATCAAATTACTTAAACAGTTTGTATTTGTAGTTAAAGGAATAATTCGAAAATTTTAATCACTGCTTTATAAGGGATTTAGGCATTGTTTAAATGAAAAGTTTTTCGACATATATAGACTTTTGTAGGCGGTATAATTAAACGTTGTTACTAAATAACAGTTCTTGGTAGTAATTAGTAAAAAATCTAATTCGAGTGAAAGTTTTGTTAAAAGAAAAGTT
Organism: Mythimna ferrago; assembly: GCA_910589285.2. NCBI lineage: Eukaryota > Metazoa > Arthropoda > Insecta > Lepidoptera > Noctuidae > Mythimna > Mythimna ferrago. The sequence goes on along the minus strand of OU342673.1, from coordinate 20,030,916 downwards.
ATTGGTGTGAATTAGGATGTTTATTAGTCATGCAACGTAATATTTCGGTATCTAAGTATGCATTATAGAGCACTTAAAATTGTTTACATTAAGAAAATAAAAATGGAACAAAATGCGTCAGTTTGCTAATAAATATGGATTAGTTAGATGGATATATGGATTTCTATCTTTCGAAAATATCTTCTTTAAAGTATTGTATTATTAATATACAGGTATTTTATCCTGTCGAATACCGTAATTAGAGACACAATAGAAAGACAATGAGAGAACGAACGCCCGCGGTCGCTTGGGGTTTAATGAATTAAAAAGTTTTGATATTGGGGAGTGTGAAAAATAAAATTCGAAGTAAGTTTATGAGAATGTATGATAATCTTTAGAAAACTGGTCGTATACATAAGTACTTAATTCGTTAATTAGTGAGTCGAGTTTGTCGGTGAAGTAAATCTCTGGGTAGCCGCGGGCCTGTGTTATAATTATTATTATGTAGGTAGTTACTTATGAGAACATATTGATTTGTTACTGTTATCAGAGCTATCGGAGCGTAGAGTGAAGGATGACGTCAGGGTAACCGGTTACCGTAACTTGTCTCGACATCATTTCTTTTGGCTATGTCAAGAGATTTTTGGAAATTTCTAATTTGGTAATACTTTTTTGGAGGTACTTTAGTAGCTATTTAATATCATATTAACCTAGATATATGTGTGACAGTAATTATGTCAATATTATGATGAGCTATTTAAAATATTTTTCGTTTTTTGAGCAAAATGATAACTTTATAACTGACTTATTTGTGTTAAAATACCAAGTTACTTTGGGAAGGAAGCTCATAAATGAGATAAATCTACAATTTGATTGGAATGTAATAACCTCTCATAAAGCTTGAATAGGCATTTCAAATGATAGGCAATGCTAATAGCAAATTACGATATTGCTCGACAGTAAAATTTGATTCGTTTCATTAAAAAGCTATTACATAAAGTGTATTTATTATTGACAAAACACAAGTATTGAGTAATGTATAGATTTACAGTTTTCTAGTACCATTGATTAGTTCTGTAGATATCGGGTGTACAAAACATAGAGTTGCTATCCATCAAACTGGTTGCTGCGGAGACTGACTGGTGCGTCATTAAATGTGACCGAAAAGGATTTAGTCGAGTCTTAATAAGGAAGGCTTTAGTGGAGTCGGTAAAAGTGACCGACAGTAAGTATTCGTACTGTTATGTACTGTTTCGGTTATTGTTATCGTCGTCGTCATATTGTGCTTTAAATGGTTGACTTACTTTATTACTACGGAAAATAAATCGAACGAAGAAAAACTATAGATAAGTACGACCACAGGTTTATTACGTCCAATCTGTACGTAGATAACAAATGCGCGAGCTTCGTATTTCAAGTCCAGTGCTCAACACACATAATTTCAAGCTTTAATTTTTAAATTCAAAGTCTACATGGTAATATTTTATAATAAAAATCATCAACAAAAATAACAACCGTACGGCGGGGCCTAAGAAACATCGATACATCATAATTACATCGGTTTGTAATCGTTTCTACAAGAAGATCGATTTCAAGCTCGGAGCTATAGGTACCTACTACTCCGCTAACAGTAAATTGGTAAAAAAACATACAATAATGAAGATTTACTGCTGAGCGGGCAGGTGGCGAGATTGATCGACAGATAACGCAGTTATTCCGATCAGTGGTCTGGTCTACTTTTTTTTTCATTAGATATTGTGCCTAAATGATTCGGATGACGAACCTGGAATTACTTATTGTAACGTCGTCATATCGTGAGATAATTTCTGTAAAATTAATATTGGATATGGTTGAATTTCCAATCAAGATGAGGCTTTTATTTAGTGTTTTATTTAAATATCTACTTACAGCTAAGCTCTCATCTACGTATACAGCACCTCCGCTCAAATAGTGTCACAACTCAAAAAATTATATGTTGCTGAATTGCTGAATATATTTTTTGAATGAGGAATTTTTGAATGCTATTAATTTCAGAATTCATCAAGCTTTAAGCGCAGGTAGGCACGTCATATTTGTACTTAAATTATTTGCCCACAGATGACTCATTTTTATTTATTTATATTGCGTCATATCCCTAAATTATTAGAATTTAAAGGCCTTTTTCTCAATAATTTAACTTTTGAATTGTGACGTTATTTGATCGAGATGCATGCAATGTGTAAAAAAAAAATATAATATTTTATCTAATAAATACTATGCTTCTAAAGTTTATCTAGGACATTACTGACACCCCGTGCATCAGGAAGCACGTAAAGCCGTTGGACCTGGTGCTCGTTCGTAAATTTTTTACAGACGTTGCAGGTAGTGAGACGCCAGAAAGTATGACTACCAGTTTATCCAAGGAGTAGGAGTACCGTATCATCCAGTAGCTGGGTTGTGAAGGTCTGATAGGCATCTGCTCCATGTAAAACTTGGGTATTCTGCCGCATACGGTTCGACTGGAAGCTGGTCTCAAGCTCGTTGGGAAAAGGTTAGGGAGATGATAAATCTATGACTAAGAAAGTACGAATTCAATAAGTAATTACTTAAATTGTGATTTCTGAACTTAGGTGTACCTAGTTAGAGTTGCGTCTGTAATGTATTAGTTCTAGAAGCAGAACTAACGAAAGCAGCTACTTTCAATATAAATAAAACTAGTTTATACTTTATAATAATAATAATTTCGTTTATTTCTCCTCATAAAAACATAAACGATTATACATAATTCAATAAATTCAATTAAAATAGTTACAGAAACCTTTTTTCAGTCAAGTGAATATGTGGATGTGTGTGTTAACCTATATTGCAGATCACCAGGTAAATATAGTAGTTTATAGATTCTAATATACCTGCTAACAAAATCAAATGATTTAGATAGCCTTAAACCAGGGAATATGCAGTTGTGCACTAAACAGAGTGTTAAGAGTTAAGGGTCAAACTGACGACTGTTTAAAATTACATTACATAAATAACAACGATTACATAAATTTTGAAGCGTGACAGGGTAATTGGAGGCACGACTGGTGAGCTCTCGCTCTTGGTATCTACAACTCAACAACTCAACAGATCAACAGCTCAACACTCGCCCGGTTATTGTCTGTAATTGTAATTAGTATTATTGGTGTTTATTGCTCCAACTAATAAAATATTTAAGCGAGTGATTAAGGTCCTAACAAATATTAGATGTCGGTTTATTAGTATCAAATAGATCAGTTATTTGATGCAATTAATTTAACAATTTGGAACTGAAACTCTTAGAGATCTAAGTTCGAAATAAATAGTTTGGTTTGGTAATAGGTAGATTTACATGTTAAGGAATTCATTTTTCTATACTTTATTTTATATATTTTCGTTTATAATTGTGAATATGAGGACTAGGTGGATCCTTTTTTTTTTGCAGTTATTTTGACATGAGTATGTCTGGCAATTTGAGTATTTCTGCGGCCTACCCAAATGTCCTTTCGTTGTCAAATCGTTGAGCTCCATAATAGTCCTAAATTGAGCTAGGTATACGAATACTGACAAATGCATTGACTGGCCAGGTCCACTCACATCTGTGTGGTTTTTTCCTCAAAAGACCATCTCAGACACTAATCTGCATGGTTCTCATATGATTTGATTATTACGTGTTTGCTGTATGGACATGAAAAGAGACTTTGACCCCTGAGCTTGTTTCGGTGTTTCTTCACAAGGTAGGCAGCTAGGAAACAGCTGCCTCATCTAGTTTAAACTGACGAAAAAATTGACGTGTCATTTAATTCTGGAATGAGCTTAAATTAACCTAATATCGGGGTAAAATAAGTTGATAAAAACGAATAAATAATTCCTTAAAAGTCTGTAAGGCTTTCAATTGAGTAAACATAAGTATTACTTTACTAAAACCTTAAACTCAAGTCTCTTTGATAGCCGATGACTAAGACGTATTGCGACTATACGACTGGGATGTATTGCGATTATGCGACTGCGTCGCGGGTGCGTGGCTATCACTTTCTATGCTGCCCGCGATCGATGTGCTTGCGCACATCATTTAATTTCATTCAATACCACGCTCACTTATGCAGTGTGGTGGCATATCTTAATAGACCACCCTGTGTTTTATATTTCTGAGCCAAAAACATTGGCAATAATCGATTTTTCGCTACGATTCTACTAAAAATAATCAGCTCAGAACTCACATTTTCTATATTCCACAAGATACAGACTTGGGTTCACAAACGGTGTTTCAATGTTTCGTGTCTACTATAAGTTACAATATCGCATATCGTGAAAGGCTTTAGCGCGTTTGTCCCAGCTCCAACCTGTCCGGACGAGTTTATAAACGTGACTGGAATCACGTGCGCGTCACCAATCTGCCAAGCATGATGGCAATATCAATGGTCCCTTGTGATGGTTGTCCTACACTTGCAAAGTCGCTAATCGCTTGATGATCGCACGGTCGCGGCTCGCGTCGGACGTGTGTGGCCTCTCACCTCGCCCTCCCGTAAGCCAGCTAGTGGCATGCCTGTAAACGTTCGGCCAGCGTAATTACGGTGAAAACTCCGATGATTTGGAGCCCCAATCACCTCTTAAGTAATTGTATTTATGCTGCAATTACTGTTGTTTAAACCACTTGCTTTTATGCTTGTTGATCTCGAGAAATTTATCTACAAATCTTTTTTCTAGATTCGGCAATAGGGCGTTTTTAGTTTAGATATATTCTGATAAAGGTGTTAAATTACCCATAGTTAATCGATTCTATCTAACAGTTATCACAATTTATACGATTTTAGGACACTGACAGCCTTACCAAACAAAATACTATTTGATTTAAATAATTGTCTATTTATGTTCACGCAGATCGTAAGACGCCAACGCGCGCTTGTAAATATATTACACTTAATTTTGTTTGTTTTTGAAGAAAATATTCATCGACTGCTCATGAATGGTATAAAAATCAGAATAAATGTTGTTTGAAGTATCAAATGATGTTTTTATGGAGCAGTTTACGCCGTTTAATGATATTTAAATGCCTTTGACATAATTTAGATTACTTAATGAAGTTCAACACGACATAATTATTTTATTGAATGGTCGTGAGGGATAAAATTAAATGCTGTAAGTAATCATTTCGCTCGGCAACAAACTGATTGACCGATACTGCCAATAATCTTGATATGATAATAAGAAGATAATAAATAGTTAGACTATAAAAAATGCATAGTAGGTAGCTCAAGTTTTTGGTGTCAAAATATTCGTCTTGTATCAATATGACAAGGTATCTGTCAACTTAAGTTTCGTTCTTTTGGAATTCGAATTGTATGCGCACAAGCACACATTTGAATTTTGAATTAGCATCACGCATGTTATTCTATCTGTCCGATCTAAATCGGCTTTACCCTTCACTTTGACAATCGACGCGACCATTCAGACCCTGCTATTTACATGGTCGTGTTTTCCTCGCGCCTTCTTGCACGCTTGCTCAGTGACACAGTAGTGTATAATGCGCTTATCTAGAGTTCCGCTCGTGCACTGCTCGGAGGCTGAAATACAATGATACGCAGAGTTTTGAGCTCATTTGTCATCGAAAAGATAATAGTCAATGTTCGTTGAATCGACAATGGTTCATATTTTCTTCTTGTTGTTTGTGTTATGTGCATAAAAGCTTTGGGGTTTGTTGTAGGTAGGTAGGTTGGTGGGTAAACTTTAAGCAGGTTTTATTTAGGTCTAAAATATGTGATACAACACATTATCAACAATTAATTTTATAAAACGCGTACCGCGGCCGTTCGTCCATTGAAAAATGATTGTTTTTGCGTGAATATGGAGCTGTGAACGACTTTAAATGGTCGGATTGACGATGTGCAATAGTCGTATGTCATTGTTATGGGGTATAAAAGCATCGTGACTACCAGTGTTTAGCGGGAGCCATAAAATGACCACTTTTGTGGCCCATCCTGGACATACACCGTTTACCAGAATCAAGTTGTAAAATTTAAAATTTTCTTACTTCCATTATATTGGGTTGACGACTGTTGGCAACTCGATCGTGTTGTCTTGGATATAAATAAAATTATATCGATTGTTCAAGTTGATATAAAGAGATACGTCGAGTAGCTTTCTAGGCGAAGTTAGCGCTAAAGTTATAAATTTCTTAGAGGGTGCAGCTACGGAACTGAGTGTTAAGGCGTATAGTCCCTTGAACATCTAGCCGAAGTTAAATACACACGTACTCGTACTACCGCTCGTCCCGCATAGAGCCCCTCTGACCTTTAAAACCTATTCTTTGCGAAATATTGATTGATTTACAAATTCTATGTACATTCTGAAGAACACTTAACTAGCAATTTTTTTTATTTCTAAAGATCAAAGCCGTTTAAAGGAGTAGGGAAAACAAGCGAAAAAATATCATGTTGATAAAATTTTCTTTTTGTCAAAAGTCTTACGAAAAAATCATAATTATGTTGATAATGTTGTACATGAATCTATAATAAACATTTTTTTTTTAACTTTTTAACCTAGCCTTTACCGAGACTTAAAAAAGTCACTGTTTTATTTTATAGTTCTGCTCGGGCGCCAGCGCCTTAATTCAGGTGTTTTTAGAGATACTAGGATTACCTATTCATGAGTGGTTTTCACATTTGACCACATCTTGGCTACTTATAATTATATCGAATTGAAACTTTATGACAGACAAAAGATGATGTTGGATATATTAATTGCGCAGATACATATTTGGAAAATTATAAAAAAAAAACTGAGCAAATACAATGGTGTGAATGGACAATAATGATGCAGATAAAGTGATATGTGTTATAATCTGTTACTAATATAGGAAAGACTAGGCTACAGTTATTTCTCCGATTTGTCGACAAAATCTACATTTACCAAGTCTTACCGGTAAAAATTCGAAAATGGACAGATTGCTAAGTTACTAAGACTTCACTGTCCGTCCATCTGTGTGTCACCAAGCTGTATCTCATAAACCGTGATAGTTAGACAGTTGAAATTTTCACAGATGATGTACTTATTTCGGTTGCCGCTATATTAACAAAAACTAAAGAAAAAATATATTTAAAGGGGCTTCCATACAACTAACGTGTTTTTTTAGGGTTCCGTACCTCAAAAGGAAAAAACTAAACCCTTATAGGATCACTTTGTTGTCCGTCCGTCTGTCTGTCTGTCAAGACCCTTTATCTCGAGAACGCGTGGAGGTATCGAGTTGAAATTAGAACCATATACTGAGGACTGCGGTCCCTTCAATCTGTAAAAAATCAAACTTCTAAGTTAACGAACAAAAAAGATACGGCCGTTTATGTCGCAAAAAAAAACGTATATTTTGAGACTCTCAAATATCGAACTTCATAGAATCCTGAAATTTGGCACAAAGCAAGGTATTAAAGTTATAGGAATAAATCTGAAAACAGTAAATTTGTTGTTACATACGTCACAAAAAAAAATACATTTCGGAAAAATCTTCGAGACTCCATTCGGGAATTGTACTTTGCACGGAACCCTCAGTGCGGGAGTCCGACTCGCACTTGCCAAGTTTTTTGCTCTTTTTTGCTACGGACGGTACGGAACCCTTCATGCGCGAGTCCCACTCGCACTTGACCGGTTTTTTTATAATAATTATTTAAAAAAAATCAGAAACGTAACTTTAACTTGATGCGTGATGTCCTCTGAGGCAATTAAATCCTAAGATTTACCAAGTTTTGGATAAGCGATTATCACAGAACCGTTGGGGCTTTTACAAGTAAGGCTTGGTAAAAGTTAGATTTTACTGGCAAATAGATTTACATAAATAAAAATAAGTACATACAAAAAAGTTTGATGGAGACGCATTTAAATCTCTCGGTCAAGCAAATAAAAAACAATATTTTTATCTCATTTAAATCCACTGAATAACTATAATAAACCTAAAATAAAAGAATTACTATTAGAACTTCAAAATTTCAAGTGAAATTACTATATTTTTTACAATATTTTCTAGGAGACAAGCGATTGTTAATAAAATAAATATATGGTTTTAATTTCAAGTCGGACATGTCCACGCTTTCCCGAGATAAAGGGTCTTGACACACAGACAGACAGACGGACGGACAACAAAGTGACCTATTAAGGGTTCCGTTTTTTCCTTTTGAGGTATGGAATCCTAAAAAGAATACATAACGCCCATTTATCATTGAGAAATAGCCCAGGAAAACGTTATCAACACAGCGGCGAATTTGAAGATACATACAGATACAAAAGGGCTGATGCAGATACATGAACCAGTTGCAATTTCGAGCGAACAGCTTAGGGTACCTAGAGTACCTACGCACCAGAGTACCTACAGCTAGGTTATATATGTTTCGAAACGTGTTTCACCTGATAGAGTGAAATGCTTTGAATTATCTAGGGCTGTCAACCTGTTACGACGTTAGATTATTATCAGTGCTGAAGGTACCTATTTGAATTGCAAAAGGTTCGCGTTTTGGGTATCAATACTCTGGTAACTGTTAAATACTTTATTAGATACTTAAGGCCCAAGCACCCGACCAGTAGGTACCATAAAACAGTGACTTACTGAATATTCTTTTTCTCTCTACTCTTCGGTAGATTTGAAAAAAATATATGTTTATTATAGATTCATGAACAACATTATCAACTATTGATTTTTTCGTGTGATAAATACTTTTGTCAAAAAAAATATTTAGCAATTTCGCAATTTTTACCTACTTCTACGAAACGGCTTGGATCTTTATAAACATTTTTACACATAGAAATTGGTGGTTAATTATATTCTCCAAAGTGAACATAGCATAAGTATAAGCCCTAAACTTGCTTGAGGAATGTTGTGATAAGCTGAAATGGTTGCAAGTGTGTGACTGTATCTTAGTAGCTGCTGAAGCTTTTGCTGAAGAAATGAGTAAGTTACCAGTTAGATTTATTATTTTAGGCTAAGGGAAATTATTTAATCTACATATATATAAAAGCGAAATACCACTCAGTGATTAATCACGAAATCTCAGAAACTATATCACCTACAAACTTAAAATTTGGCAGGTAGGTTTCTTTATCGGGTGTAGACATCCGCTAAGAACGGATTTTACAAAACTTCACCCCTAAGGGGATCGCGCCGGTCCTTGGTTCAGGCCATGGTCCGGAGCGAGGAGGAGTGGTAGGCGGTCGCCAACTTCTGCAAAGCAGTAATGCTCGCAAAGGAGGAGGCCGACCGCATCAGGCAACGGCGCGCTCGCCGCCGCTGGGATTCCGATCCCGATTTCCGGCTACCGTAGGCGCAGGTTTGCGGATGGCGAGCTATGGATAGCTCGCTGTCCGACCGTCCGGTAACTGTCTGGACCGAGCCCAAGTCGTCGACGGCGCGCACTGTTCCCGCGCGTCTCAAGGAGTAAGCAACAGTAGGGGCCCAGCTGCGTCGAAGCCTACTGGGGCCAGGGATAGTTTCGAAAGACAGCTCGAGCCCCAGTATGAAGGCTTGAAGGAACGGGGTGGGTTTTTAGTCAGTAAGAGTCTGACACTATCTCCCGCTCCGCCCGAGAGCGGGGGTTGTCATTGATGATTTTCCCACCATAAAAAAACCCCTTACGGTATGAAATGGGTGCCAAAATTTGTATAGAGAAACCTATTTTTACGCGGGCGAAGCCGCTGGCAGAAGCTAGTTTGATATAATAATAATCCTTTATTATCAGGCAACTAAGGCCCATAGACAAAATACACAAATGATCTTATAAAATAATCAAAAATAATACATGTATCAGAAACTATAATAAATTCCGTTCTAGGGTGGAGTGGCAGGGTGCATCAGACTTTTACTGATTAAAACCCATCTACATTCCTTCAGTTATACTTTGCGATAGGATAGGACCTAAGGATTCTTTTTCAGATGTCGTAGCCCCAGTGGGCATTAGCCCTTCTGGGCCCCAACGGTTTGCTGACATCACTTTGAGGTGACTCGGGCTCGGTCCTTATCGGACGGGTGAATGGCGAGCAACCCTTTGCTCATCTCATGCGGTCTGGAGATCCCTTTACGACTCCCGACCAGGACACCTCCTGTCGCGGTCGCCGAACGTTCCCTCACTCTTGCAGTCAAAGTTATCAGTTAGACTCTGCTTAGTAACTGGCAAAAAATACGAATATATTCTCAATTCAACCCGTTTGAAAACTGCCTGCATAGGCTAATTCTGGAGTCACTGCGAGCATTTTCCAACTTATTATAACCGTTTTGAAAGACTCATCATCATCATCTTCCTGCCCTAGTCCCGTTTTATTTGGGGTCGGCGCAACACGTTTTTTTCTTCCATTCTGTCCTATCACTCGTCACGTTATCACCAACTCCCTTTTCTTTCATATCGCTTCTTACACAATCCGCCCATCGTTTTGAAAGACTATAAACCCTATAAGCGATGGTACTATTTTCTATGTGCTTGTGCATTGTAAGGAATTTCGCATGTCCTAGAACCAAAAATTCAAATGTCACGAGCGGGGTTTGTCTTTGATGATTTTCCCACCATAAAAAAAGACGCGTGGTGGATTTCAGACCTCCTAGAGAGTAAACCTGAGTCCCAGCAGTGGGAACATTAAAAGGTAGATTATGCTTATGCTAAACGTTTTACGCAGCTGAATCTGGCTTATTTTTATTATACTGTTGCTCAGATCTTCAACTAGAGTTGTATAAACTAAATTCTCAAAAACTACGGACATCAGATGTTGAAAATGAACTACTATGTCCTATGACAGAGAGATGTGGACTTTTGAAGTATAACTGAATTATTCTTATATATTTTAAAACAAAGTCCCACACCGCGGTCTGTATTAACACGAGAAACTTAAAAAGTGCATAAAGATTTTTCATGCAGATTTCACTGAGGAATATATAAGTGTACTATATATGTTTGTATGTATATTACATGTATGTAACTCATAATATTATTTAAAGGAGTTTCCATGGAGTTTCTTGCATGTTCTTCTCCATAGAGATCTACGCTTTGGAACGTGCAATTTAGCTTCCCTTTTTTTTGACCGACTGACATTTTGACAATGCAAAAGTGCCAGTAATTTGTATAATTGAAATAAACGTTTCTGATTTCTGTATATAACAGAAAGGAAAAGTCGTAAATTCCAAAGATTTCTGTGCTTCAACACTAGTGCAAAGCGGTACTATGCTAGTCTCAAAATATAAAATAAGAAAGTTGTCATCTATATTTAAACTGCTTAGTTCACTTCTTTATTGCTGGTACCTGTAAAGTTATAAGGTGTCGTAAAAACCTTATATTCTTAGGGACCACCCGTATGTCAGATAGTCTTCTAAAGTATGTAGGTACACGATCGTTCACTTCTATAAATGTTTTATTGTCATTTTCACTTTCTATGAGGTAGAGGTAGATATACTACCTAGAGATATTGAACTTCCATTTTCGAGTAGCTAAAAGCAATACAAGGATCTTTTAGCATTACGGATATCCGCCATCTATTGTTTTCAATGCTGGATATTCTGGTGCTTTGAAATTGTCACAAAATAAATATTTCCGTTAAGTGACAATTTCAAAGCCCAAGAATATCATTGTAGTCACTGAAGTAGCTACCGAAGGGTTAGACTAGGGGGGCGGGAGGGAGGAACGTTAACGAAAAATTCTCCTACAACTACTACTACTACTCCTACTATTGTTGACACAATAGAAAGATAATAGCGTTCGCTTGGGGTTTAGTGAATTATGTAAATACTAATATTTAGCTCTAGCTGGTTTAAATGGAAGCCGACTTCAAACCAAAGAATCACAACTGTAGGCGAAAAATTGCGGGCGATGAGCGATGGGTAGCTCGCCGTCCGGCCTACGAGTAACTGTCCGGTCTAGTCGCCAAGGAGTTGTCAACAAAACAGTAGATTGCCCAGCAGGGCCGAAGCTTACTGGGGCCATGGGTTGGCTTCCGAAAGGGGCCCGGGTTCCTGGAATGCATGACGAAGAAATAACATAGGAGAAGGTTTAAAAAATTTCATTGGCATTTAAGTATAGTTTGACACGTTCTTAATTTAAAGCTCTCAATTCAGATACCATTTAGTAACTTCCAGACTATTTAGTAACTTCAGTGGAAGAGACACCACAATTTTGCCAATAACACGTGCAAACTATTACTCGTAATAGACCACGAAACGCTGGAAAATATTTAACGAGTAGGTATTAACAATAAATAAAAATCGGCCAAGTGCGAGTCAGTCTCGCGCACGAAGGATTCCGCAGTATCTCTTACAACTTTTTTTTTAAACAATTTATTTTATTCTGCTTTTAGTATTTATTGTTAAAAAAAATATTATTACTTATTGTAGAAACAGAAATACATCATCTATGAACATTTCAACTGTCTGGTTTTCACGGTTCTTCTTAGCGTATCGATGGCAAAATTTGTGAAATTCCTTGCCTGGCCCAGAATTCGGCCACAGCAATGCCGTCTGCTGATGCTGTCATTAGGTCCCTATAATACGTGAACAGGTAACTGGGCACGTGATGCAGGACGGAAGGTGGGACATGGTCTGCGGAGAGACGCCGCATAAACACTGATGAGCGGAACCATCCGAGAACCTATACCTTCTCGTGCGCCTCAAGGAGTTGTCAGCAACTGCAGGGGCCCAACTGGTTCGAAGCCTACTGGAGCCAGAGTTAGTTTCGAAAGATAGTTCAGCCCCGGTACGGAAGGCAACGAAGGAACAGGAGTGGGTTTTTAGTCGCCCACCGGAAAAAAAACCCAACCTGTAGAGATTGTCGTTGCTGTGCCCAACTTGGTGCGGAGTCTGTTTAGAGTTTTCCAGGTTGGCCATGGCAACTCACCAACCAGGTTGGCTCATGAAGAGAGGCTCTCTTGATAGAATCATCAGGAGTTTTAAACTTCTCCCGCCAGAAGTCGCATCTGTCCGATCACGATCACGGTTAATAAGGCCATAGAGCGCTTTTGGGTACGAAACTTTAAAAAAATATTAAAGTAAAAAATAGAAGAATTTCTTGTTAATTAACTTAGCCCCAAATCTTTTCCTTACGTTCAGTTCATCCAAAGGTTGTCTGGTAGAAATTGCCCTGTGCAATAGGACCGCCTATTGTACTAAGTGTGTAGTAAAGTAATAAATAATAATAAAAAACTTATTCAACGAAAATAAATTATTCAAGCCTACATATTACGTGACTTAGTAAGTAAGTAGTTTACGTATCAACGTCACTTATTCTGTAAACAAGTTGACAGCGTCTTATTAATCGATTAATTAGTTAATACATACTCGTACGAATAACAATGTTTAATCATCAACCTTGCTTTCACGGTACATTTATGTGTTAATCCCGCTGCTAGGTTGTCCCGCGGCCGTTTTCACGCCGAACTGTGATAGCGTATATCTAACGCAGCGTGGTTCCGTACTATATAAATCTTACTTTCGAATAAATAACGAGCTGGGAGCTACCCCAGAGAGCCTATTTACTACCTCTATTCAAATATTCAAAGATTTCCAATTTGAATGGAGATATCTTGATAACCGCATTAAAGTTCAATCTGCGTACTTTGGTATCTAAGCCTTACATTTTACATGTACACATGTTGGTACCTAGGCATAGAAGCCTTCATTAATTGCTTGCCTCTCACCTACTCAGAAAAGGGTGTTAATGAAGTTGCTTGAATGTTTAATTATTATTGCAGGAATATTTAATTATTAATTATCCAGACTTAATTTACGTTTTCACGGTTAAAGTACCTACTGAATCGATTTTGACGTTTGGTACGAAGTAAGCTTGAACCCCAAAGGACATTTAGACCACTTTTTATCTAGCTTCAACTTTGGGTTCGCTGTCACCGATATTCACGAGAACGAAGTCATGAGCCGAAGCTAGTTTTTTTTATAATGGATTAAATTAAGTTAAATTAAGTATATATTTCCTTTTTAACCGACTTCCAAAAGGAGGAGGTTCTATGTTCGGCTGAATTTATGTTTTTTTTTTATGTATGTTCACCGATATCTCGGTCAATTGTGGACCGATTTTGAAAATTATATTTTTGATTGAAAGGTTATGCTTCCAAGTTGGTCCCATAGAAATATTGTTATGATCTGATCATGAACTTGGAAGATATGGAACAGAACTCCTCATAGGTTTACAGTAGAACTGTCGTAACAAGAAAAATTGCTTCGTTTATACGTGTAGTCGATGACTGACTGAAAGAAAAAGGGGAGGGGATGTATCGAACTGATCTGATGATGAAGCCAGAAAGTAAATTAATGTAATCTAACCGTGTTTGGGATTAAGAATTGTTATGAGATGAATGAGAGAAGTTTGGCTGAGGGGTACTTTTTAGTGGTGGTACCATAACTAAAAAGTGTAAACTAAATAACGAAGGGACAAAACTATTATAGAAACACCGACTTCCGAAATTAAAGTTATTTTGTACTTTTCAGTGAACGTTGAAGTCGGTTATATTTTTTTTTGTAAAAAGTTTTTTATAAATTATAGGTAGGTACAGAAAAAGTGCTTAATATGTATAAAATAATGAATGGCTTTTTATGTCAAACATGAATAATAATAATAAAAATGTTCCGTTCACAAATGTGCGGAAAAATAAACGACATCGTTCCGTTCGGTACGAATCGGCGTACTGAGATTAGCTAATCGGTCTAGCTACTTCGGATAATTAATCGATTTACCGTGGTGGCCACATTCACCGCCGTCGATACGGTAGGTCATAGGTCGCCGCTATGCTAAACAAGGACAGCTAGCCGTCTCACTGTTGCACCGCGCTATTCGGCTTGAAATAGCAAATCACGCCTCCCACGTCAGAGCAGGATAGCATTATCGATAGTGAAATGTTCAAATGATAAACCTGCAATGCAAATGTTACTTTATTCACGTCACTTAAGGCTCGTTATACTGCAACCAACCTCACAGTCACGATTCCAATATTCTCTTCAGAGGCATTCGGTATTTCACTACATTGTGTTTGTTATTATCATTTATACCTCTTAAACGTATCATAGATTGTTTGCACAGCTGCTTGACTTGCTATTTTGATTTAGTGCGGAATTGTGATCACAAATTAAAATTGTCGTGTGAGCGAATTTTCATAATTTTGATATTTTTGTAAAATTCACAATATTAAAAAAAGGAAAAAAAATTAAGTGCCTATACCTTCATCCTTACATTTCTTGCCTAATCGGATTTTTAAATATTATAAAACATAATCTAATCTAAAGTTTCGAGTTGGTTAAACACCTGACTGTATGCAGGAGCAAGCCCTTCAACAAAAAAAAAAGGTTGTAGGTAACATACTAATAACATATTTTTATTTTTTAAATAAAAGTGGACCAAAATGGTGGTCCCAGAAATAATAGAGAGGAGAACATAGATAAAAAAAAACAGCTCTCTACCCTAAACGCTTTTCTGCATTTTCATGTCAGAGTAGAAATTAAGGAAAAAACGGCTCTAGTCTTATTTTTATATTATAACCGGAAGGGGGCTAGAAGTAAAACATAAGATGGTTTCAGCCCGGGATCTCATGGTAGAATGGCAACAGCGACTGTCGCAACCCTGTGCTAGGCACGCCACAATTATGGCGATAAATCCCTTCTTTGAGTAGTTGCTGGAAAGATAACCAGGCGTCCTTACCTTCCGCATGACGCAGGTCCTCACCGGACATGGTAAATTCGGGAGATTCCTGCACCGGATTCGTGTGGAAGAAATGCCTGGGTGTTACCATTGTATGAACCGCCCGTAGGACACGGTGGAGGATACGGTAGTGTGCCCCGCCTGGGCAGAGCACCACCGTGTCCTCGTGGGGCCGCTCGGCAGCAACGATCTCTCGCGTCGGGCCTTGGTATAGGCCATGGTCCGGAGCGAGGAGCAGTGGAAGGCGCTCGCCTCCTCACGCCGCTCGTGCGAGGCAATGGCCCTCGCGCCCCAGTCGTCGGGATTCCGGCCTTGTGGATGGCGAGCAGTGGGTAGCTCGCCAACCGACCGTTCGAACCGAGCCCGAATCGTCGACAGCGCGTATTGTTCCACGCGCGCCTCAAGGAAATGTCAGAAAGCGAAGGGGCCTAGCAGGGTCGAAGCCTACTGGGGCCATGGGTGATGCCAACCCCAGGGCCCTGAAACGAAGGCAAAGAAGGAAAAGAAAGGTGAGTAAAAGTCTGAAACGTAAGGGCGGAAGATGTCGTTGGATGATTTCCCATTATATAAAAAAATGATTCCAGCTAATCTGTTCTTCGACCTAGAAATTGTTTTAAAAAGGCCACAAATTCTTACAGTTAAAACTAAATCGAAGACGTTTCCTAGTTTGAGTTGCGTTGCCATTATATCAGTCAGAATCAATAGCAGGCCGCGTCACCGACTTAACGTAGACTGTTTGTATAAGATACATAGCTGATAACAACATACGACTCTGCTTATAAGGAGGATTTTGTAAGCCATCGTCAAATGTCCCTTGTTCGTTATGTTCTAGAAACTAAGGAAAATATTTTTTTGAATTAAAAAGTTGGTTTTTCCTCATTCTTCACTATTATTCTTCAGGCTACTTGAGATCACCATTTATTATTTGGGTTGTGGGACATCAAATCACTTTTCCCACTCCAGGTGGAGCAAGAGGGAGTGTCAGACCTTTACTGATCAAAACCCGCATATGTTCCCTCAGTTGTCCTTTGTGTTCTATGGCCAAGGTTCTGAAAAATCACACATCTCTGGCTGATGTTTTAAATTAGTTATTAGCAAAACTCCTAATTTGAAAAATATTATAGTATACCAAATTGTAAAATTTACATTTTTAAGGCCATTTGGGTTTTCTAAACTTTCAGCTTAAATAATTTTTCGTGCGAATTACTTATCAATAAGTATTATCCGAAGTACCCGATATCATTTAATTACTAAATTATGTCCAAATCTAATAAGGAGCGCAAAGTAAATAAATTCATTTGGTATCGGAAACCGAATTAAAAAGATTAGAGATTTATCTTTCCCGCGTTTTTCCCTTTCGAGGCAAACGATCTCCAATAAAGATAGCTGAGCGGGCGACGGATTGATTTAAAAATTGCAAGCCTGAACGATCAACCATGTTGACCTGGTATAGTCACCATGACCTATTTTCTTGCTATCTCTAATTCTTATAGCTAACTTGTCAAGAAGATTAGCAGGCAACAGTTACACCGGTACTTTAACGCTACCATAGTGCCTTGCGTGGGTGTTAAGGTCAGGTGGGTGACAGAATTCACCTGTGCTTTCAATGCTATTAAACTTGGAGGTATAACTGTCGAATTGACTGATATACCGGTCTACAGATATAGATACAGAAAAGGGAGAAGCCAAAGAAAGCATGGATGGATTGTGTGAAGAGTGATGTGAAAGAAAAGGGAAAACATAACGGAAGAAAATAAAGTGTTGCGGCGACTCCAAATTAACAGAGGACAAGGGCAGGAAGAAGATATCGATGATGATGATGCAGTTAACAGCAAGCTGACAACCAGGACAGGAAAACATTTTATACATATTCAAATGATATTCTTTCAATTTTCTTGTAAATACCATTTGTATTAGGTACAGTTAAAGCCATAAAAGATTGGATGTATACAAAATATCGTCTGATTCCGAATTTCCGATAAAATCTGGTAGATAGTATACAGGTACCTAATCACAATCGCGAATCAGATATAGAACTATATGTAGTCATTGCCACTTTTACACAAATTGTTGAAAAATTGCACCTCGCTGAAATCATAATCATTGATGATTATGTGTAGTATATTGTATACGCTTGGCAGTATGTTATCTGTTAGTGTTTATCTTATGAGATATGTAGCTATAGACGGTGAATATGAATTGCATTAATAATAGTACGTTATATCAAATAGTATCGAGCCATATAACATACGAAAATACTGAATAACTCCTTCGATGATACTGCAAGTTTACGACTTAACACATGACATGTAGGTTCTAACTAAAATTTTACGAAACATTACTACTTTTGCATCACGTTCATCTACTGTTATAATAGATTAATAATTGATCTCAGAGTTATTAGTTTTTCATGTTGGTAACGAGTGTTTATAAAATGAAAGGCAGAGTCATGCTCCACATGTATTTCATAGTTTACCTTTCCCAGTTTCCTGATCTAACAAACTTTATCTTTTATCGGAGACAGATATGAAGACCATGCATTCCCACACATCTCTAATGATGTTTTGTTCCTAGAGTATTGAGAGTGTAGTATAAGTACGAGTATATAAACAGCTCTTAACTATAAATTTCTGTTCCTCTACAAAATTTTTAAAAATTTGGTCTTAGAAAAACTTGATCTTTCTTCTCCTAATTGTTCTAATTTTAGATAGTTCAAAGTTCTAGTTTTATAAAACTGGCAAGCTTCCGTAAATAAACGTTTATAATTATGAAAGAATTTTATTTTCAATGTGCTTAAAATATATTTTTATTGAAAATTTTATCAGTTTTTTTTTTAAATATACACAACTTTCATACAAAAATTTCACTAGAGAAAAAAGTTACACTGCAAGTTACTGAACTACTATTTATAGAAATCTTAGAATACGTTCAAAATGTAATACTCGTATTATGAAATATTTCCGTTTTGAAAGATATACATCGACATTTTGGAAGTCATAACAACGTGTAAATGTTTTTTATCTGTGCTGGTTTAAAAATATGGTCACGTGTAAAAGTAAAGTTAAAAATAATTAACTAAACTGAATGTGGGTCACCAAACAAAGGTGGGGTTCGCAAAATAGTTGATTTTAACCACTTTATCTACGTTCGGTACATTGCAGAAATATTGATAAGATACGTTGACAGATAAAAATGTTTGTGTAAATAAAAGATGCATATTTTTCACCGATATCGTCTTTAAGCCAGTTTTCGAACAGCTTTTGCATTTCCTAGTACTTGACGGCTTACTTTTATTACTGTATACATTTAATGCAGCATATTTCAGCCCTTAACGAGTACTATTGTCGGATCAGCGTGGCATTCTTGAACTACGGAACCTACAGTTCACTGGTCGAAGGCTACCGAACTGCTTTATTCATATATACCTGTTAAAATGCTATGCTATAAAGACTTTGGAGTCTTCCAAAGTCTTTATAGCATAGCATTTTAGCATTCAAAGTCTCTTTGCAGTCTCTAAGACTTCAAAGAATTAATAATGTAATAAATTTAAAATGTATTTAATTCTTAATTCAAAGGTTAAACAACTAATTACATTAATTGAAGTACGAAAAATGAAAGTTACAAATAATATGTACATCAATCCCTCTTACATTACTCCTGACATGCCAATAACATCATGTTCCATTCATACGCAAACATATCAAACATCGTTTGTTGGATTAGAATCAAAGAGATCATTTAAAATATATTTGGAAAAAATATTGACTGTTTGATCAGAAATTGTCCCTCCTTTAAATAACAATGAAAGATATTATGTTAATATTTACAAATACGTAGAAGAGCCTCGTAAAAGGTCCGTACGGACTGAAGACGGTGTACCTAAAATGGTGATTTTCATTTTATTAAACTAATGAACTGCACTGAGAAATACTGCATCACTTACTGAAATCCGCCATTGTTACTGAAAAACTTGGTATTTGTTTTTCAGCAAAGATGGTCTATAAACACGTAAACCAATTTTATTTGTGAAAGCTAAAAAGTATGAAGTTTTTGCTACGGGCATAAAATACAATTA
The DNA here is from genome assembly GCA_910589285.2 of Mythimna ferrago. Classification (NCBI taxonomy): domain Eukaryota; kingdom Metazoa; phylum Arthropoda; class Insecta; order Lepidoptera; family Noctuidae; genus Mythimna; species Mythimna ferrago. The sequence goes on along the minus strand of OU342673.1, from coordinate 20,011,212 downwards.
TATGGAGTCAAATAAAAATAAACAGTTGATCATAATAATATACGACACAATAATATCATCCGAAAATAATAAAATTTAAACAGTCCGCAGGAAAAACTAATATTTCTGAGATATAGCACATAGTGAAACAAATTCGATTTTACCTACAAACTGTTTGTCATAACCGCCTTAGTAAGCTTTTACTTCGCAAAGTTCAACTAGCAGCTAAGCTATCAATTTATTATTAAGCGACCCGCCCCAGCTTCGCACGGGTGTAACTAATCTTGAAATTCTCGGATTTTCTCTAGTACAATATGCATGTATTATACATCTAAACCTTTCTCAGGAATCACTCTGTCTATTGGTAAAAAATGCATGAAAATCTGTTCGGCAGTTTTTTAATTTATCGCTAACAAACAGACGCGGACAGACGCGAACAAACAGACGTTTTATAATAAGGAAGGATAGTTTCTTATTAACTAGTATAAAACTGCTGATTTAAAAAAAAAAATTGTTAAGTTAATCTCCACATCACGAGTCTAATATGCCATTCATTGTCTGACGGATCCTATCACAACTCGGCAGTTCCAAGAAAATTCACAACAAGCACAAAGATACAAGAAATGGAACTTGCAGCGCATACTTATCAGACGCAATCAAAACAGTATTTCTTATTAACATATTATATCGTAGTAAATAGAGTCATCTATGCGTAAAATGTGTCGTTAAGGTATAAAATAGGATAGGCTGCGGTTATGATCGCACCAGTCTAGTGTGAAACAAGAAAGCCTTGTGGAAACATTAGCTACAAGTGGAACGAGTCCCAGGCTCGTATCGCCGCATAAGTGAAACTGCAGCAAGTTTATCAAATGCTATTTCATTATCTCGCGGACACCTGCCCGGGGACCTATTCTCCACACTAGGAAGAACGTTCACTCTATGATAAAATAATATCACTTGTAATTTTCACTCAAATATTAAGTTACGTAGTGCTTTCTGTGGTTTGTTGGTGTGCAATAGGCGTTTAGAGCTGATCCAGCGCATAAGTGTTGGAAAGTGTCGCAGTCGCGGAGAATCATTGATCGCAAAATGTGTATTTGTTTTATTTTATTTTTTATATTAGCCACCTACCCCAGTTATGCCCATGCATATGTTAGAAAATTTTCAGCTTTTTCTGCTAAAATATGCATGGTATACACTTAAACCTTCATGGCTCACTCTGTTTTTAGTGAAGACCGTTTAAAAACCCATTTTAAAGTGTTTATTGCGAACAGATAAACATACAGAGGCAGGGAAGATTTTGTTTAACATCAGGTATGTAGGTAAGGATTACTTTTTTCCACCATCTGTTAACACACACTACATAAACCTTTAGAAAGGAGGCAATTAGCAATGTCGAAGTAAATAAATTTTATTATAAGTTACTGTTTCCACATTAGGTAGTCCATGCATTTTATATTTACGTATTTGAAATTATACTGGTAATTTAATTAACTCAAAACCAATTACTATTTACGAACAGAGATTTAATTAAGAGGACATTTGTTTCAAATGACGTCGCAGTTTATTTCGACAGGGTCTAACATCATTAAATATTAACTCGATATTTTCTACTTCTGTCGATTTCCAAACTTTATTACGATAGAATATCTCTACTCGCAGTAAATCTGTATCTAAGTACTTGTTTGTGCCGCGATAAAAGAAATTTGCGTATCAATAGTTACTGCCTGTTGAACAAGAGAACAGTGCTATCTTATGACGGCAGTTAATCAAGACTACGATGAGATGAATATTACCATGCTTTGAATCAACATATCATCATTTCTCAGCCGAAAGATGTTTAATGGCCTGTTGATCTAGTGGTTAGTGGCCGTGACTACTAGCCCGGAGGTTGTAGGGTCGATTCCCATCCAGGGCCTCAAGTCTGCTATTACAATAGTGTCAGAATGGTCTAACATTGATTTCATAATTGTTGATTTTGACAAGTTTTGGTAATCTACTAATATAATGGCGTCATTATGACTTTCCCATGGTCAACCACAGATACTCCATTAAAAGAAATGGCATAAAATGGTAATCTCGGACATAATGACAAATGAATATCTGACGTATGCGGTAATCTACAAAAATTTTAACAGTTCCTTTGATCAGTGACCTACCATTAAGACGTCATTGCGCAATTAGTGCTTTTAATTATAAGCTCGATATTGTCATTCTACCATAATTCTATTACAAGACCATTGGCCGATCAATGATCGATCATTAGGAATTAGCAGATTACAAACTTTTAGCAAAATGACAATGGGATCGTGTTGGAATGATGAATTTATAAAAATAGCAGACTTAGGCCCCAGGACAAATGTTTATGTGATGAGCATGATTATTGGTTCTGTGACTGGGTGTACATATTTAGAAATATATATGTATCTAGTATGTTTATCCGTTGTCTAGTAGTCATAACACAAGCTCTGCTTAGCTTGAGAGTAGACGGCGTTGTGTGATAGTTGTTAAATATTATTATTTATTATTATAGGCCTCCCCAAAGTGTTTCTACAACGAACGGTCCTGTGTGACTCGCATCCATCACATTCTCGCGACTCTCACCAGCTCGTCGGTCCACCAAATAGATAAAGATTTTATTGAAATCTCTTTATTATAAACTTTTGTTTAACTTGCAAAGTTTGTTGGTAAAGGGAGATATATTGGTGATATAAGTAGAATCCGCCCGACGAACCATCATCCCAAAGACGGTGGGATGAGCCGCTCTGCAAAGTAGTTCAGGAAAACCTGATTGCAACATTTACTGCTCCTGCAGAGCGAGCGCGCCTGCTGGCTGTAGGAGAGTGGGAGCCGGGTCTCTGGCTTCACGCACTACCGTCGTCGAACATTGGCACCTTGCTCGATGATAACACTTTCCGCCTCGCTGTTGCCTTACGTCTAGGTGCTCCATGCTGTTCTCCTCATCGCTGCCACTGTGGCGAAGTCGTCAACAGCCTCGGACACCACGGTCTGTCATGCAGCCGTAGTGCGGGTCGCATAGCGCGACACGCGAATATCAACGATATCATCAGACGCGCTCTTGTCACCGTCGGCATTCCAGCCGTATTAGAACCCCATGGCCTGGCACGCGACGATGGCAAGAGACCGGACGGCATGTCGTTATTCCCTTGGAAGATGGGAAGGCCTTTAGTATGGGACGCTACTTGTGTCGATACTCTTGCGCCTTCATATCTTCCTAGCTCGTCGTTTCGTGCTGGTGCTGCCGCTGCGGCTGCGGAGAACCTCAAGCGGCGGAAATATAACAACCTTGTTGGAAGTTATATTTTCGAACCGTTTGGGGTTGAAACTCTCGGATCGTGGGGTCCGAGTTGCTTAAAGCTCACAAGTTGTTTAAAGATCTATTGAAACGTCTAGTTGACACTTCGCGTGACCCAAGGGCTGGCTTTTACCTCGGACAGAGGATAAGCATTGCCATACAGTGTGGCAATGCCGCCAGCCTTTTGGGCACATTACCAGTCGACAGCGATGTGGAAGAGTTTTTTGACGCCATATTTTAGTTAGTTGTAATTAGCGTAGGGTTTTATTATTATTATTTTTTTTAATTTACTGTAATTATAGTTTTTAGTAGAATAGAATAGAAATACTTATATTCGGGACAGACACAGCATAACGGTTACAAACACAAAGTAAAAAAGAACAAATGTACAGAATCCGCCGTGCGTGCCCGCACCGAAAGGGAGGCACCTCAGCATTCGTTGGGCGATAGACACCCAGCGCTGATTTTGGTGGTAAGTAATTTGTTTTTTTTTTAATACAGAAATCCACACAGTTCCAAGCTAGCACATTCAAGAGACAGCGCTAGCGAGTTGTTACGAGGAGGATAAATATCCTCATCCTCATACTAGTTAGTCACTCATCATGCATGGGAATCATATGGTATTGTGTTTAAAATATAGGTAGTATCACCAAATTACTTATTTCTTTACAAAGAGATAAAGTTTGTTTTTTTGTTTGCAGGAGGTAATCTCTAGAAATACTGGTCCGATAGCTAAAATTTTTTCACCGATAGAAAGCTGCTTTACTCCTGCGTGTTATAGGCTATATTTTATATAAGCGTGCGAAGCCGCAGGCAAAAGCTTAGTGTATCATAAATTAATTTGGTTAAAGCAACTTAATGCAGCGATAGCTACATAAAATGGGACGGCTTTTAAAAAAGTAGATAAGTAGTAGTGTCTGTGTTTATTTCCGTAATCAAGTTGGCTGCGTCTTTGAATTTAATCACATAAATCAAAAAGTCACCAGTGAAAAATTATCATTATCCTCAACTATGTGTGATAATATAAATGAAAATAGTTGGGCGTCTAGAAGAACTAGTATAACAGCGATGCTCTCTCAGACTTTGGGAGCAAATACACTGTTGTACCTGCCGCACATGGCCGTGATCGGCGGCGCGCTGGGCCACGTGCTGGTGTTCACCGTGGTGTACGTCGTGCTGGGCATCCCGCTGCTCTACATGGAGAACGTGGTGGGCCAGTTCACGGGCCGCGACTGCCTCGAGGTCTGGCGAGCTCGCGCCTGCTTCTCACACGTTGGATACACTCAAATTTTTTGGCAGCTCCTGTTTGCTGTCTATATACACACCGTAAATTCGTTTGTGGTGCATTATTTTTTGATAAGTTTCGAAAACCCTATTCCTTACTACGTTTGTGGAAATTGGAGCACCCCTGATTGTGACATTTTAAACTACAACTACACTGTCAATCAGGATTGCTTGAAAATGAGAAATCCACTGCCGTATTGCGTCGATCTATGTCACACATTTCCCGAGTATCAATATTGGAGATTCCAAATATTAGGGTTGAATAAAACGGACGCCTTCTACTTGCCCTGGCGCGTCGGTCTTGCTTCTGTATTAATTTCGCTAATTATGTTTCTCAGTTATTTTAGAAGAACAAAATCCTTGAAGTGGGTTTTGTTGTTGGTTACATTATACCCTATGTCTGCTCGTTTTTTGTTCTTGATAGGATCCATGTTGCAAAAGGGTGTAGTGGTGAAATATGAAGAAGCCCTGGACTCTGATTTTAGTATATTCATTGAGCGGTTTAGTGTGTCGAACACTGTAGCCGAGGTGCTGTACAGCCTCAATGTCGGCAGCGGCCTCTCGTTCGGCACTGCCTCGAGGAGTTCGTTCAGGGCTCCTTCTTACTCCAACACCGTCATCGTGGTCGTAATCACTGCTTGCGTCACGATTCTCGGGACTTGCAGCACCGTCATGATGACTTGCCCATACGCCTTCAAATATGATATTCAACCTGGTCTCGTATTGAAATTCCCCATTTCAAATAGTTTTGAAAAGGTACCCCGATTGTTACATGTGTACGAGCAAACATCTTTGTGGTTAATCGTTACCTTTAGTTTTATTGCAATATCAGCAATTAGTACTAGTACATGTATCATGTCAGGTTGTATAGAAATGTTGTCAAAAAGATACCCCAAAGTGGCCAGAAATCCCGGTTTAGTGTCATTTATTTTTACGTTGGCACTGTACCTTGGGTCAACTCCTTTATTGGGCAATATGACTTTATATTATGTGGTGGAGATTAAATCTGTCGTTAGCGTCATTGTCATATTCTTAGTTCTGCTGGAGATCATTGTGTTTGTGCTGTGGTATGGGCTGGACAGATTCTCTGAAGATGTACACTTTATGCAGGGTGTCCAACCGAATACTTCAGTGAAGGCTGGTTGGTTGTTATCATCAGTCGTTCTCATGTATGTTTTTTTAACTGAATTTTATGGACTGTACAACGCTAGAAACAGGTCAGTGGGCTACTCAATAGGGTGGTATTTGATACTCTTGAATATTATACCAACTCTGCTCTTGACCATTGTTAGAGTATTAATAGCTTTCTATAAAAATAAATTATATGAAGAAATCGGATTAGACCCCGCGTGGGGGCCCACGAGTGAATTACTGAGGCGAAGTAGAGCTATGTTCACTGCGCAGGCGATGACCAAGGAGTATATGTACCGGCAGTACCACCTGCAGGCAGGTATCCTGAAGAGACAGAAGCAATCTAACGTGAGAACCTGCTACCTGCCTGCTGCTGCTGTTCCAAAGACTGAAGGCGTTCGGTTTGAAGTTGAGTAAACTTGACCTCTGTTGCTGCAAATGTCAACGTATGCATTTAAAATATTTTCTTGAATAAAAATCTGTATGACAATAAGTGTTTTTTTTTATCCACAGCTGAGTCACTGTATGTTATAATCTATGGCTATTATTGTAGAACAAGTATCGGGTATTGCGTAATACGCAAAGTTCGGCGTGAGTCATCGCCAAAAATATTTAAATACATGTACCAAATAGTATAAAATAAATTATTACTTTTATAGGTATACATAATTAATTTATTCCGTAGAGTATTATCATTATGTGACTCATTGGTTTTGTGTCTCTATAAAGAACGGTGTAAATTGGGTGAAAACAATCTGGAATATTTCTATTAAGTATACAAAATTTTCTAATATAAAATCTTTTGTAAACTACTGATAATGTAGGTAGGTATCTACAAATTTTTCTAATCTGTTGACTTTTTTTAACTTTCAATATAGGTAGATAAAAGTGTGGATTAAATTTATCTTAACTAGCTAAGTTCTGCAAGCGGCTTCGCTCGCGTGGAAGTAGGTTCCTCCATACAAACTTGGTTTCATCCCCTTACATGTTATCTGTGGGTATATCCCCAATTTTGTAAATTCCTATTTTAGTGCTCGCCGCTTACGTCATAAAACAAAACTTTGTGCAAAACACACTCATAGTCCTAGTAATTTCGGCTCTGCATTATAATAGATATAAAATAGATATCAATATAATGGTCAACGACCTAACCACTTACGAATACACTAAAAGTACGCTACTGGTTTAAATAAATAATTTTTAAAGGTTAATTTATATTAATACCTATACTTAAGTTTAATTTTTAGTGCGGAAACCTAAAATGCGAAAGCTCAACCAATATTTCAGAAGCAGATGCTTTATGTGTATAGGTATATCGGTATCTGTTCATATACCTAAACGTAACAGTGTAATTCTAAACCTAACACCTCCCAACAGTCATGCAATTTATTACATTCTCGGAGGCTATAAAAAAGAAAGTCAACGGTTTCGTCTTCAGCCCCCGCCTCATGTCCGACTTTTGTGAAGAAAAAAGATATTATTTAAAAAAAGTGGCGCGCCAAGCTGTCTGCTACCAGCGAAGTGTTGCAATCGTGAACGCGGCCACGACTGCTTCACATTGCTACACGTCCAATAACTCTCGGGCACGACAACACTCGCGACTGATTAGTGCGCAGCTAGCAATCGACGACAAACTGTAACAACAACCCACTAGAACAATTAAACAACCAGCGACAGCTACTTGCGCAAGTTAGCGCTTCTTGTTCAAAGCTATGAATGAAATCAGAAATGTTTTAAAGCACAAAAGATTTTCAAATTTTGAAAATTCTGTAAAGGCTTTTCTAGACATATCCTTTTTAGAGTCGTCATAGAGTCAGTGTTATGCTTAGGGTAATTATTTAACAAGAGACAGTGGCAATCTATTTCCTTTCGTTCAGTCCATACAAGGGGTGTAGAAATTGCCCTGTGCGATAAGACCACCCATTGTACACTTATTTTAATAATGTTTGTCCTGCATTTTTTTGTTAATGTGGTGTAGAAAAATAAATGGATTCAGGGATTCAGTGCGATGAATTTCAGTTAAACATACAGGGTTTTATCGTTTAAACGAATTACAATCTAGAAGGGGAACTCGGGTAAAGCACGTCCATATTTATATAGCGGTTGGTATATAATATACGAGTGTTGGTAAGACGAGTGCAAATCCAGTCCGAGGTACATTGCGTCATACAAATGGAACATTTAGAATGTTTGACCCGACGTCAAGACCGACCGGTGGCGGCGCGGTGGCGACGAGTCTCGCGAATTCCGACCATTGTCACGATATAACACCTATCTACTCAGTACTCAGCTACCAAATACATTAAGCACAAAAGCTGCAGAACCACTTGCTTGTCATTTAGTTCCAGCATTGCGAAACTTTATTTCGGTTTCGTTTGCGACCCAAAATCTTATTTATCAATTTTGTTTTGTTTACTAACTTTACAATTCACGTCACAATGCTGCGTAATATGGTTTTATTTCTGACTGACATTTGCTGGTTCGCTCGAGAGAACTTTGACATTTCCGTAAGGTAAGCGCGTAGATTACAAGTTTTAATTTATTATAACTTGTGCCTATGAAAACAAAGGCCTTTTGATGAAAGATATTCTAAAGTTATTTCTTAAAGTTTAATGAAAACTGTTCGCTGAGGAGCTTTTCAATAGCAAAACCACTATCGACTTGTAATGACTACTTAGATACATACGACACGGCCGCAACTCGTTCGCTCTAAAGTAAATGGAGTTCAAATTCTTCAGCAGTTTAAGCTTCAATAAATAATGCGATGATAAATTTCGTAATCACTAAATACGTTAGGAGTGGAATTCCGTGACTGCATCAGCTTGCGTCTGCTATCGGGCGACACCTACACTTTACTTCACTTAAGAACACCGTTCGCAATTGCACAACGTTGTTTAGGTGCTTTTCGAAAAAGACACCGTATCTGACGTTTAAGTTATTGGTTGCACGCTGTCTAAAAAGGCTGTTAAGTCTTGAATGGCATTACGGCGGTGTGTCTGTTTATCAGGCGCGTTAACCTGTCGTGTGCGGTCCGCGGCCGGCCTGACCAACATTCGTCGGGGGCGGCGCGCGTTCATCCATGCGCAGACGCGTCACTCCGACTTCATGTTTGTTGGCCTCACACACCGACCCTAATAAGTATTTTTGTAAGTTTACTTGACCGCATTAGGCAAAGAAAGGATAATATTTAAAGTCAATGCCTTTTAAGCGCAAGTGTGAAGACTTACCTAGTACATAGTGGGGTAGTGGGAGCTTATTGCCGGTCTAAGCTATTTAATTTACAAAATACAGTGTCATTAGCATCAGAGGCAGTTTAGAAGCAATTTGGTTTCAGCAACTCAGAACTAACGGCTTTCAAATATGTATACCTAAGCTCTTTTGAGCCATTCTTGTAACTTTTCAGAATATCCAAATAATCTTTTTAGTTAAGTAGGTAAGTTAGCGTTACCTAGCTATAGCTTATTACATAAAAATATTTAGGTGCTCTTATGAGAACAAAAACTCGTGATATTGCATAATTCTGCTGACTGTTGAATGGCAGTTCTCTAACAAATGATTCTTTGACAGTTGACCTGGCACTTCAAAAACATACATGGTCAAAATGAGTTTTTGTTCGTCAAATTCAACATATTACAAGCGGAACTTAACATGAACATTAGCTATGTCATATCTGACAGGTGACTATTAGTCTATAATAGTTGCCGCCTGATCACTTTCGTGGAGGCGCGCGCAGGTTGCGGGCCGGCGCACGCGACACGGCACGCCGCACGGCAGCGGTGCGCGCGCGTCGCGACATGGCCCGCGTAACGGTGTGTTTAGTTTAAGAAAAGTCAACAACACACCCGCACCACGGTAATGATATCCCGCACTCCTTACGGGGCTAACGCACCCAATCAACGTTTAAACCACGAAAGTTGAATTACAAATGATTACCGTGTGAAATTAATATGTCCTAATCTTCAGATGGAAGGTTAACTATACCTACTTTCTGTTGTAAAGGCCATTTTGATACAAGTGCAGAAAGTTGGTCATTGCGCACTTTTCTGCACTGGTGCGGAAAACTGTCGATTACGTGCCTAAAAGCGGTGGGATAAGAGCGAGTTTTCGAGTTAGTGTAATGAGAACAACTTTACCAAAACTAAAAAACTTCTCAATGAAATAACTCAGGAATTAAAATAGAGCTATAAATTAGACGAACAAAAAACTAATTTGAATGTGTAGTGCAAAGATTTAGATGGCATTGGCATCGAAATAAATTGGGTACGAAATATTTAAAACTGCATGAGTATCTTGTTCGTAAAATATTAAGACCTGAGATTATGACCAATATTTCTCTCTAAATATGTTGAAAATAAAATCAATGACAGTGTGCGAAAGGAGACATATTGGGACTTGTGAAACGGCATTTTGGAGACTTGACTCGACCGATAAGTCGTTTGAATGTGTCAATAAGAGATAACCAAAGCAAATAATAGAGTAAAGGCACCAAGTCGATGACACTGTTATAACTGTGACGAGGAAGGAAACTTGTCCACTATGAGACAATGTTAACAGCTACAAATAGAAAATTTACAACTTTAAAAAACGTTTTCTGTATTTTAGGTTATGTTGTTGACACTGCCAAAAGATTGATGACTATCAGAGTCTCTATTATTCAACTACAACAATAATTTAGACCTGAAAATATTTGAAGGGTACACCCTTCTCAAGCAAAAAAAACACTTATATTTTGCTATTCACAGATTTCTCAAATGCTTTTGATTGATTAAATGCAGCTACGGCTGATGTGCTGTACCACTTTTAATCTTTTAATTATTGCGGCTTACCAAGGATCTGCCCTAAGTCTACTGCTGTTCAGCGAAGTACAAGATGTCGTCAAAGATGAAATTCACGACCTGTAACTCTGTTCGTTTGAATGCTGATAATACAGCTCTTGTTGAAAGTAGACAAACTAAGCCGTTGAGTGAAACAATCAGTGTAGGCTTTGACTGTAGCTATCTAGCCAAAGCTGAAGAGTTTACTGCAAGAGTAACATGATCATTTCAATAGAATTCTCAAATCGTCGTGTTGATGAAGAAAGGAACCTACTTAACATTTGTGACCACGTACTTATTAAAATCTATATTTCTACAAACATAAAAACTACCACTTTCTCATTATCACGATTCTAATTTGAGGCTCACTTCGTTAGCGATCGATCATTAAATCAAAGCTGTTTGATTCGATTATTACGATTCAATTTCCCTATAAAAATTTGAGACATTAATTGTGTATCAATAAAAAGTTGTTAGCTGTGTCCGGTGGACTGTGGAGTAGTATCACAAGACTACAAGTCCCATTCTGCTTCATTCCACAAGTTGTGATCGACAAAAAACTGACACGTGCCCCACATTACGATAACTTAAGCCCAGCCTCCATTAATATACAACAGAATAGATCATAATTCACTGCGCACATTATGTCTAAGTGTGCTGACTTGTATGTTTTATTTTATTGCCACCT